>OY720643.1:105691665-107092133 GCA_963169105.1 Ceriagrion tenellum
GTAACTCTGTGGTCCTAAACTTAACTATCACTACATTTACCAGTCGAACTCAGAACTATAAGAACTCGGACCGATCTAAACATTCTAAGCCAGCCCACTCGGATCGCCAGGTTATCGATGTGAAATGAGTGTGAAATATTGATTAGAATCGGTTCATATCGATTTGAAATCTCAGACTGGTAGAGAAAGCGGGCTGAGTAAGCCCACTTCTCATATCGATCCCACTAGCCCGTTGCGTTTATCATACCGAGCTGAACCGGCTAAATCGATATGAGTTCGACTGGTAAACGTAGTGTATGACGGGTAATTTCGGGACCTTTCCTGGTCCAAAACTAGATTGGTGGCTCCATACCGATTCACACCCCTGATTTTTAATCCGTCCGCCGAGCCATGCCTAGGCATCGAGGTCCGCGTTTGCATCAGGCGGAGGATCTTGGTTCACCCATGAACAGCATCGCTTCTCACCCGGCCCGCATAATGGGAGAGGGCCTCACCGGCGTATTGGAAAGGAGGGAGGGGCGGCTAACGTGAAAGCAAACGAAATTTTGCCCAAGGTCGCGCGCGGGAATGCCGAGTCCTCCCATTTGAGAGGAGGAATGGACGCGGGAAGAGCTTCATCATCGGGCGGGAGTTTCCTCGTTCATTCATGCGTCTTCGTACGCCTTCGAAACTCTTAAGATCATTTGCTGCGAGCTGCAGCGGCGATAAGTGTCATGATTTCAAGCGCAGATTCAAAAAGAACAATTCGGTATTAAGATAGTGCGAGCGAGATACTTCCCTAATCATAATAGAGAATAATTCGATACACAGTAGACCCTCGCTTTACGATATTAATCCGTTCAGGAGGACCGATCGTAAAGCGAATTCCATCGTATGTTGAATCGGCATTTTTTCCGGACGAAGAATCGGTTGAAAGAACATCAGTGCCAATCCATTCAGTGTACGCGTCAGAGCCAATGCATACAAAATATCCTGGATTAAAATTATTTAAAATATTATTAAACCAATATTTAAGACACTATCGATATTTTAAACAAAATCGGAGAAATTTGAAATTTTAAAAAGCGCGCGCAAAATCAGCTCAGATCGTAAGTCGAACCCATCGTAAAGCGGGGGTCTAGTGTACACGCTTTAATTTCACCAACTGTGAGACACACGAATTAAATATGACACTATTTACCAATACAATACAATATATCAGTACAATAATACAGTTTTACATTACAGGAATTGTAAGTACTCAAATGAAAATATATAAATTAGTCTTTAACTTGACTCATTTTTTTCAAGCGGTACGTATGACACTCCATCAAAACGGAAGGTTTGTTGTGATCTCAAAAAAATTACTGCGGTGAAAATATGATAAATTTTCAAAAATAGCTGAGAAAACACAGAAACTACACACTTATTTTTTTGACGAGATCTAAGTGCAGGGAATGCCTCATTTTTTAAATAAGGTCTCTCTGGAGTGCATACACGTACCATTTATCATATAAAGGGCCTGGTATTTCTTTAGCAAATATCTCCGAAAGTAATGCGGTGAGGGGTTGAATTTTTGGTGTCAATGGAAGGGTGATATATTTTTCTTTAAAATGATACCAAATTCATTGATTTCTAGGTAAAATTATGTTTCGCCCAAATTACCTTAAACAATGGTTTTATTAAACAATAGCTGTGCCCGGCATGCGTCGCAATGCCTCTTTTTCTTTCTAAGTAGACACATATACAAATCAGTCACAAACGAATTTGAGACCTAGTCCAATTAATTCCTTGTACCAACAAAGGGATTCGTAACGCACCAATGATGGTATGAGTTTCCATCCCATGCCTATGCTGCGATTTCCTAGTAAATACAATATTCTATCGTTCAAGTAGTACAAAATTTTAAGATTTTCGAGCTTAAAAACCAATTATCAGGAAAATGCGAAGCGTATAAGAATATCGAATGCAGGAATTAAAACAATAAACAAAGAGAACACGGTACCAAACCTTATTCTACGTAAAAATAAATTACGTACCTTTTAACACCAAGTATATCTCACTGCTATGATTCTGATGCACGCGATATTATGTCTCACTGATACGATTGTAATGGGCGTGTTTGATCAACTCGTAAACGATCTGTCTCGTTGCTTGCTAGTCGCTTGTTTGAGAAGCTCGCGTGCCAACATTCATTCGTCGAAACGACTCGCGCCTTACCTATTTGACAGTGGATTTAACAATTTAGAAACCTTTGCGGAAAATTGCAAATTGATTTAGTCTTTAGCCTTGTCTCGATTAGTGTAAGCTACCTCGTCTACCGTCGCATTAATGTCATGAATGGAAAATCTTAGGGTCATCAGAGACGAGAAGAATGCATTATACTAGGCAGGGCCGGGTTTAAAATCTCCGGTAAAATAATATCTTGGTGCGAAAACCAAAGTTAAGTAGTTCTTCTGCTACAATAACGATCACAACAACCAAACGAGAGACTGATGCAATAATCAAAACTGATAAAACCGGACAAAAGTTTAAAAATCAAGAGGGCGGACTTTTGACCACAAGAGCATCTCCTAGAGAGCTCCTTCCGTATATTCCAACATTATTTCTTGCCATTCTATGACGAATTAAAGCTTCACATTCTTCTGCACAGTCTGATGTATGAAATGATGTGTGGTGAATACTGCACAGTTTAATGTGAAGACTGGCTAAAATGCCTCCGCGAATGCAGAAAAAATGAAAGAAAAATTACCCGCTCTAAATTCCTTCCCCGTGTTCTCGCAATATCTGCACATAAAACTGCGAAATCAAGTGCCTCTTGTAAAACTCTCTTTAAGCGTTGAATTGTTAAAATGTTTGGGTGAATACATGAACGAGAAATGAGAAAATGGCCGCTTCTCTAAATTCCGTGCCCATGCTCTAGCAAGTTCTGTCCATCAAAGTGCGCAATAAATTGTCCCGAGTAAGACTGTTGCACACGAGGCACACTACTGCGCAGTCTGATTGATGAATGGTCGGACGTGCAGTGAAAACTCTGTAAGCGTTCCTGCTGGACTGACGGCGCGAATGCCTAAAGGGGACACTAATCTAGATTTGGAAAGAATGGAAAACGCAACCAAAACAGACCCATTCAGTACTTGGAGAGAATTTTTAATAAATATGTTTATGAGAGAAAAAAATCAATACCAAGCATTTAAGCGTGTTTGATCCATGCGATACCAAAATTTATGATGTTAAATAACAATTCTACAATGTTTTAATGACACTTAACTTCCCTAATTGCCTAAATTGTCGGCAACAGCCGAGGAAAAATTTTATCCGTACCTAATTTTCTGATGTACAGCTTTAGTGGACATACAGAGTTTATCATATCAACCACAATTATTCGACGGATTTGGCTTATCCGAGGGTAAGTCGGGAAATTAAATACCAATATCATTCAACAACGGTTCGGTAAATAGGGTTCACCATCTTCAGGGCCAAAAACAATACACGAAGATCAAAAATAACATTAACACTGTATACAAAATAAATATTCCGCATATGTATTCCGTCACATAATTACCTAAGAATAATATACATGAAAAATTCAGCATCAAAACGGGGATTTCTCGAGATGAAGATGTATATTTAAACTCATAATTAGATGCATCAATTCGTCAATTGCACGCGTGTGTGTTTTAAAAGTAATGCTTATAGTAAAGTCATCTGTGTATAGACACAGGAAACACATTTCATCGACATATAGAAGAAAATCATAATAAAATATTCACCATTTTGTAAATTGCACTCAAGTCCGTATTGTAATAATGATACTAGCAGTAGAGACCTCAGTGTATTGTTACAGGAACTACATATTATCAACACGTCGATGAGAGATAAAGGAATATAGCTTCGACTGTCTAAATTCTGTTCCTGCTTTTTCGGAAGGTCTGTGCCAAATGCATTAGGCCCGTTCGGTTTAGTTAAAGAATTTAGAATACCTTTTTTAAACAGAACTAGCTTCGTACCAGGCTGAAAAACAGGGTATGCGTCTACGAGGATCCGAAAGAGGAGACTTGGATTGAAAAATAAGAAAAAAGAAGAAGAAAGAAAAGAAAATGTTCAAGGCGGCGGTAAGTGCATTACTTTTTACCTACCCTGCAATGATGGGAATACTCATGAAGGCACTTCGCATTGTTATTAAATTTCCATATAGCGATATTCACGAAGTGCTAAGAAGTTAATTGTGCATTTGTGTAATTAAATTTGTAGACCGGACGATATTAAAAAAGTGTATAATTATGTATAATTACGTCCATCGTGTATTATACACTTTTTATCCACTACATTATGATTACTTGTAAGTAAAGAGCAATGTATATTCAAGGCAAAACCGGTAAGACGTGTTTATTTACAATCTGTCGACTGTATTTACATTTGAACTTCCGTCTTTCATCACTAGGCGGCACCACTTTCCAAAAAGTTGTTCGTTTACGGAATTCTATACAACAGTTTTTCAACGATATCCCAATATATATTCATGTATAGGTGGCTTCAATAGTCAGACACCAGTGTAGGAGTTACCACGGAAAATGCGTCTACGAGGACCCAAAATAGGAGACCGAACGATATTCAAAAAGTGTGTAATTAAATCCTGCGTATGGTACTACATTTTTATCCACTGCATTATGATTACTGGTAAGTAAAACCGGTAATACGTGTTTATTTACAATCTGTCGACTGGATTTACATTTGAACTGCCGTATTTCATCACTAGGTGGCGCCACAATCCACAAAGTTGCTTGTTTACGGAATTCTAGGCAACAGTTTTTGGCGACGAGTCAACAATCCAGATGAATATTCATGGTCTGTGAAATGAAGTCGTATAATGGATTTCCGAATTGTAATAATACTACTTGCAATAGAGATCTCTGTGTATTGATACAGGAACTACATATTATCGACACGTCGAAGCGGATCATGAGAATATAGCGTCGAATGTCTAAATTCTGTACCCGCTTCTTCGGAAGTTCTGTGCAATCAACAATGTGCCATGTACAATGAATTTCCCCGCGCAAAACGGCCTTAAATGACGGCTTTCAGACTTGCAGCGATCCGTGGCTTCTGGATCGGATCGCGGCGGAGGCATGCAAAGACTCGCACGCACTCCACACGAGAGTACGGAAAGACAATGGGCAGGGGGTGCTCACGGACTCACACAAACACCTGATGGAAGGGAGAGGGTGGGGAGGTGGTGGGATGGATGTTGTATGTTGGGGGGGGGGAGAGAGGGGATGGGGAGGCTCAGGTTATTATAATGGAGGCAAAGGAAAAGACTTGAGGTCTCTCTCACTGCCTCTCCACGTGGGTGGTCTATCCCCCACACCCTGCTCTCTTCACCCCCTCCCCCCTCCGTCTTTCAGAACCCCCCTCTCCTCC
The DNA here is from genome assembly GCA_963169105.1 of Ceriagrion tenellum. NCBI lineage: Eukaryota > Metazoa > Arthropoda > Insecta > Odonata > Coenagrionidae > Ceriagrion > Ceriagrion tenellum. The sequence continues at coordinate 105,697,066 of OY720643.1, forward strand.
TCGCCGTCTCTTCTCTCGAAAAAGTGAAACGCGGGCAGCGGCGCGGTTATACCTTTGGCTGGCTCCTCCGTAAAAAGACCGTAGAGCCTTCGTCCCTAAAACAAGAGGGGCCGAACACTGCCTCTGATAGTCGACAATGCTCAAGATATTCGTTCATTGTTTCCTTATCGCTAGGGTTACCATGTTTTGAAACCCCAAAATGAGAACACCCTCAACGGGATTGATCAACACGCTCTTAGGACTGCCAAATGAAACATCATTCGTTCAATTATACATGCATACCAATCACGCTGTTCCCTTCCGGGGTGGGCACAGTCACAAAGTTTCACTCATAAATAAATGTATTTGTACACCTAACTCTGCTTCAATAATTTCCACCATACTGACCTATCCTTGCACACCTATTTTGCCTCATTTACCCCAATACACTGCTTCATACACGCCCTCCTGTTTTTAAGACTCCTAACATTCCTCCTCCTAAAAATTTCCTCAACCACATTCAACCACAACTTTCTCGGCCAACCTCTACCTCTCGCACCATTCATTCTACTCTCATATGTCTGTTTCGTTATTCGACTCATCCATTCTCTCAACATGGCCAAACCAACGAAGCACACTCCTTTCAAATATGTCATTACTGGAGCACTTAACCCACATTCATTTATTACCCACTCATTCCTGACCCTATCCATCCTAATTTTGCCGCAAACACTCCTCAGATAACTCATACCCACGGCATTTAGTCTACTCTTTTGTCTATCCTAGCATACCCCAAACAAAATAAAAAGTATAACACATATCGCAAATACCTATACTTTAGAGATCTGGTAGCTAAACTATTAACTATTTCCAACCCATGGTAGACCAGTAGTGCCATCTATTAAGAGTTCGTTTAAGTTTTTGTGCAGAGAATATAACATACCAAGAAGCGCCATAACTGATCCCAGTCCGTGGATTCAGCTAAATCGAAAGCATCGCGGCTTGGCGATCGCCGTCCATGGCCCTAAATCGAAATCACTCTAATTCAATAATCGACATAATATATATATAATTATTTGGTGATACGAGATGAAAACAAAAATTAAAAGATCTAACTTCCCAAAAATAAAAAATCGAACATAAGCAGAATTTGTAAAAGTGTACGCGGACGCTACATTTAAAAGTAGAAAATACGGACATGTCCGCATAAATGAGGACGAATGATAACCCTACTTATCGCGAATGCTTCCGGTGGTTGGTACAATATCTGTTCGTGAACAAATCTGCGTGAAAATTTGCGTAATTGTTCCCATTTTGTCGATAAAAGTAAAAATAATTGGTTCACACAGATTTGTCTTTCAGGCATTTAAATGCTATTTCAACACGGAGTCGCTGGAATCGCATGATACATATATACGACGACAAATTCCATTACATTCGTGGAGATTTTCTTATCAACGCGAAATAACAGAGATGAGAATATAATCTGGGTTGCAGACAGATACCAAGGAGTCATGCCCAGTCCATTACTAAAGAAAAACTATAAAATTAATTATAAATGTTGAATTCCGTGCCGAAAACTCAAGTAATAATACGATTATAAATCTTGTATCGTTTCGTTACTGTCTGCATCGTGAGTTCCAACATATGAACAGATGATCTCAAATGACATGTCGTCCGTGAATATGTTTTCGGCAGATATCATTAATGCATGTACTCAGATTCCCACAATTCTGCTCCAGCCTTCGAAAGGCAATACTATGATTTTGGTTTAAATTTTAAATTCAACATCAGCATTTAAAGGGTATCAGAATGAATGCAGTGATCCGCAGCAGATTGCGTTCAGATCCTCGAAATAAGGATGTATATATTACGCACATAATTAATGGCACCATTTCATAAATTGCACTCAAGTCCGTATTGTAATAAAAATACTCATAGAGGAGACCTCTGTGCATTGTTACAGGAACTACATATGAAATCAACACGTCGAAGAGAATCGTAAGAAGGTAGCTTCGACAGGCTGAATTCACTAGTTGACAGGAAGAGCGGGAATGACAGATCAAATGATGGCTTCGTGACGCCTTTACTTTTAAAGAAAGCGGCAATAGTAGAGACTCCAATCCCATCTTCCATCATGTAAGGCCGTCTCGTATCAAAGTCCTGATCGCATGAGTGCATTGACAACTGTAGCCAATCAGAGCGCACGGCAGAATGTATTGAGTTTTAATCAAATGACGGATGGAAACATTACGCCAATGATGCCCGTAGCCACACCGAACACGATTTTTTTTTCCAGCTAGCTTGGTAGAAATGCGGGCGTTAAAAATTCGAGTCCTTTTTACATCAGCCATTTGAAAGTGAAAGCATGACAAGTGCATAAAAGAAACGTTACAGCTTTGCAGTCATCAATTGTTTCCCTTATTTAGCAACCATTTTATTTTTAGGACACAGTAAACAGCTAAACAAATCAATAATATCACTATATACAACGACAATCTCCGGAGTCAACCCCAAAAAAATTATATGGACAGGGATTCAATGAAACGACATCAAAATTTCGAAGAAAATCAGCGTATGCATGTTAGCAGAGGAAGATCATCAAGTAAGAGGTTTAAAATGAATACGGAAAAAACACCTGCATGACCCACTTCCTATCCAGTCTCAGATAATTAGTCAACGTTGTTATTCATGAACTACATAAAAAATATGCATTGAATAGGGAAAACATGAAACATATTAAATAAATCTTCAAATTGGAAAGTTGGTATTAGGCGTGGAAATGGAAGTGATTACATGATAGTGTGCTTTTTTTCCGACTAATAAACAGCCAACGAGCCTATTTAAGCTTCGTTGTTACCTGGAAGTTTTTCGATTTCCGGAAACTTAAAACTTAGTCATAAGAATCATGACCAAAGCGTTTAAATCAATTAACATGACACTAAAAACGTACCAGTTCTAGAGTGCAACGAAGAATACAGTTTTACGGGGACTAAGGAAGACATTCTTGTATAAAAAATATAATTGTAGCGCGGTGTGAATTTCATTGTACACTTGATTTTTTTTGTTAATTTCTTTAAAAAACTGTCTCTCATCCTTACTAATTGTTTATATATTTTATTAGCTTGCACTATAGTAATTGTAAATATTATTGCATTAATGCTTAATGTATGCTTATTGAATGTTCATGTTTGTAAACTGTAGTGTCCTGTAAAAATACTATTTTTGCCACAGAGTTTTTCAGTTAAACTGTACTTTGTTCCAAAGGATATGTAGTCCTTGAACAATAAATATTATTATTATTATTATTCCTGAATTTCTTCGGCCAGTTTGATTTCTCTTACCTTCCAAAGCATTAATCCTGACACACCTCAAAAGAAATCATGCTACTATTAGCCTAAATCCCGCGGTATTATCTCTCGCACTTGTCGGTAGGAACAGCGGCAATAGCATCTCAAATGATGGCTACTGGACGCCATTAATTTTAAAGAGAACGGCAATGATAGGGACCCTTGTCCCTTCTTCCATCATATAAGACCGTCCCATTTTCCAAGTCCCTGATGCGTGAACATCAAGTACCCAGAACATTTTTCGAAGGACTCTAGACCACGAAAACCGTTTTGGAGAGCCTCTCAAGCTATATTTCTCCGTGGTTTAGAAATATTAGGCATAAAGCAAAGGACGCCAAATGAATGGAGGGCACAAAGAAAATGAGAGATCCTCGGGGTATTCAAAGGCTGCTCGGATACGTAACACTACGAATCCCTCTGTTTAGTCAGTCTCCTCAGATTACTCTAATTACCGTAATTACGAGCGGCGACGTCGAGCGTGAAAATAATTCCTCCAAAAATGTTGCGCCACGCCAATTAATATGTAATAAAATGAGTCATCTTGTTTCAGGTATTCTTTGGCATTAAAAAAAATTGTACGAAACTATAGAACCTTAAGAAAATCATTTTAAGTGGAATGACACATAATGAAAGGGCGTCGTCAACGGTTAATTAGCATTATATAAAAAAGTTCTTGGACTGAGCGAGATGTAAACAAACGATTTTTGTACGTTCAAGCATTGAAAGGAAACATACATTTGAGACTGAGAGACCATTTTAATTTCCTCCACATTTAAATAGAAGAGGGAAAGTAATGATAAAGTTACCAAGAACAGGATGTTTGGATGACATTGCGAGGGTAGCTAAAAGTATGATGAGGTTAAAATAAATTTACTGGCGGAAAAATAGATAATACAGGCTAAAGTACGACGCAAGATGAGCCAAGTATTAGTTCTGTAATGTTATGAGCGTAATTGTGTATGGAAGTAGAGCTGGGAAAGTGAGAGCGGCAAAGGAATCATTTTAAGAAGTCATGGACATTTGGAGTTTGCGAGGAATTATGAAATAATAACAATAAGGCGTCTTTATTGGGACAAGATTGAGACTAAGGCAGTCCCTTCTTTCATCTAACCCGTAGACCAATGGACGGGGATAGTCACTAACGAGGAAGTCTAACAATTAGTTCTCTGGTTTCCGGGGAGCTGTAATGATGACCTGTGCATTTTTTCCGGATTTCCTTCCGTGTTTTCATCATTGTAACACAAATATGGCGGATTTCCCCATTTTCCGTGGTTTTTTCATTCTGACTCCCGGGTTTAACTTCTGGAACGACTTTATCTCACAAGTTAAGCTGGCGAATGAATGTTCTTTATTACGTCGATGATCAGTGTCGTTACCGTTATTGTTTGCTTCGATACGAGCTCCAGAAATCGAAATTTTGGTGAAATTTTCGGACTTTTCGGCGGTTTGCCAGCTCTAGCTACTGAACGGTCGATTGGATCGACATTCTTACGATCAATTTTAAATGGGCTACATATCGGTCTAAGCATTTAGTAAATAGATTGTTAACACGCGTAGTTTTGTTTCGCAAAACATAACGAAAATAAATCCTAGAACCTCCGATGACATCAAGCTAGGAATCACACGTGCCCTTCGATTGATAATGGTGCTTTCTACGCCCCGTAGTTTCGAAGTTACATGTGGTCCAATTCGGGAAGTGCGTTTTCACAGTCCGTACACTAAATTCAATAACAATTACGCCGACGTTTTTCAAAATGGCGGATGCCCAAATGTAACACCAACGTAAAACCCTTCAATATTGAATTCGAAGACTATAACCCTTAAAAGTAAATCGATTTTTCAGGAAATTTTTTCATACCCAAACATAACGGCGAAGCCGTTCCGGGGGTGTAGGGAGCGGAGCCCCCTACCGAGCGAAGCGAGTTATGTTATAATAACAATAAGGCGTCTTTATTGGGGCGAGATTGAGACTAAGGCAGTCCCTTCTTCCATCGAACCCGTAGACCAATGGACGGAGATAGTCATTAACGAGGAAGTCTAGCAATTAGTTCTCTGGTTTCCGCGGAGCTGTAACGATGACCTCTGCATTTTTCCGGATTTTCTTCCGCGTAAGTTGATTTTGGGACAAAATTTTAGCTGGTTGTCCTGCCAGCGACTTCAGGTCGGAGTGTCAAGAAGCATTTTTACCGTGATTATATGTCGTCGTGCCGTGCTTATATATGTATTTATGCCGTGATTATCACTTGCCGCGCTTATATATCCCGGGAAAACGACGACATATAAGCACGGCAAAAATGGTTCTCGACACTTCTACCTGAAGACGCTGGCAGGACAGCAAGCGAAACTTTTATCCCATAAAGAACTTACGCCGAAGAAAACCCAGATATAATGCAAAGATCATCAGGTCTTACTATTAGGTAGAGACAAAAGATGTTGAGGAAAACTTTGAAAAGGAGATATACACTTGTTGGACAAATGGTGAGTCAAAACCATCGAGGAAGATGGAGAAGGCGCTTGTTATTGTGCGCAGTGTTAGGAGCTTTAACGTGGCCTTGGCCTGCCCGCCATCTTTGTAAACCCCGATTTTCCCATAACGCTTACGGGCTGACGCAATAATTTTGCAATTTCATAACGTTTTCCACCGATAATTCACAATAAATTAGCATGGGCTTACTTCTTTAACATGGGTTCTCCTTACATACTTTTACCATATCTTTAAATTAATAATCGATCGCATTCCCGCTGAAAACTATGGTTCGAACGAGTAGAATCCACAGTACTAAGTAGGAAATATATGTCTCAAAGAGTTATTTGCCATGAATTTCAAACAGATGGCGGTTATTCTAGATTTACATACGCTAATTCATCCACTCCGTCGCGCTATCCAAAGGAAAATAAGAAAAAATGTAATCAAATATGGTTGTTATTTCGGTTGTCACGCTTCAGTTTGATGACGTAATGCCCTCTCCATCTACCTCGATGGTCAGAACGAGCCGTTGAAAACAACAATGGACGGAAAAATGAAGGCGAAGTATAGATAAGAAAGACAAGAGGATGGTTAACAATAATAGAATGAGGAGTAATAAAAGGATTTTTTTGGTAGGGAAGGAAGGAAGCTTTTAGGTCAAATTTGAATAGGAAGTAGAGCTGCAGCGAGCCAATCTTCGGGGCCGGATGATTGCTGATGACGTCCCACTGATAATGATGCAGTTTGAAAATAAACACGCGGGGACGAGTGAATGAATTTGGCGGATCAAATTGGGTGAGTAAGGTGGAGGGGGGGAGAGGCAAGAGAAAGGTTTGGGAGGTCGGCGGAGCCCCTTGGCGGAGAGGGGCGGGTCGCTGGGGGCAGGTGCTGCGAGTGGGCACTGAATTGATACAAAGGGGGGGGCCTCTGCCCCGCCGCCCCGCACACAAGAGAGCACAAGGTCGAGGAAGGGGTGAAAGGGGGGAAAAGGGCGGTTGCGGAGCAGGTGTCCCTTCCTCACGAGAGACACTTCAAGGATGTGTAAAGGGTATGCACGGCGACATTTACAGGAGACACTATTTGCGTGTGTGTGTGTGTATTTCTTGCCGCTAGCATGTATACCTACATATTTATGTATATATATAAGGGAGGGTGAAGAGATCGTGGGTGGTCCGCCTCCCTTGGCATCGCTCTTTCCTTCCTCTACGTTTCTTTTCCCAACCCTATACTTCTGTTCCTTCGCATGAACACCTTGAGGACATGGTTGGCGAGGTATTGTAGGTTAAGGCGGACGTAAAAATTATTTTATATTTGCTGTGTTCAGAATGCGTTGCAATGCCTCTTTTTCTCTCTAAGTAAGTAGGCACAATCGTACAAAGCACACACAATTACGTGAGCAAAATAAATGAAGGACAATGATTTAAATCTTAAGATATAATATAGGCCGGCGGAGGGGTGAAGTCCTCGACCGCTATTCCTGGGGTCGCGGCTTCGAGCCCCGCCTGGGTGGGTTTTTCACCACCCAAGACGTGGATGTACGTAGAGTTCCGTTGGCCCGGTCCCTTGAAAACTTGATGACAGGCTTAGCAGCCTATTGGGATTCCAGGGACATACGGGTCAAGAAGAATCGTCGGAAAGCAAAAAAAAAAATATGGGTTCAAAATCGGTCCACAAACGAATTGGAGACCTAGTCCAATGAATATCTCGTCCCTACACAGGAATTTGTAAATTTACACCACCAAGCCATTCTCCTTCAAGGCGAATTTCGAGGGGGGTTTATGCGAACTAGATGTTCAGGCCTCAAGTCTACATTGTAGCACATGGGGCGAAGTCGTGCTTACAAAAGCCACTGTCGCGGTGGATAAACCCAACATTGTCGTTATTAAAACGACGACATTGACAAATTTCCAAACATTGCATTTAACAAATGATGTGGTACGAAGTCACTCGCACGGGCGCATATACACCAGGTTTGAAATTCGCTTTGAAAAATTCATTTGACTTGACCGGGATGTTCAGAAAAGAGTTTCCCTCAGATCGAGTATATCCTCAGAGTTATACTGCTGATTGTTTTTTTTCTTCCAAAATATCACGATTTTGAAAGAAAAACAAAATTCGAATGAGAGAATGAGAATATTTATTTCATTTTCTTTTGTTTTGCCTGTCTCTCAACTTCGTTCGACGAGTATTTATCATGTAATTATGTAAGAAAGGAGATGACCGAAAGCGAATAAAATTAACTAATTACGCGAATTTCCTTAATATGGGGAAGGGAATTTGCAAACTGACACACCGACAGGGAAACTTTGCTTTTTATATTTATTGTAACAAGTGATGGTAGATAGATACAGCGCCTTGAATAATGATATCCGACGCAAGGTACTTTGATACTGCGCTTGGGGTCACGGCTGTCAACAGAAATTTTTCATCAGATTAAAAGCGGCGGTGTGAACCGGGCATTGTTGTTCGCCCGCACGTGCCCGCTGCGCCACTGTTCTGCGCTCTGCTGTTTTGTTTCAACCCCTCGACTCTGGACTTCTTTTCTTGGAAAATGTATAGATCTCTCCCCCGTTTGATGAGACTCCGCCAACCATGGAGACTACACAGCTTACGACCATCACGAAAATTTCCTGCGAGTCCTCCTTGATTATATCAGATCAGAGATTTCCTTAACCCTATCATTACCTCGAGCTCGCGAAATAATGCGCTTGTAAAGGACCTTGAAATAATTCTAAAAGGGATTCGGCACATGGCAGCGGGAACGAAATTTGAATAAATGCGAGGTAATGAACTTTTAGAGAATGAGAATTTAGACCTGTTCCCACTATGGCTTCACGCACAGAGGAGGAGAAAGAGGAGAAATCCATGTGATATATATACATTGAGGTAAATGGAGAGGGATGTAAATGGAGCTGCTTGTTATGGTGGCCAATGCTAAAAGCAGTAAAGTGGGCGTCACCTGCCCGCCATCTTCGTTACCCCCGATTTTCCCATACCGCTTACGGGCTGAGGCGCTTAAGTTTGCAATTTTGCGATTGTTTTTCATCGATATTTGACTAAATATCACCATGAATTTTCTTCATTAATGGGCATTCTCCTTACATATATATTTCATTTATTTGAATTGATAATAATCCACATTTCCGGTGAAAAGTGTGGAAAAAAATTTGAGAACAATAAATTGCACCAATACTCAAAACAGATTTCAAGATTGACTTGCCGTAAATTTCGTACAGACAGTGAATAATCTAGCTTTTAATCCCCTAACTCTTCCGTTTAATCCTGCTATCCAAAGGAAAGTAAGGAAAGAATAGGGTTAAACAATATGGTTGTTGTTTCGGTTGCTAGGCTTCAGTTTGATTACGTAGTACCCTCTCCATATACCTCAATGATTGGAACGCTCTGTCAGCTAGGCCATGTTAAAATGCTCATGTCCATTACCTCTGACCATGTCAAAAATTTGAATTTTTAAAGAAATGTTTAACGTAAAAATGAATTTTCCATAATACTACACCTTTATCAATCTTATTTTCTCGTCCGAATAAAATATATCCCACCATTTCATCAAAATCGTTCGAGCCGTTTTCGAGAAAAAAAATACTAACTCAAATGCAGAAATAGCTCGTTTAATGGAATACCATTTGGATATAGATGAACAAAAACTGATGATGTATGAAGAGCACTCTTGAGATGTGAAGGCCAACACATTCACTCACGACGAAATGAGATTCAGAAATGCCCCTGTTCAATTCACTGAAAGCATTCCTTTTGTTGTGAAAACGCTTGCAATTTCATCAGCCGTCTTCAGTCGACATGTCTGCCCATCGTCCGAGGAGACTCTTTTGTCTGCAGCGAGAGAGTGATAGAATTTGACTTGCCGCGTGGAACCCATAAACTGCATCTATTTCAGGGGATTTGGGAGAGCTTCACCCGGGGCTCATGGAACAGTTAAGCCTTTCGCTCAAAGAGTTTGCACGATCCCCAGAGCTGTGCAGTCGGGTGTAGTAATAATTGCTTACCTACGGAACGGCAGTCTACATCAAATAGTTCATGAGCACACGATCCAGACGAAGCTAGATCTTTATTCCTCAGTAAATTGGCTGCAATTAAGCCTTAATTTGAATGTTATCTGTTTATAAATGGATTAATTAGCAAACTACAAGAATGGAGACAACATTTTAGTTTGATACATGGGCTGCTATTTAATCTTCACAGAATATATGTGGACCCCAGAAGTCAAGGGGTCTAAGTGATATTTTTGAAAAAAATAAGTTTGGTACAGGAATGGGAAGTGAAAATATCAATCTGTTAGGTGGTTAAGGGATCCAAGTGGTTTTCTTGACAGGTGCTGCTATCTAGGGTAATGCCTCTTAACTACTTAGTGGGTTGTACTGAACATTTTCAACTTCGACTTAAGTTTTCTCTAAACAATGGTTTTGTTACTTAGACCCCTTGACTTCTGGGGTCCTCATATATCCCTGTTTCAAAAATCTGCATCGTTCTCTTGCATGATCTATTTTCCTTATCTGTTATCCATTCGGATGCGTAAGTTTTATCCGTGACAAAATTTATCTCTAGACCAAAAGACCTATCAAATCAATTTATTGTATTGTAGCGTGACGTTGTGGTACTACGAGGAGGAATAACTCATAATGACAACGACGTAAGTTCCACTATGTTTTAATGCTGCCTACCGGTTTCGTTATTTTCCTATCTATCGTTATTTTCAAGACTAAAATGTTGACAGCAATATATCAGTAGAAAGCATTAAAACTTAGCGGAAATGTACGTCGTTTTTATTATGAGTTATTCATAAGACCTATCGTGGATCTCGGACATATAACAGCTACATCAACTTTAAATACAGGCTTTAAGTTGGCTCTGGAATATAATTTTTCAATTACTTACGGTTATATCATTAACTTGAGTGGACATAAGAAATCTCGGTTTAAAAATGTTTAATTTGAAATAATTTCTCTTTCCATAAACAAAGTTACGCTATCACATGAGGGGTCTAAAAGTGAGTGGTTAATTTATAACTTGAAGAGAATAAAAAAAATTTTTTCTTCCATTCGTTTTCACTTTAGAAACTTTTAATTTCGGCCAATCGCCAAAATAATCTGTTCATGCAAAATCGAGAATGGCTTTCGTAAATGCCATTTTCGGATTTAACGACGGAGTACATAAGGAATTCTTCAGCAATGGTAACGTTAGGTTAACATTATATCTGCGTCGAGGTACCTCTATTACGTCTATTTATTTATTGGAATACATCTTATCTCGAGAGAATGTTATCTAAAAGAATAAACCTTACTACCTCAGACGTCAATTCGCGGAAGAATTGTGTATTCGAATCCATACACAAAAATGCTTGACCTTTTCCACAATTTTATGAAATGAGTACAACGCGTTCCGCAGCCGGGTGAAGCGTACCTGATGATTCAACCAGCAGCAAAATTCGTTGTACTCATTAAATAATTTTGGAAAAGTATGAAGCATCATTTAATATGAATTTTAACATCTTAAAAAGATTGAGTATCTTTACCCATTATCAATTCCCGCGATACTATAACTATTTTATGACTAAAAAAACGATAAAGACGAGCAGATAATATTTTTACTCTCGCCCTGCGTGCGGCATTGCAAAAAAATGCCTCCAATTTTCGCGTTTAATAAAAAAATGATGTCGGGCGAATTGAAACCGCGGACGAGAAGGCACACATTTTTTAACATCATAACTGTTTCTAGATTAATATTCTTCAATTATCCTGAAAATCACAAACTTAAATTAGTACATGCCTTCAAAAACCACGAGGATGAACGCCATAGCTGAGATTGATCAAGCTGAGGCCTTCTTTTTTCATAGAGGGGGTAAATAACTGGAAGAAACAGGAGTTGACTGATGCGAGGACCAAGTGGATAATGAAGGTTGTCATGGAGTGGAGGAGGTTGGTTAAGCGGGGACGGGGTGGTTCATTTTAAGTCCCGCCGGTAGAAGAAGATCATGTTTAAGTTTTTCTTCCTCTCTAAAACATCATTGACCGGTTGATTACGGCTAATAATAATAACAGCAAAACATAATCGAGTGGCCCAGTTATTCTGGCCAGAAAATAATTAGTTTTCAACCGGATAGCCAGGAGGGAAATGATAGTTTTTTTTAAAAATAACCTGTTATGAATCCCATTTTCATCAAACAGAATCAAAATTGACCGCGAGGGACTTTCACCCTCCCATTTTTTTCCAGTTGTAATCGTGCACGCAAACAACTACGGTCTCGCACAAGTTCCTGGCACAGACATCCGCGGCCGGGACGGGAAGTAAAACTGGAAAATGGGAAGGAAAGGGCGTTAAGGAAGTGAGGGAGGCAATGATAAAGAGAGAAAGAAGGAGAGGGGGGCGAGACAGGGTAGCCAAACTACTGCGCGAATAAAGCACGAGGCACTTAGGTACTTTAAAAAAGAGAGGTAAAAAATCATACATCGCCAGGACTTTACGTGGGACCATTTGAGGTAGAATGAGAGGGTATTACGTCATCAAATTGTTGCCTGACAACAGAAATAACAACCATATTGGGTGTCCATTTTCTTTACTTAATTTTCATTGGATAGCACGAAGAAATGGAAGAATTAGCGGATGTAAAGCAAGAATATCCACCATCTATTTGAAGTTTAAGGCAAGTAACTACTGAAACATACATTAGTTAGTTAACGCAGTGGATTCTACTCGATTTTACCCCAATTTTAACTGGGAATGCGGGTTATTATTATTTGAAATACATAATATATGTTAGGAGAATCCATGCTAAAGAAGTGAATTCATGTTCATCTTTAATAAGTTATCGACGGAAAACATCGTGAAATCGCAACATTTGTGCGTCAGCCCGTGAGAGCTTAAAGGAATCGGGGGTAACTAAGATGGCGGACAGGCTACGCGCACATTACATCTTATAGCTTCGACCACAACAGCAATCTACTCCACTGGAACGGACCCTTGGCACAATTACTCTTTCAAAAAAATAAACAAAAATCTGTAACACATCGCGGAACATCGCGCACGTGAATTGAAAAATAATAACGCAGGCAGCCATCTTCGGACGCGCGCGCGGTGGAATGGGACGAGACGCACTGATTCCCAGCGACAATGGGCGGGCCCCATTAGACAGAGCGCCATTAATTAATCGGCAAGCGGAGGAGGCAAGCACGCGAGCAAGATGGACGACTAGGCGTCCGCGCTCAACTTCCGCCGAAACGAGAATCGGACTCCAAAAAAAAAGAAAACAAAAGAGAAACGCTCGTTTCACGCACGGGAAAGAGAGAGAAGAGCATCAATTCTTTGCGACGAACGCGCTCATTCCGAAAGATTGTGGATTTATAGAAAAGAGAAAAAAAATGAATGCAAAGAACGGGCATCAGGTGAGGCGGCGAGAGGAGGGTGGAGATAGGTGGAGTGGATGTTGAAAGGAGGGGAGGAAGGGAAGATGATTTAAAACGAGCGCACGCCATGGACCACACAATGGCAACGGTGGCTACGAGGGCTTTAATGGCTCGGGGACGGATGTCTCTCTCATCCTCTTTGCAAGCAAATCCCATAAACATTCATAAACAAGCTGAGGATAGCGGTGAAAACATTTTAAATATGGTAAAAGTAGATCCTCCTTCACTTTCATTGGATTTGTGGATGATAATAGTACCTGATTAGCATGTAGATCACAACTCATCAACATAGCACAACACGTGTAGATGGAACAAATGGCCCATCTGTGGTAATGTACCTGGATTACAAGACAATAAGTGCGAAAAGGCACAGAGGAAAAATCATTCGCCAGGACCGAGACACAAACGCGGATCCCTCGATATCGCGCCGTTTGCTTTATCCAGTTAAACTGTACAATCTGAACAATAGTGTCCCTCATTATCCGAGTCCCATCAAATATGATGCACTCTCAACTGAAGTTCTTTGTTTCGCTCAAAGATTGATTATCGATCACCTCGTTACGACCTGATGAGCAAACGAGATAAGTTCAATGAAGTTGCAGCGGAATCTTTGGGAAAGGCAAAAGCAAAAGAACAGGAGCTGAAAATATTCAAAACTTTCCCGTCTTCTCCAGCATCATTCACGACTTAAACAATATAAGCGCGACAGAATAATTAGTGGGAGCGCCCGTTTCGTCGCCTCTATTCCTTTCCTTTATTTCTCCTACATTATTCTTCTGATTTTATTCACTTTTCGCTCGACATTTACTTTTCACTTTTATTCAATTTTCGCTTATAACGCCATGGTACAAAGTATTTTGAGATATGGAATAACAGTGTGGGGAATGGCTTCTAGTACTCCATTGAACTCAATAATCGGAAACCAAAAGAGAATACTGAATTTGATTGATGTATAAAGAGATTATTTGGTTAATGCTGATGAAGGATCTCAGATTTTCCCGGAGTATCTGATGGATAAAGGTTTCTCGGGTCTTCCAGGACGATGGAGGACAAGTCGTTTTCCGAAACGTTGGGCCCCATGGACCTGCTCACCCGGTGGAAGACCCGAGAAACCTTTATCCGGGTTAATACTGACTGAAGATGTTTATGTATAAAATATAAAGTGTTAACTGTTGATAAATTAAAAACATGGATAATAATAACAGAAAATTATTTTTAAAAAGTTTCAAATTTCATGTAAAAACACTCATTGTATGCTAAAAAGAAATTCTACTGTGTTGAAAACATATTATTGATATAACTTATATGGTAAAAGGTTGGCAAAATATTATGTACCAAACACACTCAATTGTATACCCAATCATCTAAAAGACTTAAAAGGGATAGCAGAGGTAAAGAAAAAAGTAGAAGCATAGTTAATTAATGAACTTTAAAATGTGTCATTTAAAACTTGTAATCTGTTATGCTCACATATCGATTAATTTGTTGAATGTAGCCAGATGTATTGTAAAAATACCATCAAAATTGTTGTTCAATTTGACATATTTGTGCATCCCGCTTTGTTTGCACGATTTGTAGAACCTTCTGACAAGCCATTTGGCTTAGAAAGACCAAGTTTGTATATGAAATATAGGAAGCAATACCCCGAATTACGAGTAGAGGTAAGACATGAAGGTGGATAGGGAAAGATGAGGAAAGCTAAGGATGAGTCCAGCCACTCCAGACCTATTTCTCTTGCGCCCATCTCATTCCAAGGAAATCGAGTGAAGCGCGCAAGCGACCCGACTAAAAAATTCTATCGGGAGAAGAGCCCTTGATGGACTCGTCCCGACTGTAGAGCCTCCCCTTGGCGGCCGCCGGGCAACGCAATCACTAGCTGGGTCCACGAATGGCGGCAGTATCACTGCATTACAAACGGACCAGCCACTTATGCTTGGGTTAGCCGCGGACGGCCGAGGTTTTTTCGTTGTTTGTTCAAGGGCAGTGGTGGGAGAGAATAGAATTAGTTTATATAAATGCTTCGGGTACAAAACTCCAAAACACAACAGCGTAGTTCATTGTGACGCATATGAAGTTTTTGCATAATAAAGAACAGCATATGTTATAAAAAATATTACAAAAATTTTAACATTTAAACAAGAAAACTGATACGTTGCCATTTTTAGTGAATCTACATAACCTTTTGGAAGAACAGTATATTATAACATTTATTCTTAAAATATCACAAATGATTACACTTTTTTTAACTCACTATCCATTTTTTTGACGCTGTAGCGGTTGCGGCTGATCAGCAGGGGTTAAAATTAACAGCAAATGGGGTTTGTGACTGCTTTCTCAATAAGGTAGAATCTCCTAAACGCCAAGGTTTACCAGGTTTTGCGGGTCTTGCCATGTCATCCGTGTCTCATTGCAACAATGAACAAAAACTTTGCAATTTCACAGTTTTAACGCATAAGAATTCTGTTATTCATATAATAAAATGTGGAATAGCCAAGTAGGATGGATATTTGGGAAGGCAACCGACGACTGAGGTCATTTTCGCCATAGGGGATAGGTAAGGGAGGAAGGGTGGATAGAAACCCGGCGTCGGCATTAGCCTGCTCTTAACGATAGGCGCCAAGGGGACCACGGTTTAGCGTTTCATCCCACAGACGGAGTACTGTACTTGAAGTGCCCTCCACAAGACACTCAAGTAGGGATCAGGATTCCTCTGAAATACATCCTCTGCAGGGATTTGAACCCTGGCCGTCCGTATACCAGTACTTTACCCACCACACCAACCCGATCCCCTAATAGCCAAGTATGTTTTTCATTTTCGTATGGTGAAAGAATTTTACAAAGTAGGCCCTGAGATGTTCTCTTACATCCTTGTGAGTTTTATGTTTGCGTTGATGAGAATTTCTGGATATAAAATCATTTTTATTTCTCACAGAAAGTTATTCACGAAGTTGATAAATCTATACGGAATGATTTTTTTTTCAAATACGACTCAACATGCATGAAAATCGCTTACAGACCGTCGATTAAAAATTAGACTCAATATATTATGTAAATTCGACACCAATTTATTTTCTGACGAAGTAATTAATAACGCACAAACTACAGCAGTGATGAGATCATGAAAACAGAATTAGGTAAATTAAACTACAGAACGGGCAGGTTTAAAATGTTGTTTTTCCCGCGTTCAGGAAAAAAACATAACGGCTGCCAATGAGACCTTGAAATAGTTTAGTCAACAAGAAGTGTAGCTGATCAGTTGATTTGCCTGCCTAACGCTTGTTTCTTTACCTGCCATTAAGTTAGCCATTATGTTTTGCATGGTCCCTGCATGACTCTTGAGTCCCGTTTGAGTGGTTGCGTTGCAGGTAGATCCAATGGTTTCTGTATCATTGGTGGCATACCTGTGGTGTAGTGCGTGTTTGTGAAATTCATATTTTTTCACTTTGATACATGTTGGTGATGAATCTCCCCAGCCAAAAACCCTTGAGGTGGCTTGCAGGGTAATATTTTTTTTGCATCCCGGACGATTCTGTAGGCCCGCATGTCCCTGGAATCCCAATAGGCTGCTAAGCCTGTCATCAGGTTTTACAGGGACCGGGGCAACAGAACTTCACACACATCTATACCCTGGGTGGAGAAAAACCCACCCAGTCTGGACTCGAACCCACGACCCTCAGTTCAGCAGGCGAGGACTTTACCCCCTCGCCACCGGGACCGGCAGATACGTAGACGTAAATGAATATTTTGGATTCAGTTGTCCTAGGGCGGCTGAGTACAGAGGGTCGTCTTAGACGGGGTAAGCCTTATTACAATTGAAATCACAGAATACTGTGCTCCAGTGGGATGTGTCATCGGAGCTCCTTCTTTTTATACGACAACGATATCAATACAGAGGTACTTTGCAAGCGTCATGAGCGGGGGTGTGAGATCGGCTCGGGGTGGGAACAATGTGGAGCCCTTTTTAGGGCTGGATTTGGGCAGATAAAGAGGGCGGAGGACTGGTGAGAGAGAGTCCTCGAAGGTATTTACATATAATGGAAGTGGTCTCTGTTTTATAGAAAAGGATCTTCCCGCCTTTCACCCACACTCCCGCCCCATAAACCTCGCTCGCCTCCCTAAACAAGCAGACGCCCCCCCACGACTCTCCCGAACCCGCCCACTAAAGATTAACTCTTCCCCGCTACAGGTAGGCGCCGCAGAACCGCCGTCGGCCGTTTTTCGCGTGCCGACACCGTCGATATTTCGGTCGGCACACCGTCGGCGAGGGACGTCCGGAGAGGTTATTCGGTACGGTCTCGTGATTTCCGAGTATCGATAAAAATGAGGATTTTAAGTTAAAATTTTAACGTCATATCCATTCAAGGTAGTCCGAGCGAGATAGTTCCCTAGTCAAAATAGAGACCATATTAGAATTATACGTAGATATTGGATATTTGGGGAAGCGACCGACAGCTAAGGTCATTTGCGCCATAGGGTATAGGTAAGGGAGGAAGGGTGGATAGAAACCCGGCGTCGGCATTAGCCTGCTCTTAACGATAGGCCCCTAGGGGACCACAGGTTAACGTCTCATCCGATAGACGGAGTGCTCTACTTGAAGTGCCCTCCACAAGACACTCAAGTAGGGATCGGGTTTCCTCTGAAAAACATCCTCCTCTCCAGGGATTTGAACCCTGACCGTCTGTATGGTTAACCAATACTCTAGCCACCACACCAACCCGATCCAATAGAATTATGCGTTGTAATTTCACCAGCTGTAGGACACATCAATTGAATATTGTATTATTAATGGTGCGATAATATAATTTTATATGACAGAAATGGTAATTAATTAAATGAAAATATCTAAATAAGCCTTTAACTTGACTCGTTTATTTCAAGCGGTGCGTTTGAAAATCCTTCAAAACGGAAGGTTTTTTTGTGATACCCAAGAACCGACTGCGGTGAAAATATGATTAATTTACAAAAATAGTTGAGAAAACACACAAACTACACACTGTTAGTTTTTTGACAACATCCAAGTGTTAGAAATTCCTAACTTTGTAAAAAATTTCTCTCTGGAGTGCATAGATGTACCATTTCCCATGTAAAAGGACTGGTATTTTTTGGCAAATATCTCCGAAAGTAATGTGGTAAGGGGTTGAATTTTTGGTGTCATTGGATAGGTGAGGTATGTCTCTTTAAAATGAGACCAAATTCAGTGATTTATATGTAAAATGACTTTTCGCTCAAACTACCTTCATATCACATTCGGCCATTCCAAATTTGATATTTATCGAGGTCTTTGGCGTCACATCCTCGGTCTTTACGAGGTTCAGCATTGTCGAGTCCTTCCTGAATGAGGCCCCAGAAAAAAAGATGCTTTCCTCGTCGGTCGCGATGACACTGCGCTTCGTTTCGATGGCAACGTGTGATTTATTGTGGTCCACGGATTTTCCACAGCTTATGGTGTTTGGCTGGGCTCGAGTAACTTACTTTAATGTTCCGAAAACTTTACCGCTAAACAAGGCATATTAAGCATCATCATCTCCAATAAAACTTTACCAATCCGTCAATTCATACAAAAACTTATCACGACGAATGCTCCAATTTTCAAAACCGTAACACTAATACGGAACCTTTGGATTGGTCTGCGCCCACTGCAGTGAAATACTGAGTTTATGAAAGTATCAATAAAAGATAGGTCGTTCCCGTGATCACAATGGGTCCGTTGTGGGCATTACGCCATTAGAATGAAGCGGGTAGCAGATGAATTGAGGATTAGTACAGGAAAAATACATAGTACGTACGTACTTTTTAAGGAAAAAGGTTTCATACTATCATAAAATCCTCAAAAAGTAAAAAAATAACGATTTTCAACTACCACCCGATGCTGCGAGAAACTAAAAATAAAACCTTTCGGTTCTAACTTTAAACTATATAAAATTTATGAATTCTGTGATGATAAATATAAATGTTGCCTAAAGTTTTGACTATGGCTTAGTGTCACCTTTAGAATCCATGGAGATGTAGTCGAGGACATATCTTATATGAATGCTTGGAAGTCGTGCTTTGGGGCACTCGTAGCTCGCTTCGCCCGTATAGACGTATCAATGGGATATCAAAAAACATCCTCCTTCCTCATATGTTTACACGCATTACTGTCGATTCCCAACACCCCGCAATACCAAATGCACTACGCAAACCGTACCTAGTTAGTGTTTGATGTAATCTAAACTGCGGCACTGCGTTCCAACCGAACTAAGTACAACGACCTATCTTGTATTAGCAGTGCCACGGCTGGGGTAAAATGGGGTCGCCCGCAGCCGCCGACGACTAACAATAAGATTCCATTGGCACCCAAATCTATTCCTCGCAGCCGACATCGCTACAAATAGCAGGAAACAATTATGCGCCCAACCCACGATATCTCCCTATGCGAGTGTTCTCTCGGGTCCTCGGTCGATCAGGAACCAACCGACCAGTCGCGACACTCCCAATTGTGGAATGGTGACGCTGTTTCGAGTCTATGGGATTCAAAGGAGGATGCGTGGCTAGAGATGATTTTGAATCCGTCAATGTGGGTCGGGGTCTATTCCGCGTGTCTTTAGTAGTGGCTGCCGGCTGTGGATGTCCAAACTATAGCTGGTCGGGTTAACTTCCATTTCAAGCGGTAATCATTACGTTTGAAGTAGACACAACTTTAAAACCAGATTGGCGATGGGATTCCAGCGTGAAAACTGTGATGCGGCGTAAGCAGGTTCATCCAACGCGTCAATATGAATGCGTTACCAACGTCGCCATTGAAATCGAAGTAGTCTCATTCAATCTGACATAGTACTACGATTCCAGTAATACCTACAGTTAGGCCATCTCATGTGCGAAGCGCAGTCGAGGCCACGCGACGTTAAGGTGTTTGAGCGAAAAATCATTTTACTTAGAAATCCATGAATTTGGTCTCATTTTAAAGAGAAAAATCTCACCTATCCAATGACACCAAAAATTCTACCCCTTACCACATTACTTTCGGAGATATTGGCCGAAAAAATACCAGCCCTTTTACATGGGAAACGGTACGTGCATGCACTTCGGAGAGAAATTATGAACAAAATGAGGTATTTCTAACGCTTAGATGTCGTAAAAAACTAACACTGTGTAGCTTGTATGTTTTCTCAACTATATTTGAAAATTAATCATATTTTTACCGCAGTAGGTTCTTGGGTATTACAAAATACCTTCCTTTTTGAGGAAATTTCAAACGCACCGCGCGAAAAAAATGAGTCAAGTTAACGACTTATTTAGATATTTACATTTAAATGCTTACAATTTCTGTCATATAAAACTATATTATTTCACCAATTATAATGCAATATTTAATTGAATTGTCCTACAGCTGGTGAAATTGAAACGTATAATTCTAATACGGTCTCTATTATGACTGGGGAACTATCTCGCTCGGACTACCTTAAGCAGTCATTTTGGGGTCTCGAGAAAATTTACGCTCAGTACCTCTCGCGACACCGAGGCGCTAGCGCGCAGGGTTTTGTACCAAACGAATAATACAGTCTTGGTCTGTCTCACAAAGCGTAAACTGAATCTGTACATTATTTTTGTCGGAAAAAAATGAAATTACTAGAGACTTTCTAGATGTTAGCTCGTACTCACTAAAAAGCTCGGTTGAAATACAAAAGAGCGTAGCTCTATCGAATAAGCATTTAATTAACTAACGATTACCACCAAATCGTTTGAGACGGAACAAATGTGGCAAATGAAGAAGCGTAATAAATTCGACTTACTGTTATGACTGAACGACGAGTGTTACTTATCGACAAGTGACGAAGCTACAAATTTTATTATTTCCACTCTCTAACATGGACTATAAGTTCCACAGGTAGAAATAGCGAGCCATTGAAGGTACTCTTTTTGAATTTCAACATGAACAAATGCAAGAAATGCGGTTCCTGATTCCTCTCTAAATGATGCGTGGGCTCATTAGGATTGAGGTAAGGCAAAAATTGCCCGTTGCTATCATTCCAGCTCATTATATGTTTGACAATCGAGGGATGTTATTAAAGTGTACGACGATCATATCCAAATGTGAATCGGGTGATATGTATAACGCGTGCCGCGCAGAGCCTTCGACTCAGCGGAAACACACTCAAGAGGAATTTCTGTCCTTGGCATCAGAATAGTGTAAGCAAGACACATGAAACGGACTTCGCTAGTTTTATCACAAATTAGGAAGTATTATTTCCCAGTCGGTCTGCCGCAACTTGGGGCGAGGGAGGGATTCTTCATGCAAAACAAAATATGATAAAAATAAGTCTTAAAGGTTAAGAATGTGGGAAAAAAAATTCTAAACATACCAAAAGGAGAGGGGGGGATGCCTACTTGGTTCTCTCTAATTTTCGGCTCACAACATCTATTGAAGAGCAATCGTCTTTGGTAGTTTACCTTGAGGTAACATCATAAGTTTTATATCTCTTTATCATTAAATTTAGGGCAATGGTTGCTTAAGGTAGTACGTGCGAGATAGTTCCCTAGTCGTAATAGAGACCGTAATCAAATAATACGTTTTAATTTCACCAGCTGTGAGACACAAGAATTAAATATTGCATTTTCAATGGCGCAATAATATAGCTTTACATGACACAAATTGTAAGTAATCATATGAAAATATCAAAATAAGCCTTTAATTTGACTCATGTCTTTCACGCGGTACATTAGAAACTCAATCAAAACGGAAGGTTTATTGTAATCCCGAAGAATTTACTGCGGTGGCAATATGATTAATTTTCAAAAATAGTTGAAAAAACACACTGTTGATTTTTTGACAAGATCTAAGTGTAGGGAATGCCTCATTTCAAATATAATGTCTCTCTGGAGTCTTGTAATAGTGCAACCGTACAAACGTACCATTTTCCATGTAAAACGGCTGGTATTTTCTGGCAAATATCTCGGAAAGTAATGTGGTAAGGGGTTGAATTTTTTGTGTCAATGGAAAGGTGGTACAATCTTCTTTGAAATGAGACCAAGTTCATTATTTTCTAGGTAAAATGATATTTCGCTCAAGCTACGTTAACTGTAAGCGGATGGCACTGGATACCCCTCCAGCTGCTGTTCCACATTGCGTTAAAATTACTCGTAGACGGAGACATGGAGATCCATCAAATTGGAGGACACAATGCCGACTAAAGGGGCAATTCCAAGAAAGCAACAGTGAAGCAGGTCTTTCGATCTCGTTCTCACGGAGAACAATATAATAAATCGTACGTATGTGCGTACCTAATAACATAGTGGAAGCATTCTGCGGGTTTTTTTGCACGAAACATGACAGAGGGCTTATAAGAACAATAGGGGCGCCCTCTCGAAAACTATGACATGAGTTCGCAATAACGAGAACTGCGTCCGAAAAAAAAAGAAAAAAAAATGCATAAAAAGTTCCCCCACCTCCCCAAGCTAATTATGCACCCCGTTCCGTGTACACACGTGACCTTTCCGAGCTCCTCCGCGAATGGGAGCCATGGCAACGGATTCGAGATTTGAACACGTCCGCTGGAAAAACAAAATGCAGAATTTAAAAAAAATGAAAGACTAAAAGGGCGGAATGTGAAAGTTGGAGCCGCAATTGTTAACTGCTGCGTGTTTCAACTCTTGCGCGAGCACCGCCCGTGTTTATATATAAATATGTCTCCCGCACCGTTCTTGTTCCCTGCCTTCCTTCTTCCTACCTCATGCGTAGAACAAAAGGCACTTGCTCATTTGCATTTACACAGCCCAAAGGATAACAAACAAGAGAGTTGCTCTTGTTTTGCCGTTTCGTGCGGCCGCGCCGCCGAGATGGGATACCCCAAGGGGGGGCACCGGCCCCGCCCCGGGGCGGGCGCGGGCGTCTTTCCTCGCCCGCCCCCCGCCCAATCCATTCCTTAAGGCGCCCCTCCGCCCCGTAGCAGCTTAAAAAAAACTACAACCTGTGATACATGATCCACGAATAGCAGCCTTCGCACGGGAGGGATGGAGAGGCAATTTCCGTCAGCGATCTCGTGAGCATAATATAGCTGAATTAGGTACACATTAATTTCAAACCGCACGATGTGATGTATAGTAAGTAGTGCTGTGCGAATCAGGGATTTTCATTTCGAATCGAACGGAATCGAATCTACCAAAAGATATTTCGAATCGAAACGAACTTTTTCTTTAATTTCGGAGGCGAATCGAATCACCCTGAAAAATTCGTTTTCGAATCGAATTGGAATTCTAAATAAAATGCAAAAGCTTTTGCGCAGTTAAAGTAATAAAGATTTTTACAATATTTCAGGGCCTTACATTAGCTTATATATCAATAGTGGCACAAGGAATAGCACAGAATGACATGTGGTCGTTGAAATTTTCGTTTCGCGTGAGGAAAACATCGTCTAAACGGACGGCGCACCATTTTTGGAATAAGCGGCATGGTTGGATACATGCAACGATTCGAAGACGAATCTATCTGATTCGAATATTTCGAATCATTCGGTTTCGAAACATCCCCATTTGCAGGCGAATAGAATCGAATTAAGCCTGATTCGAGTTGATTCGAATCGATTTCGAAGCATTCGCACTGTCCTAATAGTAAGCTAATAATAGAATGACAATAGGTAATCAATTTTGTCCTCCACAACAATTTTTTGGAGATGACTACGTGTTTAGGAAGGTATACAAAAACGTAATACTTTTGTACTCCCGAGCCGATGATTTTAGCCTCAAAATAATTTCAATTAACCTTCGTGTCTTAAACTAACGAGATATTAAAACAATACCTGTTTTAAATTCCTTTTTGGCATTCAACCCTCGTAAAAATCACCATTTTTAAATAAAATAGACTCAGAAGAATTCTCTGTGATTGCTTCTCTCCAAATTTTGTATTAATAAAAAAGAATCTTTCAATTTTTCATCAATTAAAAAGCATCTAGATCCGTTTCATCTACAAATGTGAACACATGTGTGAAATTCACAGTGGAAAAATCATTCACCTGGGAATCGAACCCAGATCCCTCGATTTCTCGCCGAGTGCTCTAATCACGTGTAGCTGAAAATATTCGTCTATATTACAGAATCTCCCGCTTTTTCTATCGAATGCATTACGTTCAACATATTAGTTGGTAGGTACATAAATACTTAACCCCTTCAGACCTAATTATTCGAGAAGCGCAAAATTTTTTTCTTTTCGTATTCGAGTCATAAGGTCTCTCTGGAAGATTTACAGAAAGCTTGATATATTTTCCATCATAAATAACCAAGTTAAAGGATGTACAGTATACTATACATGCGGAATCACGTGTTGCATTTTTTGGACACTTGAAGATGGAAACTAAATGTATCAAAATAAAAAAAATCATGCACGATTTAACAGAATTGTTGTTCATTGAAAAATTTTATTAATTCACATTATTTGGTAACTATGGCTTTATGAATACTTGGGAATTTTTAAATGAATTATTGGTGATCATTCTAGTGATACATATAGGCTGCAGTACCTAAACAATAGTACATTGTTTTATAGTTTGATGCTATAAATAACTATGGAGATTGCAAAACATACCAAACATTTACCAAAACATACCAAAATTTACCCTCTCTTTGTGCACAGTTGAATACTAAACTTATTACTAAATATGTCTGAATTTTGAGTGCATTTTGCCAAAATCCGCCAAAATGTAGCAGCATATTATGTACAGTATGCTGTACACCAGGAATGAAAGGGTTAATAACGATTGGGGGTAATTGTTTGGAAGCATGAGTCTGCGAATACTTTCTGTATTCCGTGACTAGAAATGCATCGAAATTCTAAAATAAAGCTTTATTTCGCCTCCTCAAAGATATTGTAACTGAACAATAAAACTGTAATTGCACTGTGATACACGTAGATGGTATCACCCATGATTTAATTACGTTAGAGGAAAGCAACCTAATGTCTTAGCTCGTGCACGTAGAAGGCGATCGCTCAAAAGCTTCGGCTGTATGAGTTCTAAAACTTAATAGCCTCTACAGGGAAAGCGTCCGTCCACTAAGACAAGGGGGGTGCTTGCTTGCATGGACCCAAGAAACTCAAATGCCCTGGCGTGGTCGCTACGTAGTACAGCTGCGGGCATTTGTAGGTTAATAGTGCGCTCTCAAACAGGGAACAATCATGAGAGCCTTGAAGCGCGTGGGTACACATTCCACACGGTTCGCTTAGCTCAATTCCCTTTCTAATGTATGCCATTCCACCGGTAAAGCAAGATTGCAAACCGCCTAAATCAAAAGGATAGGGTGAGATTTTCATATTCTACAGGTAAAAATTAGACACCCTGCCGCAGAATCAGTTGGTAATTATCATTTTAAAAAAACTGCAGTCATAATTAATAAATTCGCTCCCATATAATAAAAATAAAAGGTCCTGCTAAGCCCTTTAGGCTCTGCGTTTTTAATTTTTTTCCCCCTAATATCTGCTCTTCATAATTTATAAAATTTTCAAATCTAGTTTATAATTTAATCATCCTGTTGAGCACAGAGCTGCAACCAACTTTAATTAGAGTTGATGTGTTTCCAGAATTATTTCACACATGATGGGGTTTTTGTTCATTTGTTTAAAAAAATGCATTAATTTATTTTTGAAAAATCTGGTAGTTTTCATTGTGTTTAAAAAGAAGCTATGCCATAGGAACAGGTAAAAAACATATGAGTAACGAAATTAGTTCTTACGACTCAGTGCGACTAAAAAAAGGTCTCCAAGAAAAAAGCTACCCGTAAATATTCTTACTTTTCTATTTAGTTCCGAGGACTAGGGTCAAACACATGAAGAAAACCGACACTAGATCCGAAACCTCTAAGGTAGTGAATAATGAGCTTGCTGACAGGAACGAAACAGTACAGACACTTCGACATCTACTGAGGTATCTTACACCTTCAACCACTTTGAAAAACTAACGCTGATGTTTTCCTAGGTACCGAAAAGGGCTCTAGACAGTGACCAAAGTACTAAGGAAAATCAATCACTGGCCAACCCGAAAATGAATATTAATGGAATGAAGCGATGCTATTTTGTACTATTTCTTGCCATTCTGCTGCACACAATAAATCTTTTCCCCATTCAAGAGTCGATAAGAAGCCGTATTTATGGTGAGGTAAAATGTAAGCAAGTTTAGGGGCAAAGTAAGGACATGTTCGCCTTCCCTTAAGTCCAGGGGGAGGGGTAGGAGTTGGGATGATGAAGAAAAGGCCGCGGAAAGGTGGCTCGGAACAATGGTCGGCGGGATTAAGGGTTAAGGATTGGGCCCCTCTCACACAACCCTCCCTCAAGAAGAGACGGCGAAAAGGTGGCATTAGGAATGGGTGACATTTCGGGAAGCGCGCTGTGGAATACTTTTCAAACATCGATTTAAGGTGGTTGGAGCGCGAATCGTGGGTCGTTGAGTGCACATTTCAATAAATTTTCAAGTAAAAAAGAAGCTACTAGAAAACATTCTTATTTTTATATTTAGTTTCGAGAAATAAAGTCAAATACATGAAGAAAACCGACACTAAACCCGAAACCTCAAGGTTGTGAATAAGAAGCTTGCTGAAAGGAAAGAAACAGTACAAGCATTTCAACATCCACTGAGGTGTATTGCACATTTCACTACTTTAAACAAAACTAACGCTGATGTTTTCCTAGGAACCGAAAAAGGCTCTAGACAGTGACCAAAATACTAAGGAGAATTGCGGGATAAAGGAGCGCGAATCGTGGGTCGTTTGATTGCATATTTTAATAAATTTTCCAGTAAGTGGAAAAAAAAATTCTACGACTATACCTCACTTAAGTACATCTATCCATACGTTGTAACTAACCATATATGTTGTCTTATCAACGATACAAGAATAATATTATTAAAATATCGTCTCTATTTAGCAATATAATTACTTGGGTTTACGTCCCGGAATTAAAGATTTAAACGAAAATTGTAGGCAAATACTTTTTTTATTCAACATTATTTCTTGATACATATTAGGACTCATCATGAAATTTAAAAAATTATGCTTTGAGCGATTAGGAGAAAATCTGTACGTAAATATATTTCTTTAAATTATTAATTAATTTATTTTTTTATTTTTCACCACCCCGAATACAGTGCAGTCGGCCAACTTATATCGGGTGAATAACAACAAAAACATACCAGCAAAAAACCAATAATCGAAATGTTTTAAATAGACATAAGAGTAGACTAAACGCCGTGGGTATGAGTTATCTGAGGAGTATTTTCGGCAAAAGTAGGATAGATAGGGTCAGGAATGAGTGGGTAATGAATGGATGTTGGTTTGATGCTCCAGTAATGGACATATATGAAAGGAGTGTGCTTCGTTGGTTTGGCCATGTTGAGAGAATGGATGAGATTCGAATAACGAAACAGATATATAAGAGTGAAATGAATGGTGCGAGAGGGAGAGGTAGGCCGAGAAAGTTGTGGTTGAATATGGTTGGGGAAATCCTTAGGAGGAGGAATATTAGGTAGGAGTCTTAAAAACAGGAGGGCGAGTATGAAGCAGTGTATGGGGGTAAATGAGGCAAGGGAGGTTTGCAAGGATAGGTCAGTATGGAGAACAATACTGAAGCAGAGTTAGATGTACAAATATATTTATTTACGAGTGAAACTTTGTGACTGTGCCTATCCCGGAAGGGAACGGCGTGTTTGGTATGTAGGTATATATGTATGCATATACATGTATAGATATATCAAAAAATATAATACGTCGAATGCCATTGGGCTAATTGTTATAAATAACATTAAAATTCCATGAAATGAACTCGGAAACATACAATTTTTTTCACATAGGTCAACACATATTACCAGTCAGCACAAGTATGCAAAGGTCACGAAAATCTGTGTATAAATGAAAATCGCTCACACCGCTTATTAAGTGTTAAAGAGTTCTCCTCCCTCCCAAAATACGAGACGGCAAAGGACGGCATTCGGAATTGGGATGACATTTCGGGAAGTGGTTGGGGAACACACCTCAAAAGTCGATCAAAGATAACAAAATTAAAAGAGTCTCCATTGGCTGTAAAAATTGGCCCCACTCGTCAATAAAACATAACAATTGATGTGTTGGTTTTCGGGAATGGAAATGATGGTTGGCTAAGGAGAGGCAGCGAAAGGGTGGCATTCAAAATGGGCGACATTTAGGGAAGCAGGCGGTTACATCTATGGTTAATTTACAATTTAAAACAACTTCCTGCTAAAATATTCCTTAGAGGCTGTTCTGTAGAACGTGAGGAATTCTACAGAAATTGACTCTTTTTATTTAGAACTAGTCCCTCTTCTAAGGATCTGTACGGAACATGAGAGCCTGGCTCTACAGAACAGGTGTTCTGTAGAGCCAGACTCTACAGAACAGAACAGGCTTGTAAGGAGTTATTTTATGCAGAGCAAAATAACTCCTTACAAGCTGTTCTGTAGAACTTAAGCAACTCTACGGAAATATGTGAGGTTTCCGTTGACCCAGTTCCTTTTCTGAGGACCTATATGGAAAGTCGTTGGGAATTCCACAGAACGTCCTAAGGAATTCTACATAACGTCCAAAGGTATTCTGCAGAATATCCTAAGGTATTCTGCTGAACGTCGTAGGGAATTCCGTAAAATGGCGTTTCAATACTTTAAGAAATATCTACAGAAGTTTTTAAGAAATTCTGTAGAAGTATTTATAAGGAAACTATACAGAATTTTTTAGCAGGGCTCAAATAAAAAAGCCATGGTCCATGAGTGTTTAAGAGATTCCCTTCTGCCATACCCAGCCTCTCGTTTGCCTGTTTCGGGGATTTTGTCATCCAATTTGTTTTAGAGTGTTTTATTAGGCTCTTTCTTTTTATACTTAAAATTTTACATTTTACATAGCTTCATTTAAATTTAAAGATCTCGCGTTTAGGAGAAATAAAACACCAGTATAAGCCTAGATCGGATTCTGACGTATCGTTTTGCATTGCAGAGGACTAAAACGCCCTCCAAGTTGAACGCTCTCGTGGGCAGGAAGGCGTTAGCGGTGCAAGGTCTGACGTAGGGCGGTAATTGTCGATCAAGAGGCCACCGTTTCTGGGACGACGGAGGACGGAACTTCCCTTCCGTTACTGCGCCGTAAAATCAAGAGGGCGGGGCAATAGGGGCAGCGTGGTTGGGGGTGAAGGGGAGGGGGGGGGAGATTCGGCGAATGGGGGAGAACGAGCGATAAACGTGGAGGAAGAAGGACTAAGAGGCAGGCGAGAGGAGAGAGAATGTATGGACAAGGGATTAAAAGGAGAGAGAGGGAATGTGAATGAACGGCTTTCGGAATCGGAATGCATCCGGGGTGAATGGCGAATGAATAGGAGATAGTAAAGGGAAGGGAAGAAGAAGAGGGAAAAAAAGATGTGAATAATTAAACGCGGGAGCTGAGAACCGAGAGTCAGGAGAACGAAATTACATTCTCAGCCTCACATCTATTTCCTCCTCCACCTGGCCGCGGCCTCGAACGGGAAGTACACTAATACCGATTACATCCCCCTTTTTGCCGACTCAATCATGCTTAAGGTAGAGAATGATCGTAGGCTTTCGCGGCGTATAGTGCCGTGGAAGTTTACTCGGGATTTCCAACAGGTCAGGCTCTCCATTTCTGCCGACGTTTCGATGAACTAGATTCCTTCGTCTGATTTCATGACGTCGTCTGATTTCATGATCGTCATGATTCCTGCCGACGTTTCGACGAACGAATCTAGTTCGTCGAAACGTCGGCAGAAATGAAGGACGTGACCCGGTGGAAAACCCGAGTAAGCTTCCACGGCACCATACGCCGGGAAAGCCTTCGATCATTCTTCACACGCCTCTACGGGGAGGAGATTCACCGAAGCATTTGCCAACTGGAAGAACTGCGGAAGGAAAAGGTGAGACTCTTTAGCTCTCTAGCCTTCTTCCTATTACTCGTTCGTCGAAACGTCGGCAGAATAGGAGAACCTGACCCGGTGGAAAACCCGAGTAACCTTCCACGATGCTTAAGGTAGTTCGAGCGCAATATCATTTTACCTATAAATCAATGAATTTTGTCTCATTTTATAGAAAAATATCTCACCCTTTCAAACATACAGAATTATCAGCCCCTTAGCTCACTACTTTCCGAGATTTTTGACGAATTTTACCAGTCCTTTTACAGGGGAAATGGTACGTGCATGCGCTGCAGATTGACTTAACTTAAAAAATTAAGACTTTCTTATACCTGAACCTTGTCAAAAAAATTATCAGTGTGTGGCTTGTATATTTTATCAAGTATTTTTGCAAATAAATAATATTTTCACCGCATTAATTTTTTTAGGATCACCAAAAACCTATCGCTGTGAATGGGTTTTAAACGTCCCGCGAGAAAAAAAGCCGAGTGAAAGACATATATAGAAATTTTTATGTAATTACTTTAAATTTCAGTCATATAGGAGTATAGTATTGCACCGTAAATAGTGCGATACTTAATTCAACGCTCCCTATGACAGCTGAATTGAAAAAGTATGATTCGAATATGGTCTCCATGATGACTAGGAAACTATCTCGCTCGAACTACCTTAAGGTGGCCGGGGCAGTAATCGAAGATCATTGAGTGTACATTTTAAAAATTATTCGAGTTAAGTCGGGAAAATACTAGGACCCAATATCTTTTTTGTACATCTGTTTATCTCGTGGAACTCACGACGCATGTGATAATGTGAGATAGTAAAAATAAATTTTACACTCCACTTTACAGTCCACAGATCAATTTATAGTACAATTTATTGCACTAGTTAGTGAGCACCTGATGATGATGCCAGGCATCGAAATCAAGATTGTGCAATAAATTGATCCGTGAACCGACCAGTGGAGTGAAAACGTTATTACTACAAATTAACATGGAGCTCCACAAAGTTGAGCCGAGTTTCATTTCATTTGATAATATAAACGAAGCAAGAGTTATATTTAAAAAGTTCACCTTTATTAAAACATTGTAATTCCCAGATTTTTTGGTGAGGAATTCGAAATCAGAGCGAAAATCTAATTTTAAACTCATATCTTTTTTCGGCATGACCTTTTATACCTTGACATTTGCTAGCAACAATTATATTAATATAAAATGTATCACCTCGTTTTCGAGAGGAAATATGTTTGTAAAAATTTAATCAAATTATTTCGAAATACATATTAAAAATCATTAAGGCGAGGTGTTAAAATAGCATTGAATCGCCTAGAAAACAAATCTATTTCATGCATTTTTCCACTTTTACCTCCAAATATTACGAATAAGTACACTTATGCAACGTTTCACGCAAATCTATGCATCACCATAGCAAAATTAAACAGCAAAAATCGCTCTCACCGCCTGAACGAAAGAAATCAGTATCTAGTACTCTATCCGTTCGAAGGCTGATCCGTCCTGGAATGGAATGGAACCGGAAGGAATCCGTGCTGGAACTTCACAGCAGCATTGCGTAAATTTTATCAGCGGAATATAAAAGAAATACCTTTAAAAGGTATCTCCAGAGTAAGGGGTTGTCACCCCAACGTGACCTTGGGAAATTCTCCAAGTTTCTTCGTAACCCAGGTTCCGACACCTAAAGATTACCTTTGAGACTTATTTTCTACCGTTAGATCACGTAGATAAACTAAAAAACATGTAAAAACTGCTCTTTAGATCGATATTTCTCTCCACTTTACGGTGCTTAATTTTAGATGCTCTATAAATGGACCGTTTCCCCATTAGATAGGATAGCATTAGATGGATTTCCAAGCATGATAGAAGTAATATTTTCGGCATTCCGCAATTGGTTTGATGAAAATACAGCAAACCCTAAACATCGGATCATCTATTAACAGGCTACGCGTACGTAAGTATGATTCACTTGCTACGTTAATTGATTCTGTTGCGCAACACTAGATTGAAAACTAGCTCATATGTAACCAGAGTCCTCTACATTGTGCCAACTATACTTGTTGGCTAAATTTGGAGGACTCTGAAAACAATTCCTCCACAAATTAACACATGGAGCGGGCGAATGCATTTTTCAAAATACATGAATCATAGAAGAAACTAATTCGTAACAGCTCCACCTGCATCACCAAAAATGTTGTACACAAATAAATATTTGACACGGGGTACTATCACACATTGTTCAGCAATGCTACATATGTTGGTTTCATTAAACATATAAAAAACATAAATTTATACGTAGTTCTTTACTTTATACATTGTTTTATGGCTATTTCGTCAATATTTCAGCCTGCATACACAGGGTTTTCAAGTACTTTGAGATGTTAGCTTGAGTAACATGAGTTCCGAAGATCGTTGGTCAAACCCAAGAAGCTGAAATACGATCAATCTATCGGGGGACAAGGGAGCTGTCATTGTCGCTAGCTGGGGAGGAGGGGGAGAAAGAGGAGGGTGAGGACGTGTAAGGAGAAGAGGGAGGGGTATGGAGTGAGTGGACATCTCGGATGTCGTCTGAAGAACCCTGGCTCCTTGGAAAGAGGAGAGGAACATGATGTCGTAGCAGAGAGGGAGATAATATCCTGAGGATGGGGTGGGATACCACTTGACCATCACATCTCCAAAAGTTTTGAGCTCCGGTTAAGAGTCTATGAGTTTATTTTTCCCAACGACACGGGAACGCAATTGCTACGGTTACGGGCTATATCCACTAAAAAAATTTCCTTTGTGGGACACTCAATCCCGGAATAGATTAATCTACGGAACAATAAAATTAATAAATGATTTAAGATTTTCCCGGTGAATTATATTTAAATATCTTTCTCGGGCTTCGCACCGGGTAATGTTTTCATAATCCGCCGACGTTTCGGAAAACGACTTGTTTTCCATTTTCAAGGCACGTGTTATTTCCGCCGAGACCACTATAACACTAAAATTAAGCAAGATGTTGATGCCCCAACAATGAAGGTTGCGATCCCTATGATTGGCTGACATGTTCCGCTGGTCGTTGAATCATTTTCTCGTCTTTTTAATACATTTTATCACTGACAACCAGGTATTACTCAGTTGGAATCCGGTGTCTCTATTAAAATTATGCGGGTGCAATCGTATCTCGATGGCCTCCTTGATAATGCGGTCCCAGTAACGGTGTGCGCGGAAAACGACTTGTTCACCTATCTCTCACTTATCCAATGAAAACAAAAATTCTACCCCGGACCTCAATACTTTCTGAGATATTTGACGAAGAATACCAGCCCTTTTACATGGGAAATGGTACGTTTATGCACTCGAGAGACATTATTTACAAAATGAGGTATTTCTAGCACTTAAATGTCGTAAAAAACTAATAGTGTGTAGTGTAGTTTGATGTTTTCTCAACTATTATAAAACATTGATGATATTGTCACCGCAGTAAATTCTTCGGGACATCA
Source organism: Ceriagrion tenellum (assembly GCA_963169105.1). NCBI lineage: Eukaryota > Metazoa > Arthropoda > Insecta > Odonata > Coenagrionidae > Ceriagrion > Ceriagrion tenellum. The sequence goes on from OY720643.1 coordinate 105,730,670, forward strand.
AAAAGCCTTCCGTTTTGAAGGAGTTTCAAACGCACCGCGCGAAAAAAATGAGTCAAGTTCAGGACTTATTTAAATATTTTCATTTAATTACTTACCATTTCTGTCACACAAAACTATATTTTGCTACATTAATAATGGAATATTTAATCCATGAGTACTACAGCTAGTGAAATTAAAACGTATAATTCGAACATGGTCTCTATTATGACTAGGGAACCATCTCGCTCGGACTACCTTAGTACAGGCTTCACTGTATACCTTATATGCACCGCATGTTTGTGAAATTTCGCCCCCTGACAAGTACTTGCAGGGTTATGCCAATGCCTCAGTAGTCATAGTTGCATTAACTATGATCTGTTACAGTGCTATGCACGTTGGCGGTAACTAGTATATTTGAGGTGACTGGGAGGGTATTATGTAAATATGGGATAGAGGGAAAATATTTGCTCTCCCCGACACTGCATTCAGGTCGAGTGCGGAGAGAAGGATGAAGACGAGACCAGAGCACGTTTACCGGGTTATATGTGTGTGATAGAGAGATATAGAGGGAGAGGGTGGTTGACGGTAAGAGGGTGAAAGGGAGAAGGAACTGTTTGAAGTAAAGAAGATTGGAAATTTTGTTTCAAAGGGAAGGAAGGCACGCATGCGGGGATTTTTTTTGGCCACGGCGGCGCGCGGTCGGCGTGTGCCGGCGGGAAGGAGCCTCGCCTGGGCGAAGACATCGAGTCGGGAGCGGGAGGAGGAGTAGTTTGCCGACAAATTGGGAGGATTTGAAATGCATTGGAGCCAGAAATTGCGTTCGCTCGGATCCAATGGCATGGGATAAAGAGGGTTGCATTTTCATCCCTCATTTTTGTCACAGGGGGAGGGATTGAGGGATAGGCAGGGGGGGAGGGGTTATTGGTTCAGTGTCAATCAACAAGCTAGTGAGAGAGGGGGATGTCTTTGATGGATAGTATATGTACGTTCCAAGGGACCTTAAAGGGATTAAACTACCCTCCGAGCAGACGCCATTCCTCTTACAGGTTACGCACACATTAGATTATAGAGTACCACGGCGTTGGACCGTATGACGTGTCATCCAACAATTGATAGTGACTCAGGAAGCCCTTAAAGTTCCCTTCCATTTATCGCTCTTGTAATGCCATTGTCATCACATTATCGAGATTTGAAAAAATTCGACCTCTGGGGAGGACGTAGTTACGGTTCTCCCATTAGTGGAAAATTAGTCGAACATCATGGAAAGAAATGGTTACAACCTAAAATATACAAAAATTGCACTTGAAAAATACCATTTGAAAAGAACGGCAGCAGTGAAAGCAGAATTCTTAAAGATTAAGAGGGATATCGAATGATAAAAATCAAAGTAGTATAGCAACGCAGCGACATTATTCTTGGATATTCATTTGAGGCTTAGCGACCAATCTTGGACCGCCAAGTTATCTCAATATTATATAAAGTAAAAATTTAAGACACAAAACTTGTAAGGCCGGTGACATCCATCTTTTTAGGAAGAGTCTCTGGTGAAAATTGATTTAAAAATCTTCCAAGATTGGTGAAAATAGGAAACGGAGATGACCATTAGCCCCTTCGAACTTAGCGACTAGGGAACACGACTCGGGTAAACTAACAGGGTACATGGCGGAGTAACTGAATTTGAAAACGATTTCGTCGATCTTGGACTAATTTTTGTGAAAGACGGAATGGTAAATGAAAATATTTATAAATCGTGCAAATGCGGATGGGGAAGTAAAGTTATTATGTGGAGGAACATACATGGCCGCTACAACATTCTTGAATATTCGACAAATCCCTGCAGTGGCGGATGTTTTTCAGAGGAACCCGATCCCTACTTGAGTGTCTTGTGGAGGGCACTTCAAGTGGAGTACTCCGTCTGTCGGATGAGACGTTAAGCCGTGGTCCCCTTGGCGCCTTTCGTTAAGAGCAGGCTAATGCCGACGCCGGGTTTCTATCCACCCTTCCTCCCTTACCTCTCCCCATGGCGCAAATGACCTTAGCCGTCGGTCGCCTCCCCAAAAATCCAATCCATTGAATATTCGATTGAGGCTAAGCGATCAATATTGAATCGCAAAGTACTCGCAATATTTTAAAAAGTACAAATTTAATACACACTAATAATACCGACAATATCCAAGGTATCATTTCAGGAAGTGTCGCAGGCGAAAATGGAGAGAAAATAGTCGTCGAAAATAGGTGAAAATAGGAAGTGGGAGATGACTATTAGCTCCCTCGAGGAACGTGACTCGAGAGAACTCGATTCATTTAACTCATTTCAAGATACGCATTCTCTACCGATTGTTCGCCAGCACGAGTGTCGACTTCTCGAACAAGTTTTGAAATCGACATCGACCGAAAAGAAGAAAGGCAGTGACAATTGAGAACCATGAAGTTTATTCAGCAGGATTCTACACCGGAGCTATTCTCGTTCGCCTAATTTTCCCGGCCGTCGCAAGATGGAAACTCTGTTCTCCTCGTAATTTTAAGTGCTGCTGAGTTCATTAGACAATTGGCTTAATAGCGCCCAATTGATTGACTAGAAAAGGACTTCACTTGTGCACGAACGCTGTCCGGGTTACTTAAATCATCCCATCTGCATTTCAAGGAAACGAAAGGGATGTGACATTGCAAGCGGAACAAACGAACTGAACTACGTAGGGAATATTTAAGGTGGAGGACAATGAGATGAGTGGGAGAGATGCTTGCGTCAATGGAGGACGAAGGAGGGCAAGAAGATTGCCATTAAGTGATCTGCCAGCTGGAACATTAACGAATGGGCCAGAATTGACGTATTGGGACCTCCTCTGCCACCTGCTCTCTCAATCGCGTTTATGAAAATTTCCAAGGACTCTCAAGGACTTATCAATCAGGTTATCTCGCTATATTAGGAAGTTGAACATGAAAACGTACAGTACCATAAGATCTTAACTTGTGGTCATTAAAAATATTTTCTAATCCCAACGATCCGATAATTATTTAGGCATCTATTGGCATTCAAATCAGTAAAACTGAACAATCAAACGAAGAAAGTGCCAATGCAAAGCTGTAAAGAAATCAAGATGACTAAAACTAAATTTCTTTAACGCTTAAACCTGAGAACTACTTTATCTGATGGATCAATTTCACTGATTTCAATGCCCTAAATATGCAAAAATGTTTTGAATTAGCTATCATCTATGAATGAACTAGGAAAATTGGTCTGAGAATCAATTAGTAGACAAAAGAATTATGTATCTAGGTTTTGGAAAAGGATAAAAATTATTGTAAAAATAGGGTATACGGCGAAGAAGTTGAACAAGCAGACGACTTCGTCTATCTTGGTCTGATATTTGCCGAAGACGGAATGATTAATGAAGAGATTTACAGGGCGTGCAAATGTCGATTGTGGAGTCGAAATCATTGTGGGGAGCATATCTGGGAGTGAGTGTTTTCCTAGGAAAGCGAAAATCGTGGTGTACGAAAGTGTTCTCCATCCGGCGTTAAAATGTGGCAGCGATACCCGTAAATGTCAGGGCTAAATGTATTCTCTATTGGATATCTGAGAAGTGCTTGCGGGATCGATAGGGTCTGAAATGAATGGGCGATGAAAGAATGTGGGTTGGGTGATATAATAATGGACATATATGAAAGAAGAGTGGCTTCGCTGGTTTGGTCATGTCGAGAGAATGGTAGACAGTCGGACAACAGATCACAACAGAGCAGATAATAGATAGTAGAGTGAGGAAGAGTTATAACACGAAAATCATGGGTGAATGCAGCAGATAGTGTTGTAATGGGGGGAATATTAAGAGTAGGAGACTTAAGAATGGGTTATAAGAATAAGAATACTTTATTTTGCTCTGGGTACATCACCCCTAAGAGCATTACAAAAATTATCAAAAACAATTATCAAACAAAAATTATCAAAAAAAATATACAACAAATTAAGCATTAAAAACCACAAAGAGTGAAGAAAAGTGTGAGAAAAACTCATTCGATGTTTATCAGTGAGAAATCCAAAGTAAAAAGTAAAAAGTTCGGAACCAAAAACAATATACAATAAAACAAGCATTAAGTAGCACAAAGAGAGTAAAATATGTGAGACAAACTTATTAGATATCAACAGTGAGAAGTCCAAAGTACCAAGTTTGGAATTAATTCGCAAGCAGGTAATGAGATGTTTTGGCTTTAAAGGTAGAAAGAGTCTGACTGCATTTTATATAGTTCGGTAGAGAGTTCCATGTTGCCGTGGCGCTGACTACAAATGATAGGTGGTATTTAGTGGTACGATGCGCGGGCCAGTACGGATTGGCAGGGTCACTCCTGGTAGACATGCTCCGAGATAGTGGAGGTCTACTAAATAAGTCGTAGATATACCGAAGTTCTCTCCGGGAAAATAGCACGTAAAGAAATGTGCAGAGCATGTATTGGCGTCTGTTTTCAATACTAAGCCAGGCTAGTTGTGCTCTATATGGAGTGATATGCTCGGCTCGGCTCGGCGAATATTAAAAATGTATCGAATGCAGCAGTTCTGCAACCGCTGGAGTCTCTCTTTATGTTCATTAGTCAAGACACTGAAGACTAATGAGCAATAGTCAAAATGTGGAAAAACTAGTGTAGTGATAAGTAACTTTTTAGTATGAAAAGGTAGTATATGCTTGAAGAGTTTAAGTCGATAGACTGTGCTATTGATCCTATTTGAAATTTGAAGTACATAGTCGTGCCAAGTGAGGTTCATGTTCATTAATATTCCCAGATTCCGAACGACGTTGGAATATGGTACAGCAACGTTGTCTAGAATGACATTGGGGACTTCACCGAAATTTATTTTATTTATGATCCTCGCTTGCGCGGGTTAGCCTGTTTGAAACGACGCATGAGAGTAAGAGAAGAGAAAGTGGTTTGTGAGGAAGCGGTATTATAGGGGAAATTATTGAAAAGGAGTTAGTTTTCAAGGGCAAACAGCAGTTATGATAAGTGCGCGCGTAATATGGCCAGCAAACCAATGTATTTGTGTGCCCCAGCAGTCAAAGGAGAGCAATAAATTTTCTTTTTCTTTTTCGGAGTGAGCAGCAGTGCCCTCCGATGGCGAAACTTGAACGAAAGGGCGCGCTCAAAGCGCTTCCATCGCGGTGCATCATGGGGATGATCTCTGTACTCATCTCCATCCAACATTCATCTTTCATTTATTTGATTCAATCGCACAAAAGGGGTTTATTTGCCGTCGGTGGGATTACGGGGGAAGGGGGAGCAAGGAAGGGCAGAAGAAGTCCTCGTGCGGCGGTCGACTTGTTGAAACTGGGAGCGTCTCCATGACTACGGCGGAAAATTAAAACTGGGACCGCAGAGCGGGAAAAATGAGAAGTTGCGTTGCGCTCTCACCAGGGGGGTCTGAATGGGTTCCCGAAAGCGGAAAGGAGGAGCGAATCGGCTCGGAGACGAGAGGACCGTGCCATGAGTGGCTCCATGGTTGGTTGGTTGGCTCAGAGCAGTTGGCGGGGAGGTTGGATGGGTAGGTACTCCTCAGAGTTCAACGTCATCAAGTTTTGCCGCCAGAATGGTTTTTTGCAATCCGCCCGCGACCTCTCTCTTGTTTCTCGAGTGCTCTCCGCGGGCCAACCATTTTTCGCTCTTCATTTGAATGCGAAATTTCCGAACGGGCTCGCTTGAAGCAATTATCTTTTACCTAGAGCTCCCTTCAATAATACACACGAATGAGTGACAAAGACGAGATCGGAAGCGTTGGTGGGAGGTATGGGAAGATGTTTGGTGGATGGATATGAGGAGAGAAAGGGGAAGTCTGGATGGAGTTAAAGTCACATGTAACATTCGCTCCTCACCGCGTTCATTGGTTGGACTAATCGAAGATTTCTCAGTGAAGAAAGACGAGGACAAAATATCAACGACCATGTTTCACGAGAGCAAACTCAACGGATCGAGAGGGTTTTTTTTTGCTGGAGTTCCTCGACGTTTTTGGCGAGTGATTTACCGAGTTACATATTGATTAGCGGTTTATTTCATCTTTTGCATCTTTTTCCCTTTCAGGTCAGCTGTCCCAGGGCAATAAATGTCGTACTGTTAATCAGCCATCCCCCGTTCCGTTAGTGAATCTAATCAGGGAGGCACATGAACTATCAGTTCCGACGAAATTCAACGTGCTGTTGTGAAATGAAAGAAGGATACGAATTGAAAGATGACGAAGGCCCCACGAAACTGCTCACTTTAATTCCACTATCAAAGAGAATGCCTCGTGTGGATAGATGCAGGATTGAATAAAAGATATGTGACATATAAACAAATTAGGAAAAATAGTGAAAAAATAGTGAGATATAAATCACTCAGAAATTCTGAAATGATACTGTATACAGTCACTCCCATAATTCCCGATGACAAAACTGCAAGAATAATATAAAATGTCGCGATGACTACCCAATCCTGATGTAGAGGGAGAGCAATACTTCGCGGTGACTGCGATGAGTCTGTATGACACCCATTGTTGTTTGTATAATTGTTCTTATTCTTTGGTTACAATCCTAGGATTGGTCTGCAACAGTCTTCCACTTTATCCGATCTTTGGCCAATCTTTTCACTTATCTGTACGATTGGAAACCTAGTTCCTTCATCAACTGTCCCATGTAGTCCAGTATAGGTCTGCCCCTCTGGTTTTTTCCCTCTACTGTACCTTCTAGCATTTTTTTTTCATTGGGCGCATATTTTGAGTAGACACCGTCTTTCCCCTATCCTCTCAAACATCCTGGTTCGTGACTCTTGCCACCCAGGGTATTTTCAACATTTTTCAATAGCACCACACTTCAAATGCCTCCAATCTTTCCTTCTCTCTCTTTCCAAATGTCCAGGTCTCACTACCATAGAGCAGGATGATCCATACGAAAGTTCTCGATAGTAATTTCCTAATCCTTAAATTAATGTTGCTTGCGGTGAAGAGTTTGTTTTTCGTGTTGAAGACTAACTGGGCCTGGTTGATGCGGTTTACTATTTATAATTGTTGTAATTTGTATAATTGTTAAGGATATCCAATTTGGTGGAAATGGTGTCATTTCGAGTCCCAGGACGGACAAAAATCATGGAGGATGGTTAAAACATTCGGGTACCATCATAATGAAATTGACCGACTAAAGAATATAAGCCCTGCAAATTGCTCTCAAACTTTTCATTTTTCTTTATTGGTTTTGCTGGCCTCTGGGCCGTAGTTCATCAATACCGTTGATAAAAAAATATAAAAAAACTGGGAAGATTAAATGTATACGTTCAGATGTACACCTGTTCAGCTTGAACGACAGAGGAGAACAAATTCCCCCAGTGGTAATTACGAAGAAAAAAAGAGGCCGCGGGTATTTTGTCAATGCTAAGTTCCTTCAGTTTCAAATCTGGGCATGTTTGTTTTATATTTAATTAAATTCGCGTTGAAAGGTGGAAGAAAATCGAAAAAAAAATTAATTGATTCGACGATAGCCGCGGAGTGAATGTTTGGAAATGTCTGAATTGAATTGTACATCGGAAAAATACTCGTTCGTCCTTTTTTTCCCCCCCGAAGAGGACATTTAATAAACACTCGCTACAAATTTCAATTGTGTTTTGACAAAATGAAAACATCACTTACACTTTAACGAGATGAAGAAGTGGGAGAATACGAAAATAAATCGTTAATGGCCAATCGGCGAATTTTGATGACACAATATTTCAATTACTATTATTATTATTGCAACTCTCCGCGAATGGCAACAAGTAAAACAGAATTTTTATTTCCACTGCCTGATAGAAACACACGCAAACGCTGACGCAAACCCTACAGATTAATCGGAATAAAGGAATTTTCCCGAATGGGTTCGCACGCTGACGAAAACAAGGGCGTTTATTTACATCAATCCGGCAACAACCTTGTTTTTTAAAGCCTAAAATGCTGTAATACACACACTCACAAAGTGGAATCGGACACATTTCATCCGTCGATTCGGATTAACTTTGTCATGAACGCTGGGCGAACAAATATGACACCGGTGACCGATCGAAATAACAAAAAAAATGAAGGAAAACAGAGCTGGAAATTCCAGGAAATTTGGAAGTCAACGTTAATTTAAAAAGGTCAGCATATAAGTGGGTACACATGAAGAATCTCTGCCCAGATTTCCAACAAAGGAATGCCCAAGTGTCTCCTTATGTTAGCTCTCGTTCGTATATCAAGAAGTAATTGTCATTATAAAATTGGTTATCTTATTGTCAATGAAATTGGGTCCATGGACAAATTTTCAGTTCTACCTCATCAGGAATTAGGTTCAATTTCACTGACAAGATTTTACACAGACAAACAGGTGAAACCCAATTAAAACTTTTGAAAATATTAAGTACAGGCAATGTATGCATGTATAATACTCCGAGTACTTTGTTTTATGGTTTTGTTTTATATATACAATTAAAAATACAAAAAAACAAATATATATACAAAAGAGTATTGTTTTATATATACAATTGAGGCTGAAAGGAATGAAGTAACTTTCCGAGGAAGACCTAAGATAGTAATGTAATGGTAGATAAAATTAATTTGGAATATCATTAAGGGTTTTGAAGTGAAAACTTCTCAAGGGTCGTAGTATATGGATTTCAAGAGGTATATGAGTGGTGTATACGATACAAGTGGTATATACAAAAGAAGTGGCATATGGAATACAATAATTTTACGTAGAAAAACAGGTAAAACTCATAAAAACATTTTAAAAAGAATTAATACTGGCAATGTACGTCTGAAAAATACTCAGACGGCAAAGTAATGGCTTTTGGATTTCGTCCTTACTGTTCAAACGATATTCAGGAAAAACCTTGGGAAAGGAATGAACCTTTTATGTAAACTGATGGGGGATAATGGAGGATGAAGTTGTTGAAGACAGGAGGGAGAGAGCTGCAGAGAAAATAATATTCGAAACCATGAACAAGTGGCAAAAATTTGATAAGGTGATGAAAACAGGAGAGACAGAGCTGCCTTCAATTACTCTCGCCCGGAACTATATATCGTGTAATATTTAGTTCATGCTAATTACAGTCACTTAAAGTTGAAAGTACGAACGACACAATTGACAGGTATTCATTTAGTCATGCTATTCTGCCTTAATCAGCAAGTTTCCTCACGGAATCCACCTCCACTCTTAGTCTTCTCTAAGCTTATCACTTCAATTTCACGTATTTTCCCTGTACTTTGCAGTTGTCCCACATTTGCTTCCATTTCCTTTCCCTTCGAATTCCCTCCACCATTCCTCCCATTCCTGTCATCAGCAAACAGTCTCTTCTTATGCAATGTGCTATCCAGTTCATATTTCTTCCTCTAATCGTTTCCATCGCTCTATTTACCTCGCCTATTCTCCCCAATACCTAGTCAATTCCAACTCTATCTTTCCAACTCACTTTTTCCACTTTCCTCCATACCCAGATCTCGACAGCTTCTAATAATCCTTGGCATGTAGGGGGACGGGTTTGAAGAGCTGCAGTAAACAGACTGTCCGTGCGATGATTGCTGATAATGTTGAACAATGGAGACGGACAGCAGTAAGGGAACATACCGGCTGCTTCGCAAAAACCGTAACTAACCGGGCGAGCGCTTGTTTAATCCCTTAACGACAGCCGATTGATGGTCGCTGATATTTCCCGCGAGCGGCTCAAATTCACCCAATGGGAGTCTTGTGTGCCGTTCGCTCCTCGACAACGATCGATCCTCATGAAGGGCCTTCAATTACTCTCGCCCCGGACTGCAAGTTGAAAACGAACGGTCCCGGCCGGTGGAGACGCAGCCATCAGTCAGTGCGGCGTGTGCAGCCCGGGAACGACCCGGCGCGTCGCCGTCCTCATTTGAAGCGGGCGACTGGGACGTGGAATGGATGAATATAGGGGCAGTTCCGATGACGCCTTGGTAAGTGGTCTCTCATTAAAACGGCGGCGCCAATGGTACGGTGAATGGAGAAGGACGTCGGAGTCCGGCGGAGGAATTTCACCCCAGGGAAGGGAATGCGAAAGGGGGGGGGGGTTGATTAATCTACGAGGGGGGAAGAAGAGTTTGCCTGAGATAGGCACTTTAATACGTCGTCTAGTGCTGTGCGAATCAGGGATTTTCATTGCAAATCGAACTGAATCGAATCTCCCAAAAGATATTTCGAATCGAATCGAAAAATTTTTTTAAAACATTCGTTAGCGAATCAAATCACCCTACAAAACATTCGCATGCGAATCGAATTCGAATTCTAAATAAAAGTAATATAGATTTTCACAAAATTTTAGGGCCTTAAATTAGCTTATATATCTAAATAGTGGCACAAAGAATAGCACACAATAGCGTGTGGTTGTTTAAATTTTCGTTTCGTATGAGGAAAACATCTTCTAAAAGGACGGCGCTTCAAATACGAATCTATAAGATTAGAATATTTCGAATCATTTGCTTTCGAAGCATCCCGATTCGCAGACGAACCGAATCGAATTTAGTCTGATTCAAGTCGACTCGATTTCGAAGTATTCGCACAGCTCTAACGTCGTCCGTCTGTCGGAACCGAGCCACAGGACGGATGCACATTACGAAAACCAGTGGACGAATGTAAAAGGGAATAACCTGTCGAAAAAACACAGGGACCGCAAAATGAGGAATCACAACATCACCCTAAATAGAGTCGGTGTTTTAGGCTTACCTACCGCTATGATAATAACTCTCTGTCTCCCATAGAATAGGTAAAGCTGATAGCACCATTTGCTGGGGTAGGGATGGAATATTAAATGCTGATGGAGAGCTGCCTCGCTACAAGCATCTACTTAAACCTTGCTGGAGCGCAAATCGTGGTCCATTGAGAGAACAATCTAATATTTTTTTTTAAGTTAGAGCAAAAAAATTCTTGGAACACATTTTATTTGAATGTATTGTTCATGCATTGGAACTTATCCATCAGGTAGTGATGAAAATGGTACAAGAATTATAATACTAATATACCTAAATATTTTCCAAAGTATATACCTAAATATTTATTGTCAAAGTAGCACATAACTTGAGTTTTTGGTACAGTACTCGCAATGTAATCATAATTATATCAAAGTATTTTTTTTCGAATATAAGACGGCGTTAACATTTAATATATGTAAGCAACTATTATAATTATACGTGATTTATTTTCTCGCGGAAGGAAGAGATTTGTAAATATTTGATCAAATTATTGAGAAATCTACATCTACGTATTTCCCGCCGCATGGGGGTGTGGCAAGGGTGTTAGGACACCAGCCATGTACATATGTGAAGGATAAAGTTTTGGGAGGTGAAATGGTGACGTGTATTATGGGAGTGTATTTCGTGGAGCTCAGTTCTTATTGTGGTCACTTGCTGTGCGCGAAAAGAACGAGTTTTTGTACCTATCTGTTCGGCAATGTGTCTTACTTATTTTATCGCATCTATCAGACCTTGAGATGCAGTGTGGTTTTATGTTTATATTCTCTGTGCAGCTCTGAAACACACCAGTTCTGAATATCTAGAGCAAACTAAGCCTGGCGTGTAGCCTCCGAGTCTCTAGGGGCTCCCACCTTAATCCTTATAAAAGTTGTATGACACTATATGCTCACTCGTAGCAGTTTTAAACGAAGGGTGCTGCTTTTCTTTGTGTTTTATTGCGTTTTTGGTTAAATCTTTATGACCAGGGTCCGAAGTCATGACCCAGGAAATGTATGACAAGTGCCGAAAATTCTACGCGTAGAAATAGATATTTAGTATTTTGTTAATGATAATTAAAGTCGCTTCGATTTGAAAAAATGTTACAATATGGTCTCTATAGTGGTCATGGAAAAAATTCGCTCAAACCGCTTCAAACTATTGAGACCCGTGATGCAGAATCGAAATCGTCACTCGTCAGTCTGAGCGTGAAACGCTAACGAATAGCGCTCCGCCCCGTGAGACTAAAAACAAATGAGTTCCCTTCACCGTCGGCACCCTTCTCTCCTCCCACTTTCCTCGCCAATCCACTCTCGCAGTCTGTCGACCTTTCACCGCGGCGACCGCAGCGGCGACGCGTGGTGGATGCTGCCGCGGTCGCCGCACTCAATCACGCACCTGCGTCGCACGACGCGGAATGCGCGGACGCCGCCCGTCAAAAATGCAGGGGCATCCAGAAAATAGCCTTGACGAAAATTTATCGCCCTTCCGAGCTAATTGAATTCCATCAGGCTTAGGTTTCACCATTTGATTGGAATACGATCTCAAAATCGCGGTTAAGAGCTGTTATCTCCGGCCGAAACTCTTTTCAACAGTCTCCGAGTTCATCATTATTTTTATTCCAACAAATTTAGCGTCAGGTCGTATTTTTTTTAAATCAAGAATATGATTGGCGTACAGTTAATACTCTTTCAAAAATTATTTCTTTTTATTACATAGAATACCTCGTTTCTGGAATTCCCTTCCCGCTAATTTTAGAAATACTTCCAAATTAACTATGCATAAAACAAATATATACTCACGCACTAAGACAAACTGATTTATCAACAAATTGTTATATGTAATATGACACAGGACAAAATGAAATTTCTTCTGACATTCTTTTTCGTTGAATAGAAATTATGTTGAAACTTGATGTGATTAATATTTAATATGTGTAATGTGTGTATTTATAAACTGATAGTAATATGAAATGTGTGTAATGATATGTGTATTGACCCACAGCTACTTTTAATGTGTATTTTTTAACAGTTACTTCTTTGTATTTTTTGTAATTTTTTGTTACTTGCTCTATCTCTGCGACTATCAAAATCGCTGCGTAATGAATCATGTTCTTAGGTAGCTTTGCCACGGAACATGAATAAATATATTATTATCATTATTATTTAAGTAATGCTAATGTTTTCACCAGTTCGCAAATAATTTAAAGGGAGGAAGTGGGTCTTTAAATGCGGCGTGTGAATAGAAATAACTACATCACTTTTTTAATACGGAGTCAATCACGGGAACATTTTCCGCGATTTTCGAAGGAATGCTCACATGAGTTCTAAAATCTTCGCTACTCTAACGAAAATCATGGTCAAAATTTTGAATAGAAGGCTATTGTGGCTGTAATGACTTCACCAAAGTACCGCAAATTCTCCATCCGAAAATCTCTCCGAAAAATCGTCCCTGGTAGATGTCGCAATTCCAACACCACTAGAATGGACTGATATCAAAACAGAAGACCCCGAGGCCTATTCGATGTGAAAAGATTATCCATGGCGATTTATCGGAATCACAAGGCTCACAAATAAATAAACTGTAGCATATCACGAAAGCGGAATTCGGTTGTGCCGCGGAGAGGATCCCTTAAATAGGTATGTAATTTGTAATTCATCAGCCAATCTTTCGGCATTAAAGGCTCATCAGCAAAACCAATTTATTATTCCGCCCGCAGATTTTCAATGCCCAATTGTAATTGCACCACTGTAAGTGAAATCGAAGTCAGGTTTCCATAAATCCATAGAGAATTATAAGTGCATGACACGGCAGTCAGAAGATTCTTTAACATTAATAAGAACTCGACTGCGTGTGCATGAATTATTTACATCGCTTACCAAAAACCATTACGGTAACCCCGAAAGGTATTTCATCGAAACAAATGGCAAGGATGCGACGCATAAATATTTGAATTATTCAGATGAGCGATGGACGATGGCCGACTTGGTCACGACCGACACACTCGACGAGAGGCAGCGCGGAAAATAAGTTTTTAAGCAGTGCAGGATTCCTAATTAGCTCTCCCCACAAATTCATCGTCGGATGTTATTTTAAGCGCGACGGAAGTGGATCCGGACGACGGGCGAATTATATGCGAGAGGGCTTCGCTGCACCGGACTGCGCTCCACGAGTGCACGTATGAAAACATCGGTTCGCTTCCACGGCCGGGCTATTCATTTCCCTATCGCCTCTTCTATCCCGGGCTCGCGGATGATATGGATGGCGGTCATTTCGTTGTAATTAATCCTAATCCCCTCGGCGGCGTCGGTGCCGAGGGGGGAGCGCGGATAGTTAACAGGTGATTCCGCTCACTAGTGCCCGGTGCAATCCCATCGATTAGCCTTCGAAATAGGGGGAAGGAGAAAGTAGGGGATGGAGGATAGAGGAGGGGAGGGGGCAGAGGGGCTGCCAAGTGCCATAGACGCAAGGGATTAGGGTACATCTACACACTACATACGCTTCCTCACCTGAACCGTATTTTACCTAGTATGAGAAAAAGAATTAATGGAATAACCTAACTAGACAACTCACCGAAAATAGATATGACTCTGAACAAAGCAATAAAATATTTCTATAGCCTATAACCAATATCCTAAACCCCTAGTCTAAAATACGCTACCACATCTAAACCGCTCCTAACCTAGTACGAGAAAAAGAATAAAGCGTATAACCTAGCCGTAATACTATAACCGTAGCCGAAAATACTATAAACATCTACATCTACGTCATACCCTGCAAGCCACCCTAAAGGGTGTGTGGCAGGGGGTGCTTCCACACCAGGCATGCATCAATAAAACGGCTGAACACCGAAACTACATTGGAACCAGCGAACCACACATGCAACGGGTCCATTAAAATCTACTAACCAAGAAACATTCTATCGTCAATCGTTCCAACATGCATCTATACAAATTCAAAATCTCATGCACAAATAAGAGCATCAATATTTACATCATGCATAAATAAGAACGTCAAATATAAAGAAAGAGATCTACAATATAGCTAATGTCACTATTCGCACTATTCATGACGACGATCACAGCTGTTATGGTCCCGAATGGTACGCGGAAAAAATGACATTTTATACCTATCGGTTCAACAATCTATCTCTCTAATTTTATTGGCGCGATCTAATCTGCCGTAGTACGAAGGGGAACTGATTAAGTATAAATTAGAAGAACTAACATTAACCCTATTCACTAAAATATAGTAAAAACTAAAAAAAAACCTTCCTACCAACTACCTATAATACCAAGAAAATATAAACACTATGAATACGAAATGGTCACTTTCACCCACACCCCTTTCTACCTGCAATTCGTCAAAATAGACTCGGTCGGGCCGAAAGCGGGTTTCTGCGCAAGTGCCAGGAGCTTTTAACCGAGCTATACCCTGCGAGCCGCTTCGGCCATATTACACACACACACACATACCGTTACTGCAGTTACCCCTTGAAAACTAACTCATTTTAAATAATTTCCTCTATAATACCGCTTCCTACCAACCACTTTCTCTTCTCTTACTCTCAGGCGTCGTTTCAAACAGACTCTCCCATTCTTTAGACTCCTACTCAAAATATTCCCCTCATTATAGTTTTATCTGCTACATTCACCCGTGATTTTCGTGGTCTAACTCGTCCTCACTCTACTATCATATATGAGGACGCCAGAAGTCAAGGGGTCTAAGTAACAAAACCATTGTTTAGAGAAAACTTAAGTCAAAGTTGAAAATGTTTGGTACAACCCACTAAGTAGTTAAAAGGCATTAACCTAGATAGCAGTACCTGTCAAGAAAATCACTTGGATCCCTTTACCACCTAAAAGATAAATATTTTCACATCCCATTCCTGTACCTAACTTATTTTTTTCAAAAATGTCACTTAGACCCCTTGACTTCTGGGGTCCTCATATCTGCTCTATTGTCCGACTGTCAACCATTCTCTCGACATAACCAAACCAACGAAGCCACTCATGCTTACGTGTAAGAATCTTTTAAAGACAAACAATTGTAATGTTTGTATACAATTATAATGGGACTGTGCAGATCAAAAGTATGGGTTTATTGAGGGCCGTTATGATAGATATAAGTGTTGCGAGTTTGATAGAGGAGCTAGGATGGGAATTGCTATCGGAACGCAGGTTAAAATTTAGGTTAAACCTTTTAAGTAAATTCGAAACCGATTTCTTCACAGAGGACGTTAGATATATATTGAGAACCCTTGCGTATTATGCTAGGTTTGATCAGATTAACAAGATTAGAGAGATAGATTGTCGTACCGATAGATTTAAAATGTCATTTTTCCCGCGTAGTATAAGAGAGAACAATAGGCAGCTTAGCAAAGGGATAGGTAGGTGAAATATAGTTAGAGTAGTCTGTAGTGCATGATGCATGTAATAACAACCAAAAATCCCTTTCTTATTATGTAGATACTAACCATCTAGCTGCATGTGACCCTGTTCTCTAGCATGTCTCCCTTAAATATCCTAGTTGCATGGCAATAGTGCATGCTTTGTGATCTTCACCCCCTGCCACACACCCTCGTGGTAGCTCGCAGGGTATTACGTAGATGTAGATATATGGGTTCTGAGCATAAAATCAAAAAGAAGACTGACCACTTTTGAGATCTGAATATTGAGAAATACCAATAATTCTACATATAAAACTACATACTACCCTGCGAGCCGCCGCATGGGCGTGTGGTCGGGGATGTTATTATTATTATTTTATTAATCTTGGGTTGGATGAGACGGAACCGTCCCCTCTTCCCCCAGCCCAGTACATACACCCATGTCCTGGGCAGATAATATTATACCCAGGCGGGACTCGAACACGCGACCCTCGGGTTAGAAGGTTAGGACACCAGCCGTGAAAATATGTGAGGAATAAGGTCTTGGGAGGTGAAATGGTGACGTGTATTTTGGGAGTGCATTGAGTGAAGCTCAGTTTTTATTCAAGTCTTCAGTTTCACTCATTAATTTTACGCGTTGATTTTAAAATTCCTAAACGATGATAGCTTTTTATGATTAAAAAAATCCTGCGGTGACCTCATGATTTATTTAAAAAAATAGTTGACAAAACTTGCAGACTCCACTTTTTGACGAGTATTAGGCGTTAGGAATTTCTCATTATTTAATTAAAATATCTCTGGAGTGCACCGGTGACCACGTGAAATGGCTTGTGACAGTCTGCTAACATTTTGCTAACTTTGGAAGGTTGAAATATATTTCCTCAAAATAGGAACAAATTCCTTGATTTCTAGGTGAAATGATATTTTGCTCAAAATTACCTCAACAATATGTCATCCAGCGCTATTGACCATCGTAGACTGGCTGCCTGACAACCCTGTCTGCAAGGGAATTCTATTAAGAAATGCTCCTCAGTATCCACGGTGGTATAACAGTAACCGAATCATCATTATCACATATTCTCAAATCGTCGTAATCATGAATCATCCCAATTTAAAACGTAATGAGTTTTGGAGGAGGAGAATAGAGTATTTTAGGGAGAGTTAGCATTCCAACGAAGCCAGAATATCTCCACTTTAGTCTACGAACTGCTATGTTTGATAAAATAGCTCAAGATCTAGTCAAATATTTACTCACATTAAACTTAAAGTACTATTCATCTACTGACAACCAGATTAATTTCAGCAGGCATGATCTACATCTGTTGCGTCACCATTTGACAGTAATAAAATTACGACATAGCTGCTTAAGTTCGAAGAGTCATAAATATATCGCATAGTCTCAGAAATTAAAGAAAAAAGATTATGTACTCACTTCCATATGAGGACTGATGCTATTAATAACATGGCTAAAAGCAGTAGGGAGCACACCACTATGACAGCAATCGAGGGTAAAGCTGGACTACTCCTGTACTCAGGATCGACGAGCTGCAAAGTTAGAAAGAATAAACCATTAGAAATATGACTGAATCTCATAAATGTATGAAAAATTAAATTATTCTATCCATTAAGAAAACAACACAAAACGCAATTAACGTCCAAAACCCTTTATTTGCTGGAAATGAGTTGACCAATTTGCAAGGATGACTGCAAGAAGAAGCATAAATACATTTGAATGTTATTTTATTCCCTCTTCAAGACTGCCTTTGAAGTGACAGGGCTAGATAATCAGGTTCTTCCAAATGCTTTTCCTTTGGCAAGTCGGGGAAGGGAAAGTACTCCGCTAGCTTTTCTCGCGTACACAGTGGTGGCGAAAATATGAATGAATGAATAAATAATTTATTAATTGTCCTGGGGATATACCCCTTAAGAACAAAAGCAATTTACATTTTTTGAGCAACATAAAGAGCAAAATCAACAATTTGGACAGTAACATAACGAAAAAATTAAGTATAAATTAATACTATTTTACAATGCTGAATGCAAAGTTTTTTGGAAATCATATCACATAACAAATTCATCTGCATACATTTCTGGATTTACATTAATTACAACAGTATGCAAAATTACAACAATATGCAAAATAATAACAACATTTAATGGTCAGAAAATATGAGTCTGCCGCAAATAAGAAGGTTCTTAGAGGCTCTCTCTTCATTGAGGGATGAAGACTCTGATGAGTGAGGAGGCAGGTTTGAATTAGAGATAGAGAGTTTGCGAACGAACATTCAATACGAACTATTCACTTTTGTGAAAGTGAAAAGGCTTGCACTAGAGGAGGGTGATTCGCGAACATACTATGCACGTATTGAATAGTTCAGTTTGAACTAGAATGGGGTAGTTCACGAACGAACTAATCTTTTAGGAAATAGTATAGTTTGAGCTAGAAATAGGTAGTTCGAGAACGAGCTAATCTTTTAGTGAATAGTTCAGTTTGGACTAGAAATGGGTCATTCACGAACGAAGGATTCAAAGCAAGCTATTCATTTTTGTGAATGTGAAAAAGTCAGATTGCACTAGAGGAGGGTAGCTCGCGAACAACTATGCATTTCTAGTTCAGTTTCAACTAGAAACGGGTAGTTCACGAACCAACTAATCTATGAGGGAATAGAATATTTTGGACTAGAAATGGGTAGTTCGCGAACAAACTAATCATGTAGTAAATTGTAAAGTAGTTTGAACTAGAAATGGGAAGTTTGTGAACGAAATAATCTTGTAGTTAATTGTATAGCTTGAACTGGAAATGGGTAGTTCGCGAACGAACTTATCTTTGAGTGAATTGTATATTTTGAACTAGAAATGCGTAGTCCGCGAACGAAGGATTCAAAGCGAGCTATTCACTTTTGTGAAATTGAAAAAGTCAGTTTGCGCTACAGGAGGGTAGTTCGCGAATAAAATATGCACGTAGTGAATATTCCAGTTTGAGCTACAAACGGGTAGTTCGCGAAAGAACTAATATTTGTGTGAATACTTTACTTTGAATTAGATATGGGTAGTTCGCAAACGAAGTAATCTTTAAGTTAATAGTTTGGTTTTAACTAAGAATGGGTAGTTCGAGAACGAACGATTTAAAGCTAGCTATTCACGTTTGCCAATAGCTATCGTTTGCACTAAAACTTCATCATCCACTGTCTATGTATTCACTCAATTTCCACCGACATGCGTTTACTATTAATACTAGGCAACCGAGACAATATTAAATAGTTTAATTACGCGAACTTTAGTTCAGTGAACTATACCCTTAAGTGAACTAAAACACCCATCACCAGGATGGCTATACTCACGGGCACGGCGGCACAAGTGCCTATATCCACGAGGGGCCCGTCCAGGCATTCGTCACCCAGACCGTTCTCGTCATCTGGGCCCCCGTCGCCGCCGGCCCCCAGGGGCACGGCGGGATAGAGGAAGGGCGGCCGGGGCGGGGGCGGTATCCGGAAGTCCGGGGGCGGCGGGGGCGGGGAGCAGTCGCAGTCCCACGCGTCGAGGTCATGGTGATCGAGGGAGGCGTCGGGCCACGCGACCCCCGAGTTGGTGGCGGCCATTCCGATCCCCGTGGCTCCGATGTCGGGGGGCTGGGGGCCGGTTGGAGGCGGAGGGGGCGGCTGGGCGCCCGCGTCACCCCTCCGCCCCCATACTCGAAGGACCACCTCCTCCCATGGCGCGCCTGTGGGCACAGAAATAAAAAGAGAACAATTAACAACACGTATCAAACATGATTTAGACTGCCAATCGCAATGCTTTTATATTGACAGCCTTTTACAATCATTGCATTTACAAATGTGTAGTAAAAATGGAAAAGGTTGTAAGTGCCAGAAACTAAAATTTTCAGTATTCAATAAAATAAGTCTAAAACGTTGAATATTTACTAAAAAAAATTGTTATATATTTATAAAAATAGAAAAGCAATAGGAATGACATATAGTACAATTTTTAAAAAAATATATAAGTGGAAACCAAAAAAAGTTGGATAAAGATATAAGTGCCATCTGTTTTTTTGTGGAAAAGGAAGTAAGTGCCTTGCTTTATTTTTAAAAATGATGCAAGTGAAGGGTTAGTTTTAACAAAAGGATGCAAGTCCAGTATTGTTTAGAAGCTTTTTAATGTATACCATAAATTCAATGTTATAAAGTGTCACAAGGATACATTATAATAAGTACAAAAGATATTTTGATGACTTTTAGGCATAGTCTTGACTTTCTGAACCTCCTGCTCCTTTCTCAATGATAAATCTACCTGAAAATCGAGTTTTAACATTAGTCAAAATTCCCACTTTTTTTGATTTTTAGATTTTTTTGGTTTTTAGATTTTTAGATTTTTTTGGTTTTTAGATTTTTACAGAAAACATGAAGGCTGCTCGAAAACAGTGTGGCAAAGATTGTTTTAGGTTACAGTAAATTTCGGGATGTAATGTTATGTAGAAAACAAACGCCTGTCAATAAAATCATAAATATAAATATCAGCCTAACACATAAAAAAATTTAAAAACTATTTTTTAGGAAAAAAATTTTTAAAGAACTTCTTAACAATTTTGTACTCAACACGATGGTCGATGACGGTTTGAATATGAATAGTACGGATTATATTATACAGAGTATCAATCCAAGTAAAAATATGGGTTTTTATCATTTAATGATGTGGTACGAAGTCACTCGTATGGGTGTATATACACCAAGGGTTAAAATTTGTCATGTGGATATCACTGGACTTGAACGGAATTGGAACTCGGATCTCCCAACTGCCGTTCAGGACTTTTCATGGAGAATTTCAACACCTGGTGTACAGCTTTTGATTTTCTCCGATTTCTTCTTATTGTTTTATTTTTTTCATATCGCATTCCTTTACGCTTCTTTTGTCCTCTGAATAAAATTCCACAATTCTGATGTCGTAAGTTTTTCAAACCGTCCTTTCTGCATGAATAAATATTCCAAGTTGATTTTTCCTTATCAGGTGTAATGATTGCCTATCCACGATATCAACTTTTAAGATGTCATGAAAGGACATCAAATTTGCGGTTGTTTCTCGGTAGGTGACCGTCATTTCAGAAAATAATATAGTTTTGCTGTTAGTTATCGAACAAATATCTTTGATAGTAATGAGTCGGAAGAATGCTATAGAAATTGTGTTGGAAATGTATGATTAAAATAATTTAGTGGTTCTATTAGTTTTCTAACGATACGTAATTAAATGAACTTTCTCTTACTCGCAAGTTTCTAACTCTCGTCTACGTTGAAGTATCGAGGTCCGCCTTGCTTTATTGTTTGATCTAACTTTGAAGCCGGTTATCGATTACCAGAGAGCGCAACATAAGAATGCATCACGCCGTTCCCTTGGGATAAGACTCACTAGAGTTTAATTTTGGTAGTTAGCGCAAGGAAACTATAGATGTATTTTGAAAGGTTTCCCAATTCTGCTTTGTTCTTACACGGGCCTTTTTCGTCAGTTTAACTCATTCCCTGCTTCATACAAGCTTCATGTTCTTAGGTTTCCTAATATTCCTAATCTTAAGTTTCATTTCTAACATATTTACCTTTGCCTTTCTCGATCGATCCCTTACCTATTACAATTCTGTCTCCGGTATCATCAATCAAAGCCCAACCAACGCTGCATTCCCTTTCATTTTGTTAAACAACAGAGCAACCACGTCACATAAAATTTGATGTTGCAGGATTCGTAGAAGTTTTTACAAACGCATTCATGATTCTTTCCATTCCTTCTTCCTGGATCTGCCCGCATCTTTGTTTTGCTGACAACGTTTCTCCTCCTCCCCTGGAGGCGTCTTCATGTCGAAGATGCAAGCGCGTCTTTTGGCTGGGTTTATATAGTAAAGTCGGTGAGGTCGGTCGTTTCTATTTGGTGGCCATTTTTCGCGCCAAAACCACTTTTGGCGCCATTATTCATATTCCTCCCTCCGCTTTGTAACAGCAGTCTTTTCCACGTAGTCACTAGGTGGTAGCCATATTCTCCGTTCACGTGGTTAGGGCATTTTGTTATTTCGATAGCTTCCTTGATTAATCGTGGGAAGTATTGATTTTCCCCGCTTAGGACTGCGGTTTCTTCGAAGCAGATTGAGTGGCCAGGTCCAGGCCATGCATGCTGGGGAGTATGTAAAGTACTTTTCCACAAAATTAAAAATATTGTAGAAAAGTGCAGGGTATTTTACTCCACTACTGGCACATATATCCATGACCCTCCTACTCTATCCCTCCCACTGCTACGGCAAACAACTCTGATATTTCTTTCTCGGAAGCTATGATCGTCCATGATTCTCTTCCATGCTGGAGTACACTTTACGCGTCGTGAAGTAAGCATTATAAAAGTATTCTTCAGGATAGGAATTCGGGACGAAATAAGAAAAAGGAGACTACATGAGGTATTTAAGAATGATCTAACGGTGGTTCATCCAAAGGAGCCAAAATGGAACGATGGGCTAATAGGATAAGAACTGAGCGAAAATATACCAACTGGCAGGTAGAATACTCAAATGAAACTCCTTTGTTATTTCCAGGATCGATGTCGTTTGGTTGACTTTTTCACAACGTTTCGCCAATCTTCCTGGAGGCATCGTCAGGCAGTCTATCTGACAAATCAGAAAGGTTGGCGAAACGTAATGTAAAAAAAAACGAAACGCAATTGATTCCGGAAATAATATAAATGCTGTTTATACGAGTAGTCATTGCACAAAGACGCTAATTTTATCAGTGAGAGGAGAGTAAGTTCGCAACGCCTTTTATTGAAATTAATTAGACCCGAGGAATTACGCAATTATGCAAAGGTGTCTCACGTCCCGGACTTAAAGGAGTCATCACTATGGGGTTAACGCAGGTGGAGGGTAGAAGGGTGGGATGAGCAAGGCGGCTTATGAGTCTCTCTTGGACTCTTGGCCGCGTGGGCCACGAGTGTGAGCGCGTGATACCTCGGCCTCTCGTAATCGCGCGATAATCTGTTTGCGGGAATCCCTGGTCGCTTTGTGCGGACCTTGGAGAGGGATTAAGAATGATCCTGCGTGCTGGAGGGTGTAACTTATAAAGCGAAGCGGTGTCTCCTCTCTTGCCCGCTGTTCCGAGAGCTCCGCCCTCCAACATCTCCGACACTCCCGTTGCGATCGAGCGCCCTCCCGCGGCGAGACTCGTGGAAACTATTGAGAGGGGTTCACCGGCGGTGTTTTTCCACGAACAATCCGTGATCGAAGGGAGGGAAGGGTAGAAAAAGGATGGTCGTGGACGATGGCGAATCTGGGAACGATATAGGAATGGATGCGGGGACTAGAACAGTGACTGCGAAAATGAAAATATAATCGATGTTGAACTGCACACTATTTTAATTCTCAACCTTACTACACGTGTTTCGGCACTTTATTTGGCCATTTTCAAGTACAGTGTACCTCAAGATGGCCAAATAAAGTGCCGAAACATGTGTGGTAAAGTTGAGAATAAAAAAAGAGGTCAGTACAACATCGATTATTTTTAATTCTTGATAATGTAGTTCCACAACATCTCGCCCGAAACTGTTGACTTCAGTGATTGCGAACCTATGACACGCGTGTGCAGTGCTGTGCACCTCGCTACATGAGTCAAAGGTGATACGCAAAGATGTTTTTGGAACATTCAACACCCACTGAAATATTTTATGTATAAAAATAATCATACTATAAACATTTTATGGTAATATTCATTAAAAAAGCAATGAACTTCCGCATTTTTTATCATATTATATTCGTCCCAGTATGGCAACCTGCACTCAATCGCCTTACGTATCTGTTTAGACAGAGGAGGGGTAGAAGAGAAGTCAGCAACGATTTTCGGTATTCGATATTCGGTATGAATTGCTCGAAGTACCATAACTCAACTGAAGATTTAGCAGATGAAGTTCAGCAACTAACAAGTCACTCTTGGAAAGAATTGTTCGTATTTCTTTTAAAATGAATAAGTATATATTTAAATAATATATGACTGTTTTTTACGATGTCTTAAAATATCACAAAATTATGGATATTTCTAGATGTCACACGAACCCCGAGTTAATTTTTTGAGAATCTTATATCAACGGGCTCAAAAGTTTTATCAGTTTTGGACTAAAAAGTCGACAGTGTAAAGATAAAGGGATAGTGTTTGTCCACGCAAGTGGAGGAGATGCACTAAGAAGGGAGAAGAATGGAGAATATGAACGATGGAAAACAAGGCAGTGCTCATTTTGTACGATGGTGCGAGTGACTAGCAACATAATCAATGATAATAACAGAAATTCAATGAACATAAGTAGACTTCGGAGGTTACAAGTGTTAAAGAAGGCTTTTCCTTCTTTTTCGTCATTAAATACACACATAAAGATAGTTGATACGTAATGTCTTCGAACCCATAAATGGGCTTCTTAAAAATTTGACAAAAAACGCACAAATTCACTGTATTACAAATTATTTTCACTTGAGATAAAAAAATGTGTGCGTGATGTACTGCAGGGGGCATTAAGTGTGTTGAGCAATATACACAACCGTTTCTACCGACATCTTCAAGTGCATAAGTATGGAGAGATAAAAAGGATGGAGCCGTACAGAAGGTGCAATCAGGAATAAAGAAAGTATAAGGCGAGGAGAAAAGAAAAAAAACCTTAGGTATTAATAAATTACAGAGGAAAAAGTGATCACGAAATAAGCGAGGATGGAGAGGCGCGGAAAACGGGTCGATTTACATCCCCCCCCCAAAATTTATGAACCCTAAATAATTTACAAGGTGACAAGCCTTCTTTTTAACATGGACCGGGTTATTTTATTCCGTGCGGTTGAAGACACGACATCCTCGCTCGCCACTGGCATACATTCGCCATTAGTGCTATATAAATATGTAATCCTGTTCGATATGCTCATAAATTTCCGCGGCGCCCTTCACCTTTCACGGACAAAGCCTGGACCCGCCCCGTGGACCGTGGGAGGCGAGGGAAAACGACTGTTGGGGTCTCCGCACGGAAAGGCCTAAAGAATGAAGGAGCAATTGACGGATGCGATGTGGAGAAAGATGCCAGGGGTGGTATGAGGTTGGGCTGGGGTGGGGAGGAGGTGCTCTCAGGACCAGGGGCAAGCAGCACGCGAGCCGGGGGACGGGCAAAAACAAAGGACGAACGTCCTTCCCGGCCATTGTCGTCGTGGGAGCCTCGGTCCCAATTTATGGCGGCGCCCCCGTCCCTGCAGCAGCGGAGGAGGCTACCTCTCTCCTCCCTCTGGCCCCCGAACATTATTTTCGAATTCGGACTCACTACCCTTAGCCGTACCACAGGACATACGAGGGTGGTGGTTGTGGAACAGTCGGGGGAAGGTGGGGCGGGGGAAGGTGGGGCGGGGGAAGGTGGGGCGGGGGAGGAGGAGGGGGGACAACTTTGCAGGGAGGGCGGGAGGGGGTTGGGTTGAGAATTGTGGGGAGGCGTTTGGTTGGGATCGTCCAACCTCCTCCTTTCCCTTCATTTGCCCGCCACCTCACTCGCTGCCGCCCCTGAGACCATTGTGGGTCGAGGGTGACGTAGTGCCGCTGCACCACCCTCATCCCCGCACCCCCCTGCTCCCTCAAAAGGCTGGCAAGTGCCATCCTGCTCCTTCCCCTGCACCTTCTCCCTCCCGCCCCTGCACATCCTTTCCAGTCTGGCCAACCACCCAAATTCGGGCATGCCCCGATTTATGACCCACCTCTAGAAAGGGTGGTTTCGTATTTTAGAAAAAAAAACATTAAAAAAAAGAAACTCTGCCCCATTCTGGGCACAAAAGAAGCAGCTCCCATTTCCCCCGTCCACCTTCGAACATGGCCTGCTCGGGATCGGAGGACTGTTAAACAAGGAAATGCGCATTAACAAGGTTTAAACATGAAAAGATATATACCGAGAGGACGGGCGTAGTGATGCAGGATGCCGGGCCTTGTTAAATGAGGTCGGGGATGAAATGCAGAGTCCATCTAATGCCGGGCTGCTCCGGTGGTGAGGTGCGATATATAAAAAAATGCTAAGTACCGGGAGAGTGGATAAGGGCTATTCTTCTGCCAAGTAGTCAATGGACCACGGAAGCCCGTGTCCATTAGCGAAAGATGGGGGGAACTGAATAGGCTTTTGGTGACCAGAGCACCTCGAGTACTGCTGAAATAATCGCGAAAGTAACTTGCGATAGTCACTAACTCAAGGGATGCACACATTTGTAAAATTCTGTGAGCAAGAGTCTCCCAACCTGGGATTTGAAGTCATATCCCTCGCATTTGCACTACTTCAGTAACCCAGGCGTCCAATTTCACAGTGTTTCAAGGTGGGTTTAGTAGCACAAGACCTTAGCAAGAGGTGCCACGTATTTAGGGCCATAAATTAGTCTCCTTAGCGTTAGGTTACTTGGACAAAAATTCTCCATTTACTAGGATTGTAGGTAACTTTCGACTAAAAATGTTACTTATATCTTCTCTAATGACTTACGTATTTTTAGCACATTAAATAACCATTTCAATATGGCGCTTACAGATATTGGGGAATTTAGTTACTAGTGAACTAAGGATGAGTCAAATCCAAATGTCGATTCTCGATTCCACCGATTCTCAGGATCAGAATCGGTATCGAGAATCGATCATATTTGTCTCTTTAATTTTGGGTGTAGGCAATCAGTTTGTACTTTTCATCTACCTCAATAAGCTGAGGATATATTTGCTATTTGTTAATAAATATGCTTTTTGAGCGACTTAATGGTCTTTGTTATTTTATTTCAGCCAATACTTGAATTTAAATAATAGTCGTACGCTACTGGTATACCAATATCCCAGCTGTTATTAGGAATCAGAATCGATGGAATCGAGAATCGGGAATCGATTTGAAAGAATCGGAATCAGAATTGGAATCGAAAAAAGTGGAATCCACTCATCTCTATAGTAAACATAAATTCCTTATCTTTGATACAATAGTAAAGACAACTGTTTCTAAGCGACATCCTTCAGATAAATGACCAACATATTAACAGATTTTAGGTAAATATGAATTCGTTAACTTTTGAGCAAATAACTTGCATTCGAAGTATATAAGTTAGTATCACCTCTGCCGTGAGGAAATAGCTCGATTCAAGTGACGAAACGTCGTCCATAATGAGCCCACTCGCCCGGATGGGAACCGGAGTGAACATTGAGAAACTTATATACGTTTAAACCACAGAAATTTATCCAACGTTCCAGTATATTTTGAACAATCGACCACAATTAGAAAAATGACAGATAAACAGCTCTGACTCTTAGTCAGCAATTCTGTACCCGGCAATAACACACCTAGTAATATGCTTAGTTAAAATTTAATCGACCTGCTAAAAGCTAAATAAGTCGTCGAGCACTCCATATCGTTCCGGTAGTCAGTTGAATCGTTATGAAGCCATCCGCGGATTGGTCTAGAATCATGATTGCCATGAGGATTGCTTCCGCGCTGTGTCATTTGTTTGACGACAGTTTCGCGAGCGTTCCAGCTCGCTTCTTGAGGTCGAAGTCCTGAAGAGGCGAGCTGGAACGCTCGCGAGACTATCGCAAAAAACTGACACGACGCGGAAGCAATCCCGTAAGCCACCATGAGTCAGTTCAATCGTTGAGTCATTCAGGGTTCTAGTAACACTAATATTTTCATTACAAACTTCGCACAATCGACTGTCTATTGTTACCAAAACTGCACTACGTAATTAATCCAACTACAACCAGCGTCATCATCTACTATCAGCCGGATAAAGTAAACAAGTGACCGATCTATTATTTGATGACATGATTCCGAGGCAGAATGAACTTTTGCGCACTAAACCTTGTTTCAAACTCAAGAGACGGCGGCTTTTGTTAACGTATAAGAAATGAAAAAAGAAAATTAAACCTTGCGTAGCAAAATATATGCATATTCTGCTTGAATATTAAGTTTGCGATATCTATTTTGTCGCTCCTGAAATTAAGGAAGTTTGAGCGAAATATCATTTCACCTAGAAATCAATTATTTCTGTCTGATTTATCATATCTTACCATTCTAATAACACCAAGCATTCAACCCTTTACCATTAGATTTTCGGAGTAATTTGCCAAAAAATTACAGCCTTTTTCCACGGAAAATGGTACGTGTATGCACTCCAAAGAGACATTATTTACAAAATGAGGAATTTCTAACACTTAGATGTCGCAACAAAACTAACAGCGCGTAGTTTGTATGTTTTCTCAACTATTACTGAAAATTAATCATACTGTCACCGCAATAGATTCTTGGGTCTCACAAAAAAACCTTTCGTTTTGAAGGAGTTTAAAACGCACCGCGCGAAAAAAGAAGAGTGAAGTTAATGACTTGTTTAGGTATTTTCATTTAATTTCTTACCATCTCTGTCATGTAAAACTATATTATTGCACCATTAATGATGCAATATTTAATTGATGTGTCCTACAGCTGGTGAAATTAAAACATATAATTCGAATATAGTCTCTATTATGACTAGGGAACTACTATCTCCTTCGGACTACCTGAAGTTGCCTTTGATACTCTTCTATTTTATCGAAAAAATATCTCAAGTATACTGATCAATATGGCAACACAGTTGTTTTTCTTCACTTATCAGCTAAAGGTTTTTAGCTAGTTATTTTTACCATGCTTCATTCATTTGTACATTTTATATGAGAAATTTTTACATATAACGATCATTCTCCTGGTTGTCACGTATTAATTGCACAACTGACTTGGTCAATGCGGCCTATCACACATGATCAATAGCCTCACCTACCATCTATTCCATCAAGTGACACGGCTGCGTCGATGCTCACATTTCTACTATGATTCCCTGCACTCTTCACCTCCCAACAATTAACCCCAGCTCGCGGCATGAAAAAGCACGTGCCATTAAACTCCGGAATGTCAATAACGAAATCCCTCATGCGAAAGTTAGCGAAATTACCGGGAGGTGCGCCGGATCAGGAAAGTTGTGAAGCGTATTTCTTTGACCAGATAAATTCCCGGAAAGTTCTGTACAATGTACAACTTCTCCCCTAATTAATCACATTCCTAACCCTTTAGAAGGTATTGAATCCCAACATAACGAAATATATCCCAGGAATTCGTTCGGGAAAGAACTCATCCATAAATCTCAGACTTAACCGGATTCTTAATCCACATATAAAACGTTCAGAAATACATCATCCCACTATCTCTCTGGCTGGTTGCATCGTAATTTTAAACTCTATGAAATCCGGAATAATATGTCACATATTTTTACGGTAAAGATGATTCAATGCTTATCATTTTCCATCAATGGTCACTCGTTAGAAAATAATTTTTTTATCCCTTCAGAAAGGTGATGCCAGGTTGCATCCAATACTCATTTTTATGTTTAACTCTTGATAACATTTTCCCAAATGTAATCCAAAATCTTAAGTTTTTTCTCTGCTGCCTCGTTGATTGGATTGGTTTGGATATTTGGGGAGGCGACCGACAGCTAAGGGAATTTGCGCCATAGGGGATAGGTAAGGGAGGAAGAGTGGATAGAAACCTGGCGTCGGCATTAGCCTGCTCTTAACGAAAGGCGCCGAGGGGACCAGGGATTTGAACCCTGGCCACCCGTATGGTTAGCCAGTACTCTAAACACCACACCAACCAGATCCACATGCTGCCTCGTTCCTCTATCCATCGTCACAGCTAAGGTATCATAAAAATAATTTTAATTGTCTATCCTCCCATTTCAATCCCAGAACTTCCTCTCTCTAGACTGTCTCTAAAATAATAATAATAATTCTTTATTCCATTCATATGTGTGTACATTTGGTTATTTATACAAAGTACAGGAACATATGTACCCCAGAGGAACTACCTGATTTGGGGTTACCATCATCTGAAAGTTTTTGTGGCAGAGCTGGTGCTGTTCAGTTATCAAACACATTTTCTCAAAAATGTTCTAGTGCTTCTATACCTTATTGTGCATTCATATAAAAAAATGAAAAATGAAAAATTCAAGTTATTACGCGTTCATTATACCTTGAGTTTTTACAATAACTTGAGCAATAATAATCATTTACACAGTTCAACGAAAACTTATATTTAGGAAACAAAAAATGCATATACAACATATAATAGATGAATTAGGTTGACAGTAAACAATCTCAAATCAAACACAACCCCAATTTTAGTAATTAACATTCCTAATGCATTTTTATACAATCTTTTGAAACAAAGACTCTACTTCCTCGTGACACATTAACCATTTTTTAACAGCTGAAGCAAATCCCGATTCTGTCAGAAATTAGAAACATATTTTGTCATTAGGTGGCGTACAGACTTTGCTTTCCTTTTTTTTATAGTTTCGCGACGGGTATCAACCCGATAAGGCACCAAAAGGTGTTCAGAAGACATCTTGACAAGGTAATGCTTGTCACCTCCACAAAGTCATGTCTAATACCATCAGCAGTATTAGAACAATACGAAGAAAGGAAGGACTTCAACTCGACTGTAGAATCATCAAACTCATTACACAATAAACTCAAATGCAGGAAAGAATGGAAACCTGAGATGAACTGAACAGCAAATGCACACTCTTCAGCTCGCGATCATTATCCTGAAGAATGTTTAACTGTATCGTTTTGAGATATCGCAGTTTCCACGCCGCAGTGGTAGTGCAAGCTTCGTGGAATAAGAGCCGGAAGGAATAGAGGGAGCAGCCCGTTGCATACATTTATTTGCCATTCGCGATTAGGTTGGCTTCTCCTCACTCACTTCGAAGACATTGAAACGAGCAGAAAATAAAAGCCAATGTATGCATTTATCGCCATTCAAAGGGAAGATATTTTTCTCAAAAAAAGAAACGGCCTCAAACGTGAAACTAGCGTGAAAACGTTCGTGAGGGGCTTTAAAAGAGAGGCGTGGATCTTTGCAATAGTGGACCAGAAAAAAGTAAAACCTTCGAAACTTAATGCTGAAAAAAACATGCGTTTGATCAAAAATGAGGAAAAGGCGAGAGATGAGGAAATATACCAAAGAGTCGTAGAAGTTGGGGCTCGCTGGATCTCTACCGGCAAAGGAAAAACACAGTGGCTTGGTAACACCTTGAGTCCCCATCAAATTTTTGTTTAAACGGATAATAGAGAATGATGTCTCTTTTTACAAATAATCTTATCTTATTCTATATATATACATAAACGAATATATGTCTGCCTGTATGTCTGTCCTGTATGCATTACTACACTGTTGATCCGATCGCCAAGAAACTTTAAGAAGTTGTTGAGTACACTCTTGCGAAGGTTTCGAAGGTTTTAGGTATAAAATTTTTTTAAAATATGGCCCCCACCAAAGGCCCTCTTAATCTTTCGAATACTTTTCGCGCAACAACGCCCGACGGGTAAGCTAATAATCCTAACCTCAGTTTTAATCCTATCGTGCTGAAATTTTGCCGAGTAATAGTTCAAGGCAGGAGGAAAGTCGTAGGCTACTTTAAAATGATCTTAGGGCCCATAAAAGTCCCAAAAATAGCTACTCAACAAGTAAGTACTCGAATTATGTACTTAACTATAATGTTCTTTTAGCCTGGCTGTGCAGGTAGTATGATTACAGTAAAGGATTTCAATAAATTGTCTCTCTACTCTATATTAAACAAGTTTTACAAATTTCATTGTTTTTATTTTACCATGTAATTTTTTATCATTCTGTCAATTTTTCAGTCATTTGACTCATAATTATTATTGTTCATGAGAGATATTGTCACATTGTTTACTTACTGTTATCTCACAATTGTATAGATGCTCTGCAGAAGAAAATATTAATTTAATAAAACAATTACTTGAAATGTAGTCTGTTATCACAACTACTTACTAACTCCTCACCCTTTATATAAAGAGTTTTGAAGGAAGTATGATCCCGAGCAACGCCGGGTAATTCAGCTAGTATCTTATCTATAAAAATTGAAGTGTGATTGTGCGGTCAGTTACAACTACCAAACCACTGCACGGATGACGTAAAGCTTTGTAACATGATTCATTATGTCACTCGGAAGGTATTTGGCTACCTATTGTTTACATAATGGCCTCCGGTTCGACTCCAAACGAGTAAAAGCGTTTCCATAAGAAATACAGGTATAGTTTGTTTTTCTGGCAGGCAGACCTTTTTTATTTTGCATATTTAAATTAGAAATAATGGTTGTACAAAGTTGCGACAAAGACTCTTGGAAAGAAAAATGAATAAACATTCTTAATCTTGCAATATATTTATGTTTTCCCAATTGATTTACTTTACATTTTGAAAAACAACAATAAAATTGAAGAAAATTCAGCGTTTTTGGTACGCTGTCCCCTTCACGGCCGATAACAATAGTTGAAGCCGAACCTCATATGGCTATTTGGTGGTTCTGGGCCCAGAAATTATCAATTGAGATAGAAGAATCCATAGAATCCATAAAAAATACCTAGAGCGCGATATATATCGATATACTTCGATTGATATCATTAGTTAGTAAGTTTGTTTTTCACACCCGTTGAATTTCAACGGGTAACTTCCGCTAGTACGTCATAAAGTCCCTTGTGGAAGGACAGGGAACATAAACTCGGGAAAAACTAATACGAATCGATGAATGAACAACAGGAAAACAAAGGATTCGGAATGACTTGGGGACTTGGATTTGTAGCCGTAGAAAACGAGAACTCGGGTGCTCGAAAAAAAAATAATGTGACCTTCACATATCTGTTTCAGGTAAATATAACTAATGAGTTATTTAAACAGTCAAACGCAGAAGTTTCCCTAGTTTTCATTGTAGGTGAGGGATTTATGATTCCCCAGGTGTCCTGTTAAAAAAAAGCTTTTACGAACAGCTTTTTTCCCCATATTCGATAATTTGACCTTCATTTTCAAGTTTAAAGGTTCACTAAAAGTGAATAGTACATTTTTTACTCATTCATTCATTAGTTGTTCTATCCTAAGATTGGTTGACTGCAGCCTTCCACACTTCCCTATCTAATGCTAGTTCCCTTACCTCCTGGTATCTCTTCCTATGTACTTTCTGCTTTATTTGGTCCATGAACTTATTCCTGGGACATCCCATGGGGACTTTTCTCTATATTTGACCTTCAACTATGTTCCTCACAAACTCATTGTGTCTCAGGGTGTGTCCAATCCATCTGGTTCTTCTTCTCAGAATGGTGTTCTTATATGGTCCTCTCCTCTTCTACTCTTTTGTACACTTCCTATATTTCCCAATATTTCACATTACATCATGATGCTATATTACTCTTTTTCCTTTCCCACTCACAGCATCACTCATTACGCCATGATACCAAAAAGATCTAAATACCACAATGTGCGGCGGCCCTCAGAGTAGTATGTAGACGCAGATGTGACACTCCCTTAACTCTCCCCAATGGATCACATGAGCATAGATTATCGGCAGCTTCAGCAGATAACTTACTGTTTGAGGCTCTGCATATATCGATTTAAGGTGGTCGGAGCGCGAATTGTGAGTCGTTGAGTACATATTTTAATAACTTTCAAATAAGTCGAAAAAAAATATACTGAACATACTTATCTTCAGCACGTCTATTCACGCGTCGGAAAAAACCAATCTTATTGTTATACCAATTATGCAAGAATTATATTATAAAACTTTCGTCTCAATGAAAGTATTGCTATGACTTGGTTTAACGGTGCGGAATTCGAAATTGAAGCGAAAATCGTACGTGCGCACGTGCTTTCATACTTGGTGTTAGACCTTGATATTCATAAGGAACCATAATTTTAGTGATTACGTAAAAATATCTTAGTATATTCCACACTTATAAGTATATTGCAATGATTATCGAGGTCCTTGATAATGTTAGCTTTGCAGTCGAAACCTGGGTCGCCAATAAGCTTTTAAGTAAGGAATATGCTAAGATATTTTTTCATAATGATTGTGACAATTTTCCACAAAATTACGCCTTCAACCATTGATTTTACTCTAAATTTTAGTATTAAACCAATGTGTTGCGTGTTGGAGAAAATCTATACATATGTCATCCAAATATTTCCAAATGTATGTCAAATAACTTAAAATTACGTGTTAAAATAGTAATAAATTGTCAAGAAACGAAAAAGGGTAACATGCAATCTTGTCCACTTTTATCTTCATACATTAATAATGAGAATAATCATGAAAAATTAAAAAAAATGTGTTCGTAAACGAAAATCTCCCCAACCACCCTCATGTGCCAAGAGCGGCAGAATGTTTAGCACCAGCACCAATGCACCACACCCACTCGCACAAACAACGACTCCCCAATCCCTCCACCCCCTCCCCCTTCCCGCTCCTTCCTCCGGCACCCGACTCGGCGCCGTCGGATGAGGAGGAGCCGTGTTTATTTTCATTCAGCCTTGGGAGAGTGGCGCTAGCGTGCTAGCGAGCGGGTTATTTACCGCCCTATTTGCTCTTCAAATAAAGAGAGCCGGGGAATTCCCAAAGCGCTTTGATACATAATTGATGGGCGACGCGATTTCCAAGAGACAAAACAAGCCCCGATATCGGGTTGAAAGATTTAATCCGGAGGGATTGGACCGAGTTAAGCGCGGGCGCGAGAATTAGACTTCCCGTAGCATTTTCCTTAATGAAGAGCGGCACTAAATTATATCTCGGAGGGGGGGGGGGGGGCGAGGGAAAGTTGGCGCATTTGAATTTCACCAAGAGGAATGAGCCGGGGGAAATGAATGAATGAGCCCGTTTTTCTCCAAACTCGACTTCTCATTCATCAAGATTTTTAACTCAATTGGGGAACTTTTTTTTGCCCAGAAGACTCGAACAAATGAATGCGAGCAACTTCTGAAGCTGCAGTATAAATGGTAAATTTTAAATAAACACCAGGGTTGAAATGCGCTATGAAAAAATCATTTGACTTGACCGGGATCCGAACCCGGATCTCCCAATTGCCGGTCAGGTGTGTTACAAGTCAAATGATTTTTTCATAGCGAATTTCAACCCTGGTGTATATGCACCCGTGCGAGTGACTTCGTACCGTATCATTTGTTACATGCAATGTTTGGAAATTTAAATGAACAGTGTTTGTTTAAAATTTTAGTTATAAAAAAAAGAATAGAAAAAATAGAATTTATTGTGATTTTTCGTCAAATTTTTGGGACCTATTGCAGAGAAATAATTTCCGTGCACCTATAACCTGTGGCTAGAAGTCGCATCTGAAAGAGACGGTTGGAAAATGAAACGATAACAGTGATGGAAATAATTTATTTTGGTATTCACGGAAGATACACACATGATTTCATTTCTGTGTAAGAGAGAGCCACCTTACTAATGCAAAAGCATTAGTAAGGTGGCGCCTTCTTTCTTCCATTCTGGAGGCGTCTTCGGGTCGAATATGACATCTTCAACCCGAAATCGCCTCCTGGATAGGAGGAGAAACGTTGTCCGAAAAAAAAACGAGGCGGCGAAATCCCGAAAGTAGACTTGGAACGAATACTTACTCGCCGCGAAAATCTTAGACAAAACTTCAAATTAATACCAATAGTCAGTAGTTTTAGCCTTAACTTTGCAAAATGTTCAGAAATAAACAGAAACTTGGTAAGTTTTACGCAGAATATAAGAAGATTGGACGGAACGCAGAATATTTATCAGGTCGACTTGATAATGTCGAATATTTGAGGAAACCGGTCGTCCAATAAATACTCTACGCAAAACTCAAAAAGTTTTTATTAATTCCTGAATACTATTATTGTCCTGTTCACAACATGGAAACAATTTTGTGAAGCACTTGTTTCGGCTGGCATATAGACACCATCGCATACTCGGTTTTGTACCTGATGATGGCCGTATGGCAACCGGAACACTAGTTGTACAAAGATAGTTCCGTAGAGTGAACGATACAATGCAAGTCTTTATTCACTGTAAGAATTTTTCCGCAATATCTCGTCTCATACTGTTGAATATATTTAAAACTATTAACTCGAGATTCTCACCATCCATTAGGCCTGAAATCATCACAGTTTTTTGTTGCGCAGCCCACACGCACTTCTTCACTAATACACATTTACATGTCCAATTTCACATAATAACACATTTACTAACTATAACTTTCTAAATGTTATCCACAAAACTTCTTTGATGCATCTATTAAACAAATGCGTGTATGCACCGTTTCAAATTTATTATCGTATCTCGATAGTCCATTCCTCTCTTTGATTTTCTACCAGTGCAATATTGCTTCTAGTAAAAAAAAAACGATTTCTTGAGACTGTGTTATCCTTTTTCTCCTCTCATTGATCCAATCCGAAATATTCGAGAGATTGAAAAGGACAAGAATTGCGGTAATAATTTAGATACGATTATATTAAGGAACGGTCCCATTGCTAATCTGCGCGTTCCCAAAATCTCCCTCCATACGCAAGGCAGTGAAGTAGGAAAGGGTTTCACGAAACCTTTCGCTGTCTCCGGAGAGAATCATAGACTAGCCAAAATCGCCTTACCTAATACTTTAACTGCGGCTTCGAGCTAAAATCTTTTTGATGTCACCTTCCTAAAAAACTCCAGCGCTCGAAGCGAGAGGGAGCTAATGGATTTTTCTCGACACCGGCTTAGGTACACAGTCACGTGGCTTCTCCTTTCGGTCGTCCCATTGGAGAGGTGTGACCCGCCTTTCCAGCTTGCGAGCATAAACCGCTCGCTGTATAAACTCGCGCCTCGCGACGCGCGCGATGCATCATGGGTGAGTAGTTGGTGAGGTTCGTCGCCGCCGTCCCTGGGTGGCGCGCAGATGCTATATCGCAGCCGACGATGAGGATTTCAGGGGAAGCGAGGGAGAATCCACGAGAGTCGCAGCTGCGGGCTTCACTCATCCCCCGCCATCTTCGTCTCGCTGCTCCCTCACTCTTTTCTCGGCCTCTTCTTAATTCTCTCGAGGTGAAAAAAATACGAGCGGCAAGAAAGGTCTAGGGGAGACCTCCCGAGCAGATTTCCATAAATCCCTCCCAACTTCTCTGCGGTAATTGTTTTGATCCACGCCTATCCTTTTCCTTTCGTCACTTACGTATTTTGGTGCATTTTATTTTTTAAACCATTTACATGATTTTTTAACGGCAGATTTTAAGCTATCCGGGAATAGCCACGGAGTTTCACTTTTCCTGAGTCACACGCGATGCACAAATGTGCGAAATTCCACAGAGAAAAAAAATCATCCGCCTTGACCGGGATTCGAACCCGGATCCCTCGATTTCCGGCCGAGTGCTTTAGCCACTTAACGCCTCGGTAGCTTAACTGGCTAAAGCGCTCGGCCGGGAATCGAGGGATCCGGGTTCGAATCCCGGTCAAGGCGGATGATTTTTTTCTCTGTGGAATTTCGCACATTTTTTAACGGGTTATAAAAGAAAACAATTTACGGCCATGAGCCACAATTTTTAAAAGCTGCAATAGCTTTTTGTCTCAATCCAATTCCTTTTCAACTCTGCAAACTATATCTCTTCAGTGAATTCACAGCAAATTTCTCGTGCCTTCACCAGGGGTAATCCATAACATCTTACGCCCTGAAACCCTTACTTCCCATCTTTCTTCAACGTGCTCATTCAAGCCTCTTCGCTATTCCATCCTCTGTACATCGGATACATCCCACAGAACACCATCAATAAGAGTATTCTACGCTCCATATAACGTCTCCTATTTCATTGATGATCTGTGCGTCGAGAGTATACATGCGTATTACTCCCATCTGAATGGATCTCAATTCCCTGCAGCACAAGTTCCCTCTATTTGACAAACGCCTTTTTATCCATGGAAACAATGATCTCGAGGTTTGCCATCTCTATGACTAACGCTTGAAGTACTTGCTTGACGCTTTCGCAACAAGCACGCGAGAATATTAACTTAACAACAGCAAACCATTTATAGAGAAAGCTATGAAAACTTAACGCATAGTTCCGTACTGAATCACATCCCTGCTCCTCCAAGACCCAACCAATGTAATGCCTGATGATGATATCTTGTATCGAAACAGGTCGCACCAAATGAGTTTCTGCGGAACTTTGCAAGTGCCATTCCATATTGATCAATCTAGAAAGGGGTTTCATCATGTTTCCCCAGATACCAGTGAATCTGAGAGCCATCTTATGAAGCGAACGGAAAAATTCAGCGAGAGACAAAGAGTGCCCGATTTTCACGCAAATTAAAACCGTACGAAAGCCTAAGTGTACATACAAAGCTGTCATCCCGTAGCGGAGTTCTGCGGGGGCTTTGGAATGTATCTATTTATACGCAACATGAAAAACGACTGTCGGCTGCCTCTGATGAATAAATAATAAGCTTCATGGGCAAAAAAGAACCTTCGTGCTGCGATGCCGATAAAAAGGGTGCAATTTCAGTGACCTAAATTTGAGCCTCGCACTTCCGAAAGCTTCGGCTTAAGCCTTTTATTATCTCATCCAAGTGTGAGCCTGCTAGGTTCTGCAACCCCAGCCTCGCGGTGGCCAGTAAATTTAGACGCGGATGCTCATTAGCTCACCTGGAAATCGACCGCACATGATATGGCGGGCGCCTCCTATGCTTTTAATTAGCACCGATGCGGCTCCCAAGAACCTCCAAAGAGATTACCGCCGCGCTCCACTTTATATCTCCGCTCGCGAGGGAGAAATTTAGGCGTCGCCCTAGCAATTCTTGAACTTTTTGGTCCAGACGAGCACCTGGCGCGCCGCAATGTGATTTGTGATGGCTGCAATAACGCTTCCATGGATAAGACTTATACCGCATGCACACGAAGTAGCGTAGATGGAAGATATTAATCATAAACATACAAAGGGTTCCTGAAAATAACTGATTCAGGATCATAATAAACGGCGCGATAAATATTGAGCACGGACATAATAGGATATGATTAAGTGTACAGAAGGGTAGAAGAGGAAAGGACCACGTGAAACACCATACAGAAAAGAAGAACCAGATGGATTGGACACAAGTTTTTGGTCATCGTTTGTGAAGAATATATGTAAAGGCGAAATAGAGGGAAATTCCCCAGAGGAAGACCCACAGAAGTACAACAGACATCAAGAAAATAATTTCCCAAGCTAAGAAGGCATTAATGAGAAAAAGACAACTGCTGTGCAAAAAGAAGATAGGACTATAAACCAGGAGACGGTACGTGATAACATTAATGTGGAGCGTAGCACTCCATAAATAGGAAGCATGGACCATTTGAAAAGCTGACCAGAAAAAACTAGGTGCCTTCGAAACTAGGTGCTGGAGGAGAATGCTGAAGATATAATGGACGGACAAAATAAGAAATGACGTGCGAAGAAGAGAGGACCATATGGATCACCATAGAGAAAAGAATAACCAGATAAATTGGGCACACCCTGAGGCAAAATTGATTAGTGAAGGACATAATAGAAGGCAAAATAGAGGGAAAAGTCCTAGGAGGAAGACCCAGGAATAAGTTCATGGACCAAATAAAGAGGAAAGTACATAGCAAGAGATACCAGGCAGTAAGGGAACTAGCATTAGATAGGGAAGTGTGGAAGGCTGCAGTCAACCACAAATCTTTGAAGTGAACAACCAAAGAGCATTTGAATGAGCATACAGAGCATTTGAAAAGCATATGTTGAGAATTACCGCTTCATCTAATTTAAGTATCTGACGTAATTGCCATGAGAAAAATTCGGCCTGGACCGGGAATCGAACCACGGACCTTTGGCTTGCCGGACCAATGCGCAGACCACTACGCTATCCAAACTTTCTTATTCCCATAGTAATTTTTGGTGGATACAAGGCAACTAGATATTGATAGCGTAGTGGTCTGCGCATTGGTCCGGTAAACCAAAGGTCCGTGGTTCGATTCCCGGTCCAGGCCGGATTTTTCTCATGGTAATTTATTAAAAAAATTCACCCGCCAAGTTTGAATTTCTAAGTATCTGACGTTATTTCTTCTCTCTTTCAGTATGTTGAAGTAGATTTAAAACATATACGGTACAGTATTAAAGAAACAAGGATTTGTCAAGCGCATAATTAGGTCACACCTCGAATACGCCACGAGAGTTTGGGACACAGGACAGAAAGATTTAACCAAAAACATAAATAAAATACAAAGGAAAGCTACTCGCTAAGTTTAAAAGAGCTGCGGGCGAACACATAGCGTTTTCGACAGCTTTTAGGGGTATTACGTTGGGAGCCTCTGGTGTCTCGGAGGCTGCACGCTAGGCTTAGGTTGCTTGAGAAATTCAGAACAGATGTGTTTTAGAGTGACTCAGAGAATATCATTTTCACAACACGATACATATCTAACTCCGACAGCAGATATAAAATAAGAGAGATACATTGCCGAACAGATAGGTGCAAAAAATTAATTCTTTTTACACACAACACGTGACCACAAAAAATCCGAAGCTCGACTTTCAAAACACCCTTGTCACTCATTACCAATTCAACTTCCAAAACTAATTCCTTTAGACGGCAAGTGTCCTAACACCCCTGCCATACGTCTATACGACGGCTCACAGGGTGGTATGTAGATATAGGTGGCTGT
Organism: Ceriagrion tenellum; assembly: GCA_963169105.1. NCBI lineage: Eukaryota > Metazoa > Arthropoda > Insecta > Odonata > Coenagrionidae > Ceriagrion > Ceriagrion tenellum. The sequence goes on from OY720643.1 coordinate 105,771,261, forward strand.
ACTTGTCGGAACTCCTTTATGATAAGTAGGAAAGAAAATCCCTTGCTATTAAAAAATATGGATATATTTTCAACTGGTACATAGTATTAAGAGGAGACTGTTGATGATATTCTATGCTATGTAAACCGGACAAAAATTGATCTTTAGTGTGTGGAATAGCAAAGCAGTTTGTTTCGCACTTCCTTCCTCCAGGGAAAATTATACTAGGCAGATGTGTTAGGAGGATAACTATAAAAAGTAACGTCCATCACAAGAAAGAACTATGGCCAGTTTATGACCCATTTGCATGTCACGAAAATGATCATTTGACGCAGTCACGCGAGTAAAATTTGAAGCCAAGATGTGTTATCTAATCAAAAATAAATGTAATTCCAGAAGAGCGGAGTCCAAACATGGATCTCCTAATTTTCCAGCCAGGTGGGTTAGCTAACTTAACCGGAGTATGGCTAGCTGCGAGCCGTTGGTTCATCCCCACGGCACAGAGGCTTGGTTTCAAGTCGAGCGCGTCCCCGCTTACAAATGGCAGAACTTAGTGGGTGGACGTGCCGCACCCATAAAGGGGAGCCACGGCATATCTCGATTGAGTGCGGCATCCGCAGCCGCGCCCTCCCACCCTGAGCTGGTGTGCGGGTGCATTTCCTTAAGTCTGCGGGCCCGCACCACTGATTAAAGCGGATGGGGTCATGGCGCCCGAGTGTCGAGGCTGTGTCTCAGCGAGACAACCAGTTAAGCTATCGCCGAGTGTCTTGGTCGATAGTGTCTCGCTCGATAAGAAATGCAGTTCAGATATTATTTATTATCATTATTTCGTTTACTTCCGTGAGCCACTGACCCATGAGGCAATTACAAATTACAATGACAAACTAACACAATAGTTGAGAAAAATAATTAAACAAAATAATGACATTTAAAAAGAAATAAAAATGCACTTATAGGCATGAACATTGTGTGCGGATGGTTAACAGATGTAACTAAATAAGGTTGTGCATTGAATTTAATACATTAAATCGTTATAGTTTATTAGTCAACCAGAAAAATATATACAGAGCATTACACAATACAAAGAGTAGGAAGTTCAATGGTACATAAATATTTAAGGACATTGTAAAATCTTGAGCAGTAAGTTTTTCTCAATAGTTATTACGTGAAAGATCACCCTTTTTCAGTAGATTATATACGTTGTTTTTAAATTGATTAAGAGTTTTGGCGTGTCTTATTTGAACAGGTAGCGAATTCCAAACTCGAGAGGCGGTTACTACAACGGATTTATTCAAGTGGGAGGTGCAGTGCTGAGGGATATGGAGGTCGATGACATGGTTTCTGATGGATATGTTGAGCAGCTCTGATTTTCTTACAAACCTTCATATACGTAAGGTGGGTTACCAGTGGTTAGGACGTTGAAAGTCAAAGTTATTAAATGATAGATACGATTCTCCTTGTATTTGAGCCAGTTTAAGCGAGTATAAGAGTCGCTTACAAGGTCCCATTTTTTTTAGATCACAAATGAATCTCACAGCTGCATTCATATTGACCTGCAGTTTGTTATCATTGTCGTCATCAAGGTTTGAGAGCAAAGGAGCGCAATAGTCTAAGGCCCGGATTCATAGTCAGGTCTCAAGTCATTACTTGAGACCGTCTTGATGGAGATCGCCTTATTGGTCAAGTCCATCTTATTTTCATTCTGGTTTCATAGTCACCGAATAAGACCGTCTTCATGAAGGCGAACTTGATTAAGATCATCTTATTAGCAATAAGACGAGCTCAATGAAGCTTGCGCCTAAGCAAATGCTTGTTGGATCAACCAATCACACACACTGTTACATTTGTTTACTTGGCAACTGCCGTCACCGTGAAGCGGTAATTTCAAACGAAAACATGGCATCGACCTCACGTAACTGCCGCCATTATACGCCCGTCGAGAAGAAGATATTTCTAGATATCCTGCAACTCCACCGAGAAATTGAAGATAAAAAGGGAGATGGGGCATAAAAGCAACAGATGCTTTTGCTCAAGACGAGGTGGATGTCGACTTGACGAAGGCGAGCTTATTCGCGGACTTATTTCAACAACAAGGCAAGCTTCGGCGACTATGAAACCATTCTTGCTTGAGCATTTGCTTTGAGACGCGACTATGAAACTGCATAAGATCGTCTTGCAGCAAGACGATCTTCACCAAGCTCGACCTATTCGACAATGGCTTGAAACCGTCTTGTTTGACGACTATGGAACGTAAATCGTAATTAAGCTTGTGCTTGAGGCGATCTTGGTCAAGCAAATGCTCAAGTTCGAACTATGAATACGGGCCTAAATGTGGAAGGAATGATGTTTTCACCAGATTAGAGCGTATATCAGGGGGTAATATCTCCTTCGCTGTAATTAGTTGGTGTAGAGATCCTAGGCAATTACGCCTTAGATATGAACGCAAGGCGAAAGAATCCACATATAATAAGTGCCGTGCTAAACACCTCAAGAGCGTGTGGCACAGGGTGATTCGACACCAGGCATGCACCAAGTTTCAAGAAGCATCCCACATGCACCCGTCAGTTAATCGGGGTCCGGTTTAATTAATAATTATGAGTTAAACGAAAGAACCAATTCAAGTCCTTGACCAAACGCTCCCTCCACTTCCGCCTCTCCTCCCTGATAAATTCTCTTCCTACCAACATTCATCCTTTTTTGCTTTCATCCAACACTTTTACACAACGCGCTCTTTCTCATTTCGCTAGCAATACTTAATCGCTTCTCTCCGCTGGGCCCCTTAAAAAAAATGTCAATAAATTGTTATTGATCTTAGTTTTGTTTGAATTGTATGTGTCTATCTTCTGTTTTTGTTATATTGGGCCACTGTAAATTGACAAGTATGCTGTATGTGGACAAATTAAGTAAATAAATAAAAATAAATAAATAAATTAAGTCGACCTAGCCTGAGTGGTCATTCCATAGAAAAGATATCTCCAAACTTATGATTATGACATCTCACTGTCCGCAGAAAAAAAGACGTTATCCACGTCGATTTCGCTATCTTTACATTTATCTTATGCTTATGATAGTTTTTACATTGATTTATGGGCTTTACCAAGTCATGTCTCCTAAAAAATAAGTTTGATTGAAAGCTAAGCAAAAGTTCACCTATTATCCCTTTCGGTTTATTAGAGATAGTTCAACAAGATTAGAGTTCATTCAACAATTCAGCCAATCTGCTATGTTTACTGTGACAACGTCTTCAAAATCTTGCTGCTGTGCAAAATCCACTCAGCTGTACAACAGGGATAAATCCAACTTCATGATGGTTCCGCACGCTAGGGGCATACTCTCAGTAATTCTAATCACCGCCAAAGTTCTTCAATCAATAAATAACCCGACATTCTAAATCTAAGTACTGACTGCGGATTCGCGGCAAGGGTATACGGCAGGCGGTGACAGTATCAGACATGAAGTATATGGGATTTGGGGCGAAGTAGTGGAAAAAGGAAGGAACGAAATGTGAAATATGTGTTTCAGTGAATTAATGACTCCCTCATATTTTTGCCGCAGCCGCGGATGCTGCGTGGGACGAGGGAATGCTTGTATCTATCAGTTCGAAAAATTTATTAGACGGAGATGAATCATTTCTTTATGGCTTAAATCCGTCGCTAATGGTTGCTCACGATATATTGAGCGGGGGTGAAAATAATACACTATAAACAACTGAAACGCGGGCGAAATGAATTTTTCAGTGATATTTACTCTGTATGTGTAGCATAAGAGTCTCCAGCGGCAACTACCCCCTTTATTTCTTCCCTTCTAAAACGGTCCATCGCTCATATTCGACATAAGTACGCTACAAGCATCTGAAACCGAGAACAGCCAGTTTCAACTCCGAATATCTGTGAATCATGATGAAAATCCTCATCTTTTCTCGAAAATTACCCAGAGCGAACATGAACTGGTGATATTAGAAATACAAAAATAGGCCATCGAGATAAGATTACATCCGAACAATTTTAATAGAGACACCGGATTCCAACTAAGTAACACCTGGAGGCCGGTAATCAAACCTATCAAAAAGATGGGTAAATAATTCAACAGCCAGCGGGACACATCAGCCAATCAGACGGTTCGTAAAATCCATTGTTGGGCATCAACAGCCAGTTTAAAATCAGTGTTATATCGGACAAGACAGAAATAACACACACCTTGAAAATGAAAGACAAGTCGTTTTCCGAAACGTCGGCGCAATTAGAAAATATTACCCGGTGAGAAGCCTGAGAAAGATATTGTAATGTTGTAAATATAGACTCAAGGTCAACTCTGGATCATAAACAATATCGACATGGGGGGCCGTCGCTAGGGACGCCAATCGAATCTAAACAATTAACAATAGGGAAAAGCGGGACGCGAGAAGGTAACAAGGACCGTCGCTAGGGACGCCAATGGGAAGGAAGGGGTTAACATTACGAAAGAGGAGTAAGAAGGAACCTGCCGTTGGGAGCGGACGCACGCGGCGTGTGGGAGAGGAAAAGAGAGTTATTATATCCCGTACCGAGAGTAAGGAGGGATTTGCTGTGAGGAGCGGACCGTGGCTGCGGAAGCAGAAGACCTTATAATTCGTGGGCCGCCACGAGCAAGGGGAGGTTCGCGTGAACGAGAGGAAGGACGAGAGGCCAGAGATCCGAAGTGCCGCGAGCCTGAGAGAAAGAGAGGAGGGTGACCTTGGCGCAGTGTGGGATAAGTGAAAGAAAACTTTGGTTAATGGGATTGCATGAAGCTTGGTGCACGCTGAATAAGTATTAGAGTTGACCTTGGGTCATATATGTATACATATATGTATAGTGGTATGTAAATTGGGCCCAATAACTTTGTAAATTGAATATATTCTTATGAACTCATACTGAAATTGGCACTCGCGTTTTGATTTTGATTGTGTGTGTTACAATATATTTTAAAACAAAAACTGGTTTGGGAGGAAAATTTGGCTTTGAGATTATTGTTTCGGGATGGAATAAGGTCAATAGAAAATGATCCCACGATATTTAGGGCTAAATGACAGATGTCCCCAATCCATAACATCTGTTGCAGAAATAAAAGCGAAAATAATTGAGAAACCACCAATCATTGCATTGGAAAATATGGTGCAGTCACACGTATGGGAGTAAAGATTTACAACAATGGGATGAAACTCGCCTCGAAATTATCATTTGACTTGACCGGGATTCGAACCCAATATAGTCAGGTGTGTTACCGAGTCAAACTAACGAGAGAACTATTTTCCAGCCGAGTGCGTTAAAGATTTCACCCCCCCTCTCGAAAAACAAACAATTACAGAAAAAATAGAGCAAGGCACATTTCCGTCAAAATATATTCTGTTCAATTCCCATAACTTTCATTTTTGTGGCTGAAGTCCTGATTCCCCCTGCCACACGCCTAGGTGGCAGGTAGCGGGGTGTTAAGGTAGTCCGAACGAGATAGTTCCCTAGTCAAAATAGAGACCATATTCGAATTATACGTTAAAATTTCACCAGCTGTAAGACATCAATTGAATATGGCATTGTTAATGGTGCAATGATATAGTTTTATATGACAGACATTGTAATTAAATTAAAAAATCTAAATAAGTCTTTAACTTGACATATTTTTTTCGCGCGGTGAGTTTGAAACTCTTTTAAAACTAAAGGTTTTTTGTGATACCCAAGAACCTACTGCGGTGACAATATGATTAATTTTCAAAAATAGTTGAGAAAACATAAAAACTACATGCTGTTGATTTTTTAACGACATCTAAGTGTTATTAACCCCTAATTTTGCAAATAAAGTCTCCTCGAGGTGCATACACGTACCATTTCCCATGTAAACGGGCTGGTATATTTTGGCAAATATCTCCAAAAGTAGTGTGGTAAGGGGTTGAAGTTTTGGTGTCATTAGAAGGGTGAGATATTTTTCTTAAAAATGAGACCAAATTCATTGATTTCTAGGTAAAATGATGCTTCGCTCAAACTACCTTAAGTAGAGTGCGAACGAGTAGATTCGTGACAGCATCACTCATCCCTCGTGCAGTAGTCGAGCCCTCTCCCCTCTACACCTCAATTTGATCCGCGTACCGCATACCAACTAGTCGCGCGTTCCATAGTGGCCCAGGTGGTGGTGGTGGGGGGGGGGTCTCGAGTAGGGGCCCCCGCGGCAAGGGGAACTCGCCTTTTCGGCCCAGCCCTGCCGAGGTGCGGCCGCCGGGTGCGGTGGGAGCGGTAATCTCGTGGAGCGGTACTCGCGGGACCCAAATCCTCCTCTTCCCTTCTTGGGGAACTGCGCGTAATCCGGTGAGTGGCGAGGGGGGGCGGTGAGGGGTGAAAGCGGGAGAAGGAGAGCGGAAGAGAAGGGAATGGCTAAGGAGATAAAGATATTGAGGGAAGAAGAGAATTGGATGTGGGGAGGAGAATGTAGAATTGGATAGGAAAGGAACCTGCGCAGCGGGTGAGCTAAGACGGGCACCAGGAACAGGAGGAAGACTTTAAAGGAAGGATGAGTCGAATCCAAAATGTCGAGTCTTGATTCCACCGATTCTAAAGGATCGGTATCGAGAATCGATCGCCTATAGTCGATTCCGATTCCGTCGATTCCAGATAGATAAATATTCAAATCAAATTTCATTTATCACATCATATTTGTCTCAGTAATTTTTAGTGTAGGCTGTCAATTTGTACTTTTTATCTACCTCGATAAGCTGAGGATTTATGTGCTATTTGTTAATAAATATACTTTTTGAGCGACTTTATCTTCTTTATTATTTCATTTCAGCCAAAACTTGAATTTAAATAATAGTAGCACGCTACTGGTATATCAATATCCCACCTGTTTTTAGGAATAAGAATCGATGGAATCGGAATCGAGAATCGATTTGGAAGAATCTGAATTGGAATCGGCTTCGAAAAATATTGCAATCGACTCATCCCTAGGTTAAAGACGTGGAGCCTGTGCGAAGGTTTATCGCCCCCAAAGCCTCAGTACTGCAACGGGAGGACGGGAGGAAATATACAGCATAGAATTATTTCGCAGCTGTTGACACATACTGAGGTAACTTCTGAGTTCGTTTTGATGCAATCTGAGCATATGAATGGGGGGAATTGCGAAATGTTTTTTTTGAATAAGGTGAATGATATACAACCTTTTCAACCCTCCAATCTATAAAACGACTATATAGCAGGAACTATCATTTCGCTCCTGCAGATGCCACCTGCAACGCGAGCGAAACGTCGAGCTTAAAAATGCTCACATCGCCGCATGACTCGAAAGCCTAATCAGCATCGGAATGGAAGAAATTTTGGAGTGGAAGGAAAGAACTTGAACATTTTTTGGGATGTGGAGGCGAGACAGATTTGGCAGAGCAGCCAACAGCATTGGCAATGGTCTGACTAAGTTCATCAATGATATTTGGAGGTGATAGCAGTTTCAAGGAAGAAGCAAATGTGGTTAGGTTGACATCTAGGATTCGTGGTTTCTAGTGATGTACCAAAGGATGATTTCGACTTTCACCTACCAGCCCCATGCGGTCCTAACACGTTGAATGCAGATGATTCTCATGAGAGATGCACACTGCTGAAGTGGCTGGCGTGTGTCTCACGTGAGTGATGGAAAAAAGAACACAATTGAAAATTTTAGGACCTGAGTATTCATTATAGCATTTTACACTCGCTTAGGGTAATAATTATAACATAACGTTGTGATTTCACATATATTTACTAGGAACGCTCGGTTATCCTATTACTATCTGAAGAGGACGTTGAATGTCGAAACCCTCTAAAAGATATAAAGAAACGCTCTAAATAAGATATGTGGAATCAAAGAGTTGACAGTTATTATTCAATTACGTAAATTGGCCCATTGTGCTGTATTCGGGGTAGTGAATATAAATAAATAAATAAATAAATAGCGCTGTAGCAGGCTCTAATGTCTGACCACAGGTGATCATTAAATATATAAAAGTGGAGTAATCTGATTTTTTGTGCCTTTAATTTAGTTTTCAAAAGGTAAACCGTTTAATCAGAGAGAGCAGGATTTTTAAACTGAATACATAAAAATTTATGCCTTCAATGGTTGGCGAGCTACCTTTGTGGAATTCAGAACTCATATTGAGATGAAATAAATACACTTTGTATAATCCACACAAAACTATAATGGTATGAGCCCGACTGATTTCAACAATTTCGTGTCATTCTTAAGGGACTATACTCCCTTGATAATCACACGTAAGTGTTGAAATCGGTCGCGCTCATACCATTAAAGTCGTTTGTGGATTATACAAAGTGAATTTATTTCATCTCAATATGACATAAAAATTTGTAATTCAGTATTTTCTTGACTCACATAGTCAAACCAGAGCTACCTTAAAGGAGTGAGACTGAGATCCTGCGTGACTGTAGCTGCTCTTTAAGCACGAACTACATACGTGTCCAAAGTTTTGATAAAGGGCAGCATCGTAAACAATCACAGACTCTGTCCGTGAATGTTTCCAGCGCACTTTTATCATTTCCCTGCGACACGAACGCACTCAACACAACAGCCCTGGACCACGCGAGGGAGGAATGGCAGGAGGGGTACGACGGTAGGGGAAAGGGGCGGGAGGGTTGAAAGAGGAGGTGGTGGGAGGGGGCGTGGCAGGCTAGGGTTCTCTTGGGACCCTCCCTCCCTCTCCACCCTCTCCTCACCGACCGCTGCAATTCCACATTCCCTTGCGCGCTGACTCAGCCAACACGCTCCCCGTCCCGGCATTCCCATTCCCGGCAAATGAGATACATCGAAGACCCCTCGTCTCCATCTCCCGCCTCATATCTCCAAGGCCGTCTAAATCTCCTCCTCGGCACGGGAGAGTATTACACTCAAGTCCCTCTACTCTCTCTCCCTACATTTCAGATCCTCTATTCCTCAACACCGACACCTCAGTGACAATCGCATGCAAAGGCAGAAACAGCGAGAGGTATGGAGGGTCACGGGTGAGAGAAGGTGAACATGGCTGGCGACATACGCCGATCCCACAAGAACACGTTCATCCACATCAGCACACGTATGTAGAGTAACCGGTGAGCCACCTCGAGCCGCGAGCGAGGGGTGGGGGAGAGAGGGTTAAAGGGGTGAATATTCAACCACGACATGAACTCTCGCCGATGATACACGAGTAGTGGAGACCAAGCACATATGCGGCACTGCATTAAAGAAAATAGGATTTCTCAAGCATATAATTGTAAGGTCCTCGAATGAAAAGGTAAAAGAGAGGTCCTACTTCTCAAGCAAAGAGTTAATTTCTCCCCAAATGTTAAGGGCTTGAATCAGGGGCGATCCCAGGGGGGGGGGATAAAGGGGATACATCTCCCCAGAAAATTTAGGGTTTTACAAAACAATTTTAACAACTAGACGTATTTATCAAATACAACATTAAACACTCCTATCACTGATCTGAACAGTATAATAGTTATCATTATGCTCATTATTTGATAGATATAATGATGTAACAGTTTTATAATTTGTTAGGATGACTGAAAATTTCCATAATTTTATGGTAGTCTCCCCCCAGAAATAAATCCTGGGATCGCCTCTCGCTTGAATAGATATTTTACATTAGTTACTGAGAGCTTCAGTCACATAATAGTATGTATATCATTACATCATTAATATTGCAATCTTGACTTCATGCCTCTTACAGCTGATGAAATTAAACGTAAAATTCGAATATCTTCATTCGAATTAAAGTCTTCATTATGACTTTTATTTGTTATACTTCATTATGATAATTTATTTATTTTATTATCGCACTATTTTTTCTAAATGATGATGTTAACCGGAGAGTAGACTGGTATAAAGAGGCACATGCTTAAAATAGCTCGATATTCATTAATTGTTATTATTAAAAGAACGATATAAAAACGCGCGTTACATCTGATATTTATCGACCTAGAAAAGGCCTATGACAGAATACCACGTGAGGTCCTGAGGCGGGCCCTGCATAAAATGAATATCCCTGTCAGTTACATCCAAATAATAAAGGATATGTATGATGGAATTAGCACAAGAGTAAAATCAGCGGCAGGGGAGACAGAGTCCTTTCAAGTACAGGTTGGTTTACACCAGGGATCGGCACTGAGCCCATACCTATTCCATCTGGTCCTTGATGCCATAACAGCTGATATACAGGATGAAGCACCATGGCGCATGTTATTTGCAGATGACATCGTACTTATTGCAGAATCAAGGGTGGATGCACAAGCAAGACTGGATGCCTGGGTTCAGAAACTGCACAAGTTTGGGCTCAGAGTGAGGAGGACCAAGACGGAGTACATAGTATGTGAGTTTGATGGCAAAAAGCAAGCCGGCTCAGTTAACATCTTGGGAACACCCGTGGCTAAGAAGGATTCTTTCAGATACCTGGGTGCTGTAGTAGAAGAGAATGGAGGCCTTAACCTAGAAATTAAGGACAGGGTATCTGCAGCCTGGTACAAATGGAGGTCAGTGACAGGTGTGACCTGTGACAGACGGATGCCACCTAGGTTGAAGGGCCAAATATACAAGACCATCATTAGACCGGTGTTACTCTATGGAGCTGAGTGTTGGGCTACTAAGAGTACACATGAGAGAGTATTACATGCAAGTAAAATGTGCATGCTGAGATGGATGAGTGTGGTTACCAGAGCTGACAGGATTAGGAATGACCACATTAGAGGGAGTTTGCGAATTGCACCTATAACAGAAAAGGGTGAAAGAGTGCAGGTTGAGGTGGTATGGCCATGTTGTTAGCCGAGACGGTGAATATCTGGGGAAAAGAGTAATGAAACTGAAGGTGGAGGGAAGGAAGGGCAGAGTAAGGCCAAGGAAAACATGGATGGAGTGTGAAAAGAAGGATATTTATTTTATTTATTTAAAAAAATTGTTCACATACAGAAATAGCGCCAATTTATAGTAAACATATAACAAAAAATAAGAAAGAGGACAAAAACACAATAACAACATAAAAATAAGCAACGAGAGCCCAACATGGAAAGGGGAAATATTTAATTTGTTGACAGGTGGGATATCGCTTGGGTGGTGAAATAGTTACATGGTAAATAAAAAGGATCGATAATGTGGGGGATTGAATTTAGAAGGGATGGGAGGCGAAATAAAGGTGAGCGCGTGGTGAGAGATATCCTAGGAATAGGCAGATGGAGTAGAGTATGGGTGCGGGTGGATCGTTGGAGATTGGTGCCAAAGAGGACATGACTTTAAATAGAGCACGGTGGAAGCTGAAAGTCCAAAAAGCTGACCCCAAATAATTGGGATTAAAGCTAAGAAGAAGAAGATAAAAACGCGCGTTAAATCCTCTCCTTTTTACTCAAAATCTGTTAAAAGGGCAAAAACCTCTTCGTTCCCTATTCGGTCAAAAAAAAATAATGAAGGGCCAAGAAAAAGTCTAAAAAGAGTTTATTCGTCATAGCAAATTAAAATGTGGCATTTCTTTGCTAAGCACACTGTTTGCCAAGCATAAGTAAATACTGTTCACACAACAGAAGATATTTGCGTTGTCGTCTCCCCTGACAATGACTTCAGTAGAAATGAGAGCATAAGATGAAAGAGACAGGAAGTTGGATCAAATACATTCATCAATTAACAGGGGAAAATAACGTTCACAGAAGTAAATAGGAATCTTGTTGACAAAATCGTACAGGCAAAGGCCGGAACGATGGTAAACATGGCTCCCTATCGAATACCAAAGCTACGTATCGATTGAATCGGATTAATTTCGAACACGTCTTTAAATACGGAAGAGTAAAATGACATTTGCCATTAAACAGGGTGACTACTGGCAACCAATTTTTAAATTTCCTGATTTTTCTCAGACTTTTCCCTGATGGATTTATTAATTTCCCTGACCATTCGCCAAAAGGTAACCTATTATTGGAATATTTTTTTCCGCTGAATTAAGTCTTCTACAGCAGCTTTAAATTTTCTAAAGTTTCTCATCATCGTCTCGTATTCTTCGAACTGCAATCACGTATTTACTACACACTAGTGTGCTCCAGCTACATCTCGACCTGAGTTTCGGAAATTAAAATGAAACGTGAGGTCCAAATATTTCGACAAAACATGAATTTTAGCACTACTAGGCAAATATCGCAATAAAGATATACAAAAGGGATAAATTGTACGTCTGATTCACAACTGAATATTTCACGAACTGTTGGGGCTCATTCCATGCACGTCAGCGACGGACTTAGTTTCAGTTGGTGAAATAAAGGGCGAGAAAGACTGGCCGATACACGTAATGGTAGAAAGATAATGGGGATTCATATCCCAGTTTCCTGACAATTCCAGGTTTTCCCTGACGATCGCCACCCTGTTAATTCACGTTCTTCTACCATTACTACTCTTAAACTAAAAGACAAATAGAGCAAGGATACGATCCTTGGCAGTAAAAACCCGGCACATCCCCCAGGTTTTGCTTTGAATTGGCCATTTTTAACCCTAATAATCGTGCAATACACGAAAATAATTTGATTGCACTGATTAAATACAGAGGGGAATATAAAGTCGCAAAAATATTGTGCAATTTTTTTCTGAATTACGATGGTAAACAGAGTACTGACTGGAACATATTGGTAATTCCTTAAAATAGTTCACTAGTCATTAATTATTGTAATTAAAAGAACGATGTAAAGATTCCCGCGTACACTCATCTATTTTTTCTCTCAGTCTCATTAAAATTCAATTCAAACGCAGCCAATAATTTTTCCAATTAATTCAACTACGGCCGTCATGTTTAAACAACGGTAAGCGGATCGTTTGACTAATTTGACAGGTGAAAAGTATTTGCCCATCAGAGAATTAATTTGAGGCCAAATGAATCATTTTTCCGCACCGGCGGTACAAAACCTATTTAAAAAAAAAAAAGTAACTTCCATAGACACGAAGTGATCGGGATGGAGCCAGTTCACTACAATCTCTCTCGCGTCACGGACAGAGGGCTAAATAATTAAATAAGGAAAAAAAAAGTTTGCAATTTCCCAAAGCCTATTTGCAGATTTGCTTGCGTAGGGTTGGAGCGGGACACTCACAACAATGACCCGCGAGTGAGAAAAAATTAAAACGGATAATTTCGTAGCGAGCTATTTAAAGAGTCCGACGATTTTCATCAGCGCGATGAGCGGTCGTTCGCAGTCATTACTACCCCATGTTGAAGTTTCAGAGCCTTTATAGAAATCGCTCAATCTCATGTCTCCTCCTCCTCTTCTACGAACGCAGCTCGAAAATTTCCCTCGACAGGCCGCGGGTCGCTTCGCGATAAGGGCACAGCCCATCCCCGAATGCGTGCATGCCACCCGGGAGTGCACTTAGGTGGACATGAAGGATTGGAACAGATTGGAAAACTGTCAAACACGTCGTGAGCGAATTTTTTCTTTGGCATAACAATAAGTTTAGAAAAAGAGAAGCCATTCAGCAGAGGAGGACATTTTCGCCCCGATGACCTTTTATCAATGTTTCCAGCGCCTCTCCGTCGCGTGACTTTTGTTTTTGTGTTGCTCCGCCGATAGCGGAACGATCCACACTGAAAGGATACAAATTATGCACGACCGTATTTTCGAAGGCGAATAAAAAAACATCCCCTCTCCTACGTGATAGGTATTCCCCGCCCTTTCTGGTCGCCCTTGCGATTAATGACGCCCGCAGCAATTCCAGCGGTCGGGACAACCTGTGGCAACCCCTCCACCAATCTGTCAAATAATAACATGGAAAACAACAGAGCCTTGGATTTTAAACAAAGAAATACTCATCAAGGAATACTCACAGCTAACGGTAATTGCTGTCACCTAGGTGGCTTGTCCATGTGGTTGTTTTGACTTCAGGTCAATCAAAACAGTGATAGGTTGTAAGTAAAACAATGAAATCTCAGGTACAACTCGTTTATTACTCGTGTAAAGTTCATATTTTGGAGAGACCTCAAGGGTATATGCGCTGATTATCTGCAGCACGGAGGTAGTGAATGCTGTGTATGCATAGTACGATGAATCCATAGGATAACAGCGTAGAATATAGCGTAAATGGTCTATGGCCGTACAAGAATTCCCCGGAATAATTATTGCATCAAAGAAAAGAAAATATCTAACGTAGAATCTATTAAATACTTAGGCGTCACCATCACTGAAGACATGTCATGGGGGAAACACATCAGGTAAATAACTAGTGTAGCAAACCGTAGATTAGGATTCGTAAAAAGGGTTCTAGGCAAATGCGATGAGAGAGTACGAGAAAGATGCTATTTTACACTTGTCAGGCCTCACTTAGAATATGCCGTTAGTTTATGGGATCCGTACGAGGAAGGTATGATAAAAGAATTAGAGCGCGTGCAAAGGAGATCCGCTAGATTTGTTAAAGGCCGTCATAATAATTGTATAAGTGTTACGAGTTTAATAGAAGAAATAGGATGGGAATTACTATCAGAACGCAGGTTAAAATTTAGGTTAAACCTTTTAAGTAAATTCGAAACCGATTTGTTCACAGATGACGTTAGATATATATATTGAGAACCCCTGCGTATTATGCTACGTTTGATCATATTAACAAGATTAGAGAGATAGATTGTCGTACCGATAGATTCAAAATGTCATTTTTCCCGCGTACTATAAGAGAGAATAATAGGCAGCGTAGCAAAGAGATAGGTAGGTGAAATATAGTTAGAGTAGTCTGTAGTGCATGATGCATGTAATAACAACCAATAATCCCTTTCTTATTACGTAGATACTAACCATCTAGCTGCATGTGACCCTGTTCTCTAGCATGTCTCCCTTAAATATCCTACTTGCATGGCAATAGTGCATGCTAGGTGATCTTCACCCTCTCCCACACACCCTCGTGGTGGCTCGCAGGGTATTACGTAGAGGTAGATGTAGAAGTACTGGAAATATCGAAGACGCATTTCATAAAAAAATTGCTTTAAGGTAAGTAATATAATTAAGGTATAATATAATAAGGTTTAAAATACTACATTATACAGAATTATTCACAATGGGCACGGAATTTAAAATTTTTAAGAATGGGAAGCGTTTGATTCCAGGGAAAAGTGTATAAAAACTTCCGGATGGTCACTGGCCTAAAAAATTCAAATACTTTCTTATAATTTTTTTTCATCCTGAATCAATTTGAACCGACAAAATGATTTCTTTTACACCCAACGTACCATTGCTTATCATATGAACTGTATGCAATTGATGGAAAACATTGATATTAGATAAAAACGGATAGATAATGAAAAAATCAAAGGGTGACGGTCATATAATAAAAGAATATTTCTTGCCTCGTCAATCGAAGTCCAGCCTCATAGTTCTTGCTTTCCAGCGGAATAAGTTTTTGATGGCCAATTTCCCATTCATTCCGTACATTTTAAGAAACCAAACTCACTGAAAATTGTCTCCATGTAAAGAATAAGTCCGATAATTATAGCGCACAACTGATGGGAGGTTAAAACCTCTATAAATTCACGGCTAATGATTTAAAAATTTGCAGATTGGAGACCGCCCACAGTGAATTTTAAAATCGGAGAATCCATCCTGCCCGAAAATTTTCAGTGACGTTAATCGGTTCCTGAAAAATGCACATTTAAAAAAAAAACATGCGATAATTAGAATTTAACGTTCCATGAAATGCAGGGCCATACATGGTCGTTCGATGTAACCTTATCCATCACGACACCAAATCCCGAATTATCACGCACAGAATTTCGACAATTCTAATTTTTCTTTAAAAAAAAAGATATCCCCTCACTCGACCGAAAGAACCCGTTGGAACACCAATGCGCATGCGCGGAATCAAAGAGTCGGATGGAAATTCGGTCACGGGACCAATAATGCGCGACTACAATCGTCGCTCGCTGGAAATACGCGGCCGCGTATTAGGACGGCCCCTTTCGACCATGAAAGTTTTGTTGCGACGGGACTGTAATATTCATCCTGATTACCATACGAAACTGCTATGGAGTCCCAGTGCATTCCTGGAAAGATTATTTTTTCCCGTCGAAAGGATGCCAAAGATACATTGGCGAGCATATTTTACGAGGGAGTCAATGGAATACACGCATTTCCTGCAATCTGAAGGGCGGAAGAGGAGTCTGCGGACGGACGGGGATTTTAGGACAATGCGGCGGATATTCCAAGTGTACGTTCCCTGTTTTCCCAAAGAAAAAAATGCAACTCGTGTCCCGTTTTCCATTTGGCCAACACGCACCGTAACGACGCTCGCGAATGTGACGGAAGAGATGATTTGGATGAGTCGGAATTCGTGATTCTCTCCGTGCGTAGTAAGGTAGTTTCAGCGAAATGCCATTTTACCTAGAAATCAATGAATTTGGTCTCCATTTGATGAAAAATAACTCACGCTTCCAAATAACGCCATAAAAATTTATCCCCTCACCGCATTACTTTCCGAGATATTTGACAAAATATCCCAGCCCTATTACATGGGAAATATTAAGTGTATGCACACAGAGAAACCTTGTGTTAAAAATGAGGCCTTTTCTACTCTTAGATCTCGTCAAAAAACCAACAGTGTGTATAATGTGTGTTTTTTCAACTATTTACGAAAATTAATCATATTGTCACCACAGTAAAATCTTCGGAATCACAACAAACCTTCCGTATTGACGGGAGTTCAAACGTACCGCGTGACAAAAATGAGTCAAGGTAAAGACTTATTTGGTTATTTTAATTTGATTACTTACAATTTCTGTCATGTCAAGCTATTTTATTGCATCATTAGTATTGCAATATTTAAATCGTGTGTCTCACAGTTGGTGAAATTAAAATGTATGAATCGAATATGGTCTCTATTATGATTAGGGAACTATCTCGCTCGCACTACCTTTAGTCTACCTCATCCTTCAATGATGCCTTCATTTCCAACGCGCACAATCTTTTCTTTCCTGCCGCATTATGGCTGATTCGCCGACGTATAATTTAGCCTAGTAATCAATAAATTTGTATCTCATTTCCAAGAATAATATCTCATCCTTCCAATGATGACAAAGCATCAAAACTTAATCGCATTATAATATGATGCAAGAATTATTTTTTTCAAATTTCCGTCTCAAGAAAAGCATTGCTAACACTCGGGTTTACGGTGAGGAATTCTAAGTGTAGGCGAAAATCATACGCAACCCAAAAATGTTTTCAACAGATCGTTACTACTCAAAATCACAAAGATATTGCGTGAAATGAATTACCACTTACAATTGATACAAGACTGATGTTTAAATCCTGAACTCATTTCATATGCAAAATGTACAATTATTCTTTAAAAAATTGAAACTAATTTTGAAATTTATTGTACATGGTTTCCATTGTTTTGTTTTGCAAATTGATGAATTAAAAAATGTAATAATTTGCCGTATAGAAGCAAATGCTCCTGGGATGAGAACGAGAGGAAAAAACTTTGCTATTCTGCGTAAAAAGGATTTATAATTCGAAGCAGGCATTTATGGCAGTTCTGTTGTTGTGTATCATCTTCAGGTGTAAATATTTAAGGGGATAACAAATATTTTATGAATATAATTTTGAAAATACTATGCACTAGTGCCACATAACTACTTTGCGGCGGACGAGCAGCATAAATCGGCGGTAAACGCACCGATAATGATTTCATAATGACACCCGTTGGGTTTCCATTTTGGTTATATGCATATTCGTGAGGGTTGGAGACTAGGAGATGCTCAACGACGGGGCGATACATACCTATATATGTGCCACGCGCAATAAACACTTCGCGGCGGACACGCAACGCATCGGGCGGCAAAAATCGACAATAAACGCGGCGATTATGCGCTCGCGAGAATATATATAGTCAGAGAGCGGGCGTGCCGAAAATGGCCTTCAGGCCGCGGCGGCTACCTTTGTTGTGTTTGCCGAGGGGTCGTTATGGCAGTTGAAAAGTGGATTTTGAGGAGGCGCGTCGCGAATCAATTCCACGCGTCTGCGAGGAATCACTCAAATCACTCTGGCGACTCTCCCGCGGACGAAAGAGGCGCGAAAGGCCACAACCCATCCATCTTCCCCACGAACAAACTGTGAGAATGAGCCGCGCGCTAAAGAGAGACTATTTATAGGATCGCGTTTGGAGGTGTACACCGTTCCCCGCGCGTCAAATGCATTCATTGGGGGAGAATTATTGTCGCTGGACCCCATGTCGATCCCCGCGGTCCGTGTCGATGTACAAAAAAAACCACACGGGTTAAAAAAAAATATATATGTATACCTACACGCTCATATAATAATTTATACCGCGTTCGGAAGATGGAAAATACACTGCTTGGATATGTTACTGAACGCGGAGCAGTAGATATTTCCCCAACTATTGTGTGTTTTGAATGCCAATTTTCCCGTCCTGCCACTTTACAGTGCAAAGAAGTAATGAATGGTCAGCGGCTGCAGCGGCGTTAATGGCATTCGGGTCGACGAGCACTCGATTAATCGCTCCGAATCAGGTGAAATATAAAACTAGGGACGGGAGAGAGGGGAAGGGGAAGCTTTGTGCACCAGCGATCGGCACCATAGAGGAGGCACTCTGTCCGATAAACGCGAGAGAAGAAATTTATGTCGAGTCGTTATAATTAAAAATAATGCGGAACATGCGACAGGACTTCCGTTCGTGGGGCTAATTCGAATTTTTGCTCGCATCTGGCGCCATTAAGCATGTTAAAACCGGAGGCCGCCTCCGCGCTTCGTGTAATATCTCATCATAAATGTTAACGCTCAGACATAGATAAGGTATACATTACTCTTCAATTTAACGCAGGAATCATTCAAAATTATCATCACCATTTGCTTTTTCATTGAAACATGAACGCTTCTTTCATGCCATTCGTTCATATTTTCTAGAAAGGCGAAAGCATCAAATATTTTTCTCATTCTACATTTTATCATTGAGATATGACACCAGCTAATTTCAGAAGCCAAGCCTAATTTGACTTTGTTTCAAAGATGCTTTGTGTATATATCCCGAAAAGTATTTAACGTCCTTCCAAACCACATTAAGGAAGAAAAAAAGTAAGAAAATTTCTTAAGAAAGTAAAAACTTGGTTATTACTTATAAAAAATATCGAGATTTTGTTTCGTAATTTACATGAAATATTTATTGAATTAAATGTAATGAATTAAGTGATATTGTAATATCATTGTTGAAGTAAGTTCGCCCGATCTTGTATTTATGTGTCTCTTTTTTGTAACCACTATTTAATTATATATATCTCTGAGTCTTTTCTATTTTGAATTAGTTTCTTCACTGTATTGTAAACATTTTATCGAAAATTGTAAACCATTTTGTTTTTTACTATCGTTTTTTGCATGGTTTATTTATTTGTCAGTAGCCCCAACACAGGTTATTCCTTAGGGGCTATCTATGTTACTACCACTCTGTAATTCCTGAAAAGGAATTAAATTATTATTATACTATAATAAAAAAAGTAATCTTTGTTTGAAGGTAAATATATATTTTTATTTGTGATTATTATATTTATGAATGAGTTATGACCAAATATAAGTACAAATATTCCTTGTTGTTGTAAATTTATTGTGACCCATCCAAAGGGAAATTACAGCATGTAAACTATTTGTAAATAAATTTATTATTATTATTATTATTAATTCAAATCCTATTGAAGCCTTTATTTCATGCGTCAATAAATGAAAATCTGTAAATTAAAGATTAAAATATTCGTTCCATAAATAGTTGCTGCTGACGCTAAAAGAATTGGTAGTAAATTTTAAAATTTTTGCAGATGTTTAAGGAATGGTACTTCGTAAAATGATTTTCTTATGAAATTATTTACTATGCCTAAATCCTTAAACGCTACACTTACGGTCTAATACCTGGAAATCTCTAATGATTTGTCAAATATCAACAATATCTTAACGGTCTCTCACCATTTGTGATGGCAAGAAAACTTTTGCCATTCGACATATCAGGAATATAGTCTAAGCAGGAGAAATGCCCAAGCCGCATGATTAGCAAATGTGTTAAATTCAAATGCATCTTATGTTAGATTCAAAATTGTGTGATAGTATTTCTATGCATTTCTAACATCTTCATGAAATAATCCGGGCCAAATCACGGCTCCCAATACTTCTTTTTCCGGTGATATTTCAGTGCAGCACTTCTTTTTTCGAAACTAGGGAGACGTTTGATTTTACAAATAAAAAAAATGTCCGATATGGTGAGAAAACACATATGTTTCAGTCTTAAATCCGTGCAACCTCCACCCTAGTTGATTGACCATGGGGTCAAAGGTCAGATTGTTTAAATTGCGCGTTATTTTGAGTGAAATGACTTGCTTGACGGCGATTGTGTCATTTTCGAGCCTCTTGCCGAATGAAATGTTCAACCATTTAGGCTTATATTTTCGGCTTCGTAGGGATTCTATCACGCGATTGGCTGCCCGTGACATGAAGCGCCAGGCGCCGGGCGGGTTGAATCGAGAAACCTATTCGCCTTTGTCGCCACCAGTCCCTGAGACCTGCAGCGCGGAGTCACTCGAGGCCAAAAGCGTGCACGCGTGCAGGCCCTGGTTTACAGCACGCAACGTCGATAAGAAATTTATCAACGCTACTAGCAGGAGATTTTAAGCTGGAGGTTTGGTAGGGCAATATCCGTTTGGAGTCATAAGGATTCCATCGATATGAAAAATAATATGACAAATTTCCAATCACTGCATTAACAAATGATGTGGTGCAAAGTCATTCGCACGGGTGCATATACAACAGGGTTGAAATCCGCCATGAAAAAATCATTTGACTCGACTGGGATTCGATTCCGGATCTCCCAATTGCCGGTCAGGTGTTTTAGCCATATACACGACCAAGCCACCTTGCTTCAAGACGAGATTCGAGGGTGTAACTGGCTAACACACCTGACCGGCAAAAGGGATATCCGGGTTCGAATGCCGGTCAAGTAAAATGATTTTTTCATGGCATATATCAACCCTGGTGAAAAATAATATGCATTACCCTTACTGATTCCATTCCCAGATGTGTATGTTACACACCAAATCAAATGTCCATTGCTCATCATGTGTTAAGGGTTTTTTAATGCATCAATTTCGGTCTGTAAATAACTTTAAAAAGGTATGTAAACTTTGCCTTAGATTATTAGGCTCGAGTTTCTGTGTATGTATGCATATAAATATGTTTATTTCTTTGCTCGTATTGCCCAATGACCTTTGCTGAAGGCCAAGAAGTCTCCTGTGGGGTTTTCTCCAACTCCCTTAGGGTCTACCCATGGAGACTCAAGGTATCTCATGCAAGTTTTTGAAATTGTATAGAATGGGCTGACCGTAAATGTTTGCGGTCCACATTCTATTATTGTCAGGTTCATCAAGAATAATGAATTCAAAAAAGATATGGTACTTTTTTCAGTTTTTTATTCCAAGTCGTCGCATATGCGACGAAACCGAAACTTGAAATAAAAAACTGTGGAAAAAAGTACCATATGTTTTTTGGATTCATTAGAATGGATTTTCACAAAGTGAAACCTGAAACCATCAAGTTTATCATCAAGAATTTACTTAAATGAGGGATAGCTGTTGTTTGTCTTCGCTAAGTACAAACATGGATATGTTTATTGCACAATAACTCAATGTATAAATTCATGTTACCACCTGACCACGAGGTCAACTTGTAACTAATATTTTCTTATAACAAATTGAATAATATTTGCCGACTTTTACAGCCCCAAACATGAAATTACTGACAAATTCAAAAATAAGCGAGTTACTGTCAACATTACTCGCCGTCATAATGCTTGGTAGGTTGATAATTTTTCCACATTTGTATCTTCTGCTAGCAGGGAAGACGATACATCAATTGCCACCCTCCTCTCTTGCACCAATATGCACTTCCTAACCAAACCAATTCTTACATCTACCCTGAATGGTCAGTTTCAAGCACCTAACATCCTTTTTTATGTAATTGTGCCTAACCTTTCCAATCTCACGTCTTAATATTTAAAAACACTTCGTCATTTTTAGTCTAAGAGCTGTTCGCTCTCATACTAAGGCTTCCTAAACTCCTCGCTGCCATTTCTTTTACCCGAATTTTGATTGAACTTTCCACACTCGGTGAAACAAATCGTTTAAAAGCAACCCTTGGTTCATATTGTGCCTTCATCTAAAAAAAGCGTATCATTTTTTTGGATATAGACATCTAAAATTATACCGTGCCAGCCAATTTATCACAAGTAAAGCTTTTTTATTGCCTGATGCTTAATGTAGCGTGAAAAAAAGATAGTCATATTCCTTTTTGGCTCGTCTTCGTGCAACTAGTTATTATGAGCTAATTTTCCTAAAGAATTGAATAGCAACAAGGGTAGGACACCAGTTAAAAATAATTTTTCAGTCATTAGCACGCTGCCGAAACTGTCGGAGCCGAATTGTGCAAATTCAATTGAGATGGCTCCGCTGTTTTCTCATAAGACTGGGATAAATTTTTCATAAATAATATTATGGTCAAATGATCTCTAAAGTGTATCTTTACCTTGTTTTATAATTGATGAGGGTTGTTTTCGGTGACAGCAATATTTTTTAAACAATAATAACACAATATGTATTCCAGTATTTGATGTTACTCACGCAATCGCTGTGAAGTCTAATTAATGTGGCTTTCCAGTTTTTGATTGAAAATGAATGAATTAAGGAGAAGACATAACATGAGGAAGGAGCCGAGAAACATGGTAGCCCATAAGTTGGGAAGTGCCTTCCGCAAGCACCCCATTTGCTCTGCGGAAGAATATAGGCCCACCGAATCCAGTTTCACGCCACTGCGCTATGAGAGGGCGGATAGGTGACGATTCCTTTCCCGACAGACCCTTTTCATCTCCCTGCCAAAAATTCCTCCCTTTGGTAGACTCGATGGTGGAATGGAAGAAGGGTGGATGGCTGGCCCGCTCCCAAAACAACCTCCGAGGAGGGATTAGGGAACGGTTTCGGACAATGGCCGCCAGATGTCGCCTCGACTTCCTAGGGTTGTTGGCAGAGCCGTTGGCGCTCCTAAATTCAATGCCAGTCCTGCTGTGATACGGAACGCAGAAACAATACCGTCCTTTGCAGCAGTATTACATGCCATTTCGAATAGAAACGAGGCCGCTCCATTTCCGCTGGAAATTCGATCGTGGCCAATTAGTGAGACATAAATACACAAATTGTTCATTAAATTCTCACTTAAATTAAAGTAGCCACGGTAAGCGTTTCGGCTTATTTAAAAAAAATTTAATATAAGAAACTATATAGCATCAGTACTCTAATTAATTCTTAGCATCAAAATTGTAATTTAGACATATTGGATTAGATTTTTGGGGAGGCGACCAAGAGCTATGGTCATTTACGACATAGGGGACAGGTAAGGGAGGAAGGGTGGATAGAAACCCGGCGTCAGCATTAGCCTGCTCTTAAAGAAAGGCGCCAAGGGGACCACGATTTAACGTCTCATCAGACAGACGGAGTATTGTACTTGAAGTTTCCTCCATAAGACACTTAATAGGGGTCGGGTTTCCTCTGAAAAACATCCTCCTCTGCAGGGATTTGAACCCAGGCCTCCCGTATGGTTAGCCAGTACTCTAGCCAGAATTTAGACGTACCGTGAAGAACACGCATGAAAACATATTAGGCACAGCATTAAAGAAACTAGAATTTATCAAGCTCATAATGAGAAGGTCTCGGATGAAAAAGTAAAAGAGAGATGCTACTTCGCTTCAGTTAGGCCACACCTCGAATACTCCGTCAGTTTTTGTGGCCCTGGATAGAAAGTATGAACCAAATTAATAAATAGAATATAAAGTAGATCTGCGCGCTTCGTTAAAAACTGCTTTAAGCAAACACACGGCGTTTTCGTCAACTTTTAGAGGGATTAGGTTGGGAGCCGCTAGAGACTCGGAGGCTACACACTAGGCTCAATTTGCTTGAGAAATTCACAACAAGCGACTCAGAGAGTGTTATTTAGACAAATTACAATATCCCTAGGTCCGATAAAAGCGATAAATTAGAGAAATATATTTTTTAATAGATTAGTAAAACAATTCGTTCTTTTTTTTGCACAATTTGCGATCATGTTAAAGTCTTAACTCCACTCAATACATTCCTAATGTACGTGTTACTATTTCGCCTCCAAAATTATTATACCTTATGCCTTGACACGGCTGATGTCCTGGCACCCCATGACACACGTCCATGTGGCGGCTCGAAGGGTATTACATAGATGTTGATCAACTGTTTCCGATCAAATACTCCTTCCTTTCTCAATCTCTGCGATCGCATGATGATGAGAAGGCATGGAAGTCTCCACCAACTCATCTGTTTATTTATTAATTGGTCCAATAACTCCGTTCAATATTTTCACCTCGTGTTTCACGATAAAAACTGGAAGTAAAGTCACAATTTCTCTCTGATGAATGTTAAACAGCGCTTCAATTCATCGTAAGGTTCGTTCTTTTTTTCGACGAGACACTAAATGCAGTTTGACTGAAATGTCATTTCACCTAGAAATCAATGAATTTAGTCTCCATTTAATGAAAATAATCTCACGATGCCAAAGACACCATAAAAATTTAACCCCTCACCACATTGCTCTCGGAGATATTTGCCCAAGAATTCCAGCTCCATTGCGTGGAATATGATAAGCGTATACACTCAGAGACACCTTATATATTACTGAAGAATTTTTAACTCTTAGATCTCGTCAAAAAATTAACAGTGTTTAGTTTGTGTGTTTTCTCCACTATTTTTTGAAAATTAATCATATTGCCACCGAAATAGGTTCTTGGGTATCACAAAAAAAACCTTCCATTTTGAAGGAGTTTCAAACGCACCGCGCGAAAAAAATTAGTCAAGTTAAAGACTTTTTTAGATATTTTCATTTGATTACTTACAATTTCTGTCATGTAAAACTGTATTAGCGCACCATTAAAAATGCCAAATGTTTTTCATGGGTCTCACAGCTAGAGAAAATAAAACGTATATATCGAATATGGTCTCTATTATGATTAGGGAACTATCTCGTTTACACTACCCTAAGTTCGCAAGTTTATTTCAAATGGCCCAGAATATACCACGTCCTGGATTCGGGATCTTAACTTTTGAAAATTCATCAGCGACGCATGCTTTGCTTTCGCCATGGAAGACTGGCTTCCTATCGTTTCTCAGCTATTTGTTATATTTATCATATTGTCACCCCAGTAAATTCTTCGGGATCACAAAAAAAAACCTTCCCTTTTGAACAAGTTTCAAATGCACCATGCGAAAAAAATAGTTGAGTTAAAGACCTTTTTAGATATTTTCATTTGATTACAAACGATTTCTGACAAATAATTTATATTATAGCACCATTAAAAATGCAATTATTTTATTCATAGGCCGTACATCTGGTGAAATAAAAACTTCAAATTCGGATTCGAATACAGTCTCCATTATGACGAGGGAACTATCTCGCTCAAACTACCTTAACTGAGCAATTTGATGTATAAAAATTAGGGATGGACCGATTCCGATATAAAGTATCGGCCGATATTCATGGTATCGGTAGCATCGGTATCGGCAGTCAAGTCAGTGCTTTTCCGATATTTTCAAATTTCAGATTTTTACCGCCAATATGGCCAATCAAACGAGGTGTCGACTTCTACCGCTAGAGTGCTCTGGTACCAAATGCCATCAGTAAGGTTATCTAATTGTAAGACAGAGACAGTTTCAGAGTGCGTTTCTTTCGAACACCAAAGTTATTATTTTTAATTACATTAGATAATTAAAAATCGATAAGTAGGCGAATTAACTTATGACTACATGCTTTTGTTTTTACGATAAAGCAGTTTTTACAATTTTCTCTTCCTTATAAGGAATCGCGTGTCGAAGTAATGTCGTTTACTTAAGATACGGCGCCAGCTTTACGCCAAGGACTTTAGGATCATCACCTTGCTTTGAGATTGATTCAAGCCTCGATTCTAGTAGTCTTTCAACTCCTGGAAGTGTTAATCTCAAAGCATCTTATCATTCAAAGCTAAGTATTTTATCTTGTATTTGTGCTTTGAGTATAGTTTCGTTGACGAGCTCTACATCACTTGACCTGCTGAAGAATGAAAATATCATTATTATTAAAACTTTTACAGTGAATTAAGTGTTTTGCCTTTGTAATAATGGTTGTTTCCATAATCTGGTTTCTTAGTTGGCCGAGCCAGCTTAAAGTGCTTGTGGTGAAATGCTGAGTTTGTATTATACCTAGAATGGAGTAGTATCGGTATCGGTAATGGTATCGGGAGGAGGAGAACTGGTATAGGTATCGGACATTTCTGGTATCGGTCCATCCCTAATAAAAATTGCGAGAACTCAGGCAAGTGATAGGACGACGGCAGTTTTCCCTTCTATCGTTAATGCATTTGTGCATGCGCTATATCAATTCACCGCCCTACACGACACAATCTCATAATCCTCATAAATACATACATCAGACTGTGAAATAAAGTCACTCGTGTGAAACGGTCTTCAGTGATGAAGTTGAACAGGACCAAAGGCAAAGATCACTTGAGAGGGAGGACCACTGATTGGCAAAAATGCTGGGAATATCTTCGCATCAATGGCTCCAACACACACACACAACCGGTGCGGAAAAGGTTCCCCATCCCCCCATCTCGTCCTTTTAAGAGCGGATCGGAGAGGAAGAGATCGAACGCCCGGCCGTTTATCCACTCTCCTCTCCTTATTGGTCAGTTGACGTGGGCATTTAAGCAAGCCGCTCATTAAACGGATGGTTGACGAGTTCAACCGACCCGCACCGCAGCCAATCAAGCGCCAGGCTCGCGCCCAACTGCCGAAAACCTTAATTTCCCGCTCGCCATCCTCTTGAGTCCGCCTCCCACCCCACCCCACTACACCTCGTCACCGCTCCGTGCCTCCGCCGGCGAAGCGAAAAGAATCATGGGAAGATGGGGGTGGGGCGGGGAGGGGGAAGAAGGGAGTGTGGCGGGGAGGAACAGAGTGGCAAGGGGGAGGGGGGATGTCGCGCTCGGATTCGGATAGCTTAGCAGATGCGAAGCCTCTCAGAAGAATCACCATCGGGGCCCTGAGAAAGAGGAGCTACAGTGAACAGGGGTGATTTTGCTCAAGAGGGGTTAGCTTCGCACTACAGAGCGTTCCACACTTACCGAAATGGACCTTCACCCTTTGAGTGCGGCGTGACGTGATATCACGTCAAGGTTGTCTTTACGCCGCTGCGTTATATCACGTCATGGTTGTCTCTACGCTGATGACGTTATATCACGTCAAGGGTTCCGTGAGTCTTCCAGCTTTCACTAGGAGGCCTAGTAAAAGTTCCCTAGTGAAAGCTGGAGTACTCATGGTACCCTTGACGTGATATAACGTCATCAGCACCATCGTACAGACAACCATGACGTAATACCACGTCATGCCGCACTCAAAGGGTGTAGATGCCTATGACCTTAGGGTTACCAATTCCAGATTTTTAAAAATCTTGAATATAGTATCTAGGAAGCACGTTTTATGAACTGAGATGAAAACAAAATAGGCTTTCCAGGAGTTATAATAGAATTCAGTTTTAAAAGTGAGGGATTAACATTGTATCTTGTAGAGAATGCTCCCATTAGAGTAGGTAGCCAAAACGTCAGTTCGTTCGAACGAGAAAGCATAATCAAGCTTTTAATTACAACTGTCCATAAGATATGAAAAGTCATGAGACATTTAGTTAAATTAAGGTATTATACCACCTATTCTTTATAGGTTATTGGTGAAATATCGCCGCGTCTTAAGTCAAAATTCGGTAGTTCCATGCTAATGGCGCTAAAGTCGGCTCTTAGGGCTGGACATTTGTGGTCACAATTAATACATATCCGTAGACTAATCTACATATTTTGAGCCTATATTTTTGCTATCAATAGGTGAACTATACAGGGTGTCCCATAAATGTCACGCCACAGTGACATTGGAGCTAGGGCAGCCTAAGAGGAACCGAACCAGCCTAATATGACCTCAGTAAAAGTTGCACGGTTTTCGAGACATTGCCAAATTGAAGCTTTTTCAAAAATTTCACTTTTTTTACATTTCTAGTCCCAGAATTCACTTGAATAGCTCTCAATTTGGCTCTCTGATGGGGCTACTGCCACAAGTTAACAAACAAAGTACTCTATCCATCCCATTTTTTGAAAGCCGATAAAGTTAGACAGGTATAGCGGCTTTCGCGTTTCTTTTGTTTGTTCGGACCCCATGACCCCCCTCCATCTCGGGCCTCAGTTCCAGGTAGAAGTCGGCACATGAGTCACAGTTGGAAGATTAAAAGAGCGGCCCTAATGAGAACGTTAAATTATCCGATTGAATTCTGGGACTAGAAATGTAAAAAAAGTGAAATTTTTGATAAAGCTTTAATTTGGCAATATCTCGAAAACCGTGCAACTTTTACTGAGGTCATATTAGGCTGGTTCGGTTCCTCTTAGGCTGCCCTAGCTCCAGTGTCACTGTGGCGTGACATTTATGGGACACCCTGTATAATCAGCGAATGCCGGAATTTTCAAACCGAATTAATAAAAATGCACAACTTAGTATTTGTTTTGATTTCCATAGTCAAGCCTGAACCACCTTAAGAGAGCACTGTTGTCAAATATATGCTACATGTGTTAACCTTCATGTCATAGGTGAGCGTTTCCAACACCGCGCTAAATGAGATCAAGTGACTTCTGTATCTTAGATTTAAGTCTTAAGCCTGGTTTAAGATTGGCGTTGACTTGAATCGTTGGCCGTGAACTCAACTTTTGCTCATGATTTCGATCGATGATGTCTTGTCACCAGTAAATTGCCACGGGAATCGTCATCCATCGGTCTAAATGTTTCAGAGACTAATGTATGTATCCACCGCTGTAAATGCAGACAGAGAGAGAGGATACAATTATTTTCGTGGATTATCACGTCGTGTGCGCATATAGCATAACGAACTGATATAATTACATTGTCTCAGTCAATGCATATTCCAACCATCAGCATATTACCAGAGTAATAGCTGTGAAATACCGATAAATATGAGAGAGATTTGACAATTGGACGACGATATTTGGCACATGCTGCGCCTTGACCGCTTTCACGAAAGACTGGAATGGTTGGTTCCCTAAAACTGACGTTCATGGTTTACCCCTTTACGAAATTGTAAACGGATCCACTAGAACCGATTTACTGAAATTGCTAGTTAAATCAAAGTTCACATTAGCATTAATCGTAAATTTACCTTTGATATCAATACCTCCATTCTTATTGGAGAAGAAGAATCCCACACTTGATCAACCCAGAACACTAGAATTTGACGGTTGTTTCACAGCGTTCATATAAATATGATATTTTTTCATTCAAAATTTCCTGATTCCTTTACAAAATATTTCTTCTTGAGTTGCATCATGAATCTGTGCCATTCCTATAAAGTAACGTCCATTTCTATTTTTAAGAATTGGCACTATATTTCTCAGGGCGATGCAGCTGGTCAATCTATATATTTATTATATATCTTTTCCTCGTTCTTTCCCGTATATATTTAAACATTTTTATCCCTCATTTCTCAGTTCGACGCACAGAAAATACTTGAGCAATCATAGACCTTTGGGTAGAAGAGCATGGGGAATATGGAATGCACTCGTGAGCAGAAAAATAGATTCCTGAGGAATTAGGGATACATCTAGCAGAGATCAAGTTGCCGGGATCATTCAGGAAACTTTCGGGAATCGGTAAAAATAGAAAAGATTAGATCACAGATGGGAGTAGACTCGGAGCCAGATGGATCACATGGGAGAAATGTGTGGAGGGAAATAACGCCGGAAGATTCGAAGCAGGAGACAGAGCTAGTAACCATCTGGTATGGCGCGTGAGTGTTCCGCCGCTGGATGGTGGACGGCCAAACACACTAATGATATTGTTTTTTCCTCAACTAAACTCGGCTTGTGTTTTATTCCACTTAACTAGCCGACGTTTCCCCCCTAATACACACGCAAAAAAACACGCTCTCAGCTTTTATGGCCCAGCCATAGACACTAATCGTCGCGATGAGTTTATGTCCCAGTGCGACAGTTGATGAATGTGGGCTAAATGCTTGAGCGGGGAGGGCATGGGGGGGGGGGGGAGGGGGCTGGGATGTGTCGGCGGGCAAAGGAGGAGAGAAAGAAGCCTGAAGAAAAAACAGACTCCTTGAAGCTGGCTTCAAAATGGGCGCGAGGATTGATAGAAGCATTAAAAAGTTCCGTAGCCGTTAATTGAATTAATTGGTGGAGTTGCCCTTCCGAAATTTCTCCGCTGCCCCAAAGGCACGCGGAGAGCCTTAATGATCGGCCCACTGAACTATGGCCCAAGTTTGCCTCATCGGATCGACGGGAGACTTTAAAATGGCTCATTTCCATTGGATTTCACGGATAATTATTAATGTCTTCCAGCCCTTGATAATTGATTATGTGATTACCTTGCGGAAAATTTTCAGGTGCCTGGAGAATAGCGAGCGCGATAATTCACCTGTCTGAGTAATAAACATATATTTGGAGCAATGTATGATAAGCCTGCAAAGGTAATTAAAAAGTTTACTCAAAGATGCAGAGTAAAAAATAATGTCTTGAAAAATGTAATTATTAGATGACGAGTAACATAGAAGAATAAATGTTTCTCGGGTATTACACCGGGTAAGCAGGTCCATAGGTCCTGACGTTTCGGAGAACGACCTGTTCTCCATCTTCAGGGGTTCTGAAGAGAGAGCTGTTATAAGGATGCGAAAGGTCCTAGAAAATTGTATAAAATTAAAATAAAGACATATACTTTCTTTGAAGGCTTCCGCGACTCTTATAATTATTAATGTTGCTCTTTTCAGGTATTTCCGTCGCGTGTTTGGTTTTTTCGACAACAGTTTCTCCCCTCTTCCTGGGGGCGTCTTCAGGTCCGTTGGACATTTTTGTAATTGTTTACAATTACAAAAATGTCCAACGGACCTGAAGACGCCCCCAGGAAGAGGGGAGAAACTGTTGTCGAAAAAACCAAACACGCGACGGAAATACCTGAAAAGAGCAACATTAAAGACATATACTGTATATATTTTTTAAGTTATCAGCGAATGGCTGCCTTAACTGAAGTGAGGATGCGGTAATTCCGTGCAAATGGCGCTGCAATCGTGTCCCATGGCCGGGCAAATATGGTCGTTAAAAATATATTCGTGGAATATACTTGGTATTTTGTAACTAAATTTTAGTTTTAAATTGGTTACCCATTGCATCAGCGCAAGCAGAATTATTTAAAGTTAATTTTTTAAACTAAATCGGTTATTCCAATCCACATCCAAGGCCTTTTGTTGGAGTTTCCTAACAGCAAAAGAGTTTGTCAAAACTTTTGAAGAGCAGGCTTCTGCCAAGAAATACAAAAATTAGGATATACCTAGCGATTATCCAACATGTTCTCTTGTATGTGTCAGAAGTGTGGACACTGACAAAGTACGCACAGAGAAAGTTGTTAACTTTTGAAAACAAGATATTAAGAAGAATATATGGACCATCTCTTGAAGCAGGAACATGGAGAATAAAGAAAAACAGAGAACTCAAAGATTTATACATAAGACCTGATATTGTGGCCGTGGTTAGAAGCAGAAGAATAAAATAGTTTGGTCATGTCAGAAGAAGAGAAGAGGATACAGCCATACGAAGAGTATGGAGGGGACACCCAGAAGGAAGACGCCCACCAGGAAGGCCAAGAATAAGATGGGAGGACCAAGTAGCCAATGGTGTGAGAAAACTGGGCGGTGATATTAAGATGGCGGAAAACAAAAAAGTCTGGGAGCAACTTGTAGGCGAGGCCAAAAATCAGCTTGGATTTGAGAGGCCCCTGGAGTAAGTAATTTTCTAAACTGAACGCTCAGAACCGCTGAAGACGGAGAGCAAGTCGTTCTCCGAAACGTCAGGACCCTATGGACCTGCTTATCTGGTGGAGCATCCAAGGAACATTCAGCAGATACGTACGACGGGAAAATCTAAGATCTTCCTACATAGAAGTCCGAAATGCCCAGTGTCCTCAAATGAGGACAGCAGATTAAAAAATGCAATTGGAAGACAAATGATTTAAAAAATTCATTTAAAAAGTACCTCAAAGTACATGCATAGGTGCAATTGATATAATCACATAAAAAAATACAATAACTTAGTTTATGTAAAAAAAAGAGAGGATGGTGTGTCGAAGAGGTCACACCCAGTCTACCACGACACAAAACGAAAGTGTGTTTCTCGGCGAAGAGCAGTTTACCAATGACGAAAATACTGTAGTAGATGCTGCATTACACAACTAACCGAGGCATCATCAAGAAATTCCGGCGGAAAAACGATACGCAGACTTTTGGGTTACAATGTAGCTGTCCTCAAATGAGGACGCTGGGCATTAATGGGCTAAATAAAAGAGTAACTCATAAATACAATTTAGTATCACTCTCATTGAACACTGAATATCGCAATGGCCAACGGGGAAGGTTTGGCAAAACAAATTCACCCTAAACGAACTTTTATGTGGCTCTGTCTTGACTGTGTGAGTCAAGAGAAATACTGAAGTACACATTTTTATTCATTCAGTTTCAAAATCCTGCTTTCAATTATTCAATGGGTCACCTACTTAAAACCTAATTAATGTACAAAATACGCAGACTATTCCACGAATACATTTTTAACAACCATAATTTTCCAGCCATGGGAGCCGATTGCAGCGCCATTTGTAAGGAACTACCGAATTTGGTATTCAATTAAGGCATCCATTCGACGATAACTTTACCCTTTGAGTAGCGAGTTTTTTTTCGTTTGCGCTGACCCCACAAGTGAGTTTTTTTGGAAGATAATGAAATTACTTCCGATTAAAATTTTATCCCCTTGAACTCAAGTTTCAATTTTATCGAAGCATAATCCACATGTATCAGCCGCGTTATTATCTTTAACACATTCAAGTACCAACTCGTGAAAAAGAGTGCGATAAATACACTTAACACTGATTATGATGAGCTTATCTTCTGTATAAGGCATTCCATCACTTTCTCATTAACAATAGCATTCAATTTTTGATAAATTCTACCCTGGCGAGATTTATTTTGCATGCAGCCATTTTGTACACGCATTAAATGTAGTTTGGGCAATGGAATCAAGAGAACAAGATGATGATCTTTGTTTTAATCACACGACCGTGAAAAAATTGTGTACTTATCCATTCTATTGAAGTAAAATACACATATTTCTACAGCGTTATTATCTTGAACACACTCAAGTACCTACTCGTAAGAAAAATGCGTTAAATACCTTTAACACAGATTATGAGGTGCTTATCTTCTGCATAAGACATTCCTTCACTTCCTCATTAGCAATATTATTCAATTTTTTAAATCTATTCTACCCTGGCGAGACTAATTTTACATCACAACCAAGCTAGAAATCGCCTAACTGTGGAAAAATGGCCTTTCTGTGCCGAACGAGAGAGCAATACGCCATTCTCATGGGATTCCAAATGTTTTCCTTTGAATCCCGCCAATTTGCGATCAAAGACGGCTTTAATTTCGCTCTCAGTCCTGATTCCTGGAGTCTGTGCAATTGAATCATACGTTTAACGCTTCACCTGAACTCAGACAGAGGGAGAAAAATCAAAGGATTGACGGAAATCACGCGATTCCTTTTGCGGCCACAGACCACAAGGTGTGCGTCCGTCAGAACGAAACCTCCGGCAATAAGCCGGCCGAGTGAGCTCAAAGATTCGCATTACGGTCGGTTGGCTCGGCAAGAAAAGACGCTTTGAGGAAGAGAGTGAATCGTACGTCGGGGAGAGGATGAGGAGGAGAACCTTAAATTGCTGAAAGCCACACCATGCGAAAACGAAAGGGGGACGAGGGGTCAACAACGACCCCCTTTGGGTTTTCGAGCGGGGGGCTCCAGCCTCCACGCTCGGCCATTCATTAACTGGACGGTGAGTAGGGGGTTTGCATATTCCTACATCCCCGTGGTAGAGTGAATAGAAAAAAAAACCGCAAGGAACAGATCGAAGATTCTGCCGAAAGATATTAGTTTGGGCAGAGGTAATTGCCATAGAGGCAGTGAGATCTCGCTATTCGAAGCTAAGCGCCATTAAAAATGCGATTTAATGACCAGTGTTTCCATGAAATTATACTATTGAATAGTTATCACCATGAGTGAAACTTAGTGACTCTGCCTATCTCGGAAGGGAAGGCGTGATTGGTAATTATGTATTTATTGATATTTTGAAGAAAAAACTAAACTGATTCACTTTTGAGGTAGGAAGTAGAAGAATGCATCATTAATATCACATTTTTTTGCTTTGCTCAGGTTCATTGTTCCTAAAAAACATAGAAAGGAAAATAAACTAATTCTACACTCATACTGAATACTGGAAACTGAATTGAAAAATCAAATGCCAAAAGATGTTAAATGCTTATCTCTATCGTCTCAGGCTTAAATTTGTGGAAGTTCATTTTATCGTAAATGAAAAATGAAAAACTTTGCAATATCTTCGACAGCTTCGGCAATATTGAAACTTTGCAACTTTGCAAATTGCAACTCTGAAATATCTTCGACAGCGGTGACATCTTCAGGAACCTGAAGATGTCACCGCTGCGACGAAACTAGCTGTAAAATAAATTGGTGGAATATTACAAAGTTTTTCATTTTTCATTTACGATGTTAAATGCTTATCAAGTTTTCCGTGAGTGATAAATTTTCTCCCTTTACATTTTAATCAGTACATTTAGTTGCAATACTGATAACTTGTACTGATAATAACTGTAACTTGGTGATGGAAAATTATCGTTTTATATGAGAAGCAGTTTACTCGCACACGACTCATCCAAGGTTTTAGGGTAAATTTACGTCACTGTTCCTTCTCCCTGTTTTTTCATCCCTCTCAACACTTCCTACCACTACACATCGCTCTTAAAAAGTTAGCAGTTCGAAAAGTCAGTCCTGTAGAAACAAGAATGTTCAGAAGTAGTAGCATGACTTTCCCTGAGATTCTCCGGGATGAAATCAATAAATATTTTTCAGTCAAATAAACAAATGAACCACATTCTGTCACTCCGTCGCACATTAGGACAGTTTAAAAGCCACGTATTAAAACATTCCACCCAGAAAAAAAATCTTCTCTATGTACATTTTACAGAGAAATTTGCTAGAATTTTGACTGAAGAAAAAATAAAACTATAAAATACAAATGTAGATTTTTCATAGTAAATTTAATCACCACGGAGAAGTTTATGGTGAAAACTATTAAAATAAAATCTAATACTTAGGTAAGCATTTAAGAGCTCACTGGATATCACCTTTAAAACCACTCAATCCTTCCTTCATATCCTCCTTTAACTCCCGGTACATCTAACAATCCTATTCTCTCCCTATAATTTACAAACTATTTCAAACCTATTAAAAATAAATTCAAATCCGTAAGAATGATACAAAGAACTTTTGAACAAACGAAACTGTTTCAGACGTTACTTTGTGGAAGTTTTGGACATTCATTGTGAAAAGATACAACTTGGTTAATTCCACACTAATTGGTTAAATTAAAACCTACCCGGGTTTCAGTAACTGAGTGCCATTTTCAAGGGTTTAGTTTAATAAATTAGAGTGGAATTAATCAAGTTGCATCTTTTCATCATGAAAGAATTTTGGCAAAAAAACTGAAATTCCGAACCCGTTTGGTCATTCATTAGGCATCCAAATTACATCTACATATTACCTTGCAAGTCACCTTAAGGCTGTGTGGCATGGGATGGGATATCGTAAACGTGATGGTACATCATTATACCAAAATAAAATTAATGAAGCTACCACAAATGGATAACCATGCTTGTTAGAAGGTTGCATTTCTCCAATACATTGCACTATAGGCAAAATAGCAATGCTAGAGAAAGAATTCACATGAATGTATACTGCCATTATATAAATGCGCAGACGTATTTACAAAAGTTATCCTGGAAACGGGCACGACGGGTTATTAATTCTATGTAGCAGATTAGAACAGGAAAGTTAGGGAGTGAATCAACTACACTACTCGTAGACGAACTCAGTTTAAAACCTCGTTAGCGGCTGTTATGGTCTTTCATCGTTCGCGGGATAAATGGAATTTGTAACCTGTCCGTTCTGCAGCCTAGTTCCCCAATTTTACTTTTGTGATCCAATCTACCGAAGTGCGTTTGACTTCGTAAGATATTTATGACGTCGGCAGAAAATATATTAATTTTAAATGCATATCAAAGATTAAATACACATTTTAATCATGTGTCTGAAAGAGATTCCTACCCCAATTGTAGCAAAAAGTAAGTGACATTTAAGAGAATATCGTAGGACATGTAGTATATCTTGTCAATCTATGCTGCACGCATTCCGCATCGGTTTTAAAGCATATCTTATAAGGTACCCAAATACTGGCAGCGTATTCTAAATGAGGCCCAACGAGGGAGAAGTCACTGATTTCTCTTCGCTTCGACTCTTGATATTATCGTTGCACTTTCCAAGAACTCTTTTAACAAATACCGATTAACGATTGCATTGACCAGTTCTTTCGTGAATATAATTGAAACACAAGAGATTATTAGTTTGTTTTACACAGAGATATTTAACAGATTCCACATACTGTAATTGGGTATGCGATACTTGTATTTTGGGGAGTTATTTCTTTACCAGAAGTTAATTGCAACACATTTATTTCAAATTTAATTCTAGCTGCTACGGATTGCAATCCTTTTAATTACCTCGAGGTCCTTAGTATGGGCTTCCTTACCGTTATATCCGCTGACGGTTGTCAATTACTCTTTTAACTAGTAATAATAAATAAAAGAATACAGTTAACACATGCTCAAACAACTCATTCGGGAGGCATGATCCCATGATATTCGGCCGTGATGAACGGGCTTACCCTCATGGATTGGACGGATTACTATAGTTTGGGGGAAGTATTTTGTACGGAAGAGGCGGGGAGACATCCCTTCACGCGCGACAACTTCCTCCGAGGGAAAACATCCGAGGAGAGCGGTCCTAAGGGAGGAGATTTCGCGTATTTTCGCACATTCTGAAGGGAGGCTTCCTGCCTCCGCTTTCCCACGCCTCACCACTACCCTCCTCGCCTCAACTCCCCCCATCCCCTCGCCTCTCGAGAACACACACTCGCCTCCAATTCATCTCTTCTTTTGTCTCTCTCGTCTCCACCGAAGGCATCCCCTTCCCACTGGAGCAGCCCATACACACAGCAGCCAGCCAAAAGGGGGGAAAGGGTGGGTAGCTTGGGACCCCCGTGGAACAACCTACCCACCCTGCCGCTCTATGAAATCACCCATTTCCCTCCTCCCCCTTGGACACTTCCCCCCAACATTTACATCCACCCCCCTTCCCCTGCTTTCTCGCTCGCAAAACGGTGCGAATTTTTTTGAAGCGAGGCGGACGGAGAAAGACAGGAAGTGACGTGTGCCGCCGGTCCATTGTAGTTGAGCGCACCATATCGCCGTGAAAGACGCCCCATTCCCCAGGTTGTTGTCTTTCGGGGAAGGCGAGCGCAGTGGAGGGGGGAAAGGTGTGCATGATTCCTCGCATGTGAGACTCACATCTCGTCCTCACGAACTGTGGAAGTCGAATCTTGGCTCGCACAGACGGGAGGTCGGAAAGTTGTCGCGTGAAGTGACACAAAAACTCGTTTTGAAGGCTGTATTTCACGATTCCCATGCTTAGTCTGATGCAAGCATTGACGTGAAGTCAGAACTGCCTCGTGAAAAGCAGAGAACAGCTTGCATACTGGCGAAATGAATTGAAAACTGCAGGGCAGATGAACTCTTTCTCCTTCTTGGATTTGGTTTTTCCTTGAAATATCAAGTTCACAATAATAAAGGTGAAACTCCAATAGCCGTAAACAAAAACGTTTCGGAGATAATAATTATGGGGAAAGGGATTAGTCCCTTGAGCAACTAAGTGAGGTGTGTGCCTGTGGTAAGTCAGTCCCTGGCGTGAGAGTAATTTCCGTAAACCACTTGTATGTGTCCGACTACTGTTTCTCTTGAACTAAGTTAGATAAGTCAGAAAAACACCAGCCGATAGAGTGTGAGAGAGCACCGTTTAAGTATTGTGTGTCGGAAATAAAAATATTCTAGTAATGGTCCACTAAATAGACGTATTCTTGACGACCCGGTATTCAATACATTATGACATCATCAGGTGATCTGATATATCATTATGTGACGATGTCACTGGTGACATGTAATTAGGTAACCTGAAGATGTCATCATGTGACGAAACCTGGGTCGTAAAGAATAAATCTATTTAGTGGACCATTACTACAATATTTTAATTTCCGATATGGAGAGGTTCCACAAAGTCAAGCCTGAATATATTAGCTATATTGTGTGAGTGACTGTCATACTTATGTTGAGAATCCCAGGCGCATGTTATACACACCGCAAATCTTTCAATCACTAATCCTTTTCCCCCGAACTATTATCCCGCAACGGTTTTTGTTTACGGCCATTGGAGTTTCAACTTTTTTATTGTATACAAGCCGCTTCTTTATTATCAAGTTCACAGACATCCCCTTCGCTCTCCCTCTCATTTTTAATCTCACATTAGCATTACAAATAATCTCTCTGAACTGGTAAAAAGCTTTTATGTCGTCAGTACCATTGTTTTGATGGCACTAACGTTTCATATTAATGTACTGGACGTTAATTTTTCATTCAACTATTTATCGCCGCATCGTCTTCTCTTACTTTTGTACATAGTTCTAACGTCTCCTTTCTCAAGCCCTTGTGGTGAAGACGTAGATAATCGTCTCCCCAGCAAGCTGGACAGGTCCTTTCACTAGATAAACAAAGTTGCGGACGATTAGCCAACTCAGTGAAAACAAAGAATAGGTGAAGGTGTCTCTGAAAGAGGAGAAGGACGGAGAAACACGTTTTTGCGAGTCCTCGTTGCTTTTTAAACTCGCCTGACTTAATTGAGAGCAGGTAGTGACCACTTTCGATCTTCATAGAGATGGTTGAAAAGCGAAGCGACTAAACATCACTCCAAGGGCACGAAAGGCATAGAGTTGGCTGATTTTATCATTCTCACATCCGAATTCCGGAGATGGAGGAGCAAAATGTTGGCAATCTGAAAAACTTTTGGAAGGGAAAGTTAAGATCTTTGGGACTTAATGTTTTCTTTCGCCCGCCTGTCCCTAAGTCTCTGTTGATGGACTCAGCAGGGAAGGGGAGTCAAAATGTGGGATGTTTACTCTACAGCATGCTTGTGAAAGAAAGGGTACATTATATGAGATATAAACTCCACACGGGAGAGCACCTAGAATGCAGTGATCATGTATTTTATTTTGATTAATTTGAACAAATTATTATAATTAATATGCATTGATTAAAATAATTTGTTACATTTATTTTGGCGTACCGGGCTATCATATACGCATGCAATCGCTTCACTCATGTAATTATGTCTGCCAAGTCCAAACTGAAGACTCAACAAAAAGTACCCAATGAAAGCCAGAAAAATCATAAAAGGTTGGGAAAAGTTTCAAGTACTTGTATGAACATAAAGAAAACTTACGCGGAGAACATCTACATCTACGTATTAACCTACAAGCTGCCTCAAAGGTGTTTAGCAGGTGGTGATTGATCTCCAACACGCAATATAGTGTAAAAGTAACTTTAACCGACATGTAGCAAAAGATAGGTATGCTACCAATTCTAAAGAAACTTGAATTACTGCAATGAATGAATTTATGAGATGAAATTACGTAAAATAAATACACGGTTCGTGCAGGGATCATGCGAAATGCAATGTTTGCACTAAAGAACTATCGCAATAGAAAATACATGAGTTATACACGAGAGAACACATAGGGAGAATAGTTTCCAATGGTGAATGAAAACAATGAGAAGGGTAACCGCGAAGTTTCGATTTCGCTTTCCATTAGGTCACAATGTAATCCTCGCCACTTCTATTTCACGGTTTACTTTCCCTTTTTTCCTCTTTTATATTTTCACGGCCGGCGACCGAAACAGAACCCCCCGCCAAGCGTACTAGCAGTCTCCTAGAGGGATGACAACAAAGGAGAAACGCGGGCATGCCGGGGGGAGCCCCAACCGGGGCACCACTCACCCAACCTCGGTGCTTCCCGTACGAGAGAGCGCCAATCAACTCGCTCTCTAGAAACGGAAGCTGAGTGGGGAGACAATGAGAGTGAAGTGAAAAAAGCACATGGACGTTTACCCTCCCCTATCCTCGCGCGAACATGAGCAATTTGCGAGTGGGAAACCAGAACTTTAGGTATTTTGAGCGAGATAGTTCCATAGTCATAATGGAGAACATGTTCGAATTATCTGTCTTCATTTTAGCAGCTGTTGGAAGCATGAAATAGATATTGCATTATTAATGATGCAATAATATACCTTCAAATATGACTGCAATTCCAAGAAATGAAATTAAAATATCTGCAAGTATTTAGTTTGACTCTTTACTCACGCGGTTTTAAACTCCTTCACAACGGAAGGTTTTATGGGATTTTGAAAGAAAATAACTGCGGTGACAATATGATTTAATTACAAAAATAGTTGACAAAACATACAAACTACACATTTTTAATTGTTTTACGAGATATAGGGGTTAGGAATTTATCATTATTTTTAAAAAAAATTTTCTCTCTGGAGTGCATACACGTACCATTTCCCATGTATAAACGGTATTTATCGTCAAAAATACCGGTGAGTAGTTCAACGAGGGGCTGATATTTTGGTGTCTTTGGAAGAGTAAGATATCTTCCTTTAAAATGAGATCAAATTCATTGATTTCCAGGTGAAATGATACTTCCCTCAAGCTACCTTAAGGATGTTGGAGCGGTTTTGGTTAAAGTAGAGATGAAAGTATGTTTACGCGCTCTTATTAGTTATACCAACAACTAAAAGAGAAAAAATGAACCGTAGCCTCATTTTAGTTTCTTGGTAATTCAATTCTCTATTATCGCGAAGTCTTAAGGCACATGATATACATGAAATAATTCGATTATATATGTAGATATTTTATTTATAGCAGATTGATATTATTATAACAGTTGACAATAAATATCAAGGTGTCACGCCGGGTCTAATATTCGAGAAAAACATAAATAAAAGGCATTTCGTCAAAATTTCTAATGATTCCGTTCCGATAACATTACGCTTTGGCAAAGAGAAAAAATAAAATTCTTGTATCATTTTCATCAGTGCTTCTTTAGTGAGTTCAAACTCACGAAATATACTTTCAAGTGAAACGTGTTCAATGAAGTTATTTTTTCGACTTGGGATCAACATGGGTTATTTTGTTACAGAGTTAAGTTCCTGATAATTTTTCAAGCATACCTCGCGAGATTACGAACAGTTATTTTGGTTAAAATTTGAGCCATTACATATATTGATAATTTCGCGAGGGGAGCTTGAAAATTGGCCACAAACTTAACACCGTAACGAAATTACCAATGTTTACCCTGATTCAAATTCGAGCAAGTGGATTCTTTCACCTACCTTGGAAGTACCATCACGCGCGACAAAAGAAGTACAACGAATATCAAGCAAAGAATAACACAAATTAGTTGATCTTCCATGGTAATTGGATAACTGCTGTGTTCAAAGAAGTTGGAGCAAAAGACTTAAAAACAGATAGATAGATAGATAATATTTATTCCACTAAATTTTAAAACAAATAACTTTGATAATAAATTTACATTTGGTAGAATATAGGCACCCCTGAGGTAAACAACCAGTGCTGGAGTTGCCACCATATAAAGTTATCTTAACGAAAAAAAGAAAACAAAACAACAGAATGTGGTAACATTCGTGTGGAGCTTGGTACACTATGAATGCATGCATATGAATGAAAAGCATAGACCATTGGAAAAAGAGCTGACTAGAACTGACTAGATTCCTTCAAAATTTGGTGCTGGAGGAGGATGCTGAAGATCAACTGGACGCACAAAGTTAGAAATGATGATGTTTACGGAAGAGTAGAACAGGGAAGAACCATATGGAACAACACCATGCAGAAATGAAGAATCAGATAGATTGGACACACTCTGAGGCACAATGGGATTGGGAAGAACATTTTGGAAGGCAAAATATATATAAAAGTCCCCAGAGGAAGACCCAGGAATAAATACATAGACCAAGTAAAGAGGACAGTGCATAGGAATTGCATACACTCTTGAGGCACAATGGGTCCGGGAAGAATATTTTTAAAGGCAAAGTAGATGGAAAAGTCCCCAGAGGAAGACCCAGGAATAAGTTAACGGACAAAATAAAAGGGAGAGTACAAAGGGAGAGATACCAGGAGGTGAAGGAACTAGCATTAGATAGGGAAGGGTGGAGGGTTGCAGTCACTCAATCTCAGGATCGGACGACCAATGATTATGACCCTACTTAAAAAAAAATAAGCGTGAATTCAATGCCCCACGATTACCGCTACAGCTACCTTTTACTTGCACGGGCAGCGGGCAGACAGACAGATGGACAGACACGGCTCTGGAGGAGAGGAAGAAGCAAAGAGGGAGGGAGGGAGGGGTCGGCCATCCTCATTCCCTGCTTAAACTACCGCGAGGACTTCCTTGGGAAACCACGGCGCACAAACGCCGCACACTTGGACGAGGAGGAAACAAAACCCCTTCTTCTTCCCCCAACCGAGACAACTCAGCAAAAGAGCATTCCCATGTTCGTCGGCACCACCGCCGCCCCCGCTGGGACATCCAGAGCCTCCCCCGCACTCTCCCCTTTCCTCCCCGGCAATCTAGGCGATGGGGGACGGGGAAGCAGGAGCAAGCAACCACTACCCTCACACACTTAGGCAACAACCCCAGCCCTCCTCCTGGTCCCCCAAACCCCACATGCATCAAACCCTCCATGACGCAACAAGAGCTTGGAGACCGTGGGCTGCACGCAACGAGGGGGAATCCTAACGTCTGTCACTGAATCGAATAGTTAGTCTATACCATTGAGGTAGGAGGAGGGGGCGTTACGTCATCAAACTTTAGTCTGACAACCGAAATAACAACCACATTAGTTATCCCTAGTTACTATTTCCTTCCTTTTATATGGACAGCACGACGGAATGGATGAACTAGCAGATTTAAAGCTAGAATATCCAAGTTTTAATCAAAATTAAAGGCAAGTCAATCTTGAGGCATGTATTGGTTATTAAAAAAAAATTATTGTACTCAATTTTGCGACAGTTTTCACCAGAAAGGCGGATAATTATTAATTGAAATAAATGAATAATAAAAGTAAAGATAATACATATGAAAGAAGTAAATGAATGCTGATCTCTAGTAAGTTCTCGACGGAAAATATCATAAAATTGCAAAATTAGTCATTCAGCCCGTAAGCGCTTTAGGGAAATGGGGGTTAACGAAGATGGCGGACAGGCCACGCCCACGTCACAGCTTTTAGCATTGGTCAGCACCCTCTCAATCTACCTCAATGGTCGATGCCTACACGGTTGGAATAGCAAGGGAACTTTCTCCTAAAACTGTCTCTATCCTGTTCTTTTTGCGATCGGGAAACAAAAATGGCCGTTCGCATAGATTACTTCCAGTTGGTTACAAATTACACAATATTCATATGAACTAGCTTATCCTTATAGAAACATAACAGAAGATATTGATGTCAGCTAAATAAAAGGTTAATAAAGGGTTATGTCATTATAGAAATGCAGTTTTACTGTCTTCTGTTGTAATATTAGTCAGTATGGCAGTCATAAGTTAATACCCAAGGGTGAATCGCCGTACGGAGATCCGAAGGACCCAGAATTCGCATGATAACTTGGACACGGGACAGAATTTCCAGGTTCAAAAAG
The DNA here is from genome assembly GCA_963169105.1 of Ceriagrion tenellum. Taxonomy (NCBI): domain Eukaryota; kingdom Metazoa; phylum Arthropoda; class Insecta; order Odonata; family Coenagrionidae; genus Ceriagrion; species Ceriagrion tenellum. Next base: position 105,815,115 of record OY720643.1, read on the forward strand.
ACTTATGCACCTCATCCTGTATGTTGAAATGGCTAATTATGACACCTTCATACAATGAAACCTGTATTAGGCAACCACAGACGGTTCTGCTGAAAAATGGTCGTTCCACAGGGGTTCAGTTTCTAGGAGTACATATTTGCATATGAACGGGCGGCTGATTTGAAAAAACGGAAAAACTCTTAATTAGACGATTTTGTCAAAACCTATAGAGATGGCGCTAAATTCTCCATAATTTTGTTGCTCCTGCTCCGAATAGATTTGATGTGCACATGCAGTAAAACCTTAGAAAGGTGACCACCAACGGTTCCCCTGAAAAATGATCTTTGAGAGGATTCGTTAAGAGGGGTTTTCCTGTATAAACCTTTCTTCTTGCAACATAATGCATAATATATTATAAAAGATATTCTCGAAATAATTTCCCATATGCCTATATCAATGAAAAACGTAATATTTTACCTCGAAAAAATGTATACAAAGGGTTGAATTGACCCCTGGTCAGTACTCTTAGGTTTTCCGTAAAGTCCGGTACTTCTAGTGTTGAATTATAACAGTCACTTCCGAGTTTTATAAAAAAAATAGTGCCGGGATAAATTGCTTATTAAAGTTTACCGTATCTCTCTGTAGTATGAAAGGCGTGCAATGGTACTTTCAAAAATAAAAATGAATTAGCCAAAACTTCTAGAAACTAGTCTTTTGCGCGGGAGAAACAGAAGGCGGAGTTATTTGCTCATTTTGCAAGGCGTGGAGTATTTCCGTCTCATAGAGATAGAGAAAGCAGCTTCTGGAGGCGCGGAGACATGAATTGAGAAGCAACAGAAGCGCCAAGATGCACAGCAACGCCATTGCCTCTCTCCGCGCTCCGTGACTAGTACACTGTTCCAACGTAATGAATTTCACCCGCAGGAATTCGTGTGAAAACCAAGGTATCCTATTAATTACCTTTTGCAATAGAATGCCGATACAAGGCAATGGAAATTCAGCGCATGTTATTAGGAAGAGGCGGGTTGGTTAAACTAGCTGCGTTCCACATAGCTAATAAGATGCACTTAAAGGAAGTCTCATTCTCTCAAGCGCAACTGGGTAACTTCAAACATCGCGCGATTGTAACAATGAAGAAAAACCGAAAGGATTAAACTGCATAATATCTATGAGAGGATCAAATTTGACGGCAAGAATAAAAGTAGAGTATAATTAATTTTGTGGAATATCAATTTTTAAACGAACGCTGTTTACAACTTTTCTCTTTCTTCTGTTCTCGTGAATTTCGTAGAAAATGATCGCTGAAATGGTTTAAAAAACTACTAGCATTTATTCTCCACGTATAATTTCTCTAACAGACTGAGAGAGCGAAAACCTTTACCTATTTGTTTACTCATAAAAAGACAATGTAAATGATGAATAGGCACAAATCTTGGAAAAATTGATAGTTTGCAGGAGTAAATATTTTGTAAGATTCTACTCAAAAGAAGTTCACGTAAGTTCCAAGCAATAGATAGTCAGAATCTAGTTTTTTCAAATTATTTTTTCCCGCCAATAAAAAAGGCATATGGCGCTTTCAATAGGCACAGTTACCTTACGACTATTATATGGTGTAAAAGATATTAGTTTGGTATTTAAAAAACAAAAGTAAGAAAAAATATGGCCGTTCATTTCCCATAAATTTCAAAAATTCATTGACGAAAGAAACATAACGAAATGGAGAGCATTTTGAAATCGTTATTATCACAGAAGGTGCTAAAACTCTTACAGCGCATGAAACGTGATGGCTTCACTTTCATCAATAACACAATTGAAATTAAGAAAGTAACTGGCTAACTTGAAGAAAAGATTTTAGAAACATAATTCTGCAACATAACACAACAAATCATAATTAAACAAAGGTTCACTACTAAATTCTTAACGGACTTCTTTTATGCACGGGACTCCATTAAGGCAAAAAATAAGTTATTTTTTGCCTAAATGCACAAAAAATTGATTAATTTTTTGACAAGTCCATCGAAGTAACAGATTGAAAAGTATACGCTCAACACATATGGTAACAAGGTCAAATATTCGAAAATAACTGTACCTGTTGGATAATAATTTTCCTATTTTTGTGAACTTACTGTGAATTGCGAAAAGGAGACACTTGAGTAGACGTTTTAGAAAAACAGAGGTGCTTTCCTTCTTCGAAAATCACCTACCTGAAAGAAATAAAAACAACCATTACAATCACATACACAAGATACATCATCCAATATTTTTTCTGTGATTTTATTTACGTTGTATCACACAGCCAACTATTAAAAATTATGACAAAACCGCTTCTTTCGGGCAAAAACATCTTAGTTATTCAATATTATTAATCTGTTTCCAGGAGGTGTAGAATTCAGGGACAACAGAAAGATCGGTAAAACTTCAACGTTGACCCGTCGGAATTTAAAATGTAACATCGGTAGGGGGAGAGCGTGAGGTAGCTGGACACAACAGGGTGCCTTCCCATGAGGTCGTTGGAACAATTTTTGCACAGATTTGCGAGAAACTTCGCATTAGAGTATCAGTAATATGTATGGATAAAATGAAAAAAAAATAGATGTTACCGATTTGGTTTCTTGGCAATTTTATGCTATTTTGACTCGCAGTTTGAAGGTAGTGCGAGCGAGATAGTCTCTAATCATAATAGATACCATATTCGAATTATACGTTTTAATTTCACCAGCTGTGAGACACACAAATTAAATAATGCATTATTAATGGTGCAATAATATTGTTTTCTACGACAGACATTGTAAATAATCAAATGAAAATATCTAAATAAGGCTTTAACTTGACTCATTGTTTTCGCGCGGTACGTTTGAAACTCCATAAAAACGGAAGGTTTATTGTGATCCCGAAGAATTTACTACGGTGACAATGTGATTAATTTAAAAAAATAGTTCAGAAAAGACACAAACTACACACTTGATTTTTTGACGAGATCTAAGTGTAGGAAATGCGTAATTTTTTAAAATAAGGTCTCTCTGGAGTGCATACACGTACCATTTCCCATGTAAAATGGCTGGCATTTTCTGGCAAATATCTCGGAAAGTAATGTGGTAAGGGGTTGAATTTTTTATGTCAATGGAAGGGTAATGTATTTTTCTTTAAAATGAGTCAAAATTAATTGATTTCTATGTAAAATGATACATTGTTCTACCTTAAGGCACTTGAAATATATATTGAAATCATTTGATGAAATACGTACAGGTTTTATTCTAAACGTGAACACATACATATTACATTATAATGATGATTCCCATTAAATATCACGGTATCATACGGAGTAAAAAAACGTATTTTATTACGATTTTTGCTTACGTTTTGGATTTCGCGTCGTAAACCCAAGTCATATCAATGCCTTCATCGAAAAAAATTTAAAAAAATATAATTCTTGCATAGTTAATATTACAACTTGCAAGGTACCAACGTATAAATAGATGAATTTATTCAAATATGGACATATTGACTCAGGATTCGCGCTCCAACCACCATCACCTTGGATAAAGCTCCGTAATCTTCTCCTATTTGTATTTTTTTAAAAGTATAGCGTCATCTTCGAGAGAACGCTCGGGTTTTCCAGGTTCCAGTCAGGCACTTATACTAACACGGATCTTGAAGGTCAGGGTTCAAGGGTTCACAACGAAACATTAAGCACCCATGGCCTCCGAGGGTGCATATCGTACCCCACGCCTAACCTTTAAAAAAAAAATCTTCGGGGAAACCAATAGGTCAGTTAAAACCTGGGTGCCGGAAAGACGAAAAGAAAAAAGGCAACTAAGACAATTTCTCACTAGGATATTGAAGCGACTGGGCGCACCCAATTATAGTGCCTTTAAATTATGTGAAAACGTAATGCAGTTGCAGCAAAACTTAATGGCGAATGAAAAATATCCACGAAGTCTTTTTCGTAAAATATTGGCTTAGTTTTTTCATATCGTCAGTTAAACATGATTAACGAGATAACTAACCAATCAGTATTAAGATATCAAATAAAATGTCCTAAAATTAGTTGGTTGTCACGTGAAAGAAAATTTTGTGCCACAGATAAGGCCGATTTTGGCCAAAAAGTTGCCCGTCCCTGTATTAGACTATCAGCCAATCTGGCAATATGTTTTGAGGAATTCAAGCACAACACTTAACCCGTCGGATGAGACGCTAGTTCTTTATTCCCTAGGCGTTTTTGCCCGAGAAAACTGCGGGTCCCACCTCATCTGCCGTTTGCAATTGCTCCTTTGATGCTAAACCATGTTTCATTATAAGTATATGCTCTCGACTATCTTGGCCTCTTGGCACAGCAAATACCACCATTCTACCTCCTCGTGAATACATCATCCTGTGGCCCCGACGCACGGCATGGAGGAATAGTTCTGTCAGTGAAGGTAAGAGGGCGCGTGGATCGCTCAGTCGAGTGCAACAGCACCCTATGTTCGACGAGTAACGACGCAGACATAGCACTCGTCCCGAATTGATGGCCATTCCTCGGAAGCTAGAAGACGAGGAGGCTTGGATGTTCCCCGGAATGCGGCACCCCTTCGGGCAAGTCACTATTTATCGCCACGGGCGTGCGAGCACGTGACTCTGCGTGCTCACCATAAAGCATGACGGAGGTCGAATGTGTTCTCCGGATCCATTGAGACACGCGCGAGATGGCATGCGAGCTTCCGCTTCTAATTATAACTAAGATTCGGAGTGGCGAATACTGCCTGCAGGGGGTCATGCGGCAGGGGTTTGTCTTTCAAGCGGTCTTCTTGGAATAGAAATGATTCTTGATTGTTAGGCAAGAGCACAGATTCCACGCCGACCAACGCGACTATGGCACATTGAAGATTTTACCAATGTCTGCGATACTAATATAATTAATCGTCGACGAGCTTACTTTGTGGAAATTTTCCACGGTTAGGAATGAAATAACTTAGTACTTTTCCACACGGTTTATTATCCTCAACCGGTTTCAACGCAGTAGCGTCATTTTCAAGAGGTTACTAAACGCCAAAGTGGTATTTATATGCTACAATGTAATACGCCTAACTGTAATTGTCTTTATATAAGACAAACCGGTAGGAAATTAAATGTACGAATTAGGAAGCATAAAAATTCATTAGTTAATCTTGATTGTCAGTCTATGTTTGAAAAACACTTAATTGATAATGATCATGTTTCTAAGTTTAATCTTAATGTGTTACATTTTGAGGACAAAGGTGCCAAATTATATTTTTTGGAAAACTTGGAAATAATGGCATATCACAGGTTGTACTCTGAGAAGGTGGCAGACGAAGTTGTTCCTATGAACTCACCTCTTTTGTCTGTAAGAGTTCCCCCTCCTCCTTCTACCGAATTATGTTTTCAAAACACTGACCTTGCTTCCTCCCAGTAAGCTTGCACATATTCACCTTACTTCCCTCCCCAACCTCTTTTCCTAATTACCCCCCTTCCTCTGGCTCAGTGTATAAACGATGGCCTCGGAATTTAGTAACCTCTTGAAAATGACGCTATTGCGTTGAAATCGGTTGAGGATAATAAACCGTGTGGAACAGTACAAAGTTAATTTATTACAAATCTGCGACACTAGTTTACACCTCAGGCTTCAAGACTTCTGGTGAACACAGCTGCCTTGTTTATGGACGAATCTTAGCATCTTTTAGAATTTCGACAGCGATTTCGCCTAAGCTAGAGTGCCCTGTGAAGTTCCGCTAAACACACCAACCCGGAAAAAAGGAAATATTAACAAGGCTCAAGAAACCATTTTAATTGTTCCCACGCTCCGGTAGTATTGATACCAATAACATTCCGCTCAAGGACCAGGTGCTCCTGCTCTGATCCTCGAGATGGAGTTTGATGACGGATCTTGGTGACTTTTAAAGTTTAGACAGTGATTGCACCCAAGCCAGGTAAAGTTCTGCTTAATATACCTACACTGATGAAAAAAGGTAATATCAAAAAGGGCTCAAGAAACCAATATAATTATTCCCGCGTTCCAGTAGTATTGATAACCATAAAATTCCACTCACGGACCAGGTGCTTCTGCCCTGATCTTCGTGAGTTAGTTCGAAAAGGAGGTGGAAACTAGCCAAATTGAAAAACTGAAACAAAAACAAAATTAAAGGATAGCCTGGTTCCCGTATTTATCGTCCAGGAGGGCTTCGTATTTTTACTGAAGGACATGTTGAACGAGATGAAAAAACTTGGCCATTCTACGCAAAAGTATTTATTTCACAATCTCGTTCGCTTCTGTGCAGCTCCTTAATGTGTTCATCAAACCTGGTTCGCGAAATAAATAACTTTCATTTAGAATAGAAAAGTTTTCATATCTCAAGTAGTTCGATAGAAATAACTCTGTCCAGAATTACAAATGCTCGCGGCGCGTTTGAGGTGCGACCTAACCAGAGCGTAGTGGCACCTCTCTTTTACTTTGTCATCCGAGAACCTTCCCATTTTACGCTTAATAAATCCTAGTTTCACTAAACGCTCTGCCGCTTATTTTGCATGTGTGTTTCCCACAATATGTAGGCTCGAAAGATGTTGATTCGGGAGATACGCAGGGACTGTTATTTATTCTCGCAAATTCCACACACATTCCATTGGTCAATAATATATCAATATGTTAGGAGTAATGAAAATGAACTCTGTGATTTAACCGATGGAATCAGGCGGTAATCGGTGGAGTTTCGCAAGGCTAAACATGCTCAAAAGAAACCACTTTGTACGATTTCTCTTTGACTCTTTATTTCATTGTTATATTTCAACCTCTATTGCAAAATTTTTCCTTTTTTTAAAGAGGTAAGTACATCGGAAGAAGTACCAGGAGGTAAGGGAACTAGTATTAGACAGGGAAGGGAGGAGGGCTGCAGTCAATCAATCCTAGGATTGAACAATCAATGATGATGCGAAATTTTAAGGTACACTGAAAATACATTTTAAAGGCACCTTGAAAATGACTCAAATAGCATTGTAATTGATTGATTAAATAACGAACCTAATTAAAAGTGCCCACAAAGATTATTTTTATCATGCTTAATTAAACTTTAAATTAAAAATTAAAATGCGATGTTATGGGTGGACTTTGAATTTAAATAAATGATAAGCTTTGACAAAATCAACCCTCCCGCTCCTCCGAACAATAAAATAGAGCGGTCGGTAGAAATTTGTGCAGTACAAAGAACGAAAGGGGGGTCTGTTTACACAAAAACGATGATTTTTTTCCCTCAACGCAAAACGTAAATATGCCACTCGAGTGAAAAATGCCCGTGCGGTCACTCCTGGCGACGGAATCGACCAATTCTGTCGATTCGCACGTGACTTTTGACGACCCCTGGAAGCAGAAAAAGGAAACGCGACGCGCAGAAGCGCTGCCATCGAATTTATTTGTCAAACAGAGGAAGGGGAGGAGACTTGCCGGGCGATATATATATATAAGCAAGAACACTGCATAAGGACGCGACTCTTGATGCGCTTTCGACCGTCTTTTGCTAAAATTACCGCCGCAGGTTAATAGCGTTCCAGAACCCTCCGATAGGTGGCTCACTTACCAAATGGATCCTTGTTTACTACGAGTAGTGCATGGTAGTGAAGGGATTCCGTAGTGTATACGTGCGGACAAACGACGAGAATTTGGTTAAAAATGGGTTTGCGGTGTTGTTTTGTGCCGGGGTGCTCTACAGGGTACGGGAATACAAGGAGGAGGAACAAGATTCTCGGCGTAAAGAACAAAAGCTTGTTTAGGGGCTAATGTAAGTTGACTTGGGTGGCGATTGTTGCCCTTACCGCATGGTAGCCATTACGGTCACATGGAATTGTGAATTTATGGCACTAATTAATCTCATGAATGTATTTCAACCGTGATACTTTTCTATTTATTCGAAATTATTCATAATTCGGAGTCTCAGCTTCAAAAATGGAGGAAGGCTATTCCTCGAAAGGATAAAGTCCTAGGGAAGGAGGATCGGGTGTGTGGGCTACATTTCCCTCCCGAGGACATAAAATAACCTTGTTTTCGTATCTAGCCCGCCGGAAGCACAAACTTGCGAAGATTCTATTCGCAAGTTTGACCAACCACATCAGCTGATTACGCCATCATCAGCTGATTTCGCTAGCGGAGGTTCCGAAATACGTAAATCGGCATCGATTAACCGGAAATGAACTAGCTTTCGTATTAATTGCATTAATTATTATTTCAATTCACTCGGTTCCCTTATCTTACATCATAAATTAGAAATTTTAGGGTGGAATTCGGTACACGAAACCGCCGATCATATCACCTAATGCCGTACGCCGTCGGAGTCATTCATTTATTTCGCGACGTTCTCGAGAGTTTTCTCGTCGATGGCTCGGTACCTTAGGTACATAAACTACCAACTCTACTATCCAATACCTGAAAGTATTACTTGCAGTATAAATCATCGTACTGGCGGAGAAAAAGGAGACGTAAAAACACGCATAGTTAGCCCAGAGACGTCTGCTAGCAGGACCAATTACTCAAACAGCGCAGCCCGTGGCCGAAAGTGGAACTTCAATTCTTTCGTTTCCATTGGCAACAGAGTCGAGCTGGGAGTTTTCCGTCCTTACGCAGTGTTCTTGTATATAACAGTGCAGCAGCGACGCGCGGCGGCGTGGCACGGCATCACACGCCACTTGACCGCGAAATACCATTCAAGTCGACTCCATCCCCTTCAAGGGATTGAAACCAGCCTGTGTGTATATGTGTGTGACAGAGAGAGAGAGAGAGAGAGTGTATGCATGCATGTACATACTGAATCGATTGCGATGATCATCGGCACGGCCGTTTGAAGAGACTCGGCCATTCCGGATCGAGTCCGCAACTCGGGAGCGGAGATACGGCAGAGTGGCGGAGGGCGGCGGGAAAGTGGAGAACGCTTTTAAGGGCGACACGAGGGTGTAAAGATATATATATGTATCATAAAGCGACAAAATGTTCTGCATCCAAAGACTTATGCGTCAGCGTTGTCTTAGGCCGGGATATCGACCGAGAGCGAAAAGCGCCGCAGAAATGGGGCGGAAATCACCCCCTGGTCATCCCAAACCACCCCACCATCGCGAAAGAAACAAGAGGGGTGAACAGGGCTATTTACCATCTCATCGGTCGTTCAATCCTCGAACTAAAAATTCGATGCGCATTTATCGATAAAATAATTTTGTATCCTTTTTGTTTTTTTTTAGTATTTTTGTTGTTTTTGTATTTTCGTTTTTGTATTTTTTTGAATTTTAAATAGTCACGTTCCGAATCGTAATTATAAGTCCAAATTTTTGTTCCCATGAGGAATGCTATTAGTTGTCTATGTAACTGAGGTAACGTGTTAACAAATTCACTCATGACTGTCGAGAGCAATTGTTGTCAGGTAAATAATTCGCATATCCCGAATAAAATTTCAGGAGTCCAATGAAAACGACCGGGGAATTAAAAATTCATGAACTAATTCAAAGATTGGTTGACTGCAGCCCTCCAACCTTCCCTATCTAATACTAGTTCCCTTACTTGGCGATAGCTCTTTCTATGTACTTTCCTCTGTATTTGGTCCATGAACTTATTCCCGGGTCTTCCTCTAGGGACTGTTCCCTCTGTTTTGCCTTCAACTGCGATCTTCACAAACCCACTGTGTTCCAGGGAGTGTCCAATCCATCTGATTCTTCTTCTCAGTATGGTGTTCCATACGGTCCTTTCCTCTTCCTCTCTTCTGTACACTTCATTTCTTATTTTTTCCGTCCATTTTATCTTCAGCATCCTCCTCAAGCACCAGGTTTGGAAGGCTTCTAGTCGTTTCTGGTCAGCTTTTCCAATGGTCCATGCTTCCGATCCATAGAGTGCCACGCTCCACACGAGCGTTTTTTTTTGCCAGCTGCCAAACATTCACATCCTCCTCTTTTTTTAATCCCTCCGTTCCTGGGCTCGTTGAATCCCGATTCACTCCCGAACTAACAAATAAACAAATCGTTTAGCAAATCTCTGACGATTAATATTTTTTCATTTGATCAAAATCTTAGCAGGTTCTACCTAAAAGCTTCTCGTGTCATCTATATTTTGATAAAATTAAATTAAATATATCATTTCAAAATTTCTCGCACAAAAAGTCTCCTTTCGCAAAAGTAGCTGTAGGCATTATTCCCTTGGTCGGTAAATTAATAAACCACATATTATTTTGGCATTACCCAAGTCAGAATTTTTGATAACCGCCGTATCTTCTCCACTGTAGGAGATCTACTCAGGGAAAACGAAAGCTGTCTGATTGCTAATTTAAATATGGAGAATAGTAATATAAATATATGTATATATATATATGGAGAATAGTAATATAAATATATGTATATATATATACTCATATAAATGTTTATACAAAAATTGTTAAATGTTTAAATGTTTCCCGGTCCAGTCGAATTTTTTCTGCTTGGAATTGGCCATCTTTACATCTTCACACCACCATTGTGTCTGTTGATTTTATGTGTTCCAATCCACTTTCTTTCTACCTTTTTGTATAAACATTTATATGAGTATATTTGCCGCTGAGCGGTCTGAGTGAATGGATGAACGAATATATATATATATATATATATATATATATATATATATATATATATATATATATATATATATATATATATATATATATATATATTAACAGGCAGCGTCCATCAGCCTTCAAAAGGTCTCTAACAAAAGGTTCCCAAAGAAGAAAGAACGTTGGTTTTTCTCCTTTGGTTGGTTGGATAAATTCCTGACGCGGGTAATCCCCAAAGAACAGTACATTACTCACGTGTGCGATTCAATAAATTATTTTGAAGGACTACTTGAAATTCGATGCACACTTTATTCATGGCAAATTTTTAAAACTTGCCATACGTCACATTCCGAATAGTTTATAAAAGTCTAAATTTTTGTCCCCTTAAGGAATGCAATTAATTCTCTATGCTACCAAAGAAACGCGTCAATAGACAAACTCATGACTGTCGATAGCGTTTGTGATCAGATTAACTCTTTTACATCCGGAACAAAATTTCAAGAGTCCAATGAAAACGAACAAATGTCTCAAAACTGTTTTATAGCATTGTAAATCAAATTTTTTTATATAAAGACCTTTTTTCTATGAGAATTAATCCAAGATTCCCTTTATTTATACACGTATAAAAGGCAAAACAGTCATCCTTATTTGGCTGTAAGTTTTACTATGGCGGAAGTGTCTATAGAGCGAGAGCAATCACGAAGGAAATATACATTGATCGCGTCTGCTATCGATTCAACGGTGCACGTGTTATCCCACTTAAAGTTTCCCAACGGGCTGTCGACAAGGGAAATTGAGGGGACTATTTCAAGATACGCTCCCGTGCATCACGTGAGGCCGCTGGATATTTCATTGCACTGCGTGATGCAATAAAACGTAAATTTAAGCACTCGGCCAAAGGGAAACGAAGCGGACGTAAAACAGTGCGAACTAGATTTATTTTTTTTAAACGTGCATTTTAACGTTCATGCACTGCGTATGCAAAGAGATGGGAATTGTGGAAATGTGCTGCACAGCTTTGTTTACAGAGCGATTGTGGTCAAATGTGCGAGTTTATTTACAATAAGTTAGGAGGTATTATAAATAAAAATCCCTTCAGTAACTTATTGGTATTCCGATGTCTAAAAAACATATTAAACAAACCTTTACAATAAACTTTACACCTTCAGGCGTCACTTCGTGGAAGTATTTTATGCCTGTGCCATATTAAAATAATCCTTGTACTTTGCCACCAATATATTTTAATGTACTACGTGTTTCGCAGCTTGCTACATCCTCAGGTACAATTTTTTACATGTTATTTATTGATAGTTGCGATAGTAACCAACGCCAATAAGCTGGGGACACACACTAAAGAACACTCACCAAGTTACTTAAATATTCTGATACCCACTCACAATTTGCTAAGCATCTGCTGATTAATAATCACGAAAGTGATTTTATCCCCGAAATTCTACATGTCCTACCAAAAGGTTTAAAGATAGATGCTTTATTGGAAATCACCAGAGAGTTAGGCAACCTTTGCAATGAGTTTCTTTTTCCGCACCTTCCCCACTCCTTTCCGAAAAAAATTCCCTTCTCGCAAGTCCCTAACCTATGTTCCCCTGCATTTCCACCGGAAAAATCGTTTGTTCTCCAATACCCCCCCCCCCCAGCTTATTGGCGTTGGTTACTATCGTAACTATCAATAAATAACATGTAAACAATTGTACCTGAAAATGCATTAAGCTGCGAAACGCATAGTACATTAATAAATATTAGTGGAAAAGTATAAGGATTTTTGTTACGTGGGTTAAAATTTTAACAACATCACAGAATAGGAAAAGAGAAGCTCAGGGTTTCGCCAAATGATTTTCACAACCAGTAAATTTTTTTATTGAACTTCTCTCTATATATAGTTCTTTACAACTCCCCTCCCCTTCGGTTGTAAAGAACTAAATATATGCAGACGTTTAAAGTAAAATTCACCTGATGATGACGATTATTTGTTGAAACCAGTGTCGTGAATGATGATCTATCACTGATGAAGGTGCGGGCGACCCACCGAAAATTTTAAACTCGTGAGTTTCCTTTTTATATGTTTTATGTTTAGTGTCACCCTGTGACGAAGTTTTATATATATATATATATATATATATATATATATATATATATATATATATATATATATATATATATATAATACACAATGGAAAACTTCGCCAAAAGGCCACAAACACAATTATAGAGGAAAATTACAGGGGGGTAAAAAAACGAGAGTAAAAAGAAAGTCTTACTTAGAAACGTTTCCGATGTTAGCCCTTCCTCTTTTTTTTCTTTTTTGAAAAAACTTTTCTCTCTGTGACTGAGGAAGGGCTAACACCCGAAACGTTTCTAAGTAAGACTTTCTTTTTACTCTCGTCTTTTTACCCCCCTGTAAGTTTCCTCTATAATTATATATACATATATATAAAGAGAGTAAAAGAAGAAACAAAGCCATCAATATGTGATAAGGGTCCTTTGGTACTACCGAGAAAGAGTAACAGGGAGAATAAATCCTTTTCTCCTTCTGCAAGTGGAAAAAAAATAACAAGAAAGATTCGGGGTCGAGCATTGGCTGAGCTTAAAAGCGTGCATCTCTTTCTTCTCTTCTGGCGGCAGGGGGCGGAGGGGGTGGCATTAAAACGGCGGAGAGAGGAAGGGGGAAACAGAGGGGTGGAGGGATAAACAGTCTCACAATAGTACCGTCAAGAACCACATAGCGTCGCCCCAGGCGGTAGATACAGACGTACAAACGACCATCGGGATGGCTGGGGAGGGCATTTTAACATCAAACGGTTTCCTGACAACCGAAATAACAATCATATCGGTTATCCCCGCTCTTTCCTTACGTTTCTTCGAATAGCACGACGGAATGGACGAATAAGCGGACGTATAGCGATAATACCCACCATTTGTTTTAAATTTAAGACAAAAGACTATAAATGTTGGCTTCTTAGTAATATGGAATACTCTCGATTTAACCGTAGTTTTCTCCATAAATGAGGAAAATTTTAAATTTTAATAAATAAAACCACCTTTAAAATATCGAGGGTAGGTCAGGAAAAATGTAACTACAATGTATGTAACAAGAAAACAGATGTTGATAAACTAAGTAAAGAATGTAGTAATATAATTAACCAAAACCGTGTCAGGCTCTCCAATACTACAACACCCCACCACATATCATTATAAACACCTATGTATGTATATTTTTTAGTTATTTCTGTGGTCTAAATGGTTTTATAATTTCCCTTTTTGTAATAATTTTCTAAGGTGTGGATTTAGATTCTCCATTGTTTTATTAAAAGAATTGAAATTTATTTATGTAACGTTACCGATATGTATTCATTGAGGTCACTGTATTTCTATGGTAATAATGATGCACAGAGTGATGTTTTTTATTGGCTCCAGAATGTGCAATTACCCAAACAAAATCTGTCCTAAAAAGTTCATCTACTGAGGATGAATCCCTATGGTTAGCGATTTCAAGGTAATTTTTATGTTGAAATTTTATATTGCAATTGATGAATAAGTGATCCTTTTATTGATTTACGGTTGTTGTACTTTCATGTATTCTTTTCTGTATAGCACTGATGATGGGAAGTTTTTTACTGGTTCTGGAATATGAAATAACCCAAACAAAATCTGTCCAAAAAAGTCTATCTACTGAAGATGAATCCATATGATTTTCCATTCCAAGGTAATTTGTACATACATTTTAAATTGCAATTGATTTATAAGTAATCTTTTTATTAATTGATGGTCGTCGTACCTTCTTGCATTCTTTTCCGTATAGCCCTAATGATGCGGTGCATTACACTCCGAAACGTCGGCAAGGTATTACAGTTACATTGCCCCTGACCTACCCTACAAATTTTAAAAGTGGTTCTAAATTAAAAGGTCGATGGAACAATACCGTATTTGAATAAATAATCAATAAACATTAGGAGAATGCATATTAAAGTAGCAATTGCATGCCGATTTATTCGGTAAAATTAAAAACACGGGTGCATATACACCAGGGTTGAAATTTGCCATTAAAAAAATCATTTGACTTGACCGGGATTCGAACCCCCCTCGAAATTCGCCTTGAAGGAAGATGGCTTGGTCGTGTAAATGGCTAAAACACCTGACCGGCAAGTCGAATCTCAGTCAAGTCAAATGATTTTTTCATGGCGAATTTCAACCCTTGTGTATATGCACCCGTGCGAGTTACTTCGTACCACATCATTTGTTTATGCAATAATTGGAAATTTGTCAATTTTTGTCGTTATATGAGGACAATGTTGGGTTTATCCACCGCGACAGTGGCTTTGTAAGCACGAATTTGCCTCTTGCGCTACAATGTAGACTTTTGGCGCGAACATCTAGTTCCGCACAAACCCCCCTCGAAATTCGCCTTGAATGAAGATGGCTAGGTGGTGTAACTGGCTAACACACCTGACCGCCAATTGGGAGATCCGGGTACGAATCCCGGTCAAGTCAAATGATTTTTTTCACGGCGAATTTCAACCCGGGTGAAAAATTTGTGCGTCAGCCCGTCAGCGCCGAGGGAAAATCGGGGTTAACAAAGATGGCGGATAGGCCACGCCCACTTTACCGATTCTACCATTGGCCACCGTGGAAAGCGCCCTTCCCATCTACCTCAATGCACACGACAAACACCCCGGGCCGCCCACACGGCCGGCACCTACTCCCAAACCCTCCCTCCATCTGTAGGCGAAAGTAAGGAAATGAAAAATAACAAAGGAAAGAAAATAATAATTCTCAAATGGAGGGTGGAAAAGGGTTCAAAGAGAGGGGGTTTTAGGGTGCAGGGTACGTCGAGAGGGTGGGAGCGAGGGGTTTACTCCTTTTTCTCGAAAGGAAATACCGTCGGTCCTCGTGGTCCCGCCCCTGGCTACATTTGTATTGTGCCCTATCGCTTACGATCCCCCGACGGGCGGAGGGCTTCGCTACGCTGCCCCAGATATCCGATCTTGCGAAGCTTGTAATTTCGTCCCACTCCCTTAAGCCCCAATTTCCAACCCCATGGACCCTCAGGGCCTGTTCCGATCTCATCTTCCAATTGCTCAGGGTTCCATTTTTTCCCCTGGCAAGGCTTCAAAGGGATCCGGCAAGACAGCGTCGTCCCCCCACAATCGAGGGCCAATTTCATTCATACGATATAACTATCTTCTTCCCCTGGAATTGAAAGAGAAACAAGGCTCGTATATTATAATTTAAGTCTCGAGAAACACGTAATGGGAGGTGATTTTTTTCGAGGAATTTCGGCATTGCGAGAAATAACAAGAATAAAAAAGGGAAGAACAAAAGGAGAAAAAAAATTTGGTTTGTGAATTCGTACATCTCTGTAACGCGGCGGAACGTGAAGTCGGTTGTGGAAGAAGAAATGATCACAGGACACCAGGAATCACAATTTTAACTGGTTACAAGGGCAAAAGAGGTGCAAGAAAAATAATCTTCATTGAGAATACTGGGTTTTAAATATAATCTAAACCCTAAGAAGTATTATAGGATTGAATGTTATCCTGGTAGTAGTTTTTCCCATCTATGAACAGTATACAGTATAAGATCAGCGTACCAACATTTTAGTAGTGGAAAAAGGACAGATCTTATTATTTGACCTTACGACGACACCAAATTTAATGTAACCATGAGAGTTATTTTTATAACTTGAGAAATATAGGAACCTCATCAACATCGCGCCAGCATTGCAAATTGATTCAGGGTGGATTTTAAATTATAGACCTTCGCCCGAAAAGAAGAACTTTGATGTCGATAATCAATTCGACATGCGTCGAGTTAATAATGTCAAATTGCCAAAAACTTCTAGGCTTTAAATATTGAAGTCCCTAATGAAGGTGAACCCGATTCGCAGAATCCTACCATATGAGAGAATTTTTAGCAGTAAATACCTATTTGCAATAGCTCATAGTTATTCTGTACCGATACTTATTTTCAACGGAATATGTACGTGAAACTTTAGCTAAAATAGATTAACATTAGAGTAAATAAGCTCTTGTCGCGATGCTCTGTAATGGCGAGATGTTGATGGACCCCAACAAAAACGAACCAAAGGGAATATTTAACTATTAAAAATAGCTAAAAAAATAATCTGTGCCTATAATTAATTTCAGCGGTATTTGCGCGTTAAACTTTTGCTAAAAATTTGGATAATAATCAATCTGCTGTGTATTCGTCGCTCTCTAATGGGGAGATGTAAGTTGATGCAAAGTAAAGATGAAAGGAAAATGTTCTTTATTCTATCATACGCCTACAGAAATGTAGTAACGTTGGAACCTTTTGGAGAAAGAAGCAGGAGCCTAAAAGGCAGACGGATAGGATGTTAATTGCCGTCAGAGAGCAGCCAATAGTCAGGATACAGCTCCTCTTTGCGGCGGAACACACTTGCCGTTTTGATTTATGCGTGATGTGTGTGGAACTTTGCATATGTATACATCTTAGTAATATGCGTAGATGAAAGGTAAACAAATTCTATGTTACCAATTTTGATGATTTAACGCTATTTTAACAGGTAGCCTTATGGTACTAGATATATATTTCGAGGTAATTCGATTCTGTATGCACGGAGTTTCTCCTAAACGCGATAGAATACATTTCATATAATAATACTGGTTCCTACAAAATGAAAAGGAATCATGCCGAATAAAAAACAGGCACTTCTTTAAAATTTCGCTTAAATTTCGAATTCCGCGCCGTAAACCAAAGCCATAACCATGCTATGATTGAAAGGGAGATTATAAAATGTAATTCTGGTATAACTTATACATTAAAACATGTATGGATACCTTCAACGCACAAATACACGTCCTAAAGTTAAGTGTGGTCCAAAAATGTTTTAAAACTTGATTGGTAAGTTATTAAAAAGTGCAATTTTTGACTCACGATTCGCAAATTCAACCACCGCAACTAGAGACGAGGAACAGAAGACCAGCCAGGCCTCGCGCCCTTTGGCAAAACTGCGCGATCCTCTTACACTGGATTTGCCTCTATCGGAGGATTTCTGATTGCCATTGCCCCCAGAAACTCATGGTACGGTGAACAAGAGGGAGGAAAAACACTCTCCAATTGCACAGTAATCTTCCCACTCTGGCCTTATGGGGAGAAGGGGACGGGAGGGCTACTGTTCAGTCGCTTGACCCAATCTGGGGATAATGAGAACACCTGTCATACGCCGAGCGTAAAATCCAATCTATGGCATCTGATTATAAAGCGCTTTACTCGCGCTTTTCACAAATTAACCACAAACTCATCCAACTAACCCTAAACTTCAATTCATTCCTTAGCAAAGGCATTAGAAGGCTAATTAAGCGAGTAAGTCTCAGATTCCACCATTGAATTTTCTTAAGTTTCTATACTAGCCGCGTATCAATTTTATTATAATAATATGAGTATGGCCTCGGAAAAGAAACTCGTCTATATCATATCCACGATTATCTATCAAGTAGACAGAAAGTTTGATGACTATGTTTCAATGCGTCATCACTCCCGAATGGCAGTGAACAGTCACTTTAATTGCCTCTTTAGTGATCTACATACGCTACCAGTTCAGCTTTAATAAGTGTTCCTTTCAGTCTCCACCCGAGTGCTGTGGGTCTCAATCATTTCACGCGCAAGTAGTAATGGTGGCTGGCACGGGAATGCAAAACGCATACTTGGTAATAGTCATTGGTCGTTCAATCCTAAGATTGTTTGACTGCAGCCCTCCACCTTTCCCTTGAAGAGTTAGATGTATAATTATGCATTTTTGAGTGAAGCTTTGTGACTGTGCCTACCCCGGAAGGGAACGGCGTGATTGGTATGTATGTACGTACTATTTTTCGGGGACTGCTAGTGCGGTGAACGGCGGCGAGTATGAAAGCAACCAGGTAGAGATTAAATAAAAAAAAGAAGGTATGATTGAGGGAATTCGTGGAAGAGGAGCAACGAGGGGGGCGTGGAGGAGGGGGGGGGGGCTATCCATCTGGAAGGAGAGACGGGAAGGAGATGGACTTTACTCACCAACTATTTTTCGGGGACTGCTAATGCGGTGAAGGGCGGCGAGTATGAAAACAACCAGGTAGATTAGATTGGATATTTGAGGAGGCGACTTTCATTTGCGCCATAGGGGATAGGTAAGGGAGGAAGGGTGAATAGAAACCCGGCGTCGGCATTAGCCTGCTCTTAACGAAAGGCGCCAAGGGGAGGTTTAACGTCTCATCCGACAGACGGAGTACTGTACTTGAAGTACCCTCCACAATGCACTCAAGCAGGGACCGGGTTTCCGCTGAAAAACATCCTCCTCTGCAGGGAATTGAACCCTGTCCGCCTGTGTGGTAGGCGAGTACTCTAGCCATCACACCAACTCGATCCCCCTGCTGCCTCGTTCTTCTATCCATCGTCAGAGCTAAGATAACATAAAAATAATTTTTATTGGTGCATCATACCATTTCCAACCCAGAACTTCGCCTCTCTAGATTGTCTCTAAAATTATAAACATATTTTCTAATTAGGTGGCGTACAAACTTAACGAATGGCGCCAAGGGGATCATGGTTTAACGTTACATCCAACAGACTGAGTACTGTACTTAAAGTGCCCTCCACAAGACTCTCAAGCAGGGACCGGGTTTCCTCTGAAAAACATCCTCCTCTGCAGGGATTTGAACCCTGGCCGGATTGGATTTTTGGGGAGGCGACCGATAAGCTATTGTTTATTGTATTGAGGTCATTTACGACATAGGGGACAGGTAAGGGAGGAAGGGTGGATAGAAACCCGGCGTTAGCATTACCCTGCTCTTAACGAAAGGCGCCAAGGGGACCACGGTTTAACGCCTCATCAGACAGACGGAGTACTGTACTTAAAGTGCCCTCCACAAGACTCTCAAGTAGGGCCGGGTTTCCTCTGAAAAACATCCTCCTCTGCAAGGATTTGAACCCTGGCCTCCCGTGCGGTAGGCAAGGACTCTATCCAGCTCCAGGTAGAGACTAAATAAAAAAAAAGAAGGGATGATTGAGGGAATTCGTGGAAGAGGAACAGCGAGGGGATGTGAAGGGGGTGGAGGGAGCTATCTATCTGGAAGGAGAGACGGGAAGGAGATATACGGTGTGGCCGCAATTAGTCACGGCCAATGTGGCCCGGCGAATGTGGACGCAAAGGAAGGACGGGGGAGTGGAGTGGAGTAGCGGACGGGCGGTCCCCATCTTCCCTCAAAGGGCGAAAGCGGCGGATTGGCGGGATAATAATATGCACACAGGAGCGTGGGATTGGCCGGAGAGGGTGAGGTCCCATCGCGGCGAGGGAATTGAGATAATTGGACGCTGGCGGAGATCCCGAGACGACGAGAGGAGGTCCAGGGGAGGACGAAGATTTGTCGCGAGAGTGTGAGGAGAACGGCGAGTGTTGGCACGCTCTCTGCGGACACTTTGAGCATTACTTTCTCGTTCCGTCCACTTTCCCGGGACGGAAATAATAATTAATAAAACGCACCGTGGGCTTTAAACTGAGCGAGGGACTGTGGGAAACAGGAGGGCGACTCGCCACCATCATCTTTCCCGCCCCCCTTCTCCTCTCTCTCACTTCAAAAATCCCCTCAACCCTTTTGAAAGGAAGTGTGTGATGTTTGAACTCCATCTCAATTTAAACTAAGCGCCTCCATTTGTCTCGAGCGGGCTCTGTTTTTCTTTTTTAATTACTCTCTCAGGTGTCGTCATATTAGCACCACAACCGTTTTAACTCTTCTCTTTGGTTTCTTTTTTCTGTTTTAAAAATCTCTGCTCTCAGTTTCGCCACCTTTAACTTTTAATGACGCCCGTTTTAAAACTGGAGTAGACGCGGAAGAGAGTTCCTCTTTATGCGCAGAGCCTAGGCTGAAAATACTCCATCTCTACTTCTCCACACTGTACATCAACCTAATAAAATATATGCCTCAGTACACGCTTCGAAATTAGCAGCCAAAACAGGATTGTAGGAGGAGAAAACTTTCGAGGAAAGATGAAGAAACTACGCTAAAATTAACTTACCAAATTGTAAGCATTCAACTCTTTTCCTTTTTGTACATTGTAAGTTATCGACAGTTCTCATGAATGCTCATCAACCAAGCCTGCAGGTGTTGCAATGTGGTAAGTAGGAATGTGTAGCAGTGTGTGGCAAAATATTCGTTTTTAAAAATATCGTTTTAAATCGTAGGATTTTCATGCACTATTGAGCATATCTCGAGTGTCCAAAGTTATGAGTTTTAGACAACCTGTTTGATTAATCCTAACATGAAAGACTAAAAATCATACAGAAAACCCGGGGGAATGCTGCAAAAGGTATCATTCTCCAAATACATTTACAAAGTGATTTCCCCAGACGAACACAAAAATTCGCAAATATGCCATCTATGGAAATGCCTCCTTTGAAACAAATGTGAGCATTGAAGTGCAGGCAATAATCCCTGATTTATAAGTGCGCTGTATTGAAACATTAATTTACGATGCAACAATTTGATAAAAAATGACAGGTTTTGCAAAAAAGTTGTCTCCATTTTTTAAAAGATGCTGTTTTAACTCTGTTTAAAATCCAGTCCTTTTATTTTAATAGCAAAACTCTGGAAATGCCAATTATTACATTGAACATGAAATAACGAAGGAATGAGTTGCAGAAATGAGAGAGTAAGACGATTCTTTACTTATTTTTAAGGTACTATTCATTACCAATCTTATGAGGGTAGATCGAGAAGGGAATATCGGAAGAGCTTGATAAAATAATGTTCAATTCCATCCTGATAGGGAGGAGCTCCAACGACGAAAAGTTCATTTATGCTAATCAAAGTAACCAAGCACGTAGTTTTTTAACTGCAAAAACCTTAAGTATAACCGAGCGCGCTGATAGGGAAAGGGATTGATCAATTAATGGCGACCCATTTGTTTTTGGCGGCATCCATGCCGTGAACCCGGCGACTTAAGACGTGTGAAATGGAAGAAAAAGGAGCAAGAGGGGGTCAAACCGACGCGACGGTGCGCGGAATACAAATGAAGCTTAGAATTAGGGCCGCGCCATTAATTAATAAGATTTGTGCTATTAAGTAGTAAGCACTCAAAAGTATTAAGTACATAACAGTAAGTTATGTCAACCAACTATTTAGCACTATTGATGTTGGATAAAATATTAGGGGTTATCTACCAGCGTGCCCAACCAATAGAAAATCGAGATTTTTTTGCCAGTATATTATACTGGAATTGGAAAAATTGTATTTGCGATATTATATTATTACAAGTGAGTGACATGAATGTGCATTATTTAACGCTGACAATAATTGATTCCCCTATTGGCTTTGACGATTACAGTTCATCACTACCGAAATGTCTTTAAGTAGATACCCCTTTAAAATGGAATTCGAATGTTAAAACCAGACGAAGAAAACATAAGTAGTGCCGAATAAGATATGATCTGTTAATAAGCTAGTTATCAAGAGAATTAAATAAATTATGCAAGTAAATTCTGATATTTTGCAATTTTGATCTCGGATAAAATAAGAGGGGTTATCTACCAGCGTGCCCATCCAATAGACAATAGAGGTTTTATGCCAGTAAATTATCATGGAATTGCATTACATTGATTACATTGGTGATATTACCATTTTAGAAGTGAGTGATACGAATTTGCAATATTTAACGCTAAATATTATCGATTCCCCCATTGCTTATAACGATTGCAGTTCATCTTTACTGAAAGCTTATTAAAAAGTATAACCATTGAAAATGGAATACGAAAATTGAAATCAGACGAGGAAAAAAATAAGAAACGCGTAATAAGATCTAATCGATTGATTTACTAATTATCAAGAGTATTATGTACACCATACATTCTGTCGACCAAATATTTTGCTCTTTTGATGTCGGGATAAAAGAATAGGGGAGATTTATCAGCGCGCCCAATCAATAGACCACATCGACGACTTATCTACTCCATTCCGAATGCTTGCCATCTTCTCGCTCCATTTCATGTCCCTGGGATTGCCAATTAGGTTTCCAGGAATGAATTTCCGAGGAACGAGCCTCTCCTCAAGGGGTCTTATTCTATTTGCTGACACGCCCCAAAATTTTAAAGGCCCTGCTAGAGCCGCGATCTTAATCAATGGAGTGACGAGACTCTTTGCGGTAAAAGGCGAAAGGCCGCATTTTGCTAAAGAGACTGAATGATTATTCACGTAGTTAGCACGTCTAACTATGCTGCGTGAAATGGTTGGGTGTCATCAATTTTTCTGCAAAGTTTATCATTCTATAGCCTTTAGAGAAATCCTTAAATTGCGGAAACCGTTATTATGATATGCAATAAAAAATAGCGGACATTTTTTCAAAAGGTACCATATAAAAATAACAAATATTTATTATCATAGATTAATTTCGGCATTTTTTGAGAGTCGAGCAAATACAGTTTCATAAGTTCAATTTGAAATCAATATAGCAAGAGGATTAGTGAATAATAACGGATTTGATGAATAGAAGCAATACTTAATTGAAAGTGATTGAAGTAATTGATAGGAAGAGATGTTATATTTCATTATCATTTCATAGTTTAAACCTAATTTGTTGAAATGTATACTAAGCAAATGTTAAGTTTATAAATTTTCAGGGAGAAAATACCAAACGATTATTATAACTGTTCCCTTATTTGCAAAGGCCAACTTCATCATTCACAGATGTCAGAAATAGAATATCAAAATATGATCCAAAGATTAGAAAAGCCATATCAGCAGCTTACCCTGTTTCGTAGGTAAGCAATAAGCACGCGCGAAGCAATAAGAAAACAAATCAATCTCCATACTGCTACCTCTATAACTCATTTTGAGTCTCTAACTTGGAATAAAATTTATGAGTACACTTTAAAAGTTCCTTGCTACACGAAAGAAGTTGTCAGCGTTTTTGCAAACGCATTGGTCAATCTGTATTTGAACATCCCCTAAAACATCCACTAAAAAAGACATCCACTAAAAACTGAACGACACACGCATTAGGGACTCGACCAACGTCCGCAGAAGAGCGGCTGAATTTTTTCCCTGCATTATATGCAACGGTTTTAGCTCACGACGTCCAGAGCCTAAAATACCCGTGTCTCAAATAAAAACGATTTCTTTGCTATCTATCGCTAAGGTTTTTATATTTTACGTTAATTGCTTCCTTTATTCCTTATAAAAGATTGGTTCTTCTAAGCCAAATGGCTTGTCAGAAGGTGCCACAAATCGTGCAAACAAAGCGGCATTTACAAAAGTGTCAAATTGCAATTACAAATGGCATAGAACAACAATTTCCAATGGTCTAGTTGGAATATATCTGGCTATATTCAGCAAATTAATTGATATATGGGCCTAACAGATTACAAGTTTTAAATTACAAATTTTAAATTTCATTAATTAACCATGCAACTACGTTTTTTTTACCTCTTCTACCCCATTTGAAATTAAAACATGGCGGATTAATTTTTTTTGTTGAAGAAGTTGCCAAGAGGAAAATTCGGCCTGGACCGGGAATCGAACCACGGTCCTTAGGTTTGCTGGACCAATGCGCAGACCACTACGCTATCCAGGCTTCCTAATTCTCATGGCAATTTTTGGTGGATACAACGCAACTAGATCTTAAAAAAAAAAATTCACCCGCCATGTTTGAATTTCAATTGGCTAAGCACGACACAAGAGCTGGTGAAGGATACTGACTTTTGGTTGTGGCTTCTTTGAAGTCCTCTTCTCCCTTGCGTTGCCATCTTTGATGGACCGCGAGGGCCTAAGATCTAGTTGCCTTGTATCCACTAAAAATTGCCATGAAAAGTGCCGCATTTAGCTGTAAATACTATACATCAATCATGGTCTTAGATTTTATGTTTCTGCTCCAGGACAAGCCTTAGGTTAAGTGTTATTCACATTCCGTTTCATTCCTGCCAAAAAGTTGGGATTTGTTTCCTTTAAGCTATGTATCTTTACAATCATCTATTGTATTTCTCAACACAATCCATTAGTTATAAAAAAGCTTAAAAGCCTTTCTTTGTCTTCCTCGTAGGGGTAAATAGAGGGGTTATTACGTCATCTAACTGATGCCTGGCAACCAAAATAACGGCCATATTGTTTGTCCTTGCTCTTTCCTCACTTTCCCATGGATAGCACGACGGAATGGACCAATTAGCGGATGTAGAACAAGAATATCAACCATCTGTTTGAAGTTAAAGGCAAGTCACTCGAGTAAGATCTATTAGTTACTTGATGCTATAGATACTACTCCATTTAACCATAGCTTTAATCGGAAATGCGGAAGAAAATAACAAATAAACAAGGAAATATGTCACGAGAATGCATATTAAAGAAGTTCATGCTGATTCCTAGTAAGTAATCGATGGAAAACGTTAAATTCCTTCATCCTAATAGTAAAACTTCATTTCCTAAGTTTATGGTAGTTGCTATTCTATATATATGGTTGTTATGTATTTTTTGTCAATATTAGTTTTTTGGTTGGACTGGAGATGTAGATTTTTGATAGAGCTCAAAGGAGATAGGACGTGGAGCGGATCGAAAAGAGGTTGTAATTATAATTCTTCTACACCAAACTGTGAACATAAACAATCTTAAAAATCTGTTTAGAAATATCATTTAGCGCCACCAAACGATTAGGCGTTTAATAATGTATTCAATTTGGCATTTTATTTACCAGATAAAAGGTCATAGTTGAAGACTATCTAATAAAAAAACAAGAAAAGAAAAAAAGGCGAAATACTCTTCCTGCGCTCTGGTTACTCATAGCCCGTGATGGGCTCCACGCGAATGAGAGTCACTTAACGGATTAGCCGATGCTTTTGCCGAGCACGCGTGCTCTCCCCTTCAACGCAAGTGTCTTCGCTGCGGCTCAGAATGTCCCGGCCTCCCTCTGAGCGTCTGTTTGTTTGCCGACACAGTAGGGTGGGGGGGAGGGAGAGAGAGCGCCACGAATGAGCACCCCCCGCCCCACCCACCCCTTTGATCCCTCTCCTGCCACCACCCCGATCCACCCCCCGCCGCCAACTCCCCACCCCCCATATCATCCCCAAACCCACGTCCCCCCAGCAGCCAGCATGGCGTTCTCACAGTTGGCAATCCAAAGGGCGAACAAGGGTCATGGAACCCGGGCGATGTAATGCAGTCCCTGTAATCTCGGAGACCCGGAGAGAGTTTTGTGGGGCATGTACACGGGACAAGAAGGGGGCGGGTCGGGGGAGGGGGTCACGTGGGAGAAGGGGAAGGAAACTCTGAGACCCTGAGAGAACGAGGAATAGAGAGAGACGGAGAATAGGGGACGAAGGACAACAGGGGCTGTGAGGGACAACTGGGAGCTCTCATCTACATCTACATACTACCCTACTAGCCGCCTCAAGGGCGTGAGGCGGGAGGTATTAGTTTGGAATGAAAAAACTTTGTACTTTTCCACACGGTTTATTATCCTCAACAGGTTTCAACACAATAGCGTCACTTTCAAGAGGTTACTATTTTAACCTCTTGCAAAGTTAAATAACCTCTTGTTTAAGTAAAGTAAAAGTTTAGAACCCTCTTGAAAATGACGCTATTGCATTGAAACCAGTTGAGGATAATAAACCGCGTGCAAAAGTACAAAGTTATTTCATTCCAAACCATGGAAAAATTCCACAAAGTAAGCCCGTCGACGATTAATTTTTTTTAGGCGGTGTCAAGACACCATCCGTGTAAAGGATAAGGTCTTGGGAGGTGAAATGGTGATGAGTAAATGATTTTGAGAGGAGATTATTTTATGGTACAGGGATATTACCACAGAGTACGATAGAATTGCGTTGAAGAAAGACCTAGAAGCCATGAGCGGATGGTGCGACACTTGGTAATTAGAATTAAATTTGAATAAGTTCGTTGTTATGAATTTGTGGAGGAGTAGCAGCTTAACTAACGAGACGTACGCAATTAATCAAGCTGGACTAATAAATGTAGAGCCAGTTAAGTACTTAGGAGTATCCCTTACTCAGGACTTGTCGTGGGGGAAGCAAATACGAGAAATTTGTGGACAGACAAGTCCTAAATCAGGATTTATTAAAGGAATACTAGGAAAGTGTGACGAGAAGGTAAAGGAGCGATGTCATTTTTCTCTAGTGAGACCCCACTTGGAATAGGCCGCTAGTATATGGGACCCTTACGAAGTAGGACTAGTTTCAGATATTGATCGAATACAACGGAGGGTAGCTAGATTTGTTAAAAATTGTTATGATAAACTTAGTAGTGTCACAAAACTCTTGAGGAAATAAGGGTGGAAACCTCTATCCGATCAAAGGGAGAAATATAGGTTAAATCTTTGACGAAAGTTTGATGTAGATTATGTTTTGGCGGACGTTTCAAATATTTTGCTAGAGCCAAACTATTATGGTAGAAACGATCACAGGAATAAGATTAAGGAAATATACTACAGAACCGATATATTTAAAATGTCATTTTTCCCACGCACAATTAGGGACCATAATAGTTGTGATAGATCAGTTCTAGGATACTGACTAGGTTGAATAGGTTTTTTCAGTAGTGCTCAGTATCTTCACATGAATGGTAGATACTAACTTCGCATGCAAGCTCCGGCATGATATATTCCTGCATGTCTTAGTACCTTGTAGTGCTATTCATTTGTCGCATTAATAATACTAACAAGCAGTTATATCCTGAGTAGTGTGCTGTATGGTAGCATTTTCCTCTGCGTATCACTCTCCTGGTTTCTGGTCTGACTGCGTGCCGTTGTCCTGACTGCTTTTGGCCTGCGCTTGGCATTCGGGGAAACGTGCGCGGTTCTGATTTGAACTGGGTTGAGTGCTGCATGCTTGGAGTGGAACCACCCCGTGCCATACACCCTAGTGGTGGCTTGCACGGTATTTCGTAGATGTAGATGTAGAATTGTACTACATTATCTGTCTCACAAAAAAACCTTTAAAAATCTTCAGTTTTCAATCCATGATAAAAACAACTTGGTTTCAATACACACAATTTTTTAAAATTTAATTTAATTTTATTTTATTTTATATTTTATATTTTTTAATACATTTTTTTTAATTACACATGCGACTCGGGTTTCAGCAACTTCGTACCATCATCAGGTCCATCAGATCCAACGAATCGCAGGTATAATAACATTGTGTGGATTGAAACTAAGTTGTTTTTATCACGGATATAACGCACTTCCACAAAGTTAAGCCGGAGACGATCACTTATCTTCAGTTTTCAAGTATGCAGACATGATGACTACGCACAATATTGAGCCAGAAACTGGATTAAAAAATTTTTTCACGAGGACGCATCAAATAAGTGAAAAGGAGAATAAATTTCCCGGGCACGCGGCTGTAAGCGGGAGCAGGCGGACCGCGACCGGACGGTCGAACTGATGCGGCCCGCGAATCGCCCCGCGTCGCCCGGGGCGGAGACGATACTCCCGGCCGGGGTTGATCACACACAGAGAGGCGATTCATTATATTTTATAATCGAGGGGGGGAAAGGAAAACGAATATTCCATTCCTCGAGTTAATTACGTATCAGGGGAAGCGCCGCATGAGCGATCGCCGGACGTACCGTACGCCTTCGGCCGGCATACTGACCATTCGCGACGCCGTGCGTTTTTTACACGCGACGCTTTGATGAGTCACGCGAGTATATTTGATATCCACTGATATTATAAATGAAAAAAGAGAGAAACTGCTTTGAGTTTTTCGGGCCGATTTACGAAAGTGAGACGATTGAGCCGTGAAACTCTGACAGCCAATATCAACCATGAAGAACGTAAAGCTATCAATTCGGGTTAACGTTGGACCAAAATGAAACGCTCTCATATGACGGGATCGGTTGTTGGCCGGTGCCAACCCTAAAAACGCCATCGAACGAGAAATACGGGTTGAGATGCAATTTGGTCAAATGCACACTCGCCATAACTGGAAATAGGAGCACACGTATGAGACCGAAGGGAATATGAATAAAATTTTTTTCCCTCAATATGAAGTCTTTGCGCAGCCAACATCTGTCGTTTCTAAAAAAATTAGTTTCTTGTGCGGTTACATACTGAAGAATTTTCAGAACAGCTTACATCAACGTCTAAATAAAACCCAGCGAGCTGCCGCATAGGCACGTGGCAGGGGGCGCTAGTACACCAGCCGTGTTAAGATGTAAGGGATAAGGTTTTGGGAGGTGAAATGGCAAAGCATGTTGCGGGATTGTATTTTGTGGAGCTCAGATTTTATTGTGGTCGCTTATTGCGCGCGGAAAGAACGAGTTTTTGTATATACCTATCTGTTCGGCAGTGTATCTCTCTTATTTTATCGCCTCTGTCAGACCTTAAGGTATAGTGAGGCGTCATGATAACATTCTCTGTGTCGCTCTGAAATGCACCAGTTCTGAATTTCTCAAGCGAGCCAAGCCTAGCATGTAGCCTCCCGAGTTTCTAGGGGCTCCCACCTAAATCATTCTAAAAGTTGTAGAACGCTATTATGTTCGCTGTATACGATGTTGCTATATTTTCGTTGTATTTTATTAACATTTTTGGTTAAATCTTTATGATCAGAGATAGGATTGAACTTGCAATTGTTTGGGACGTGATGGTCTTTTAAAGTAATTATTGGCATTGGAAGATATTCAAGAGCTTATCTGAAACAAATAGAAGGGTGGAGGGAGAAATCTTTTATGGTTTCCTTAATAATTTCCAATTTTTCTGAATTTTAAATGCCTCGGATTTGAGCGAAAGTTTCTGCATAAAGTTAAAATATGTAATTTTAAAAACAGCGTGAAGCATTTCATTGAATTCGATTATTCGAACTTGAAAGATCATATCATATTTTTCGGCTACTTTTCTTGTCCAAAAGGGAAATAATAATAGTAATAATAATAATAATTTATTTAACACACACAGGTAACCCCAATTACATGTGTTATAATAAAAAGCAACGATAAAATGAAAAATTATACTCGTCATACAAGGAACAAATGTTTTTGGCTCTGCGAGGGAAAAGTAACGCCATAGTGGAAGTAAAAAGGAGCCATTTAGCCTTGCGCCAACCATTCTCAACGGCCGCTTAGCTTCCAATGCCATCTCCGCCATCAATCCTAGCGAAATACTAATGGCGTGGCTCGCAGTCATGGAGAGCGCGAAAAATTTTATCTTCGATTCCGCGCACTGCCCGTACATGGAACGAATGCATCGGAGGATTTACGGCAATAATAGGAATTAGTGGCGACACCAAACGACGGCATTATAAAATAGTGGAGGAAAAAAAGAAGCCGTAACTGCGCCATGAGCTGAAACTTAAGGGGAGGGGGGAGAGGGGAGGCACAGCTCCGATTGTGAAGGTAAATTTATTTCCACATAGGCCTGCGATGTGGAAAAACGACCGTATCTCGACGCTATGCCGTAAATTACTGTTTGCCAATCAAAAAAACACGTACGGGGGAGTAACGAAAGCGGAGAATGTTATATTACGCGTTGCCATGACTTGACGTTTGAAATGGACTGCTGGTTGAAAAGTGTGCCGCCACCGATGGGATCGTCCGGTCATTCGAAATAAATTCGTACGAAATATTTGCCGATCGCTCATTCCGAATAAATTCGGATGACCTCCCGATAATGATATTTCAACCGCGACGGGAATCAAAGAATCAACAAAAAAAATGATCGTTGATGGCTCAATTCATCACGAGACATCCGGATCAATCTGGAAATGCATTGATGGAAGCAATACCACAAGAGTCGTTTGTGAAACAGCCGAGCAACGAGTACAGCGCTCTTTTTTTCGAAGGAATAAGGGAGAAAACAGAATATTAGAAAGCAGACACGGACCGTTCCAAGGCCGAAGAACAATGAAGGGCTACGAGCGAGAAGTCTCGACGGAATGGGGAGAAAAAATTCAAAGCTCTAATTTCTTCCGTCGACCAAAGGGCCCGCTCGGACCGAATGGTAACCAAGGGGAGGAAATGGTGGCGCAGTGACGTAATCCATTGTGGTCACGTGGTGCGGAGGCTTTAGGTTCATTCCTTTGATTGTTTTTTCATTCCAGTCGAACGGACATCGGGGAAAATTCCTCCTGAAATGGTTTTCTCACGGAAACAAAATAAGCAGTCGTCATATGCTTTAGAAACAAGTAACGGCTCCTTAAGATTCATGTGGAAATGAATGCCTCGTTTGGATAATAATGTACAGATCAACGTGCGTACGACCGTAGTGCAAAAGTGGATCGATGCTACCCTCACCTCCCTCCCTCACCAGGGACTTCCGACGAACGAGTGAAGAGAAAAATTAACAAAATACAAAGAAAAGTTACACTCTTCGTTAAAAAATGCTACGAGTGGACAATATTGTGTTTCACATCTTCGAGAGATTAAGGTGGCAGCCCCTAGACAATCGGAGACTACATGCAAGGCTTACAATTAGTTTGCTTTAGAAATTCAGAACTGATATTTTTCAGAGCGACACAGAGAATATTATCATGACGCCTCACTATAGGCATTCAGGTCTGACGGAAGTGATAAAATAAGAGACAAACATTACCAAGCAGATATGTACGAAAACCACGCACGATAAGCGACCACAGTGAAAACTGAGCTCCACTAAATACAGTCTCATAACACACGTCACCATTTCGCCTCCAAAAACCTTACAATTTAACACAGCTGGTGTCCTGACACCCCCTTCCAACACCTATGCGGAGGCACGCAGGGTGGTATTTAGATGTATGCATCGTTATTTTCTCTGTCAATTCCTCAGGTATAAAGGAAACAAAATATAATGTTTTAGATAGATACGGGATATCTCGCCTTTTCAGTTGTTCTCTAAGTTATGGTCGTTTATGATTTAAAACATATCATTATGCCAATTCTATCGATTAACTGATTTTTCAGGTCGCAAATACTCTAAAATATTTCGAGCTGACAAACCAAAATCTTGGAATTCTCCATTTTTCATCCCTTCATCTCCAGAATTTTCCCATAAACTGATATTTAGATCTCTTTATTTATTATTCCAGTTTGAGGTCACAATTCATCTATTTCAATTAGGTAAGACTTTCATTAGCGTAAATCAGTCGTTGCTATGTAGAATAAACGCGATGGCTGGTGAATACAACAGGGAGGCAACTTATCTTCCTCAAAACAGGGTGGAAGCGAACTTTCTGTTCTGGTGTGGCAAAAAAGTACATAATCGCCGGAACCCCAATTCCTTTTTCAAATCTCGAGAGGGTGTTGTGATGGTGAGAATTTCCATTTGATGGTGAGAAAGACCATTTCCAATCAATTTCCTGCTAACTTTTTGAATCGAGTTCAAATGATAACGGTTATAGGAATGTAGTAAAAC
Organism: Ceriagrion tenellum; assembly: GCA_963169105.1. Lineage (NCBI taxonomy): Eukaryota > Metazoa > Arthropoda > Insecta > Odonata > Coenagrionidae > Ceriagrion > Ceriagrion tenellum. The sequence goes on from OY720643.1 coordinate 105,846,992, forward strand.
TTTAAGAGAGTATTCAATGGACAAACTTTTATCCATATTCGCCCGCCCGCATTGCACGAAATTTGGCTTAAAAAAATAACTCTGCGGGAAAATTCATTGTCAAACCAGAAGAATGGTGTTCGCATAATGCAACATATTCCATTAATGGTTTCAAATATTTTTGAGACAACGCACCTAACTTCCATTTTCTGCTTTTGATCGCAGGCTCAATATGAAATATTCGCTCATTTGAGCATTCTATCAGCAAATTGGTAGGTTGTTAGACAGTACTTATCCTAACGTCCAAACTTTTGGCGTATTGTTGCGCTTTCCTCCTATAGTTGATCCACCAATTAGATCCCACTTCAATTCCTCACATCATCTGCCTCATCTTATTTCGTCCAGAATTCCTATCCTCTTCCTTCCTTCTTCCACGCTTTCACAATGTTCTCCCCTCTATTACCATCTTCAACGTTATCTCACTTTTCAAAACGTCCTTCCTCCATCTCTTCTGCCTCCTCCAAACCACCGTTACCAGCTTCCTCCCCTCTCCAACCATAACCATCCCCATCATTGTCGCCCTTCACCACCTCATAACTTCCCTCCGTTTTGAAAATGTTTCTTTAGCCATTGCTATCATATATGTGGACCCCAGAAGTCAAGGGGTCTAAGTGACATTTTTGAAAAAAATAAGTTAGGTACAGGAATGGGATGTGAAAATATAAATCTTTTAGTTGGTAAAGGTATCCAAGTGATTTTCTTGACAGGCGCTGCTATCTAGGGTAATTCCTCTTAACTACTGAGTGGGTTGTACCAAACATTGTCAACTTTGACTTAAGTTTTCTCTAAACAATGGTTTTGTTACTTAGATCCCTTGACTTCTGGGGTCCTCATATATTATTACAGAAAGGTCTTTTTCTGTCATTCCGTATATGCTCCGTTAATACTGCACCTACAGTGATAAATGAGGTATCATTTTAAACGTTGAATCGCCGGCTTCTGACGAAAAATACAATCTCAATCTCAAATTTCACTATTTACCCATTAATTTGACTTAAAAGTTTCGATTTTTCCATGTCGATTACTCGCTCGAGGTATATCGACTCCACACATTTTTTTTATTCTACACCTCAAAAAAAGGTTTAAAATGAAAATAGTACGAAATGCACATAGTGATTGTACATGGGTGAATGGTCATCTGGTAAGTCAATGCAATTAAAACTTTTTGATTTCATATTTATCATATACATTATTTCTGAAAGGTGTTTTTTTTGTCGCGACGCCATAACTCTCATAATTTTTCATCAAAAGTAATGACTCAAACATCGTTTCAAAGCTTATGTTCCCCGCTATTGACCAAAAATATACAAATGATTTGAAATTAAAGTTTTTGTTAAAAAATGATCTAATATTAACAGTTCCATCTGTTGACAATATAATCAACTAATATGTTGGCTATGGTTAAATGCTTAAAAGACTGTAGGAGGCGCCATCCATTAACACATCGTATAATTAGATTGTTAACATTCTACATGCAATCAGTGTGACCGTTTAAGTTATGTATCTTTAACACAAACATAAATAACATATAATTGTCCATGGGAAGATACAGGTTTAAGAACAGGAAGAAAGAAGGAATAAACAGGAAGAAGCTGCATACTGTGCGAAATATTCGACAGGTAGAAGAACAGGAGGAAAGAAGAAAATAAACAGGAAGAAGCTGTATACTGTGCGAAATATTCGACAGGTAGAAGAACAAGAAGAAAAAAGGAAGAAACAGGAAGAAGTTGCATACTGTGCGAGATATTAGCACGGGTCAGCTAGTCTTATATCTTATAACCCTATCATTAGAACTATTCTCCGCCATAAAACTACCCAAACACGTAAACTGCTTGTTTTGCTATCCTTTGTAACTTCAAGTACTTAATTATTAATACATAATATAATATTTAGAGTTTAGGTAAAATTTTGAATAGTTTTCCTAGCAATAGTACTCTCCCTTGTTAATAATAATTATTTAGGTCAGTATTTTAACTCATAATAGCTAGTAATTTACAATAAGAGATGAGGGTAAACGCAACTAATTTCGTCTTCAATCCGCATGCTACCCTAGGATCTGCTGCAAGCATCCGAGGCTGAGGAGTTTGTTAGTGCTCTCCCCACGGAGTCATTAGGAGGACGGCAAATGCTTGAAAATTCCACCGTGAAATATTGAAGCTAGATTCCAGACTGGCATCTCGAGTGGTGAGACTAATGTGATGAGAAAATTAATGACTATATCGTCTGTAAAACAGAAAAAAGGATAGTTGAATTATGTTCGAAAATATAGCCTATTTTAATTGCAAAAAAATATCTATTCAACATGATTAGTGTGCGTGCGTCCTAAAACCAAACAAGTCCATTGTTTAGGAGATTTTAGCAGGTTATCATTATATTGTAATATTTCTAGTGGTGATATTTCCATGGTGAGGGGCATAGCTATGCAGTATTAAACATTTATAAGTATTAATTTCCTTACTGGTTCCAATGATTATCATTCAACATCACCGAAAGGTTATATAAAACTTCATCTCCTGGTTATGGATTATGAAAAATTAAAACAGACGAGAGAAACAGGTAACAAGAAGCGCGGAATATTATAAAGACGACTAGATGATCCGAGCGAATATTTCGCACAGCGTGCAGCTTCTTCCTGTTCCTTCTTTCTTTCTGTTCTTTTACCTGTTTCTTCCCATGAACAATTATATGTTATTTATGTTTGTGTTAGAGATACATAACGTAAACGTAAATAGTAAATGGTCACACTGATTGCATGTAGAATGTAAACAATCTGACTAAACAATGTGTTAATAGATGGCGCCTCCTACAGTCTTTCAAGCACGTAACCATTGCCAACATATTAGGTGATTATATTGTCATTAGATGGCGTTGTATCATTTTTTTAACAAAAATTTAATTTCATACAATTTCTATTTATCATCAATATCGGGGAACATTAGCTTCAAAACGATGTTTGAAGAATTAATTTTGATGAATAATTATGGAAGTTATGGCGTTGCGATAAAGAAACACCATAGAGAAATAATATAGTAATAAAAAATCGTATACGGATTCTGAAGAAAGGACTACCCTTGCTCTCTCGCATCCCGCACATCAGTAGATATGCGTTCGTTGCCAAACCTTCAGGATCGAAATAATGTATATGATTATCAATTTTTTAAACAAATACATTAATTATAAACATTTTTATTTTTCGTCAAAAGCGGGGAACATAAGCTTTAAAACGATGTTTGAACCATTAACTTTGATGAAGAATTATAGGAGTTACGGCCTATCCACAAAAAAACACCTTTGAGAAATAATATATACGGATTAATTTATTTTTAATACCTCAGGACCCAATAAGTTAGGTCTTAACTGTCAATTAACTCCGTCCTGCGCCTCACTGAAGATCGTATCCAATAAAATCCATCTGTAGCCACAATAGCGCCCCTTTCGACTCACAATAGCTCCTCTTTCGAAATATCACGACTTATTATCGAGCTTTCGCCGTTTGTCCTATTCCGGTTCTTGGAATTCTTGTATCGAGACAACTCGATTATTGGACCAACTGCTGTCCACTGCAACGACCCCTACGAGACCAATGCATTACAAGTCGGCTCCATACATCGGACGAGTGGATAAATACGGCCTCGCAGACGATCACAGGATCGAAGGAGCCCCTTCCAGCTCGCATTGAGTGAGCAGCAGACAAATTGATCGTTTTCCTTCATCCTCGACATCCCTCAAGACATCATCTCGAGATCCCCGGCGTCGTTCCTTTCTCCTGCCCATCTCGCCTTCCCGTGTCCAGATGATGATCAATAGAGGGGAGGAATGAAATTCCCGGGCTTTGTGAGACAAAAGGAGAGGAGGGTGGAGGACAAGTCGCAAACGGAATGGGAGAAGGAAAGAGACAGAGAGGGAGAGAGCAGAGCCTTATGGCGCCCGGCTTCCCTTTCATCTATTTTTAATGATCTAACCCACCCAGAGGAATTTAATGGCCGCGACGAGGCGGTCGAACGGAGAGGGGTGGGTGGGGGTAAAGTAAAAAAATGATACCGAAGAGTCGGCGGATTTTTACGACGAAATGGGTGGAAAGGAGGAGATTGGCGGGTGGAGCTGGCGGGCTTTTTATCGTGGATTTTCGATATTAAAGTGGAATTCATGTCGCTCGGAAAAGGGTTATCGATTGACATCTAGGGATTCAAAAACTAAATTGGTTTCATTTTTCGGCCCCAGAGAAGGAGAAGTGAGTGAAAGACTCCATCAGAATCCATCGCGATGACGACTTGTAGCGAATGTATCACACAACATCCGCCCTCGCGTAAGAAACCTCTTAGGAGAGCAAGACAATATACTTCCCGGCTTTCGAAACTGATCATTAGTGCTGACACTAATACGCCAAAAGATGGGGAGTACACTAAGGGCCAGAAAATGATTCCACAAGAGTGTTATCATTCAATCCTAAGCTTGCTTGACTGCAGCCCTCGATCATTCCCAATCTGATACTAGTTCCCTTACCTCCTGGTATCTCTTCCTACGTACTTCCCTCTTTATTTGACTCATGAACTATTTCCTGGGCATTCCTATGGGGACTTTTCCATCTATTTTTCTTTAAATTACGTTCTTCACATACCTATCGTGTCTCAGGGTGTGTCCAATCCATCTGCTTCTCCTATCCATATGGTGTTCCATATGGTCCTTCCCTTTTATACTTTTCTGTGAACCTCAACATTTCTTAGTGAAAGACTTAGTGAAGACTTAGTGAAAGACTCACGATACAACAGAATACATCGCGATGACATCTGGCAGCGAATGTTTTCCCGAACATCAACTCTCACCGAGTGGATGTCGTGTGTCGAGTATCGCCGAGTCGGCGAGAAATACTGAAGCACAAGATTAGGCATAGTCCATCTTCATAAGAGGAAAAAAGAAAATCACTAGCAATATTCCGTATTTTTATTGGAATAACACCAGTTATTTCAGTTCCCTTTGGACAATGGATATTTAAATCTTCCAAAACTCTTTGTGTAAGCACTCTTTCATGTAGACATTGAGTTTCAGTACGACGAGAATACAACGTTTTTTAACTATCCGCTGAGCTGTGCCAGAGTATCGGAAATTGCTCTTAGCTAATCTGTCATTTTGAATTATAATAATTACTTTTTTACCATAAAATAGTTTTTTAATCATAGATCTTGCAGCCTCTCAAATATAGAATAAATACGATGATGAATATTCCATTCATTAGCCAAATATGTTCATCAGGTGCTTAAATTGGCAAAAAAGTGTAGATAGTAATTATTTATGCGGGTCAAAAAAACTTATGTAGAATCCGATGAATCGACCCCGTTCAACTTCACCTCATTCATGTTTAATAAATATTGCACAAGTAGCTCTACCTGACAAATATAGAAGCAAAAAACATAACTTTTGACGTCAAAATATTAGCCAAGAGATAAAAATGAAGTCCACCAGGTGGAGAAATAGACTAAAAGGTAATTCAAATATTAGGAATGACGCATGGCATAATGCCTAATGCCACGGACTAACTGTTTAATCGCATATTTTATATAAAAAAGCAGTACTGGAGGCTCAGATACGCTGCATCAGAGGGACAGGAGATGCAAGGTGATATATTGAGAAAAAACGGTACAGCGACGACTCTAAATTTATGATCGTGTGGTTTCAAATATTTATGGAACAATTTTACACGGGATGAAAATAATAAATGAGAAGATTTTTGGATGAAACCTGGATTTTGCGTGGGTTTTATCGCTGAATATGGCTCACAGACCTTTACTTTAGGGTATTATTACAGGGAAAATGACACTGAATGTTAATAAAGGAATGGTTACCAGTTACGCGGATGAGAAAACACAGAAATTGAGACTTCACATGCGTGTGTAATCCAATTTTAAAGGCAGAAGCTATCCAACATTCAGCTAAATAAGACCGGATAGAACTTCTCCTTATCGAATCCTGAGTTAAGAATGAAACCCATCAATTTCTCTGTGCCACCAGATATTTGCAGGAATTCATAGCACCCAGATAATATTGTATAATAGTATCAAGCGGATACAGTTCATCTGTGCATGTCTCCGACATCTTCCGATGCCAAGTCAAACACTGTGATCCATGGACCCCTACTCTGATTAACGGTTCTTAAGGTGGCTCCTCTCCATGTGAGTCATAACAAATACTAAATTGCTCATTTTTATTAATTTGGTCAAAAAAAATTCTGCTGTCACTTATGAAATACCCTCTACCTTCTGAATATGATAACTCAGTACCATACAATGACCCTTAATTTCTCTACAATGTCTACTCTATACCATTCAGTAGCTCTTCAGTTTTCTAACATATATGAGATAATAAACCTGCACCAAACAATGGGGCTTCATTTTTCTAACATGTCTACTCTATACCATGCAGTAGCTCTTCATTTTTCTAACGTGACTATTTCATACCAAACAGTAGATCACCAATTTTTTTAAAAACCTATCTGAGTTGATAACCCTGTACTATACTCTAGCTCCTCGTTTTTCCAATCTGCCAAAGATAACAACTCATTTTTGCCAATTTTGTACTTCACATACCCTTCACACAGCTGACAGATTTTAAAATCTCTTTTGTCGACAAACAAAAAAGGGCAGCGTCTTTGACGATTCACCCCCCATTCTCACCCCCTCTTCATTTTATGCTTCCCTCGAATATTCACTTCAAAACCCTTCAAAACCACCCTAATCAATTTTTAAACGACGCAAGTCCTACCGCCGCTATCCAATCTCACCCACCATCGAAACCCAATAAACTATCGGCTTCGCAGAAGCCTGATAAACGATATTAATATTCCGTCCCCCATCACCGATAGACGACCCAGGAGTTGGCTTCAAGTTCCACCTACAACACGTGACAGGGGGTGCCACAGCACCAGCGATAAAGAAGGGGAAGAACAAGAGAAAAAGGAAGCGGGGGTGGGAAAGGGCGAAATGTGACAAGAGTTACGACGGATTAGTCCCTCCATCTGTTTCTGACGCAGTCATTAATAGTGCGCGGGAAGGGGGATACTGGAAACCATCTGCTTGATAGTTATACAGTCTTTTGTCGCTTTTTTTTGCCCTGAAACTGTTGAGCGGGACCAAAATTATATCTTTCAAGTATCCTTGCCTCAGCTCTGTTTAACCAGCATTTCTATCATTAATTTGGAAATGAAAAGAAGACTGTGAGACAAAAAAAATGACCTCAAGACGTGTATTTCCTATGACTACTATGCTTGGAAATGTGGTAACGTTCGCTTGTTGAGCCAATGATAAATTTAATATTTGCCAGCATAAATGAATATTATTAGCACAATTGGAGGCTTTATTCAATTGTATAACACGCTCGTATTTCTCAAGCTAAAAAATAAAAAAGAACTTTCTATACATCGACAGATTCTAGGTTAATACAAATCATTAATGTTGGACTTACCGCCGCCGTGAACAGATTCTTATTTTTCAATCAAAGTCTTCTATTTTGGGTCCTCGTGGACGCATACTCTGTTTTACAGCCTGGTACTAAGCAAGTTCTGTTTAAACAAGGCATTCTAAATTCTTTATTTAAGCAGAACGGGCTTAATGCATTCAAATTAGAATCAGAGTCTGGCAGACATCGTCTTCGGCACACGATGGACGTTTCATAAACCTCTTACACATTTTCTGTAATAGACATTTCCTCTCTAGCATTTACACAGTAACTTTTAGGTCACAAAAATAGCAAGATATTATCCAAAGCATCAAGTAATTCATATCTCCTCGATCGTATTAAAAAATTCACCACAGTCTCACATAAACAACAATTAACAACAAAATCATTTATGCTGTTTTTCTGAGCCACGAATCTTTTCTAACTTTTCTTCTAGCAATGCTGATTTGAAAAAGAATTAGCGGATAATGAGTGAAAAATAAAATTGTTAAGTGACAAAAAACAATTATACCATAGCCTATGCAAATCCTCGCGTACTTTGCAATACGCTTTATCAGAACCACCCTTTGAGAGACTTCCCACAGTCGCGAGCAGGTCTCATAAATCTAGATTTCTTTATAGTTTATCTATTGAGACAGGTGACAGACGACTGAGATCAATATCACCGATAAGGATAGGGGAGTTGGTTGGCATGGAAAGCGCTGGTTATTTAAGTAAGTGTGAAGCGAAACGCGGCGTCGGCATTATGTCTACTTAGCTAAATGAAGTAGCTAAGTAGGCATAATGCCGACGTATGCCGATAGTAGTTGAGCTAAGTAGGCATAATGCCGACGCCGCGTTTCGCTTCACACTTACTTGAATAACCAGCGCTTTCCATGCCAACCTACTCCCCTATCATTATCGGTGATATTGATCTCAGTCGTCTGTCACCTGTCTCAATAGATAAACTAAATCTAGAATCTAAAGTCTAGGTAGAATCTAGAATCTAAAAGAAATCTAGATTTATGAGACACAAACGTGACCAGTTTCAAGCGCCATCCGACGGATAAAAATTCTCCGCCACTGAAGGGAGTCGAATCTGGGTCCTTGTGATTGGAAATCAATATTCTTGTAGCTGCATCAATTACATGAGCGACTTATTATTTTTCAACCACTCATTCAATGGTAAATGATTTTCAATCAAAGACGAATCATATCGTTAATAGTAAGCGAAGGATTTATGCCTCCTGTGAATGAATTTCTATCACCTGGATGAACAATATGCATAGGAGTCATGTTTTCTTAGTTTTCTATTAACTATTTTCAATTATTTTTAATGAACATTTACTTTTCAAGTTCTCCCCTCATGAATTAGTTAAAATATGCTGCTTTGTAATATGCTTAAATCTTACAATGCGTAACATTTTTACTTTCGTATTTCGCATTTTTTTAGCCACACATGGTGGTGAAACAAACTATCAAGCCTCTTCCGTAACAACGCGTAGTGCATTTGTAAAAAAATGCTCCGGCAAAACGTCGAATTCCGATAAACCAATTACTTAGCAAGAAAGGGGTGGAAGCCGGACGAGATTCTAAGGATAAATGCACGGCTTATATAAATTGAAAGATTCACCACGCGAGCTTCTGGAGAAAACGACATATTTTATATTAGACTCACAATATACCTGGAAGACAGGAAAGAGCAAAAGAATTAGAAGAATTCAATATCAATCTAGAACTATGTAGAATCAATTCTCCCCACAATTTATGAATGCAATGGAACGGTTTGACGAACTTGTTCAAGCAGATCTCACCTCGTTAATCATTCGCATTCCTCCTTCAATTCCTTATTCCTTTTTGATTACTTCCTCATGGCTGGTGTTATAAAATCTCCCGCCGCTCGCATATTGCCGAGGCTCACGGGGCGCTTACATTGTAGATGGGTCCAGTATAAGCCGCCCCTTCTTGAAATGTCTGGCGGGCTAGGAGGCAGGACTAAAATTTGTGGGGGTGAGCGAAGAGAGAGAGTCGCTCGTCACGTGACTTCCCAAGAGCCAATTAAGGTACGGTAGGCGTGGCGTGTAGCCTCGAAAATTCAGTTGCTCTCATACCTCCGTTATGTGCTATTCATGATTCTGCTTCCTGTGTTGCCAAACCTCATCATTACAGGGCCTGTCTCATTGTGGGCCACGTGGTTTTCCCGGCTGAGGGATGAAAATCTAATGACAACGTCGAGCTATAACTCTCTCTAGGTGGCAGTTCCCCGCCCCTAAGCAGCGGAGGCCCACGAACAGTACCGGAATCGCACGAAAGGCGCCCGCCCCCTCGAATTTTATGCCTGCCTACTAGCCCCAAAACATTTGAAAAAAAATAATGGGTGACAAAGGTCGATTGAATGACACCTTCAGAGTATGTGCTTCCCTCCACCAGGCTGACAGCTTCTCCTGAACGCTGTTTAACTTTTCGCACTCCCCGGACCGTCTCATTCCCTCTGATACCTAAAAGAGACGAGACTTACAACGAGAGGACCCGCACAACAGACGGGAGAAAGACACATGCGTTCTCTTAGGGTGTCGTTCGCCCGTATTTTTCCATGATTCTTCCGACGCAAGGCTTTTATTGCGCGCCTTTGGCTTGTCATCTTCCCCGTCACTGCTCCCTTTCATTTCACGCTGGGCTCGCTTCTTTTGAGTCTCCCTTCGCTTCGACCTCCCCCCACAACCCGCCAGGGGCCACCACCGCTTCCCCTTGACCTCACATTCCTTCCCGAGGCCTCTCTCTCGGCCGGAGACCGTCTCTTGTTTTCCCCTTTTGCTTGCTGCCACCGCCCAGTCAACTCCCCCGCAGTTCCTCTTTTATACTTCCTCCTCCTGTTCCTTTTTATCCCTTTGTTTTTACATACATTCCCGGGTGCCCCCGCGGTCCCTCGCTCCCTTTACTGCGTTCCTCTCAGAGTGCATTACTCCGTTCAAACCCTCCCGGCCGTCTCCTCAGCGGTCTCGGCGAAACCACTCCATGCCCCTAACTGGCCGCCGCTCCCAGAAAATCCCTTTCCTTACGGAGAAATATTCCTTCCATTTTGACGTTTCTGCCTTTCGGAAGGCCTTCTTGTACATCTAGTAGCAGTCTCGTTTACCATTCTATGGTGAGCCCCCACAATGGTGTGTCTGCGTGATATTCCCTGATATCAATAGCAGAAATTACATGACGTCCAGGACACAAAAATATGAGTTAGTACGTTATCTGGGTATCATTTGTGCTATCAATTGTTGATTAAAAGTAGATTTCATCACAACCACCCTAAAACAGGACGTGACATCATTTGCTCGTATACCTGGATATTCTTGGTATAAAATGTTCAATTTACGGCCGTTATCTGAGAGATTTTTCTAAGAATTGGAAAAATTTAAGCACAAGTGACTCATTTCGAGTCGCATAACAAGTAATCTATTTTCATACAGCTGACATGGCTTTACAGGCGGCTTTCAAAACTGATAGACACCATCAGAGGAATAAATTCTTAGCATGGGTCTCTCATAGTTAGCGGACCACATAATGCATTCTTATGCAGAGAGCTTGGCACAGTGGGCCGATCCGACCGCGGTCTATATCGCCAGCCATACCACTGTGCATACGTTTACGGCCATGTCTACCGGGCCAGCCGCGTCGGATACGTGTAAATGACATCACATGGCACATCTCGCTCCGCATCGGAATCTATAGTGTTTAAGCGGATTTTTTGTGCCAGCACCCCATTCATAGTCCACTCTAACTTACTGAATACCAAGAACCTCCCCCTATGAAGTGGGTTCGGAAGAAATGGTGTTTATTTGCTTATTTTCATGTAAGATTGGTGGATTTATACGGGTAAGGTATTGCAAGGATGTTTTAGTTGAAATTTAATTATTGAGGATTTTAGTCATACAGTAGTATATTATTGCGCTATCAATATTTCAATACTTATGAAAGAAAGCATGGATCATTGGAAAAGTTGACCAGAAAAGACCACGAGCCTTAGAAATCTGGTACTGAAGAAGGATGCTGAAGATGAATGGACGGAAAAAAGGAAATCACAAAGTTTACAGAAAAGTAGAAGAAGAAAGAACCATTTGAAACAACATACAGAAAAGAATAACCAGATAGATTGGACACACTCTAAAGCACAAGTTACTGGTACGGAAAATGATGGTAGGTAAAGCAGAAGAGGAAAAAGTCCCCAGAAGAAGACTCGGGAATTAGTTAGTTGGCCAAAAATAAAGAGGAACGTACATAGGAAAAGCTACCGGGAAGTGAGGGGCTCCAGTCAACCATTAATCAGGATTGATCGAACAATGATGATTTATTCAGGAGTTCGGGAGTTACTTGGCGGAAATCTCCATGCTGATGAGAATTAAATAACTCAGTAGTGATGTCCATTCTCTTTGTAATGCAAACCGAACATGGTTTCGTTACTTTATGTCTAGATAATGAACCTTAAACCTATAAAATGATATAAAGCGTCGAAACCAAGGTCGGTTTACCTTGAAAAATGTGTGGACATTACTACCCAGTCATTTTATTCTCGCCATCTGGGTAACAAAATTTACTTCATGCTCCAAACAACTGCTGGCATTAAAACGTAACATTCGAATATGATCTCCATTATGACTAAGGGAATCATCATTGGTTGTTCAATCCTAAGATTGATTGACTGCAGTCCTCCACCCTTCCCTATCTAATCCTAGTTCCCTTACCTCCTGGTATCTCTTCCAATGCACTTTCCACAATATTTGGTCCATAAACTTATTCCTGGGTCTTCCTCTGGGGACTTTTCCCTCTATTTTACCTTCAATTATGTTTTCCTCACAAACCCATTGTGTCTCAGGGTGTGTCCAATGCATCTTGTTCTTTTTCTATAGTGTTCCATATGGTCCTATCCTCCTTCTACTCCTCTATGAACTTCATCATATCTTATTTTGTTCGTCCATTTCATCTTCAGCAATATCCTCCAGCACCAGATTTCAAAGGCATCTAGTCTTTTCTGGTCAGCTTTTTCAATGGTCCATGCTTCCGATCCATCGAGTGCTACGCTCCTTACAAATTTTTTCGCTGTTTCCTTATTGATAGTCCTATTTTATTTGAGTACAGCAGTTGTATTTTTCCCACGAACGCCATCTCAGCTTGGGCTATTCTCCTATTGATGATACGAATATATTTTCGGACTAGAGAAATATCAAACTCAAATTAAGCCAAGTAACTCAAATTACTCTCAAATTACCGAAGAAAAAACTGACATGATTTGAGCGAGGGCAGGGTCAACTTCCTTGTGGGTGGAGGGAGAGGGGGAAAGGGTTTGAGAGAAAAGAAATGGGGGGACAGATATTTCACCCGAGGATCTCTCCTCCTAGGGATCCGCAGGGCCGAGATAGTTTGCCAATGCCACGAGCACGGATCCTGGGTGAGATTTACGAGAGAGGGTGGGTGATGGTGGAAGGGCTGGGCTATCAATTAAACCCTTTCACGAGCTCGCTGTTTTATCAATCCGCTTCCACGGGCATCCATCACGACCCGGGAATCGAAAAACATCGCCCGAATCCGCCTCTCTCTCTCTATTCCCACATCCCTCTATCCCAACGGGCGAATTTGAAGAGGGAGAACTTTTAGCTCATGGTTTGAGCTTCGCATCCCCGATGGGTGACACGCGCCGACCGGTTGCCTCGGGCGGAGCGGGGCGGCGTACGTGGAATGGCGGGGATTTTAGTTATGATCGCGAATTGAGACGGCCGCGCGTGTCCGAAACTGCTTTCCTGTCCTCTCAACTAACTGGACAACGCCGCGTGCGATTGCGGCCGCAAAAATTGGATCCGCGTTACATCCTCGTTTGAGCACACTTCGAAACAAGAGTTTAATAATTTGCATTGAGAACGGTCGCGGTCTCTTCTTTAACGAAACTGTGTGAGCTTTTCAATCACTTAAGTGAACTGTTTTAAGGTTGCTGAAGAGGTAGCCATGTGTCATTGAGAGCACATTTTCATACGTATGAGCATATTTTCATACGTAGTATACATATTTTCATACGTATACATCCCAGCTTGTATGTTCCTTAAGAGGGCTAAGTTGGATATTCAAAGTGGGTTTTGCATTTTTTACTGTCTCAAAAAACTCCCAATTTTGATGGCTGATATCAAGAATGTCGACGCTATTTACCGACGTCCAAATGTGTGTTATATTAATTACTAAAGATATAGGACATTTCGTCTTCAGCCTTTAATATATTATGAATATTTTAGGTAGTTAGAGTGATGTTCCACCAGTCATATTGGAGACCATATACCATTTTTACGTTTTAAAATCACTAGCTGCGAGATATGTGAAGAAAATATTGTTATATCAATGGTGCGACAGCATACTTTTTACGACTTAAAATATTTAATTAAATCTTTATCTTTATTAATTTTTTCACGCGATACGTTTAAAAGTCCATAATCGAAGGTTATTTCGAGATGATGAAAAACATTACTGCTGGTATTACATGATTTACTTAAAAAAAAGAAATGAGAAAACATGATAAAACACACTGTCAACTTTTTGAGGAGATATAGGTGATGAAAATTCCACAATATTTTAAATAAAGTCACTTTGTCGGGCATTTTTTTCATTTTCCATGAAAAAAGGCAGGTATTTTTTTTACAAATACCTCGAATATAGTGTGACAAGGGGCTGATATTTTAGTCTCTTAAAATAGGTAATATTTGTCTTTAAAATGAGACAAAGTTAATTTATTTACGATTAAAAAATGATAATTCGCTCAAAAAACCTCAAGTTACGGTGAATAAATGAGAGTTTCGTTCGCAGCTTGGGTAGGACATGGGTTAGTCTTGATTGCTACTGAAAAAACATTGTACTCACTGAGAGGTTTTCGGTTTATTGCTAATGCATTACCAAAGAAGAAAGATCAATGACGCGAGTCCGTCGAATTATTTAGCGGATAATTGGGAATGGAGTTTTACGAGTTTGCACAGGACTGAATTTTTGCCAAGCGACAAATTCTCCCCCTTTGCCAATCATCTTAGAATTACAGTATCATTTATATCATTTATCATATCACACTCAAAAGTGAAGTAAAATAAAAATGTATATGTTTCACGCCCTCTCACATATAAATTAATTTTGACGGGATTATTAAGTAAATTAAGGCCTTGACTGAATACGACCCATGAGAGTCAGCACAGCATATTCAAAGCAATATTAGAAAGAAAAAACGGTCAATTAGAAATACTGAGAAGATGCCGACGATAGGATAAATAAGGTGAATAATGAGAGAATGTAATTAATGAGGGATGGAGAATAAAGCCGTATATCAACGAGTGGGGATGGAGAGTTCATCAGCACACCCCCTTGGATTGATGACATCTTGACTATGGCTGACCCGTGCAAAGGCTAGTGAAGTCCACTCGCCTAATTCGGTGATGAAGGTGGACCCGTCCTATCCTTCGGCTACTCGGAGGGCGGGGGGTGGTGGGGGTTTACCCCGAATTTCCGGGTACTAGGCACTTGCAGCGCAGCGTTAGCATCGGACCCGCTCGAGCTACATCGCCGCCTGCGGCGAAACACGTCCCGTTAATTCACCCCGGGCGAAATTACTGCAATTTGCACATCTCTAATAACGCCGCGCCGCAAGACACAAGTCCGCGGGTCGAGTAGAGAACCTTCCCGGAAGGGTCGGCAGGGGACGGTGGCCACCGACGGGGGCCTCTATCTCGCTGATGGTCGCGGGGGCCGCAGCAGAAGGTAGGCACTCCCACGGCGGCGATGTTAGGTGGACCGGGGGTGGAGGAGGCAGTTGGGGGCGGGGAGAGGATTTACGATCGGGTCCGTGGTTCTTGCGATCCCCGCAGAAGGGGGGGGCGTGGGAGGCGGGCGGATGTTTCTGTTGCTGCCCCTGTGGCTCCGACCGGGATGGGTGGGGCGAGGAAGAAGGAGGGCTGATGAGTTGAGCAGAGTTAGAGCCTGGTTAAAGGGGGCGAAGGGGGGGCTGTCTCTGCGTGTGTTAGAGAGGAAGAGGAGCAAGAAGTGCTCGAAGGAAACACGGGGAAGGAGGGGGGGTAGATATAGGGGCCGGAAAGCGGGAGGAGGAAGGCAGGGGTTGCCACATCTCGGGGTTTTGTTAGAGGGGGTGCTCAGGAGCACCGGGTCATCATCTCACCGATGGGCGAGAACTAATTGATTTTTGTAGCGGTCGCATCTACAGCTCGTAGGAAAAAAATGAAGGGTGCTTCACTCAACCTATCCCAGAAGGCAATAGTGAGGGTGTTTCCCACCTCTACGTTTAAGAGAACTATACAGACGCTTTCAACGATTTATCAACAGGATTTTCCACCCCGTTCAACAGTAACAAAACGAGAATTCACTTTTATTCATTCTACGAGTACTATATTAAAGTTATTCGGGGTATCCTGCTGCGTACTGAGCATTTTTAATTGACTCCTTTTAAATTATCCCGACGACGTTCTCAGCATTCAGAACGAAACGTTGAGTCAATTTAAAAATTTCAATACGCAGCAGGATACCTCGAATAACTTTAATATAGTAAAGAGTCGCAGAGAAAACCTTTAAACATACTACGAGTACTTTAAATAAAATATATCCCCCACCGGATATGAGCCACAAAATTTCACCTTTCCTCAAAATTTTTATCGTAAATAGAGTTTGAAATAACCGCGGTATAATGTGAAAATGGGAGAAACGCGAGGGATAAAGTATTTTTATATCCAATTTTAACGACACCTTTACGATAAACTTTTAATATGAAGCAAGAATTCCCGAGAAATTGGTTGAAAATGTAATTGAAGCATCATTTCCCATTTTTTTAAATGAGTTATTATTTGATTTATGTGAGAATTGAAAAAAATAATTATTGGTAATTCCACGGAAATAGCACCGCGGTTGGTGTCGGAGACTTTAATTAGTTTTCAATAAAAATAGATTCCTGGGATTTTCTCTTAACTTTGTACTTTAATTTTGGTTTTCAATCTCCAATTTCAGACATCAGTGAAAGAATATTTTATTGAACAAATTAAGCAAAAAGATGAATTCAAAATTTGCTTTGACTCGAGATAGATCCTCCCAAACAGGCTCCAATCAAAGGAAAGTTCAAATAGAAAGTTCGCGTGGCAAATCAGATCTTCAAATGAAAAATTTGCCCTTGTTCAGTTGGAAAGAATGCACTTGGCCATTCCACATAGTACGAAGTTCTTTTGCTACCGGTTTCTGTGCATATGATCCCGTAAAACTTTCACTGGTTCTTTAAAGTCATTCACATCACACGTGAACAAAAGAGCTGCGATAATTTTGAGCGGAAGTACGATCTAAACAAGAGCCATTTAGTTTCTTTGATAAATATCTTAACAAGAAGTTTAAGATTTTATATAATCGAGGAGTGGCTAGACACAGTGTTTGCGTTCCTAAGTGTTTCTTTCTCGGATCCACCAAATGAAAACACTTAACTCATGGATATGACTGTGAAAGACGTGAGAATGATTTTAAGATCCGTCCTAAACCTCGATTGATTGTCTCGGGCGCGTCTAATCCAGACATTCTCTTTCTAAAGATTAATTAAAGTCTCTGTCATTCACGATCGTGATTTCCCAATGTAACGTTTATGATTTGTAATTAAAAACATGTTGTCCCTACACAAGATTTACAATGAAAAACTCAAGCCCTGTTCTTTTCATTTTCTTTGAAGAGAAATTATTTTAATGAGTCGATGTGTTTCAAGAAGTAAAACTTACTCGAGATGCACTAACTTTGAGTTATAGAAAAACTGAGTAAATAACCTGCAGAAGTAAGATAAAGTATTGGAAAAATTTCCAATAATTAATGAATATAGCAAGCAATTCAATAGATAGTAATTCTTTAGCTTTTTTCAAATTTTTAATGAAAAAAATAAGAATTTATCCGAGGTAAACAAAATATGTACTCCAATATAAAAAATGAAATAATGTCTAAATATTCGCTTCAATTCTCCTCGTAAAATATTGACCCGATTTTTCTAAAACCTTGCATAATCCTAGCGTATGTTTGACCTGAGCAATAAGCAATATAAAAAGGCCTCAGATGTCCCAAAACTGTCCCCTAATATTTCACTCCCAGAACAAAAGCTTTGGATTCGATGCAGAGGTTCCTTTTTTTGCTTTTTATATCACTTGTAATCCATATAGGATCAAAATTTTCACTCTCGGATGGTAGAATAAATGTATGCTGACCTGTGTACACATGAGAGTGCAACATGTATGCTGCCTGGCTGAATACGGATTTTAAAAGAGAGATTACAACCTTATCCAGTGTCTCTCCCTGAAATTTTCTGATAGTCGTGAAAAAAGTGAACTTCACCGGAAATCGCCCTCTAAAGTCGATGGCTTAAGGGGCGAGGTACACTCGTGGAATGAAATCAGTGCGACATTTTTGAATTACCGATCAAAGTTGAGCGATGAAAATAATTTTCGACTTCTCTAAAAAAGTGAGCCAAGAAAACTCTTTTACTCTTCGTTAGAAGTTATTTTATTTTTAAGTATTTATTTTCGAATGATATGCATTTTTGGAAATATAAATCTGTCCGTACCACGTGTCTCTAAGATGAGAACATATATGAGAGCTAGGTTTCCATCTATTGGCGCACATCTGAATCACGGTGCTAGGTATTTTAATCAGACGTACGTGCGCGTAGCCTATTTATAGTAGGAGTGCACCGTTTAGTTAGCATGAAAAAAAACCAATGCTAATAAAATAAATCTCAAATATTCAACAGTTCGCTAGATATTATAAAAGTTCATCTTTTAAAGGTCTCGATGTGCTTGGTGTTCCATTTATTCGCAAGCAGTTTCATTAATGCCGTTTGTATGGCTTCCCCGAAGGAAGTTAATGAGCAGGAGGGGTGGAGAAAAGGGGAGTGGGGAAAACAGGGATGAGGCAGAGGGAAAGAGGGCGATTAGTGGATTACCTGGAGGGGAGGGAGATGGAGTGGGAACGAAGCAGATAGACCAGCGGTATCCGGCGCGAAATGGCGCTCGCGTTACCAACAGAGGAGGCGAGAGCGAGCCGACGAGTAATTACAGACATTTCCAGGGAAACAGGAGAAATTGAATCCATGAGGTTCTTGATGATAACGAGCGAGATGTACTACTATTAAACACCTCCGTGAAGCGCATCAGCTCTGCAGAAACAGCAAACGATCAAACGATCAAATAGCATTGTTTTTGCCTTTAATATTAGTTTTCACGCACCATACGCACTACGTGGCGGGAACCGATCCTTTTCGACAAAGTCAATTAATGTGGTGATTACTGGATTTTAACATCCCAGTAATCACCATTGGGCCGAAAATTATAAAAGTCCACAAATTAGATTTCACATGGAGTAATTAGTACTATTTGTACGTCACGCACGTCAGCTTCAAGTTCAATATTTGTCAGTTTTAAGCTAACAAGTCAAATTCCCACGTCTCCAGATGATTCAAAAACGATAAAAGGCAAATATACAGCGGCATATAACGATGCACATGCGTATATGCATTAATTCATGTGCCAAGTTCATTTTAAAACCCAAGTGCTACATGATTTCATGCAATTTCCAATCATGAAGGTCAGGGAATAATTATTAAAAATTCAATAACTCCCACTCACCCTTCGGTTTTCTTACCTATTACCACGGCGATGGATATGTGCTTACAATTTTTATGCTAGTGGAAAAGTAGTAGTATTTGGGTGAATAGGGTGCTTCGACGACTGAGGTCATTCGCACCACGTCAGCCTAAAATCACCAAGTCATGTTATTTAAATAAATAGTTAAATATATAAATAAATAAATAAATAAAAGCGACGCAGCTCACATTAAAATGGGCGTGAGATAAAACACCACATAATGGTTGGTCACAAACAGTTAAAAAGCCCAGACTCATTTAAAAATAACATTATCCGGCTGACACAATCAGGATCGTCTCCTAGGACGTGTCCTAGGTCTCCCCTGATGTTCAGCCGGATGCGCAGAGCACGGTGTCTATCACACACCGTCAGAAGGTGTCTCACAGTTAAGGGAGAGTCGCAATCCTCACAGTAGGGAGGGATCTTCTCTTCGGTGAAGAGGTAAGAGTGAGTGAGGGCACAGTGCCCTGTCCTCAACCGTGTGATTGCGACCTCTTCCCTGCGAGTCCTCCCGACTGATGTGGGCCACACTGATACTACCGGCTTTATGGTGCGCAACTTATTCTCCGTAAGGGAATGCCAGCTTTCCTTCCACTGTCCAAAGGCTACGTTTCTCAGCGTAGCCTTTAAGTCTTGGTACGGTACCAACACTGACAAATAGTGGAAAACATATACAATCTGGGGTGAATTTTAATGTAATGCCATTATTATTTATATTCAACAGCGATGCACCCCTGTGATTTCTCCTGAATCAACCCGTCAATTGCGCTTTTAGCTTTGGACTCTTATCTTGGATGCACGCAGGGATAGGTGTGGAGGGAAAACGAAATGACAAGGTGGAGCGCTATAAAGCAGTGCCATACCTCATAAACGGGAAAAAAATAACTGATAATTTTCAGCGCATTTTTGTGTTACAATCTAGAAAAAGATGGAAGTTACACAGCACTGATACAATATGAGACATGAGGTTTGAGTAATCAGGTCCAGGAACCACGAGAAATAGTTTCGTAGAGCCAATTACTGAGGTTGAATTGGAGACTCAATTCGGTGTAATCAACAGTCATTAGCTCGGAGAGTAATCTGCTCCATCTATCATCAGCATTTATTCACCGATCTTCCGTACAAATAATCACTATCCTGTGCATTAATATCTTCACCACTAACTTAACTTGTTCCAATTATATTCCTTACTGACATTTTTCCCACTCGTTATTCCAACCCATCATTTCTCCAATGTTTCAAAAATAATCTAAGAAAATAGCCTCGCAGAATTTTTCTCTCATACACTATTTTCTTTCCACAACTCTTCGTAGTACTTGTCTAACGCCGAATTACTTTCTTTAGATTTGTTTAACTATTCAACGGCAAAACAACTTTACTTCTTCCGAGCTATTCACGGGCTCTGAGATCTTCACGTGAGGGGATTATAAAAAACTAGTTAAGAAGCCAGTTGAAGCAGGCTAAAATATAGAAAGTTTTTCCAAAAGGTAATGAATAAAGTAGAAATTTATGTGGAAATCAATGCATGATATCTTATTTTTAAGAAAACTATACTTACATGCAATCAAGGTAAAAAATTTACTAACATTTACAAATTTACAAAGATTTCCATTAATACAATATTTTTGGTGTGGCAGGCACATGATATGCTGAGTAGTTTTCTAAGAGAAACGCGTATTTTGAAGAACGCACACGCACGTTTCGTATGTCAGCTTGTGGAGAACCAATATGGGAGCTAGCCTGCCATCTAATGGCGCACATCTGACACACTATACCGAGACTCACTAGAACAACACATACGTACGCGTAGTCTTTTATACATATAATAAATAAATTTTACCGGATAAGAAGTTAAGACGTCACGATGATGGATAAAGTTTTATTGAGGCCCGTCCATGGCATTGGATAGCGCGGAGCAGGAATAGACACTAGGAATATGGGAGACATCTAATGGCGCACATCTGAAACACTATACCTAGACTCACTAGAATCACACATACGTACGCGTAGTCTTATATATAGCTATATCTTAAATTCTTTTCCACCGGATAAGAGGCTTAGGTGTCACTCTGATGGATAAAGTTTCATTGAGGCCCGTCCATGGCCTTGGAAACCACAGAGCAGGGATAGACACTAGGAACATGGGATCTAGTCTGCCATCTAATGGCGGAAATCTAAAACGCTATACCTAGACTCACTAGAATCATACATATGAACGCGTAGTCTTTTATATACCTATATATTACGTTCTTTTTCACCGGATAAGAGGTTTAGGTGTCACGCTGATGGATAAAGTTTTATTGAGGCCCGTCCATGGCCTTGGAAACCACAGAGCAGGGATAGACACTAGGAATATGGGATCTAGTCTGCCATCTAATGGCGGAAATCTGAAACACTATACCTAGACTCACTAGAATCATACATATGAACGCGTAGTCTTTTATATACCTATATATTACATTCTTTTTCACCGGATAAGAGGTTTAGGTGTCACGCTGATGGATAAAGTTTTATTGAGGCCCGTCCATGGCCTTGGAAACCACAGAGCAGGGATAGACACTAGGAATATGGGATCTAGTCTGCCATCTAATGGCGGAAATCTGAAACACTATACCTAGACTCACTAGAATCACACATACGTACGCGTAGTCTTATATATACCTATATCTTAAATTCTTTTTCACCGGATCAGAGGTTTAGGTGTCACGCTGATGGATAAAGTTTTATTGAGGCCCGTCCATGGCCTTGGAAACCACAGAGCAGGGATAGACACTAGGAATATGGGATCTAGTCTGCCATCTAATGGCGGAAATCTGAAACACTATACCTAGACTCACTAGAATCATACATATGAACGCGTAGTCTTTTATATACCTATATATTACATTCTTTTTCACCGGATAAGAGGTTTAGGTGTCACGCTGATGGATAAAGTTTTATTGAGGCCCGTCCATGGCCTTGGAAACCACAGAGCAGGGATAGACACTAGGAATATGGGATCTAGTCTGCCATCTAATGGCGGAAATCTGAAACACTATACCTAGACTCACTAGAATCATACATATGAACGCGTAGTCTTTTATATACCTATATATTACATTCTTTTTCACCGGATAAGAGGTTTAGGTGTCACGCTGATGGATAAAGTTTTATTGAGGCCCGTCCATGGCCTTGGAAACCACAGAGCAGGGATAGACACTAGGAATATGGGATCTAGTCTGCCATCTAATGGCGGAAATCTGAAACACTATACCTAGACTCACTAGAATCACACATACGTACGCGTAGTCTTATATATACCTATATCTTAAATTCTTTTTCACCGGATCAGAGGTTTAGGTGTCACGCTGATGGATAAAGTTTTATTGAGGCCCGTCCATGGCCTTGGAAACCACAGAGCAGGGATAGACACTAGGAATATGGGATCTAGTCTGCCATCTAATGGCGGAAATCTGAAACACTATACCTAGACTCACTAGAATCATACATATGAACGCGTAGTCTTTTATATACCTATATATTACATTCTTTTTCACCGGATAAGAGGTTTAGGTGTCACGCTGATGGATAAAGTTTTATTGAGGCCCGTCCATGGCCTTGGAAACCACAGAGCAGGGATAGACACTAGGAATATGGGATCTAGTCTGCCATCTAATGGCGGAAATCTGAAACACTATACCTAGACTCACTAGAATCATACATATGAACGCGTAGTCTTTTATATACCTATATATTACATTCTTTTTCACCGGATAAGAGGTTTAGGTGTCACGCTGATGGATAAAGTTTTATTGAGGCCCGTCCATGGCCTTGGAAACCACAGAGCAGGGATAGACACTAGGAATATGAGATCTAGTCTGCCATCTAATGGCGGAAATCTGAAACACTATACCTAGACTCACTAGAATCACACATACGTACGCGTAGTCTTATATATACCTATATCTTAAATTCTTTTTCACCGGATCAGAGGTTTAGGTGTCACGCTGATGGATAAAGTTTTATTGAGGCCCGTCCATGGCCTTGGAAACCACAGAGCAGGGATAGACACTAGGAATATGGGATCTAGTCTGCCATCTAATGGCGGAAATCTGAAACACTATACCTAGACTCACTAGAATCATACATATGAACGCGTAGTCTTTTATATACCTATATATTACATTCTTTTTCACCGGATAAGAGGTTTAGGTGTCACGCTGATGGATAAAGTTTTATTGAGGCCCGTCCATGGCCTTGGAAACCAAAGAGCAGGGATAGACACTAGGAATATGGGATCTAGTCTGCCATCTAATGGCGGAAATCTGAAACACTATACCTAGACTCACTAGAATCATACATATGAACGCGTAGCCTTTTATATACCTATATATTACATTCTTTTTCACCGGATAAGAGGTTTAGGAGTCACGCTGATGGATAAAGTTTTATTGAGGCCCGTCCATGGCCTTGGAAACCACAGAGCAGGGATAGACACTAGGAATATGGGATCTAGTCTGCCATCTAATGGCGGAAATCTGAAACGCTATACCTAGGCTCACTAGAATCACACATACGTACGCGTAGTCATTTATATACCTATATATTAAATTCTTTTTCACCGGATAAGAGGTTTAGATCTCACGCTGATGGATAAAGTTTTATTGAGGCCCGACCATGGCCTTGGAAACCGCGGAGCAGGGAAAGACCTTAGCACGCGCATATATTTCTTTTTTTAAAGTTTAAAATTCCTAGGCAGAGGCATACGGCGATGGGGAAGGGAGTAATCTAGAGTGCCGGCGCAGCTGTAAAATGATCCACAGAGGAGATTAGAGGGAGAAAGAGAAAGAGAGAGAGCTCATGGACTGCCGAGTGAGGAGAAAGTTATCAAGGAAGTGTGCGAGAGTCACGGGGTCGAGTGGAAAGAAAGAAAAAGGAAGAAGTGAGGGCAAGAAAGGGTTAGATAGGAAAAGAAGAAAAAAAACCCTGAGCAGTACCTTATATATCTCATCTGCATCCTCGGCGACGGCGGCCATTAAAAGCAGCAAGTCAGCGGAGGGGGGGGGGTGGTTCTGTTCTTCCCTTCGAGTGAGTGGGGGCAGGGGTCGGTGGGGGCAGCAGACGAGAGGGGGCGGAGAGTGGGGGCAGGAGGAGGAGGGGAGAGACAGTTGAACCGTCGGGGCTTAATGTCATTTTCATGCCGCGACGCCGAGAGTGTGGGATGACAAAAAGGGGACGATTCTGGTCGACCCTCTAATTTCTCATGCTTTCAAAAAAAAAAGTTGACGCTCGACAGGGCGCGGCAGGGAATTGCAGGAGGAGGAGGAAGAAATAAGGGGGAGGGAGAGAAGAGGCATTGAGGAAGGGGAGATTAAAAGGAGAGGGGAAGAATTTGACGAGACAAGGGACATGGAAGACCTGAAGAAGATAAAAAAGTAACCCAGGGAAATTTGAGGAATGGGGTCGCTACACATCATATATGAGCAGTTTCCACTTTCCGGCATCGATGTGAAAGAAAACATCGGGACTAAATGTCCACAATGAAAACTGCTACGAGCGTACATATAGTGTCCCACAACTTTTAGAGGGATTAAGGTGGGAGCCCCTAGAGGTTCGGAGGATACACGATGGGCTTAGGTTGCTTGATAAATTCAGAGCTGATATTTTTCAGAGCGACACAGAGAATATTATCATGACTCCTCACCACATCTCTAGGTCTGACAGATGCGATAAAATAAGAGAGATACATTACAGAACAGATAGGTACAAAAACTCGTTCTTTCCGCGAACAATAAGCGGCCACATTAAAAATTAAGCTACACTAAATACACTCCTATAATACATGTTACCATTTCATCTCCAAAAAACTTACACATTTACACGGCTGGCGACCTAACACCCCCTGCCACACGCCCATGCGGCGGCTCGCGGGGTAGAATGTAGATGCAGATGAGAAAAATATCATCCACCTTGAATGGAATTGCTCAGCATGATTGTGTTCTCTGCAAGTTTTAGTATATTCTAGCACTCATAAATTAATAGTATTGGTATTACTTATCAGTTGTTGTATCTTAACGAGTATACTACATGTTACCATGTTCGACTACGTAGAACTCCTCTAGTTAATGATCTGACCGCACATTGTTCTCCTGACTGATTTTTGGTTTGCGTTCAGCGCCCGAGGGAACGTGAAGAGTTCTAATTAAAAATTGGCACGAAATCTGCATGCCTGGTGTTGAATCACCCCGTGCCACATACCCTAGCATTCGAAGCCTAATTCTCCGGTTTCAAACTACAAGGTCTACGTGGCAAAAAAACTACAGCGTCCATTAAGTTCTTCAGAAATTGTGGAATGGAAGAGGATGCCAGCGGACTTTTTTTTAAAACGACTCGTGAAGGACTGAACATGGCAATTTCCTTGTGGGTGCGTCATAGTTTAGACTAATGCCGATGTGTCAAAGCGCTAAAGGGTATTTATCGGAGTTATTGCGTAGAAAATTCCTTTTTTTAGAGCGCAGATAAAGTTCGGAGTTTACGATTCAATACGATGTGGAGTTGGCTCACACCGGGACAAAACGGAGCACATTAACTCCCACGAACGGCGTTCAATGGGACGATCTGCACAGGCGAAATAATATTGTAACCTGTCAGTGGGAAACATTCTATAGGTGATAAGCAACATGAATGGCTGAATACTTTGTGTGATACTGATGACTAAATATATCCTACAGTGCAGGTACTTCAAAACGTAAGCTTTTTTTCTTAAGCTTAAAAACGTAATATTGACACCGCAGTGATTTATTCCAAGTCACAAATAAGCTTCCGTAGTCAAGGAGTTTTTAATGTACAGCGTGAAACACATGAGCCAAATTAAAGACTTAGGAAGATATTTTTAGTTAATTACTCAGAATTTCATTCATATAAGAGTATATACATATATATATATATATATATATATATATATATATATATATATATATATATATATATATATATTAATATATATAAAGCTACAAAACTGACTGACTGACTGACTGACTGACTGACTGACTGACTGACTGACTGACTGACTGACTCATCAAAATTCCTGGGCATTTCTAAGCAAGCTAGGTGGGTGAAATTTTCAGGATAGAGTTGGAGTCATGTGTCGAGTTGGGAAAAAATCGAAAAAGTTCAAAAAGTCGATTAGGCTTCGATTTATTGCAATCGAAAGCTTCACATGGGATTATATGGAAAAACGAAAAATTTAAGTGTAGACTATTTTTCTTTCGTTCATTAAAATATGAAATAATTAACTTACAGGACTGATTCTTTCACAAGTATGAGGCTGAATGTTTTAAGAATCTTATTCTTTCAATCGATTTTTTCCTACCTACCGTCAAACTGATATTTTTAAACTTTTATTTGGGATTTTAGAATTTTTTTCACTTTCGTTGCTATGGATTTATTCCATTGTCGCCTAGCCGAGTGTCGATTCAGGTTTGGAACTAAGCTAGGCGGGCCAGTTTCAGGGGAGGGTTATATTTACGTGTTGATTTTGGGTAAAATCGGAAAAGTTAAAAAAGTCGATTCGGCTTCGAGATATTGCAATCGATAGCTTTACATATATGTGTTAGGTATCCTAAGTGAATGAAATTTACTCTTCCCTTTGCCATTTTTCGCACTGCTAAATACTGGGTATAATTTCTTCAAATTTGTCCTGGCCTCTACCGTACCTTTGATGACCAATTTCCACCAACCAAGCTTCATGATATTGTAGTTTTCATTAAAAAATTGAGCAGTTCATGTAGAAGATTGGAAGAGAAAAAAAATTGAACATGAAAATTAGTATATTAAAAATCTCGATTCCGATCGAATATGTATAGTAAAATTCTTCATGTTAGCTCATATTAAGTATGATGTACTGAAATGAAATATCTAACGTAGAAGAACGTCTTATATGCCGTAAAATGAGGTTATGATAATCTATCAATGGTTCCACGTTCGTTTCGGTGTACTGATTATAGTATTATGAAAAGTCGCTAATTACCGGATGACATACAATATAAGTCTGTACTAGAACTGTCTGGTATCCATACCTCATGGGGCGCGTATTTCATTTTCGAGAATTATATTTTTCTTTGCTTGCATGTAGCCCGCAGACTTGAGAGCTTTCATTTTTTTTCCTTACTTAAAGAGTATCATCGTCTAGCACTCCCCCCACCCTTGCTTGCAAATTTCAAGCACCCATATAGGCATCATTAAATGGTCAGGTGCTATTAATACATCGCTGCTAAGTACTGGGTATAATTTCTTCAACTTTTTCCTAACCTCTACCGTAGGTTTGATGACCAACTTTAACCAACCAATCTTCATGATATTTTAGTTTTCATTCTAAAGCATGTGCAATTCATGTAGAAGATTGAAAAAGAAAAATTTAACATAAAATTTAGCATATTAAAATTGTCGATTCGGATCGAAGTTCTATTATAAAGTTTTCATATTAGACCTAATTAAGTATGCTGTACTGAAAGGAATATCTAACGTAGAAAGGCCATCTAATAAAGTCATGTTGAACTTGCAGTGGTTCCACGTTCCTTTCATTTCACTGACTATAGTATTTTGAAATGTCGTTAATTACCGGATGAGAGATAATATGATTTGTACTAGAACTGTCAGGTACCTCATGGACCGTGAAATTCATTTCGAGAATTCCATAATATATTTCTTTGCTTGCATGTAGCACGCAGACTTGAGAGCTTTCATTGGTTTGGAAGGATGATGCATTCATTTTTCGATACTTATAGTGTAAAATAATGCAGAAACCCCCCTTGCTTGCTAACAGCAAGCACCCATTTACTCGTTATTAATATATATAAAGCTACAAAACTGACTGACTGACTGACTGACTGACTGACTCATCAAAATTCCTGGGCATTTCTAAACGAGCTAGTTGGGTGAAATTTTCAGGATAGAGTTCGTTAATATATATAAAGCTACAAAACTGACTGACTGACTGACTGACTGACTGACTGACTGACTGACTGACTCATCAAAATTCCTGAGCATTTCTAAACGAGCTAGTTGGGTGAAATTTTCAGGATAGAGTTCGAGTCATGAGTCGAGTTGGGAAAAAATCGAAAAAGTTAAAAATGTCGATTAGGCTTCGATTTATTGCAATCGATAGCTTTACATGCGATTATACGGGAAAAACGAAAAATTTTAGTGTAGACCTTTTTTCTTTCGTTCATTAAAATATGAAATAATTGAGCTAACAGACTGATTCTTTCACAAATATGAGGCTGAATGCTTGAAGAATCTAATTCTTTCAATCGATTCTTTCCTACCTACCGTCAAACAGATATTTTTAAACTTTTATTTTGGATTTTAGAAATTTTTTCACTTTCGTTGCTATGGATTTATTCCATTGTCGCCTAGCCGAGTGTCGACTCAGGTTTGGAACTAAGCTAGGCGGGCCAGTTTCAGGGGAGGGTTATATTTATGTGTTGATTTGGGGTAAAATCGGAAAAGTTAAGAAAGTCGATTCGGCTTCGAGATATTGCAATCGATAGCTTTACATATATGAGTTAGGTATCCTAAGTGAATGAAATTTACTCTTCCCTTTGCCATTTTTCGCACTGCTAAATACTGTGTATAATTTCTTCAAATTTGTCCTGGCCTCTACCGTACCTTTGTTGACCAATTTCCACCAACCAAGCTTCATGATATTGTCGTTTTCATTAAAAAATTGAGCAGTTCATGTAGAAGATTGGAAGAGAAAAAAAATAGATTACGAAAATTAGTATATTAAAAATCTCGATTCCGATCAAACTTATATAGTCAAATTCTTCATGTGAGCTCTAATTAAGTATGCTGTACTGAACTAAAATTTCTTACGTAGAAGAGCGTCTTATATGCCACCAAATGAGGTTAGGATAATCTTTCAGTGGTTCCACGTTCGTTTCGGTATACTGACTATAGTATTTTGAAAAGTCGATAATGACCGGATGACATACAATATAAGTTTGTACTAGAACTGTCTGGTATCCATACCTCATGGGGCGCGAGAGGCATTTTCGAGAATTATATTTTTCTTTGCTTGCATGTAGCACGCAGACTTTAGAGCTTTCATTTTTTTCCTCATTTAAAGAGTATCATCATCTAACACTCCCCCACACCCTGCTTGCAAATTGCAAGCACCCATATAGGTATCATTTAATGGACAGGTGCTATTAATACATCGCTGCTAAGTACTGGGTATAATTTCTTCAATTGTTTCCGGGCCTCTACGGTAGCTTTGATGACCAACTTTAACCAACCAATCTTCACGATATTTTAGTTTCCATTCAAAAGCATGTGCAATTCATGTAGAAGATTGAAAAAGAAAAATTGAACATGAAAATTGGCATATTCAAGTTGTCTATTCGGATCGAAGTTCTATTATAAAGTTTTCATGTTAGACCTTATTAAGTACCTATGCTGTACTGAAAGGAATATCTAACGTAGAAAGCCCATCAAATAAAGTTATGTTGAACTTGCAGTGGTTCCACATTCCTTTCATTTCACTGACTATAGTATTTTGAAATGTCCTTAATTACCGGATGAGATATAATATGATTTGTACTAGAACTGTCAGGTACCTCATGGACCGTGAAATTCATTTCGAGAATTCCATAATATTTTTCTTTTCCTGCATGTAGCACATATACTTGAGAGCTTTCATTACTTTTGTGAGGATGATGCATTCATTTTTCGATACTTTAAGAGTATCATAATGTACAAACCCCCCTTGCTTGCTAACAGCAAGCACCCATTTACTCGTTATTAATATATATAAAGCTACAAAACTGACTGACTGACTGACTGACTGACTGACTGACTGACTGACTGACTGACTGACTGACTGACTGACTGACTGACTGACTGACTCATCAAAATTCCTGGGCATTTCTAAACGAGCTAGGTGGGTGAAATTTTCAGGATAGAGTTGGAGTCATGTGTCGAGTTGGGAAAAAATCGAAAAAGTTAAAAAAGTCGATTAGGCTTCGATTTATTGCAATCGATAGCTTTACATGCGATTATACGGGAAAAACGAAAAATTTTAGTGTAGACCTTTTTTCTTTCGTTCATTAAAATATGAAATAATTGAGCTAACAGACTGATTCTTTCACAAATATGAGGCTGAATGCTTGAAGAATCTAATTATTTCAATCGATTCTTTCCTACCTACCGTAAAACTGATATATTTAAACTTTTATTTGGGATTTTAGACTTTTTTCACTTTCGTTGCTATGGATTTATTCCATTGTCGCCTAGCCGAGTGTCGACCCAGGTTTGGAACTAAGCTAGGCGGGCCAGTTTCAGGGGAGGGTTATATTTATGTGTTGATTTTGGGTAAAATCGGAAAAGTTAAAAAAGTCGATACGGCTTCGAGATATTGCAATCGATAGCTTTACATATATATATTAGGTATCCTAAATGCATGTAATTTACTCTTCTCTATGCCATTTTTCGCACTGCTAAATACTGGGTATAATTTCTTCAAACTTTTCCTGGCCTCTACCATACCTTTGATGGCCAATTTCAACCAACCAAGCTTCATGATATTGTCGTTTTCATTAAAAAAATATGCAGTCCATGCAGAAGATTGGAAGAGAAAAAAATATTGAACATGAAAAGTAGTAAAAATCTCGATTCCGATCGAACTTATATAGTAAAATTCTTCATGTGAGCTCTAATTAAGTATGCTGTACTGAAATGAAATATTTAACGTAGAAGAACGTCTTATATGCTGTCAAATGAGGATATGATGATCTTTCAGTGGTTTCACGTTCGTTTCGATGTACTGATTATAGTATTTTGAAAAGTCGTTAATAACCGGATGACATACAATATAAGTTTGTACTAGAACTGTCTGGTATCCATACCTCATGAGGCGCGTATTTCATTTTCGAGAATTATATTTTTCTTTGCTTGCATGTGGCACGCAGACTTGAGAGCTTTCATTTTTTTCCTTATTTAAAGAGTATCATCATCTAGCACTCCCCCCCCCTGTTTGCAAATTGCAAGCACCCATATAGGCATCATTAAATGGACAGGTGCTATTAATACATCGCTGCTAAGTACTGGGTATAATTTCTACCACTTCTTCCTGGCCTCTACCGTAGCTTTGATGACCAACTTTGACCAACCAATCTTCATGTATTTTAGTTTTCATTCTATAGCATGTGCAATTCATGTAGAAGATTGAAAAAGAAAAATTGAACATGAAAATTAGCATATTAAAATTGTCGATTCGGAACGAAGTTCTATTATAAAGTTTTCATGTTAGACCTTATTAAGTATGCTTTACTGAAAGGAATATCTAACGTAGAAAGCCCATCAAATAAAGTTATGTTGAACTTGCAGTGGTTCCACATTCCTTTCATTTCACTGACTATAGTATTTTGAAATGTCCTTAATTACCGGATGAGATATAATATGATTTGTACTAGAACTGTCAGGTACCTCATGGACCGTGAAATTCATTTCGAGAATTCCATAATATTTTTCTTTTCCTGCATGTAGCACATATACTTGAGAGCTTTCATTACTTTTGTGAGGATGATGCATTCATTTTTCGATACTTTAAGAGTATCATAATGTACAAACCCCCCTTGCTTGCTAACAGCAAGCACCCATTTACTCGTTATTAATATATATAAAGCTACAAAACTGACTGACTGACTGACTGACTGACTGACTGACTGACTGACTGACTGACTGACTGACTCATCAAAATTCCTGGGCATTTCTAAGCAAGCTAGGTGGGTGAAATTTTCAGGATAGAGTTGGAGTCATGTGTCGAGTTGGGAAAAAATCGAAAAAGTTCAAAAAGTCGATTAGGCTTCGATTTATTGCAATCGAAAGCTTCACATGGGATTATATGGAAAAACGAAAAATTTAAGTGTAGACTATTTTTCTTTCGTTCATTAAAATATGAAATAATTAACTTACAGGACTGATTCTTTCACAAGTATGAGGCTGAATGTTTTAAGAATCTTATTCTTTCAATCGATTTTTTCCTACCTACCGTAAAACTGATATTTTTAAAGCTTTATTTGGGATTTTAGTAATTTTTTCACTTTCGTTGCTATGGATTTATTCCATTGTCGCCTAGCCGAGTGTCGATTCGAGGTTTGGAACTAAGCTAGGCGGGGCAGTTTCATGGGAGGGTTATATTTATGTGTTGATTTTGGGTAAAATCGGAAAAGTTAAAAAAGTCGATACGGCTTCGAGATATTGCAATCGATAGCTTTACATATATGAGTTAGGTATCCTAAATGCATGTAATTTACTCTTCTCTATGCCAGTTTTCCCACTGCTAAATACTGGGTATAATTTCTTTAAACTTTTCCTGGCCTCTACCATACCTTTGATGGCCAATTTCCATCAACCAAGCTTCATGATATTGTCGTTTTCATTAAAAAAATATGCAGTCCATGCAGAAGATTGGAAGAGAAAAAAAATTGAACATTAAAATGAGTATATTAAAAATCTCGACTCCGATCGAATATATATAGTAAAATTCTTCATGTGAGCTCTTATTAAGTATGATGTACTGAAATGAAATATCTAACGTAGAAGAACGTCTTATATGCCGTAAAATGAGGTTATGATAAAAATTTTCAGCGGTTCCACGTTCGTTTCGGTGTACTGATTATAGTATTTTGAAAAGTCGCTAATAACCGGATGACATACAATATAAGTTTGTACTAGAACTGTGTGGTATCCATACCTCATGAGGCGCGTATTTCATTTTCGAGAATTATATTTTTCTTTACTTGCATGTAGCCCGCAGACTTGAGACCTTTCATTTTTTTCCTTATTTAAAGAGTATCATCGTCTAGCACTCCCCCCACCCTTGCTTGCAAATTGCAAGCACCCATATAGGCATCATTAAATAGACAGGTGCTATTAATACATTGCTGCTAAGTACTGGGTATAATTTCTTCAACATTTTCCTAACCTCTGCCGTAGGTTTGATGACCAACTTTAACCAACCAATCTTCATGATATTTTAGTTTTCATTCTAAAGCATGTGCAATTCATGTAGAAGATTGAAAAAGAAAAATTTAACATAAAATTTAGCATATTAAAGTTGTCGATTCGGATCGAAGTTCTATTATAAAGTTTTCATGTTAGACCTTATTAAGTATGCTGTACTGAAAGGAATATCTAACGTAGAAAGGCCATCAAATAAAGTTATGTTGAACTTGCAGTGGTTCCACGTTCCTTTCATTTCACTGATTATACTATTTTGAAATGTCGTTAATTACCGGATAAGATGTAATATGATTTGCACTAGAACTGTCAGGTACCTCATGGACCGTGAAATTCATTTCGAGAATTCCATAATATTTTTCTTTGCCTGCATGTAGCACATATACTTGAGAGATTTCATTGGTTTTGTAAGGATCATGCATTCATTTTTCGATATTTAAGTGAAAAATAATGTACAAACCCCCCTTGCTTGCTAACAGCAAGCACCCATTTACTCGTATATATATATATATATATATATATATATATATATATATACATATATATATATATATATATATATATATATATATATATGCACTACTTATAATGCAATATTAATCGATTTTTCCTGAGGATGCTGTAATAAAAGCGTATAATTGGATTATAGTGTCCATTATGACTGGGGAACTATATCGCTCTCAAGGAAACTAACTTAAGACTTATTGGCTGAAAAAAATCAAGAGCGTGCTCTAAATTCGTCATTGGAATCCCAATCGAGGCAGTAATTCTTCACTACGAAATTCTTGCATTTGTGGCCCTTCTAAGGCGATGAGATTAAGAGAAGAAACAGATATTCTAAGAAAATGACTATTAGGTTATTTTCATTTGGAACATATGAAATAATAAATGACAAAGTGTACAGATGATATAACATTTTACCACTCATGGGATAAGATCATAGAGGCTAAGGGCACTTGAAAAGCGGATAGCAACAATTTGTCAACGGCAGCCACGATAACGAGCAACAATTTGTCAACCGCAGCTAGGTAACGCCAAAAAAATTTATCAAGAGTGTCTCCGTCGGGCATTGTTTAAGTAAGACCAGTCTATATCGATCAGTGTTCCAATAAGGGAGAGGATCTGTGGGAACTGCAGATCAGAAAGGCACCAAGTGCGCTGGCTAGAATCGGGAAGCTTCAAATTATGACGTGGAGACCACAGGAACGAGGAGGAGTCGCAGATTGCAACGCAGGGCATATTCGAGGGATAGCTGGTCAGGAATACGGCATCCACCTGTGCGGGGTAGCAGTCAAATGAATGTATGTATAAATTTTAAGATTTTATGTGAAATGAGGTATGAGGTACTGTGAAGTGAAAAGAAGAAGTGGCTCAATTATTGTAATAAGTATGGCCTGTTTATGTGCATGAGCCTGAAGAGCCAATGTGTAGTGAAGGGTAAATTTTGTGTGGTGAAAATTCTATGGTAAAGAACAGTGTCAAACGTTGTGTGGAGGGATATTTATTTTATTGTATTGTGGTTTGCTATTTAGTTACCGTGCTATAACTTGAGGGTATGTGTAAAAATCGGTCGCGATTCTAATATATGATCAACCAAATAAATGTATTCTATTTCAACAAAATAAAAATCAAATTTTAGTTACGATGAGTAGAAGAAGAAAAGACCCTGTTGAACAAGATACAGAAAAGAAGAAGCAGATGGATTGGGCGCACCCAGGGGCACAATGAATTCGCGAAGAATACAAGTAAAGGATGACTAGAGGAAGAAGTCTCAAGAGGAAGGCCAGGGGATGAATTGAAAGACAAAATAAAGAATAAAGTACATAAAATGAACCACCAGGGTGTAAAACAGAGATTATTTGACAGGGAAAGGTTAAGGGCTGCAGTCGACCAATCTTAGGATTGAACGACCAATGATGATATACAAAATTAAGGCATTAATTTAAGGCATAAATGGCAGTTAAAATTAAGCTTAAGCCTCTACGGGGTCAAAAAGGAACAGCCAATCGGAAAGAACACATGGAGACATCACCACGGCTAAAATAAAAAAATGAACGAATCTAGCTGAGCACTTGGACGATACAGGATGTGGATTAGTGAGCATGAATAAGAGTTTCCCAGACACTAATAATCACGGGCGACGGATTCATTCAGCGAAAGTGGAACAATCGATGGACAGGCTATGACCTAGGCCATTTCTCTTTCTCGCCCATTAACGGCACCGCAAAGAGGGTAGCGTCCACGTTAAGAACCTATTAATCAGCGGTTTTGGAAATTAGCGCAGGCTATCGAAAACAGATTTGGAAGGCAGGTCCAATAGCGGTGATTAAAATTATTACTACCTCTCTTTTGAGCCGCACGATATCTGAAATAGAAACGGCCACAAATTACTTCATATGAATTACGCGCTTAGGGGAATGAACTGGTGTATGTGAAATGGCCATTTATCTGCTGCGATACCTGGGCACCATTCGACCATAACAGGCTTCATATCAAGATCACCTGACCTTAAACGATGGTCTTTTAATTGGGGGCAATCCTAATCCTTTGGAGTCAAATCTATAGGGAAAAATCAATAAACACCCTTTCAAAGCAACGATTTATGTGGATACACCTTTTATTTTTACTACAACATGTAATTATGAACATTTTTCACACCCATTTCTAATTGAATAATATGTTTTTTATATGATTAATGCTATAGCCAAAGCAGCTGGAGACATTGAGGACAAATATTTTGACTAATTCAGACAATACGCTATATAAACGCCATCACTCAACTTTATGGACTAGTAAAACCAGAAATTTAAGGTATGATTACCTACAAAAGAACTATTTAGATTCCAGCATCAAAATACTACATCTTATTTTGGAAGGCAATATGTTTTGCTTATTTCAAATACATTCATAGAATTCCTTGAGGGAAACTATAAAGTTATAATTCCATTAAAAAAATTAAATCCTTACTTATCTCCTTATGATAGATGAGCATGGAAATCGATTTTCAAACAGTATACATACATATTCGACCACGATTGTGCAGGTATACAATGATTATCTACGATTTTGAATTCATTCTCATGACTGTGGCATAAATTGAGATTTTTGACATGAAGATACATCCTGCAGGGAATGAAATGATGCCGCAGGGATTGAAATCAGTGAAAAAAATAGACGATGATTGACGATCAGGATTTAAATAAACGGGTGATATTCACGCCACGTAAAAAAAAGACAGTTGAAACGCGGAAAGACGGTTATCCAATGAATCGTGAAGATTTCTGGCCGAATAACCCCGCAGATCCTGGAGATGGCCTCGCCCGAAGAGTGATTTAACGCACGCGGGTGATTACGAAATAAAAGGAATGGAAGCAGATCGTTCTCGTAGCTCATGGGATTCCGGAGGCAAAACAAACAAACGTGGCAAAAATTCACTCGCATCCACACACTGATCTCCACAGGCCCGGAGCATCCCGCGAATAACGCCCGGCATTTGTTTCGATTCACAGGGATTGGAGAGGGTGCAAATGGGACGAGTGACGCATCGAGAGGGGTTGGTTTGGAGGGGGATGGGAGGGGAGTGAAGGGTGGGTGCGCTGTAGTTGGGTGGCAGGGGGGGGGGTGTTTGTCACAGGGGTTGAGGGGTGAGAAAATCCCTGCCTCGTTTGGATCCTAAGCATCAGCTGTCGCCGCGTATCATGACAGGATTATCGGCTACTCCTTCCATGACAAGAACATCCGCCATCCTGCCAGCCAAAACCCCTGAATACGCCAACTCTCGGCGCTCCCTCCCACCCAGGGGCGAGCCAAAAGCCCCTCTCGCCCAGCGGAGCCGAAATAGGTGGCGGAAGGCAGGGGGTGCGCCGTGCGCGACGGGGGTGAGAGGGTAATATGTCCGGGGGTGGATATGAAGTCTCTTTGGTGCTCTCAAGGGACGGTGCACTTCCCGTGGTGGCCACGGAGGGTGAAATGGGAGATCTGTGTCCAGCACCGGCGTTTGCGCTAGGAAACCAGTCATTCATGACGGAAGTAAGGCATGCGTCACTGACGAATTTAAAAAAAATAAGATCCAGAATCCAGGATGTGGTACATTTTTCTGGGCCATTTAAAAAAAAACATACGAAATTAAGGTAGTGGGAGCGAGATAGTTTCCTAATCATAATAGAGACCATATTCGATGTATACGTTTTATTTTCACCAGCTGAGAAACACACGAATTAAATTTTGCATTATTAATGGTGCAATAATATAATTTTACATGACAGAAATTGTAAGCAATCAAATGAAAATATCTAAATAAGTCTTTAACTTGACTAATTTTTTTCACGCGGTACGTTTGAAACTCCATCAAAACGGAAGGTTTATTGTGATTCCGAAGACTTTACTGCGGTGAAAATATGATTAATTTTCTAAAATAGCTGATAAAACACACAAACTACACACTGTTGATTTTTTGACGAGATCTAAGTGTAGTGAATGCCTCATTTTTAATATTAGGTCTCTCTGGAGTGCATTGACGCACCATTTCCCATGAAAAAGGGCTGTTATTTTGAGTCAAATATCTCGGTAAGTAGAGTGGTAATGGATTAAATTTTTGGTGCCAATTGAAGGGTGATATATTTTTCTTTAAAATGAGTCCAAATTCATTGATTTCAAGGTGAAATGATATTTCGCTCAAACTATCTTAAATTCATGGATGCAACACGAATCAATCATTAAGGATTGCCAATAGTAAATTGCTATTCTAGATTTCCTGTAAAGTCGTGTTTTATTTAAGGAAATTCATGAGAGTTTTTAGTTTTTCAACGCCTAAGGTATTTTCAAAGTTGTTTCCATGCCAATAATCTTCCAAAATCCGCCTTTAGATACTAATATAAATTATGTTTTTACTAAATTTAAGACATAAATTGGCTCTAGAACCACCTCGGAAATATTTTGAAACTAAAACATTGAGCGTTACATTGAATCGTGATTTTAAGCGCGTCAACGGTGACGTGGATACATTTATAACAAGCAGGAAAAATTTTGGAATAGAGGTATTTTTTTTAGACGAGATACTGTATCAAATTCTGCTTCAAACCCACCAAATTTAATCCCTGACCTAAATGTATCTACCGGCAATGTGTGTACTTTTTTTTCCTCTTCGAGGATGAAAGCCCAGGATAAAATAAATAAGTGCAAACTAACTTGCGCAAGAGAGGTTTTCCGTAATAGAGAGAACACGGGCTACGCAGTTAACCGCTTATATCCTTACCCCGGGTGGCTCTCAAAGCCAATTAAATGGCTCCCATCCGGTTAACCCGTGTGCACCCTTGTAATCGACTGCTCGCTCAACTGTATCCTGAGAGCCACTAAAATGAGCCATACACGCAATAATCCCTTACGGTCAAGTGACCATAGCGGGTATTCCCTTGAATTAAGCATCGTAATTCCACTTCACCGAATACCTAGGATGGATGGAACATGACCATTAGGGATATTATGAAACAACAAATTTTCATATCTAAAATTTGCTCCCATTTGGCTAACAAAGCGCCGAGCTTCACGTGTTACCGTTGCTATAACGTTACCAGACTTATTTTTTGGCACTCCGCGAACATTTTAACATCCAGGAAAAAACGAGTTGGAATACGCTTTGCAAGCCACTTTGCAAACTTTCGGCGGCGAATTGACAAGAATCGGAGAGACGAACAAAGTATGTTTTTTTGAGTGAAAGTGATGAGTGAAAATCTGCCCCAATCATCACACATAACTATTATGAAATTATTTTGCACAAGGAAAGCCATCGCAGAGAGGCCCATTGTTGTCCCGGTCTAAGTTACATTGAATTATAATAAGATATTTTTCTAACAACTGGACAGTGATAATCAAGAGCAACCTGTAAATATTATCCCATATTGAATCCATTATTACAGGAGATGATTCTATCAGTCATATTATAATTAAGATATGGCATTTAATATGCTTTGAAGTTGAGTTTACAGCGTTTAAGATGAAACAGAGTATTTCGTCACGGACAATGGTAATTATCGGTATATTCTGCGTAAACATTTCTTCAGCAGGTATAAGCTACATCATCATTGGCGCTCTTTGTTTTGTGGGGCGTGCCTTTGGTAGAACTACTTCCCCATAGTCTTGAGACACGCAAAAGGGGTGTGGAGCTCCGAGTTAAGCATTACTCAGCGCCACTTGAGCTGCGGAAGTCAGCAGAATGGATTCCTACACGTCCCGTAGTGAGACACCCTTCTACGGGAGAAAAGTTTGATCCCTATTATCATTCAAACGGATAACAAACCGCAGCTCATTCCTTTCCAGCTGACGTGGTTGTAAGCTGTTTACAGTTGAACATCATTTTGCATATATTCCATTGAATTTGGCACCATTTTAAAGAAAAGTTCTCCCCGGCTTCCCTTAAGATACCAAAATAAAATCAACTTACCGGACTTTTTATAAAAAGATATTTGCTTTGTAATAAAAGACGTATTCAATTGAAAATGGTCCACGTATGCATTCCAAAGAGATTTAATTAAAAAAAACGGAGTGTATTTTTTATTCTTTCTCAGCAGATTTGAAAAATTGTTCAATACTCTCCACATTAATTTTTAAAGGATTGCAAGAAAACCGTCAGTTGAGATAGCGCTTCAACTGCACAGCGTGATGTAGTATAGTCAAGGACTATCAAACTAGGAAACATATCTTATACTATAAAACTAGCTTTCTCTGTATTTCTGCTTGAATTTTTTCTCGAAAACGGCCCAACCGCTTTTTAATTAAATATTGGGAGATATTAAATTCGGATGAGAAAATTATATTAGGAAAGACCTCATATTATGGAAAATTCACATTTTATTAAAAAAGTACTTAAAAAACAAATTTTTGTCATGGGCCTTATGGATAACCAAGGTGGAAACGCAGCAAATAACTATAGTAAACCAAAAGCAGATGTAACAGCATTTGTAGAGCAACAACGGTTGTTTATTATAGGTTGGAAAGTTACTCTGAGTAATATCTTTATTAGAAGTTTTGAAAAATCGAAAAATAAACGGAATTTAAATTTTGCCAAGCACAGTTCGAAGGAGAACGTCGTTTTTATGTGATTAAAAGCACCAGATATTACTTATATTGCGTAGATATATCATTACGTATCATATAAATAAGCATTTTTATGATTATTTTTGGACCTACAAATGGTATTCTGGGATCAACTCAGATGTAACTTTTGTAATCAAAATCCTAGTAAACGGCTGAACATTGCACCAAGGAATATTGATAATGACGAAGACATCAAACATATTTATTTTCCTAATAACTCAGAAGATTGTATGATTAAATTATAACACAATGTAATATCTTTAATTGTATTTATTTGTTTGTAATACAGCATTTTTAATTGGTTTATTATTTAAGTTCATACTTTGTTGTCGAGCGAAGCTCTGTCACCTAGTGCTAGTTCGGTAATTACTACGAATTTCCATCCCCTAAAATATATTTTTGCGCCATTTATACCACAGTATTTTAAAAAATGCTTCTTACGGCTGGAGAAATTAAAAAAAAAACAAAATTAGAACATGGCCTAATTGTGGCTACGGAAAAAATTCTCCTACTACCTCATACTGTGCGATATTCGGGAATCAGCATCATATTGTGATATTCATTGAAGAGGATAGGATATATTGAACATTCCATACCATACCTGACACGTCGCATATTGCATTAAACATGAAATTGCCTTTTTAATAGGCTTTAAGTTTATCCAGCGGTGGAGTATCGCATTTTATCCACCAACATATATCTACTGATATTTATGAAAATGCTATTTGATTTTTTTCTTCTGTTTTTTCCGCTGTATCGTCCGAAACAACCATCATGTTGAATAACTGAAAAAAAGCACTATAAAATCTGAGACATCAGCTGAATTGCGCATCGAATCATCTTTAGATTGCCGTAGCAACTTGCTGATATGCCGTTTAGAGTACCTTTTACTGTATCGGAAAAAAATCACAAACAAATAACTTACATATCGCACTTCTCATCATTTTCCTTCCAAACAACTGGTGGAAATGCCATTCTAATCGTATTTACTGTAGATATCTTTGATGGCGACACATGACCCTTCCGCCTCGAGGTAGCACAATAATACTGTACGAATATCGAGGTCGTTGCATCGTAATATCGCATAAGACTCTTGCGGATGTCCTCCACTTTCATCTGGTGGTACAAATTATAGCAAGGCATATCGGAAAGCACGCGTCATCGTCCTCGCTCACTGTTGCTCGGTGCGGGAGAAAGAAGTGACGCCTCACGTGTGAAAGCAGTCTATGTATGGGGTACTGGGAGGGAGGCACGTTGGGGACAGGAGGGAAAGAGTAGAAGGCTGCAATGAATTGCTCGAGAACGATGGACAGGAGAAGCTTACGCGGTGGAGAGGATCGTGTGTGGCTGGCGAAAAGGATTACGGGGATGGAGATCATTTATGTACGGACTGCTGCTGCCCTCCTCATCGCTGCCACAAGTTAACATCACCGCGACTCAGTTGGAAACTCTCTACGTTGTCGGAAAACAAGTATTTAGATAAAAAAAGCCATAAGAATTGAGTAAAATCCTGTTCTTGATAGTCATTTAGTTTATTTTTAACAATTAACACATAAAAACGCCGTAATATTTATCTTTAGAAAAGAGAAAGGATAAAATCTTTTTTTCAAGGAGCAAAATTGATAAGACACGCTCAAAAGTAATCTAAATTAGTAAACTGATTAAGAAATATATGTTCAGACACCAGCAATCCCCACAATTTGTTGGCTAGCAATGATTTTCAAGCTTCATGTCCCCAATAACTGAAGAACACACTCCGAAAATTAAAAAAAAGCTCAGTAAATCATCAATTATAACATTTATAACCAATTATTTGAAATTATACGAAGAAAAATGGACCGAATTATATTGCCTTTGAGAAACATATTCTTGAAAAATACTGTCTAAAGTTAAATGGATGAGGTGGTAACTAGGATCAAGGATACAGAGAATTTGATTTTAGAAATCTTTACCAGAAAGAAGTATTTTCAGAGAAAAATCAATCCTGCTGTACATTATCGTTTGGTGTTTTTCTATCCTTTAAATATTCCGATTAAATATCTAATTTTTACAAATTGCAGTAGATGTCAGCTTTTACCAAAGACAAGAGACAGAATACATTTGTAGTTTTAGTTATTGGAATAAACGTTAAAATCACGTGTTACAAAATATCGAACATACCAACCTTCAAATAATTTGGTAGATTGAGAACATTGTCAACTTTCACCCCTGATTCCCAGACAAGAGGATGAGGAGTAAAATTTATATGAGATATGGATACTGTTCTCTTGGCTAAAACTATCTTGGAAATAGTTTAAAAAGAACGATATTGGCGAAAAACCTTGAATTGGTGCTGGCTACTCACCGGTAATCACTCAAAATTATTGACTTGTTTAAGTCACTAGCGGGATGATGAAGCAAGTGAAGGTTTACCTGAAAAGTAAATGAAATATACATTACAATGCTGTAAGAACACAAGGAATATTCATGCACATACATACATACGAATTTTTATAATTGGAAAAATATGAAGTAACATTCTCAGAATGAAAATCAGGACCTTGGCAAATTTAAGTTAAGGAAACGTTTACTTCAACAATCTCTGCATGAATGACGGATAACAAAAACCCGCAAAAATTAGAATCGTTTTCATAGACAAACTAAGATTTGTGACATTCCATGTTGGAGGTTGATATATTCTAAGGGTTTCTGAGGGTCAATTAATGATGGTAACAACGCTTTACTGGTGAGGAATAAAAGTGCGCGATAAGACGGATATTAGTTTGAGAATGATAATATTTCGCATTTTCTCTTTCTTCTGATACCAGTGCACTGAATAATAAAATAAACGGGAACTCTGCGTATTTAATGTAGTACGAACAAGATAGTCCCCTAGTCATAATAGAGACCATATTCGATAAATACGTTTTAATTTCACCAACTGTGAGACACAGGAATTAAATATTGCACTATTAATGGTGCAATAGAATAGTTTTACATGGTAGTAATTGTAAGTAATCAAATAAAAATATCTAAATAAGTCTTTAATTTGACTCTTTTTTTTCGCGAGGTATGTTGAAACTCCTTCAAAACGGAAGGTTTTTTGTGATCCCGAAGATTTTACTGCGGTGACAATATGATTAATTTTCAAAAATAGTTGAGAAAACACAAACTACACAATATTGATTATTTGACGAGATCTAAGTATAGGAAATGCCTCATTTTTGATATAAGGTCTCTCTGGAGTGCATACACGTACCATTTCCCATATAAAA
Organism: Ceriagrion tenellum; assembly: GCA_963169105.1. Classification (NCBI taxonomy): domain Eukaryota; kingdom Metazoa; phylum Arthropoda; class Insecta; order Odonata; family Coenagrionidae; genus Ceriagrion; species Ceriagrion tenellum. The sequence continues at coordinate 105,890,484 of OY720643.1, forward strand.
GGGCTGGTATTTTTTGGCAAATATCTCGGAAAGTAATGTGGTAAGGGTTTGAATTTTTGGTGTCATTGGAAGGGTGATATATTTTTCTTTAAAATTAGACCAAATTCATTGATTTCTAGGTTTAATGAAATTTCGCTCAAACTCCCTTATGCCCAAAAGGTGATTCTTTAACATACGGTTTTATATCGACTTTTTCCTCCCATTTGTGACGTCACATGTCTCGTGGAGTTGCTGAGGGGACATAATTTCTCCGCGCAGGGCGTCTCTAGCTTGTGCACATGCTCGGAGGCGCAGAATCCTCCACGTGCTCCCATTTTCGCAGTTTGTGTTCGTCCCCCACCGTTCCTCAACATGTCTCCCCCCCACCCCGCTTCTCTAACACCACACCCCCCCCCACCCGGTGCCCTCGAAATTTTCACTCAACTCCCGCGCCTTGTGAACAAACCTCGCCCCCACTTCCACCGCGCCGCTGCCTCCCCGAACAGAACCTCAATCCAACTCTACCATGCGTGCCACTCCTCCACAGTTCCCCCCCTCTCTCCAACCATCCCTTCCCCAAACCACGTCCAAACTCACGACATTACCCCACCCCTCCTCCCCTCCACAGCTTGCCCATAAAAAAAAAACTCCCCTCCTCCTCCGAGACTCGAACTTCTGGGGCCTCTCCCTTAATTCCTCCACCATTCCTCCCTCTTAATCCCTCTTAACTACCTCCCTCCCTTCCTCGTCGTCCTACCCGAGGACTCAACTCCCCCCTACGCCCTCCCATTCCGCCCAAAACAGGCTCAACTCCGCCTTCGGAGTGCTATCTTAAGGTGGCTCTGGCTTCACTACGGGAGTCGAGACGAATACTGAGTCACACATTTCGATTTATTCACTTTAAAAACAAACCTACTTTTGCTTATGAAATGGGTTTCCTACTGAAAAACAAAATAAAGGCAAAAACGGCCGACCCCGGAGGTTAAGGTGGCTCCGGTTTGACTACGTGAGTCAAGACTAATACTGGGTCACACATTTCTATATATTCAGTTTAAAAACAATCCAATTCAAGCTTATAAAATGGGTTATCTACTGAAAAATAGAAGGTCAAAATGGCCGTACCCGGTGGTTAAGGTGGCTCTGGCTTCACTACGTGAGTCAACACAAATACTGAATTACACATTTTTCTTTATTCATTTTGAAAAGATCTTACTTTCGCTGAAGAAATGGGCTAGCAACTGAAAATTAATATTAAGGTACAAAATGCGCCAATTATTCCACAATATATTTTAATGACCATATTTGACCATGAAGAGGGGAGCCATTTGCATGAAACTATCAAATTTTTACATTCTTTATGGCAGTAACTCGCTCATAGTAAAGTAAATCGAAGGTTATGTGCCTATGTTTTATACTATTCAAAATCACAGGACTTTTTGACTATTTATAAAGAGTTATAAATAAAAGTATTAATACGCTTTATTGTTCTAATTGACGTTTTTCTGCTGTAATATGAACCATCTGATTAAGAGGCCATGGTAAAATCTCCACATTCAAGACTGAAATGAAGTGAAACTAGAACAATTTTATTTTCACCTTATTTTATAAAACGAACTTCAAAGATGCTCTATTCACGTTTCCAGAAAATCTGGAGTAATTGATCGTGAGGCAAGAGTCGCCTGTAATGATCAAGACCTGCACTCGGGATACTCGAGAAAACGTCTCGGAACACTGAAAGAATTGGAAATTGAGACCATCTCATTTTACTGAAGATGGTGAAGGACATTAATAACGGAAAAGAAGGCTATATCTTCAAGACTAGCTGACCCGTGCGAATATTTCGCACAGAATGTAGCTTCTTCCTATTTCTTCCTGTTTTTCTACCTGTCGAATATTTCGCACAGTATGCAGCTTCTTCCTTCTTTCTTCCTTTTCTTCAACCTGTTTCTTCCCATGGACAATTATATGTTATTTATGTTTGTGTTAAAGATACATAACGTAAACGGTCAAACTGATTGCATGTAGAATGTAAACAATTTAACTAAATGATGTGTTAATAGATGTCGCCTCCTACAGTCTTTTAAGCACGTAACCATAGTCAACATATTAGTTGATTATATTGTCAACAGATGGCACTGTATAATTTTTTAACAAAAAATTTAATGTTAAATTTTTAATAAAAAATTTAATGTTAAATTTTTAATAAAAAATGTAATGTTAAATTTTTAATAAAAAATTTAATGTTAAATTTTTAATAAAAAATTTAATTTTAAATTTTTAACAAAATTTTTAATTTTAAATTTTTAACAAATAATTTAATTTTACATTTGTAACAAAAAATTTAATTGTAAACCATATTCTATTTTTCGTCAATAGCGGTGAACATAAGCTTTAAAACGATGTTTGAGTCATTAATTTTGATAAAGAATCATGGGAGTTACGGCGTTGCGACAAAAAACACCTCTGAGAAATAATATATATGATAGTGGGGAAGGCGACAGATATTTCACTGAGAACTTCTTATACCTACGATCGGAAGCATGACTCCAAGGTTTGCAATAATTTTTTTTGAATGAATCGGGTAAACTTTGTTTTACCACAAAGAATTTAACGACTTACGACCATGGTTTCGACGATTAACGTCATCATCAGGTGAAGATACATATGGTGCAAACTCTACAGTCCACTCCTCACTCTCTCTAGTATATAAGTTGTTGCACCAAATGTATCTTCGCCTGATGATGACGTTAATCGTCGAAACCATGGTCGTAAGTCATTGAAGTCTTTGTGAAAAAAATAGAGTTTACCCTTTTCATTCAAAATGTTTAGCAAATTCCACAAAGTATCGCTGGAAACCACCTCCTCAGCAATATGTTGCGATGGCGTAAAAATCCAAGCAGGAAGGTCATTTAATAAATCAAAGCATAAAAAATGTAGTTACCACAAAGCTCGATACGTTCCCTTGAACAATTTACGAATCGTTTAGAGGAACTGAGTGGAAGTGAAGATAGAGGTTTTATTCTACTGGTCAAAAACGAGAGAAATCCATAAGGAAAGGAGGCAGACATTACCCCTGATTGTATGGCAGGCAATAGATATCGTAAAAAGAACTTATTCCTTAGACCGGGAATATGACTGCACGACCTGCGAATAATTGAAAAAGTTTTTTATATTTTTCCCGAAAGAAACAAAGACCCAGTATTTTCGGAGTTCAAGGACTGCGGGGAAAAATCATCGGTAATACTATTGGTAGAGGACGACTATAACGCTGGTGAATTATTGTTCAGAATAAAATGAATTATCGTGGGCGGTTGTAAACCTGGAAGGTCATATTCTTCGCATTGAATCCTCCGCTTGCAACAGACAGAAGGATATCCGAAACTCAGACGAATCTGCAGGAATGGACGAATTAAATTGCAGAGTTTTGAGTTCCATGAAATCAATGGCGTGATGTATATAGAGATTGTAAGATCGTGGAAAGTATGGTCATGTCCAAAAAACTAATACGCATCACTATGAACACACCTACAGTAGCGAACTAAAGCGTTTAAGGCGGTAATGTGCGACTGTCACTGCATACGTTTGTGTTAAAGAAAGATAGTCATATATATTTTCAGAAAAAAGTTTTGTAATCAGCGTTTTAAAAATACGCGCGTAATTACCAGTCGCACGGTTTGGCTTGAAAATGAATCAGTACGCCCTTCTACACCATATGTTACCGCATGCACATAAGCGCGTGAATCCAGAACAGCAGCGACAAAAGTCATAGAATACTGCTGGCCTCTTGCGGCTGGATAGAATAGCACATTACGAGAATTAGCTCGCCCATGATGACCATAGCACACAATTAGCACAATTACCTAACATCCTCATGAGCATGTAAACATGCTGAGAGAAGTTAAGCTGAACATGTGGATTATGTAACGGCTTAATAGGTGCTGCAGTGTTTCTGGTTATGAAGCGCCACTATGGGAGAAATGTAACTTAAGCAATGGTCGCAATGGCTGCGCAATTTTCCGCATTGCATCTCAAGATTGTGAGAGCTCTGTCGTATTTTTAAAATCACGTCCGATAAATGTGTAGCTCCAAATTCAAAGTTGTCGCACAAAAAAATCAGCTAAAGGAAATGCACGTCAGATATTAAACGCATTCATATCCACGAGTGTTCACTGTCGCCTTAGCTCAAGCAGGCTGAGGGCAAAAATGTTCTCACTGAACGGGATTGAGTTGGTTTTTTTCAAAAAAAGGGTTTGCAAAGATCTACCCGCAAACAATGAGTACGCGTAGACAAGTACATCACCGATATTTGACCCTCTATCACGCCGAGTGACCTAGAGGTAACATATAGAATATTTTATTTTTTGGCTCCGATTAGGTTTCTTTATGTCTGTATGCCTTTGTGACATCAATTGACAGCTGGGCAACGAAAATATCTCTCATTCGTAACATTTAGTTCCTGATCCTCCCACGAGTGGGGTGACATTAATTCAATAAATAATGCACATAATAGACAAAACAATCGGTGGGTTAAATCATTAGCGATAATCAATGTGAAAATTATTATTTTGTTTTTCCCATTACAGCACATCGATATGACGTTCCGTCACAGGGCTGGATTTTACGGTTCATAATTCTTATTGAGGCACGAATAACTTACAAAAAAATTCGTCGCAGAGGTGATTGATTAAATGCTTGTAAAATATTCCAATTCCGCAATAATTTGATAACAATTTCGCTGCACTGAGAAATACATGCCAGGCAGCAGAATGGTCTACATCTACGTACTACCCTGCGAGCCGCCGCACGGGCAAGTGGCAGGCGGTGTTAGGACACCAGCCGTGTAAAAATGTAAGGGATAAGGTTTTGGGAGGTGAAATAGTGACGTGTATTATGGGAGTGTATTTAATGAAGATCAGTTTTTACTGTAGTCGCTTTTTGTGCGCAGAAATAACGAAATTTTTTACCGATCTCTTCGGAAATGTAACTCTCTTATTTTACCGCTTCTGTGAGACCTATAGATGTAGTGAGGCGTCATGATAATATTCACTGTGTCGCTCTGAAGCACACCAGTTCTGAGTTTTTCAAGCAAGCTAAACCTAGTGTGAATCCTCCAAGACTATGGGCTCCCACCATAATCCCTCTAAAAGTTATGACAGACTACATGTTTTCTCGTAACAGTTTTTAACAAATGTCAGGATACGAAAGAATATAAGTTAAATACAACGCGAATGGCGACTGCCGACGTCAAACTTCAAATATTAAACTCCCTATTCCTTCCAGATACCGAAGAAGCAGACTGAACAGGCTGGATCAGTCTGGTAAATTACTACAGGACGGAATGATAAAAAGAATTTAGAGAGATCGCAAAACGCTGCGGATAAATAAAATAAGAAAGACGGCTCAAAATCTAGAAAATTTCCTCACAAATCACTTTAATGGATCTCTGGATGAACAAATATCTTCTGCAATTTTTTCTCGAGAAATACATAGAGAGAAGGAGAGAGAGAAAATCTGCCGGGAGTCTAATTACGGGGCGAAGGCCTACTCCGAGTCGAATGCATCCCTTTATTTTTATTTCCTCCCGAAGGAACACAGGCGTACACCTATTGGAGGCCAAGGCATTTCCTCACTTCCATCTTCAGTTGCTTACTCGAAGAGTCATGGTTTCCTTTCCTGCCGGTCGTTAATTGTCCCAATTCTTTGCCGCGTGATAGCGCACAGCGCAGCCGGCAATTCCCGCGAATAAAGTACTGCAGACGACGGTCGGGGAAAACTGGGGCACTCGGCTGAAATAAGGCTCCGGACGGCAAGCATGTAAGATACACTCGGAATAATAGCATTAGCGGGATGGGTTCTACCCGCTTACCCTCGAGAGAGGAAGAGGAAAGGGGCACATGAAGAATATGTAATTGAACTGCCGGAAGATACTTAGTGAAATGAGGGATCATGCTACTAAGATTGCCTGGGGCATGGCTTGGCGCCAGCATCAAATGGACCAAAAATAAATACGAAGCGACACAATAGTTACATCAAAGAGAAGCGCAAAATAAAGACGGCTGATGAGAAAAGGAAAACATAAAAATGTGTCCAAATAGAAGATTTCCGAGTTTCCAAAAATACGGAATGTAAATTTAATTATTATTTTTCTACGTGCGCAGCAGATGCTATTATTCACAGACCTCTGTTCTGACTGTTAATTCAGATGAAGAAATTATTACACTTAAATGAAATAAATATGATGAACTTTAACTTGCTCTGGGCACAGAACCCCTAAGTGCGATAAGGTGAGTACATAAAGTGATGCACTTACGCACAATGAACGTAAATAAGGAAAATAGAGAAAAATAATATAAAAAATGCTATTTTCTTAATAAAGTGACCTGAATTAGTACAAAAAATATCTGGCAATCACACTCAACCTCACGTGGCAAATGCTTACTTTATGAAAGGATCTTACTGACTTACGAAAGATTCAATGATGAATGGGAGCAATGTTTGATTTCGCACACAAAGCAATATATCTATATTATCCAGACTATAAGTCTGGATCCTTTCAAAATTGCAGTTCACAAAAATAGTTAAATATCCTCTGACCATGGATTGCTCGTTCAACCGTTTTCGTCCTATGTCCTACAAGCAACTACTATTTTCATTCTGAGTTGTCCTCAATTAGTATACTATTGTAATTATTTCTAATCATCTTGATGTATCTGTAGCTAAATTATCTCTTCAGAATCTCATAGCTTTTATTTTATTGAAACTCTTTCTATATACAAGCCTTTAACCCTGATGCTGGGACGATCTCTAAACTTAGTGTTCTCTGTGTGGTAGTTAGATCCTTCGGTCATTTCTCAAATCTCACTAGCTCCATTTTAAAGTAATTATTCGAAACATTTCGAGTACTGCTGATAAACAAGAAGATTATAAAGAACTCGATCCAAAAAATGGTAAATATTTATTAATGAATTTCCTTCAGTGCCACCAGGAAACTTTCAATAAAAGGATTTTTTTGCAGTGGCGAGGGGAACCGTCAACAGTTGATGATTTGCTGCGACACATGACCTCGAAGAGAACGCAAGATTTTCCTTCAAATAGTGACAAGTTTGAAAAGCAACCAACACAGTGAAGAGCGATAAAAATTGGCAAATATAAGATAAATCTAGGCGTTTGATCTTTCATATCCTCGAGGTTAAGGGCGGCCGACATTTTCACAGGCGGCACACTTGTAAATGACGATGCACCGAGCGCTCATGGGATAAAATATCAGCAACTAACTACGCTTTTTGAGGTAAATAGAACCCCGACCGTGGTGTAGGCATCCATCACCCAAAGCCACGAAGGCACAAAAGAAATCAAGAGACACCGCCGCCATCCGTTTACTGCCTCTAGTTTAGACTATTTTCAGTGGGGTAATTTTCTCGGATTACCTTCCGTAAGGGCCGGACGAGGCGCAAAACGAGTCAAGGGGTGGATGAAAGAGAGTCTCATTTCCTGCTAGGCGCGAAAGAAGCTGCGGTGCTGATTAATAACAGGTCAGAGGAGTCAAAAGATTCACCCGGGACGGCTTATCGCGACGGGCATCTCTCGGTCGGGTCGCGTACTCTATGAACGCCCTCTCGATGCGAGAGAATTCCCTTTTCCCCGCGTTAACACTCCTCGAACCTTTACGGTAACTGTGGCGGTAATCGCGGGTCATTGAGTGCACATTTTTACAATTTTTTTTTCAGCAATTTGAAAAATAAATTCTTGGTCCACATACAATTTCAGTAGGTCAGTTTATGCTTTGGAACTCCCCATGCAAGTACTAATGGAAATGATAGAAAGGATTATATATAATATATTTTCTCAATTGGAGCATCATATGACTAGAGTCTTCGGAGGCGAATTAGAATTTAAGACGAAATAATATTGATGCATTAGAAAACAAATATATTTAAATATAATTTCGTCAAAACTTTGAATATCTATGGGAAAATATTCTGAAACTCTGGTCACTTACTTTAATTACAAACCAATCACGCCGTTCCCTTCCGGGGTAGGCACAGTCACAAACTTTCACACATAAATACATATTTGTACGCCTATTTCTGCCTCAATAGTTTCCTCCATACTGGCCTCTCCTTGCAAACCTCTTTTGCCTCATTTACCCCCATACACTGCTTCATACACGCCCTCCTGTTTATAAGACTCCTAATATTCCTCCTCTCAAGAATTTCCTCAACCCCATTCAACCACAACTTTCTCGGCCTACCTCTACCTCTCGCACCATTCATTTCACTCTTATATATGCGTTTCGTTATTCTACTCTCATCCATTCTCTCAACATGGCCAAACAAACGAAGCACACTCATGTATGTCCAGTACAGCAGCATCTAACCCACATTCATTTACTCTCATTCTCACACCCACATTCTCATACCCACACTCATTCCTGAACCTATCCATCCTACTTTTGCCGCAAACACTTGCTTTAATTAAGGAAAACAATTGTAAGATATTATAATTGAACCACTTCAATTGCTAACTTCACGATGCATTTCAACGCATAATGGATGCACATTCATGAAGTGTGTTTCGGGAAATCATTTTTGAAGTATTTAGTAAATTTATTAAAGATTTCTCTCAAAGACCCAACGATTATCACTCTAGCTGCCTATTTGAAAAACCATTGAAATTTATTTATTTATAAATTCTTTTGTTTATTCATAACTTAACACACCAAAGAACGGCACTAGAGATAATAACATTGGTCGATGTAATAAAGTCTGACAAGGGAAGTGTCAGATAGCCGGGTCTCAGATTTTATTCAAACTTAGTAGTCGTACAGACCGCTGTATGCGGTTTATGAATCACCCCACATATAGGGTTATATAACCAACAGTTTAAACGAAAATGGCCTTAAAAATTTCAAAATTCCCTTTATACGGGCCACCCACATAACTGACAAGCTGCGAAAAATTTGAATATTATTAAGAATTATGCTTGAATTGTAAAAATATGAAGACAATATTATAAAATAATTATGGAAAATGGAAATTATGTGCATGAAGGAATAATGGAAATACGTCGTGAAAAGATAAGGAAGTGACATAATTATAAGGCTGCCTTCGACCGAAAAAAAAAGTCTAAGCCTGACGTCGTGTATGCAAATGAAAAATTTGCCTCGCGCAAAAATAATAGTTCGAGTAAAAATAAAAAAAATCTTGACCGCATTGTAGGATTCCGTAAAAGAAAAACAAAAAAAAACAGCGGAAGAAACATACCCCGTATTGGAATCGAACCCGTGTCTCTAGACCGGAGACAAGCACGTCAGCCACCCGTCCTGCTTGTCAGTTATGTGGGTGGCCCGTCTGAAGGGAATTTTGAAAATTTTAAAGGCCTTTTTTGTTTAAACAATTGGTTATATAACCTTATATGTGGGGTGATTCATGAACCACATACAGCGGTCTGTACAACTACTAAGTTTGAATAAAATCTGAGACCCGGCTATCTGACACTCCCCTTGTGAGCCACCTTAATGGCTTTGTGTCACCTCCAGGTCATAAATAAATTTGCCAATAAAACCATTCAAGTGGGGTGAACAAAGCTATTTTGATTACTCCCACAAAGCTAAGCCAAGAACTGTTTCCTTTGACAATAGATTTATTCATACCATTGGTTATCTCATAGTAGCGTCATTGTAAAGGTTTTCTTACATATTTTTGCAGCACTCAAATTTTGAAAACAGCAGATAATAAGATAAGCCCCTTGTCGGGGCGGGGGAAGGGTATATACATAACCCCTCCTCCCCTTTTGTCGTATTCATCGTCATCGTGATTCTGTTGCAGTGAGTGAACAACTCGCGCGCCGCCACCGGCCTCGTCCGGCACTCCAGGAAAACATCCGACGACTCGTGGGGGAGGGGCGTGTTCGCGTAACTCGGCCGAACTTCATCGCAGCCAATGAGCAGTGCGTTTGCAGAGACCTATCCGTAAACACAGAGTAAACACACATCTCTCCGCTCCGGATTGCTTTTGCATTGTCTCTCCACCATTCCGGCTCAGAGTAACTGAGTTCACAGTAAAAAAAAAACAAAATCGCTGTGTCCGCCTTTCCAAGAGCAAATAGACCCACTGTGTGTGATTTGGTATTACCTGAGGAAGGAGATAAAAAGATAAAGAGGCATTACCCCACCTTTCTCGATAATATACGCAATTTAATGACGCATACATACTACATTTGAGATCAAGTGTTCTAACGATTATGGTTAAAAAGCCTTTTTATGACATCTATGACGCACTTTCCTTAAATATACCCAAAATAAACTGATACCTTTTTAAAGCAAATCATAGGGACGACAATAAATTTTCACATTAATTACTTTGCGTTCCAAAAAATATATTTATCGATTCAACAAGCTTTATATCTTCAGAAAATTACTTCAGTTTTGTCCATTCACCATAAAGTTCCGCTAAGTCCCGGCAATTCCTAAACAAACCAAGTTGGCGATTAGCAGAAAAAGGCCAATTAGACTACATATTAAAAAAAAGTTTAAAGATGACTTCAAACGACACCACTTAATAAATCGAAACCCGATTTTTGTCGAAGAATCTTGTGAAAGCATGAAAATTTGACTTTATTAGACAGTGTTATAGGTTAGACGTACCAGAAAGGAGATGAGTTATGAGACAAAATCGATGGTGCAGGAAAATGTTGACGAGGGACGAAATTCTAGACGGTGAGACGTAAAAAGCCGTGACTCAGTGGAGAAAGTTCGGCTTCAGAGAATTGGAAGGAATATGCTTAATAATAATGAGAGATAGTAGGAGAAGTACCTTGTGTCATCACGACAGAGGTGATTTATTTTCTTTTTTTTTACTTCTAAAAATTCATTTTCCAACAAAGTAATTAATACCTTACGAACTAATGCAAACCACAGTAGATCAGATCATGAGAGTATAATTAGGGAAATAGACTGCAAAACCGACAGGTTTAAATATGTAAATTTTTTTCCTCGATCAATATGAGATCATAATGGCTGCTTTAACACTTTGTAGTAGGTATTTGGTAGATAGTGTAGCTGATTGATTGGTGTGCTCATCAATGAATGTTTCTAAATCTGCCACGTAGTGCTAACAACATGTTTTGCAAGTTCCCAGCATAACTCTTGTATTTCGTTTATGTAGTTGCATTACAGATTAATTTAATACTTTCTGAAGTATTTGCAGCGTACCTATAGTGTAATGCATGTTGGTGAAATTGTCGTGAAAGGTTCCGTGGAAAGGTCTTGAATCCTGATGGCTTTCGGGATAGCTTCCGCGTTATGTCATTTTTGTGACGACAGTTTCGCGAGCGTTCCAGCTCGCTTCTTCAGGGTTGCTGCCAAACATTTGGCTATTTATGCTAAAATGCACCGAGAACACTTCGAATCTGAAGAAGCGAGCTGGAACGGTCGCGAAACTTTCGTCAGAAAAGTAACACAACGGGGAAGCTATCCCAAAAGCCATCATGATTCATGTTTATATGTATAATAAATTCTCAGGCTTCACTTGGTGGAACAAAATTGCGATGGTTTCTAAATAAATTCACCTTGTAATATTCCACAATTTTTATTCGGACCTAGGTTTCGACTCAAGTTATGTCATTATCAATGTGACAATATTACACCACGAGCCACTTATATGCATCGTCAGGGTTTGTGGGACTACTTCCACTCCCCTACGCCCTGACAATGTATATAAGTGGGTCGTGGTGTTATACGGTCACCTTGATAATGACTTGAGTCGAAACCTAGGTCGGATTAATAAAAACCATTGCGGAATATTGCAAGGTGAATTTATTTAGAAACCATGATTCATGCCGGTGAAAATTAATTTCTATACTGCAGTGCAGTGCACGTTGGTGATAAGTCGCCCCAGCCAAACATCCTTGAGGTGGCTGGTAGGGTGATATGTAGACGTGAATCGAAAGCAGCCCCGCGCACGCCTAATGCATTGAGTGGCATTGAGGAAAGCACGCAGTGGCTCTCACTCAGTTGGGGAAGGATTTCGAGGAGAAGCGGCGGTGGCTGTAGTTGGTGGGGGGGGGCAGAAAGAGGAACGTGTGGAGTCAAGATAGCGAATAGCGGAGGAGAATGAGAAGACGATGAGGAAGTAAGAGGAAAGGAAGGAAGGGAGATAGCGAGCTGAAACAAAGGGTGGTGCGGAGATGAGAGAGAGAGAGAAAGGGCCTTATAGGACGGAAATGAGGAAGAGAGAGGCAAGATAAGAGCACCGGAGAACGTGCCGGGGAGAGTGTTCCGGCCCAGCGAAGCGCCGCCACCGGTGCAGACTTGAATAGTTGACCACTTGGGAGGCGGGAGTCCTTCGGTCGCTGGGAGGGGGTGCGGAAGGGTTGCCAGAATAGATACCGCACGAGTCCAACAATGCGACGGGAGAGGGTGCGAGGGGTATATATGGGGAAGAGAGCCTGCATGCCTCAGATTGCGTTATCGCCAGCCCGCTCGGTCACAGAGCCGGCGGCGGCGGCAATCCTTCCAGGGTGCATCGACACATTCCGTACCCTGGGGGCGGAGGGGTCGGAAGCGGAGGAGGTGGAAGAGCAGCAGGGGGTGTGGCCTTCCCCAAAGAAACCCCCCTATTCCTTAAGGAAAGAGCAACCCCCAACCTCTTCCCCCACCGAGCCGCCGATCTTGGCATTCACCGATTAAGCGCATAATTGAATCTCTAGTCCATTGGTTCGGCAGTGCCGAGAGGCGGTAGATTGAGGCGTCTTGTGTATGGAGGGACCCTGGAGGGGTAGGGGGGAAGCATTCCCTTTAACCCCGAGCAGCAGCTAGAAAAACCCTTCCACCGTCTCTATTCCCCCCTCCACCCCAGAATCCCGTCCCCACCGATGGCACTTGGGCATGATTCACATTGACGTGGCATGCGAATTCCAGGGCCCGCCCGACCCGGCAACACAAGCGACGAACCCTTCCCGTGCGGCATGACTTCTCGGACGTGGAATTTATTCGGGGAGCCAGCGGACACGAGAGAACTTCCAAGAAATGCCAAGATAAATAGTTTCGCCCTAAGAATTATTACTACACCTAAGGAAGGAATTCCGGTCTGGCTCGATGGGCAAAAAAGGAAAAAGAAACCTCTGGCCACACTAATTATTCGGAGGAGGAATTCCGTGCCAATTAGTTGATCTGGAAGTTCTCATGCTAAAATATTTCTTTTCGGATGAATTTAACCAGACACAAAACGACAAGGATTTAGTGCATGGACATGAATCTGAGACAAAATCAACTGTTTGTTCACGTGATGATAAAATATGTCCAGCTGCGACAATCTGAAATCTATTGAAAGATGTCTTAGAGTTTATTTTTTGAAAGGAATAATTCAACCCGGCACAAACTCATGTTATCTCCCCAAAATATATATGTGTACGTTATTTCTATAAATTTTTCAGAAGAGTAGAAGAGGAAAAGACTATGTGCAGCACCACACATAAAAAACGAACCAGAAGGATTGGACTTACCTTGATGCACAATGGGTTAGTGAAGAACATAAATGTAATTCCAATCATTGCATTGACAAAAGCAATGCAATGCTATTTGGGTTTAAGCAACCTATAGCAATTGTACACTAATAAACCCCCATCGAAATTCGTCTAGATGGAAAATGGCTTGGTGGTGTAACTGACTGACACACCTGACCCGAATTGGGATATCTGGGTTCGAAGCCTGGTCAAGTCAACTAATTTTTATCGTGGCGAATTTCCAACCCTGGTGTACATAATTGAAGGTAAAATAGAGGGAATATCCCCATAGGAAGACCCAGGAATAAGTTCATGAACCAAATAAAGAGGAAAGTACATAAGAAGAGATACCAGGAGCTAAGGGAACTAGCATTGGATAGGGAAGGGTGGAGGGGCCGCAGTCAACCAATCTCAGGATTGAACAACCAATGATGAAAAGGATTAAATGTTATTCCTGGAGAACACAAACTTAGCCGGGATTTTAAAACAGGTTTTGTTCAAAAGATATATTCCCCCATGTACGCCATGTCAACCATCCGGTTTCTTCACTGTATTCAACTCCCTCGCTCCCTTAAACTTTTTACAAACATTTTATTACAAAAATTCTTTACCCCTCTTCCCAGCTTTACCAGATTACCTCCCAAGAGTTACTTTCTTCATTCATTTTCCTCTCTAGACGCGCTATCTCCTTTTTCCGAGTGATCCCATAACAGCAACTCAAAAATTCTTCTTATCAATATTACTTCCAAGTTTATCCACATTTTCTTTCGAGGAATCCCTACCTCCAGCTCACTACTGCCTAATATTCCCTTGCAAATTTACTCTTCTGCCGAAATAGCTCTCCCGAAAAATTCTGGTTTATTTCAAAAACTTCTCTCCTCGGTCGGAGATGGGAGGTAGAGGAATAATTCTGTGCAAGAATCTCTCCTTTAATAAAAAAAATCCTCCCATAACACTTTCTTGGCTCTCACTCCTTCACCCCTGGAAATATCCCAGCTCGCCATTAATCACCATTTCTGCCCAGCCCCCTTCTTCGTCCCCTTTTCTCTCTCCGTCCTCCTCCTCCTCCTCAGCCCGTTCGTTCCATGCATCTCGCCCTTCCCTCTGCCACTTCTCTCTCTCTCTCTCCTCGCCCGCTCTCTTCCACATCCCATCCCTCTTATTTATCTATCCTCCTCTCTTCGCTCTATTTAACTTCCAATCTCCTCGTCTTCCCTTCCGCACTCGCCCATCTAACCATTTATCTCAAAACCCCCAAAAGCGTCCTCCGCCGCAACTATCTCCGCTCTCTTCCTCCTCCTTTGCGCGCACACAACTCTTTCCCAATTTCCTCATCTCTCCCTTTCCCTTCCTCCTCCTCCTTCCTCTATGCCTCCTCCCCTTCGTCCTATTCCTCTCTCTCCCTCTCTCCCGTCCCCGCTTGCTTTAACACGCTCTATAGCGCTTTCCACACTTACTCGACAGTATGGACTCTTTGGAAGACTTGTTTCCAATGCAAATAGGAAACGGCCCCGGCGTCGGCGGGGTAAGGTCCTCGCCTGCTAACCCGAGGGTCGCGGGTTCGAGTCCCGTCTGAGTAGAACATTATCTACCCAGCACTTGGGTGTTTGTGTCTGGTCTGTTGTTACTGTTATTCACCCGACGTAAATTGGCCCATTAAGCTGTGTTCGGGATAGTGAACATAAATAAAATAAATATACCTTCATACGGCCGGTGATGCGATGCTGCCAACAGCACCAGGAAAATCAGCACTAAGCTATATGATATATTAACTATATGCATAGGTACAGCATATACTAGGTACAGTATATACTAGGTACAGCAGCTATATAGTATACCATCTCCAATTTCAGGATTCTTCAACAACGCACATATAATTTGTTTTTTTCTAAGTTGTAAATAATTACTGGTAGACTAAACACCGTGGGTATGAGTTATCTGAGGAATATTTGCGGCCAAAGTAGAATGGGTAGGGTCAGGAATGAGTGGGTCATGAATGAATGTGGGTTAAATGCTCCATTAATGGACGTGTATGAAAGGAGTGTGCTTCGTTGGTTTGGTCATGTTGAGAGAATGGATGAGAGTCGAATAACGAAACAGATATATGACAGTAGAATGAATGGTATGAGAGGTAGAGGTAGGCCAAAAAAGTTGAGGTTGAATGTGATTGAGGAATTTCTTAGGAGGAGGAATATTAGGAGTCTTAAAAACAGGAGGGCGTGTATGAAGCAGTGTATGGGGGTGAATGAGGCAAAAGAGTTTTGCAAGGATAGGTCAGTATGGAGGAAATTATTGAAGCAGAGTTAGATTTACAAATATGAATTTATGAGTGAAACTTAGTGACTGTGCCTACCCCGGAAGGGAAAGGCGTGATAGGTATGTATGTATGTATGTAAGGAATTACTGCCGCATTAGGAGTCTAAATGCAGTTGTTATATACAAGTTGCGCTGCAGTCGGCGCGTATGGCTGGACTAATGTGGTCATTAAAAATATATTCGTGGAATGATCAGCATGCCATGCACATAAATCGTGACTTTCAGTCGGTTACGAGTTCTTATTTACGGGGAAAATCATTTCTAAAAATCAGATTTGTCTTTTCATTTCTCTAAACTGTCAACCATAACCATGAATAATGTGGCCTCTGCGCAGATGTGGAGGAGCTAATGTACAGTAAAAGAATTAACTCATAATACTTTTTCACTTTTTTGAATCCAGTTTTAAATTCGCGAACGATTTCAATAACTGTTTAAAAAGATATGCGATAGGTGTCACTGACCGGTGAACTGACAAGTGGAGTGCAAAATATGATTTTACTAATCAACATGGAACTCTATAAAGCTGAACCGAGTATTATTTCATTCATTGAGACCGTTCACGTATTAAAAACATACTTAAAAAACGTGGAAAACTGCTAAAAATTAATTCTTTCACCAACTTTCGTTTTAGTGCACGAAAATCTATGGGCATCGATAGATTCGTTTAACTACGAGAGTGAGGAACCACGCAAATAGCTGGGCCCAAAAAATCTCATCGGCTTACGCTCAATGAGAGACGCGTTTCTCCGAATGGTTCTGGAATGAGGAGAACTCTTATTGACCAGGAAAATATTTCTCATTTAACCTCAGGTTGTAAATCGATAGGGAAAGTGAATCAATCAAAGATGCTCTGAAAACAACCAACTCGCGAAAGCAATTTGTTCATATTTTCAAAACCGCTCTCCCTTTCTGTAAATGTAGTGATACCTGCCTCTCCGGTCACATTCCTTTAGCGGTCACATCTATAAGCGGCCGATATTTTTAAAAATGAATTTTCCCCACAAATAAGCAATGTAAATTTCCCCTCCCCCTCTCTTCAGCGGTCGCCTCCTTAAGCTGCTGTATTGGATCGGATTTTTGGGGAGGCGACCGACAGCTATGGTCATTTGCGCCATTGGGGATAGGTAAGGGAGGAAGGGTGGGTCAAACCCGGCGTCGGCATTAGCCTGCTCTTAGCGAAAGGCGCCAAGGGGACCACGGTTAAACGTCTCATCCGACAGACGGAGTACTGAACTTGAAGTAGTCCTCCACAAGACACTCAAGTAGTGACCTGGCTTCCGCTGAAAAACATCCTCCTCTGCAGGACCTTAAGCGGCCCATATGTCATGAGTCCGGTGGTGGCCGCTAAATACAGGTTCCACTGTACATAAGTATCAGCGTGTGGTACTATTTTATAACTTCGATGTATTAGAATACACCACCACTAAGATATAATTTTATACTCAAGGAATTTTTTCGATCGTTACAACGTTGATCCACTCAATGAAGAGAAAACGATGCATCATATAACATTACCTGCAGAAGGTCGCATAACTGTAGAATATGAACGATGAAGAACTTTCAGAAAAGAAAGACATGCCACATACTGAGGCATGGTCGTTTCTTAACGGCCCTAGTTCGATGAAGCAGGTCGAACAACCATATCCAGTGAAACTGTAAGAATCAAAACAGACACTCCTCTTTTACATGATTCAGTATTTGAGCAATCGAATCTGGAAAGGATGCCGGCAACATCAAACTGTCATCGACAGAGTCAATTCGATCGAACTGACAGAGTCACAGAAGCGTCATTCTAATCATCTGGATAAAGAGAACTGTAATCGACTGAACGGTTATAAGCAACGGAATACGGTGGATGAAAACTTACTTTACAAACCCTCTATGGACAAGCGAGTCCAATTTGTTACGTTTCAAAATTATTTAAATATCTGCTTTCTAAGAGGCTTTTCAATTTAGTTGCTACGCTAGATAGGACTGTAACGCTTAGGATTAAGTGTGTGGAAAGTTGCGTCTTTTTCGGTGGTTGGTCAAACAATTTGAATACATGAACGTGTGACGGTACCTACTGACAATGGCGTGCCAGGCGGAGCTATAAAAATTAATAGTTTCAGCTGTCATATGAAGAAAAAATTGGGAGTTTAAAAAAAGGCACGTTGTGAAAGTAATGTTGAAGTATACCTTGCGTAAATATTATTATGAAAAGTATTATTTTAAATGAAATACATATGCAAATCAAATACGTCACATTTCAAAATAAATGTTATTATCAAATCAATTACATTTTTTAAAATGCTTACATAGCACTTTAAAAAACCAATAAAGTAGCAGAATTATTTTCACTCTGATGTTTCATAATTCTGCCCATGGAGGGTTAAACATGGATTTATTTTGGCAAGGCGGATGACATAATATCCCCGCAAAACTTCACATACTATCATTACAAAGCTAAAGGGAGCAGTCTAACGATGGGGACTCCATCAGGTTGGCGGCGTAATGCAAACACTTCGCGGTGCACTCTCTAGGCACATCTCAATGGGCGTCGAAGACATTTTCGTCTCCGGAGGGGTTATCAACGGAAGTTGCGCTTGCCTAGCCAAAGATCCCCTTCATGAATTCAGGGGCTCATCAGTAGTAGAATAATGATCACTGCATTGTGCTTAAGTTTTGCGTGTGGCCAGGAAACGACAAAGGATGAAGTTATGAGAAAACCTAATGAAAAATCCACCCACAAAATTATAATTCAAAGCAAGAATTGAATTTGTAAAATTTCACCACGGTTTTATTCACGCAGCAGGTGCAATAGTTTTTACCCGCTGGGGTATCATCAGGTTGTCCATTGTACCTGGTGATGCGTGAACAATGCATACCAGTGTGAATAAACCGTTGTGGATCTTTACAAAAATAATTTTTTTTCTTTCTTTCAATGCAGTAGAGTTCCATCAAAATACGCCAATTTGCATTCATATAACGTAATGTAAGAAAACAATTGCACTCTTCCACAAATTGCTTTAATGCGTACAACGCGTTTCGGCTCACAGAGCCATCATCAGGTACAAGACAAAGTTGTAAGAGAGTACATCACATATATATATCTTTTCAAAGGAGGGGGGGGGTAGTGGGAGGAGACTAGAGGAGGAGTGGGAAGGAGGAGGTAGTGGCGGAAGAAAATTGGGAGAAATCAGGAAAAACCAAGGGAGGAAAGGGGGGGGAACGGACTAAACCGTGAGAGAAAGGGCAAGAAACGGCAAAGGGGGGGAAAATGCGGGGAGGAGGGAAGAAGGCAGGGAATGGGCATGTCATTAGAATGTAGGGAAGCGGCGCTAGGGAAAAGGAGGGGGGAAGAATGCACCTGAGGGTAATTAGGAAAGGGGGTAAGAATAGGAAGGGATAAGGTGGGCACCGCCCGGTTAAGGGTGGAGGGACTGGGTGAGTGGATGGGAAAACCACCAAGGGGAGGGGGGGGAGTCGGTTGGGGGTGAGGGTGAGTGGGAGTTTGGCTGTTTCTTTTAGGCCTGAATCTGTTGAATTCATTTAACCCTGAATTTTGAGCCGCTCTAGTTTTGAGAGTGGATTTATAAATATCAAAAGGAAAAAAATAATAGGGAAAGACGTACAACGACATTTTGCTATCGATACTGAGAACTGTTGTCTGAGAATGAAATGAAAATGGGAACACAGAAATTGAGGACGCAATTCAATTGCGCCCCGAAGGAGATATTGACGGCGTGGCGAGGGCAGATAAATACTCTTCCGCCAGCGGTCGGATCAAAGAAGGTACCCTAATCCTATTGACTGCGTTCACGTTACATCCGCGGCAAGTTCCTTTAGTTTGTTAGCTTGGTTTAGGGAATCATGCCAACTGCTTTCTCGTTGATTAATTAAAAAAATACCGCCATACCAACTTGAACATTTCTCTAACCAACTACTTTCAAACAATCCCAGTAAAAAAGGGGACCCAACTGTGTATCGCACAATTCTTCTCATACTTAAGGTAGTCCGAGCGAGATAGTTTCCTAGTCATAATAGAGACCATATTCGAATTGTACGTTTTAATTTCACCAGCTGTAGGACATATAGATTGCATTATTAATGGTGCGATAATATAGTTTTATATGACAGAAATGGTAAGTAATTAGATGAAAATATCTAAATAAGTCTTTAGCTTGACTCATTTTTTTGGCGTGGTGCATTTGAAACTCCTTCAAAATGGAAGGTTTTTTGTGATTCCTAAGAACCTATTGCGGTTACAATATGATTAAGTTAGAAAAATTGTTGAAAAAACATACAAACTCCACGCTATTAGTTTTTTACGACAGTTTTTTAAGTGTTAGAAATTCCTCATTTTGTTAATAATGTCTCTCTGGAGTGCATACACGTACCATTTCCCATGTAAAAGGGCTGGTATTTCCTGGCAAATAACTCCGAAAGTAATGTAGTTAGGGGTTGAATTTTTGGTGTCATTAGAAGGGAGAGATATATTTCTTTAAAATGAGATTACATTAATTGATTTCCAGGTAAAATGATATTTCGCTCAAACTACCTTAAGCAATGGGAATACTGTTGCCAATTTCAAATAGAGGATATACCGTGTCCTTCGAATTAGATGTGCTGAATATATATTCTCAGCATGAAACAATATAATTAACAGGATAATGGAGTATTTCCTCCAGGGTCGCCGGTTTTATTTGCTCGTCTCTGACCCGGGGGGAGGCGGGACTTTATGTGTACACATATATATTTGTGCCAGGGCTTTGCATGCCTCAGAGACTTCTTTATCTCGCCCTTCTCGAAAGCTATTTTATTCCGCCACCGCTCTCTTTATTTACAATCCCTCGGCCAGTGCAAGCACTTTAGCATACGCTTCCCTGCCCCCGCGCGACACAGATACACCCATCCCTACGTTCTCTGGCTCGTTTCCGCTCCTCTTTCCTCCTGCGTCCACCCTTTTTTAAGCCCTTCTCCGCTCCAAAACGTCCCCTCGCCCTCCCGCCCCCAAATCATACCTAAGCTCTCCCACAGCCGTTCCTTAAAAAGTCGGTTCGCAAACTACTGTCATAATTATTTCCACATATTTTTCCCCCTCTACACTTTAATCTCCTCCTCTATCTCTCCGGAAACCGACAGTCTCATCCTTTCCACGACGTCGTGTTTATCTCCAAGCTTGGAAATTCTTCCCCACAGCTAAGGAGTTCAAATTGTTCCACAGCGCTTGACCCTCGACCCAAGGATATTCATAGACGTCCGAAATATTTGTAAATACCCTCCGAATTCGTCCCTTTTGTGCCAACTCACTTGGAAAACATGTGTGTGCATACTTTTTTAATGCAAAACGGTAAGTCTTATAGCTTGGATGAAGGATTCTGGCTCATATATGCGCAGACCGATAGAGAAAGAAAGGGAAATTAACATGGAAAAGGATTGTTTGGATATTTTTTCCATTAGAAGGAGGGTCATCACTTTCATCTTCGCCCTCTTGTAGCTGCAATATCTCAAAATAAACTCCCTGAATGCAAAAAAGGATTTTTCTGTCCATTTACCACGGACTTTAAACCGAGCTCCAACCGACGAAGTAAAAAAAAACATGTAGCCACGCACAAAAGAACAAAATGAGTTTATTCAACCTATGGGGGTGAACTTCCCACGATAAGTTTGGAATGTGATATCCCTACGTACGAATAGAAAATGAAAATTTTCCAATCTTTTTGTCAGAGTTTGTTCTTTGTAGCGAAAAATTTGGGTTTATCCCCAACGACAGTGGGTTAGTAAGTACGATAAAGTCTTCTTTTGGTAAAATGTGGAATCTAGATCAAATACGCCCCCACTGAAGTTTGCCTTAAAATAAGACAGCTTGGATGTATTACTGGTTAAAACACCTGGCCGACATTCGGGAAATTTAGGTTCAAATCCCGGTTAAGCCACGAGACAATTTCCCTGATTTCATCCCCTTGGTGTACAGCATAAAATTATGCAAAATACTACCACGTCGTAAGTACATTTTTGAAAAGTGCGTGGATAAGACAATCTGTTGACGCCCACTGGGCATTAGTCTCTCGCGGAATTTTCTCTCTCCAGTTAATCAAGGGGAAAAAAGATTAAGGATGGGGAAATCTCTTCATCCTTATGAGACGGCCGAACTACTTTCCTCCAGAAGCTTATAAAAAATTGACTTTTTTCTCGGTTTAATACCAATGAAGATTTAAATGACACAGTAAAAGCTCTCTCGAGGGGAGTTTTCTAAGCCATTTATCCGCCTGCTTCCACCTGCAACGTGGACACATAAGTTCTGCATCGGAGGAAGAGGATAACTTGCTTTCCGTTCCGTTTTCTCTGGTTAATGGGAGTACGCATCAGTGGCGGGAGCTCAGCTACGTAAACCCCCGAATCCGAAGGATGAATGTCAAGAGACGTTTTTGGGAAAGAACATACACATGGTAAGCGCGGTAAGCACTTTAGGTAGTTTGAGCGAAATATTATTTCACCTAGAAATCAACAAATGTGGTCTCATTTTAAAGAAAAATATCTTACACTTTCTCAGATACTAAAATATCAGCCCCTAAGGGAACTACTTTCCGAGATTTTTGACGAATAATACCGACCCTTTTACTGGGAAATAGGTTATGTTCTCCAGAGAAACCTTATTTTAAAAAATGTGGTGTTAATAACACCTATATTTCGTCAAAAATTCAACTTTCCACCACCTTCTTCACACCCACATCTCAAATGCCTGCAGCCTATTCTCGTCCTCCTTTCTGGGGGTCCACGTTTCTGACCCATACAACGCTACGCTCCATATTAAGCTCTTCACCAGCCTCTTATCCACATCCTTACCCAATATCCTCGCCATCAGCTCCCTTCTATTACTAAACACCTCCTTAGCTAGCGCTATTCTCTTCCGTATATCTTTGGTACTGTGGTACCATTTTCCTCTAGCGTAATTAAATTGCTCTACTAAGTAATTTAATTGCTCGAGTTTGTGTCCTCCAACTTTAATCACGAGCCTAGCTTTCCTTGTCCGAGAGAATCTTATTACTTTTGTTTTCTTATGGTTTATCATCATTCCGAAAATCCCGAACTGCATTTCTAAAGCATCTACCAAAGCTTGCAGTCCCTTCGAAGATCCACTAACCAACGCCTGATTGTCCGCGAATCTTACTTAATCAGATTCCCTCCTGCTTTGAATCCGACCTCAAGTTCTTAATATGCCGGGTTCATATTGATTTGAAATCTCAGACTTCCAGTGAAATCGGGCCGAGTTAGTCTGCTTCTCCTACGGATCCCACTATCCCGTTGCGTTTACCATGCCGAGCTGAACCGCCCAAATCGATCTGAGTTCGGTAGGTAAACGTAGTGATAGCCGACGTACTGTGATGATTGTTGCAACGTTGCCAAGGGAAACTTCTGCTATTTACCTTATTTACCAAATTTCTTATAAAAATACTTCAAAATTAGGCATTTAATATACGTCGTTTCATTTTTTTATAGCCTGAAGTTAATTGAACCCTTTTCTCAGTTAGTTAAAAAACCATTATGTCAAATCCCGCCTAAATAGTAGTGGAGACTGAAGTCAGTATTATTACTGGTATTCGGTACGAGGTAAAAGCTTCAGTTTAATGCATTTTCCTATAAGATTTTACCAAAAGGAGTAGTTACATAATATTTTTAAAATATTAAAGGCAGTACCAAACAAATTTTTTCTCATTACAGCATTTTTTTAAATCTTAAGAAAACATGACTGCGAAACACTGGTTCCACCTCAAAATGACTCAAAACTGACGAAATACGCAGGGGTGCAATAAAAAATTTGGCCCGCCACAATGTGATGGATTGGTTTCCGGGCAGTTCCCACCTATCCCAATACATGGGCCATCGTAAAGCTTTCCTCCACATTTGTTTATTCGCAAAATGAAAAAAAACCTTTAAAACAGAATTTTTCCGAAAAAGTTTGAAAAAGTTCGGAAAAGAACTTTTCCAAACCATGGCTCCACATGCGTACATACAACGCCCCCCTACTGCAAGATTAAAAATCATACACCATATCACATACTTATTCAATTACTAACAATGAAATATAAATATTTATTATTGCATTACTAGTTGTAACAAATCAATAAGATATATAGTTTATTCATCCTGAAACATTTAAGTATGGCTACCGTTGGGTCAGAACCCTGCCTCCAGAGCCCACTGCTATCCTATGTTTCTTTTCACCCCCGAGATTAAAGCACCGCACCTTGGGGGGTAGGTAGCGCATACATTGGACACCAATACTCTACAGCATCAAAGGATCGCAGTTATAAAAATACCTCGAAAAACCCACTCGGGAGAAGGAGGCCTTGGCAGAGTAATCGATTGCCCTAAGGCAACGTGTTAAAATGACATTAAATTTTGTAGAATCCGAAAAGGTAACGTGCAATTTTTTTACTTCGATCAACAATTATCACTAAGAATAACACTTATGTTAAAATTCGCGCAAACCTGTTGAGACTGAGAAATCCATCCAACCGCCTAAGGATATGAAAGATTTCCCAGAAAATTAACTGCGGATTTCTCGGCTTTCGAACCGTGTAATAACGACGAAAACAAGTGAATTTGCTTTGAAATATTTAAAAATGAGGATTTCTCAAAACATCTTGAGTAACACCTGAACACATTAATAAATATGGTTCAAATGATGAGTAATGGCTGCCACAACAGTGGGGGATTTTCAGCTATACACAACCGCCAGCATAATCGCTCGTGCCTTATTATCCTGACGAAGATGGCTTAGTCTGCCGTCGAAACGTTGATAGTTTTCAACAACATCAACCGCGTGTGACACCCGAGAAATCTTTCTTCACCTTCAGAGTTTTAGCGACACATTATTTCCCCAAAAATTCAATGAATTTGGACCTATTTCAAAGAACAACATTCCACCTTTCAAATGAACCGAAATACGTTATCCATTTAACGTGGAAAATAGTATGGGTGAGCTCCCCAGGGACACGTAATTAAAAAAAGCGGAATACTTCAATCCTAGATCTCATCAGAAAATTCTGGGGAGCTTGCATGTTTTCTTGACTTGTTTAAAAATTGATCAATTAATGAGTGCAGACATTTTTAACGGAATTGCAAAAAAAGTCGATCGGTTTAAATGCACATTCTTCGTACGGATTGACAAAATTAGCCAAATTGAAGACTTAGGAATACGGATTTAGTCAATTACTCAGCTTCTCAGATATATACGAAACTTAATTTTTCGCCATTGATCAAGAGATATTTACTTCACGCTTCTAACACCTGCTGGAGTTAAAAAAAAGTTCGTATACCTACAGTGTCTAATATAACTAGGAACAAATCTCGTTAAAACTGCCTTGAGGTAGTGCGAGCGAGATAGTTCTGTAATCAAAATATATAGACCATATTTAAATTATACGTTTAAATTTCACCAGCCGTGGGACACACGAATTAAATATTGCATTATTAACGGTGCAATAATATAGTTTTAAATGAGTAGGAAGGTTTATTGTGATCCCAGAAAAATTACTGCGGTGACAATATGATTAATTTTCGAAAATACTTGAGAAAACATAAAAACTACCCACTGTTGACTTTTTGACGAGATCTAGGAATTTGAAATTCCTCATTTGTTAAGTAAGGTCTCTCTGGAGTGCATACGCGTACCATTTCCCATGTAAAAAGGGATTGTATTTTTTGACAAATATCTCGGAAAGTAATTAGGTAAGGGGTTGAATTTTTGGTTTAAATGGAAGGATGATATATTTTCCTTTAAAATGAGATCAAATTCATTATTTTCTAGGTAAAATGATATTTCGCTCGAACTACCTTAAAACCAGAGAGAGGAACCAAGAGCGGTGGTTGAAGCGGCGAAGTAATGGCGGGGGTGGAATATCGATCGCAGGGCGTTCAATGCCTCCGTCCTACCTCTTTCTCGCCCGTTCGCTCCCCCTCGAATCCCTTCGGAATTAAGTCGTTTCCGTGTCGACCTCGAGAAAGTGGGATCTCCAAATCCATCCCGCCCCCCACTACCCACTAAGGGGCCTGTGATGAGCGGGAACTCATCCGCCCACCTCTTTCTTTCCTCTTCTTCGCGTCTCGTCTCTCCCTCTCTCCCTATGCAATTTCCCTCCAACCCTTCCCGACCATCAACCAATCAGGTGCACTCAAGGGTATCTGGCGAGATGCTGTGGTGCATATTTCTGAATGATGAAAGAAATTTTGTGATGTCCACTTAGTTTTTTATTGGTGCAACGCGTTTCAACGATTTCATTGTTATCGTCAGGTACAAATTTTGGTTTGTACCTGATGATGACGATATAATCGTGGAAACGCGTTGTACCAATAAAAAACTAAGTGGACATCACAAAATTTCTTTCATCCTCCAGTCAACCAATCCCTCTACTCTCGTTTTAATAGCCACAAATATTACTAATGTCTTAAAAGTTATAGTCTTGAGTGTTTCAATTTATTGAAAGTTCATTTTCGCACCGTCTGTATTTATTCCGTTGTCTCGGGCGTGAATTCGTGGAATATGCTTAGCATTGAAAATGGTAAGTATAATATAGTTTTTCTACATACATTTATTACAAAGAGACACCTAGATTTCGACGAAGCTCGTCATTATCAGGTACATTAGTAAAAGAAGATATTTTCAACAGATTCAGGCGAGATATAGTGATAATTCGTCATATTAAAACAGAAACAACAATTGTACTATTATAAAAGGTATTTTAAAGCATACGAAGCGTTACAGCTCACAGAGCCACCATCAGGTACAAGACATATTTGGTAGAGAGCGCATCACATTCATACATTTTACAAGTTTGAAAAAAGGGGATTTCTTATTCCCTGAGAATTCACTGGATTCCCCCTCCCACCCTTGGTTTTTCCATTTTCCCGCCACTTCCCCGCCTTATTTCCGTTCCTCACTCTACCCCCCTTTTCTCAAACTTGTAAAATGTATAAATGTGATGTGCTCTCTACCAAATATGTCAAGAACCTGATGATGGCTCTGTGAGTTGAAAAGCGTTGTACGTAAGCGAGGAAGGTATGATAAAAGAATTAGAGCGCGTGCAAAGGAGATCCGCTAGGTTTGTTAAAGGCCGTTATGATAATTGTATAAGTGTTACGAGTTTAATAGAAGAAATAGGATGGGAATTACTATCAGAACGCAGGTTAAAATTTAGATTAAACCTTTTCAAAACCGAAAGTAAATTCCAAACCGATTTGTACACAGATGACGTTAGATATATATTGAGAACCCCTGCGTATTACGCTAGGTTTGATCATATTAACAAGATTAGAGAGATAGATTGTCGTGCCGATAGATTTAAAATGTCATTTTTCCCGCGTACTATAATAGAGAACAATAGGCAGCGTAGCAAAGGGATAGGTAGGTGAAATATAGTTAGAGTAGTCTGTAGTGCATGATGCATGTAATTAACAACCAATAATCCCTTTCTTATTATGTATATACTAACCATGTGACCCTATTATCTAGCATACCTTCATTAAATATCCTAGTTGCATGTCAATAGTGCATGTTTGGTGATCTTCACCCCCTGCCACACACCCTCGTGGTGGCTCGCAGGGTAGTACGTAGATGCAGATGTAGATGTACGCATTAAAATGCCTCGTGGAATAGTGCAATTGTTGTTTCAGTTTTAAAAGAAGATATAGAATATATAGTCACTTAAAATTGGGAGAGGTGGAGGTAAGGAGGGAGGAGATGGGAAATGGGAGACTGAGGTGACATTGATATTGGCATGATGAAATGAGATTGACAGAAGACTGCGTAGAAGATCAGGGAAAATTAAGGACTACCGTCGAAAAGGACAAATGTGTGACGACGACCCGGAAACTCCCATTTCCCAACTCCTCCCTCCACAACTCTACTTCCCCCAATATTAAGAGACTATATATGTGGACCCCAGGAGTCAAGGGGTCTAAGTGACATTTTTGAAAAAAAATAAGTTAGGTACAGGAATGGGATGTGAAAATATAAATCTTTTCGGTGGTAAAGGGATCCAAGAGATTTTCTTGACAGGTGCTGCTATCTAGGGTAATGCCTCTTAACTACTTAGTGGGTTGTACCAAACATTTTCAACTTTGACTTAAGTTTTCTCAAAACAATGATTTTTGTTACTTAGACCCCTTGACTTCTGGGGTCCTCATATTCTATTGGATATTGGGCTTAGGAAAAGGTTGGCAAAGTGTTATTTTTGGAGCGTCTTACTGCATGGCTGTGAGACATGGACGGCTTTGAAAATGGATATAATACGGATTTAGGCATTGGAGATGTGGATATGGAGAAGAATGTTGAATATTAGTTGGGCAGACAGAGTGAGAAATGAAGTGGTATTGACCAGAGTGGGGAAAGATAGAGGACTGATAAAGACAATAAAAAGAAGGAAGCAAAATTAGCTGAGCCAAATATTACGAAGAGATTGTTTGATGAAGGAGGTATTAGGAGGGATGGTGGAAGGATAGGGTAAACGCGGAAGAAGAAGAAAGAAAATGACGGATAATTTAGAAGAGGAGACAGACTACGCGGGGATGAAGAGGAAGGCACAAGACAGAGTTATCTATAGGAAAGACTACTGAGGACCTGCTAAACAGCAGTCTACTAATGATGATGATGATAATCTATGTCTTCTTCTACTAATTTACCTGATAATGACGAGCTTCGTTGGAACCTAGGTCGTCTTTTTGTAATATATCTACGTGGAAACACCTAGTTATACTTATCATTTAAAATTCAGCATTCATAAATGAAAAAGTAACTTTGTTTTCTTCCATAGATTTATTTTTGACCAGAGGGGGGAAGATACAGGACTGATAAAGACGGTAAAAACAAGGAAGCAAAACTGGCTGTGATATATATTAAGAAGAGATTGTTTGATGATTGAGGTATTAGAAGGGATGGTGGAAGGAAAGGGTGAACGCCGTAGAAGAAAGATATCGAAAAAGAAAGAATGAGCCAGTATCTGATAATGACACCGCTGTGTCGAAACATGTTGTACCAAGAAAATAAATCTGTGGAAGAAAACGAAGTAACTTTGTTATTTGTCAAATTCAACTTCCACATACTTGAGCCTCAAACTATGGAACCTCTGCATTCATGTTCCATCAATCCATTTTGAGTTATGATGTTGATTTTCACTATCTATTACGAGTTCATTTTCATATTTTCCTGTATTGAACTTCTATTCATTACATTGTTTGTTGTTTCAATAGCAACATTGTTAGAGATTTAAAAGGTATAATGTTATTTGTTTCGTTTTAATGCAGGCTCATTCTCTCTCTTTCAATATCTTTTTTCTTACGGAGCAGTAGCACAGAAGAATAAATTTTATATAAATAAAAAGAAATCGAAAAATACCTCAGGCAATTAGACATGACAGAAGACTACACAGAAACTCCGGTAAAATTGAGGACCACTATCAAAAAGGACAAATTTGAGAGCGCGACACGAAAAAGGAAGGGTGCGTGTTAAAACGGCATTAAATTGTCTAGATACCGAAAAGATAACATGCGATTTTTTTCACTTTGATCAACACATTTCACTAAGAAGAACACCTATGCTATTTTTACGCACACTGGTAGGGACAGAAAAATCGTTCCAACCACCTTGGGGTATGAAAGATTGACGGAACATTAAGAACCATCATCGGAAAGGACAAATTTGAGACCGCGGAACGGAAAAAGAAGAGAGATTATTAATGGACAAAAGTGCGAAAGAAACCGTATTTTAGACACACGAAGAAAATTTGAGAATACAGGAAGAAAAAAAAAGAAGTCATCATATATTAATAAAAGTGCAATCACCCACGTTAGTAGAAAATGATCGTAAATGATAGTAGAAAGGTTGTTTTAAAAGTATGAAGTTTAATAAAAAAATTATGAAATAATTTTTAGTCATAATTAATTCCAAGCACAATAGGGGGCAGGGCGTTTCCCTTGCTTTGTGGGAACGAACGCAGTCCCAGAATGGCGCCGCTATCATCGGAAAGGGTTTGCTAGTTGATAAAAAATAGTTCAACGCAAAAATATGGTGGACATATTCACAACAAGAAGTTTTTCTCAGCTAACTTTGATACCTTATTAATTTTTGGAAAGTTTTTTCCCCATTAGTTTATTCTATCAGCGCTCAACAATTTTTACCCACGATTTGCACGCTCTCTGACCGCGTTTCCAGGAGACAATGCACCTTCTAATCACGACGTACGTAAACAACGATAACACAACACGCACCGCACAAGCGAGGCCTTCCCAACAATACCGGCACCAATCACGGACCGCGGTTGTTCCCTCGAAGCAAGGGCAACGCAACCACCAGCAAACACCTCATATCACTTTCACTTATCTTTCAGTCTTAGGCGCTTCAATCACAAATCATACCGTGAAAGTTAAAGAGTTGACTTTGTCGAATTATTTAAAGCAAATCCAACTGCTCAGCTGTTTAATTCTCTATGAAGATTTTCTACAAAAAGTAATATCCACAACACATGAACAGTGTTTCGTGAAATTTTGTGTTCATTCCTCCTTCGAGCCAGGGAAATATATGATAGTGCCTGAAATTTTTCATAGCGATCTGAGATTAGTATCATAGGCTCCTTTGTTTTAGAATTTGATGCTTTCCCATCCTTTAACCTCTTTCTGTAGGCATTCATTTTTTGGGGTATTTTTGACATTTATCCCCTTTCCATATTTCACATCTTAAACATAGCTTTTTTATCATAATACAATCCAGCTTTTACAGTGGCTGGAACCCTTTGATCAGTTTAATACTAGAAGGACCGGGGTTGGATACCTACCTAGGAGGACCATTACCTGTCATTTTGACGAAACGTCATCGAAACCTAGGTCGAGTGAAAATTTTATTGAAGTTGAAACGTGCATTCCTTCCATTCTTTATGTTGAAAAATCAAAGTTAATTATGGTTTATTGGGGAAATTCCGGATTATTTCGACATAATTATTTTTACTGGAAATTATTCGCGCTATTCGTCATTTTCTTAAGAAGTTCACAATAAAATTCCGATTCAAAATGGCGTGATTGGCGATCGCAAACCTCTGTAGAGTAGACACCTTTTAATAGGATATAATAATATGCTCCCATGTGAAAAAATGACATTATGAATGATTAGTCATAAAATGACACTACTTTCCCCAAAGGTATGCCAGCACAATTGAACTTTTCCGAAAATTTCAGAAGCTGTTAAAAGATATATCTCAAACGCCAGGGATTCAGTAAGTGCAATTAAGAACGCCTTTCACGGGCAAGATGGTGAAGTCTTAGGCCGGTATTCATAGTCCTCAATAATTACAGATTCGTTTCAATCTATGATTATATCTCTAATTAATTACTGTTTCTTATTCATAATCGTCAAAGAATCAGTGATTCGTCAATCGATGATTCTTGAATCAGAGATTCATCAATCTCCGATTATTATGTATTCATAGTCGTCAAATAATCATTGTTTATAGTTCTAGTATTCATAGTCAAGCAAACTGTAATTATTTGGCCAAATAATCATTGATTCGTGAATTAATCTCTCGACCGTAATTAATTAGAGTTTTCTATGTTGCACT
Organism: Ceriagrion tenellum; assembly: GCA_963169105.1. Classification (NCBI taxonomy): domain Eukaryota; kingdom Metazoa; phylum Arthropoda; class Insecta; order Odonata; family Coenagrionidae; genus Ceriagrion; species Ceriagrion tenellum. The sequence continues at coordinate 105,921,872 of OY720643.1, forward strand.
TCGGTAGTTCTGTGATTGTTTACGACATATTCTCAACATGTCTTTACGTTCCAACTGTACTATTTTATACGGTGCTAAAGGCATAGAATAGTCTATATACTCTAGATGAACGTCTTGAATTGATTAGGATTATTGACTACCTTGAACTGATTAGGATTTCCGTGCAATGGAAATTCGTTCGGATATATTAGCGTGTGTGATTGCCGATGATGATGTACAAGCGTATCACTAAAGGCTGCGAAAAACACACATTAGGGATCCAACAAATCCAAATTACTCACATGGGGAGACTACGTACCCTGACTCGCCGATTTGAATGCCGTATTTACTATGTCGTGCACGAGGTCAAAGGCTAGTTCGCCTTGGACTTCGTCAAACGTATCCTAGTTGTATTGTAATTAATCAGTTTATAATCAGAAATATCCGCCCTTAGTATAAAAAAGTTGGGAAAAGCTACTCTCGCTAGGTTGTTCCGGAGCCTCACATCACCCGTCTCAGCCTCAAAGCGACTTTGCGTATTACTATTATTATTGCCCTAAGCAGCAAAGGTACGATTGGTGTAGTGGTGAGCGTCGCGGTTTAGAACGTCAGGGATATGCGGTTCGAGACTCTCGGCCGCCGTTTTTTTTTCCATCTCTATATTCACGAATAGTGAGAATTTTTTCCTCCGAGTTACATATCATATCATATGACTTCACCTCCCCTTTTTTATCGTGATACTTTCCACGAAATTCGTACTCCAGGGTGAATCTTTAATGTCAATGGCCTCACTGGGGTCTGGTGATGGACCGCTTATTATAAACGTCAATCTCTGTTTAACACGTAACGTAATCTAACTTGCTGTAACAATAGACTTGAGTGTTGACAGACGAAGAGTTTAATAGAGGATACCGATTCTCAAAACCCGTAGTGTTCGAGTATATTCTTCTTACAACTTATGTTCATATATCGACACTTTCCGCGAGGACTGACAGTTGCTCTTGTGCTACTGTGGCTCATTGCTTTGAGATTTTACGCTTAGGCATCAATATTGAATTGTTGAAACCATATTACAAATTTAAAAAAATATATCACAGCGGTTTTTAATCACGCAGTACTTGAAAAAATCTTCATGCTGAATTTAACCTCGGCCGAAATTTCCACGAATGTTTTACTCGTAAGCTATCATCAATTGCTACTGATAACTTATTACAAATTTTCTTTTTCGGTAATGACCAGTTATAAATACAGCTACTGCTACTCTTCGTCTTCTTTGGTGATTTACGTACATATGTAGGGATTTCTAATTCTGTTTCGCAGCCAACGGTGTCCAGAACTGTGAAACATATAACTAATCTTTTGGCCGTCCAAATAGCTGACACCATCAGGCCGCCTGTTTCTTATGATGTTCAGGTGACGAATAGGTGCCTCAGTTGTCTCTTTGTGAGAATAGAAAAAAGAGGAGACCACACTTGTGGTCGGACAATTCCTGACGTTAAACAGCACCCGCTACTTCATCAACACTTGCCGGAATACGAGATTACTGTTTGTTGATTTTCCCTAGCAACGCCTTCATTAACGTTGAATAATCATAAGAAATAATTCTAATGTAGGCACGGCTAATTCATTTTTATCAAAAAAACATTGCCAATCCATTTTTTATTTTCTTTTTCAATATGCAATTAATAAAACTATATACTCAACTTGAATAAAAATTTAACGATACCCACAAAATGTTTTGCCTCTTCAATTTCTCATACCACTCAAAAATAAACATACATCCAATCTGTAATTCACCAATTACAGATTGTCCCAAATAATTAGAGATTCATGAATCAGTGATTCATGAATTGGAGATTGTTTTCTGTCTATGAATACATAAATCAAATAATCAATGATTGACGAATAATCGTTGATTCAGCAATCATTGATTATTCATCCCGTCTACGAATACCGGCCTTAATATTTCCACGATCTCTTGTTGGCAGAGGGAGGAAGTAACATTCGTTTATCAGTTGACGAATGACCCATTACACTGGATTTTAACACAGGTAATATACCTTGGGTTTTTCAACCAACTGGTCGTTTTAAATACAATATGAATTAATAAGCAGAGTTTTAAATAATGCATTTATTATTTAATTATGCAGACATTATTATGCTCAGTTGCTTTCTCTTTTATACGAACATTCGTACTCTGACGTCGGCATTAATTGCCTTGAGGAATCGAAGATAAATCCAACAGACATTAACAATACATACGTAATTTTTCATACTCCCTTAACCAGGCAACAGGCGCAAATTTTGCAAAACAATCGAGCGCGACCAACTATGTAACGGAATAAAATTAAAACGGAATATGCCCGGAAATTTTGGTCTAAATTGGAGAGGCCAAGGGCATGTATGACCTTTTTCGGTCGTTCTTACGCGAAATTATCCCAGAGTGAAAAAATAGAGGTAATTTTTCAACAGCTGGTATCGTAAATTTCCCACTGTTTAACATTTTTATCGTACTTAAAGTAACGCGATGTATATATTTAGGCTAATACTGCTCACAATCTCTTTCTCTATGGTGGCGAGTGCTGCAATCCTGCCTGAACAGCTGCCTATAATCACAATTCGGACATGTTTGGACCCAATTGCAAATGATTATCCAACGAAAACACGCAAATATTCGGCGGACCACGTTAGTCTCGGTGACGGCTTCAATGGAAACTGAGGAATAACAATCGCTGTTGATTTGCATTTACTGTGGAGAGAGAGAGAGAACGAGGAGAGGGAGGGAAGGTGGGCGTAACCTCCCGCCACCCGGTCGCGTGGACAAAGCGTGCTTCAGCCGCTCCTTTCTCCCTGAAACAGCGGCCGGTCGGCCGGCCGGAGCCGCCGCCCCTTAAACCACGTGCCGCGTGGAAGGATGCACGAAACGTGAGCGGAGAAGCAAACGACTCACTTAGGCTCCACACCACCCGGGCCCACCGAACACATTCTTTTCAATCGATATGACAGAGGAGTGCGAGGTACAAGAAGTGAGAAGGATACGAATTGCGATCATTAAAATGCGTAGGAGTACGTGTGTCCCTGGAGAGAAAGTGGTAGGTAACTATGCCTGAGGCGGTTGGAGTGATTCTTGTTTAAGAGCGTAAGCTTGAATGCGTATTCCAATCAGTGACATCAATAAATAAATATGTAAAATAAACTTATATCATACATATTTGTTTAATTTACATTAATAAACCAATTAAACGCGTATCCCTACGGCACATGACACGTATTTCGTAATTATTAGGTAACACGCGTGCGTATTTTTGTCTAAGTGTGCAATAATGCACTTCATATTTTTACATTAGCAGATATCAAAACACAAGGTGACACATAGAGTTCAATATTCAAAATAAAAACATATTTACATAAAATTCGCAGAGATTTTGAATAATTCGCCAACAAGTCTGGTCACATGCATTAATTAAGGCGAAAATGTTGAAAAAAACATTGATACATTTCAATTACTTCCTGAATGGTGAGTTTCGACTCATAAACAGATGCACTTGAGTAAAACTCCCAAGGACTTTTTTACCAACATACATAAACTATAATCAATGAGTGCTATCAACGGCCCACGATTACCGCCTCCGCCACCTTAAACTGGTGTAGGTACTTCTCTGCTTAATGCTGAGAGAGAATTACGACAGATTAAGTAAAAGTGTTCACAATATATCAAGATTTTTCAGGTTCGGATAGATCATTTTGTAAATATTGAAAATAATAAATGTAGATGTCTCAGCAAAAGGAATTCGTTATGACAAATACTGACGCCTTTGGGGGTACATACCTTAACCATACACCTTAACGTTTGGTATGCATTAGATATCAGTCAGTGAAATGACTGACTTCTTAAGTCTAATAGTCGTTTTTGTGGCCAAATAGTAGGTTGATTACGAAATTAATTAAAAGAAAAGGCTAATTCGATCCGAGCTGATGATATTAACAAAGAGAAAAACTGATAGACTGAGAAACTGAAATGTCAGAAAAGTAGACACAAAATACCATTGTGAGAATGCGAATATTTTTGTATAGAATTAAAGTGCAAAAGAATAAGATTATTGCGTTAATCTTTGTTGCGCGTGGGAAAGGAGGCATGGAGTTCGCTGTGAAAAATGGTTTACTAATGCAGAGGTTCAAATGAAGGTTTTTTCCAATAGTCGTCTAATGGGTAAGGTATACCAAGCGGAGACGAGTCTATGTCACAATGTAAACCCAGCCGAGCCTGATGAGGCTGTTAGCCCACACCAGGGGCCACGTATGGAATTATATCTAGTAAATTTGTGCATTATATTTGTCGACAGTTAAATGTTGTTACACTTGTTATATCGTATACCAACATTAAAAGAAACAAATTTACTAGTATTACTTCTCTTTATATTTTAGGAAGAAATGAGCAAGAAGCCTGAAAGTGTGCTTAAGGAAAAGTTTGTGAATACATCAATGAGAAGGTCCCGCGGGAGTGATTTGGGCCCATTTACTTAGGAATCATGAAACTGAAAAAAGTGCCTCTTCTCTCCATTATTTAATTTAATAAGTAATCATGGTGCCCATTCATTTCTTTTCTTCGCTCTTTCACTTCCAACTTTCTTTCTATAATTTTTCTGTCCCGCAGATTTAGGCTGTCTTTGATTGTAACGCATATTTTATTGCTATTAATTTGCGGTCACAATCTGCAACAGATTCAAGAAAACTAAGCGATTGTGTGAAGAGGATAAAATTATTACTTATCGGTTTATTATCTAGTTGACATCTCCATTTATTTTCCTATTCTTCCAATTCGATGGTAGCGCACACAGAAATAAATATTCAAGGGTTATTTAAAGTGCTGATATCAACAGTGAGTATGGATGCGAAACATGGACCTTGAAGAAGAGAGAAGCAAGACGAGGCTGTGGCGGCGAATGGAGAGAATTGGGTGGAAAGACAGAGTTGAGAATGATTAGGTACTGAGGAGGATTGGAGAAGAAAGGAGTATCTTGAGAGAGAAATTAAAATGAGGAAGCCTAATTAGATTGGGTATATTTTAAGGAGGAATAGCGTTCAGAAATTAATTATAGAAGGGAAAATAGAAGGGAAGAGAGGAAGAAGAAGGAGGCACGGAATGATAACAGACATCGCAAAAGGAAGGAGTTATGAAGAGATGAAGAGAGAGGCCAAGGACAGAATGCTGTGGAGGCAGTACCGTTGAAACCTGTCCAAGGACGGAATCAAAATGATGATGATGATGATCAACAGCCTTGAATCCTTCTATCCTTGAATGATTTTGATTTGATTTTGACTTGATTTGATTTTGATTGATCTATCCTTGAGTGATTTCTTACTTTCAAATGTATACTCCTACAGATTTCTCCGGTCTGAAACATCTCCATTTGCTATCATCTCCCGGATATGTCAAGTGACCTGACTTAAAGCGCTTTGCTTACAAAATGTATGGAAACCTCCCGTCACAAAACCTTCGACTCGGCATTTTGTTTAGGTTAGTTTCATAATCACATTTCCACATCGTGTCGCGTAAATGTGGCTCCAAAATGAATACTCGTCGGGGGATTTGATTTTCAATGGGAGGCGAATTTGGAACGAAGCCGTTACCCGCGCATCAGTTCCGCGGGAAATACGTCCGTGGTGCCACCGCAGCAGCGGCGGGCGATCAAAGCGGGAGAGAGAGTGAGGCACATGAAGCCCTCACGCTCCGGAAGATCCCGGGAACTCCGAGGCTAACAACACAACCAAAGACGAGGGGGATGGCTTTCCCTTCCCTACCAGCCGCCGCGGAAGGAAGCGACCTCTTGTGGAGAAAGCGCTTTCACTAAGGTCGACTTACGAGACGCGCGGCCTTCTCCGAGGGCACGGTGGCGGAAGACTTGTTAACGCGTAAATTTTGGTCGGGTATCGCGCCAACCCCATCCGAATTTTAGAGGTCACGGAGGGAAGGAAGGGGTTGGGGGGGGGGATAGTTTGCGATGAGCACGCGGGGAAAGCAAGGGATTGAAAGGCACCCTACGACTTCCTCCGTGGCAGATGTCTTACTCATCGCCCCGAAGCAGCCAGCCACGCACACCTATCAGGAAACTCCTATCAGGAGAAATATTTATTCGCCGAAATATTTATGGATAATTTAGAAAACACACTCTTCAACTCGGGCAATAAACTTTTACATTCTTTAGTGTATTGGCACCGCTACGTAGACGACATTACTGTATTATGGAAAGGCACAGACAGACAATTAGATAATTTCACGGCTTTTTAAAAATAGCCTGCATCCAAAAATTTCTTTCTCTTCCGAACAATCAAAACATTCCCTGAAATTTTTAGACTTGAGTATTTCGATTGCCAGCGGCTGGCACCATTTTTCAATTTACAGAAGGCCGACCTATACTGACCACATTATACCATCTGATTCAAGACACACGTATTCACAAAAACTCATGGTCTTCCATTCCGTTATTCACAGGCTTTTCAATATTACCCTGACGCAAGATGAGCTTAACAAAGAAAGGGGAATAATCAAACAAATAGCCCTGAATAATGGATACCCAACCAGATTAATCGATAATCTCATTCAGAAAAAATGAAGGAAAATAGCACTTGGTCAAATATTCTCGGGCAGCTCGTCCTCCAACAATACTTGGAATGGGCTGTTCCAACAATAGTTGGAACAACCCAAAATTCCAACAATAGTTGGAATGCGTATTCCAACAGTAAATTTCTTCGGGTATCGCGCCCACCCCATCCGAATTTTGGAGGTCACGGAGGGAAGGAAGGTTGGGAAGGATAGTTTGCGATGAGCACGCGGGGAAAGCAAGGGATTGAAAGGATATATATATATATATATATATATATATATATATATATATATATATATATATATATATATATATATATATATATATATATAAGGGGACCCCCAAGGGAACCCCATGCACTCTACGACTTCCTCCGTGGCAGATGTCTTACACATCGCCCCGAGGCAGCCAGCCACGCAAACCTATCAGGAAACTCCGCACCAATCAATTGATTACCGGAGGCGCGTCTCCAGCGCTCCGCAGAATCCATATCTTAAGATGATGATCTCGCCTCGTCCCGAGCGCTTCTTCCGGTGACGAACGCGCGACTCGAAGGTGGTTGGAGCGATTTCTATATCTACATACCACCCACCAAGCCGCCCCATGGGGGTATGGCCGGTACTGTTAGGACACCAACCTCATAAAGGTGTAAAGAATAAAGTTTTGGGTGGTAAAAGATGGACGTACATTTTGAGATAATTTGGAGCGGAGATTAGTTTCTATTGCAGTATCTTATTGCACGTTGAAAATCAAATTTATGTACCTATCTATTATTTTTTTACCCTTCTACACATAATGTCTTCGCGTCGTGGGTGTTATGCTGAACGCCATTTTATCTAATGGCGTCCTTATATGCCAACTTCGGCAAGCTAAAAAATAGAAACAAATGAAATGCCTCGTATTTAAAAAGTGATTACCGAATCACTCCACGATTTTCAAAACTTTTTATCCACAATAGTGTGAAAGAGAAATTTCATCCCAAATGAACATCGCGGAGATATTCCAGATCCAGCGTTCTCCATTCGATAATTTAGTTATTTTCTTTCCCCCATGCGACTTATGCCTTCTATACTTGACTGCGCTGTGGAGCATAATACACGAAAACGAAATAAGATTAACCATTAGAAGCGTAACTTTGTAGACATTAACTCAAGGGAACCCCATGCCACACACCCAAGTGGTGGCTTGCAAGGTATTACGCAGATATATCTGTTGTTTATTTACAGAATTGCGTTGAACTTCGAATAAGTGTACTTATTAGCAATATCAATAAATAGGTGTTAAAAAATTGCTGTTACCCATTCGGTTTCTTGAAAATTTAGCTATTTTAACACGTAGGCTCATGTCAAATGACATTATTTCGAATTAATTCTATGAAAAGATTTTCCCATAAACGCGAGATTATACGTTTTATATCATTTTAATAGTGGTAAGCAAAATATCAAGGTATAATTCCGAGTAAAAAACTACATATTGCTAAATCTTTGTTAGAAAGTGAGTCAGAATCAATCAGCAGTAGCACAAGATCTTTTTTAAACGACAAATTTTTACGAAGTGGAAGAATCCATGATTTGAGTTCTTCCTGCCATTTCAATCATCACCATGCTGAATGAAATTGTATTCGTGATGATAACCTTAGAAATCAAATAGCCAAATTCACCCTGAACGTGAAAAAAATACGTCAAATATTATTTTTAAGGTGATTAGCGAATACCAATATAACATTCCGAGTAAAACACACGTATTTAAAAATTCATTTCGCTTGAAATTCAAATTTCGAGATAACCTATATTTTGTGACTGGAGTTTTCAGGCTATTTTTGGTCCACGGATGTTAAAATATTTACAGTACAGCTGCTGAAAAAATTCAAATATGATTCTCTATAATGACTACGGAAAATCTCGCCCAAACTATCTAAGGGAGAAGGATTTCCATCATCGTTCCAGACATGCCTCGCGTCACGTCGTCGTGGACTCATAATCCCTAGCCAATTTCTCGACGCACGATGGACTTTCAAAGGCCTCTAATTCGGGGAATGGAATTTATTACACGTAAGGGATAAGAAATTTATAGGATTATACATTGGAAATTTACTGAATCATACTAGAATAGCTCAATTCTTATCACACGTAGGTTGATGAAGCGTTTGGTAAATTAGCAAGTGTCTGCGAATAAGAAATGCATCTGAAACATCACTGGAGTAAATTAGGTGCATTTCCTTTGGACAGCCAACTAATATCCAGCAATTGGACGAATATATTAAAATAAAGTATTAATTAACAAGGGAAGTTTGAAAAAAGAACTGTCCATTCTTGAATTTTCCTCTACCTTAAAAAGGCGATGCTGGAATTTTACTCCAATAATAATAAGTTTATATGCAAATAAAAGCCTTACTTTAGCAATCTTATGGCAATCTTCGAGAAAATGCAAGAAAAATTTTTCTGATCATATGAAGAGAGTAAAAATACAATTGGAAGACGATGATATTTACAGATAAATATTAAGCAGAAAGAGCATTCTGGTACAGAACACTTGGAATGTCATAACGATCACATTTAAATGGCAATCCCTAGAATGTACATTCGACGATTCATACCCACATACAATATACGTTGCTCCACGTCATAAAAACCTTGGTTTGATACGTCTCTCGTCTCTTATCAGGAACGTGAAATTTTTACTTTTCTTGCCTATCATGTGAATGGGATCACTTATTAATAGCTACCTAGATGATCTTCCATAACTAGGCAACTTTGCGCGGCGCTCAAGCAATATATCTCAATGGTTGGCGCCGGTGAAAACCTCTTCGGACCTTATCGGCTGACCACGATCGAGTTAATTAGAATGGATACATTAAGTATAGTCATTGTCATTACCAAGCAGTGTCTCATCAAAACACTGCGTATCCGCTTTTTTATTCATTATATACCCGAGGCCGGCAAACTTTCCAGGACAATTACTCTGTGCAAAAAATTCAGATTTGAACACAGTAGGTACGCAGTCTATCCCACTGATCCCACTAATGCAAGATATAACAGTCATTTGGACACGGAATCGAATTATCCTCGGACTAATACATCTTGTTGGCGCACCCTCGGCCCGAGAATGGTAGCTCCATGACCGAATCCAGGTCAAGTCAAATATTTTTTTATTTCAGACTCGTGGAGTGGTAACATTGTGGGTGACACAACTTCACAAAAACCTGGATCTGTTTCACCTTTTTTTCATCCGTGAGATTCGCCACGTATTGGTGGCATAACTCGCCATGTAGTTTGACGCCGCTTCGCACTCGAGCAACAACATGACGGCCAACTGGTCTCGCCGAGTTATATTTTTTTAAATCCCGCCCCCCTTCTCCCACCCTTCAATTCTTCACCCCTTTCGACCTAACGCCGACGCCCCCCCCCAAAAAACTGCCCCCTCTCGAGGAAGAATTCGTCTCGTTTCGCCCCCACCTGCCTCCTACGCCCGCCCCCGCGACGAAATAACCGCCCGCCCCTCTAAAAACCTTCCCTTCTTCCCCAGCCTCCCCCCCCCGCCCCGCCCACTTTCTCCCTCGCATCAACCCCCCTCGGAACGATAAACCCAACGAAAACCCCCTCCGACAGACAGCTCATGCATTATGCAAGGCAATATGTCGCACCATCTCGCTCGCGACTTTGACGTAGGCAGCGTTGGGGATGAGGGGGTAAGGGTGTGGGGGGGGGAACTGAAGGGGTGGGGGGTGAGGAGAAGGAATGGCAGGGTACGGAGAAGGGGGGGGTGGGTGGAGGCATGGATGGAAGGAGCTCGAGAGGGGGTTTTTTGAATGAAGGCAGAGGGAGTCTCTGTGTGTTGTGGAACACGCCGGGATGTCAGAAGAATGGCGTTGCCAAGACCACGTGGGATTGAATCATTTACACGCTGCGTGAAGATGGAGCGTGGAGACGAAAGGAGAGGCGAGGGAAAAGGAGAGAGAGACATGAAGAAAGGAGAAGACGAGAACGGAAAGACGAGCAGAAAGGAGTGCAAAGAGAAGTTCCTCTCTCCATTATTTTTCCGTGTTTTCACCGCGTGCTTTAAGCCTTGGAGACGACAGTTTCGCCGTAGTTGTAACCGGTGTCTTCACTTCGACTTGACCGGACGTTTCCTTGCGAATTGTGTTTGCACCGTTAAGCCATGTTTCCACGATAAATATTCCCGCGCGAGTAGATTCATGAACATATTCTATTGATCATGTTCACGGATTCCATATAGTTTATGTAGAGTTGCTCCATATGCATTGTATTCTACTAGTTGTAATTAACTGAGATATATACTACTATAGATAAATCTACTACTAAAGAATATAACTACTATAGGTAACATTTGTATGATAAGATGATATTTTTAAATTGTCTAGGGGCACTACTTGTATGTTTAGTTGAACAGCCCTTTGTATATTTTATTTTGTTATATTTTCATGTAACTGCCGAAAAACGCCATATCCAAGGAATTGCAGCCAATCACAGTAACTTTCCAACAGGGGTGCCTAATTTCACTCTTCTGTTTAATTTATTATTTTTGTATTTCTTGTTGGAGTGGAATAAATATTTATTATATTATTATCATATTAAATATAAAAATTTTTCAGTGGAGTTTGCTGAGGATAACGTTTTACTAAGGCGGAGGTTCAAGTGAAGGTTTTTTTCCAACAGTCGTCTAATGTGTAAGGTATAACGAGCGGAGACGAGTCTATGTCACAATAAGAACCCTGCAGAGACTGAAAAGGCTACAAACCTACACATAGGGTCATGCTAGGAATTCTATCTAGTCAATTTGTGCATTGTTTTTGTTGCCAGTTCAACGCTGATACATTTTTTATATCGCATACCTACTAAGCAATGAACAAATTTACTAGTATTACTTCTCTTTATAATAAAGGAGGGAATGAGCAAGAAAGTCTAAAATCGTGTTGAGGAAAACCTTTGCGAACAAACTGCACCGTGAAAACACAAAAAATTGCGCAAATCCATGAACGCGTGACCATAAAATAGCCCATTCTGACTTGGAGCATTAGTCCATCTTTCCAGCCGCGTACTTGCTCGTGTATATGCATCGCGTAAACTCGCTTTTAGAGATAATGGATCGCTTATTTGAGGAGTTAGGAGGCACAATAATAGCTGACACGAGATTTTGGCTCACCAAATTCCGAAAAAAATGTTGGAAATGCATGAACAACCGAAAAACGTTCGTTATTTGTGAAAAAAATAATTTTAGCTCAGCAATCATTCCTGAAATTAGAATTGAAAAATTAGTCCTGATGTAAAAATAACGACATGCCCCCATTATCTATAATTCTAATCAACAATTACAGAGAAACCTATACTAAGCGAACCGAATTTTCATTGAAACATGTTCGTTAAGATGGGAGGTCGTTCAACAGGGGTTCAGTTTCTTGGAGTAGGTACATATTATGCAAATGAACGGGCGGCTGATTTGAAAAAAAATGAGAAAATTCTTGAAGCCACGGTTCGGTTGAAACCACAACAGATGGCGCTTGTTTACTTATAGTTATTAAATTGCACCAGGGGAAGTTCAATGCATATTTATTTAATGTACGCATACAGTGAAACCTGAATCAATCGACCTCCAACGGTTCCGCTGAAACATGGTCGTAGAGAGAGTGGTGGTCGCTTGATAGGAGTGGTCGTTAACCCTCTATCACGCTGCGTGACCTAGAGGTAACATAGAGAAGATTTTTTTTGTCTCTGATTCGGTTCCTTCACGTCAATATGCCTTTGTGACATCAACTTTACAGCTTGGCAACGAAAATAACTCTCATTCGTAACTTCTAGTTCCTGATTCTCCAATAGGTGGGGTAACATGTGAAATGACTACACTTGATGGACGAAAAGAATCGGTGTATAGAAGGTTAAGAAGAGTTTCTCTGTATAAAAAATAAAAAAATTGACATGGAAGTGGTTAAATGACTCGGACGGATAAGTCAAATGTCTGATGTGCTGTATATCGCGAATTTCAACTTCATCAACAATATTCCCAAGTGAAAAAATACGATCGATGAAGGTTATGTGAGATTTTTACTAGCGGCTAAAAAATGCCGGTTTTGTTCCTACTCGTACTATGCCTCACACCGTTCAATGTTGTAATGCGAGACTCCAACGCATCCGGAAATAATGAAGAAAAGATCTTCCAATCAACGCTGCGCAAACCTAAGAATACGCTTAGCGGTTTTCCAATATATTGATTCCAATATCAATATTTTTTTAAATATTGAGGTTCCAAAATCACAATTGTGGAACGACTGATTCCAATATCCTGTATTGGATATTGGTGGTGGGAAAAACCAATATTTGTAAATGAAATATCGTATATTGAAGAACCAATATTTTCCATTGGAATATTGAATATTGAATTAACAATGTTAAAAAAGTATTTAATATTGGAATACAGCCAGGAGGGTGGTCGGAGAGCGCTCTAATCTTAGATAACAGACGGCGCGCATGGCATTCAGTGCAGGACTTCCTTTTACTTGATAATTTGCAGCAATAACAGGGGAAAAAACTAACATTGGTTTACTTGTTTTATTAATAGACTTTTACATAGTTAATAAAGTCCCCTTTTTCAAAATAACCCACCTCAGTTCTACTACACAGCTGACACCGATTTGTGTTTTCTTCTGTTAATTTTACCTGTTAATTTATATTGCTATGTTCAATATTTGTTCAATATACCAATCTTTCAAAGCTGGAGGTTTCCGTCAATACTTTATGGAATTTGCTAAACATTTTGAATGAATAGGTTAAACTAACAGGTTAGAAATAATGAATTCATTGAGGAAAAACAAAGTTTTTCCTATTCATTCAAAATACCAATATGTATTTCATTTTTTTTATTATTTCCAATGTTTCAATATTTTTCAATATTACAATATATCCAATATGCCAATATTTTCCAATATTCAATAGTCCAATACAGGGTATTGATATTGGTCCATTTTCTATACTTAAAGATACTGGATATTTATATTGGGATTCAAATACCGCCCAGCTCTACCCAAGAACCAACGTGCAAGAGAAGAGTCAGAGTGGAGCGGAGGCAGAAACTCTCTCCCCTAACGGTCGCCGGACCCTTCCCTCCTCCCCCCTAAGCGTCTTCAGACGCAAGTCATTAAGGCCTTAAGCAGCGAGGACAAGTAAGAGGGAACGCGATAAGGAAGGAGAAGAGGCGGGGGACCCGAGACCGGAGCAGGCACAAGCAAGCAATCAACCTCGTCCCGCTCGTAGAGGGGCGTTTATGGCCGACTTATGTAACAAGAGTGTCATCGGCGGTCCTCAAGACGGCTGACAGAAATGATTATGGATTCGACACTCCCGAGCAGACGTGACGTCAAGGACGCGTAATGCAACAAATGAATTACATCCGGTCAAGCTTGGGCGGCGGCCGCCCGCAGGCAGTTCTCCACCGACATTGCGACGCATCAGCGGCAGGCGCCCGATAAGACGAGGACCGCTAAGCGAAAGGGCTCGGTGTCTGCGCACAACGCGACGCCTTCCTCCCGGTCCCGCGCCCCCCCCCCCTCCCGGCGGTGATGATGGCGAGCAGATGAGACAGGGAAGATAGGCCGGCAGGGATTTTAGACGAATAGACGGGTTCTTTATTCGGGAGATTAATTGGATGCTGCGTAGATTCAGGCGACTGGAACGATAGGATCTTGCCGGCGGGTCGGTGACGTCTAAAGATATCGCTGTGCTCCTTTCTCATCATTTTGGCGACAGGTAAACATTTCGGCTAGAGACTCCGGCAAAACGTCACATTGTTGGGAGAGGAAGATTTATTTTTTAAGGCTGTTCTACCGGAAATTCTATACGATTTATGTTATTTATATTTTGGGTACTTAAAAGAAAAATGTAATTTATTTGAACACTTTATATATATTTTACATGTGCAAAAACATTACCTTTCCGCGCTATTTTTCTCGGAAATTTCGCTCGAAATTACTAGTCTTCTATGAGGTGATGGGAGAAACGTGTGAAAAATTGTATTTTTCTATCAAACATAAATGTCATGTTCATGAAAATTTGTTTTTAAAATACAAAAACCACCGGTAAATTGATTAAAATGGTATAGATACACCTTTGCGACCGATATTTTGTTATTTATTAATAACTTTGAACAGTGAAGTCAAAACTTGGTGATTCCATAGAAATGGCCCTGTAGTCCGTATCTATGACGATAATAAAGAGGCCATCTAAAATATTTGCGCGGAATATTTATAAATATATGTAATATAATACGAAATGATATGATATTATATGATGTAATATGATACTATATAATATGATACGATTCGATATGTTATGATACGATACGGTAAGATAAGATACGATATGGTAAGATACGATACGATATGATATACTATATATATTTCATACCTTTATTTTGGTTTGCAATAGCTAACTCAATCCATTAGCGATAGCAGAATTTTTTATACCGATTGAAATAAGTAGGAATTCAGTGTTTGTCTTGACTTACACGGTAGTGTTTGAACCTCCTTAAAGAGAGTTAGTGGTTATCAAAAGCAAATATTCAACACAATTTTCTTAGTAACAAAAATAAAACTTTGTATACTCCACTATAAGTTTAATAACACGACCCGGGTTTCGACACTTCGTGTCATCTTCAGGTGGAGATGACACGAAGTGTCGTGT
This sequence comes from Ceriagrion tenellum, assembly GCA_963169105.1. Lineage (NCBI taxonomy): Eukaryota > Metazoa > Arthropoda > Insecta > Odonata > Coenagrionidae > Ceriagrion > Ceriagrion tenellum. Next base: position 105,937,146 of record OY720643.1, read on the forward strand.
TATTAAACCTATAGTGGAGTATACAAAGTTTTATTTATGTTACTATGAATTACTTCCACAAAGTCAAGCCTGGAACCATTTCCTTTGTGACAATTTTCTTACTTCAGCCTCAATTGCCCGCTGACCTCATTGGTTATGTTCGGAATGCTTCGGAAACATCGGCAGTTGGAGGGCTTAAAACCAAAGTCTGCTTTAGCGCGTTGAAAGTAATCTTATCATTGAAAGGCATAAAATTATTTTGCATAGACATTTTGAAACTGTGTAAACTGCGGAAAACCACGCTGTGCTCTTAAATGATGTGGATACATTTTCCACTTCATAACATCCGAAACTATTGAGTAAAAAATTAAAGTAACATTAAGCAAACTTTGTTTTAGAATGCGGTTTGCGCTATACCATATTTTTAATTATTATTACAACATATTTTTTAATTTTTTTATAAAAGATATTAGATTTTGTTGAGCGCATAATAGGAAGGTCCACGGATAAAAAAGTAAAAGAAAGATGCTACTTTGCTCTGGTTAGGCCACACCTCGAATACCCCGTGAGCATTCAACCCTGCTCAGGGGGGCTATGCTCGAAATTTTCCTCGTATGCGACTGAAGGTTTTGTGCGGGTCACGTGGTACGAAGTCGCACGGCTCGGAGTTTTTGGTATGCTCGAACCGTGCGGGAGGAAGTCGCACGGCAAAACCGTACGGCTTGGGAGCCGCACGGTTAAGGGCGGGTGAGATCCTAAACCGTATACGGCTATTGTGTCAAAATGGCGGCTGCAATGCTTCGGCTTGAGCTAATTGAAGCTTTGGAGGAGGAACAGAGGCCACACAGAGCCATGCGTCAGCGTATATCACCATTTGATATGGATGATAGGAAATTTGAGAAACTCTATCGCGTCACGATGGACGTCGGGAGAGAATTAATCGACTGTATTAGACCTTTTCTCGGGGAGGCTTGTAGATCGTCTGCGCTAACGACTGAAACAAAGGTAATAAAAACTAATTTTTCAGTTGAAAAGCATTGTACTTTAAGTAAAACTGAAAACATAAAATTATTGTACTTTGCGCTCGAATCTGTATACCTCAGAGATGTACCTCGTAGAACACGATTCATGACAAACTAATATTGTCACAGTATAGATGTTGATGAGTAAATTTCGTGTTCATTTACGTATATGTTACTGTTATCCAATTTTGAAAGCTGAAGTAAATTTGCCTTTGGCAATGTTTTCATGCGCTGTAAAGCCATTTTACACCATATTGTAAAAAAATCATGGTTCTTATACAAATAGCAATGTTTGTACTTAATCATTAAAATATGTTGCATGCTTTTTTATCTTCAACGAACTCCAAAGGTTGATTCTTTTGTTCCGCGTTGAGTTTCGCCATGGTTGATCTTCAACGGCAATGCTCACCACTCGCATTAACTTGTAAAAACTACAATGTACATTTCCCCGACAAACTTTGAGTCACAGCCCAAGTTGGCTGTGATTGGTTTAGAGTTCGCACTCTGTGACGCATAGCAACGTTGCCACATCGCACCACCCGTAATCAGTCTCGCACGCCTGAAATGATGTCGCATACGACCTTCAACGTTTCAAGCATACCAAAATACCTTTAGCTCGCGAACTGTGCGATTTCAGCAACGGGTCACCTAGAGCGTTCGACAGTAAGTCGCACGGTTTCGAGCATAGCTCCCGGTCATAAAGAATTAACCAAAACATTTATAAAATACAAAGAAATGCTTCGTTAAAAATTGCTACGAGCGAAAATATAGTGTCTCACAACTTTAATAGGGATTAAGGTGAGAGCCCCTAGAGACTCGGACGCCACACGCTAGGCTTAGCTTGCTTGAGAAATTCAGAACTGGTGTGTTACAGAGCAACACAGAAGAAAATATTCGACAGGCGTCATATTCTACTATGCCACCATTCTATATCTCATTTTTTTTACAGAAAAGAAATTTTAACTGCGGAATTTATCTGCTATTTAAGTTTATGCAAGAGGGGCTGAGATAAATTCTTTCGTATTTTCTATTAACAGTTAATTCACCCACTTGGCTGGAGAAGTCACGTAGTGTAGATCGCGCCGGAGGCGCTTAGAAATATACCGCTCCGGTGTGTGCGAAAGACTTACGGCAGCTTTTTATTCTCCGACATACCTCACCAGCAGCATTTAGGGAGATTGGGGTATATTGCTCCCCTTAAGTTGTCGAGGAGGTCGCCTAAATGCACCTCCATTCCGCGTTGTAAATAACGAAACTTTGGATTTTAGGACTTTTTTAAGATCAAAGACATATGTTGGAAAGAGAGGGGTTGCTATATAGTATAAGGGCGAGCCCAGATGCTTTTCCCTCCCACCTCCGCTGAATCGGCAACGTTGTCGCGCCGTTACTTTTTAAACTTGTTCAGACTTGTGAATCACGTACAATTGTATGATTTGTACTTAGCCATGTCATGTAAGTCATGTCGAGGGTTATATGTAGACCAAAATACCCGTCGTAGTCCAAGTCCGTCGTCGTAGTCTTTTTTTCCAACGCTTAGTTTGACTGAGATGTTATGGAGCTGATTTTTTTTACTAATATCATTCTTTTGAATACGGAATAAACCAAATTTGTTCCTAAAAAATACCGCCTGAAAAGTAGCTGACAGCTCATGACACAGGAAAAAATAAGATTTGAGACACGATGTTCAATTGGAAGACATCGCAGTCTGGTTGTTAAAAGTGTCAGCAACGATGATACAGTATTAGCACAAAGGCACAACGGGCACAAATATGTTCCTGAAAAATGCCGTCTGAAAAGTAGCTGACAGCTCATGACACAGGAAAAAATTAGATATGAGACACGATGTTCAATTGGAAGACATGGCAGTCTGGTTGTTAAAAGTGTCAGCAACGATGATACAGTATTAGCACAAAGGCACAACGGGCAAGCAAAATGATCACAAGAAGCTGTCCATTTGGCAGCACTCTAGCTTTAAATGGTTCCCCGAACGAACGGCATTATATATTCACTGTTTTTCTAAACGGTTGAAGATGGTGAAGTCACTCAAACGAGAATAGTTACCCCGACGTTCGAATGGTAGCCGAGTAATCAGGCCCCATTTTCGTTGGAACACTCATTCTGGCAAATTTAACAGAGTGCATTATGTGTTACGAGTCTTTGTTCACGGTAGAAAGGGGAACTTGTCCGTACCCGCGGTTCCAATTGCAGACTTCCGCTACAGCAGATGCTTCGGGTTACCCTAAACACGTGTTGACTATTTACATAAGGACTTCTGCCAGCGCGTGTGTGACCAAATTTTCAGGCTCGGTGACTCAAAAAAGTAATTTGCTACGGATAGGGATAGAAAGAATTATGAAATAGGACCTTTAGTAAATACGTGACCCATAAATAAATGGGTCGTTTTGTGACTCAATAAAGTAAAAAAAAAAGTTAGAACATAGAGCCAAATGACTGAAACTTGACAAAAACTTTATACCTTCAGACGTCAATTCGTGGAAGTATTTCTTATTCGAATCCACATGGAAAATTAACCTTTTACTTTTCCACAGTTACTAATTTAATCGTACAACGCATTTCGCAGCTTGCTGCACCTTCAGGTCCAATTGTTTATTTTTTATTGATTGAATGTTTTAATCATAAATATATATTATGGATTGTTATCTTGTTGCCAAAAACTGTTGTCTAGAAGTCTGTAAACAAACAAATTTTTGGAATGTGGTGCTGCCTAGTGATGAAAGACGGAAGTTCAAATGTAAACACAGTCGATAGTTTGTAAATAAACAAGTCTTACTGGTTTTACTTACAAGTAATCGTAATGCAGTGATAAAAAATGTAGTTCTACTTGCGGGACGTAATTATACACTTTTTTTAATATCGTCCGGTCTACAGATATATTTAATTCCTCTCCAAAATTTAATTAAATAATCAAATTTTAATTAAAAGGAATGCACTTACCGCCGCCTTGAACAGATTCTTATTTCTCAATCCAAGTCTCCCATTTTGCGTCCTCGTGGACGCATACCCTGTTTTGTAGCCTGGTGCGAAGCAAGTTCTGTTTAAACAAGGCATTCTAAATTCTTTATTTGAGCCGAACGGGCTTACTGCATTCAAATTAGAATCAGAGTCTGGCAAACATCGTCGTCGGCACACGATGGACGTTTCATAAACCTCTTACACATTTCCTGTTATAGATATTTCCTCTCTAGCATGTACAAATTAACTTTTAGGTCAGAAAAATAGCAAGATATTATACAAAGCATCAAGTAATTCATATCTCCTCGATCGTTATTGAATATTCACCACAGTCTCACGTTAACAAAAATTAACTACGTCTATTCACGATTCAACTAAAAAGACGTTTTTCGAAGTGACGCCAAGGACTGAGTGAATTAAAAGTGGAAATTTAGTCAACACGTAGCCAAGGCAACGATTCCAAACATTTAAATCCATAATATATATTCATGGTTTAGATAGTGACCTTATGCTAAGAAGGGGGGTTTGGAGAACAAACTTAGTTTTGGGTGGAAAAGCAGGGGAACAAAGTTTAGGGGCTTGTGAGAAGGTAAATTTTACTGGAAAGGAATGGGGAGTAAATTTTTCCCCTGCCGTTCCGCCAAAAATTAGTTTGTTCTCCAAAACCCCCCTTATTAGCGGTGGTTACTATCGAAACAATCAATAAATAAAATATAAACAATTGTACCTGAAGATGTAGCAAGCTTTGAAACGCGTTGTATGTTTCAATTAATAACTGTTGAAAGGTACAAGGAACTAAATGAATGATCCAACTCTCTGGTTCCATTTGTGTAATCTGTAACGCTCTAGAACAAATGGCCATGAGCCGTAGACATATCATAAAAATCTGGAATTTTTTGCAATAGCCGTAGAATAGAAACACCATCTCCAGCCAAATGACATTTTCATGGGGACTTTCGCTCTGGGGGAATCATTCATCATGACATGAAGGTTTCAGCTTGGCGCCCGGGTGAAAATTTCTAAATGGCCGAAGGTCATTTCGATAAAAAATAACTCTATATGATCGCGACGGAGGAATGTTTGAAAACAACTAGTGATTTGGCAGATGTTCCAGCTATTTCAAAGTTCTTATCATTGGTATTTGGAATCAAAAGACTTTTTAAGCAGATTCATCCTTTTCCTTTATCCTTAGTAAGGAGGTTTTTCCTTAGTAAAGTAAGGAGGAGATTCATCCTTACTTAAATACTGCCTCATGCGGTATGCTATCATTAAAATCAGCACAAAATCGAAGATAGTAGGCATTTTTATGTATAATAAGAGCGTAAGATAAGGGCGTAGCGTAAATAACAGGAAAAAGTTTTTATAAACAGTTTGAAAATGAAGTTATTCATGGAAATAGACTACTTCTGGCACTTTCTCATAAACACTTGAGGGCAGTTGATGCTCTCAAATTTTGGGAAATACTACCAAAAAATGCTTTCGTATTCCATTGGGGTATCATAATGCTTCTAAAAAATCACGCAATACGATTATTATTCCATATTACACAAAGCTCTTTCGAGAGAGTTTGAGAAAATAATCAGTGCATACCTTATTGCGATGATGAGCTAAGTTACCGCACTAATGATGACAGGTTGACATGATTTACCTGGAAAGACAGAGAAAAGAAACCATATTAATTAAATGCTGGTTAACGGAGGTAATAAAACAGGGGAAGAAAATTTTAAGCCACTAATGAAAGGGAATTTGCCGCCGAAAAATGAAGATTACGACAGAAGGTAGGCGGATAGGGTGAAAGAGAATTGGCGAAGAGTTACCGAGCCTGCTCCAGATGCAGACAACCGATGATTACATGCGTCTCATGAACGGAAGCATCAGGAAGAAGGTTGGATATTCATGGATTGACGGCGAAGATGAATGGGTTCGAGACGCATTTTGTTTCGCTCGAGCAGGAAAACGGCCTATCAATGTCATAAAGAGGAGGAAATGAATATTCCCCCATCGCACATCCCTTCCCTTCATTGATCAACATTTATTATGCTTCCCTTTTCACTAAGTTTCCGATCCTCTCCCCGTCCGCGCCCCATTTTTCCTCTCTTTCCCTTCTCTCCCTCATAAGCCGAACTTCTCCTGTGCGCACGGCCATTTCCAGGAAGCGGTAAAAACGGGCGAGAACTTACCCGAGTGGAAAGAATCCGAACATTTTACTTCTGAGAAAGGTTCATGGGACGGATGAGGTAAGAGTTTCAAGCGTAAGGGTGCGGCCGAGAGAGGAGAGGAAAATATCCTTATTAAATCCCTTTCTTTTTAGCGCTCATGACAAATTCCCCCTCCCCCTCCCCCACAGAGAATCGCTACCTCCCGTTAACTCATCCCCTATTTCCCCATTTCCCTATAGCCTGGTCCTCTCTCCTCTTGACTGAACCCTTGGATCCCTTCATAACCCTAATTGTATTTTAATTGTCCTTAAAATAAGAACATATACTGATCGTAAAGATTTTTAATCCACCATAAAGTGATGTAACCCGATTCGCAGCGGGTTGTTTGAGGACAGAGACGCCCCCACCGCCGCTGAAAAATCTGGTAAAGACATTAAAGGGTCTCCACTTTGTTTTATCGATCATTCTATAGAGAACTATTTCAAAAAAGAGCATAAAATACCATGTAACAATACACATTGTATGGATAAACGTAACAGTCCTTTGTTAGAATCGTATTATTACAAGAATACGTATGGTAAAAGGTTGCTAAAGTATGTTGTACCTCATACCTTTAATTGTATGCCTAAGACTCTGCATAATCTAAAATCCTTGGCCGAAATTAAAACAAAAGTGAAACAATGGTTAATTAGCGAAATTGTGAATATGTAATAGCTTATAACAACCTGATATTTATAAGTAATAATAATTTTTCCTATTTTGGTTTCAATATTCCTTATAAATTTAAATGTTATGTTATTGTCATTGAATTATTTTTATGAAATTAAAATTATAATGTAATATAAATGTAATATAAGCAATATACCAGTAGGGTAATTTTTATTTAGACTATTAAATGTTATGCTTGTAATATGCCACTATGTAATATAATAATGGAACCTTCTAACAAGCCTAATGGCTTAGAAGGACCAAGTTTTTTTAATGCAAATAACGGCATTTATATACTTAAAAAAAATCTTTACAGTCAGAGCTTTCATCCTACACTGACGTAGTTTTGAGTCGCTTTTATACCCTACACAGGGTGGCTACTGATATCCAATTTTCAAATTCCCTGATCTTTCCCTGATGGATTTACCTATTTCCCTGACTGATCGCCAAAAGGTTACATATTATTGGATTATTTATTCTGCCGAATAAAATTTTCTACGACAGCTTTAAATTTTCTAATCATCGTATCGTATATTTAAAACTACAAGCATGTGCTACTAGTGTGCTCCAGCCACTTCTCGACCTGAGTTTCGGAAGTTTAAAAAAAAGCGAGGTAAAAATTTCCGAACAACATAGCCTCGGATTCCTTGTGATGAACATAATACATTTTGATCATGATTTTAACACAACTAGGCAAATATCGCAATAAGGATATACAAAAGCGATATATTGTACGTCTGATTCACAATTAAATAACTAAGAATCACAGTTAATAAGATTCACAACGGAATACTCCACGAATTGATGGTGCTTATTCCATGCACATCAGCGACGGACTTCAATTTCAGTTGGTGAAATAAAGGGCGGGAAAGACTGGCCAATAAACGTAATGGTAGAAAAAAAACGAGGATTCCTATTCCAGTTTCTCCCCGACTGTTACGAAAATTCCCCGACTTTTCCAGAAATTCAAAATTCCCTGACAATTCCAGGTTTTCCCTGACGATTGCCACCCTGCTACACCACTACGTGGACAGGGTATATTGATTTTGTCACAGCAAAAATGTAACGCATTGAAGGAGGCGTGGCAGGTATTGAAAAGTATATACAGTAGAGCGTCAATAATCCGGACGTCAAAAATCCGGACCGTCGATAATCCGGAGTCACATCCCGCTTAAAATAAGTTGGAGTGAATTTAATGTACATATTTGTCAAAAGCGTTGATGTGAGACTCAGCGGGGTCGTCGACCGCTACATTGCTTTTTATTCATCTGCTCTTATTATTTAACTACATTACTATAGTGAATTACTGTTATTAAGGTTTTTAGCAAAGTTTCTTTAAATTTAAGGCATCAAACGGCCTTTCTTTGGTTCTGTTCGAAAATCCGGACTTCTTGATAATCCGGACTGGGTCCGGTAACAATCGATCAGGATTATCGACGCTCTACTGTATAGAAATGATCATCATCACCTCACGAGTCAATCTAGCTATGTCCGTCTGTCTGTCTCTCCGTCTCTTTGCACGACAACTGCTGTAAAGATTGAGATATCGAGCTGAAATTTGGGTCATTAGTCTCTAGCAGTCCACAGACTAGACACAGGTTCGCAAATGGGTTGGATCGAACCAATACCACGTTTTTTTAAACAACATTGGAAGTGGTGTAGGGTATTTAAGCTACGGCAAGCCCAAAGATTATTTCTCTACTAGTTTATATTAAAACGATTTTTGAAAGCATAATATTTCCAATCATTCTTGTCATCCACCTCCTTTAAATAAATACACCCTATTTTCTCCTTTTTTGAGGAATTCGGTCAATGACAATTCAACAGTTTGTCTAGCCTAAGTTTCGATACATTTGTGTACTTATATTTATATAAGGACGAGAGTAAAAAGAAAGTCTTACTTAGAAACGTTTCGGGTGTTAGCCCTTCCTCAGTCACAGAGAGAAGCATTCTGTGACTAACACCCGAAACGTTTTATAAGTAAGACTTTCTTTTTACTCTCGTCTTTTTACCCCCCTGTAAGTTTCCTCTATAATTGTGTTTGTGGCTATTTGGCGAAGTTTTCCGTTGTGTATATTTGTATAAATATATTTATAAAAAAATAATTAAATTTAATATATTATAAAAAAATAAATATTTATATAAAAATTTATTTATAAAATTTATATAAAATTGATATATATATATATATATATATATATATATATATATATATATATATATATATATATATATATATATATATATATATATATATAATACAATATATTTATCAGGGCTTATGTTCTAAAACGGACATGACAAAACAAAGCACTCATTTGTGAAAATAACCAAAGAAACACGTTCATATTGTTCTTTGTGTTTTTTGCAATTGAGTTTTTGTGTTGAATTGTATGATCCATAAGCCCGTTTTCGTGTGTTTTCTGGTTGTTAAAATCGAGTATTTTGTCTTGGTATGTCTCAATTTAAAAACTATGCCTGATGAATACATAAAAATTTATCGAAACGTAGGAACGATACATTTATAAATTGTCACTGGCCTACTTTTTCAATACAGAATATAATAGATTAAATAATATTATCTAAATTTTCCTTCATTTTGAAAGTTTTCCTTTTTCACCACGTCTTTTCACATCGAGCATCTATGCACACTGATCGCACGGAGCACAAGAATTCTTACGAGCGTTTGCTTGTTCTTGACAGGAAAAGATCGAGATTACCTAAATTATTCAGCAAGATTGAATAATTATAAGATTCAAGTGACATTGCGTCGACATTTAACATTATGGATGATCAAAAAGACGCTCAGTTGTACGTATTAAAGAGATTGATCTTATTATAAAATATCTGTCAACGAAATCTCAATGATCGTACAACGTTTAATGACGGGCTATATTTTTACCAATGACCTAATATGTGATGCTATTTTTAAGAGTAAAGTTTATAAGCCCTTGCGATAATTAGCCGCTTCACACGGTGCATTTTATTGTACAAACGAATGCATCATAGACTGTAAAAGAAAATGAGTGGGATTGTGGCAGGTTCTATTCCCGTTCAGTCATTCAGAGACGATCATGCAGTTTGCCGCTTTACACGGAACAATGTTTCGTGCATTCGTTCGGACAATAAAATGTACCGTGTAAAGCGGCCTTACCGCTCCTAATCGAAGAATGTTGGACGTATTAGGTGAAGGGGCGTAAATTTACAGAAGAGGATCAAATTCACGGTCCTCAGATAATAACTACAACACACTAGCTATGCAAACAAATAAGCTTTCAGGTCTTTCAGAAGTACCTGCCAGCGAATTATGTGTAATTGAGAACACGGACTCTATGGTGACGACAAAACTTGGTTTTCCATCGACTTGGCCCACCGTATAAAATCTGTATTAATTAATCGCGGGAGTGACGCCTACAAATTGAAAAAACAGTCATGAATTTTCTCCTTTATCCTCTAATAAAATTTATGTGATTATTGATAGAGGAAGCATTTTGTACTTCGAAATTCCCTCAGGGAGTATTGAATGCCATCCAGAATCAACACGTTGTCCGTGATCAAGGCATTGAAAACTCAGCAACACGTTGGAGCGTGTCGAACGGCTGACATCGATTGGCTCGAATGCCAAAGCGTTTCAGGTTTTTGATAGTCTTATCATTTTAAGTACGCTATTCATTTATTTTATAAGGTGTCAAAATATCTGGACAGTGTGATTGTTGCGTATATTGCTTTCAACTTATAAAAAACCAGCTGACGAAAATATTAAAATGCTAACGGAATTTGCTCGCATGTAATGCATACACGGCGAGAGCCTTGCTTAGTAAAAACACTAGGAAAATCAGTTACATTATTCACTTTGTTCATGCTTAAATTTCGTTTTTTATATAATTTATGAAAGCTTAGAGCTATGAAGTGTGCCAATTTTGTAATAGTCTAAAAAGTAAGTGATTCCAATTCTATTTATGGCCAGTTGCAGGAACAACACATGTATTCTACTTATAGACTTATGGGACCCAAAAGCCATGGCAACCATTTAATAAGCATTGCAGAAACATTCGATAAATTCATTGCTTTCAATAACCGAGTTATGAAACCAATAAATTTACCGAGTTTTTCTGTAAAATTTTAAATAAATTTATCGAATTGGTTTCATATCTCAGTCATGAAACCAATATAAGTTATGAGTTCCATAAGTATCCAAGATGTTGTATGCGCAATGAACCACTTGGAAACTTAATTACTTGATAAAAGAGTTGTGTGGCTATTCGATGACGTTGGCGTACCTGGTGGAGCTCTGAAGCAAAACGTTTCAGCGGTCATATGAAGAAAAAATTGGGAAAGTTTAAAAAAAGGTACGTTATGAAGGTAATGTTGAAGTATACCTGGTGTAAATCGTATTATGTAAAGTATTATTTTACATAAGTTATGCCATACAAATACGTAACTTATCAAAATAAATGTACCATAAAAAATTGCTATTATTTTAAATGATTAAAGAGCACTTTAAAAAAACTAATGCAGTAGCAGTATTTTTTTCTGGCTCATTTTCATAATTCCGAGCACAGGGGGCAAAGTAATTAATTTTCTCTTCAGTGACCATTAGGGTACAAATTGCAAAATGGAACCGGTAACTCAAACATTTACTCAGGGAAAAGTAGTTGTGTCTCTGAACTAATGGAAATAACCTTGGTCTCGCGGACCGCACATCCGCAGCCCTAGCGTTGAGCGTGGGGTGAGACAAAGTTCAACAGACGGTGAAATTCCGCCGACATGGGCGCAATTGCGCTCGCTACCTTTCTCCAAAGTAAATATTCCTCCGATGGAGCGGACGCCGAGCCTTCATTCAAACGCACCGCCGCCTGGGCGCCCTTTCACCCGACGGGCCTCACGCTGCCCAGACACGCACATCGCCGACACCTTTTCCCCGGATCAATTATTCCTTGGACCGACTACAGAGGGGAGCAAGGGAGAGGGATTTATGATTTAATATGCGGCGTCATAAGTACTTAACGATAGCCACTGTGTAACTGGCTAACACACCTGACCGGCAATCGGGAGATACGGATTCGAATCTCGGTCAAGTCAAATGATTTTTTCATGGCGAATTTCAACCCTGTTGTATATGCACCCGTGCGAATGACTTCGCACCACATCATTTGTTGAATGCAATGATTGGAAATTTGTCGATTTTCGTCGTTACATAACGACAATGCTGGGTTTATCCACCGCGACAGTGGCTTTGTAAGCACGACTTCGTCTCATGTGCTACAATGTAGACTTGAGGCGTGAACATCTAGTTCGCATAAACCCCCCTCGAAGGAAGATGGCTTGTTTGTGTACTTGCTAACACACCTGACTGGCAGTTGGGAGATCCGGGTTCCAATCCCGGACAAGTCGAATGATTTTTTCATGGCGAATTTCAACCCTGTTGTATATGCATCCGTGCGAGTGACCTCGTACCACATCATTTGTCAATGCAATGATTAGAAATTTGTCAATTTTCATCGTTATATAATGTTGGGTTTATCCACCGCGACAGTGGCTTTGTAAGCACGACTTCGTCTCATGCGCTACAATGTAGACTTGAGGCGTGAACATCTAGTTCGCATAAACCCCCCTCGAAATTAGCCTTGAAGGAAGTTGGCTTGTAACTGGCTAACACACCTGACCGGCAATTGGGAGACCCAAGTTCGAATGCCGGTCAAGTCAAATGATTTTTTCACGGCGAATTTCAACCCTGGTGATTGCCATCCCGTTTGACAAGCATGTTGCCAGGAGTGGGAGGTTAATTAGTTCCAATCGATCATATTATAGGGTCAGTAATTTGGCTTCACTGCGTATTTCATGCCTAGTACTAATAACTCAAAGCATCACGAATATATCCGGCATAGCTATAGTACCTCCGTATAGTTGAAAAAGTTGCAAAAACATCAATGCTACTTCTGCAAAAAAAACAATGCCACTTAACAAAAACACTACTGAAAAAAACGAGCCAAAATCAGGGTCCTCGAAGCTGATTGGCCGCGCGACCGGAGGGCCACCCTAAGAACGATATACACTTTTAGTTCACTTTTTGTCTCTGACTAGGTTTCTGTACGCCTATAGACAAATGTGACATCAATCGTACACATTGGCAAAAAAGTATATTTCTCATTCGAAACTTTTAGTTCCTGATTCTCCCACGAGTGGAGTATCGTGAAGTGACTGCACATGGTGGACGAAAAAATCGGTGTATATAGGGGTTAATTTTATTGTTTAGCTTTATTTTTCTCGACTTAAGTCTAATAAAAAAGTTGAATTCTACTCCCCATACACGTGTGCGTTTTTAATACTTCATTACAGCTGATTATCTACACAATTCTTCATGATTTCATTTGTTTTCGGGAACGAGGACATTTTTAAACAGCCCCAGCGAAAATCGATTTCTTTCAGAAAGCAGGGTGACAGCTTTCTTTTAAGTTAGTTTGAGCGAAATATTATTTTACTTAGAAATTAATGAATTTGGCCTCATTTTAAAGAGAAATATCTCACCCTTTTCATGACACTGAGAATTCAACCCCTTACCTCATTACTTTTGGAGATATTTGCCAAAAAATACCTGCCCTTTAACATGGGAGATGGTACGTGTATGCACTCCATGGAGACATTATTAAAAAATGAGGTATTTCTAACACTTAAGATGTCGTAAAAAACAAATAACGTGTAGTTTGCATGTTTTCTCCAATACCTATAATGGAAAATTAATCATATTGTCACCGCAGTAGGTTCTCGGGTATCACGAAAAACCTCCCGTTTTGAAGGAGTTTCAAACGCACCGCGCGAAAAAATGAGTCAAGTTAAAGACTTATTAGATAAATTCATTTTAATTACTTAGAATTTCTGTAGTATAAAACTATATTATTGCACCATTAATAATGCAATATTTAATTGATGTGTCCTACAGCTGGTGAAATTAAAACGTATAATCCGAATATGGTCTCTATTATGACTAGGGAACTATCCCGCTCGGACTACCTTTGCCTTTAACTACGCGCGGAATTTTTTGAATGAGTTTCGATGACGGCGATGGGAGTTTAGGAGACTCGTTTACGCCTGAGTCGTCAAATGTCAACACTTCAGTCAGCTTCCCTCCCCGCCTCTTCCAATCCCCCGGCAACCGATCTCTCATGCGGGCCCCTTTCCCAGGCGCCTAATTAGCCGCCGAAGGATGAATCCTCGAGCAAGCAAATATAAATTAAATCTCAAGAGTTAAAACTCGTTAAAACTGTGGCATCAATGTTGAAATTCATGTACGAAACACGTTCTATATCGATCGATATTTTCCAGTCGCCTCATCATCATTGGTCGTTCAATGCTAGTTCTACTGGTATCTATTGCCAGTTCCCTTACTTCCTGGTACCTTTTCCTAAGTAGTTTCCTCTATATATGGTCCATGAAGTAATTCATGGATATCCTTATGGGGTCTTTTCCAACTATTTTACCTTCAATTATGTTCTTCACGAACCTATTTTTCCCCAGGATGTTTCCCATCCATCTGGTTCTTTTTTCCCTTTGGTGTTCCATACTGTCGTTTCATCTTCCACTCTTCTGAAAAAAATCAATATTTCTTATTTGGCCCGTCCATTTTATCTTCAGCACCCTCCTTTAGTACAAAGTTTCGAAGGCTATTAGTCTTTTTTGTTCAGCTTTTCCAATGGTCCATGCTTCCGATCCATTGAATGCCACACTCCAAACGATGGTTTTGGGTTGGATTGGATATTTGGGGAGGCGACCGACAGCTAAGGTCATTTGCGCCATAGAGGATAGGTAAGGGAGGAAGGGTGGATAGAAACCTGGCGTCAGCATTAGCCTGCTCTTAAAAAAAGGCGCCAAGGGGACCACAGTTTACCGTCTCATCCGACAGACGGAGTATTGTACTTGAAGTGCTCTCCAGGGATCGGGTTCCCTCTGAAAAACATCCGCCTCTGCAGGGATTAAAAACCCTGGCCGCCCGTGTGGTAGGTGAGTACTCTAGCCACCACACCAACCCGATCCCCAAAACGAAGGTTTTAAAATAATGTTTTATAGTTTGTAGGCTATATTCTTTGAACACAGAAGTTTTACCACGAACACTTTCTTAGTTTGGGTTATTCGTCGCATGATATCCGTAGTTCTTTTTCCGTCGCAGCACGTGATGGTACTTTTGAGATTCCCAGAGAATATCGAAATCGGTGGCATCGATATCGAAATTCATGCACGGCTCACGCACTACGTCGATCGATATTTTTATGCCCCTTGTGATAAAATAACAAGGGAGAGATTACTTTAGGGATGGGTAGATGATAGAATTTTTCAATAGACGCCACCGTGAGGCTATAAGTAAATAGCCATACCACGATGCGATTTTTGTGCACATGTAAGGCTGAATTTGGCATTTTTCCGCCTTTCCTTCTGTCTAAAGAACCATTGCCAAGAAAACGGATAGAGTCCCTCCTGATTTTCTTGCCAGTATCCCAAACACTATTCCCTAACTTTTCCGAATCTGGAGCATTTTCAATCACCCATCACCTACCCTGAGATATCCTCAGCAATCCTATGACCCTGTCCGTGCACCGCTCTCAAAGTAATAAACCAAGAGTCTTACTGCTGCTGCAAGAGTTCACCGGATAAGAGGTGCACCGTCCAGCCGCAAACACTAACGACCTGGATTCGTCTTTCACCAAGGATAGAAGAGCCACTCAAGCCGAGGGCGCAGACGTAAGTTCTCGAGGCCATAAGGAGGAGCCAGTAACAACCCCCATCCAATATATCCTCCTGGTATGGCTATTCCTCCATTATATACCTATCTCTCGCTCACGTTTCTTCTTTCTTTAGCTCAAAAGTACCATTTAAGGTTCTGCCTTGTATGGTCCAAATTTAACGTTATATAGGGGCCATTCGAGTATTTCGTGAGACGTTTTTGGGGTTAGGGGGTGGGTTGGGAGCATTTTATGTTGCCTTATGCAAGGGGGGGAGGGCAGGGGGTCTGGAAACAATTTGCGTAAGATTGCTGTCCATCTTGAAACAATATATCTTTTCCAAATATTCTGTATTCTTTCTAAATACCCTGTGATTTTTAATTTTTTTAACTTTATCAGCTGTGGTACAGTTCCGCTCTTAATGTTAACAAATGTGATGCTACAACACTGCATAATTATACGATATCTAGAGCTCAAAGCTGTAAGATGGCTTCTATGGAAAGGTGGAACTGCAGAAAGCGAGCATTTAACGAATAGTAGATACAAATATCTTACGTAAGACAGTGAGAGAAGAGGGTAGGGAAAATCATGCATTGTTTTACATGAGGGAGGGGGGGGGGGTCAAAAATGGTATAAATCGTCTTACGTAATACTCGAAAGGCCCTTAAAGCAGTAGGTATAACTGCTGAAGCAACTGATGCACAAGTATGAGATCCCTGCAATTTGATCAATTGAAAATCGAGCCAATAAAAACAAAATATTAATAAAATTAAATCGAATAATTAATATTTGAAAATAATGGATTTTCAACCAGTTATTCATATGAGTCGATGAAACCTGCAATCAATTTCATATACGTTATTTTAAAAATACGGTTGATGTAATCAAAATCTGATATTTGTACACTAATATTGAAGGAAAAAATCACTTCAAAAACAGCTCAACTACTTGGCCAAACACTATCTGCACTGTAGAGACATTCATCGAGTTTGGAAAACGAGAAGTTTTTTTAAAGTCGCAGGTAGATTTTTTCACTTCATGATAAAGTTTTCGGATGCCGTGCAGCCTTTCACTACATTGGATGAGAAAATTTCATGTGTGTATTGCATTTCTAAACTTCTTGCACATTAGTGCCAAATATTTGTTCGAGTTTCTGTATTTTATTTGGTATACAATCATATAATCTTGTGTTTCTATTTTCCGCATGCTCGAAGCTGAAATGCTCGGAATTCATATGTTTAGAAGTTAGTAACTTCAAAGTGATTTCGAATGATTTAATTAAATATTTTATTCTATTTAATCCTCAGGTTTTATCAAAGTTGAGTAATTTATGGATTGAAAAAATAAGTTTAAATCAGAGAAGACGATGATTAAAAATTTAATGAATTAAAATGAAATAAAATTTCACATAAATTTGTTAAATTGTGAGAGACATGATGAAAGCATTTATAGCAATAATAACATTAAGAACTAAGGTGGATACGGGAAGAAAATTCCCTCCGAACGAAAGGGAGGGGAAGACCAGTATATCATTTCTACAACAAACTGCAAGGCAAGCAATCCGCATAGCAAGGACAACGTATTAATATAAAGGTTCTGTTACAATGTATTGACTCCAAAATAAAATTTCAAACTGGTTTCACTTAGTCCACCTTATCATTAAGGATTCTTAATCACCAGGGTTCATTAGTTAAGAGGGCGCAATCAAGAAAATAACTATCCCTTCCATTTTTTTCCGAGGATGAACGCAGTAATCCATTCGCACAGATACCCTAATCACCCGGAAACTGTTTCCAGGATTCAAAGATAAGGAGTTCAGAAACTACCGCACATCGTCGTATTAATTAACGACTGCCTTAGTAATTCAGGGCCACGAGCGCTTTACGACGCACCGGCGATTTTTGTTCTGAAATAAATTTAGGGGAGAACAGAGATAGAGAGAAGATGCTTGCCCCTTTCAGCGCATAAAATCCCGAAGCACGACCCTGATCCATTCGAGGGGAATAAAATGCACGGTTTCTTCACCTTAAGAGAGAGAGAGAGAGAGGGCCCCCGATTCTTCGCCGGCGAGAGATACAACCCTCTCGCGGACTCTTCCCCATTTATTCCGCTGCGGCGCCGGCGCCACGATCCTTATATTCCTCCCCGACCCGTTCACGGACACTCTCGCACAAACACAACGGCGCGAAGGGGAAACTCAACTCAAACGGCTCCCCGTTCTCCCGCACCACACCTCCTTTCCTTGCTCCCCCACTCCCTCTTCCGAGCTCTTTTTCTCTCTACAAAACAACCTCCCTCCCCGCCCCAGACACACATACAACTTACACGGCTCAAAAGTTATGGTGCAATATCGCCGAGCAGCGAGAGGGTACTGAGGCGAGGCAGTAGAACTAACTTTTTAGCGCAAAACGATTACGGCTCCGGTGCCCCGGTGATTAAAAACGGAAGGAGACCTGACCCGAATTAAGAGCCTTTTGCGAAAAGGGATCCCTCTTGCCTTCCCCTCCCAACCTCCCCTTTTAAAACCCTCCCACACCCCATTCGAACGAATTCTCCCGCCCGCTTCCACCCCCTAGCGGTTGCCGCTTCGAGCCTCAACTCCAGCCCCCATCCCCACGCGCCAACTGTCCCCTGCTCGCATAGCCCCTCCCCGCTCCCTGCCCTTTTATGGCCCTCGGAATCATAAGTTTTTCACGACTCCTCCGCGTAATTTGCACCGAACCCCATCCAGGTGCCCATTTCCCCATGCCCGACCTATTGCGGCACCAGGGGTAGGTGTGGGGGGGCCTTGTGGAGGGTGGGAAGATCCAGGACTCCTCCGAATAAGAAAAGAACCCGGCACTCTAAATAAAAAAATCCTCTCCCCCTCCCGGTGAAAAAAATATCCAGGGCAGAATTAACAGGAAACGATTTAGGGAAATTTGATCGCGGCGCGTAATGAAGTCTGATTGGCCCAACTCCTTGTAAAATTGGAGTCGGCGCGTCCTCTTCCCGTCCTCGCGACATCCGAGGCTCTTATTGCTGCTATTAAACACGGGTTACGGGATTTTTTTGATGCCGGATTATAAAATACCTACACCATACACTTTGACTTCATAGGCATCATTAATTCGTTTAAGTTACTAAATCCGACTACATTTTTATGAAAGTTTCATTTAAAAAATAACGTACCGTTTGAATTATTTTGCAAATAAAAATATTTGATTGGCACATAACATTTCACGGGGCGTTGAATAATGAAAAAGAATTCCGCACCGGCAAATATGACGTTTATGAATCGTGGCAAACAGCCCATTGCAGTTTCTGCGACATGCTCGTATTACTAACAGCTGGTGAACCAGAAATTCGTGGTTCTGTGGGAAAATTTCAAGAAATACGAATTTTCAAATGAGAATACCCGGAAGTTACTGAGGATACATTTCACTTTAACAATTGTAGAGGCATTTTGAATTTAAATTTTGCGAAAATTCAAAGAAAAAATTACTGAATTATGTATAAAATGCTTTATATACCAACAACTAAAATGTCATACCTTCACTCCGTCCGTTTTACATTTATTTAGGATAGATGTAATCGTAAAACTTAAGTAAACAAAACACGTTGTTTGTTGTTAAAGAAAACAAGCTAATAGATTGGTGTCTGAACTCTTAAAGCGGGTATATTGGGGTAACTAGGCGGTATTTAGTGGAGGGCGTCCTTTAAAGATCGTTTGAGCGAAATATCATTTTACCTTGAAATCAAAGAATTTGGTCTCATTGTAAAGAAAAATATATTACCCTTCCATTAGCAACAAAAATTTGACCCCTTACCACATTACTTTCCGAGATATTTGCCAAAAAATACCAGCCCTTATATGTGGGAAAAGGTACGTATATGCACTCCAGAGAGACCTAAGAAATGCCTATTTCTTAGGTCTCTCTGCAGGCATTTCCTACACTTAGATCTCGTCAAAAATCAACAGTGTAGAGTTTGAATGTTTTCTCAACTATTTTTGTAAATTAATCATATTGTCATCGCAGAAAATTCTTCAGTTTGGATGGAGTTTCAAACGCACCGCGTACGCATGAGTCAAGTTAAAAACTTATTTAGATATTTTCATCCGATTACTTACAATTTCTGTCATGTAAAACTATTCTATTGCACCATTAATAATGCAATATTTAATTCATGAGTCTCACAGTTGCTGAAATTAAAACGTATATATTGAATATGGTCTCTATTATGATTAGGAAATTATCTCGCTCACACTACCCTTAAGGTCGATAATATATGATGTGGCTAACGCTCCCTGTAGCAAAAAAATTGAAGCGTAGAACACATGATGACAAAATATTCTAATCATACAACCCCAAGAGCTATCATGATTGGTTACGTTGTTTTAATGAGCGCTATATTGATTAACAAATACATTGGAAGCTCAAATGAAAATTAAATTGGGCAAACTTTCCAACCTTAAAATTTTAATTCATTGCTTGATTGTGAATTCAGTATTACGGTCTTTCGTTGACGTTCGATGCCAATAAAATAATTCATCAGACCGTTGAATGGATATTAAGCTATTGATACACTTTGTCTATGAATACAAAATTCATCAATTTAATTTGGTCTTTGGATCGCTTGATCCATCACCATTTAATTTGTACATTTATTTCCCAATTAGGCTTATCTGGGTCTATTTATGCAAACGTAATTAACCCGAACCGTGATTATTTCCTGCCATACTCCTATGTCAACTAGAGGAACTTCGGGAATTATGGAATAGTCGGGCAATATGGAACACCTTGATTTCTCATTCGTCAATTGGCGCAAACAAGCGAAAGACGCATGCAATACTTCATCGTCTCGAGGCACCGTGTGAGTTACGGCGCAGTAAAATTGTGTTCGTAGTTCCACAACATTTTTGCTGGTAAGCTTTCAAAAATAAGTAATAATTATTGAAAATGTACACTAGTGATTAAAACTAAGCAATTTATTAAGTTTAAGAGATGTAGATTGTTATGTATTGCTCGGTTTTTGGCTATGGCTACAATTGGTTCTGTTGTGATATTTTTAAATCCCAGATGGTGTGTCGGGCATTTTGGAATACTATGTAATCCATATTGCCCGACACAAAAACGGTAAGGAACAGCACATTAATAAAAAAGGAAAGAATAAAAGCAACAACAGTGGTCCTGGTAACTCAGATAAAAGGCAAAAACATGAGAGCTTCAAGCCACGGAAAAAAACTTTTCCAGAAATTAGAGTTTGTTTCTAAGGACGCTTCCAGTGGCCAGGACCCATATTCATGTGTGACGTCTTCCCACGACGGCGCCATTACAGCGTTACTGCAAAAATACCACAGATTAAAGACGCAATTTGACTGGACACGAGCGAATATCGTAAACTGTAGTTACCGATTGACAATTAGAATTAACACACATAATTCACTTTACGTAATCGGGCGAGGCAAAGAGTGATTAGTCATTATGTGTGCACTGGTGAAAATGAATCACCGATGAATAGATTAAGCCGCAATTACGTGACATGAAGGATGAAAATGTTAACGTTGGCGAGGCAGGAATTAAAAAAATGATCACAATTATTGCCAGTGACTATTGCACGAGCACTGAGAGATGAAATGATTTAAGCTCGCAAGACATGGATGAATTAGCCAATTTCCCATTGACATGAAATAAAATAGGTGAATTATAGCTTTGAGCGAGCGTTTCAAGTTTGATTAGTCCGTTTTATGACAAGAGAATCTGCAATGGCGTAAGTTGGCATCGGATGGCACAATGTTCAGCCACAAAGGTATCTGATTTCGCTTCGCAAGTCCATGATTAAGGATTTTACAACGGGTAATAACTTCCAATTTCAACGGATCATCTTTTTAGTGAGCGTCGTACTTCGTCCTAAAAGATGGATATTAATTTTTGGATTTACGTCCTTGGTGCGGATATTCGCCACCAGATGACCGTCTCCAGGATTCGGGTTCTGGGAATGTAGCAAGAATTTGGAGAAATGGATTGCTACAGTGATGGCAATCTGGGAATTTCAGTTTTCATCTCCATGAAGCTCAGGAATTTCCTTATTAACGGAAAAACGTTTCTTGCGCTGGTGATAATGACAATTAAGTATAAATATCAGTCAAATTAGGATATACCTTTAGCTAAATTACCTTCCTAAAGAGACTTCGAAAGAATCTGGAGCGAGGCGCGGAAAAGCCACCTCCTTTAGGGCTACTCCGCATGGCCTCGGAATATCCGAGTCACAAATCGTTGGTTACAGGCATGGAAATTTCAAATATCGCCATTCAAAAGTTGAGATATGACGTACAGATTTCCAGTTGAGGCTTGTACGTCGCATTTACAAATTTCCAGTGGTTTCCCCGTATCTAGTCCTTACTGAATAAGTCTCCTGTTCGCCCCAGGACGCAGCTGCTTATTGTACTTTCCGAAAGAGGCTTAAGGGCTTACACTATGACTACACTGAAAATTTCAGCGCTAATTTTGAACAATTTTGGAGGAAGTCCTGATTTGTATATATATTTATGCGTTGCTTGGAAAATATTTCATATGAATATATTTCAAACAATAGTTCGGGGCAAGATACAAGTTCTGGAAATAGCGCACACGTAATACTTGTATCAGAACAATAAAGAGACGAGGACAAGAAAAGAGCATCACAAAATGCCCTCGTCTTTTGTTTAGTGAACAGCTACCGAAAAGCCCAGCGGAACGAAAACAATATCTAAAGTAGCGTAATTTTCTTTGTCTAGATCTTCCTGAGGGAAAGCACCAACTGAGTTCAAAGGAGATAGGAAAAGAACAAGGAAAGTGTCCGTGAAAACATTCCTGAGGAGCTTGTGACTCTATGGATGGGAAGCATTCACCAATGGAAAGCAGACTAGAAAAGGTAATAAACTTTCGAAACGTGGCGCTTGAAGAAGTTGGTGAAGGTCAAATGGACAGACGAAATATGTAACAAAGAAGAATACACAAGAGTAGGAGAGGAAAGGGTCATTCGGAACTCCATTCAGAAAAAAAGAAACAGATGAATTTGAGACAATCTGAGGCAAAAGTGATTTGCTTACAATATCATTTGTCGGCGGGGTAAAGTCCTCACCTGCTAACCCAAGGGTCGAGGGTTCGAGTCCCGCCTGGGTAGAATATTACCTGCCCAGGACAAGGGTGTTTGTGTCTTGTCCGTTGTTACTGTTATTCACCCGGCGTAAATTGGCCCATTGTGCTGTATTTGGGATGGTGAAGATAAGTAAAATAAATTAAATAAATAAATAATAAAAAATAGGAGAAAAATCTCAAATGGGATAATTACATTGACAAAATGAAGAAGAAAATACAGGAGAAGAACTACCAGGGAGAACAAACATTTGATGGGAAAGGTGGGAGGGCTGTGGTGAACTAATTTTAGGATTGAAGGACCGACGATGATCTACCTGGGAACCAAAAGTAGTCCAGGGAAAAGAACTCCACATCTTCAAGAGAGAATGCATGCTGCTTGCTTCGGGGGCAGATCACCTCCAAAGATTCATCTTGGATCTTTATCGAGCCGTGGATGAATGTTAGTGAAATACTGCGGAAAAAGGAGAGCATTATGTGGCAATAAATACGAGATGCACAGCGGATATAGGCAAGCGTAGAAGGAGAGTCGAAACCATTAGCACATTTTGCCTCCCCCCCCCCACACAAGTCCCCCGCTCCCTTGGCCAGGACGCCGTCTTGGATCCGCTCCAGCATTCCAGCAAGTCCCTCCCGAAGGAGGAGGGATGAGAAGGGAGGGGAGGTGACTCCCCCACCCTACCCCCTCCCCCAGTTCGCCTCTCTCTCCTTTTTGCTCGTCCCATTAGAAACTCCACTCGGAAAACAAGCCCTTGGCCGGGCGCCACGCCTCAGCACCTCCGACCACCTCAGCCCTCCCCACCTCTCGTCTTCACTTACCCAGGGTTACCCACGTCGAATTTTAAGGAGCTGCGCTCGCCTAAGGATGTGTTTGATTCCATTCCACCGGTGAAGGGAAAGATGGGACGAGTAAAAAAAAAGAAAATAAACACCGCCCCGGACAAAAATCGATGCTATATTTTTTTCCACCCAGTCTCTATCCATTAGTTTTGGCGAGTATTGAAACTGTTTTCGTTTAAATCCTCCAGTGCGTAATCAAACAGTATTTTCTGTTTCGGTCAAAAAAATTAAGGATCGCTTAAAGGAATTAAAGTTAACTTATGCTTGGCATTATTTTCTCAAATTAAATAATCCTGCCCGTAAGCTGTTAGGGCGAGCTTTTAAGTCCATTTAATTCATTCAATTTTAATTAACTCCATCTGCAACAAACCCCCTTAATACAACTAACACCGTTTCATGTCAGCAAGGAAGGCTGCACTCGTAAATTTCCAAGGTTCATTCATTCATGCATTGCGGAATACTTGGCCAGAGTAAGCTGGACGCATTGAACGAATTGAATGTTATTTCAGCTTCAGCTGTCAGTCACACTTTGAATGTATTGAATAAAAGCACCAATTTATAAAATCAAGTAGGATTTTAAATGAAATTATATCAGACTTTGTCGTAGTCCAGATGATGGGACCAAGGACAAAGAGGAACTTAGAAAGTACCTAAATGACGAAAGATTTAGTTCGCGTATTAATTCCAAGAGTGGATAAGGGAGAGGGTGGCATAAGAAACCATAGGTTTCGAGAAAACAATTCGCCGTTTGAAGGAGATAGGACTAAAGAGAAGAAGATTTTAATTCTTCACGTATACTTGTTCTTCTTTTACAGGCTACCAGGTAACAAGGAATAAGACATTCTGACTACTTGTGGTGAGATTGGTGAATACAGAAAGGCAGCAAATCTAATATTATCAGTCTAGAGAGAAGAGCTAGTGTCACATTAAAATCCCAGGCAAAAATATAAGTACATTTGACTTGGTATGATACATAACTACTTATGACTCATCATGTAAAATTTATGCTCAAAAACTCAAAGATAATTCTCTTGGCCAAATGTGCACAATACAACCAAATGTGACCCAACAGAAATCCCACAAAATTTGGCATCCCGGCATCTATGGCGAGATGAACATATTACACCCATTTCAAAAAGCAAAGCTGGCTTGATATTAAATCGAGGATAAAATATAATATGGCTTGCTTCATGTTCAATCTCTAAAAACGGGAGCACACCGTACTTATTTCATCTTTTTCCCCCTAGCAGTGAATACATGAATGTGGCAACAAGACAAGACCTGTGTTTTTTGTACGCCCCCCAGTTCCGGACATTCACTTTTCTAAACTCCTTCATAGTTGTTTCCTCAAAGTTGTGGAATGACATGTTGAAACAAGTGAAAAACAGTGCATTGCTGTAAATATTTAAGAGAAAACTTTTCAGAAATTTTTTTTTCTAGTGATTCCTTAACAGTGATCATGTTACTCATTTATTCCCTTACTGATATCTTTGCTGTTCGTTTTCGTGTCAGGGGATGCGATTTAGTTATTTCATATAATTTGTTGCGTGATTACATTGTTAATTTAATATTTGCTGCCCATTTTCACACCAGAAGGAAGTAATTCAGCCAATTCATTGCGTAGCAACCCAAATGTGTAATCAGCAATATTCTCATAAGTTATTCTTGATAACTTTCTTCACAATTTTTTGGTTCCTGGTTGAGTGAATACTGTATATTTCTTTTTCCTGCTGTTGTAGCTCAATGTAGAGTAAACTAACCCTTTTTCCATAGAAGTGAAACTCCTAAAATAATAGAAAAATGTATTACAATTATTACACCTTGGGAAAAATCAGATTTCAATAGCTATGAAACATTAATTACGATCAAACTCAACTTTCATAACTTTACCGCGGATCAGGCATAAAGTATAGCTGAATATTTCTTTATTGTATTCCGTCAAATTATTAATTTTAATATACGTTGATTTTGACCATTTCGTACGAATATGCAAATGTTCTGGAGGAGTGGACTCGTTTGTATAAATGAATAAGGTACTTAAATTCACTTAAGCAACCTAAACCAATCCTCCCAAACGATTATGTGAACGTATACATATTAACTTTGCATTTTATCGAGACATGTTTACACATTTATGGGTTCCAACTACACGCAAAGAGAGGTTTTTAAGTTGATAAGTACACCAGTGTATAAGGTGATGAAAAAAACATTAGGATCCACGTCGCAGCCCACGAATCCCTTTTCAGAAAATACACCAATGAAACGCAATGCGACGATAAAAAACTCATGCTAACATTAAAGAACTTTAATGGTCCTCTGGAAGAATTATTCATATTTATAATACTTCAAAAATTTTCCTTGGGGAGTGGCTTAAGAGAGAGACGAAAGGAGTATGGAAGAAAGTAAGGGGGAGAATGGGAAGAGATGCCAGGGACTGATATAAAATAAAAGGAAGTCGTTGTAGGAAATTCGGCGGAGGCAGTGTAGATGGATGGAGGAGATAGTACCCGAGCGGCAATAGAATGCTGCGGGCCATGATAGAAGGGAGAATTTCGGGTATCGCGGACATGTGTTTTTAACAACATGAAAGGTGGTACAAAAACTGACTCAAATACAGCAAGATAATGAGTTAAAAATGTTTAATCGCAGTCGAGGAAGTTGTTCTACAGGAGATCCTAAATTACACTCTACGGTAGAAAAGAAAAAAAATAATGGGAATATTTCGAAAATGTATTGAAGACAAACTTAAATCTCCCTAAAAATAAATAAATTGATCAGATAAATGTAGGTCGATTAAATAATCAGTTAAAAATGTAAATAATGTATCATAAATATATTATATATTTATGAAACGATAATATTTTCCCAGAAAAGTTTTACTTTTTTTTCTTTCTACACGACATATCAGTACAGAATTGGTCCCGCTAAGCTATTTATGTATAGCTTATCAGCAGGTTCTTACTTTAATACAAAAACCTATACCCTGAGTGGCGAAAACTCCACCCAGGTGGGACTCAAACCCGCGACCATCAGTTAAACACGCGAGGACTTTACCCCATCGCCACCGGGGCTGGAAACTCACATTAACTCGCATAAAAACCTTCAGTTCCAAAAAAAAAAGCTTCCATCATTGCTAACTGCTAGCAATGCAAAATAACTACTTCCCATGATAAGGTCTCCTTTGCTCAAGCAAAAAGCGAATAAAATTTTCCAAGGAAAAATAAAATTCCCAGGAAAATAATGTCACCTGAACATGGCGTCTTACAATTAAGGTCGTGCAGGTACGGGCACAATTTGCCGAGAATTGGTCTCCATCGCACTGCGTGTTACACTGCTTTAGAGCGATACAGAGAGCGTACGAGTTAATGCTGCTAATGTTTATTAGAGCGATGAAAATACACCCGAGGAAAATTTTATGGGCGCCCACATCCACGACAGGGCAATGAAATTGGATTCTTTTTCAACGCTCCACAATTATGGGGGAAGAAAACGCAATCTCTTCCAAATGCGAATATAACCAAATTTTCTGGGCCTTCAGAAAGATCTTACTGTCACGATAGCGAGAACATTTGCAAGAAATTAAAGGCCCCAAGGTTTTGGAAGCAATTCCAACTTTTTAATGACCGTTTGTGACCGCGGACCCTGCGACAATCAACAACTTTCTCCATCTGGCGAGTGAAAAAGCAATTTCCTTCCAAGCACGAGGGAAGAAAACTCTGGTGTACACAAGAAGAAATGAAAATCAGGAATTTCGTCCGGAAAAATGGGCCAGAGTAAAATAAAAAAGGACACATAGAAACATTAACAGCAGAAGGAAAAACAAAACATCTCTAAACATTTCAGATAAGGTAATCAGTTAAAGTCAACCCTATGTCAAGTGGTATGAGCGATGTATATTTAACAAGTCATATTAGAGTCCAGATTCTAATTTAACTTTTATTTCAAAAGCTGTAAAAAACGAAGTGAATATCGTTAATAAAGTTAATTTATAATCAAATGGAAAAATTAACGTTTTACGTAACAGAAATTCTAAGTTTATAAAAATATCCCCGAGTCCTTAACTTGACTTAGTTTTTTCTCGCCATTTGTTGAAAATACCTTCTAAGCAGTTTTTTGTATCATTCTATATAAGTTGCAGCGGTGACTAGAAACATTATTTTTTTAAATAAATGTGAATAAGTCATAACGTCACACCGTTAAATTTATACGGAGCTCTAGGCGTTCTAAATTCCTCATTTAAAAAGGAATAAAGCCTCTCATGAGTGTATACGCGAATCATATCAACAGAAAACGGCGACTAATATCAGTTGGCTAATACTTTCTAAAATAGTTCGGTAATTGGCTGATATTTTGCGGAGATTGCCTTGGGAATGCGAGCTGTTTTTCTTGAAAATGAAACCAAATTCATTAAATTCTGCATGCAATGAGATCCACCTCAAACTGCCTTAAATAAAACATAAAGTTGCCCGCTCCTGACTAATTCAACATCAACTGTAGCAAATATGCTAAGGTACGAAATTAAAACATTTAGCACACACAAGGCGATCAAATTAAGAAAGACCCCACGAATACCCCTGGCGTCATTCCTAGACACTTAGCAAAATGGATAACGCTGGTAACGCGAGGAGCAACGCGAGAAATTTCGGGAGAAAAGGACATTTAAAAAAACAGGGCAAAACATGGCGCGAATGAAAATTGTTTTGAGGGCGCGCTAGGGGGCAGCAGTGGTGCGAGGGGGGCGCTTGAAATAAAGCGAGACGCATGCTAAGAGAAGAAGGGAGGGGCGTTTGAAGGAGGCCAGAGAGGTACGAGAGGATGAGAGGGAAGCGTTAACTATAATTGCAGCAAACGAAGTTGAACGTTCAGCGCGGAGTGCTCCCGGGAAACAGAGACGTGAGGGAAAACACGAAAGGGTAGCGAAACATTTGAATAAAGTAAACGCCTGGTTCGACGAAAATGAGAAAAGTTGAAAGATATGGAACAACCCGAGATAGACCTCCGAGACGTTACATTCAATGTTCACGCAATTCCGGATTCCTGTCTTACAATTTCACGCAGCGACCCTGGAATTAACGAAGCCATAATTATTAATAAATGTCAAATAAATGCCCTCTATTCAAAGAAAATGAACTCGCGTCATGTTTTTCCTCGATAAAAGGTTGAGAATAAGATATATAAGATTATCAACGAGACGGTTTTTAAGTCTAATTTAATGTTGTAGAATACGTTACTATTAAAAACATGTGAACAGCCAAAAAAGGTCTCAAAATATTGTAAAGTGAAAAGGAATGATAGCCAAGGTTCTCAAAAATTGACGTTGTGACAAGTGAAAGATCACCGATTAATTTTCTGGAAGCGTCGGGAGTTTTCGAGATCCTTGGCAACGTAAATAAATAAATGTTAAAGTGATGAATGATTTAGATTAGGATTACCAGTGTCATGCTGTTCAGGATAAATCAGCAAAAATAATTGCGTAACTATAAGTTTCCGAAAATAAATTACTAATTAGGGTCATGTAAAAAGTGTGATTATGTCCCAGGAATGTTACAATGAGTGATGATCATTATGTCTTGCGGAAAACTGAAAGTATAATAAGTTATATACCAGCGTTGCAAAATAAAATTATCTCCAAAACGTTTTAAGCCGATTGGATGACGCCTTGACCCTCTATGGACGAGCGAGTCAAATGTGTTGCGTTTCAAAATCATTGCAATGTCTGCTTTTTAAATGGCTTTTCCGTTTAGTTGCTGCGCTAGATATAATTGTAACGCTTCGGATTAAATTTGCAGAGAGTTGCGTCGTCTCTTTCGGTGATTTGTCAAATAACTTGAGTAGATGAATTTGTGACGAGGGCGTGCCTGGTGGAGCTCTGAAATAAGCAGTTTCAGCTGTCATAAGAAAAAATTAGGAAAGATTAAAGAGGGTACGTCTTGAGGTAATGTTGAAGTATATCTTGTGTAAATATTATTATGTAAAGTTAAAAAAATTTTAATTTATAATACTTTACTTTTAAACAAGAAATTAAATATTTTTTTTTGTTTTTCATAAATCTTATTACAATTACTAAATAATTGTTCTCAAAAACGAAATTTATTGTCACATATTTTGCATAATATTCGTGCACCAATGTTTTTTGGTGGTAGCTCCAGACAGGGAAACCTTTAAAAATACCTAAAGCTCACATTAAAATTTATAAAATTTATGTATTTTTGTAACTGTATTTTAGCTGTATCAAAGGCATTTGAACAATAATATCTATCTATTATTTAAATGAAATCAATAAAATACATAAACGTCACATTTAAAAATAACTTACTATCAAATCAATTGCAATTTTTTTGAAAAAAATGCTTAATGGCACATTTAAAAATCTAATATAGGTAACAGCAGTATTGTTTTCATGCTGATGTTTCATGATTCTGTCCATAGAGGGCTAATCATTGAACAGCATATGAACGCGTAGTAAGCCTTGAGAAGATGGTTTATTAGGTCGTGAATTTAGGTGCTCATCCCTTCACGTTCTGGGAACAAATTCATTCGCGAGCATATTGAAGCTAGCAGCGAGGAGTAGAGTCAAAGGGCTTTAAAGGAGAGATGGGCGCGACCTCGTGGCCCGGCCGGAAATTTCTCGAGTGTGACCGAAAGCGTATCAAGGTCGGGGGGATGAAGACGTAATGCCACACTATCACGTCATCCGGGGAAGGAAGAGGAAAGTAAGAGAGAGATATATATAAAGAGAGAGAGAGAGAGGGGGAGAGAGAGGGCACTTCTTCGAAATCTCGCGACGTAAGGAGTGGAATGGAAATTTGCCCAAATTCCTCCGCGTGTCGGAATACGGCGGGTGATCCTCCGGCTCTCTCTCCTACGCCCCCTCATTTCCATGATTCCTCCTTTCGCTGCTTCCCATTACGTCTCCTTCCCTTCCCTCCCTCTCGTGGCAACGCAGCCTCAAATGGCTCTCGAGCGCTTGCCATCACGACTGCTGAAGATTCCTCCCCCTTCTGCTCTACCACGAAACCTTCTTCACACTATCCATCGCGCATTTTAGAAAACAACCAGCCGCTCTTTTGTTTTTCTTCTCACACACGAGAACGACTTACCGCTAGGCTATTTTTTTCTACTGAGGGGCTGCTCAAGTATTACGTAAGACGATTTATGCCATTTTTGACCTCTCCCCTCCCCCTATGTAAGACAATGTAAGATTTTCCTAACACCCTATCCCTCTCATTCTTACGTTAGATATTTGTGTCTATTCTCGGTCCTTCTCAATGCTTTGGCCCAAATGAGTGTTTAACCAACCTCTTCCACTAAAACCAATTTCTACGGAACAATTAAGGTTGAGCGTTTAATCCAGGGCTTTAAACGGAGCTAATTCTTTACTTCGATCAGGGACGTCTCTGATTGGCTTTTTGTCATAATTTGGTTAATTCACCCTAATAAATCAGGGTTCAAAACGTATTTAAAGTGGTTAGTCGTATTGATTTTTAATTACTGAGCATTCAAAAACTACCTCGATTAAAACCTCATGTTCGTTTACATGAATAAGTTTCCGCTAACATATTTTTTGAGAAAGAATTAAAACTGTCACTCAATATACTCTTACGCAACGTCGCATTTGGAAATCCACATGTCTTGTTTTCCACTACTTTACTCCGTTACATTAATTCGTAAGGGGTTTTTGACGTGTATTTTTTAACTTTCATGGGTGCGCTGCTCCAGATCAATGGATCAATTTTATTCCTTCGTTCCCCTCAAATCGAATATTCCTAACCCTTATCCCAACGCGCCTCTCCCGTATCCTCTTGTATTTGTCTTTTTTCCTTTACCACAATCCCTCTCTAACCGTAACAATATGGTTGAGGGTAACACCCGGGGTGGCAAGGTGGCCCAAAGGGCTACCCTTGACAATTTAACTGGACGGAAGGAGGGGTTATTGGTCAACAGGGTCGTTCGATTCGATATATTCCCTAGCTCTGTCGATATGGGTTTTTGGCAACCACTTCCACCATACGGCTGCTATAAATGGGGATGCTGAGCGTTTACTCCCATAGCATACCCAAGAAAATTTACGAATATTCGGCACAAGCCGTCGTTTTGAATATAAATGCACTGTTGGATGAACAAAGACGTTAAACTACTTATGATATGCTTACGAAGAATCATGCAACACTAATGGTAGACTTGTTTACACTGCGAAGATCTGAGATGAGGTAAGAATACCATCTATATTGAATGATCTCAATTCGTCACCAACGAGCGCCTCTTTTCGCCACCAGCGGGCGCCAAACTCATTTCTCCTCCCTCTCATCTTTCCTTTAAAATTTTCACAGCATTCCTCGCGGTCCCCTTCTTGCCCCGCCCAAATTTCCCATTCTGCTCCAAGAAATGACTTCATCCCTTCCTCTATATCCCTCCGTCCTTTCTTCAAAATTCTTTTAATCGACATGATGACTTCGTTCGGTGAGCCAAAACAGCAGCGACTCTTGCGACCCCTCGCTCTCTGCACTGGGTTCAATCGCGCATCTACGGAGATTAACGTCAAAGCTTTTGGCGTCAATAATGTAACGCAAACATATTTTTGCCACACCTAAACAGAAGGTTCGTTTTTCTACCGTATTTTGCGGGAGAAAATAGCGCTTTTTATTCCTGATGCATCCCCGTTACATCGTGTTAGGATACCCTAGCAACGTCTTATTTACGCTGCTTAAAGTCTTACCGTACGCAAATAGATAAACTGAAACGACAAATTATATTATTTAAATATGTGCATTAGATGTAAACGTGAGTTCATCAGAAGATTCTAGTGACGGCAATAAGGAATGGCAATATCCAAGATGTTGATTTGAGAGCTCGAAATATTTCAGATTGTTTGTTACCTGAAAAATCAGATGGTCGATAAAATTGACTTAAATATTTAAAAAAAAATAGTTAATGGTCATAGTTTAGGAACCAGTGGCTTAATTTTAATGAAAGAATTATCCCATAACTATCGAAATTAAATTGGTAATTGGTTTAATATCATATGTTAAATTTTGACAGAGTGAATAACGATATATTATCGTTATAAACGAACAATATTTTAATGGACTTTTTATTTAGATGCGCCAAAAAATCGTGTGCGTAGCACAAGTAGGAAGTAGAAATTAATTAACCAAGTTTCAGTCAATGAGCTTAAGGCGAGGGTGACAATTCGACGCGGGTCGCGTATCTCCACTTCTCTCCGTAGTTATGAAATTTACTGTTACAACAAGAGTTAAAATCGTGTAAAAAACAAGTCGTTGTTGGAAATTGAATTTCTTAAAAAAATCTCCATATATTGACATGATATCAACGAACATGATATCCTGGAATGTCTCCAAATTATTAGAAGTAGTATTTTATGTGGTTGATGATATTTTAAATAATCGAAAATACTTATGATTAGCAATGGCTCCTGACCAATTCCAAAAAAATACTTATGCATTACATAAAAAATACATATTACAATAACAAAGAAGGGAACTCAAGTTCTTCCAGCTGGTACCAAAGTATGAGAATCGATTATGATACCCAAGAGCGAATCAAATTCAGGACTGTGAGGATGAACAACATTAAAATTCGAGTAGATATATCATGTCGTAACCAGGTTCATGGTTATACCAATATAGTATAACGTCCCTCACGTCAATATGCGAAACGATTGGACTTTTCCTTCCGAAAACGCACGCAAACCAATTTCACCCACATCCAATAACACTAAAGACATGTTTACACGTAAAGTTACACGATAGCAGAATACATATCTCGGAAGACGCCCACCTAACCTCCTCTTCCCCCCTTTTATTTTTCGTTCACCTCTTCTGCTCCCGGAGGAGATCTCTACCCCAAGAGACGTACTCCACACGTGCAGACCACTCCTTCCACGCTATGGAGGGGCGAGAGAGGAATACTACAGTGGGGGTGGGGGGCGGGCTATCGCACTGCAAAGCCCCCCCAACCAACAAAACTCCCCCGTGAGTGCTCCTACAACCTCTATCGGAAATCACCCCTCCAAGAACTGTTCTCGCCGGAACAGCGGGAGAGATCCCGCATCCCCCGCGCATGCAAACGAACTGACAAACGACAAACGCCTCACCCTTCCATTTCCAAACCTTTTCCGTCTTCCACGTGGCGCCACTATACTTCCGAAAACTCCGGTCGCACGTACAGAGTTGCACTCCGCACACCGCACAGATGTTCATCCCTCCACCCCCCCCCCCACCCCAATGCACACATACGGTCTCCTTCCATCACCCTCTCTTTCCCCGAGTATTCTTAGCGCAAAATTACTCTTTCAGAAACCTTAAGGTATTTTGAGGGAAATGTCATTTTACCTAGACATCAATGAATTTGGTTTCATCCCTGCTCATAAATTCCTTAGAAGCTGTTCTGTAGAACGTTAGGAATTCTACAGAAATTGGCTCTTTTTCTTCAGCACTAGTTCCTTTTCTAAAGATCTGTGCGGAACATGAGAGCCTAACTCTACAGAACATAGGTTCTCTAGAGTTATTTTCCGCAGAGCAAAATAACTCCTTACAAGCTGTACCGTAGAACTTCAGCAACTCTACGGAAGTATGTGAGTTTTCTGTAGACCCAGTTCCTTTTCTAAGGACCTATATGGAGAGTCGTAGGGAATTCCACAGAACATCCTAAGGTATTCTGCAGAACGTCGTAGGGAATTCCGTAAAATGGCGTTTCAATACTTAATGGAATATTTAAAAAAACTTTTTAACAAATTCTGTAGAAGTATTTATAAGGAAACTATACAGAATGTTTAGCAAGGAATTTTGAGAAAAATGTATCACCCTTCCATTGACACCAAAAATTCAACCCATTACCTCATTACTTTCCGAGATATTTGCCTGAAAACATTAGCCCTTTTACATGGGAAATGGTGCGTGTATGCACTCCAGAGAGACCTTACGAATACGAATAAATGGCGAATCCGTGGCAAAGGCATGGATAGCGTCCTTCATTTGATACCAAATTAAATATAGCCAGGCATTTTCCAGGGTGCTATAATCTTGCAAAAAAGAGTCAAAATTACACTTATATTCAGAAAAAAGCGAATTTATCCTCCTGAAAAATAGAGAATACTTAAGCCGTAGAAGGATACAGTGGAATAGTGAAAAGAATTCTAGAAAATTTATGTTCCTTAATTAAACTTAATTAATTACAGGTCAACTGTAAATTTTCTTAAAGGAAGATACGTATCTCTAGTGATGACAGAAAGTAAAGGTAACATTTTGAATTTCACAAACATTTATAATCACACAGCTCAGCCGTTTTCACCACGTAAGAGCATCATGAGGTATAATAGTAAATTTTTTGTCGTATCTAATGATGCCCTAACGGGTGAAACGGGTCACCTTTACATCCTAGCAACATGAGCGAATTCCACCATGCTACGCCGAGTAAACCTCATTACAGTAAGTGTATCAATATCCTTTTTTATTTCGATGCCTTAAACTAATGGATTTCAATTCTGTAAGCCATTAAGAAGAAACTGCACTCATGGTCGCAATTTTTTCCTCCTCTTCAAAAGTGTAATACGTATCTAATGATGCCCTAACGGGTGAAACGGGTTACCTTTACTTCCTATCAAAATGAGCAATTCCACCATGCTACGCCGAGTAAACTTCATTACAGTAAGTCTATCAATATACTTTTTTATTTTGATGCCTTAAACTAATGGATTTCAATTCTGTAAGCCATTAAGAGGAAACTACACTCATGTTCGCAATTTTTCCCTCCTCTTCAAAAGTGTAATACGCTGAAAGCGGTGCCATATGGATCCCTTGCAACAGAAAGAGAGGCAAGAGGAAAGCAATATTTTAGAAACCACTCGAAGCCCTCCTCAGGGGGGGAGGAGGAGGTGGTATTGGGAGTCCCCTAAGTGTACCCCCAGACCGACGGCAGGTTGAGCAAAGTGACATCACGTCCGATTTTCCGTTTGGCGCGAGAGAAAGGAGGAGGAAAGAGGAGGAAAGCGAGAGGAGGAGGAAAGAAAAGAACCAGATTCCTTGCCACCCTCCCCACCTACACCTCACTCTCTTTTCAGCTCTCTACTACCTTTCTTTCCTCTCTATATTTCTCTCTTCCACCTTCCATCCCTCCCCGCACTCCCATAAAACGTTACGAGGTCTCCGAAATTGCTCCACTCTCTCTCTCTCTCTCTCTCTCCTTCGCGTCCTCTCCTTCTTTCTCCCCGCAGAGAGTCCTCAAGCGCCGCACAGCCTCCTCCGTTGATGCTTCTCTCCCTCCCCCTCACTCTCAGCCCCTCCCCCTCATCGGGAGTGATTGTCAAGGGGTTCGAGGGCGTAAGGGACACGCTGGGGCTATTGGGGATTGGGTGGTTGGGTGGGAATCTGAGAGAAAGGAAGAGGTGGAGGAAACTGGGGGGTATGGCTGCTGCGGGGAATCGTCTGTAACGGGCTTCCATCCGAATGCCCTCCCCCTTCTCATCTCCCGCTCCCCCCGCACGAGATTCCTCTCCACAATCGTCCTCGCGCTCACCTCCAAGAAGCTGCAATCTCAAAGGTCCTCAGACGCTTCCCCAGCGTAGATTGATGCCTGACCAGCTAATGTGATGTTGACGTTTCTATATCTTGTAGAGGATTCTTCTTCTTTTGGTTAGGGGCTGTGCATAATCCACGTAGACACCAAACAGAGTTGAGGGGGGGGGGGAATACGGAGGTTGCACGCTAGGTTTAGGTTGCTTGAGAAATTCAGCACCGATATTTTTCAGAGCAACACAATGTTATCATGACGCCTCACTACATCACTAGGTCTGAGAGAAGCCAAAAAATAAGAGATACACTACCGAACAGATAGGTACAAAGAATCGTTCTTTCCGCGCACAATGAGCGACCACAATAAAAATTGAGCTCCAATAAATACACTCCCACAATACAGGTCACCATTTCGCCTTTCAAAAACTTACATCTTTACACGGCTGGTGACCTAACACCCCCTGCCACGCGTCCATGCTGCGGCTCGCAGAGTATTACGTAGATATAGAGGGTTGTCAACTAAGGTCCACATTGGGGAAGAGGGGGGTTGGATTGATGTCTACGTAGACAATGGTTGGCACCATACAGTTAAATAGTAAATGACAGATTATAATAGCTAATTAGTAGTTTTTCTTTTGCTTACCTTTCCATAAAATCAGCCTTAAATTACAGATATTCCATGTCTATTAATTAATAACTTGTTTCACAGTTTTTTCCGCAAAAAAGAAAAGTATACGAGGATGACAGGGGAGGAAGGGGGGGCAAGGATTAAGTCCACGAGTGTCCACGATAGGGGGTCAAAAAGTGGCGTATTTTTGTCTGCATGGATTATGGACAACCCCTTACAATCCCAGGATTGGTTTGCAGCAGCAATTCTCCTCCATTCATCTCTGCCCTGGACCAACTCCTTCATTAGATGGTATGAGGTACATCCCACTTCCCCCAAAATCGGTCTAGTGTATTCTCGTCCAAGCCTGCCCCTATAGTTCCTCTCTTCCACTGTGCCCTCCAGCATGTTAGCGATATACCTGGATGTCGGAGAATATGGCTAATCCATGTTGCTTTCCTTCTTTAAATTGTCTCGAGCAAATATGGAGCCTCCCTGCAGAGAATTACGTACTTTAAAAGTTTAAAAAAACACAACTTTTGCAATTAAACACAAAAAACACACACGGACACCTGATGATGACGCTAAATTGATGAAATCCCAGTCGTTTGTATTATTTTATGAGTGGTATCTTATAAGTTACTTCATCAAATACTTTTAAAAATGGAATACCATTAAGTAGCTAAGGAAAGTACAGAATAATCCCATTGTTCCACTAACTTGTAGGCAAAGCACCTTTAAAATTACGATTGATCGATACCAACTACTTCAACTATCGAGGTAGACATGGAGGGTGCTTGTTATTATGGCCTCTGCTAGAAGCTGAAACCAGTCCTCCATCTTCGTTGACCCTCATTTATACAATTGCGCTTGCGGGTTAACGCACGACTTTTGCAATTTTATGATATTCTCCATGTTTAAATTACTCAAATCAGCATGCACTTACTTCTTAGATATGCACTCTCATCATCAAAACATGTAAATATTTTGTTAATTTATTTATATAAATAATCATTCGAATTCCAGATGAAAAGTGTTGTAAAATCTAGTAGAGCCCCTAGCTTCAAGTACGCTAAATATGTTTCAAGAGTTATTTGACTTATATTTCAAACATATGGCTGATATTCTTGCTTTACATTCGCTAATTCGTCTATTCCGTCGTCCCGACGGATTTTAGGGTTAAACAATACGGTTGTTATTTCTGTTGTCAGACTTCAGTTTGATAGCATAGCATCCTCTCAATCTACCTCAATGGTTTACACTGACTGAAAGTGTTAAACCAAATTGCGAACTTTTTTCACCCAATAGTGAGTTATCTGTCATGACAGAAGTGCTTTTGGCTGATTCAAGCGGCTCGCGAGAGCCTGGCGTAGCGGCAACACGCACAGCAAGAAATGGGCTTGCTGCCTCCTAAGTTGCCTACTTCACAGGATACCGAACGGGACAGATTTTTCTCTCCTTTCAATCAGGATATCCTCCAATGTACTCACAGCCTATTTTGATGCGTACGTATAGAGTACAAAATATGGATATTTGGATGGCTACTGCGTTCAGCTGCGTCCGTTTATCTTTATGGCAAGATGTCCGTCAAACTTTATGGCGACATGTCCGCAGGAGGACATATTTTCCGATCGATTCCGTGTGGTTTCATATGAAGACGACTTGTCCTTACATTGCCTAGAAACGTCATTGATTTTAAGACAGATAGATGTGGTGGAACCCGAATGATATCCAAGAGTCCGCACTACAGCGCTGCCAAAGTTTCCAGCGTAAATATATAAATAAATAAATAAATTTTCGACCTCGGTGGCGGCGGGGTAAAGTCCTCGCCTGCCACTCCGAAGGTCGCGGGTTCGAGTCCCGCCTGGGTAGAATATTATCTGCCCAAGATATGGTTGTGTGTGTTTGTCAATATATTATATATCTAGTAATTGGCTTCGGCTGCTAGATATGAAGAAATTATTATTATTATTTAATCTCCGATGTATTTACAAAATTATCAAAAGTAGTTTACGAGAAATCACGTCTTGGCTACTGAAAAAATAAGCAAAAACATTTTTAATCTTATAAATGAGCATATTTATTGAGCCAATGAGATATATTTCGTTAGAGCATCATTTCTGGGGAATCTAATTGCATCGAAAGTTCACTACCATTTCCGAGAAATAGAGATTTAATGGAAACGGCATACGTCCCAAAGATTTTGGTTCCAATGCACTTAGCCTGCACCACATTCTTCCTATAGTGTCTAAAAGAACTATTTTTAGCAAATATTGATATACCTTTTAGTCATTAACTTTTGTGTGAAAATATTCTGCTGGATTTTATGGAGCAATTTGCAACGTGAGGTATAATATCCGAGTTAACAGTTGAATACAACATATGCAAGTACTATATTTGTTTCTACATGGTTCTTGTAGTAGAACTTCTCGAAATCATAGTATGATAAGAATACAAAAGACGGACACGTTTACCGCCACTCTTACAGGGAGGACTTGCCTCCATTTCTAGTTTACATCCTTTACCCTTTTGTGAAACAAATCTTGTCTCTTTTATCTCGGGGAGTCTGTGAGGAAAGATAGGCTCGGGCAGAATCTAGCACTAACGACTACCTGCACCTTGGCGTTCGACCGGGAGGCCGTCACTGTCTGGCCATTAGGAAAGGGGAGGTCAAAACACCGCCCACACGATCTTCCTTCCGCGAAATAAAGAACACAAGGAGGAGAGGGACATAAACCTTCCGAGAGGGCAGTCCCCCCCATTTCCCCCGTCTCCGCATAAAAACCACGCCCTTAAAACTACTCCGTGGAAGCGGCGAGGCTCACTTGCGGCAACAGGGCCGGTCGCTGGCGGGGCTGAATTTGCCCAGAGAGGGAGACGCTTCCCTTACGGGACCAGGGAGCGGGAGGGACGAGCTTTCCCCGCAACAATAGTTTCCACTCCGCTAAACTCACTCTGCTTCCGCCACATCCCGGCCTCCACTCCCTCCCCACCCCTGCCATTCACACGAAACCTCATTTAACCTTAAGGTGTTCCCTTCGGACGCCTTGGCGCCCATAGCATGTCCCGGCGATCACTCGGGGAATTGGGGACACCGTCGAAGAGCTAAAAGTGTTCAGCCTTTACGACTGACATTCCCCCATTCCTCACTGCAACCTTGCAATAGACAAACACAGGGCTCTTCGAAGACGGAACAAAGTTTCGCGAGTCCGCAAGGAATTCCAAGTCCGTGGAGCCGGCTAAAGCCCAATGCTCTTTCGCATGGCTTAAGGACTATCAAATCGACTGGGCTGTTGTGACGCCAGAATTATTGATGTCATCATTTGAATTTCTGTTCCACTGAGAGGATGTTCGATGAGTTGGAAAAAGGAAACTTCTCTTTAGGAGGGTGACTTTTTATTTTCATTAAACTTCAGCTCCACTGTTCCAACGCTCGCCATAGTAAACCCACCTGAAACGTCCCCATTTGGGGCTGCGTATAAAACAACGCGGTGAGAGGCTCAAAAAAGGATTCTCTAAGCGGTCAATCATTAATCAAGAGTCACTCTGTTCTTCTTACATTGGGACCACCAATCTATATGTCATTCATTGAGTTGTCACTCAAACTGTAGCCCGCAGGAAGTCAATGGGCAGGCTCTGTGGTCCTCGTACACTTTTAGTTTACCGTCTTTATAGATTGCTTATATGGCTGGCTGCCAACCGTCCTGCTTGGCTTCATTGACATCACCCCATCAACGAGGTATTTCGATGGTATTACAAATAACGACATTGCTCTCTCTTCTCATCGCTATTTATTGGCCCTAAGCCTTGAATAAGCATGCTTTAACATTGACTTTCCTCCCATTCCTGCCCAGATGGACCAGGTTATCCGTAAGCTGCGGGACATCATTTTCTCGTCCACCATCAGTCCATCTCCTTGCCTTCACGATGCTTTGGCCAATCTCTAGATTGGATACGTTGACGTCTTAAAAAGTCCCGTAGAGCCAGGTAACAAGCCAGAAGATAGAACAGGGCACGAAAAATTATACACCTATTCCGTTCCTATTAGGAAACATTCTTATTACGGAATCTATTCGGGCTTTTCCTGTCTTCTCTCGATGCCGGGAAAGGTATCCTTCTCAAAGGTAAAAAGCGGACGACGTCTATTTAGTCGCAACGGTGGACGTGAGCGGTCGTTAAATCCACGAAATAGCCCGTGGTCCGAGCGAGGCGGAGGGCTTTCAGTCCGTCCGCCAGTCTTATCATTAGTTTCCACATTTTCCCGCCCCCTGGCTCGCGTGCCCACATATTCGCCTAAAAAACCCACCAGGGGGCAGCACAGATGCGCCGCACCCACTCTCCCTTCACCCCTACCTCCTCTGCCTTTGAATAAACCACTCCTTCTCCTCTCCTGTCCCTCCCCCACTCCTTTCGGCCGCTGAAGGTATACTACGTGAAAGGGGACGTTTTA
This sequence comes from Ceriagrion tenellum, assembly GCA_963169105.1. Taxonomy (NCBI): domain Eukaryota; kingdom Metazoa; phylum Arthropoda; class Insecta; order Odonata; family Coenagrionidae; genus Ceriagrion; species Ceriagrion tenellum. The sequence continues at coordinate 105,978,246 of OY720643.1, forward strand.
GAACTAATTTGGTCTCAGCCGAGGACCAAGAGGCCTCTGGCCCCAAACGAAATTCACCTGAATTACATCAAGTTTCACCGTTCGAATTAGCTACATCGAGTTCACAAAGGTGGATGAAAGAGAGAGGCGTTTATTCCTAGATATATGAACAACGTATGGGGCATAAAATATGTATATTTTCAAAAGACTAATTTAATGCAAAACTAGATATGCTGCATTAACAACACCTGATTATGTACAATTATCATAGTTCTGATTATGTACAAGAAACATAGTTTAATCGCCAAACTGATCGAAAAGTTAATTGATCTATTAAAAATATGGATTGTTTTATTGCACTCTTGACCATAAATTTGAATGAAATTGAGCCTAAAGTATTAGAATTATGTCATTAGATAAAAAAACTGAAAATGGTTTAGGACACCAAATCAAATAAATAAAATATTCAGTGTATATTCTTAGCAGTTTGTGAGTTCTGTCTCGTCATAATAGGTTTAATTACAGGATTAATATGAGAGAGACTCCGATTCGGACTGACAGGGAATATTTTTTATCACACAATGAGGGATCAGAATAAATGTTGAATATGGGACTGACAGGAAAAGAGGTTTCTCAGCTTCTGGCACATCTAAATAATTTTTCTGGTGACATAGTGTGTGTCAGGCGTCTGCCAATCACTGATTGCTTTTTAAAAAAGGTACCAAGTTTTAGTAAGTGTACTACCGGGAGTGAATCTCTTACGGCTGTACGGCTGATTTATATTGGAAAGTGTAGTTGACACAATGAAGAGGACTCTGATTGGAACAAATGGAATCTGTGGGATGTTTGTGTAGGGTCTAGGATACGAAATCTGAGGTTAGCTAACTGTTGAGAAGTAAGAAAGATGAATCCTTATGTCAATGGATAGCAGACATATTGTATTATATGCTTGAAAAATAATCACAGTCCGTCTGATTAAGTCAGTAAATTAAATGAGTTAAACTTAAAATGTAATTTACATAATAAAATCAAATAACTTTATGTTATCCAAATACTTCTAGCTGTACCATCACAAAATATATTAAAGAAAGTTTTAAAATAATAAATTAAACTTATTATCCGTCATGCTCTTAATTACTTTAAAGTCAAAGAATACAATTGTAGTTTTGGCTTCGTGGAAATTACCCATCATGGAAGAATACAATAACTCTACTCTCTCCAGTAATTTTACTCTTCGATGACGGATAACTTCCAAGAAGTAAAGTCGAAAACCTTTTCCTCTGTGAAGTGTGCTATTGCAGCAGAACAGACTAAAATTTATTTCAAGCTTTACGTCAAATTCCTACAGCTATCCACAGAAAATTTTTTATAATAGTTCACAGGAAAAAAAACAGTAAAATAAGTCAGTCGAGTTAAAATTTTTAAGAATCTTCGCCTGACAATTTTCTTGAATGCATGTGCACGGGATCTTGTGCTGACTATACTGCTTCTCTTTAAGTAGGCTTCATTAGCGCAGACCGATACCTTTACTTTGTAGGACAAAATATGCATAGCATAAAGGGATTATTCATCCCAACAAGACGTTTAATTTATGACACACACCCTTGCAATTGCCTGGATGAGTGTGTAGAATGCCGTACAGCCGTAAAAGCAATAATCTTGGAGAACTCCTGAGATAGAGAGATGCGGGGGCGGTAGAGAGATGCGGGGGCGGTAGAGAGATGCGGGGGCGGTAGAGAGTAATAGTAAGGGAGAGAGTGAATACACAGAGAGAGAGAGAGAGAGAGAGAGAGAGGGAGGGAGGGGAGGTATGCTGGCTGCAGAGCACTCATTCGGGAGAGATTGTCTGCGTGAGTGCGTGCCTTATTACTTGAAGGAGAAATTGACTTTTCGAGAGCTCATTTCCGCAGATACACACACAGCGAGAGAGCAAATAGGCGAGGACTCATCGCCGGCTGAGAGAGGCCGAGGAGCGAGCAACTACACACTACAAGATCACACCGCGGCGGTGGCGGAGGCAGTGGCTGTAGCTCCCCCCGCCGCTATCTTTGCCGACTATTCCGTAGAGATGCCGAGGGAGAGGATGGAAACACTCTCTTTCGCGGAAACTCTTTCGCGAGCGGCGCGCGGGGCCTCGTAAACTCGCGCCGAGGATATAGGACGCCCTCTCGCAGACACTCACGCGGAGGAAGCAGCATTAACATTATATTGAGATGGGAGGAGGAGGAGGAGGAGGTGGAAGGGGGGGAGAAGACAAGAGGAGACAACAGACGAAGGTGGATGGAGCAGGTCATGTATGCTAAAAGTCCTCGGGGCCGTAAAATATCTATCTCATCTGAAATTCTAATAACATCGCGACCTTTTGCTTTTCATTACCACTCTCCCTGAGCATTCGTGTTTGCGCGCGAGTAAGGTGACATCTACATGCTAACCTGCGCAAGCGGCCGCAAAAGGACGCGGAAGATCGCTAGCGTTGCAGAAAAAAATAGAAAACGCCCTAAAGAAAATATGTTAAAAGAGACAGATGCGTCCCGGAATACTAATGCACCTTTCGCAGTTTCGTTTGTGTGCAGTCGAAGAAAGATGCGAAGGAAAAATGGACATAGGCCCCACTCCATTTCTCTTTCTCTGCCTGATCAGACATTCATATTTCGGCGCCTTCCATTCGTTGTAGAACGCTAATCACTTAGTAAAATAACGGTGCATTAGTCTTACATTCGTTACAAACCCTACGCACTTAAAAAATAATCGGGCTTAATGTTAATGTGCGCTAAAAAGCAATAAAACTTCGATGTAAAAAGAAGTGTATTATAAAATTAAACCTCGATATTTGTGAGAGTTTTACTTGCCGAATCCCCCCGCCAGAGGATGGAGCCTTGTGCCCTTATCGCAGTGGAGTTTGCAGTGATCTAGGCCAGGGAATTTCATGCTGTGACCTCGAGTGAGATTGTTCAAGACGACATTAGACTAGTGAGCAAAGACGACAATGAAGACGACATTTAGTTCAACAGGGTTTTTCATGTTTTATTTCGGTTAATAATATACTGTGACGTCTGAATTAAAGTATTTTATTGGAAGTGATTTCTACCTGCAATATTGCGTTGCTACGGTAGATTCTCACGGCACCAAGGAAGAAATACGTCAACAGTCGACATTGGCAACCGCGGCTGTAGTCAAGCTTTTTATTTTCTGGAAAGTGGACTAATGTGTTCCGATTTACGCCAACTTCAACACCTTGAATGGAAAGATCCCATAGTATCCACCATGTAGTCAGTTAAGTCACGTGATTGTTTCATGTGAATGCAAGCAACTAGTACGGTTTAATACCAGTGCGCGTGATACGGAGGATGACAACCCTCACCTGAAGAGGTTTGGTGTTAGCGTGGACCACTTCCGTCATGAGATGCCGGGGAGAGAAGCTTCACCGACTTGAGGTTTGAGGAATAATTGGACATAGCTCTAACCTATTATCTCCTCTTCACGGTAGGAAATGCGCCAACTCGATGAGATGTGGATAATTTTTATCGTACGGGGCCTTCAAATAATGTGTGGTAAATACTTATTAATTGCACCCCTCTTAAAGGCTCGGCGTGGACTTATCTAGCCAACAATCCTGAGTGGCTAAGACGACTTTTAAAATTATGCAAAAATAAACTAAACATTTTATCCCACCTTGAATCTTTAGCCTATTCTCCTGGCTAAATATTGAAAAATGAATAGACGTTTCCCAGAATCATACATTCATTTTGCTTATGAGTAAACTGGTTATGAGTTGAAAAATAAACCACCATGCTTCTATACTACCTCTCAAATTAAATGTACCAGCCTATCTTTAAAGTGCGAGCGTACATATGTTCTGAGATGATGGTCAGATGCGTCTGTACTTTTAGCCTGCGTTCTTGATTATCTCGCCAAGTTTTACGGTCTCCAGCCTTTTCCGCTATGCGTGATGCGATTTCCCTCCGCAGCTCTGGGAAGGCTCGCCCATCGCAGAAGCAAAGAAAGATCCATGCAAAATGACCAACCCCTCGGTATCATCCCCTGGAGCAGCAGCCGTCATCCATATCTCTCTGCCTCAAACCTTACCTTCCCGACGGGAATACCCCGTTAATTTCCATATTTATGCCTCTGCCAAACTCAATTCCGAACGTTCGCCGGACGCCCAACATTTTCCTCCTTCCTTCCAGGGAATATGTCCCTTCCGGCTCCAGATACGACTCCTGCACTCAATGAGATACACCGTGGAGAGGAAGAAGGCATTACGGCAACCTACGCAGCCACGGAAACAACAGACGTAAGATTGCGAGGGGGAAAAATATTGACGCACAGAGGTTCATCTGCATTCAGTTCGCGACGCCTTCTTCATGACGAACTCGCATGACGTCCCCGGAGGAAATCGCACGTGTTGGCGACGGTTCGGCCGATTTGAATGGCGTCTATTTCCTCATTTTTCCACTCGGATCGCTTCGCAAAGCTTCCCAAGTGTCCCCCATCTTTTGAGTTGAGGTATCACCATTGTCGTGTGCGCCTAGGGAGGGCCGATGTGTTCCCAGGCGAAAATATATCGTAAGAAATCTGTAGAGCTAGAGCACTCTCTAGATAATAGGGAACTTGACAGTTGTAAATACAACCAATTAGAAGGCTCGTCGAATGCCGTTTGGGAAAAGGAATCATGTGACCGAAGAATCGATAAACTTACTACCCTGAGAGCCTCGGAATGGGCGTGTGGCAGGGGATGTTAGGACACCAGCCGTGTAAAGATATCAAGGCCGCTTTGCACGGTACATCTAATTGTACAAACGAATGTATCATAAAATGTAGAAGAAACTGAATGGAATTAAAAGCAAGTTCTATTTCCCGTTAAGTCATTAAGACAATCATACAATTTGCCGCTTTACACGGTACAATTTCCTTCATGAAGGAATTCGTACATTCGTTTGTACAATAAGAGGTACCGTGTAAAGCGGCCTAAAGGGATAAGGTTTTGGGAGGTGAAATGGTGACGTGTATTATGGGAGTGTATTTATTGGAGCTCCGTTTTAATTGTAATAGTTTATTGTGCGCGGGAAGAACAAGTTTTTGTACCTTTATGCAAAAGGCAATGTATCTTTCTTAATTTATCGTTTCTGTCACACCTAGCAATATATTGAGGCGTCATGATAGTATTCTCTGTGTCGCTCTGAAACACACCAGTTCTGAATTTCTCAAACAAGCTAAACCTAACGTGCACTCCATGATGGAGGCTTGGGTTCAAATCATATGACAGTGAAAAAATTGTTTACTCTTCATTTCTTTTTAGGTAAAACAGAACACATCAATTGCTCTATTATCCTGGACGAACTGTATCTGCACGAATTGTAACTTTCTCGACCATTTATAATAGTATGAATAATAAGAAGATTCTTGAATTTTTTGTCTTTTTGAAGTTTCAATGCTATAAATCTAAATACCCTGATAATGCCAGTAAATTTGGCGAAACGTTGGTTGTGAGACGTATCTCAGTGACCAAAATCCAAGAATTTTCTTGTTATATCTATCTACATGGACGATTAAAAAATTTAAAATAAGGTTTTTAAGTTACAACATTTCATTTGTTGGAATTACAACCTGAATTACTGCAAAGTGATCGGCTCTATTACACAATCCAGGAAGAAGATAGTGAGGGCCAAGAGAATTCGTTTATTTTTTATACAGACCACCTAGGTTTCAGCCTACGGTTTATGACGAGCGATCTTGAAATGGCTCGTGGGAAATTATTAAGAAGATTCTTTCAGCATCTCTGTTCACCTTCAGTAACTACTGGAACAACCTAGAGCTCAAGATGCAGTTGGTTACGTCCAATTCATTAATCAAGTGTGGATTTCACGAGGGTAAGTGCGGAAGGAATTGACGCCCATTTGCCATACAGCAAAGTCCACCTCCACTTGACCAAACAGGGGAGTGGGGCAGTCCGACTGTTGTGTAGTGAAACTCTCTGGCCTCGAGTGTGCGATAGAAAGAATTAAGCGCCTCCATCCGTGGGCTACCGCAACTCGTAAACTAAGCGACAGATTGGTGATCAGAAAAATAAGTGGGTCGTTTTGATTTTTTTTGCCAGCTTCCGTCACGCGAGGCAATAAAGGTGTAGCGAACGACACATTCGTTCGGGGGTTAAACACGGTCGCCACCTTTACATCGGGAGATAGAGAAAGAGAAAGTACGAGAGCTCCAGAGGAATAGAGACGGAGAGCGAAGATAAGATGGAGGGAATGAGAGGAGTAAAGGGGTAGAGAGGTTGTCGGAGGGTGAGAAGAGAGGCAAAGGTGAGGCAGTACACTCAATAGTTAGGGTCCATTTCACATGCGGAGGCGGAAGATTGCCGTCGCGGGGGAGCGGGGGACCCCGCCTTCCTCCTCGAGGTGGGTGGGGATGAGTAAAAGGGGGGTGGGGGGGTGGAATTTCCCTGGCGGGAGCCGTCGAAGGTAGGCGGGCGAACACTTAGGCATGTGCCCGGCGATTATCTTTCGGGCGAAATTACCCGAGAGACAGCGGCGGAATGGTATGGGAATGCGAGAAAGGTGTAGAGGGGGATGAGGCCCCCGTAACCAAGGAAACGAGCCAATAAAACGGCGGGGGGTGGATAAGAACGGATGCGGGTACTAGTAGGTGTGGGAGGGAGGCAGGAGGCTCAAAGAGAAGTGAGGAGGGAATTGGTGAAGGGGCCTGGGAATAAAAGGAGGTATGAGGGGTGGAGAAAGAGCGGGCTAAGGTGTAAAGAAAGAAACGAGGAGTCGCAATTTCGACTCCCATCCTGAGGCGACTCGCTTTTAAGAGTTGCGCCGTCCGGCCATCTTGCACACAACTCCTACCTCAACTCCCGATGACTATAGAAAGAAGAAGACAAAAAAATTTTACTCCCCCACCCCACCAACTCCCATCCAATCCATTCCTTTTCCTAGCCCACGAGAGAACCCTTGTGTTTCGCTTTATATTTCTCTCCCTATCTTTTTTTCCGCGAGATGTCAGACTTTTTCCTCCCTCTCACCCAGCCTCCTTTATCCACCAATTTGACCGAGATAACTCTGGCCATTTGGTGTGGGGTTTTTCTTTCTTCTGCGAACGCAACAGCCCTTTTAACGTCCCCTCAGAGACTGGCGCTCTCGCAATGGGAAGAAAGGTAAGAAGCACCTTGAGAGAGATGTATAAAAAAAATATAGAATGGCGAGCTAGGGGTTTTGCTGCAGCGGCCGTTTCCGCGGTTTTGATAACTCTACCCTCTCGCACAGCACGCGCATTTTTATTCTCTTTTTAGTTTAATCTCACCCTCCCGCTCCCCCCAGGGCCGCCATTTCGCCCAAAAAAACCACGCCCCCCCCCCGCCTCCCGCCCCACAAAGCCTCCCCTCTTTATCCTCTCCTTATCTTTTATCGATGCGGACATATATGCTCAAGCATGCCCTCCCCTCTTCCCCCTTCTCACTCATCTCCTTAAACCATCCTCCAACGTCCCACCCTCGCCCTCCAAACACTCTCAACCTCCACCCGCCCACCCACCCCCAGAACCTCCCATCCAAAAAAATAAACAGCCCACTTATCTCTCGGCGTGGCTGCCCATAAACTCGAGTTTACTGTCGAGCTTTAATCCGGCCCAGAATTTCAGCCCACGCGTGCATCTTTTAAGGACCGCATGAATATTGCACGACCGACTGCCTGGCTACTTACGAGGATTTCCTCTCAAGGAGGCGCCTCGGAATGCCTCTAATTCTACGTGCGTACAACTCTGAATGAAACTCAAGTCTTCGATAAAAGAAAAGCTTTAGGATAGTCGTCGTACGAGTGTAGTGATATGGAAATCCGTGCTTTGATTAACTGTTTCCCTCGAATACTTACAACACCGCGTTCAGGGATAGCGCACGCGCTCAGCTAATGGGAAAGTAAATTTCGTCTACCTTTTGTTAGATGCGGCACAGATGTGATCATAGTCGACATGATAGATGGCATCTACATCCCTCTAAATGTTTAATAAACTCATCCACAAACATTCTTCCTTGCCCACATATTTCCACAAGATAACATGTGAGGAACTAATTAGTAAACCCATAGCAGTCAAGAAACCATATTGACTAAAAATCATCCCAAACCCTTAAATCGGGCTCACATTGTGAGGCTAGTGGAGGGGAAATTCAGTTCACAGCATTGAAGTCACCTATCCCGTTTACAAGACAGTTACTCAGCTCGCTGCAAGTCCAATCATTACAGGCATGCTTAGAGATCCCCAGTACATATGCTGGCCTCCGTGAGGGCAGGGTATCGCCCTCCCAAACTAACCCACAGGTCGCGGGTTCGAGTCCTGCCAAAGTGGATTTTTCTTTACTCATCGGTGTTAATATGCAATTTATGTGTTAGATCACAGAGTATAAAGAGGGATCGCCCTTATCGGAGATATGCTAGGCCTTTTTTATTTCTACTATTCTGCGCTAGATGGCATTGATATGGTGAAAGCCTTCCGCTGATTCTCACGGGGACAAGTACATCACCCTCAAAACGTCGACATTCGGGGAAAGTTAGACGTTCTTTTCAAATGCCTTTTCGTATGATAATTTGGCCTCTATTTCTCTCTATTATTACTCTCTCTTATTACTCTACGGTTAGATATAAGACAGGATTGCACAATCGACAGCGCACATTACCAATTCCACTAGAAAAGACGTTATTACTATTATCATAACAATCTCTCATCTCAAGTCATGCTGAGACACTACTGCGAGCTTTCAAGCGAGAAATATTCCTACGGCATCATTTTGATGGAAGGATGTCACGTATTTGATGTCAGGAAGTTAAAACAGTGCCTTAGCACGATCCAGGCTTGTTGTAGTCCTTACCGGCCCTTCTATTTTGGAATATATTTTGGGATAAATATTATTTCCTAGGGGATTTCGAATATTTGCAAATATCCCCAAATAAACTAAGCAATTCATCATGTGTGACTCTTTGTGATCGTGCGAGGCACTCTGGGAAGCGTGAACCTTTTAGAACCAGCGTCTCGTGGGAATGGATTTTAGACCGGGGGCATCGTTAAGCAAACAGCACACTCATCGCCATTCACTTTTACGTAAACGGGAAAAATTTCCACGGGGGGGGGGGGGGGATGGAAATGTGGCGCGGGCCGGTGGAGGTGGGAACTGGGGGAGGGGGGTGGGCTATTAGCGTCCTCCGCGAAGTAATTAATCTTTCCCTCAGCGAGGCAAAGTGTAGCTAGAGGTGTAAAAAGGCTCCTTGTCCCACCATTGAACTCTCTGCCACCAGAAAGCGTCGTTAATCAATCTACCCTCGTCTTTTGAATAGATGCCCCCACTTCCACACTCCTTTCTTCCCTTTTACACTCTCCCACGCACGCCCATCCCGGCAGCGTTTCTCCAATCTCATGCCTTCCGACAACAGCCCTCCTGAAATTACCAACAACAGCCGGAGACCCACGTCGCCCTGCATGTGAGGATGAGCGCAAACATTTTAAAAATAAGAGGCTGAACTCACATATCAATGGCGACGGACAAGAAAGAGTTTGTAGCACTTTTGCTCTAAAATCGGCCTTTGACGATGCGAAAAATATTAAACAGGCATAAAAAAATACATCACAGTTCTGCTCTATAAAAGAGTAAGATTATCATCAATAATATTGTTGAGTAGCAACGCACAAAAAACAAAAATGATTGAATAAGGTGTTTTGTTTGGAAAAGAAATGGTAAAGAATTCTGGTAGAGAAAGACTGTATAGAGGAAATATGTTTCAAAGAAAAATTACCACCAAACAGAACTATAAATAATCATAAATACAAAAATGAAATCTCCAGACTCCTAGAAAAACTTTAAAAACACTACCTTTGCCACATGGAGAAAATCTAGATCCGCTTATATCTATTTATTGATATCCATTTACCTCCCGAAAAACTTTACTGTTTTATTTGTCTCCATTTTATAAGATATTATATTATTTGTCCCTACCGTATTAGTTTTATTTATAACTTTTAATTGAGCGTTTTAATATTTTCAAAATTTATACAACTCCTTCGAAAACTTGTAAGTTGAAGCAAGGAGGTTTAAGGGATCGACTAACCAAAGGCTACGAACCGCCAAGATCTCGATCTCTGCACGCTCTCGATCAGTCACCAAAGTTAAACCAAAGTTGTTTAAACCAATCATTAGATCAATATTATCCATACTGGTAAGAATGAAAAGACAATAGTAAATTTTCACACTGTTTAATAAGCACTGACCATTGTTTCGACACTTTATGTCACTCTCAAGGAATTCAGAAACATTTTAAAAATAAGAAGCTGAAAAATGCTGACCTCACATATCTTAAAATAAAAACATAAAACGTAAGAAAGAGTTTCAGGCGTAACATTGTGAAACTATTCAATATCCATGCTGCTAAGATTGAAAAGACGACAGTAAATTTTCACACTGTTTAAAAAGCACCCACCATGGTTTCGACACTTTACGTCATTCTCAAGGTAATATGAATTGAATATTTCCACAAATTTACTCCTGAAACTCTTTCATATGATCAATAGCAGATTGAGGGAGGGAGAACTTCACTCGAATTCGGAGGGGCGATCCTCTTATTTAAGCTGAGTGACATTACCTCTGCCTGAAGTATGCACGAAAGACTTAAGCCGTCGAGGCAAGTGAAGCTAAAATACTCGAATATGGTACGGAACCTGCAGAGGTAATCGTCAAAAACATTGTTTTTTCAGATTTCGAAGAGCTTGGGGTGAGAAAATTTGCCTTTGGATCTCAATAAAACTCGGTATTCTTTCCGCAATTTCTGCCAAATGCCCTGAGCTTCCGCCAAGTGGTTTAAGTTTCAAACATTTTTTGACTACTTATGTAAAAAGTTGAAAAAAAAGAAACAATCATGCTCTGCTTCATTTTTTCGTGTACCATAATGGAGAAATACTTTTTTTGTGACACACAATGCGCAAACAGTTTAAATAGCAATGTAAGATCTTGTCCTTTCTCGGCGAATAATATGAATAAAAAATTCTCGGGCTTCTAGCCGAGTAAGAGTTTTTGTTGCTAACGTTTCGACGGATAACACTTCCATCGTCCTCAGAGCAGTAAAATAGCATATTATAAGAGGAACGTGATTCCGTTTGCCAAAACTACATGTTCATAATAAACAAGTGAAGAAATATATTTTGTTTTTGCAGTGTTGCAGTCCTAATTACAATAAATTTGGTTGAATCAAGGGATCTAGAAAAATACTTGTACTTCGAATTTAAGTAATATCATTTTCATCACGCACATTCCCTCAATCTGCAATTGATCTATTCACTGAATTATTCAATTCGATTGATTTTCCACCAGAACAATAGATTAGAAGAGTTAGTGATGAATCACTTAAGGAAATCAATCAGATGATAGGCTTATAAATAAGTTTTTAACAAATCTGAAGTTAAACCGATAAACTATAACGTTTCCCTTGAGAAGAATGCTTTATCTTTTTATCGTCATCATGGTTAGAAACTTAATTCATACGTAAGCTCCAATATTCAATTAGTAGCTCAATCTTCAAGTACAGCAAACGGAAAATATGTGCACACGACTGAGAAAAATTAGTTCCAAAGCGTTATAACCCTTTTTTTTCTGAAATGATGAGCAAAATTTTTGGAGTATATTTATTCTTTTTGGAGTATGTTATTCTTTTTTAAGCCTGGCTCCTAGGAATTCATTTCGTTCAAAAAAGCGATAAAGGTTAAAGAAATTGCCCCAAATGGCACGATAAAAAGTGAGAGGGTGCTTCATTCCTGCACCCGCGGAAGATAGTGAATATTTGGCAATTTTCGGACCCGGGGCTGGCAGATGATGTTCTCATTATTTTAGGAATATATGAGAGACCGTTGGCTCCGAATCCAAGACTTTTCGCACGCATTACCATAAAAACCAAAAAGAGGAGGGAATTCCTTGGCGGGAGATTTGGGAAAACGGGCCAATGATTAGCATGAATTCGTTGAAATTCACCTTCGGCAGGATCTTCTAAGACGATTATCCCGTCACAAAATTCCTAAATACGGTAAGTTAATGCTAGAGAACAAAATGTCTTTGTCAGGCTTTCAATCCGCCACGATTTCGATTAAACTGAGGTGTGGACAATTCAACGCAAAAGATAAAAAACATAAAATCCATGGACAAGTCGATTGAAGGCTTCTCAAAATTAGCCCATTCGGATAAAATCGAAAAATATTTGGGACGTGAACGTTAGAATAGAAAACAATTTTATTGTCCTGGGACAAAGTCCCTTAAAAATTAAAATCAATCCTTCATGAGAAACAGAATACTAAACAAGAATATTATAATCTGTGGCTATTTGGAAACTAAGTTTTACAAATAAAAGAAAACAAACAAACTTTCAAGTCAGCAAAAAAACTTCAAATGAGCGAGGTAAATGAAAAAGTCTCAATATCAAAAATCTAAATAATACGTTGAAACAAAAATTAACAATCTCTAATACCTATTTGTTAAAAAATGAAACAGCAAACTAATGAATGTTACATGATGACTATAATAGCAAATGAAGTGAGCAATAGGAAAACTTCCGCTCCACATGGAATTTTTTTTCTCTGGCTAGGATTCAATTACGTTCAGTTGAAATAAAATTGAAAAAACTTGGAAAAATTTCTCATTTGCCATCGAATTAGTGTCAAAACAAAATTATAATTTGCAAAAACATTCGAAAGAAAATTAGAATACGGGGAACAGCAAAATATTTAAGGTTAAATTTTCACTTACTCAACTATACACCACAATGAATAATCTCGACTTAGAATCCACAGACACGAACTTAAAGGTGAATGGCAGATTTTGTAATACCTACTGCACAGCAATTTTCCCTGGAGGTGAGTTAGTTTGGCTATTGTTGCTTCTCAATATTTTTCCCAAAAGTGCAAAGATATTTGATGCAGATTTTAAGAGAATATCGATTACTCCTGTCAAAAATAATTTAAGTAATGGTTAAGTCACCTTGACACTAATTCATACATTTTTAAGGAGGTAGGAGTGGAGGAGTCTAATGGTAACCTAAGGGTATTTACGAATCCATATCCCTTTAGATATTTTTATCTACTATTTGTTTGTTTCTTCGAGTGGCACTATACAAATGAGAGTTTTTTTGCTACATTTAGAAACAGCGACAGTAGGGAAATGGAAGAAGATTGAAGATAGCAATCGTCGATATCAGCCTATATCGATGTCAGATATCTGTTAACACCCAGTGTATTTGAGGCCACTTAAACAAGTTCCACACGCGTTTACAAGTTCGGTCTGAGTTGCACCTTGACGTATTTTTCCCCGGAGTACTGAAAGAGGAGTCTGCAATTCCACGGAAAATCTCCGTAATTCACGACGACACTCGCGACTTGAAGTCAGTTCCCCATCACATCACCAACGTGTTCTCTCTCTGAAAACTGTTCTCTTAAGGGAGATCGAGAGTCGTATCACTACGCAAAGTATCAATAAATTTGGCCTAATACAAAAGAAAAGAATTATACTACATAATTCAAATTAGCAGCCATTAGTTGCGCTACTTTTCTAGATAATGGATAAAAATAGGTGCCATTTTAAATTATATATACTTGTACAGCCATAGACTCCAAAGCTATTCTTCTAAATCAATGAGTAATTCCTGATGGGTGGATATAGCCAGAACTTGAGCCACATTTGGTTGATATGCTCTATCAATATTTTAATAATTTTTCCTCACCAAAACAGCACAAAAATTTGCCAGAAAAAACTGCGGTTTGAAAGTTTCAGCTTTAGGTCATGAAAAAGGGTCAATTTTAAGCCATTAGTATCAATTTTAATATTACAGCATTAGTTTATCACTGAAAACTCATCCAAAACAATAACTTTGACTTCACTATCGTCAATTTATTCGTTTGAAGTACTTTACAATTGGTCAAAATTTAAATTTTATTCGAGCATAGTTTCAACTATGAATAAAGAAAAGCTTTCGAGCCAAGCATTTAAGTTTACACCAGATTTCCAGATTGATTCGTGAGTATAAAGAGCTCTTATTCTCTACTGAACTGGGTTAAATTCTTCAAAGGCAACGATAGGGAGGGAATAAATAAAGTGTAGACTTGCTTTCGATTCCTTTGCGTAAGAAAACGCTTCGCGAAACAAAGCTGTAAGGATCACTTGAGCTGCAAGCGGGCTTCTATCCTCATGCTACAGATTATGTTACAAAAATAGACTATCAGTCCAAATTCACACCCCAGAAGAGTTAAAAATCATTTTCAATCGAACTGGAGAAGGAATTGGATTCCTAATTTTCAGTCGGGGTTATCAATGCCAGAGTACTGGAGAAGGGAACGGTAGGAATCTCCTTCCGCGGAGTATGGAGCATGAAAAACCACTTGTGCTCTTTAGATGAATTTTAATTTTATTGAGGAAAAATATATGAGGGCCCCAGAAGTCAAGGGGTCTAAGTAACAAAACCATTGTTTAGAGAAAACTTAAGTCAAAGTTGAAAATGTTTGGTACAACCCACTAAGTAGTTGAGAGGCATTACCCTAGATAGCAGCACCTGTCAATAAAATCACTTGGATCCCTTTACCACCTAAAAGATTAATATTTTCACATCCCACTCCTGTACCTAACTTATTTTTTTCAAAAAGGTCCTTAGATCCCTTGACTTCTGGGGTCCACATATATTAAAAACGGATAAAATTTGATAAAAATTAACTGAAATGATCACAACGCATTTGATAAAAAAGTAAGTAAAAAAATAAGAGAGAAATGCGGAAAGGGGAAGAGAAGGGAAAAAACGGACGACGAGTTAAAATGTATTCCTAAAAGGTTAAAACGGCGAAGCTTTCGTTAAAGCGTGCTTGAAAAATACATGAGGCAATGAAAAAATGTTCTTATCCGCTTTTCTCGCGAAGAGTACAGAATAGGAAGGTCGCCCGAGGGATGGGATGTTTGAGTTTTTGAGAATAAGGGAGTGCGTGTGTGTACATTGAGGCGGAGGCGCGTGGGAGGGGCAAGGGATCGTGGGATGGCCCGGGGCCTCGCCGACCGATGTTTACTCCGCAAGAATCGGAAATGACGGCGCCGCCCCTGTCCGACACGAATTTCAACTGTTTGGAAATAAAAAAGTACCATTTGATTCCAACCAAGCTGGAATTCCAGCAGTTTTCAGATCAAAACGTATAAACGCTTATGAGATGAAAGAAGCGACGGATCTTCTCCAACTATCCTCTCGTTTGTCTTAAAGATCAATGAAAATATGCTGGCAACTCTTCAAACTCTGTAAGTCATTTGAAACGCTTACACAATACTGAAACCTACTTACTGAGACAGGTATGATTATAGCTTGGAGACAAGCAAGTCAGCTAGATAGAAAACTACAGTAAGAAAGCATTAGATGATTCCCTGCACTTCCTAAGTAAATTTTCACTTTCTTATGCGCGGAAAAATTGCCTTTCTCACGAGCAAAATAGAGAAATTACGTATAAACCCCACATGAAAGAGAAAAAAAACGTTGTTCTAGAAATATTTATTCATTGCATGCTGACACATGAACTATAAAAACCACTTAAATCTCTCGTTAATACACCAATAATAATACAGCCAATAATGACGTATGTCCACCATCTGGGACTTATGTTAATCAGCACGTCTTTCTCCTGGACTATCAAATTATCGGGGAGTATCCATGACGATAAGGCCCTATTTTCCTACTTTCCTATGGATAGCACGACGGAATGGACGCATTGGCGGATGTGAAGCAAGAAGATTCACCGTCTGTTAGAAATGTATGGCAAATAACTCTTGAATAATACATTGGCTACATGGTGCTATGGATTCTCTTCGATTTTATCAATATTTTCACCGGCAGAGCGGGTTATGATTACTAAAAATAGATAAACAATAATTGTAAGGAGCGGATCGGGTTGGCGTGGTGGCTAGAGTACTGACTAACCGTACGGGCGGCCAGGGTGTATATCCCTGCAGAGGCGAATGTTTTTCAGAGGAAATCCGATCCCCACTTGAGTGCCTTGTGGAGGGCGCTTAAGTGCAGTACTCCGTCTGTCGCATGAGACGTTAACCCGCGGTCCTCTTGGCGTCTTTCGTTTAGAGCATGCTAATGCCGACGCCGCGTTTCTATCCACCCTTCCTCCCTTATCTGTCCCCTATGGCGCAAATGATCTAAGCTGTCGGTCGCCTCCCATACTATCCAATCCCTAAATGTAAGGAGAATAAATAATTATGGAGTAAATTCATGCTGATTTATAGTGAGTTATCGATGGAAAATATTTTAAAATTGCAAAACTATTGCATCAGCCCGTAATCATTAAATGCCAATCGGGATTGACAAAGATACCGAACAGGCTACGCCCACTTTTCAGCTTATATCATTGGCCACTACAACAAGCGCCCTCTCCATTGAGGCGATTTCAATGGAGAGGTCAACGGTAAAATTAACCACATCCAAATCATCATTTAACGCGGCAAATGGCTGTTCCAACTATTAATGACAATCATGTAGTTTGTACTTAGGTGATTTATTTGCCTATTTTGTAGAAATAAACCTCAATTAAAAGTTATATTTTCCAAACATTGCACTGAAGCACGCGGTAATTTACTGCCTACGATAAATACTACCGCTGGTAAACGGTTAGTTGCTTGATCTTCGGGAGTAGGGTAAGGTATAAGTAATTCAGTGCTAGACGGGATACACTTGACGCTACCTTTCCTTATTTTGACGAGAGAGTGATTTTAAACCATAGTTATAGTACACGCAGGAAAACGTTCATTGAGATGAAAGTGGGATTGTTTCGTTCCTGTTCCAGTCACAAAGCAGTGAGGACGGGAGGAAATCCCCAGCGACACACTTTAGCACTCGGACACATCTTTTCAGAGGGACCGGATCCCTTTTCGTCCTTCGACTGAAACTCAAACAAGTAGGGTCCATCCGGCAAAGAGCTGAAACCGACTCTTCTCGACGTTTCGGACATGCGGGCCCATTCGATACACTACGAGTTTTCCGAGCCGAGATAGCACTTGGTACATTTTCAACAGATCAGCATGAAAAAATAAATACTAGCATATACTCCAGAATGAATATTTTATCCACAGCTTGAATTGTACTTTCATCTTACTTTAAATAGTATGATATGAGGCTGATTCCTCAAGCGAGAAATTTTAACCCAAATATATTGTTTAAGTTCAGTCTTACTTGACTTTACGTTTTGTACAGAGATATACCTGCGTAAGTCGTTACTCTAAATGATTTTTCGTTCAGGATTCACTTGAGTGCATCAAGGAAAACAGTAAATCATGGTCAAATTAATTTACATATATTCGCAAAAAATCATTGAACATGAGAAGTAGAATTGACCGGATTTACTTTAGAGAATCGTCATTTTTTTCACTGGCAGAATTTTTTCATTAAATAACGTTTTTTGGGACGAACTTAGTATCAAATGTGTCTCATACAACAGATGCTACAATAAATTTTTGAAAATATAAAGAAATACCGATTTTAAAGAGAGTAAACGAAAATTTTAACATAATAATAAGACTGGAGGAAAGAAAATTCTCAGGCAAACTGACAATAACTTAACAATATCTCATAGTATGATTTCCAAGCATCAAGTCTTCAAGTAAACACGCATAAGTAATTGGATTTTACGTGAATGTATTCTTACTCCGTATTGGAGGTTAGTAGAATATGTTAAATCTAGGGGTTTTCCATTTCGCACCGGTCAACTCAACTCTTTTTTCTAAGATTCTCGTTTAATAACCGTTTCTTTACTTTCCATTCTTCATTGGATAATAGAAAAATTATCAAACTGGAATGAAATTGGATCAGAGTTGCTGAATTAAACAACAAATAGCCAGTTTCGTCTGGAAGAGATCCTGAGGGGAACGTTGAGGAACTCGATTAGATTGAAAATGTGCATCTTAAGGAACTCACAAGGTGTACCGGTTCCTAAATTAATCGCTAGAGACTCGATGATGAGCTGGTCATTTTTATAGAAAACTCATTAACGCTGCTAAGGCTTTTAAATTTGGTGGTGAAAAATTTTCACAGTATATTCAGCAATTCTCTTTGACCAGGTAAGGGAATCGATTCTAATCAAGCCAAAGTGTTTGGTGCAAATATTATTTTAATCTCTCCTCAGCCTTCTATTCTAAAAATTCCTACAGTTAAAAAAGCAAATGAAGTGATTGTGTAAGTAATCCGTGTGATGAGGTTGTTATGTACGGGATATCGTTTGCATTGCCTAGCTGAGGCATTATAGGGTGACAGCAACAAAAAATGTTAAAACTCTTTAAATGACTCGGCCAATCCATCAAAAATTCTATTAGACACAGCTTTCGCGCACTTCCACCACCATACGCCAAAACCTGATTTCAGAAGAAAATTTTATAGGTCAAACAAATGACAGCAGAGTAACAATTCAAAGGTCTTTAAAGGTCTGTAAACTCACTTGCTCGTTGTAAAGCTGCGAGGTTTGGCGATATTACAATTGGAATGATCAGAAAGCAGTGCTGTTACCTGCAAAGAAAAAAAAAGGAGTCAAGTATGAACGAAAGAGCGAACAAAATCGTTTCGCAGATATAAAAAGGGCATCTTGGAAATGCACTCTTAAACAGAGAAAAAATTGCTTAGTATTGATTACTGACAAAATAAACACCAGATATAATTCGCGCTCAGTGTCGCAAAACTTATCGTGAGCTTCAATGAGAAGTAATAAGCCATAAGCAGGAGTTAGTAATAAGCATTAAGTTACTTGTGATGATTCTTCAAAAAACATCATGGTACAAAGGAATTCCAAGACAGGAAAGGTGTTGAAAAATAACAAAAATAACTGTGGAAAAGAGAAAACTTATTTTAAACATTTATTTATTTACTATCGGGTTAATATTTGGGAAAAAGACTTTCCCAAACATTAACCCGATCTGACCCTACCTTCCTTCACATTCCCCAATCCCGTACCAATATCTACTTTAATTCCTTCCTCACCACTGCTTCCAAGTTTTGGAATTTGCTACACTCCCATGTCAAGTCTTCTTCATCCCTTCAATCATTTAAAGCCAAAATATTATGTAATTTAAAAGCTCATAAATAAATTTGTGAAACTTACTTTATGTCTAACTATAAATATGACTATTATATTTATTGTTATGTAAATTAACTTTTCCTTTTAATGTGTGTATTATGTTTTTTGCGCAGAACATGCAAAATATATAGTTTACTTGTTCTATTGGGTTACCCCAGAGCATAAATAAAGTTCATTCATTATCATTCATTCATTATGACCCCAAAAATAGCACCATGGGCTTTTATATTGGTTGGTAGCGTAGAGCGTAGCAAATTTAGCGTTGGTAGGCAATATGGATTCGAATATAAAGAACGGGAAAATTGTGAGGGCGAAAAGCTCGACATGAAATGATCAAATGTGCGATAAAATCACGATATGTAGGTGTGAGAGCGACGCGTTGGCGAAGGGGTTAGGGTAGATTAGATGAAGGTGCATGAAATGTGAGGAGGCGGATGAGGAAGTTTGCAGAATATTCAAGGAAATATACCGAGTATCAAGGGAAAATGTTGGTGTGGAAGGGAAATTACAGGTCTGAATGAGCAAGATGAAAAGACGGATGACGCAGGTAACACGGAAAGATGGAATGCAGAACGTCGCGCCCACGGAGAAGATGAATTCAATATAATCAGGCTCACCATTGTGACGTCTCATTGCCACTGGCATCGCAACATCGCCGCGCGATATAAAAAAAATTAGTTACAGTTCATATAATATTTTAATGATTGGATGGAACTGGTCGGTATCAAAACCTTGTGCGAATTTTATTAAGTTCAACCTTGCGTGTATGGAAAAGGTACTGATAAGTGAGGAAGGGGTGATAAAAGAAGTCTATTTCCGCGAGAAGCTTCTAGAGCAAATTGGGGAAGTAGTTTTAATGAGAGGAAGATAGGGATTGATAATGACTGCCTAGGGATCTAAAGATGCCAGCCTACCTAGCTTCAGCGGTATTCAAGTTTTTTGCATTATTGTATATCTCTTCAGGGCTGCCTAATTTCACGAATAAAATTGCATAATGGATTTAACAGTATGTTTAGGTGTGTGAAATTAAATATTACTATTATTATCCTGTAGAAATAGGAATGTAAGGTGGAGACAGTATAATACGTGATTTTTGTTATGAGGTAAAAGTTGCAGTATAAGGCTTTGTCCTATGATAGTGTAATTTACTATGATTTACATGAAATTAAAAAAAATATATATAAGGCAGCACTAAACCTAAATTTTAGGCATACAGCATATTTTAAGTATTTTAAGAGAACAGTACATCGATGTGCATATTCCTTCTTGAGAGAGATTCTACTAAATTTCTATCATTATTGACAGACCCCAGTCTATTACCCTTTTCTGTACTAAAATTAATATATTGTGGATTAGTCGAGAGTTTACTAAGGTATGGTCTTACAATATGGGGTAATGAAAATAGTTTATACTATATATTATTAATAAAAAAGCAAAATAAGCTTATTAAAGCCCTTTATGGAAAAATAGATAAAAAGATATAAGCAAGGAAGATATGTATAAATATTTAGGTGTATTAAGACTAGATAAATTATACACATTTATTATCATTCAAGATAATTATTTTTGCAATACATATAAAAACATCCGTCTCATACAGAACTCTGAAAG
Organism: Ceriagrion tenellum; assembly: GCA_963169105.1. Taxonomy (NCBI): domain Eukaryota; kingdom Metazoa; phylum Arthropoda; class Insecta; order Odonata; family Coenagrionidae; genus Ceriagrion; species Ceriagrion tenellum. The sequence goes on from OY720643.1 coordinate 105,998,946, forward strand.
GTTTAGAACTTGTAGAAAGTATATGGTACCACTGAAAAATACTAGTTCGGGTAATGATATCTTTGCGGTTATAGCGACTAAACTTTTTAATAAAATACCAGAAGAGTTAAGAACATTAAATACAAAAAGAGAAGTAAAAATAAGGATAAAGGATTGGTTGGGAAATGAAAAACTATGTCTCTTTGTAACATTAAAACACATATTTGAAATATCTGATCACCATAACGATGGCACCTGCTGACAAGCCTTTGGCTTAGCAGGACCAAGATTTGAAAATACAATTGTATTAAAAATTTAAAAAAACACGTAACTTTTTTTACATGTTTTTTTTTCTGTTATCATTGCCAACATTGTCAATTGTTATTATTATTATTTGTCGCAAGCAGAAATTTTGTTATTTTTTTGTAGTTTTTTTGTACTTTTAATATTTCAAATATCTACAATAAACATTATTTCATAAAAAAAGATAAAAAAGTAAAAAATACTCCAATTAACACGCCTACTTTCACAAAGTTTCGAGAATCAGGACAATAACCGAGAAACAACAGGCCATGAGAAAGAGCACACGTAATAAGAGGTTCAGATCTTTGTCACGGGGATTTCCCGGTAAACGTTGACATCTCACTCACTCTCGGGAATTGAGATATTAGAAAGTAGACCGCCCGAACGGAACGGAATCCCTTTATTTCCTTCTTTCATTCCGTTTCATTGGCGGGATGAAAGTCCACCTCCCTGGTGGACTTTCCTCCCTTCATGGCCTCGGACGCTGTCGGAAGCACCCATTGGAAGAGGGCGGGACAGGAATTCTACCTGGAGGATGCCGAGGCAAGCGGTTATAAACTACAGGTGGAAAGGAGAGCGGAGCAAAAAAAAACAAACGAATGCACATCCCCGCATTTTTCTTGCCCGCTCTACCTTTCGTGAAGATGAAAGTGACCACTTTCCCGTCCCGAACGAACTAATTCTGCCCCAATCACTGGGGCCCCGGGGGCGTAAGCGGCAGGTGAGGGCACAGCTGCCCCACGACCTCTTAAAACTAACTCTCTCTACGAAACCGTGATGAAGATGCCCGATCGCACGCACGAAGGTGGGGTGGCCGAGAGGATGACCAGGGCAATTCGAGCACGCAACGAATCATGGGTAAAGTTCCGAGCGCAATACTCGGATCTTGCGGACGCCCATCGTCGCAGTCCCATTGGCCTGTCATAGTGATCGCAGTAAAATTTGTTGGTTGCGTTATTCCGCAGGCTATAGTGCCTTTCATGTCGTTATAAAGGTGGTAAACAAAAATCAAGGTATCATGCGGAGTTAAGAAGACATATTTACATTAGATTTTTGCATAAATGCCAAATTCCGCGTCGTAAACTCAAGTCATTACATGGCTTCAATTAAGATGAATACTTTAGATACAACCTATTCCCTTAACTATTCTACCAGTTAATGTAGGTTTTGCTGAATGCCAGAGAAACTCCTCCCGGATTTCTACACTTTCAGGGGCATATTTACCTATAGTACATCCATTTTCGCCATACGATACGATCACCATAATATCTACCCTTCTTTATCCCATCCATGAAACCTATTCTCTTTCTTTCTCTTCCCCGCTTGTCCAACATCCTTCCCTCTCTCACATTCTTCCTTTCCTTTATTACATCCTCCAGCCACCTACTCTCCTACTCTGATGATCTCGAATTTCATAAAGAATTTGAAACATAACTATCACAACAAAGTTCCTGAATTTTGTTCACTTATGTATTTCTCTCACAGCCAACGTTTTACCAATTTTTTTTACATAATTAGGGCTTTGCAACAAAAAAAAGGAGATTCACAGCCGGGTATTTACGTAGACATCAACATAAAAGTTGTGGCATAAGGAATTCACCTACATTAGAGCTTAGTAATATTGAAACATCAAAATTGTACATGACAACTCCAAGCAGGAAATAAATATGCAAACAATTCCGGTTGACAACAAATAAAGTAACATAAATATAATTCTTGCATTATTTATGTCGCAACACGCATGGTTATTTCCACCGTATAAAAATATTTACTTAAGTGATCTACGAGTAGGTATATCTTTGACTAGTCTGAAAAGGTATCATAATGAGCACTAAATAACTCAGGAATTAGTGCTCCAACCGCCATTATGTTTAAGGTATTCGAGTCTACAAAATTTTAGCGCGGGCAGTAGGAAGAATTGGAAGATATTAGTCAGAAAATGGCGGATGCTCGCATCTCCATATTGGAAGGGCACGAGGTGACTCCACTATGTAGTTGAGTCGACGCTTGGTAGAGGGCTCTGATCGAAAGCTTCTCCTCGTGCCCAGTGATGGCCTCACCTCGCACCCATCTGTGGAAAACGAATCGCAGCCGAATGGCTGGGATCTCGCACCGTGGCGGAGACTTAACAGACACTAAGGAAGCGGCAGAAGGATTGTTGGGAGATGAAGAAGATGGGAAAGGAACAGACGGGGGAGGCGGGGGAAGTGTGAGGAGCGTACGGTAGATGGCTCCCCATTCCCATCCGACCCCAACTTATCCGAAAAGGGGATAATTGGGTTGCGTGATCCACACGCCCCCCTCTTTACTTATCCTTCCAATCCTATCGCTTAATTAATCCTCCTCCTAATGCCACAAGACGCCGGGAGGGCAGCGAAGGATTAGTCCATCATCTCTCTTTCCCTACCATCCCGATCCTATAGAAATGGACACCTCATTCGCTCCCCTCAAACTGCAGGACGACAAGGAAAAACCACGCCACTCTCCACGCCCACAAAAATACGCTGGCTCGCTCGAGCTTTCCCTCGCGTTCTATCGTTGGGCAATTTAACGTGGTTTGAGCGAGATAGTTTCCTAGCCATCAAGGATAACATATTAGAATTATACCTACGTTTTAATTTCTGCAGCTTTGGGAAGCATGGAGTACATATTGGTAGAGTAATATACTCTTATACGACTGAATTTCTCAGTGTGTACATATAAATACCAGCACATGTCTTTGATTTGACTAACTTTTTCAAGTGTCTCGTTTAAAAATCCACAATGGAAGGTTTTATAGCGATTCTGAAAAAATTACTCCCACGAAAATATTATTTACTCTCAAATATAGGTGATAAAATATTGAGTGATGCGGTTATTTTCATTGGAACCGCACATTGGGTATGGTATTGAGAAAAATTCACGCAGTGCACGAATGAAAATTTACCATAAGGAAATAACCCACCATATATGTCGTTTTACCAGCGCGTAATATTAAAAAAAAACAAAAATCTTCAACATCTTGCGCTTGACGTTTCCGAGGATGACCAAAATTGAGCAAAAACATCGATTATGAGAAAGTTCATCGCACGTGATGCTGCCACAGATCTATGAAAAACTACGATGGACAGTGAGGGGAAAGGAGTGAAAGCGAAAGAAAACGGGGCAAACTAAAATAATGTTATTTTAGTTTGCCCAGTATGAGGACGGAGAAGGTTAGAAGTGGATTAAATGCACTTAAGTTGTACTTGAATGACCCCTTAGTAGCAAAGAAATCAAACCAGGCCAATCGACAGAAACATCTCCAATGCTGCGCATCTTATTCCGTGTTTTTATCCTACAACTGATTATTTTCATTCTCCTAATCTTTCCCATCTATGATAATGTCTTCTTCTTCTTCCTTCTAGGGTTAGGCTTCACATCACCACATCAACCTTGGCCTCCCAACACTCCTTTTCCCCAATGGCTTATATTCCAAAGCCTGCTTTCGAAATCTCTCTTTAGACATTCGCTATATTTGCTCTTTCCACTTATTTTTGTACTCCACCAACCTATGTGAGATCGCCCGAACACCTAGTTCCTCTCTTATACATGTACTCCTTAATTTATCTCTTCTTGTACACCCCTTCACTGCTCGAAGAGATTTCATTTCAGATGACTCTATTTGCTTAAATTCTTTTTGTTTTGTTGCCCAACATTCTGATAATGTATGGACATCATTTGTTTTAGATTGACTTTTCTTCTTTTTTCTACATCCCTTCAGATATGGATCAAGTCCTTGGTCTTCTCAGCGAGATATATACTTCTATTTTTTCATCCTGTTATTCTCCTCGAAGTCTCAGGCCAGAGAACACCACGTGGCGCTTAGTTGCATTGCACTTCAGGTGAACTTCTACATTTCCGCTCGCTGCGAACTTTGTACACCTCACATTCTTCTTTGTCTACCCCATACATCCTCGGTGCGGACTCCTTCTGTCACGCTTCGAAGAAGATCATCTCATTCCTAGTCTCCGATTCTAAGAACGGACTCTTCCGCACAGTTATAAGCGCGCACACTCTTTCCTAGGAGCTTAATGCATCCTCATGTGAAAAGCAATCTCTTCATCAGAGGCGTCTCAGGGTTTCATTTCCTTGTCTAAGGAGAAGGATCATATGTCGATTAAATAAGCAAGAGAGATGCAGCGAGCAAGATGCACTACAGAAAATAAGACATCCTATTAGACAAGAATTATAAACTTAAGGTTTTTAAAAGAAAAAAACTTAGTAATTCTCACACGGTTAATAATTTGTACAACGCGTTTGGACGCTTAGAGTGTAATCATCAGGTACAATTGATTACGTTTTAAGCGTCAAAACGCGTTGTACAAATAAATAACCGATTGGACATAACAAAGCTTTTTCTTTTAAAATTCACGATGCTTTTCCACGATATCTCGCCGGATACCGTTGAATATATTTATAAACATAAGATTGAAAATGAAGCTCGAGTAATGACTGACGCCGAACAGAGAAGATTAGAAATATTGGAAATGAGGAGATAACAAACACCGATAAAGGCCGAAAAGAAGGATAGAATCATGAATAGACAAATATTAGAAAAAAGATGAGAAAACATTTTGATGAAAATTGAATTGCGCAGTGATTTAGACAAGCTTATTGGACTCATCATGCGACAGAATCGTCCAATCAAAACAAATATGATATTAATATGAACAGCAATAAATGTAAAAAGAGACATTAAATTTATTAGGAACGATTTGATGAATTTCAAAGGGAAGACTAAGTAATAGGGGATTAAGCGCAGGATGGAGAGCTGCATTAAAATATCGAAGTTTACTGATAAAGATGGTTAGTTCGACGGTGATCCAGTTGACTTCTCTAAAGAGGGTACTATGTCTTGTAAATTTTGTTTAAAGGTTATTAAAATATCTTTGAACTTTCCCACCCTTTTTTATTGCGTTCTGTGCAGCCGTTTTCGATGAGTGAAGACATCTCCTGGAATGCTGGAGAAATTTGTTCAATAAAAACAATAATGCAGTGAAACAATTGTAGCCTTTAAAGTCAGGGCCCTGAATAAGCCTTCTCATCTACCCAGTGGTAGTATTACAGGAAAATGACGCAAAACTTCAAAACCGGTGGTAGAGTAACGAAATATCAAACGATTGGAAAAGTACAAAATATTTTCAAACATCAAGAAAGTGATAAACGTCCACAAATTCAACTCACCTTCCATCAAATTTTGTTTGAAAAGTTGTTTTGTAGTGATGCGCAGACGTCTTAGTCTTAGGGAGAGACTGGGAAAAGCTAATGGGTGTACCCCGTCACTTTTCCGACAGCTACGATCCCAAAATTTTACCTTTTACTAACAACTCTTCCGCTCTCAAGCGTCCCGAGGTGTACCGACTCGGCTAGCACACCTCCGGACACCCTCATTGGCAATGAAGGGACGCATCCGTCGAATCACGTCGGTGTATTTGGTCCATTTAAATCCCTCCGATCGCTAAGTTGTGTCCGTCCTCTCCGCCCTCAGCCAGAGCTGCGTCAGAGTAAGTTGCCGTTCACAGTAATGTGGTGAAACAATTTCAGCCTTTAACGCCAGGGCCCTGCAAAAGCCTTCTCACCTACCCAGTAGTAGTAGTACACGAATATGACGCAAACCTTCGAAACCGATGGTAGAGGAACGTAATGCCAAACGATTGGAAAAGTACAAAATATTTTCAAACATCAAGAAAGTGATAAACGTCCACAAATTCAATTCACCTTCCATCAAATTTTGTTTGAAAAGTGGTTTTGTAGTGATGCGCGGACGTCTTAGTCTTAGGGAGGGACTGGGAAGAGCTAATAAGTGTACCCTGTCACTTTTCCTACAGCTTCGATTCCCAAATGTTACCTTTTACTTTCTAATCTTTCGCTCTCAAGCGTCCTGAGGTGTACCGACTCGGCTAGCACACCTCCGGACACCCTGATTGACCATAAAGGGACGCATCCGTCGAATCACGTCGGTTTATTTGGGCCGTTTAAATCCCTCCGATCGCTAACTTGTGTCTGTCCTCTCCGCCCTCAGCCAGAGCTGCGTCAGAGTAAGTTGCCGTTCAGAGTATGCAAAGTGAAGCGGAGCTCGGGTCGGGACCGTAATTAAATTAACCGCTCTGTCACGTAGTCATTTAACCAAGTCACGGGCTTCTTATCTTATCATCTCGAGGAATCTTCCTCCGTGCTCCCCTTTCCCAGCCTCCTGACGAACTCCTCCCTCTCATCACAAGTCCCTTTCACGAAGGGGATGGAAAGGGGGGGGGGGGTTGATTAATGGATTTTGACGCGAAGGCAAAAGTCTCCGTGAGACACACAAAACGCCCACTTCGCCCGACGCGGGATTTATTCTCTCTCCGGAGATTTAAAGAGCCGCCTTAAAAGACGATGGCTATCCGTTTCCTTAAAGAGACTTCACCCGTTTCAACTCGGAACGGCGACTCCTTGAAGATGAAGATGCCGTTTCGTTTCAATCCTCGGAAGAGGTTATCTAAAATCTCTTGCACCCTCGCAACAATTTTCTCCGGGCCTCATTTCCTCCGCCCTTCGTTACCTCGGAGAGGAGGGAAGGTTTCAGAAGTAAATTACGCGATCAAATTCCTATGCTGATACGTTCTTTTGGGGTAGGGTGAGGCAGAGTGAAAAACTTATATTCCGCTCAGCGGGCGACCTTCATCAGTGTCAAAGCGAGTTTAAGGCGATAAGAATTGAGAATAGGCTAGCTCCAAGAAAATAGTTCAGCCGACGACTGACAAGATGACAACCGTCATTGTAAACAAACAAAATTGCCTTCTGCGGGAAGATCATTTATGTCGTGAATAAGGTAGTTGGCTTTATGTTTTCGCACAGATTTTTATGAAACTCTGCATTAATTTAATTTATCGGTAAAATGTAAGAAAAAAAATTGTTTGTTACTGATTTAGTTTCCGGGTATTTTAATGATATTTCAACACGTAGCCTTAAGACACTTCAAGAAACTTGACATCAGGCGTCACATCGTACAAGAACTTCTTAGCATAAGTACTGAAAGGAATACTTTGTAATCCCTACAATTATTTAATGTAGTAATCTACGATGTGATGCACACTGCCGTTATGTATATTAAAGTGCCTTAACCCTTCGAGTGCGGCATGACGTGATATCACGTCATGGTTTTCTTTAGGCTGGGTCTGATGACGTTATATCACGTCAAGGGTACCGTGAGTGTTCCAGCTATCACTAAGAAACTTTCAATAGGTCCCATAATGAAATCTGGAACACTCACAGTACCTATGACGTGAAATGACGTCTTCAGAACCAGCACAAAGACAACCATAACGTAATAACACGTCATGCCGCACTCAAAGGGTTAAGGCTACATATTGAAATAGCATATACAGCATCCACATTGGAAAGAATACTCGGTACTTTTCTACAATTGAATAGTATATATAATATATAATAATTGTAGAAAAGTACATATACACGAGTATTATTTTCGGAATGGATCACTGGGGCATATGGAGAGGGCCCTGTCATCAAACTGTGGTCTCACAATCGTTATAACAACCATTCTGTTTTACTCCTGCTATGATCTTTCCTTACTCTCCTATGGATAGCACCGCGGAATGGACGAATTATTGGATGTAAAGCAAGAATATGGAATTATCTATTACAAATTTAAGGCAAAAGACTCGCCAAAACTACAATGATTACTCAGTGCCATAGATTCTACTCAATTTTATCCTATTTATCCGCGGGAATATTGATTATTTCTTATTTAAATAAATAAACAATTAAACACAAGGGGAATGCACCTTAAAGAAGTAAGTGCATGCTGATTTCTAGGAAGTTATTAATGGAAAATGAAGTAAAACCGCAACATTAGTGTGTTAGTCCGCAAGTGCTATAGAAAAATGAGGGTTAAAGAAGATGGCGGATTGGCTTCACCTTCAAGCTTTGCCCAGCAAAGCAAGTGTCCTCCCCATATAGTACCTCAATCGTATGGATACTCATGACACTTCACATATATTTACAAATAATTTGATTCTATACGCACTAATTTTACCGTAAACGCGAAATAACATATTTATTACGATAACAATGGTTGCTAACAAACATCTAGGTATCACGTCGGGTAAACAAACACGCATTTACACATGATGCTCTCTTTACTTTCGAATTCCGCGCCGTAACTCAAGTAAGAACAACGCTTTAATTCGGGAAAAACTTTAAAAATTTATTCTTGTATCATTAATATTGCTACATGATTGTTTATTTCCACCGCATTGACAGATGAACTAAGATTAAGTGTGGCCCTAGAAGTTTATTTCGACTGATTTAAAGAAAGCTTTTAAAATGACCACTCAACGACTCAAAAATACAATGTACCAAAATACTACAATCTACATGGAAAAAGAACACTAGCATACACAGTTCCTAAGCTACTAAACCATTTACCGCAATCGATACAAGTAATTGATAAAATATCAGAATTAAAAGAAAAGGTTAAACATTGGCTTAATGAAAACTAATGATGTCATAAATTAACAATTTGTAAATAACATGCCTCATGAATTTATAATTTTAATTCATAGAACTTATATTAACAGAGATATTGTTTCATATTGTTGTATAAAATTGTCAAAATTGCGATTGTATGATGAAAATACTACTAAATCATCTTGGGTTATATATACCCTACTATCATTGCACCATTCAGTACATTGAAAAATGTGAATCTCTTTGTGTATACATATATGTACTTAAGTGCGTATGAATATATGTATGTAAGGGTATATTTGCTTATGTAGGTATATGTATATATTACAACATTATTATTCAAAATTAATTTTAACATTCATGCATTCATTAAGTTAATTTTCCCCTTTTTCATGTTTCAAGTTTATTTTTTTTCTCCTTTTTTTGTATTCTTTGTTCTTGTCTGTTAGTTTAAGGTATACTTTTTTTTCTCGTAATGAAATACTGTAAAATCTTATTGTATTGTACCAAAAAAAATACAAAAACAAATTAAAATAAAAAAAAAATACATTACACTTTGTATATTTTGAAACCAACTTTTGTATTGTAAACTATTTTTGAGTTGCTTTTGGATATCTCTTGTTAAAAAATGTTATGAACGTTATTTCATGTTATTCATTTCGTTGAACTTATATCCGATCACTGAATTTAAAATATGGCACCTGCTGACAAGCCTTTAAAGGCTTAGCAGGACCAAACCGTCTTATTCCTTATATATTTCTTATTACTTTTCTAAAACTTGTAAACATTGTAATAAAATTATTATTATTAAAAAAAAAAGATTAGTGCTCGCAACATCTTATTTGTGAAAAGAGCTTGTACTCTTAGCGATTAGGACTATACGATTTGCGTACGATTAAAATTAGTGTACTTTAAAGTACACATGATGCAAATAATTTTACATTCTAAGCAAAAAATACTTGATGATTGGATAGTCTACACATATTTTTCCATTATGAGTCATGGGAAGGAAATTGGAGTAGAGGTACCGCCATGACATTGTTCCTACTACGTAATTAATTAGGAGGTGATAAAGTGTATACAATTTTTCATTTGGGGATCGGTCATAGCTCAGTGACATGTAGACGCCGATGCTTTTTCTCAGTATTAACAAAAGGAAGAAGACTTTGAATAGAGGAAGCACACACTGTCTGCACACCGGACCAGAAATCTGCAGACATTTGTGCACCTAAGACTGCCATCGTCATTCAGGGTCAGCACTCCGCCATGGTGGGAAACTTGAGAACGCTTCCACCTGAGGCTTGCGTTGATGATATCACATTCGGAAAGATGCAAGGTGGAAACGGGGAGGGGTGCAAGAAAGATGACATTGAGTGGGAAGGACAGCTGCATCAATTAATCTTTGGGTTACGGATGATGATGATGATAAGTCTTCTAATAATTATTTCTTCTAAATATTATCCCTTCTTTAAATATTAAATTAATTAATTAAAATACTAAACTTAAAACTGCTGGAAAGTAAGAATGAAACATAATACAAGCATGTTTTCAATTTTGTGCACCGCTTAGCCACTCCAACATAAATTACTACGATATTACTCGCAAAAACTTCAGAGGAAGCGTTTGTAGAGAAGCTTTGCGTTTAACACTGCTCCCCTTTTATTTAGGCATAAAACCAAAAGTGATAAAACGAGATAAGGGAAACGAGATCAAAACGCAGTTTAAAAAGTGATTTTATGCGCAAAAAAGTGGATAAATTAATAAGAGGTGATGGAAAATATTTCCAAACCCAAGATTAAAAGATTTTACACATTGAAAAGAACTTACACAGAATTATGCAAGAATAGATGCTCCTCTAATCAAGAATTGCAGGAATATTATAATGTGGGAGAGAGGAAATAAGTCCGGCCCTTTTATTGTTCTTTCCAGAGAAAAAGACGTCAAGGAGGCCACTAAGTGGTTGGAGCGGCTATAGAGTATAGAGGTTAGTGTTTGGAGTGGTTATAGTGGGTCATTAATAGCAAATTTTAATATTTTTTTCTAAGCGGAAAAAACATTTGAAACATTTCGCTTAAGTCAATATCTAAATGCAAGAAAGGTGCAAGAAAGATGACATTGAGTAGGAAGGAAGGATCAATTAATCTTTGGGTAACGGATGATGATGATGACGATGATAAGTCTTCTAAAACCCATGAAAATAAGAAGGAATACCCTGTATACACTAGAAATGGTCAAACCTGTTCATTTTTGGGAACTGGTTCACTCTGGACCGGTCCTTTTTGAGACCCGTTCCTTTTCTTTGTTTACACCGACTTGAGCACGCGGTGAAAGTGATGTTTGTTGTGTGCGATGACACCTCTCACACCTCTCGTTCACAGTTTCTTTTTTACTGGTGGTTGTATATTTTTATTTTCACACTTTCTTGGTGTTTAAGGAAAACCTAGAAATACTTAGTATACCGTAATGATGGCGTTTAAGAATGTAGCGTGAAATAAAAGATGTATGGTGATATTACCAACTTTTTCGTGGTTTCGTGAGTAGGTTTCATTTATATAATGAAAAAAAGTACTGCTAATTCTACTGCCAGCATCAGCAGATGAACTTTTAGGGTGTGATAAAGAACGTAGTATCTCTAAAAGATAGGAGCGAAGGAGCGAAAGTAATGACAGACCATGAGGAACGATTGATTGAAAGGAACGAAGGACCGGGAGGACCGACTGACCGAGAGGAACGATTTATCGAAAGGACCGACGGACTGAAAGGACCGACAGACCGAAAGGAACGATTGATCGAAAGGAACGAAGGACCAAAAAGACCGACTGACCGAGAGGAACGATTGATCGAAAGGACCGACGGACCGAAAGGAACGAAGAACCCAAGAACCACGGACCGAAAGGAACCAAGAACCGAAAGGAACCAAGAACCGAAAGGAACAGTTGTTCCATAGAAGTCGGTCTTTGGTCCTCCCGTTCAGACCATGGACCAGTTCCTTCGGATCCGTTCGTTCGCGAACGACCCATCTCTAGTGTACGCATCACTGGTAGAGACGGAAGTAATCCAATAAAAATAAAGGACACGCAGGATAATTGAGATGTGAAATGGGAGACGCGGACACCCGAGTAGGCAAAAAAGGACAACCACAAAGTGATTTTCATCAGACAGATGAATTATTTCGACACGCAGGCGATGTTTTTTGCCATCACCGTCACTAATTTCCCAAATTTTCCCCACTCGAATCCGCGCACTCGCGTGTCAATTGTTTCCACGCGCGAGAACGCGATACGTGCGAGAGGTGTCGTCGCACACAGCAAATATCACTTTCACCGCGAGGTCGGCTCGGTGTAAACAAACAAAAGACGTGGGACGCGCGGGGCGACCCGTCCACCGCCGCCGCGGCGCTCGAACCGCAACTCAGTCGCCTCGACGCCCCCCACTCCACCCTCCCCTCTACTTCCACCCCCTCCCCAACCCCCACTCTCCCTCTCACTCCACCGCTCAGGGAACTGCGAGCGAAATAGAGGGATATATCGGCCCTGTGTTTCCAAGAGAAATCCCGCTGCCGCTCAACCAAACAGCTTCCGAGTTCTACAAATATTTTTGTAACCTGGGTTGTACATTGGGAACAAGAGTAAAATTTACACACCAACCGATTCTGCATCTAAATACATTTAAATCTCCATCCACCCTCACGATAAACATTCGATGAAATTTAATATAATTGCTATTGACTCCAAACCACGGAGCGCTAATCATGATTCGTTGATTGCTCATTTAAATAGCTTTTTTTTGAAGTAAATCAATATAAAATTCTTAGGCCACACTTAATTTTACTACATCTGTTTATTCGGTGGATATTAACATTCATGTAGTAACACAAATTGCGTAAGAATTAAATTTTAAAATTTTTTCCTGAATTAAAGCTTTGTTATCACTTGATTTAAAGGCGCGGAATCCGAAATTAAAGGGTATATCATGGGTAAATATTTGTTTTTTGCTCGACGTGATACCTTGATATTTCTTAGCAACCACTGTAATTGTAAGAAACATGTTATTTCGCGCTAATGGAAAAAATTGTTAAGACAGAACTGAATTATTGATAAATATATATGAAGTGTCGGATTGGATATTTGAGGAGGTGACCAACAGCTAAGGTCATTTGCGCCATAGGGGACAGGTAAGGGAGGAAGGGTGGATGGAAACCCGGCGTCGGCATTAGCTTGCTCTTAACGAAAGGCGCCAAGGGGACCACGGTTTAACGTCTCATCCGACAGACGGAGTACTGCACTTGAAGTGCCCTCCACAAGACACTCAAGTAGGGATCGGATTTCCTCTGAAAAACATTCTCCTTTGCTGGGATTTGAACCCTTTTCGTCCGTAGCCAGTACTCTAGCCACCACACCAACCCGATCCCCCATGTGAAGTGTGATAAGTATCCAAACGTCTGAGGTATATGGAGAGGAAACTTGCTATGCTAGCCAATGCTAGAAGCCTAAGGTAGTCCCCCATCTTCATTGACCCTCATTTTTCTTAAGCGTTTGCGAGCTAACACAAAAATTAGGTAATTCTACTGTGTTCTATTAATAACTTATTTTTGCTCCACCTTTACAAGCCATATGTGCCATTTTTTCCATATTTTGGATACTTATGGGATATCATGTCATATATCCGATATGATACCATAATACGAAGTACATGCAGAAAGTAATTTCCGTTTGACAGGTCAAAGAAAACAAGTACATATTCAGAAAAATTTATACCATGAGAAAATTTTTAGACCTCAATCTATTTTTCTACAGAACTCACACAATTGTGAAGTTCTCACAGCGCGGTATCAGCTTTTGTAATCCCTCTTTAGAAAACGTTGCCGCTAGTGATGTCAAGCGAGTAACAACATATTCTTTGATCTCGTCTTCATTGTTGAACATTTTGCCACCAATGCTCGTTTTTAGGTTCAAAAATAGATGGAAGTAGCTAGGAGCGAGGGCCGGGCTGTATGGAGGGTGACTGAATTGTTCCCAATCAAAGTTCTGTGAAAGTTGTTGCGTCACATGCGCAGTGTGAGAATGGGCATTGTCATGAATCCAAACAATGCCGCAGGTGAGCATCCCTCGGCGGCGGTATTTTCAATTTTATTCGACATTTCAAACAAACACCACGAGGCGCACACAACAATCAGCCAACTCATAATGGTGTCAAAACCTTCTCTCATTGGGTATTCTCTTATAAGCACCGCAATTGTGCAAAAGTTCGACCACAGCGCTGCGATGGCAGGAAATAAAAACGGGGCTTACTTTATTGGATGTACCTCATATTATTTTTCTGTAAAACTTCAATCACAAATAGGACATTAAATTACTTTCTGATAAATGCGTAAATGGGAGAAAGTGGGAAAATAGTATTTTTCTATCAAATATGAATAATATATAGTGGAAAGCTGTTTATAAGAAGCTGTAGCTCCTGATAAATAATTAAATATGAAATATATATACATTTTGCCAGCTAATTGTTTTGATTAATAGATAATTACTTAATTAAGAGTAAATAATAGCTAACAGATAATTAGTTAAGAGTAATTGAAGTAAATATACGAAAATTCCTTAGAAATTGCACTGCAATCGGTGTCTGTGGCAATAAAAAGTGTTCACTAAATGTATATTCGTGGAATATTCTGCATATTTTGTAGATTAATTTTCATTTTTAATAGGAAACGCATTTCATCAGTTAAAGCAGGATTATATGTTGACTAATTTAACAAATACTTGCAATTAAATATTAGTTTCGATGGATACAGTCGCAGTGGAACCTTCTAAAATACTACATTTGTGAGGACCGTAGAAGTTTGTTTTTTTTTTTAAACTCACCTACGCCGTATATTAAAAAAAATATCAATAAAGAATGGCACGAACATCAAGTTCAACAAAATCCGATGCTGATTACATTGCATGGGATAAATAAAATACGGCCGTATTGAAATAAACCGTATTTTCGATATTAAATGTAGTTATTTTTGCAGACTCGCGCCCGATAGTTGTGTCGAGTTAATTAAAGAACCTTCCCGTCGTCCTTTAGTACCATTTTCAACGTTTTAGCTGGACGAATTCACATTTTTATGTATTAAAACATCCGGCCCCAAAGGGAATTCGCCCTTCTATCGCATTCGACCGTCATTGATGATATCTCTTTTCCTCGGCCATAGACCGCTGTCGTGCCATCAACTTCATCTTTCACGGAATGGAACAAATTCCACTGGACTACGCTGGCACGAGGTGACCACACAACCACCTGCCTCAGCCGCCCAATGCCTGCGTCTTCGAAGTAAAAACTTAAGACAATGATGCATCTAGCGTATCAAATGAAAGAATAATCAAAATTGTCAATAGAAATTGCCAGGGAAATTATACTCTTGCACACGTAATTCGGCAACAGAGCTAACCATTTGCTGGGGCCTCTTTGTTTGAAACTCATAGACTTGTATTTTCAGCCCGAGGCTTTTAGTCCAAGAGTCTAGTCAGTAACTAGTGCATAATATTAACCACGACTAATTCCAATATTTAGTGTCGATAATCGAAACGGTCACAGGTTTCTCTGCAGCTAATTTGCCAAAATTATTATCACTTCAGTATTACCACAATATAATAATCATCATAAAACTATTCCACGAAAAACATGCCATTTCAGAATAAAAATAGTTCCATTTCAGCATTCAGTATAAGAGATATTGGCACTCCTGAGAAAAAATATTCCTGCTTTGGGGTTTCCCACTCTTTAAATGCATATCAGTAAAAAAATCAGGACACAGTAAAAACAATTCAACTTTGTCGTTGTATTACAAAACAATGTGTGTTTGACGTTTAATATCAAAGTGTCGTTTAATATTAAACGCCTTAAACTAAGTATTCAATTTAAATATTTAATTAATTAATTAAAACATTAAACTTAAACCTGCTGGAACGTAAGAATGAAACATAATAAAAGCATGTTTTCAATTTTGTGCACCGCTTAGCCACTCCAACAAAAATTACCACGATATTACTTGCAAAAACTTCAGAGGAAGCGTTTGTAGAGAAGCTTTGCGTTTAACACTGCTCCCCTTTTATTTATGCATAAAACCAAAAGTGAAAAAACGAGATAAGGGAAAAGAGATCAAAACGCAGTTTAAAAAGTGATTTTATGCGCAAAAAAGTGGATAAATTAATAAGAGGTGATGGAAAATATTTCCAAACCCAAGATTAAAAGATATTACACATTGAAAAGAACTTACACAGAATTATGCAAGAATAGATGCTCCTTTAATCAAGAATTACAGGAAATGAGTGGAATATTATAATGTGGGAGAGAGGAAATAAGTCCGGCTCTTTTATTGTTCTTTCCAGAGCAAAAGACGTCAAGGAGGCCACAAGGAAGTGGTTGGAGCGGCTATAGAATATAGAGGTTAGTGTTTGGAGTGGTTATAGTGGGTCATTAATAGCAAATTTTAATATTTTTCTCTAAGCGGAAAACAGTCGCGGATACAGTCGCAGTGGAACCTTCTAAAATACTACATTTGTGAGGACCGTAGAAGTTTGTTTTTTTTTTTAAACTCACCTACGCCGTATATTAAAAAAAATATCAATAAAGAATGGCACGAACATCAAGTTCAACAAAATCCGATGCTGATTACATTGCATGGGATAAATAAAATACGGCCGTATTGAAATAAACCGTATTTTCGATATTAAATGTAGTTATTTTTGCAGACTCGCGCCCGATAGTTGTGTCGAGTTAATTAAAGAACCTTCCCGTCGTCCTTTAGTACCATTTTCAACGTTTTAGCTGGACGAATTCACATTTTTATGTATTAAAACATCCGGCCCCAAAGGGAATTCGCCCTTCTATCGCATTCGACCGTCATTGATGATATCTCTTTTCCTCGGCCATAGACCGCTGTCGTGCCATCAACTTCATCTTTCACGGAATGGAACAAATTCCACTGGACTACGCTGGCACGAGGTGACCACACAACCACCTGCCTCAGCCGCCCAATGCCTGCGTCTTCGAAGTAAAAACTTAAGACAATGATGCATCTAGCGTATCAAATGAAAGAATAATCAAAATTGTCAATAGAAATTGCCAGGGAAATTATACTCTTGCACACGTAATTCGGCAACAGAGCTAACCATTTGCTGGGGCCTCTTTGTTTGAAACTCATAGACTTGTATTTTCAGCCCGAGGCTTTTAGTCCAAGAGTCTAGTCAGTAACTAGTGCATAATATTAACCACGACTAATTCCAATATTTAGTGTCGATAATCGAAACGGTCACAGGTTTCTCTGCAGCTAATTTGCCAAAATTATTATCACTTCAGTATTACCACAATATAATAATCATCATAAAACTATTCCACGAAAAACATGCCATTTCAGAATAAAAATAGTTCCATTTCAGCATTCAGTATAAGAGATATTGGCACTCCTGAGAAAAAATATTCCTGCTTTGGGGTTTCCCACTCTTTAAATGCATATCAGTAAAAAAATCAGGACACAGTAAAAACAATTCAACTTTGTCGTTGTATTACAAAACAATGTGTGTTTGACGTTTAATATCAAAGTGTCGTTTAATATTAAACGCCTTAAACTAAGTATTCAATTTAAATATTTAATTAATTAATTAAAACATTAAACTTAAACCTGCTGGAACGTAAGAATGAAACATAATAAAAGCATGTTTTCAATTTTGTGCACCGCTTAGCCACTCCAACAAAAATTACCACGATATTACTTGCAAAAACTTCAGAGGAAGCGTTTGTAGAGAAGCTTTGCGTTTAACACTGCTCCCCTTTTATTTATGCATAAAACCAAAAGTGAAAAAACGAGATAAGGGAAAAGAGATCAAAACGCAGTTTAAAAAGTGATTTTATGCGCAAAAAAGTGGATAAATTAATAAGAGGTGATGGAAAATATTTCCAAACCCAAGATTAAAAGATATTACACATTGAAAAGAACTTACACAGAATTATGCAAGAATAGATGCTCCTTTAATCAAGAATTACAGGAAATGAGTGGAATATTATAATGTGGGAGAGAGGAAATAAGTCCGGCTCTTTTATTGTTCTTTCCAGAGCAAAAGACGTCAAGGAGGCCACAAGGAAGTGGTTGGAGCGGCTATAGAATATAGAGGTTAGTGTTTGGAGTGGTTATAGTGGGTCATTAATAGCAAATTTTAATATTTTTCTCTAAGCGGAAAAAAAAATTTAAACATTTCGCTTAAGTCAATATCTTAATGCATTGGAATCCAAACTGGCGATCATAGGTATGATACATGAATTTTAATATAAATTTTTGATTTTTAATAATTAAGGCATGCTACGAACACATTTTCTTGAGCGGTATTCGAAAATGAGTTGAAATTCCATCGAAATATGTTGGTTTTGAGAATTGAATCGGCGCAGCACTTTGATATTTATAATAAGAAATGTATCAATTTACATTTATAAGTAAATCTGTACATATGTGATCGGTTCATGCGCCAGAATGGTACGTCTGTTTAAATATATGTCATGTGCCAGCACGATACGTCTATCTACGTGTCTAGATAGCGTCTATTACGAAAACGTCAGCTAAGTTTCTAGAAAATCTGCACATTAAAAAAAAAATCACTCCAAAAACCTTAATACCCGCCAGTATTGGAAAAATTATTCCCCGAGCACCGAAGTAAGAAAGGGTTCGTACATGTCGGAATAGTATATGTCGCTGCCAGGTTTCAACCACGAGCCCTTAGCCCTATTATATCGTCGCCGCACCACTTGTGATTCCCCTCTCTTATTCTGCGAAGGGCCTCGTGCGTTCCCTCTGCAACAGGCGCCTAAGTAAGCGTTTTCAGGTCAAGAAAACACCAGAGTTGGATGCAGTAGGGGAGGAGACGCGGCAGCGCTTCAATGGTCGCGCAATGAGCTCAATTGTCGTTCTCTTCTCTCCACGTGCGCCCGAGTGGGCGAACTAAAGTCGGTTGCAGAGTACGAGGGCACCTCACTGAAGGGGGCAGGGAGGGGAGGTTCCGAAGGGCCGGAGCGTGCAACAACGATAATCGCCCATAGCCGCTGCCGCCCCCGACGGCACTTCCCGACCCGCCGACTCTACCTCCCGTCATGTGCCTCCATCTCTCGGCCGCCACGAGAAACGCCCGGTACGCGCGCGTGGCCGGGGAAGACCCGACCAGCTCCAAGCCGACTACTACCTAGATCACGTCTCGCCTAATTCTATGGACTTCACCACTTGATCCATACATTCTTGATCCATATACTCATTCATTTATTTTTTTTGCCTCAATCGGCGGGTTTCCTCACGGACTACACCTCCACTCCACCCATATCCCAGCTAATCTCTCCATTTTTACGTGTTTCAGTGCGACGCATAGAATATTATCATGACGACTCACTACATCTCTAAGTCTAACGGAAGCGATACATTAAGAGAGATACATTGCTGAACTGATAGGTATAAAAACGGCAAGATTGGGTCACATTTGACGCACACATATGTCTCGTTGAGAGCAATTTTTTGGTGAGAAAAGAAGCTAAGGTTACACCTAAACTATACACGCTAGTCTTGGCTTGCTTGAGAAATGCAGAACTGGTGTGTTTCAGAGCGACAGAGAGAATATTACCATGACGACTCACTTCATCTCTACGTCTGTCAGAAGGAATAAAATAAGAGAGGTACTCTGCCGAACATATAGGCACAAAAACTCGTTCTTTCCGCGCACAATAAGCGACCACAATAAAAACTGAGCTCCACTAAATACACTTCCATAATGCACGTCACCATTTCGCCTCCCAAAACTTAATTCCTTAAATCTTTACACGGCTAGTGCCCTCACACCCCATGCCACTAGCCCTACTGGCGGCTCGGAGGGTAGTATGAAGACGTAGATGTATTTTCTCTCAATTTCCTTGAAATTGTCCAATATTTGCCCTCTTTTCTTTCCCTTTCTCCGCTTTCACTCCATCATTCCTGTCGTTAGCAAACAATCTCTTCTAAGACAATGTCCTATCTAGTTCTTTCTTTCTAAATCGTTTCTATCATAGTCTTGTCCTCGCCTATTCTCCTCAATACCTTTGCGTTCCTCACTTTATCTTTCCAACTCACTTTTTCCATCTTCCTCCATATCCACATCTTCAGAACTTATAGTCTTTTTTTCATCTTCCTTCCTAATTGTTCAAATCTCTGATCCATATAATGCCACACACACTCCATACATAACACTTTGCTAGCCTCTTCCTCAGTACTTTCTTCATCGGTCTACAGAGTAGCTTGCAGTACCACCAGACTGTTTTTCTTTACTTCTTTTGGGATGGCGTCAAACAATTTATCCACATTTACTTTCTACTATCTAGGCGTGCTCGAGATGTGGCCTAACCCTCAGCGGAATGGCACCTCTCGTCGACTTTTTCATCATGAGTCCTTCCTACGATAGAGTAAATTAAATCTAGTTTCTTTAAGGCTGTACCACATTTTTTGTTTGTGTGCTCTTCGCGACAGGCTTGACTTTAGAGTAATGCTAAGATATTTGACTTCTAACGACGACTTAATGTTTGCTCCATCCACAGTGTAGATATGTCGTTGGTACCACGACCCACAGGAAGTGTTTTATAGTGCATTGACTAAGTTTATCACTTTATTTCAATAGTGTGTTAAACACAACTTTGAACAAAAAGCATTTATTTATAGTCTCCATAATTATATTTCCGAAAAATTAATCTTTTTTTAACTACCCCAAACGGTTGTAAATCGTGAGCAGGATTTCTTAACTTATTTGGATGCCCTCCGTGGATCTCACGCATTCCGCCGCTTTAAACGGGGATAATTTCAGGGCAGTTTTACTATTTGCTCAATTAATTTCATAGATTTGTACATTTTTGCCCTGCTCTGGAAGATTACTTTTTCAATCCACCCTCCGGGCAGCTAAACGAATACTCTATATCCCCAGAGACAACGGCACTCTTTGAGTTCCCACATCTCCTTGGCCCACGTGCTCCCGCGAACATCCAGCGCCCCGGCGCAGCGATTCACTTACAAAGCCGCGCGATCGCGTTAATGGCGCGATAGCTATCGCCCGCCGATTCGGAAAATATGACGCCATAAATTGCCAATGTGTGGATCGCCACTTCCGTTATTTTACGCTATCATCTTCATCACCCAACTGTTTTGCGGAGCATCCGCAGCATTAACAGCCCATGAGTAACGGACCATTTTTATGCACTGTAAATCAGACCGCTCGGAAAGAGGAAGTGGCAAAGTTATGGGGCTCATTGTCAGTTGTGTGTGACAGCGCAAACGCACACATATATTTTTTTACGAAGTTCGGCGTTCTCATATCGCTGATTAATAGACATGGCGATCATAAATGGATTTGCGAGAAAAGAATTTTTATTTGTCACTGAAAAACACTTCAACGCTAATTCACTATAGCCGCGGGGGAGTTTTGAAATAGAAAGTAGATTGGCTTCGGAAAATAAGCGATGATTGAAGTTTTTCTCGGTCCAGTTTTCATTTCACGGGGAAGGAATTGAAATAGGACCATGCATATTTTCATCGTTAATTCCCACAGCAACTAGCCATAAGTCTGCTACAATATCTGCAAAAATACCCGAACTATCATTTAACTTGTAGTTTAGATAAAAGTTATTTTTAAGGTAACGAAAAGGTGACTTCTTTTCAGTTTTTTAAAAATCATAAATCAAAAAACCGTCCCTCAGAGACCGTTCACAACGTGCGTTCGGAGAGGTAAATAAGTTCGAATCTAAAAACGACGAAAAACACGCACCTGAAGCTGTAAACTGCCTCGAGCTTTGTCCATACCTACTTCATTACCTATGGTGCGATGTTCAAGACTAGTTCTCATGAGTAGCACAAATAGAGACCGCATCGCCGCTCACCTTGATAAGGTCAGATGGTCAAAGGGAGGAATCACTGTCTCACTTGGAACTAGGAAACACTGCACACAAGATCGGGAAAGATAAAGTTGTCTTAACTTAAAAATACTAGAAATTACGCTAATACCTGGTATGAGATGTGGTCCACGGAACTACTAAATTCCACCCTTGTATTCCTTTGGTAGGAAGCCAGAAGCGTCGGGAACACCATGGAACTTCTACAACACGTAAACTCAAAAGAGAAGTCCTTCCGTCAAGCGATTGGTGTAACTGCCGGCGACCGAACTAAAAGCTGCGAATTTGACAACACAATTCCATCAACTCGATCGACTTCGGAGAACTTTTTGGACCTGGAGAAAGCGAATACTTCCACAATAACAATAGTCTGGACTGATAACTTGAGCACAAACTTGAAAGGTTTCCACTAATGCACTACTCTTCCCTTGTCCACGTTGAACATTAGTCGGACACACGCTCACCAGTAGCTCATGGCAGTGAGGGAAAAGTATGAGGAACACACACCAGGGGACAATAACTAACGGGGGAGTCAAACAACGCAAACACAATCGGGAGTGCGACGGCTACGCAAGCCGTCCCGACCGCCGACAGCGCACCGTCGTCCCTCGGGAGACAGCGGCGGCGACCGCGGCTGGCGTGGACTCGGCCTGCGGCCCACGAGAACGAACGTCCTGCCTCGAACACATCCTGCGGAAGACTACAAGAGAAGGAGGAGGTCCTTCCGCCGTGTGCGTGAGGCAAGGTTGGGTAGGGGAGGGGGAGACTGTCGGGGGTGGGGGCGAAAGAGGGGAGGGAGGAGGGGCGGGCAGGATTGAGGGGTGGGGGACTGACGGCTTGTACCCCTCCCCCCCTCCAATCCCCATCCCCGGCGTTTTTCTTCTCACTTTTCATTTGGACGAGGGTCCTGAACGGGGAAGGAAGGTTCTCATCCTCCCGGAACAGTCCCACACATCATACATCTTTTTCCATTTCTTTGGAGGTGTGGGGGACGGGGCAACAGACAACGAGAAAGGCCTCCGGGCCCCTTTCGCCGTCCCAAAGACCATTTTCGGCCCTCGGACCTTCATCCCACCTTCCCGGTGACCCAATCGGCCACACTCGCCGAAAACTTAATCGTTCAAAACGCCTCTGTTAACACGCCGGGACAGGTCGGGACGATTCACTTCACTGCCCGCCACGCTCGCATGGTCATCGCCGAACACGTGTTGACAATTGTTCGCCCATAGAATCTGGTCGAGCGGGTAGGCTCATTGTCACGAAACTTCACGAGCGCAGCGAGGAAATTTTACGAATTCGACCGCGAGTTCTCGCCAGAATACCTGTAGTCGAATTACTTCGTCCTTTTTTTCCTCTCCAGCAAGGCTACCCTCAATAGAAAAGAAGTAGCGACCTTTTCATGAGCATTGAATTTCATGAGTATTCATGAATATTTTGACGATTTTGGATAAAAGTAACTTCTTTTACCAAGCTTAGATTCCTCATCCCGCATTAAGGGCACATAAATTCATTTCTATCCTTTGAATTTGTTTCTAATGCATTCTTAATATTGTTACGAAACCAATTGAAGTGGGAAAACACAGTATTGGCTACTTTCCGATCCGAAAAAAACCGACTGAAAGTTTAGCAAGAATGCATATCAGGTGCGGAACGCATTGGAATATTGACTTGAGAAAATGGACATTGACTAAATTACATTTAAAGTTCTTACGAAAACCCACAAGACCAAAAAAAATCCACTGAGGAGGATGGCGCCTCGTTGCTTAACTGATGAAATCGTTGCGCACGGTAGTACGAGATCCGGGTTCGAGTCCCGGTCAAGACGAATGATTTTTACCTTAATGGAATTTCGCTCTCGAAAGATCTCTCTCTCCTTCATGTACGCTTTTATTTTCCCTAATAATATCGTCGTCATTGAGAACGATTTTCCATAAATATAGTAAAATAAAATGGTTCATGTTGTTTAACCGAGTAGTTCATGAGCAAAGAAAATAATTTTGCGTGATTTTTAAAAATATTTTCAAATTTCCGATAACAATTCATGTGCAGCATATCGGTAACGGTAAATATTATATATTAAATTTTTATTTAAATAAAACGGTAAATATAAAAATAATTCATAACGGTAAATCATAACGAAAATTGAATCACCACCATCCATCCCCACGCAAGCTTCCGTTTTTTCCTCCCTTTTTTTGGCTATAACGTGTTCTCCTTTCAAAAAGCAACCCGCAAGGGGTCGCAGGAACTCCTCGCATGCCTCTCCGTAGCAATCCACGGCACTCGAGATGTACTCGAAGTGCCACCAGGGCAAATGTCATTGTGACTAGTGTTCTCCTTTGAACGATCCTCATTCAATCTCTTAAAATCCCGAATTCGCTTCAATTCCGAGGGAAAGTTGAATACCCTTGATGCTTTAAGGCGGCGGGAGCGGTAATCGCGAGTCCACGAGAGATCATTTGACGACTTTTCAAGTAAGCTGAAAAATATTCTTGGACCGAATTTTACTTAAGTCTATCTGTTCATACGGTGGAATTCAACGCGCAATTTCATTTCATTTCATTTATTTTTCAGCAATTTAACATCGATGTTCCGTCAGGCACATGACTGTCGACGGGACATATGTATAATTAAACAAAATAATATAATTTTTTCTTCTTTTACCAACAAACTATAGCATTTCAGGCTCATATACTTAAGAAAACATCAACAGAAATGCACCTTGCAAAAAACAGCAAAAAGAACGGCACGGATAGGTACAGGCATGCAAAGTTTCAAGCAAATCTGTTGTAACATAACGCTGGCCTCGCCATTTTTTCTTGTATCACCTCATGGTTTATAATAACAATAAGGGACCCACCATATTGTGAATTTTGAGAATAAACAATAGACCTAAGGAGTGGAAGCGTCGGCAACAAAAGAGGATTGTAGAGCAAACCGTCGGAGTGTACGGTCGTGCAAAGACAGCACGCAAATAGCTTGGTAGATCAAACCCTCGCAGTGAACGGACGTGCAAAGAGAGAGCACGCAAGTTTTTGGTAGAGGGAAGTTCCAGAGTGTGGCATCGTGCGAGACATAGCCCACGTAGAAAAGGAGAATTGACAAAGGAGCTGGAATTAAGGAGAGGAACGGGAGATTTTACAACAGGACGAGACCCAAAAAGATGAGGGCCCGCCAAGGACGAACACCACGCAGGCTGAGAGGATTTTCCAGACCACAGAGGGACAAACCAACCTGTGTCGTCGAATTATTGGGTTGTAACTATAATCTTTTATTTTCATATAAGATACAAGAAGCCACAAGGCAAGAGGTTTTAATTGGCCAAGAATTAAGTTTGTGACTGGTATCCCTTTGTATCAAGTAATTGGATTTTGTGAAAAATTTAAGTGATGAAGTGTGGCAAATAATTAGACAATATACTTAAAAGAAGGAATAATTACTCATATACCAAATTAGTGTCTAAATTAGAATATACAGTTGGTCATGACCTAAGGGTATAAGGAATTATTTTGATTATTTAAATTGTCTGTAAATGGAATATTTCATTTTGTCAAGTAAATTGCAACCGTATCTCTAAACCTGCAATGTTTCATGTATTTTATTTCCCGTCGAGCAAGCTGGGGCAAAGTAATTAAAATATAAGGTACGAGAAGATATCGCAATCGTGGTTTCTTTCCAGGTAAAAGAATCAATAGTTTTTCGTGTTACATGTTTATCCACAACGTGTATTAATTTGTAATAATACCTTTTACATTTTTGGCTCCCATAACGTGGGGCATAATACAAAGTAGAAAAACAACAAAGAAATTACTTGTTACACTGTTCATTAAAAAAAACTTCAACCGCATTAAGCTTTGGATTGATTTGTCTTCCATTACCGCCACTTGACTTTGCGCTACAAAAGGGATTGCTCGAGTAATAAGCACTCCGCTCCGAGCCGGAGAGCGAAAATAGCCGGTTGACACGTCGTTTAAACTCTAAAACGTTAGTCAGATTTCGTAACAAGCTTTCAGATATAATATGACGCAGAAGATGGCTCTTGTTTGTCTCCTAAGTTGGCCAATCACGAAGGAAAGGTTTCTTAATTTCACCAAGAAAAAAAACGCAACTTAGACAAGTAAACCTGAGCACCTTCTTTTTTGATGCACAGGATCCATTTGAGTTGAGTTCACTTCTAATTGAGACGGTTTTCACGCGACCACGTTTGCGTCCCAAAACGGATCTTAAATTGATGATGCTCCAAAATGAAAGAAAATCGATTCATGGCTTTAAATTGAAACCAATCTCGGGCACATGGAATAACTGGAGGAGAATTTGATTGACTAATTTGGGGAAAGACAGTGGTCTTTTCATTGCCTGATATGATGCCACGATGATATGGTGCTAAGGAGTGGACCAGTTTCCTTTGTTCTTGATTGGAGAGGAGAGCATTGGGGAAAGTATACTCAAGTCACTGGGAAATCTTCTGGCTCTTGAAGCAGCCTGCTTCGAGTTGATTCCCCGGCTGGGGACGAAAGAGGAGAGCTTGGTAATGAACCAGATCACGGGAGCCGATAGACTTTTATAACGCTGGGATTAGGACGGAAATTTTATTAAATCTTAACAAAGTGGATTGTACATAGCAGATAAATTGATTTGAACCACATTGAAGTTATATAAACAATCTCATCATTGACTTAAATATTCAATGACATCACTTTTCTCTTTGAACTCTCATGATAACCGATATGCATTGAAATAACGATGGGTTTCTTCACGTCAATATGAATCATAGTTAATGTAGAGTTTACACCTCTCATTCTAAACAGATTTGAATTGAATCAATAAACTATAGTAGTTTCCCGTGAATAAAATTAGCTTTATCATTCTTAAGAGGCACTTGAAACTTTCACCATAAAAATTAGTTGAAACTATGCAAATTCACCAAGTAAATGCTAATTCATCAAGGTGTATATTTCTACGTATTTTGAATTCAATTACGGATACTGTGCTATTAATATAAAATTCAGACATTTCAGAAAGAACAGTGCTCATCGTAAGCTCTCTCGCAATCATATCCTACATTATTATCACTCTAAGTTGATGCAGTTATTTCTCATTGATGTTCTATAATGGTTAATTATAATGATAATTAAGTAATCACATTTGCAAAGAGTCAAATGGTTCAATGGTCCATATGATCTTAATATTTTCTGCGTCCTTCTCTATTTATATATTTCAGCAGTGCCCGCAAAGTTCATCCTTAAATGCGAGAACATAATATTAGCTCATGCAAAATGCAATTTTGGGAAACATAGACGCTGCAAACAGCATTCGAACCGATTATTAACCCTAGAATCCAAGAGCTAAAGACGATCATAAAAATCTGTTGATTATCATTTTCAATTTTAAAGCAAGGCAGTTAAAATGCTATTAATTTAGTTGTTCCTGGATTTATTAAGGTATTAAAATGAAAATATTTAACATAATTCCCAAAATTTTTAACATATTACCCTCGATTAGTTATTGATTATCTTTGAACAAAAGAAATCATTCACGCCAGCTAAAACTAATTATGTTTTTTTCGATGTGCCAAATAATAGAACTGAGAGGACCGTAATTTCTCTACGCGGCTTAATATTCTCATTCGACTATTTGGAAAATAACAAACAGCATTGAATCCCACTTGATTTCATTTAACGGTTTAGCAATCACTGGGGTGAATTACGTTCTTAATATTTTCATATTATAATTTTCCTCACCAGACTCTATAGAATGAGAACAAATGTTTGTTCTCAATGAAATGTTATCAAACAAACTTCCAGGAATTCCTAACCTCGAATATCCCCAGCAGCAAAATTGCGGTCGCATTCCACTTTGAGCATAGTTCGTGGAAAAGTTATGTCTAGCCAACGGTTGATTACACATTTTATTAAAAAAAGGAAACTGACCGCATGAATTCTTCATATATATTTGAAGAGGTTTTGGCTCCGAAGGCAACGATGGTGGTTTTGGGTTAATTCAACCGGAGTGAAGGGCCGTATTCGATGGGAGATCAATTTTCAAACTCACTTCCAATAATCCGTAACGTTTTACATTACCCAGAGAAAAAAATCTCTGCAGAGGGTGTTCTGTACTTGCGCATAAACTATTCTGAACTCGGCAGTTAGTTTAATGCCAGTCCTTCTAACTCTACTGGACAGTACTGTGGTTGAACTGTTAAGGATGATTGGCAAATCATTGCATTTATAAAATGATATTGTACTCGCACGTATGCATATACACCAAAGGTTGAAATTCGCATTAAATAAATCACTTAAATCGACCAGGATTCGAACCAGGATCTCCCAATTGTCGGTCAGTTGTGTTAGTCTGTTAAACCACCAAGCCATCTTCCTTTCGTACGAATTTCAATGGGGGTTTATGCAAACTAGGGGGAATTTACGGATTTGTGGTGTATCTGGCTAACACATCTGACCGGCAATTTGGAGATCCGGGTTCGGATTCCGGTCAAGTCAAATGATTTTTTCATGGCGATTTTTAACCCTTGGTGTAAGAATGATGTGCTCAGGAAGTGTACTTTTGAGAATGAACTTTAAACCCTCCGGCGTCACTTCGTGGGAGTGTTTAATGCTAGAATCCATATTAAAACAATCCTTGTACTTTTTCACTAATATTTATTAATGTACTACGCGTTTCGCAGTTTATTCATCCTCAGGAACAATTGTTTAAATCTTATTCATTGATAGTTACGATTGTAACCAACGCCATTAAGCTGAGGGGGGGGGGTTTGGAGAATAAACTAATTTTTGGGTGGAAATGTAAGGAAACACAGGTTAGGATCTTGTAAAAAGGGATTTTTTTTCGGAAAGGAGTGGGGAAGGGTGCGGAAAAAGAAACTCGTTGCAAAGGTTGTTTGCCTCTCTGATAATTTCCATTTGCTCCAATGCATCCACCTTTAAACATTTTGGTAGGATATGTAGAATTTCGGGGTTGGTTAAGGCCGTTTTACACGATGAATGATCGTGCGCAAGGTCATTCGAATGATCATGCGAATGAACATCATTCACCGTGTAAAATGGAAAATTCGGCGAATTTCCCGTCATTCGCGTGATCATGCGAATGAAATTAGAGCATGCTCTAATTTGCTTGAATGCTTCCTTGAATGAAATTAGCGCGCGGCGTCCATCTTGTCCACTGCCACCACCTCGGAATTTTAAGATCATATATAACAAATTTGGAAGCACATTAATCCAAATGATCACTCAAATAATTAATGTGTGCTTTGAGAGAACGCAAATTCACACACATCAATTCTCTAGGGTGGGTCATTCGGTAAAACCATATAGGATATTTAATGAATAAAAACGTCGTTTTTCTTCTAGATTGCATCGATATTTTGTTTAATTTGAATTTTAGAAGTATGAAATGTTAAGCGAACACCTAATCTTGGAGTACAAGGTGAAATTATTTTTTGAATCTCGTTTTCTCGGAGGGCAGATTTTGGGGAGTTAATTTTGGCTGCGTGAAGCTGGCTGTTATGTTGCCTATCTTCAGAAAAATCAGGGGTTAAACAACCACATTTAGTTGTCACTCTTAAATGAAAATATTGGCTTTCCGTCACGCTCCGATGATAATTAATTATATTTATAGGGAAATGAAAATGCTTTAAAATAGAAAGTTATCGCCAAAGTCAAGAAACTAGTTGTCTTTCAAAGATGGAATATTTTCGCGGCAGCATTTCAAAGAAGCTGGAGGAAACTTCGCCACAACACAAACTTCGAACAACACAAACAGACGCTAGTAAACAAAGCAGCTGGTCGGAAATGCTGCGCGATTCGATATGTACTATCGATAGTCGCACCTCTGCGCATCGTTTCTGCGCCGAAAATTCGCCGAATTCATTCACCGTGTAAAGCAGACGTTTCAAGCGATCATGCGAATGAATTTCATTCGCATGATCATTCGAATCACCTTGCGCACGATCATTCATCGTGTAATACGGCCTTTACTATCGTAACTATCAATAAATAACTTGTAAACAATTGTAGCTGAGGATGCAGCAAGCTGCAAAACGCGTAGTACATAAATAAATATTAGTACAAAAGTACAAGGATTGTTTTTATATGGATTCATGTATTGTAGA
The DNA here is from genome assembly GCA_963169105.1 of Ceriagrion tenellum. NCBI lineage: Eukaryota > Metazoa > Arthropoda > Insecta > Odonata > Coenagrionidae > Ceriagrion > Ceriagrion tenellum. The sequence continues at coordinate 106,028,767 of OY720643.1, forward strand.
GACTTATCTGCGGAGAGGGCTGTACTTCAAATGTGCCGCATTACAGTGCAGGAAATGTAATCTAGTTAAAACTGTAATGAGACTATGCTGAATAACCGTGCTGGGAGTGTACTGTTGCCATAACTGTACTACAAAAATGGTGTGTGGCCAACTGTACTGTTTGTTTCAATTTAAGTACGGTCATGGGCACACTTTCAATCCAGTTGCAGTATTGTTGGAGAGCATATCCTCCTTAGTAAGTATAGCACAATTGTCTTTCTCTGAGTAACCAGTAAAGTTTTATTCGACTAGGAAACTTGAGGAGTAAAATAAAATGGTTGGGTGTCAATCATAACTTGACTTCATGCATCCTTTCTCCTCCCACTTGGCAGAAAAAGTTCGCGATCGGATGCAATAAAATCCGCGAAATCTAAACTTAAACGCCGACTTCAAAACTTCTTCCAGCGTCGAAACGGGACGCTTCCGACGATTTTTTTGGAAATATATATTTAAAAAAAAAGAAAGTTCCAGACGTGCATTACCGAGATTAATCAAGTTCTTGCCTCAAAGCTTGGGAATATTCCATACATCAAGAAAGCATCGTACTCCAAAGAGACAGAGAGGGAGAGATATGCTTTAGTTGTCGGTCTCTTGCGGCGCTTTCCGAAAGCTCCGTGAGAATTTCGCGTTCCGTTTCGTTTTTTTTCCTCCGGCCATCTCTCCGCTCGCTCTCTCTTACACCACTCTTCGAATGAAAGCAGCAGCCGGGGCGGAGGGGATTTGTTTCGGACTAAAGCGGCGGGATGCTGGATGGATGTTGGGGGGGGGGGGGGTTGGGGAGGAGACAGTCGGAGGAATGGGTGGCGGTATAGAGAATAACAAAGAAGGAGGGCAATTCCATTGCAAATAGGACTTGGAAAGTAAAATAAAAATTAGTCCATGAGAAAATGACAATAGGTACTGTTTTGAGCTTGTTATCATCATCTGCCAAACATTTGAACATTTATCTCCTCCCCTGCCATCTGGCGATATATAATATATAATACTAGCTGTGCCTGGAATACGTTGCGTTACCTCTTTTTCTTTCTAAGGAGGCACAGATAAACATAAACCAGACGCATTTGCATGTGCAAAATAAATGAAAGACAATGATTTATTGTATATTTTAATAATTTAATTTAAAATTTTCGAGCTAAAAAATCCAACTTTAGGAAAAAGCGGAGCGTATACGAAAATCGAATACAAGAATTAAAAAAAAAGCAAACAAAGAGACCAGTGCACCAAATCTCATTCTAGGTACAAATAAAGTACGTACCGTTTTACTCAAATTGTGTCTCACTCATATGATTCTGATGCACGCGATTGAGCAACTCGTATACGATCTGCTTCGTTGCTTGCTCGTGTGAAAATTTTGTGTTCTTTTGAGAAGCTCGCGTGGTAACACTCATTTGTTGAAACGACTCGTGCTCCACCTATTGTACAATGGATTTGATGATTTAGAAACCTTCGCCGACGTGCGCAGAACAACTCACCAAAGTTTCATCGTAATCTGATGAATGGTGTTGTAACCCATAGAGGACCAACGAACAAATAATTATTTTTATATATTAGATGTAAAGATGTAAATAATATGTACTATGTACAATTATAATGGTTCATAGATGTTACGTCAGTTAGCCATGGTGTTACTCAGTTACGATTCATATACATTACTGCTCAGGTTTTAAAGTAATTAAGTGTTATTTCAGTTTTTTGGTAACAGTGCCGTATGTATGCCACAGAGGCCTCAGGTTTGGTTGAAATGCTGCTCATAGATTCAGAATAATTTTACTTAATTTAGAATAGAATAGAATAGAAAACAATTTTATTGTCCTGGGACAAAGTCCCTTAGGACATTGAATTAGTTTACATGCCTTCATGAGGAGTGGAATACAAAGACAAAATACAAAGCCTTACAAAAAAAGGAAAACATACAAACAACTTTCAAGTCAGCAGAGAGAGATAAAATGAGCGAGGTAAATGAAAATGAAAAAAACAGTCTCCATATCAATAATCGAAATAGTATGTTAAAACAAAAATGTACAATCTGTAATACCTATTAATAAGAAAAAATGAAAAGCAAACAAACGACTGTTTTATAAGACAGAAAAACAACAAATTATTATAGTGAACAAGTAACATGTAACAATATCATCTCATATCATTTTGTCTTCTCATATAGAGGCAAGAGAACATTTGGGAGACAAAAAGTCAGCCATACTCCTTTTAACTCGTGAGACATTCCTAGAAAATTTAATACTATCAGGCAATGAGTTCCATAATTTACAGGATGAGATGAGATTTATGGTCATACATGGATGTCATTTTTATGTAACGAAAGTTACCGTCATAACTTTTATCGGCCTCGGTGGTGACAGGGTTAAGTCCTCGCCTGTTAAACCGTTGGTCGGGAACTCGAATCCCGCCTGGGTGGACTTTTTACCGCTAAGGGCATGTTTATGTTCGTCTGTTGTTGCTGTTATTCACCCCACATAAATTGGCCAAATACGCTGTATTCAGAGTAGTAAAGATAAAATAAAAAATAACTCAATAGTGCACTGAGCACAGGCATTGTTCAGTATGATACAAATTAATTCAAAAACATAACTTGGTCTGTTATCAGTCTCCGCATACATTTGTGTAACGGCATCACTCTCAGGAAAAAATAAAACAATGTTAACATTTCAGATAATGTGGATAAATGTTACTTCAGTTACAATAAAATTTCCCTGAACTGGATGGCGCAAGATGAGGGGGGAGGGTTAAAAAGAGGGTGGGGAATGGACGCTACACTCGTTGGAGACGACAAGAGGGATGCTGTGACATTTCACGAGCCCGAGCGAATATATAAAAAGAAACTTTTCTCCAGTTATCCTCGGGTGGTGGTAGTTCGGAGGTGTTGAAAAACTTTTTCCAGCGGAGAAAGAGAGAATTAGCGGGGGACGTAAGAGGACTGTTGCAGGAGGAGATAAAACTGGGGTTTTTCTCGGGGGGCAACTTCCTCAAAGAGATGGATAAGAGGGAAGAAGAAGAGGAGGAAACCTCTCCAAAAATTATCATTTATCTTGGGTAATTCCTTTTCTGAGTGCTGTTGCAAAAATAGTGGGACTTGGCAAAGAGTTATCATGTACAATGCTTTCGTGAGAGTGGTTCACTAACAAGTTGAAACGTCCTCTTCAGCGTCAGTTTGAAGTGCATCCATCCGCTGTATTGCAAAAATTTCCGCCATTGTAACTGGCAATTTAACCCAGCTAGATTGTGAAAATGAGTATATAGGATTTTTCCTCCTTGAAAATTGGTTGAAAGTTTCCATCATTTTTGAGATTATAATGCATTGATTATGTATATTTCAAACCAAGCCTTTTGTAAATAATGCTTGCTGAATACTAAAGGAATAACTCGAAGGCTGATTGACAGTTGAGAAATAAGTCCACCATCACCCTACGTCCAAGTAACAATTTAATTCACTAGGGGTTCTTTTACAAGGCCAGATAATTTTTTTCATCAAAATTCTATTTTTTTCTAAAATTACATCGCCTTAATTTTAAGGAAATCCTTTCCAAGACATTTTATGAAAATGTAAGCCAGGTGGAATCAATGAAACCTTAAATTTAAGACGAAGCTTTCAACTAATGATGCGATTGGTTGGTTACTTTCGGGAGATGGACATCTATGTATTACATTATCGTTGTTAGAGATAGATGGTTAGGTTTTTAAGAGACGGATTGTTTGGAGAGTGTACAAAGGGCAAAGAGTAACTCAGTGTCTAAATTGACCTTATCTTAACGAAAGGCACGAAGGGGACCATAATTTAGCCTCCCAGTTTTTTTGATAGAGTAAAATAATATAAGTAATCTCCACAAAACTTAAATAGGGATCGGAAATTTCTCTCAAAACTCTCAGCTACAGCCGGAATATGATCCCCGGCCCTCGGCGGAGGAAGTCAGTATTTCAGCAACCAAACCAAACAGACCACCCAACTTATGACACCTTGTGACCAAATCCAGATTTACCGACAGTTCATTTTTTTATCCATCACCGAAAGAGGCTCGCCATTTGCGCAAAAAGAACTTGAGTGGGCGTGCTCGTATCGAGAGATTAGCGAGGGACTTTGCAAAACTTTGCGCTCGCAGTGAAAGTCTTGACAGCACCGAAACACCGTTGATGACTCGAGTCTGCAGACCAGCGATCTCTAGTGGGCATGTGAGACACGCACAGTTAACCCTACGGGCTGACTCGAGGTGTTCAACAACTCCCATCTGTATTCTGGACCACTCAGTTGAGAGAAAATTTTCTCCGAATTGAAGTTTTAATGAAAAAGTTGAGGCTTACGCCGTATGGGAGTCAGAATTAGAATGAACTCCTAAGATGATGTATCCTGGCACTGGGGAGTAAAGTAAAACCTAAAGATAGTCTAATGCTAGAAGACGAACGCTAGAATTATTTGATCGAAAATTATCGGTGCAGATACACAAACACCATCAACAAGTCTGTACGCATTTGTGTCAAAATCATACGGCATCTATCAAACGATCATATTGATCTCCCTTGTAATAGTACCGTGAATTAATTCAAAGCGCTTGTATACACTAAAACAAGCAACATATCAACAGTCTCTTTAGTGTTACTGACCTTTTGCAACAACTAGGATGGAAATCGCTTTCAGACAATCGATTAAACGCGAGGCTTAATATTTATTTGAGTACTAAAGAAACATATTTTCTGATAAAGTTATTAATATCTTTACGAACTCCAACATGCTAAGGTAGATCAGATAACGAGAATAAAAGGTAGGAAAAAGACCACAGAACAGATTGGTTTAAAATGTAGTTTTTCCCGCGACTGATAAGAGAATACTGGCTGCCGATGAGACTTTGAAGAAGGTTAGTCGCTTGTTTTTTAATCTGCCACGTAGTACTAACATCACGTTCCGCATGATCCCTGTATGACTTCTTTTATCTCACTATGCAGTTGCAATATACATCAGTACAAATAGTTTCTGCAGCTTTGGTAGCATACCTATAAAGTAGTGCATACTGGTGAATGTTAGTGGTACATTACAGTGCATGTCGGTGATAGCTTCCCCCAGTGACACACCCTTGAGGTGGCTTTCGGGGTATTATGTCGGTGTAAAGGTTGCTCCCAAGTGCTCGTAAGTATTATTTCATCGAACCTTTTCTGCACAGATACGCGAACACAAACGACTTATTTGCACAAATTTGCGTCGAAATCATACAGCATCCATCAAACGATCACGTATATTTCTCTTGTCTGAGTACTGTAAATTGATTCGAAGGGCCTGCATTTACATAGATGCGCAACGAATCAACAGTCGCGGTGTATTGTTGTGAAGAGACTCATCATTCGGCTATAGGTATAGGGTACTTACTCACACGCGTACTGAGGCATACGTACCTCGTACAAGCAGGCTCTAGCTTCTCCTTAGTCACCCTCTATGTCTTCCCCATCCGTCTGGGAGTCTCGTATCGCGAGACACTAGTTTTCAGCGAGAACATTCCTGGTCTATAATTAGGGCTCATCTTCAGTAATTCACAAAATTTCGACTAAAAATACGTGAGATTTCCATTCAAAATATTCAAGTTGACGTGCATCGGAACATATTACCTCGCATTAGCACCCTCGAACTGCGTTTAATTGAACGATGTGCGCAGGTCAATAGTTTTAAAACCTGTCGGACGGTAGCATTTTTATAGATAAATGAAAGGTCACGACCGGCAAATGTAAGGTACACTACGGAAGTAAAATATTGCCAAAGAAGGAGTGTGACAATCTGGGGCGAAATTTGTTTGATGAAAACTCAGCTAAGGAGAAATAGCAACCTTCTTACCCTCATTCTACGATATTATAACTATTTATGATATGTCTTCTTATCGCAATTACTAACAGTTGATGAAACAGATTTAAAAATCGGTTGGAATACTCTCCCGACATGGGAAATGTAAGTCGTTAAAAAAATAGAGCAACGCTAAAATAAGTCATCATAACGCAGACATTTAAAAATTCTTATAAAATTAGAATGGCGCCTTAATTTCAAAAAAGATTAAGTTGAGAGTTACGGCAGACTAATCTCCAAATGGCGGAACTGTGATTTTGATTTGTCTACTTGATTATATAACTAAGTACTTAATGGCATTAGATATGTATAAATAGGCACAGATAGGTACAAATACCTACACTGTGGGTGGAATAAACATAAAATCTTAAAATACAGTAAAATATCTTGGAATGACCTTAACTTCAGATATATCGTAGGGAACACACATACAAAACATATGCTGCACAGTATTAAAGAAATTAGGTTTTATTAAGCGTATAATAGGAAGGTCCTCGGATGGAAAAGTAAAAGAGAGATGCTACCTCGCTCTGGTTATGCCATACCTCGAATATGCTGCGAGCATTTGGGACGCTGGTCATAAAGATTTGACAAAAAACATTAACAAAATACAAAGGAAAGCAGCACGCTTCATTAAAAACTACTACGAACGAACATATAGTGATACACAACTGTTCGAGGAATTAAGATGGGAGCCCCTAGAGACTCGGAGACTGCTCGCTAGGCTTAGGCAGCTCGAGATATTCAGAACCGGTGTGTTTCAGAGCGACATAGAGAATATTATCAAAACTCTTCACTACATTTCTAGGTCTGAAAGATGCGATAAAATAAGAGAGATACTCTGTCGGACAGATAGGTACAAAAACTCGTTCTTTCCGCGAACAATAAGCGACCAAAAAAAAAAATGAGCTCCTCTAAATACACTCCCATAGTACATGTCATCATTTCACCTCTAAATATTTTACACCTTTACACGGCTGGTGACCTACCACCCCCTGTCACACGCCCATGCGACGGCTCTTAGGGTAGTATGTAGATGTAAATACGGAACTAAATACAGTCCGTGAAAATGTTATGTCAATTTTTTTATGATCTTATCCCCAACATTGGATTTCCATACTCGGCCCTATAATATCAAATACTTAGAATACTCGATAAGTTAATATTAAAAATCGCACAACTAAAAATAGAAAAATGCCAAGAAATTGCAATTTATGCCCTCTGCGGGTCTTGCCAAGAATCGCCCCGCTTGTTAGGGGATCGTTGTAGAAATTAATAGAATTTTGAGCGCGCTCGTAATGTATATATTCGTAGATATTCCAATATTCCTCCTCCGATGGTTCCATTTTGCCCTGGAAATCCAAAGGATGGCCGAGTCCCGAGGGAGAGCAGAGCCTTAATTAATGTCCTCTGCTCAAGACGGGTCCCCAAGGAGAACGGGGGAAGGGTAGGGGAGGGGCGGAGACAGTGAAAGGGAGTATTAAGTAAGTCTATTGTGGAGTGGGGTGCGACGCGAAAATTTCCCGAGGAGAGCTTTCGCCCTTGTTCGTTGCTTGCATCACGGATAGCATACATGAATTCGCTCATCCGCGGTAAATTCTGGAAAAATTACTCGAATTGCCATATCAAAGTCATTTTCCAAAATTTCTGATGTCACACAACATCATCTGCCACAAAATTACTCGGATTCTATATTTTTTTACTTCTATCCATGAATTCTTATGCGTACTAAATATAATATGGACAGGTTGGTGTGTGAATACATTGAATGATAACGCTCCTGGAGACTCGTGCTTGAGAAATTCAGAGCTGGTGTGTTTCAGAGCGAAACAGAGAATATTATCATGACGCCTCACTACATCTCTAGGTCTGACAGAAAAGATGATAAATAAGAGAGATACATTTCATAGCAGATAGGTTCAAAAACTTATTCTTTCCGCGTACAATAAGCGACCGCAATAAAAACCAAGTTCCATTAAATACACTCCTATAATACACGTCGCCATTTCACCTCCCAAAAACTTAGCCCTTACATCTCTACACAGCTGGTGTACTGACTCCCCCTGCCATACCCTCATGTGGCGGCTCACAGGGTAATATGAGGATGTAAATGACGTTTTCCGATTCCTAATCTACATTCTTTTCGGTCATTCCACTGACCATCTTCAAGACCTCTCTCTCATCTCCCTTTTATTCGCTTACACCCAGCTCTTCCTAGGTCCAGCTTCATCCAGCTCTGGTTTCCTTTTCTCAAGAGGGTTCTCCACAGCAGGACTTGTTTTGGCAACCTCACATTTTCCATTCGTTGGATGTACCCTTACCATTCCAGCTGCTTTCCTCTCATTTCCTCGATAATATCATGCGGGGCGTAATTAATTTTTGTAATTGTATTTTCATAACTTTATCTCGTCGAGATATTCGAGTAGCTCTCCACAAATCTATCTTTACCGCTCCAATTGCTATTTCTGATTTTACCCCTGTCTGATTTAATCTGCCAGACTTTATCATTAAATTTTGTGCTACTCTGGAATACGTAGATCCTATGTTCATTTTTTGTTGAAATATTTTGTCCCAAAGAATAGTGTTCAGATTGTTCAGTGCTTTGGCCGCAGGGAGTGTGCTTCGTTGGTTTGGCCATGTTGAGAGAATTGATGAGAGTCGAATAACGAAACAGATATATAGGAGTGAAATGAATGGTAGGGAGGGATAGAGGTAGGCCGAGAAAGTTGTGGTTGAGGAAATTCTTAGGGGGAGGAATATTAGTAGTCTGAAAAATAGGAGGGCGTACATGAAGCAGTGTATGGGGGTAAGTGAGGAAAAAGAGGTTTGCAAGGATAGGTCAGTATGGAGGAAATCATTGAAGCAGATTTAAGGTGTACGAATATGTATTTATGAGTGAAACTATGACTGCGCCTACCCCGGAAGGGAACGGCGTGATTGGTATGTATGTATGTATGTTTGTATAATTTATCTTACAAACTTAACCATTACATCTTGTGCTACACTAGAATATGAAGATCTTATATTCATTTTTTGTTGAAATATTTTGTCCCAAAGAATAGCGTTTAGGTTGTTCTGTTCATTGATATGACCGACAAACTCGCAGACAAAGTGCAGCGCGTTCTTGAATTACTTTGTCTAGTGTTTCTTATTAAGATATTTTTAACCCTAGGTAGGTACTTAAGTCATGTAAGTGATGTCCAGTTTCAGCAATGAAGTCTTTCTCTCTTCCAGCAATATACATGCACTATTGACTTTCTAATATCAACCTCTAGCACCCATATATGATATTCCTCGATAATTCAGTGCCAAGTGCTCAATGTCGTCTCAATACTTAGGTACAATTACCTAATCGTCCGCGAAACAGCGAGTAAATACTTATAAATCACGTAGATTTCAATATTGTTTGTTAATTTTTCAAATAGTTGAATTAAACAAAGCGGAGTGGAGACATTACAGCCCTTTTGGTTCTGCAAGAATATGGAACGAAATCTGGTCATTCTGTATTACGCGGCGTGATTTTTTCATTTAATCACACTAACGTTTTTATCTATGACTAAGTTGAATCTCAAAAATGACTTTCTGCTGACTCACCTAATGGTTTCATGAATCATTTAGCAATCATTATAGTTTTAGCGAGGCATAGTTTCTCAATTAATTTCATGAATTTGTTTTAACTTAAAAGAAAAGCGTCCAACCTTTCCAAAAAAATCAAAATATAGGTCTTGTACCGCACTGTTTTTAGGGTAATTTGCAAAACAATAGAATCTGTTATCCTTGGTATACTATAGTATACGTAGGCATTCCAAAGAGACTTTATTATAAAATATGAGGAATTTCTAAAATCTGCATCAAGTTAGAAATCTAAGGATGCATTGCTGGCATTTGTCCTAAGAAACATTTATTTAAAAAAATCATTGCTTCTCTCGGGGTTTTTCACAGAAAAATCTAAAAAAAAATAAAAATCTTCTATTATGAAGGCGTTTTAACCCTGCGAGTCGATAAAAATGAGTCAAGTTTAAGACTCATGTAAATATTATAATTTAATTATCGTACTTCCTGGTATGGTATAACTTCGTCCTCTAAGACGCGAGCTTATTCGCCGGGAAGCGAAGAAGAAGAAGGTACTGTTAAATATTTTCTTCTCGCATCAGACATAGAAAATGGTTGCCTTCATTAAAAACGTTGATAATAACACCGTTTTGGGCCAGTCGGATGCAATAAGAGTTTGACAGAATCCTTGACAGTACATCCTAAAAAAATCCTAAATAAATCGTACGAACGTAGGCAGATAGTTAAAAGGGAGACTATCATAAAGTCTTATAAAAAGCGTGGAATTAACAATGCGCTAGATGGAATTGAAGATGACTCTGCGTATGAGAAAAGAGACAACTCCAGCAAAATAACTGCGTATGTGATTTTAACAGTAATGATGACGAATTTCTGGGATTCTACGATGAATAAACGCTATTATATTTAGCTGAAACTCCAGCAAAATAACTGCGTATGTGATTTTAACAGTAGTGATGACGAATTTCTGGGATTCTACGATGAATAAAAGCTATCACATTTGCAATTTTTAAATGTGTCAGTTCCATTATCTTTGTATTTAGTATTATCATTAAAATAATTTGATCCTCTTATGTATTATCGAAGTATGTTTCGTAAATTCCAACTTGATATCTCACAGTGCTTCTTACAGGAGCATTTTCCGTAAATTCTAATCTGATAAATCACAGTGTGTCTTATTGGGCGGGAAATACGGTACTAAGAATTTCAGCCATGAAGACTTTGTTTTAGAGCATTATATTTACAATGTTTACTTCATGCCTCTAACAGATGCTAAAATAAAAAATTAAAGTCGAAGACGGTCTCCATTATGACTGGGAAAAACCTTCCTCAAACTATGTATATACCTTAAAAGGAAGTCTACGCGTGAGCCGTTCGTCTTCGCCAGTTCCATTTTAACTTCCCACCACACAGAGCAGGGAAGCATTGTGTTTATTTATTTTTTGCTCGCGAAAGGGAAAGAAAAAGGAAGCATGGTTTAGTTGTTGTGGTGGGGAGGACCAAGATGGGATAGGTTTGGTTTGGGAGGTCTCGCGGACACATACATACACACACACAAATAAACCCTTCTCACTCCATTCCCGCCGGAATCGTCTCCCGGCAGGCAGCTGGGCAACCCTCCTATTGTTATCCCCGTTCAGGCACCACCCCTCTCTCCCCCTCCCCCACATCGCCTCCTCCATCACCCCCCTTCCGTCGTTATGCCAACGCACTCACGCAAATCACGGGGGCAACACAATGCAAGAGGCGAAGCGCTCACCCGGGCGACATGTCCTTCAACAATCATTTCCTCTTCATCAGTCTCACCCGAAGCATGTGGACAAGGATCCTTCCCAGAAATCCCTCAACACTGAATCACAAGACCCAAACACTTTAGGAAAGGGAGAGGAGGTGGTTTTTTTTCTTTTTAAGAAATGAAGAAGAGATCACGTCACATCCACACCTTCCTCTCCTTCAAAAGGATGTCCTGCGAGCGAGGCTTTTAATTCAAGTGTTCCGACATTCCCATCAACTCCCAGCCTTCCACTGAGAAGTGATCATGTCAAAGGGCTTCGAAGGAGGAGTAGGCAGACATTTAATGCTTGCACTTCTCCCTGCTAAATAAAAAATAAAGGGTTTGATAGCTTTGGATAGGGCGCGTGGCTACTCGAGTCGTTTGTTCCAAGGGTGGCCTTCAAGATGGGGTTGGTTGGGCACGAGGCCCTCCTCGCGGTACTCACTGTAGGAGCGTCAAGGAGGGAAGTAAATGGGACCTCACCCGTCTATACTAATGTAATAATTATTTTTACGCGGATGATTGTTGCTGTTATTAGAGGTGTTTAACTAAAGACTTCAGACTATTAAAATTTCATTTTAGGAAACATTTGATTTATTTAGGTTTTTAAGGGCCAATTGATGATAAGAAAATAATGATTTTTATGTGGATGATTGTTGTGGGTAGTATAAGTAACTTGTAGGCAGAAGGTTGTAGTTAGAAGCAGCTGTAGGTTTTAGTATGTTGCAGGTGTAGGTAGGAGGTTGTAGGCAGGTAATTTCAAGATTTGTGACTCATAATGTTAACTTTAGGAAGCACCGAATTAATTGAGAATTTTTCACGGGTAATTATTTCTTTAGGTAACAAAGAGTATATACACAGTTAGGTAATGCTAAATGACGAATAGTTGCAATCTTCCTCGTCTTCGATCAAGTGAAATCATTAGCAAGATATTTGATTGGAAAAAATATACTAGCAATACAACCATAGCATGTTTTTATTCATGCCCGATGAAATTAAGAATAAAAATTGAAACGAGATATTACCGAATGCCAGGTTTTTGGTTGAAATGAGCGTCTAGTGAAATAATACTGGTAGGTATGCCACTAACAAAAGGTATGATCGCCTTGCTATATCGTTAAGTTGGACGAGTTAATGCTCTGCGTGCTTCCTGATATCCCATCTAACAAGGAATCCTTTTAGTAGTGACGATACCTAATCCTTATTTGGATGGCTTAATTACAGAGGACGCTTGCAGTTAGGATTGGCAAGATACCTATAAGGCCATTTTGATAATCATGTTACCGTCACTTACCTTTTGCAACAACAATGACTTCCAGTCCGTCAGTTAAAATTTAGACTCAACCTTCAATCCACGTTCCAAAACAATTCATCTACTGACAACGTCAAAAAGAATTTACGATACCCGGTAGATCAGATAATGGGGGTAAAGTTAGGGTAATAGACTGCAGGACAGACATGTTAAATATGTAATTTGATATGTAAATGATTAAATATGTAAAATGATAAGATACCATGAGAGGTGATAATGAGACTTTTAACTAGTTTTGTCGATAGATAGTGTAGCTAGTTATTAGATTGACTGATGGTGTAGATCTAATACGTCCATCCAAATTTGTTGCATAGTACATCTACATCTACGTGATACCCTGCGAGCCACCACGAGGGTGTGTGGCAGGGGGTGAAGATCACCAAACATGCACTATTGACATGCAAGTAGGATATTTAAGGGAGATATGCTAGATAATAGGGTCACATGGAGCTAGATGGTTAGTATATACATAATAAGGAAGGGATTATTGGTTGTTATTACATGCATCATGCACTACAGACTACTCTTAACTATATTTCACCTATCTATCCCTTTGCTACGGTGCCTATTGTTCTCTCTTTAAGTACGAGGGAAAAATGACATTTTAAATCTATCGGTACGACAATCTATCTCTCTAATCTTGTTAATATGATCAAACCTAGCATAATACGCAGGGGATCTCAATATGTATCTAACGTCATCTGTGAACAACTCTGTTTCGAATTTACTTAAAAGGTTTAACCTAAATGTTAACCTGCGTTCTGATAGTAATTCCCATCCTAGTTCTTCTATTAAGCTCGTAACACTTATACAATTATCATAACGGCCTTTAACAAACCTAGCAGATCTCCTTTGCACGCGCTCTAATTCTTTAATCATACCTTCTTCGTACGGATCCCATATACTAGCGGCATATTCTAAACGAGGCCTGACAAGTGTAAAATAGCTTCTTTCTCGTACTCTCTCATCGCATTGTACCAACATCATGACATGCATGGAAATATATTAACCCTTAACTGATATCGTAGGGTCTTTTTATACCCAACGATAGGACATCTCTTTTGAATTTGTTCTTTTTTTGCAGTCGTAAAACGGCTGCTCGCAGCAACCTTGGCTACAATGAAATCCTAGAAGAGGGGTGAGCAGACCATTTGAACACGAGACAGTGCAGGTAACGCTTGTTGTTTACCAGCAATTTGAAATGTCGGGTCAAAAAAGACCCGTGGATAGTGTGTACGTGGCCAAAAACCACAATAGTAGTTAGGGTTATAGTTCAAATAGGTCCTAGACGATACTTAACAATGTGAGTGCACACATTGTGAAGGGCGCATATTGTTTACAGAGGGAATAAAAATAGCACGAATTCTCACTTTCTCTATGTGAAATCATTCACGGGGCTATGAAGTGGGATGAAGACCACCCAACACGATATAAGTGACACGTTACCTGGCAGCACGAGTTCTCTTTCCACAAGTCAGGGGCTGAGGTTGATCTCGGAACTCACCTGAAATCAGAAAAAAAATTTGTCAGTCACTCCAAATATCCAGCATAAAAATCACAATTTTTCTACATTTAGCTGTGTGGAAATAAAAAACAGTTGGAATTTTCAATTTAAATTACGCGAATGCAAATGAAACGATCATCAAAAAGAGTTAATTGAACGTTTTTGGATGGAAGGGGTATAATGGCACCAAAATTCAAAGCAATAAAGTGAAAACTTTATTTCAAAAATGAAAAGACTTTTGGCCATCCATTTTATTTAGGTTTTAGGTGTCCAATACGGCGAGAATGAAAACTTTAACTGTGACAGAAAAAATGGCCTTTGATTCTTATTTATTACATTTGAATGAAATTGCACGACCAGTATTATACATCACTTTAGCAGATCCTATAGAACACACGAGACACACCAATGCCGTTCAAATGACCGAAATAATGTTAGCCCTCCACGCCCTACTGCTTCAACCATATTTGCCCTTCGAATACAAACAGTATGGACAAAATCTATTCTCGGGCTAGAAAATTGTCCCACTTGCCGTATTCACTGAATTTTGTCTCCAAATAATTATGAACAACACTGAGTTTTATGTTTACAATTCAGCCACATCTAAAAAGCGTACGGCAAGCCACCTCAAGGCCATGTGGGAAGAGACCAGCTACATTGCAGGTTATAGAGGTTAAGTGTTATTCTCCGAACGAAACAAAAATATTACCTCTGCAAGGCAAATGAAACTATTTAGCATGCCGAGAGATGGAGTATCTCCTAAAAACTAAATGGAAAGCTCTTATAAGTGAAGTAACTAAATTCGGGAACGAGAGATGAATAGAATAAATGGAGCCCTCCTTTTTATTTGTAGCTCCATGAACTTGTTTAATTAATTTCCGCAATAAAACAGGGAAATAATAAAACGCCTCTGTCCTTCCCCTCCCCCTGCGTTTCCCGGAACAGGAAAAAAAGCAGCCCGGTAGATTTCGTTCCGAAAATTTTAAAATTCCTCCGCCGCCGCCGCTCGCGGGCCTCCATTCGCGCGGAGGGAAAAGAGGCAATAGAGTTTTACGGCGCCGGCGCTTAATGCGGAGGGGCAGGGGGGGCGGGGAGGCGTAAGGGGGGGAGGTTGGGGGTGTTAGAGGAAGCAGACGGAGAGGGGAAGGGGTGAGTCAGTTTCCAGGGGTGGTGGCCGCCACCACCCTCCCCGCACACTGCAGGGCCGGAGGGTTCGCTGAAATTTTCAAGCACCAACCAGGAATGCAATTCCAAATTCAGCGAGAATGGTGAAGATAAGTTATGGGTTATTTTACACAACCTTTTCCTTTCCTCTCCCGCTCCGAATACCCTTCCTTTCCCACACTCCCCGACTGCTTGCTCGTCAACTGTGGCAATGCACCTTCTCCACAAATGTTCTCGACCCATTGTTTCCTCCATCGTTAAAAAAAAACCTCACCAAAAATGCACGGCCTTTAAAAACGTTACTACCCCCATCTGCGTAAGCAAGGGACGATGCGTTTGATTGAATTCGTCGGCAACACCTATTCCAGGGTTTAGTTCAGCGGCATGAACGAAGATTATCTCGTACCCTTGAATGCAACTCATCCAAACAATTCAATTATCGTCCCAACTATACTTTGATAGCAATTTTTTAATATCATTTACTCAAGGAGTGGAATCAAACTGAGTTTTCAGTCTCTATTTTTACATGCTGGCCATCAAAACTTTAATGCACTGCAGTCATTTAAGGCAGTATCACGTCACCATTTTTCTTTACTGGGAATTAAATCGGCGTTAGATTGCTCGATTATGAATTTAAACATGGTAATATTACCGTTTTACACCTCTAAACCCTCCGTCGTGGCTTTTAAAAAATTAACTTGTGCCTGATAGGTTTATTTTTTACGTTAGCCAGAATGTCATTACTGCTCGCGCTCCAAAAATAATCCATTTTTATGGGAGCAGTATATATTAAGTTAGCTTTGAAATACGCTTGTAATTTGAGAAGGGTACCTCTTGTTTACGCCAATTGTGGGATTTACTGCAGTTTTCATTGCCGCTATGAAAATTTTGCCATTCTGTGAATGCTATAAAATAAAATAATATGAGCTATTTCTTTTCCAATATTCGATAATTTGACCTTCATTTTCAAGGTCAAAATATTAACATTAGTAAGTCACGTTTATTTTTCTGGCATTCTGTATTACATTATCTTCATAATAATTTTTTACCCATCTCACTATCTCACTTCAAACAACAGTTATTAGGCACAAAAAAGACCCTAATGCCACTCTGTGTCGCGGGTTTATGAAGCCATGACTAGCGTAGGCGATTGAGAATAAACGTATTCATTCAATGTCATTCCTCCAATTGCGTTGATATGGCATTAACATCCGTGGATGGCATAAAAAAATCGAAATAGTAGAAACTGCGAAAATACCAGAGTTATTTTGCTTATTCGTTCAAATGAGCGTCTAGTAGTATATAGGACTGGAAGGTTTGCCACTAGCAACAGGAATGATCGCCTCGCTAGTATGTCATTTTGGGCGATTTAACACTCCACGTACTTCCTGATTTTCTTTCACACTAGTAATCCTTAGTGACCCTTATGAGGTTGGCTTAAATAAATACGCGTGCGCCATAAATCGGCAATATATCTTAAGGGTCATTATTTTGATCTCGTTAATGTTACTCATTTTTTGAAACAAAAATTGGTTTCAGTCCGTTGGTTAAATTTAGGATTAATCTTTTATTCACGTTCCAAACCAATTTACTGACATAGTTTATGACATTTTACAAAACCCTGTATGCTACAGTAGGCCAGACATTGGAAGTGGACTAGATAACTTATCAGCGACATTATGAGTTTCACGAGTTCCAACTTCCGCATGTGATATTTTACTCCAAGAATTAGAGAGGGCTAAAGAATCCATTTCCGTGAACCTTGTTTTCGATAAGGACTCTTCTCCATGCGCATGACATAAAAGGAGTGAGACTATCCTCTTAAATTAGTCAAGCATTCCGATAAACTCAGTAATGCAGAGATATATCGAGAAATGTTTCAGTTAGTACATAGTTTGCGCTCAAAGCGCCACTCATGAAAATGATTAGTGAGTTTGGCATAAGATTTCCTCATGAAAATCAAGATTGAGTGTATGCTAATTAGCCGCAAATCTAACGGTAGAAACGGATGACGGAGTCACTTCTCTCCAATACCAAGGCATGCTTATCAAGAATTTATGGACTTATGAGAGGAGAATTACGAGCTTCAAAAAAAAAATTCCAATATTCCGATATTGTCCCCTTAACTTTAATGATTTAAACTTTAACAACTTTAACCTAACTTTAACAATATTAATCGTTTCCAAAAATGATCAAAGATCAGTTGCCACAAATAAAATGCATTCAAGTCCTTCATACAGACTGAAGTAATAAAGACATAATTGCCTGCAGCGAGAGTCGAGCATGCAACCATTTAAGAGCCATGCCAACCACTTTAGCGACCTCACTAACTCAGCTTAAGGACTAACTAGAATTAAATTCAGTTCGCGAGGCGTAAAAAGATTCACTAGAGTCAGAAACACGAGGCAGAAACTCGCACATGAGGCCCAAATATGCCAAAATCGCCAATGCTGTATCGATGTTCCTTAAGGTAGTCCGAGCGAGATAGTTCCCTAGTCATAATTGAGACCATATTCGAATTTTACGTTTTAATTTCACCAGCCGCAGGACACATCAATTAAATATTGCATTATTTATGGTGCAATAATATAATTATATACGACAGAAATTGTAAGTAATTAAGTGAAAATATCTCAATAATTCTTTAACTTCAGTCATTTATTTCACGCGGTACGTTTGAAACTCCATCAAAACGGAAGGTTTATCGTGATCCCGAAGAATTTACTGCGGTGACAATATGATTAATTTTCAAAAATAGTTGAGAAATCACACAAACTACACACTGTTGATTATTTGATGAGATCTTAGTTGGAAATGCCTCATTTGTAATACAAGGTCTATCTGGAGTGCATACACTTACCGTTTCCCATGTAAAAGGGCTGGTATTTTTTGGCAAATATCTCCGAAAGTAATGAGGTATGGGGTAGAATATTTGATGTCATTAGAAGGGTGAGGTATTTTTCTTTAAAATGAGATCAAAGTCATTGATTTCTAAGTAAAATGATATTTAGCTCAAATTACATTAAGAACTTTAATTTGAATACAAATATTAACGCATTAAAGTCATTTGTACCCTTGTTTTCTTCCGGATGGCAGCATGAGGAAAAAAGTTTAATAACGAAAAAAATAAGGTAAATTCTTAATCCTTGAAGAACCTAAAGGAATATTCATCTTTTAACTATGTAACTGAAGAGCTCATGAAATTCTTAAAGCTCAACTGAAATTCATTATCGTTTCATTTTGCTGTCGCCGACGGCATTAAAAACTGAATAAAGAGTGGTGAGCATTTAATGACTTCCCATTACGCCATTCATCCGCAAATTGAAAAAAATACGCTTCTAATAACATCAATACAATCTCAGAAATCAAGAGACAAATCTTCGCTCAGTTTTACCGAGAAAGAAGTAAAAATATAAACTAGGTCAAAAGCTTTCACGGCACAGCAATCAAAAGATTTCATCGAATGCATTTTCGGAAATGATTTCTCGAAGACTCAGCCTCGCTGGGTGAAGGCGGGGGATTTCTCCGCGTCGAAGGAGCAATTACCGGTCGGTGCCTGTGCATTAAATTGGATAGGGCTCTCATTCGTAAGCCAGCGACAAAGTGCATAGCGGCCCAAATGAGCCGTCAGTTAAGGGCAAATAACACCTGAGGTAGTTGTTTCCGTTATCTGCAGTGGAAGTGAGTGTGCGAGACCAGTTATTGATGAGGTCTCCATCATTCTGACGGTGCACGACCCGGCCCTGGAACCACCTCGACTTATCCTCCGGCCCTCGTTAAAGGCCGCTCGTTCGCGACGTCACCAAAAAGGCGCTGGCAACATTAAAATGTGAGCAAGGGGCGTTAACAGATCCAATCCAACGAGAACCTTGAATTTAATCAGGTGAAGAATACAAATACCCATCATTGGTCGTTCACTCCAAAGATTGGTTGACTGCAGCCCTCCAACCCTTCCCTATCTAATGCTAGTTCCTTTACCTCCTCGTATCTCTTCCTATGTACTATCTTCTTTACTTGGTCCATGAATTTATTCCTGGGTCTTCCTCTGGGGACTTTTCCCTCTATTTTGCTTTCAATTATGTTCTTAATAAACTCATTGCGTCTCAGGGCGATTCCAATTCATCTGGTTCTTACTTTCTGTATAGAGCTCCATAGGTTCCTTCTCTCTTATATTTTTCTGTACACTTCCTCATTAATGATTTTGTCCGTCCATTGCATCTTCAGCATCATTCTCCAGCACCAGATTTCGAAGGCTACTGGTTTTATGTGGTCAGCTCTTCCAACGGTCCATGCTTTCGATCCATTGAGTGCTTCGCTCCACACAAATTTTTTCACTTACTGTTTTCTGGTTACTAATACTAGGTAATATTAAACTCCTCGAAAGAAAAAGCAATCTCTTGCCATTCTAAACTAGCTTTCATGAGGATGAAATGCAAATTCAACGTTTAAAGTTGTCGTTGAAAGCAATACATTTACTTTATACGTTCAATGGTATCAGGCTCAACTATGTGGAAGTTGATATTCACAAATGAAAAAATGACTTCGTTTTCTTCCACTGATTTATTTTTTTGGTACAACATGTTTCGACACATAGAGGTCATTTTCAAGTTTTCATTTGTGGACATTTACTTTAATTTACTTTAATTTAGAGTTAAAATAGCTGACGAAATCGAAGGACCCAGAATTAGTTGAAATTTACATAGTTCCGACTATATGTCGAATTACCATGCGGAACCTTTGTCATAACAGCTATATTTGAGAACAAATTTAAATATAAATTTAGTATCATTTCAATAAACGCCTGTAAGTTGACATCCAAAGCATAAACAGAAGCACTTAGGGGTCATTCAAGTATTACGTAAGACGTTTTTTGGGGTAGGAGGGTAGGGATCATCTTACTTTGTCTGATGAAGAGGGTTTGCAGGAGGTCTGGAACCAATTTACGCAAGATTTTTGCCCTTCTTGAAATATTGTATCGTTTCCAAATATTCTGTGTTTTTTCCAAATATCCTGTGATTGTTCACAACTTCATCATCTGTGATACTGTTTCGCTCTTAATGCTAATGAATGTGGGACTCCAACACTGCATAATTATACGATATCCTGTACTCAAATCTGTACGATAGCTTCCATGGAAAAATGAAACAGCAGAAAGCAAGCATTTAACGAAGAGTAGATACAAATATCTAACCTTTTACGTATGAATGAGAGGGAGAGGAGGACAGGGGGAAGCTTATATTGTCTTATATGGGGAGGTAAAAAATAACATAAATCGTCTTACAAAATACTTGAACGGAAAATTCCTTAAGTGGAATGTGGTCAAAGAATCAGTATTTTCTACTAAAAAATCATTTTCACCAAAAAATATTTTAAAACGAGCTCTCAACGACCCTAGATTTTTCAGTTCCAGCCACTATAAAGGAGAACTAAGCGCGGCTCAATGACGTACAGGCTGGTGTTAGTCCTAGAAATAGTTTCAGACACTGTTTGCTTGGCGTGTGGGCTTGGCGACCATGAGGCCCGTCTTGAGGAGACTTGCAAATGAGCTGAGGGCGATGTGGGGCCAACCATAGGCACTCCCTGCCTTTCACCCTTTCCACCCAACCAATTGCGCGCATCCTTTTCACTCACTCACACATGGGGACCCAGCAAGGACCCTGAAACACTTCCTCCTTCCCACCCACCGCATGAAAGAAAGAAGACCACTCGCTCTGCCGCCTTCTCCTTCTTCTTCCTCCAGGAAATCACGTCTCCTTCCTTTTGCGGGAGTACCCCAAGATGCCTTTCCCCCCCATTCCCGCCGCATCCACCACCCCCTTCGCCCCTCCATCCTCTCTCCCCCCCCCTCCCGTCGGACAAAGACATTTCCGCCCTTAATTGAGTCACCGCCGCGCGACAAGCCGTGGCCTCCGGCAGCAGGCTGAGAGCAGCACCTTTCCCAGGACATGCATGGATCCAGACTGTACTCAATGGTTTCGGGAGCGAGTGTGGGAATTGAAAAAAATTTTCATTTCCCATTAATAGCACATTGCGTAACTAAGGGGAATGGTAAAACTGGCGTAATTTCGCCAAAAACTCGGGTTGATCTATTCAATTTATTTTCCATGCTTCAAATACGATTTTTTATCACATCTGAATGGAATGTTATAGTAACTACACCGTGTTTTATATTAATTCTACGTTTAAATACTGATCAATGGATCCAAAAAGTATATGTCCTCAGTTCTTCTGAATGTTTGTTGAAAGAAAATAAAAAAGTCATTCTTGAAATGATCATGTTACATAATTTCATTTTGAAAATAACTCTTCACAGTACTAATTATATTGACGAATTGATTTTTCAGATAACAAATTACCGAAAATATCTTTAGTTTCCAAACCAAAATCTCACAATTCTCCATCAAATTGTTCTCCAGCATCGTCGAGAATCAATCTAGTTAATTTGGCTGTAAATGCAAATTTGACGTTTCAATTTATCTGTTTTAATTAAGTAAGACTTTCAGTTGTGTAAATAAGCCGTCGCTCGGGTAAACAAGCACAATGTTATGTCAAGGAAACGGAGCAAAAGCGCTGCTTTCTTAACTCAAAATGAGACAGAAAAACGATATTTCCGCTCAAGTGTGGCAAAAAATAAATTTCGACCAGCGTAGGGGGTAAAACATGCTTAGATAAACGGAGTGTGGTGACGCGGGGGAGAGATGCTCGTTATGGGTAGGAATCCATCAGATATGTATTTGTCAATTTGAATGTCACCGAACAATATGAAGTGAAATATTACAATGCATTGAATCATAACAAATAGGAATTTTAATAATTGTTATAGCCATAAATGGCCAAACGAACGTTCATCCTTCGTTTTAACCAAATTTACGACAAATACTCCAAATTAGAATTTTCACCAGCCTTTCCTTTACACCTCCCACACGGCTCCCTTAAGAGCCCTGCAAATCTTTCCCCATCAATGAATCCACCCACGAGTACCAGTCAGTCAGTGGGTGTTCTTTAAGTCCATCGCCTCGATGCACATTGGTGACGGAACGCGGCGGAGCGCCCGTTGCGCCACGGCGATGAATGACGTTTTTGAAGTCGAATGGGGTGTGCGTGGGACACACGGTCCCATTAAACCATCACCTTTCCGACCATTTTTTTCTCCATCTCTCGCACTTTTTTTGCGCGAGGATGTGAGAGAATGGCATCGCGGACTACCGGGAGGAGGGGGGGGGGTAACCGGGGGAATACGCCTCCCTCCCGCCGACCTCCCCCTATGAGAGGAACAGCCCCCGTCCACCATCCGAGTTTCCTACGTCCGTCGCCAAGAGGCCGCCACCTACCGGCACATCTCTCCGCCGCGGGGACTCTTAAACGTCTCTCTCCTTCCTCTTCGCCCTCTCTCAATCCATTAGCGAGAGCGAACGGGAGCACTTAAGGACTCTGGCCGATATTGAGTTGGAGGGCAGAAGAGAGTACGGCCTGGGCCGCGACCCACACACTATATTCCCTCTCCTTTCAGCCCTTCTCCCTCCCTGCCCCCCCGCAACCTCCTTACTCCGGGGGCGAAGCGGCGAAACAGGCCGCAACACCTCAAGCGGGCGAAGAATTCCATTGAGTGTGCATCTCCGGCTCTTCACCTCCTCCTCCTCCCGCCCACTCGTAGACTTAGTAGTGGGGAAGTGACGAGGGAAGACGACCCAAGTGGAGACGGGAGGAAAGAGTCTTACGGGGGTGGCGGAAGCGGGTGGACCCTCCACTGCCCCACACCGCCTCCCCGAAAAGCGGGGGTTGCCGTAAATGCAATCAATGCGGGGTCGTGTCACTTGCGCCTTTAACTTTCGAGGTGGGACCGCCGGGAGTTTTCAGGACTTCATCGGCGTCCAATTAGAGCGTCTTTCCCCGCGACCGAAAACGAGAGTTTTGTGAGACGGTCCTCTCGCAGAGAGCGAATTAAAGAAAAGGAGAAAAAGAAAACAGCTTCATCGCCATTTGAATG
Organism: Ceriagrion tenellum; assembly: GCA_963169105.1. Taxonomy (NCBI): domain Eukaryota; kingdom Metazoa; phylum Arthropoda; class Insecta; order Odonata; family Coenagrionidae; genus Ceriagrion; species Ceriagrion tenellum. The sequence continues at coordinate 106,051,950 of OY720643.1, forward strand.
ACGATTTGAAGTATCCAAGTTAATTGGGTCAACTGCCTGAGGGGGGAGATGAGGTGGGCAACGGAGACTGCACAGTCGCTATCCTTTCGATGCAAAAGTGAATGCAACACAAAAAAAGCCAAACGCCTTGGAGACGTGAGAGTGTCTATTTTGACTGTCCATTTTTTCTTTCCGACTCTTTGTCGTAGCCGAGGGGTATGCAACCCTGAGAAGTGGTGTACTCTTGTTGAGAAATTGTCGCGAAATGGACAGAAATGGATAGAAATGGACAGATATGGATATAAATGGACAGAAATGGATAGAAATGGACAAATATGGATAGAAATGGTTAGAAATGGACAGATATGGATATAAATGGACAGAAATGGATAGAAATAGACAGAAATGGACAAAAATGGTTAGAAATTGACAGAAATGGTTAGAAATGGACAGATAGGTCTAGAAATGGACAGATATGGATATAAATGGACAGAAATGGATACAAATAGATAGAAATGGACAAAAATGGTTAGAAATCGACAGAAATGGTTAGAAATGGACAGATATCGCTAGAAATGGACAGATATGGATATAAATGGACAGAAATGGATAGAAATGGTTAGAAATGGATAGAAATGGCTGAAATGGTAATGCGGTGTATACTTGTTTCTGAAGTACCGTACCTCTCGGTCGAGTCATAATGAACATCCTTTTTTCCTCCACCATTACTGAAAGCATCATTGATCAGGGTACGCATGAAAATTTTATCCCGGGAAATTAAATCAAACAATATAAAAATCTAAATCGGTTTTGAATCAGAAAGTTACCGAGAATGTTTATTCGGGTTAGTTCCCGCGTAGATTCATATTATCGGACAACAGTTTCGCTAACGTTACAGCTAGCGTCGTCAGGTCCTGAAACTTTTGTCCGACAATATGAATCAACGCTGGAAAAACCCGAATAAATTGACCTCAATAAATCACCGCGAAGGCCTGCGTACCATCTATCGAGACAGCTTGACGGAATGAACAGAACGTTTATTTCGGACTCACGTTATTCTGTAAATACATGTGTGACCCAATTCAGGCCCCACAGTTGTTGCAAATACAGGCTTCTGTTCAGTACTCCGTATTTATGTAAATATTTCTCTGAATGATTTGAGCATTTTTATTTTTATATTTATATTTTATATTATTTTTATATTTTATATTTATATTTATATAGCATATTATTAGCATTTAGCATAAGAGAAGTTTCATTTTGCAAAAAAATAAAGTTGCACTGCATAATTAGTATCAAAAGCATATTCTTTATGGCGATTGTGCTTACCCCTGTTCTAGATCCGTAGAATGTGTGGCAGCCATTTGTTAATGGCTATGTTAATGCTAGTGGACTCTACTACATATATGTACAAATGCAATAAACTACACTCGAATTAAATATGATACATGTTTTCTGTTTCAGACTATAAGGTAGTAGACCTTGTGAAGTGCCTGTAGTTCAGAATTTACGTCACCTGAAACACGAACTTGGCAAATTCAAAATGAAACCATTATTAATCACAATGATCTCCTAAGATGGATTTTTAAGCATTCAACACTGTTTTCCTTGTCAACGGCCAAAGTCTGTCTATTTCAAACGCAATGAAAGCAAATATTCCAACGATACCGTTTCAGATTAAATATTTGAATTTGTGAGAAAGACGGCAACCGACCGACTACGCAACGAGAAGAGGTAAAATGTAGGAAAAAAATCGAAGGGATTCAATCAATTGTTAATGAGTTGAATAATAAATTACTTCCAGTGTTTTTTTGGGAGAGAGCATGAAGTTCTTTATCGCGGAATTTTACGGCTGCCAGCAAAATGACCTGTCGAGCGTAAATTATGCGTAAAAAAAGGAAAATGGAAAGAGAGAGGGAGGGGAGACAGAGAGTGAAGGCGTACGATTCGAGTAAAACAGGCATTCGAAGGGGGGAAAAGACAACCCAGGAAAAAAAGGAACCATTTCGGAAATGTCGATTGAACGGATAAAAAACGTAGGGATGAGAACTGTGCGCGCGCAAATATTGACAGAGCTCCCAAACGGATATGGTTATATCGGTTCTTCTGGCGACATGCTTTTCCGTTATATGTACAAGAAAGAATACGTAGAAATGTATTATTATCCGCAGTCAGGGGAAAAAAATAATTCATCCTCAGTTCCTCTGACTTTATGGTGATTATTCTCTCCATTAGGGTTTTTCAGCATTTGTATCCGAACTTATTTTTGCTGGAAGTGCCGAGATAAGCCCATCTGCGTCACCCTTCCCACGATTTAGAAAGTCCCGAATCGAATCTCGGCGGATAACTACGAGGGTTGCTCAAATTTTGAAACTTAAACCTCGCATTAATATAAAACTTCCTATTATCAGAAACCAGTGCGTTTATACGGTCATATAGAGACGCAACTCCAATAGTTGCAAAGCCTTATCAGGTTATCACGACGTACTGTATCTGGGAAGGATTGAATAAAAGATATGATTTAGCTGAGGACGCATGCATTGACGTTTTTGTTGTCCAAATTAAATTCTACGGACCGCAGGAGAGAATTTGGAGAGCGTTTTATATAAGATTTTTTTCCTGCGTCAGTGGAAACATTTCAATTAACTCTAATATAAAAAGGTTAAGCATGAGGATTAATAAGAAAAATATCAAGGCATGTCTCAATGAAATAATATCTTTGAAAAAATCTTGCACAAAAGTTACAAGGGTGGTATATCGGTATGAAAATATGAACAATGATAGATACCACCCCTAATTTTGACTTCTCAAGGGGAAGCTCATTTAAAGTAAAGTTAAAACTTTTATGCAGTTTACAGCTATATTTTTAATTCCTTCTGTTGAGTCTCAACAAAAAGACACATAAAACGAGCGAACTACGAGAGAGCTAATCCCTGATTCTGTAGTTGTGAAAAAATAAGAAAATATATTATTGACTAAAAAATACCTTAAACAGTATAATATAGTATTTAACTGGGAAGGATTGAATAACAGATATGAATTAATTGAAGACGCATGCATCGCTGTTTTTGCTGCCCAAATCAAATTCTCCAGACCGCAGGAGAGAATTTTTTTGACAAGATTTTTTCCTGCGTCAGTGGGAACGCTTAAATTAATTCTAACAGAAAATGGTTAAGGATGAGGAGGTAATAAGAAAAAAATTAAGGCATTTGGCAGCAACGCCAAGCACGGAATAATTTGGAATCGAGTGGGGCAAGTTAATTAACATTGGCGTCAGAGGAAATTCAGTTATATTTCAAGAACGACTGTAGCTTTAAAATGTGTTTTCGACGCAGAGGGAAAAACTTCTCTCTCCCTCCGTGAACTGGGAAAGTTAGCATTTTGTCACATTACGTTTGTTTTCCTGCGGATGCCGTTGCGATTGAAAAATAAAACAAAAATTCGCCGGGTCCAATTGAGGAGGGTAGCACATTAAATATGTATGGGGCGGGGGGGGTGGGTAAGGTGGTGGATACACCTAAACAGCCTCGTGCCACTGCGCTGTAAACTTCGCTCATTAAGGAGTGCGTCATTATTTTCAGAACGGTTGACTCTAATCCGGACGCAGTGTGTTGCCCGCCTTTACCCCCCCCCCCCCCTCAAACTTACAGACAGTCCTCGCCATCTCCTACCGCGTGTCTGGACCATTGTGCATCGCTCCCCGTCGATAAAATGCGCACTTGTTATGCACGCTGATTAATTCCAAAATGCCAGCTAGCCGCAATAAAAAGAACACCGCTCTTTATGCACAAAGGTTTCCTGTAAAAGGGGGGGGGGTTACATTTTCGGCCGTAAACGACTGTCTGGACTGCAGTCATTTTAATAATTCAACGGGAAACGCAATAGCAATTAATGCTCCACCATGGAGGCTCATTTTAAATGCAGTGGCTTTATACAACCGCATCAACATTCTCGTGCATGCAAATTTTCTTTGCTGAGCAACTTGTTTCGAGCGCAAAATTCTGCAGGAATTTTTCACGCAAACGCATTCCCGCCCGCTCGAATGTGTAAGAGAATGGGAGGTTCCCCCCCTTTTAAATTTTAAGCAAAAGGGAACCAAGCCGTGGTCTTTTGGGACATGTTGACTTGCGTGTCGTAGATCGTAAAGCACATATGCTCACACCAGGTCCGACGATTGGCTGGCCGGAGGCGGGAGCGGCTCATGGTTTACTTGCCCCATAAAAATTTTCCTAAATAACGTCACATTTTCACATGTTTAAAGCCGGAATGCGTCCATATTTACGCTTTTCCAAGAAATTCAACGGAATGATGAGTTTCGGCCAGCCTGGCCTCCGCGGTACTCACGACGAAAAAGAAAAATCTCTTAGTAAATTCCACACTTATAACTTTTCATTCTCGACCTAGGTTTCGTTTGCCTTGCAATCATTTTCAATGGTTTGGCAAAAGGCAAAATTTTGCAAGCCAATCGAAACATAGGTCGGGAATAAAAGTTTTAAGCGTGGAATCTACTAAGAGATTTTTATTTTTCGTCATGTCAGTGGTAACACTCCACAAAATTACGCCTTCAACCATTAAGTTCACTCCGCGGTACTGCTAAAAATGACCAATTAAACATTAAGAATAAAATGCTTCAGCAGTTTCACAGATTAAATTAAATTATTATGCCACAGAGTGGTAAACGGTATTTCCATTTCAGTAAATGTGAGGAAGTTTACAAAACCATGAGTTCATCATGAAATATCAACAAACTCCACTAAACCCAGCCAAAAAATATATTTATCACCAATTCAGCGTTTCCGTGTAGCTAAGCAAAACCTAACAAACCCTAAAGTAAAATATTCCCAAGAAGCCAACACTCAAGGAATTGTATGTCAAACGTAGGCAAATTAGAACGGAATTCCATATAATAAACATAGTTAAGTGTCTATCTGGTCCAGCATCAAAAAATGCAATCCGTGATAGTGTCTATGTGGTCCATAAATAAAAAGTGCTCGCTGCGGTAGTGTCTATATGGTCAAACAAAAAAATTTGAGAGCTGTGAGAGTCTCTCTTTTGTCTCAAAACAAAAAATGCAAGCTGTGATGTAGGTTTCTGCGGCACTTATTTCGAGGTTTGATATTCCTCTTCCATGGTTTTTCGGTGCGTCATAATGGACAAAATTTCAACGGCTTTCCTGCGGTCATCCGCAGCTGTGTTTTATCAAAAATGCGTGAAGAATAAATTGAGTTAAGAGTCTGAAGCCGACCAATTAGCACGATTAGTGATTAAAATTCTATAGAATCTAAGATTCTACGATAAAGAAAGGGGCTTCAGAAGCAGATATTTACAGAATTGGTGGTAAAGAATCGACAACGAACCAGGAAATCACTCCAGACTACCAGGAATAATGGTAAATATTGTCGTGATACAAAAAATAACTCTTTGATGATGCCTTCTATTTCTATAATTGTGGCTACCAATGTTGACATTCTCGACCATTTATATATAAAATTTTGCACAAGTCATGAGTTTCGGTTCGTAAAATATATTTCCCAATTTCTAAATTTTTATTTATGTACATGATTTCTTTACAGCTAAGATTTGACATTCATTTCTTAAAATGTATCTCTATTGATGGTTTCAATCCCACTAAGGTGTATTAAATATTTGGCGAAATGTCGGAATAGAGAAATATATTTATTGACGAAAACTCAAGAATCTTGCTGTTATGTCTATAATTTTGTTTAGCAATATTTCATTCAGAATCAGCTGTGATCAGAAAGCTTATGTACTACTTTTTAAGTAACTTTATTTTAAAGAGATCTTTTCGACTAATATGAAATCGGTGATCAATATAGTCATGATGCATTCATCTTCCTACTGACAATGGGTTACATTCGCTACCCTGCCCGACATTCAGGACTTTTCCATTTGGGCCAAATCCAATTGGGTTGTTGGTGAATCACTGTGTTGCCTTATCAACAGCCTTGATGGTGACGGAAATGTTCATTTTCAAAGAACTGCGAAACTAGCCCTGTCTTTAATGGAGCCACTTGCTAGTGGCCACATAATTGTGTGAAATGGGCGGTGCTAAAATCATTCGCCCGGGCTGAGATTCGAACTTAGACCACTAGATTTTTGCGCCGAGTGCACTAACCATTTGAGCTACTTATGCGTCCTCTTCCTTTCTTCCAAAGCAAGGGGTCTAGGTTCGAATCCCAGTTAATACGAGGGTGAGTCAATAAATAAGTCGCAAAACTGAATTGAGGTAAAAATAATTAAAGTAACTTTCTGACATTTATTTCACTTTTCCACATATTCACCCTGTACATTCAGGCACTTATCCCATCTCTTTACAAGTCCTTGAAAGCCAGCAGCAAAGAAGTCCTTTGGTTGCTGTCGCAGCCAACGTGTAACCTCATAGATTACAGCATCATCTGTATCAAAATGACGGCCACCCAAATGATTTTTTAGGGGCCCAAACAGATGAAAACCACTGGGGGGCTAAGTCGGGACTGTACGGTGGATGTTCCAAGCGTTCCCAATGAAATGTTTACGACTGATTTTGATGATGAAATGCTGACATTTGCGACTTATTTATTGACTTACCCTCGTATAAATGGTTTTTTTTTTTAAATTGAGAACTTCATTGGTATATCTCCTTTTGAAATGTGAGCCAGAACGAAGAAAAAAAGGTCAAATAATATACATTAAATAAGTTCAGCTTGGAAAGTTCCCAGGAAAACGTCCAAAATTATAATTACATCTTCACAACGAGTTTGGGGACTATTTCCATTGCTCTACCAAGCAATTCAGCCACTTCAAGGATCTCATCATGATTGCTACCCTCCGTTACATTAAATTTATTTCGCAAGCTGATAACTTGGACAAAAATGCGGGAAATTATTTCCGACGTGCGATTCCCCGACATGAGCGGCGGAATGAACGGTGACGTAACAATGCGTTAAAAAATTTGTCCCCCTAAAACTTGCCACTCCTCCCAGCCATCAGCGGGCGTTCGAAGCGTTCGAAGATAGCCAGGTCGGGAAAGGGTAATTATCAAGCACGGATAGCATCCCATTAGCAAACATCCCTTAACTTCGTAGGGCCCCCACCAGATAAGAGGATTGGTGCCGCGGCTCAGACCCTTGATGGAGAAGTACTTATGCGACAATTCGCGGAAGGTGTGTTATCTCCGCTCGAGGTAATCCCAGCACAACTTGGGCCAAGAGGATACCTCTGCTGCATCATGTCCAATTCCGCCGCTCGCTCCATCGGAAAATTGAAGAGACACCGCTGCCGCGAAGTTAAAAATACCAGGCGCACACGCAAACTGCTCCCGACAAACTACAGGGAGGACCAAGGACTTGGCGGTAGACTTAGGGCGAAATACATGGACCCTGAAATGTGCAAGAGATGACCAGCATTTCAACCAGCCCCGGTCAACTTCCGTACCTCCTTCAATGCTAATGGAACTACATCATAAGTTTTTCCATCGTGCATATTTTCTTGGCACAGTTCCAGGATTCTTCGTGACAGCTATCTTTGACCTCGGCAGGGCGTTTCTTACCCTCCGTCAAATAAGGCATGATTTTTGTTTTCAGAAAATATTTTTGATCCGGTTCTTCAATGACTTTGGGCTAAAGTATTGTACCAAAATTGACTGGCTCATTATTTATTCGTTGTATTTAGCAATATATCGGATGACATAGTAAGAAAGAGGTGCTAGGAAGGAAGCTATTCTCAAAGGTCTGTTATTTGTAAAATATCATATTTATTTTTGCACATGGTTTATGATACTTATATATCGTGGGTAACACACCGACAAAACATATGCGGCACAGCATTAAAGAAACTAGGTTTTATTAAGCGATTAAGCGTATAATAGGAAGGTCCTCAGATGAAAAAGCACAGAGAGATGCTACTTCGCTCTGGTTAGGCCGCACCTCATATACGCCGCGAGCATTCGGGACAAAGGCCATTAAGGTTTAACCAAAAAGATTAATAATATACAAACAAAAGCTGCGCGCTTCGATAAAAAGTGTTACGAGGGAACATACAGTATTTTGATACTTTTACAGGGATTATGGTGGGATCTCTTAGAGATACGGAGACTACACGCTAGATTTACCTTGCTTGAGAAATTCAGAACTGGTGTGTTTCAGAGCGACACACAAAATATCATCATGACGCTTCAGACCTAGAGATATAGTGAAATATCTCTAGGTCTTACAGAAGTGATAAAATAAGAGAGATACATTACCGAACAGATGGGAACAAAAATTCATTCTTTCCGCACACCATAAGTGACCACAATGAAAACTGAACTCCACTCAATATACCCCACAATACACGTGACCATTTCACCTCACAAAACCATATATCTTACATCTATATATGGCTGGTTTACTAACACTCCATGCAACATGTCCATTTGGTGGCTCGCCGGGTAGAATGTAGATGTATATAATTGTAAATTTATCGTAATTGTGCTTTCTGGTTTGCTAAAAAAACTCATCTTTGAAGCCAAATGAGTGAAATGAAATACTCTTCATTGCATAGATGAAATCGCGGGTAAATGTATCTTGCACTTTTCCCTTTATGGCGTCCTTGATGCGAAAATACTCCCGTAAGGTGAGTGAGAAAGGCCTAGCCATATTACCAAATCTGGGAATGTAAAGCTGGCTGTACCGCTAGCCTTCATCTCCTGGAATACTTTCCAGAAAGTGGAGGCTAAAATAAGAAAATGATGAAATTATGAATCTTCCGTTACACCCGGAATAATAGTTAAGTTTTCGACGCTTCACTAGTATTGAGAACCTGGGTTTGAAATAATGAGTTAAAAGATTTCCAAATATTTAAATAAGACTAGTAATTACGGGAACAATATTCATCTGATCTTTTAACATGCCATCTAATAATGCTCTAGGCTACTCAGTACATACATACATACCAATCGCGCAGTTCCCTTTCTAGGTAGGCAGAGTCACAAAGTTTCACTAATAAATACGTATTTGTACACCTAAATCTGCTTGAATAATTTCCTCCATACTGGCCTATCCTTGCGAACCTCCTTTGCCTTATTAACCCCCATACACTGCTTTATACACGCCCTTCTGTTTTTAAGACTCTTAAAATTTATCCGAAGAATTTCCTCAACCACAACTTTCTCGGCCTACCTCCACCTCTCACACCATTCATTCTACTCTCATATATCTGTTTCGTTATTCGACTCTCATCCATTCTCTCAACATGGCCAAACCAACGAAGCACACTCCTTTCACGTATGTCCATTACTAGAGCATCTAACCCACAATCATTTATTACCCACTCATTCCTGACCCAACCCATTCTACTTTTGCCGCGAATACTCCTTAGATAACTCATACCCACGGCATTTAGTCTACTCTTATGTCTATCCTGACATACCCATGTTTCACTACCATACAACAAAGTGGGGTGAAGTACACTTTTGTACACGGCGATTTTCGCTTCCTTTGTCAGGCACTCATTCCTTGATAAGGCTAATCAGTAAATGTCAATAATCATTTTTACTCGCACCGTTGGGGTAGCCGTTCAACTGTAGAGGAAAACCCTTATTTGTTTCCATTCGCACAACGTGAAAGTTCTTATGTATTCGAATCTTAAGACGCCTGCTTGTATTTCCCCACAGACGCTCTCGAGCTTCCTCTTCGCAAGCAGTGCGTACATCATACTCACACCTGAGAAAAATTTTGCTCCAACCGCCTCATCGCACATTAGGAACAAAGCACCATTAATGCCTCTCCTTCTTTCGTCCCTCGCACTCGAGGAAACAACGGACGTCGACAAAAACGGAAAGAAGACTCCCCAAGCTCCTCCCACGCTCTAAAAAATCTCACTTTCGCGTCTCACCCTTTCTGCGAAGTAGCATTAAAATAAAGAAGACGGAGAGGAAAAAAAAGCCTTCGGAAGGAGAAGGGGAGGAATGAAACGCGACTCAGGTAGCGACGCCCAGACTTCCAGTCATGGCGTGAACAATGCGAATGGCACATTGGGCGCCTACACATTCTTACGGAAGAGGAGTACTCTTCCCGTCTTACAGCTGGCGAAAGGGAATCTGTTCATTCGCTGGCTCCGAAGTCGTCGATTTGCAGCTCTTTTGTTTTCAACGGTGGCGCCCTCCAAGGGGAGGGAGAGCAAGGTGGGCGTTCAGCCGTGGGCGTTCATCAATCGAGCTCATTGGGTGGAGAAGGTGGTGGCTCACTCAAGCCATGACAACGGGCATTTATCAATCTCGTCGCTTTTTTCGACACAACTCCACTCCTGCGGGTTGAAAATACTGCAGTGTTTTTGTATGCCATTTCGGATGAAGTTACCATGTAGAATTCCTTAGGGTTAAGTAGGAAAGACAATATTTTGCCACTGCACATAATCCACATTATAATATATGATTTGTTTTTTTCCGGCGTATGATACTAATAAAGTCTTCTAGGATTTTCCACCAAGTTAGATAATTGTTGGCCGACGTTTCGATGGCTACCTCCGTCATCGTCCTCAGGGCACATTATAGTATTTGGGCGTTGGCTGTGCGCAGACTTGAGATATATTTATTTTTTTAAATTTATTTATTTACACTCACACTCCCGATAACAGTACAACAAAGGCCTTTTACATCGGGTGATTATCAATAGACGAACAACAACACCCATGTCCTGAGTGGTGAAAAACCACCCAGGCGGGACTCGAACCCGCGACCCTCGGACTGACTGGCGAGGACTTAACCCTGCCGCCACCGGGGCCGACGAATATTGCGAATGAGTCAATGTTTATAGTATTTTTTGAAAGATGCGTTAGTTTTGAGCTGTAAGGTGGACGATTATTTGGAATTATACAAACAAAGTTGCTGGTGACCGAGATCTAGCAACAACATTTATGCATCGAGAATTAGAAGTCGAACATTTTTACGCGTTAAACGATGAAATTCGACTTTTTACAGACTATTTATTTAAAGAAAGGCAATAAGTGGTTTGAATACTTTGTTTTTTAACTTTCGTGCTTTAGCTTTAAAAAGAGCAAATGTTATGTCTTAGAATTTGAATGAAAAATTCGCGATTCTCTTCGCGTCTTGTCGCCGATCTGCGTTCAAGTCCCAGCTCAAAAAGTTGAAGAAACTAACGTTAAGCGCTAGCACCTGAGCTACCTGTAGACCAGTGGAGATCGCCTCTGTTGTGCGCTAGAAGGGCACTTATTGTTCAAACCGCGTATTAAGTTATTTTTTACACCCATTCTTGGCTGTTGTTGTTTTAACTATAAGTAAACCCGTTGCTGTGTGCGTAAGATGTTATTATGTGCGTAAGATTAACACCATTTAAATTTTATCACGGTAGCTAAAAGTTCGGCCCATTCTGTTCAGTGGTGAGTTTTCACAGTAGTTTGATTTTACCATACTCAACTTGGACTCATTTTTTAATCTAACACTATTAATAGGAACTTCAAAATTAATTTTGATAATTGATTCACTATTTTCTCCGAAATTTAGTAAATTACATAAGTGACATAGATCACATATGTGGACCCCAGAAGTCAAGGGGTCTAAGTGACATTTTTGAAAAATAAAAGTTAGGTACAGGAATGGGATGTGAAAATATTGATCTTTTAGGTGGTAAAGGGGTCCAAGTGATTTTCTTGACAGGTGCTGCTATCTAGGGTAATGCCTCTTAACTACTTAGTGGGTTGTACCAAACATTTTCAACTTTGACTTAAGTTTTCTCTAAACAATGGTTTTGTTACTTAGACCCCTTGACTTCGGGGGTTCTCATACGGTCCTTCACTTTTGCAGGCATTGGAAATCAAACATTTTTACCAAAGTTTCGTAACAACCATAATTATTACGCATCGGATTAACGTTATTTTGCGTATGACATAGATAACGTAAAAACATTTTTTGTACCCTCTCCAAAATTTGACCATATTCCTAACAATAATGATTCCATAATACAGAAGCATACTTCAATTCACATCTTACAAAGGAGTTGTTTAAAATTTTGAGTGATTTCTCCGACTTGAACTACCTTTAAATTGGGTTTACCCTATAATATTTGAGATGAAAGAGCTAAGTTTCGTAACAATCATAATTATTATGCATCGGATTAACGTTGTTTTGCGTATGACATAGATAACGTAAAAACATTTTTTGTACCCTCTCCAAAATTTGAACATATTCCTAACAACAACGATTCCATACTACAGAAGTATACTTCAATTTACGGCTTACAAAGGAGTTGTTCAAAAATTTGACCGATTTCTCTGACTTGAACTACCTTTGAATTCGGTTTACCCTATAATCTTTGAGATGAAAGAGCTACATCAAAGACATGAGGCGTAAAACACATTGTAGAATCATATAGGTATAACACCTTGGTGTTTGATTTGATGCACCTGCTTTAATGGCAGACCTTCCATTCTATATACATAATTGACATTTTAAATGATTTTACCATTAAGGTTTCGTAGGAAAAGTTAATACTTTGCTACTGAACATAATATCGATTTATTTTCGACCTGTTTCGACTCGGAGTAACGAAACGGGTACCAGGTGCCAGATGCTTGGTGAGATAATGACACTTTCCATCGAAACCCGACGCAAATAAAGCTTTATCGTGTGAGAGAGTAAATTATCTTCTTTACTACTCACCATTAAGTGTTTTTCCCCGAAAGTATCAGTTCAATAAAATCTCAGGCAACATAACCAAAAAGTGAATATAAAAGCGTTTCCATTAAATGAGATTCTCAATTGACTTAAATTCCATCACAAATGCAAATATTGCTCTTTTAAATCTCCTTAAATGTGGCATTTCAGCAATTGAATGCCATCACAAGCAAGCTGGACTATAACTGTATCGCCTCTCACGGATATCAAGATAAAATTTTGGCTTCAAAATAAAAAAAACAACTTGAGTTAATATGCCTTAATAATTTATATATACTTGATTGGGAATAAGAATATTTTTTACAAATTCGATTGTGGGCTAATCAACTCTAATTTTACCGCAGGGAGGTAAAATATTCACCAAAATAACACCACAATAATTTATATTCGCGTTAAGGAATTAAATGTTGGTAACTAAAATGATTTGAATCTGGAAGAATTGAACGCAATAGTTTGCTCTATAATTAATTTAACCGATTCTTGTAAGAGAATTAGTGAGTGGTCACAATGCAATGAAAATCGCATTAGTCTAGAGATTTATTTTTGGTTCAACCCGTATCACTAAATTGCAAATTGCAAAAACCAGGGCGTAATTACGGAATTATACATTGAAATTTAGTTAGAAGTTAAACTAATTTTCAGCAAAATTTGTTTGGCTTGTGTCGCACAAAACAGCGTGAAATTATTACCTGATTATCTTATTATGCGGGCGGAGTGTTTAGGGAAAGAAAATGTTGACCGTATGAATGGTAGGTTGGGTTGCGATTCCTCAGGTAAATAATGAATTCCAAAGCCTAACAAATCATGGGAAAAATTTAGTAACACCAAACTGGTACTCGCTTGCTAGCCAGGCATCGGAGCTAAATATTATTTATAACATTCTTCATTCTTTTATAGAACTCCCAGAGTCCTATCTCACATCTATTTTTCTTTCTATTCTCTCCTACCGTTCCCCTTTATGGTCGAAGTCACCCCTAAACTCAAGTTAAATCTCTGCAACATATTACTAACTTCTTCACATATATTGTTAAGAGCCTAACCACCGCTACCTACCCTCCGATGCTGTGTAAGAATTCGTGAAAGAATTTTTTAATATCTTTCTTCTTCTTGATCTTAAACATATCCATAGCACACTGAAATCAACCCTTGACTGCCCCGACCCTATTTCATAGACAACTTTCAGAATACCTTCCCGACCCACCAGAACTCAATCTTTGCTCCATACCTCTACTCCCAGATTATCACTTACCAAGCGCTCCCTTATTTTTCGCCTCTCTCCTCTTTAGAATTCCATTGTTGAAATATCCACGCTTTCATCTCATCTTCCAGCGTCTTCGCCAATCTAGCCATACGTCATTTCCAAAAAATTAATTTTTACTATTTACCCATGTTGGAGTGTTAATTTTCATCTTCTTGTTGTGTTTTTACGTTTGTGTCCTTTTTTGTTTGTTGTATGTTCACTAAAAATGGCTTCATGCTGTATGTGATCTTTATATCAATTAAATAAATAAATAACACAAACAGAGTTGACATAGGAAATATGTGATGTTACTATTACTAATTTCACCCATTAGAGCTCAGATTATCGTTTAGAAACAGCTTTAATCGTTCACAATAGCTAAACTTACATGGATATCAAGATCACGCCCATCTCCACATGCCTGCGCGTCAGAGTGCAACTCCTTAGCTGAGGAATTGTAAATAAAAACGTTGAAATTCCTCTCATATTAAAATTAAGACGACTACTATTACCCAATCAATACATTCCATTAGCGTACACCTTTACATGGGAGCAAATTTATAACCAATGAGATGAAATCGTCATGGAAATGTCATTTGAAGTGATCGGTAATCGAACCCGAATCCAATTCCTTCTCTGGTTAGTTATCCAGTTACTCCTCCTAGCGACATTACCCTCTTTTTTAATGACGAGGGTGTTACTTTTCCCGGATGGGGGCGCAAAATTGAATACTTACAGCAATGATCCGCTTAAAGTTGTGAAACTCCAATTATTAATCATAAGATATTTAGTTGAGTTGCTGGAAACTTTTTATTTGAGATACGATCGGCTTCTTAGAAATCGCCTCATCATACGGAAAATCCAACGATATGGGTCGTTATTCTCAACAGTCGGAGAAAAAAATTCGCAAAACAGTTTCTAAAGAACCGTTAATAATAAACCCTCACGTTTTCACAGATATTAGACATTTGTGAAGGTCCGGAGAGGATAAGATGAGCCAAGTTAAAAACTACATAGATCTATGTATTTAATTACTGAGATTTTATAGGCTTATAGAACAATATTTCAGCGCCTTTAATATTAAACATTTACTTTATGCATAATATAACAGTGGGTGAATTTAACTAAATTAAATCCAAATATGGTCTCTAATATGATTGGATTGGATTTTGGGGAGGCGGCCGTCAGCTAAGGTCGTTTGCGCCATAGTGTACAGGTAAGGGAGGAAAAATCGATAGACACCCGGTGTCGGCATTAGCCTGCTATTAACGAAAGGAAACCAGGAGTTCACAGTTTAACGTCTTATCCGACATACGAAGTACAGTAATTGAAGTGCCCTCCACAAGACACTCAAGTAAGGATCGGGTTTCTTTTGAAAAGCACCCTCCTCTGCAGGGTTTTATGCCCTGACCGCCCGTATGGTTAGATAGTACTCTAGCCACCACACCAATCCGATCCCCCTCTAATACGACTTCATGTATACATTCTCATGCGAGCCGCTACATGGGCTTGTGACAATGGGGTGTTAAGTAAGTAAATATTTAAGTGACAGTAAAATTAGATAGTAAACCCTATTTCATTTTCCTCTCGAGTTAAAAAACACACTTCAAGGATGTTGGAATTACCTTAACATCTGATATATGGTGGGGATTATACATATAGAACATATGTGGCGCAGCATTAAAGAAAGTAGGTTTTGTTAAACGTATAGTAGGAAGGTCCTCGGATGAAAAAGTTAAAGAGATATGCTACTTCGCTCTCGTTAGGCCACACCTCATATACGCCGCGAGAATTTTGAACCCTGGTCAAAAAGATTTAACCAAAAAAATTAATAAAATACAAAGGAAAGCAGCGTGCTTCGTCAAAAACTGCTACAAGCGTACACGTAGTGTCTCACAACTTTTAGAGGGATTAAGGTGAGAGCTTCTAGAGACTCGGAAGCTACACGCTAGGCTTAGGTTGCTTGAGATATTCAGAACTGATATTTTTCACAGTGACACAGAGAATATTATCATGACTCCTCACTACATCCCTAGGTCTGACAGATGCAAAAATGAGAGGGAGATACACTGCCGAACAGATAGGTACAAAAACTCGTTCTTTCCTAGAACAGTAACCACAGCGACCACAATAAAAATTGAGCTCCACTAAGCACACTCCAATAATACATGTCTCCATTTCATCTCAAAAAACTTACACCTTTACACGGCTGGTGACTCTCACCCCCTGCCACACGCCCATGCGGCGGCTCGCGGGGTATTTTGTAGATGTTATATTCAAGTTTTCGGTAAATCTGTAATAAGGCCAGGGCAGATCCTCCTTAAACTTCCACCTCGACGGCGGACGAGGGCAGAAGGGGTGTCCCAACCAGCAGGGGTGGCTTCCCCCCACCCTTTATTCCGCCCAGCTAACACCACTTCCGCACGCACCCTCTCGCTTCGATCATAAAGGCACTCTTGTTTCACGGGCGCGACCCCAAAGTGACTGTGCATAGTCGAGCGCACTCGGGGTTCGTGGAGAGGAGAATGCAAAAATAGCCTCTAAGGGTCAGATTCGAATCTCCGACTCCCTATATCTCTCCCATCCGGGCGTTCCTTGCCGCCCCCGTGAAATCGGACGAGGAGATGTGAAGCCCTTCTGCGTGGAGAGGGTGGGTTGGAGGAGGGAGGAAGGGTGCCCTCCCTCTCTCGGGTGGATCCGGCTCCGCCCTTTGGCGAACGATGGGCCGTCGAGTGGAAAGTATCGCGTTTCAATCGCTTTAGGCGGGCGTGGGATGTTGGAAGAGCCCCCTGCTGGAGAGAGCGGCTTTTACGCGCTCGCCCGCTGATTCGCTGCCATTTCCCACCCGACCGGAGACGAAACAAAGCCAAGGGCGAGATCAAGCACGATGGAGGAAGGAGTGTTATCCTCGCGTCAGAGCCGTCCCGTGATGGGCGAGGGAATAACATCGCGCTCATGAAGCAGCTGAAACCGCAGGGTACGGAAGTACATGCGCGTGAACTGAAACGAGTCCTTTCCTACTCTGAGAGGAATAGAACGAAAATAGAACATAATAGGACTTGAAAGTACCCAGAAACAACGCACATTAGCGACAATAATATCAGATTTTTGATGGATGATTGCCTTCAATCCGAAAAAAAATGCAATTCGTAGCCAGTAATTTACACTGTCAGAGATTTCTGCTGTTGCTCACACACTATTTTACACAAAACCCGAGATTTTCCCAGAATTTATCTATTAAATCTGTCCTATATGAAAAGAGTGTGCTTCGTTGGTTTGGCCATTTTGAGAGAATGGATGAGAGTCGAATAACGAAATAGATATAGAAGAGTGAAATGAATGGTGCGAGAGATAGAGGTAGGCCGAGAAAGTTGTGGTTGAATGTGGTTGAGGAAATTCTTAGGAGGAGGAATATTCGGAGTCTTAAAAACACAAGGGTGTGTATGAAGCAGTGTATGGGGTAAATGAGGCAAGAGAGGTTTGCAAGGATAGGTCAGCATGGAGGAAATTACTGAAGATGAGTTAGGTGTACAAACATGTATTTATAAGTGAAACTTAGTGACTCTGCCTACCCCGGAAGGGAACGGCGTGATTAATATGCATGTATGTATGTAAATCTGACCTAATATTGACATTAAAAACGATTAAGTCAGTTGCAACGATAGGAAATAACGTGAAGTTTGTTTTTGGCCAATATGCTTTAAAAGTATTGGATGAAATATTCAAATGGTGAACTGACTTTCTCTACGTTATTCTCCTAAGTTTAAATAAAAATGTAAACACGTTATTGCGATCAAAACTTTTAGTTAATTTTAACCCGTTGGACACATTTTTACGGTCAGTTTATCATATTTCATTGCAATTAAAATTTTATAAATAGTTATTCCATGAGTCTTTGTCGTAATTTGGCCCTCGAAGAAGCATTCAAGGAGCAAATAACAAAAACATCTTAATATTATATCTTAAATATTAATCTTTCTTTCTCCTGGTATCTCAGTTTTGACCCATCGTTCACAAAATAATTTTCCGTAAATTATTGCCCATTTTCGCTCTTCAAGCTCGTTATGATTGTACAAAGAAGGCTGTGATTGCATAAAAATAACGGCTTTGCAGCTTAATATAATTTTACAATATTTTGAACAATTATTTCGCAATCTGATTCTCGTGCATTGATAGGTTGCATTTTTTGTTCTATTATCTATTGAACGTAATCATATGATGAACTATTCATGCAGCGCACCAATCACACTATTCAGGAAATGCACCAAAAGAGTTTTAAATAGTCAAAATATCTCTCGATCGTGCCAAGAATAGCATAGATCCTCCAGTGATTAAGATCATCAGCATCTGCCGCAGTCACTTGGCTTAAACTTTATTCACGAGCCTCAAAAGGCGTTAATGCGATCACAAAATGTCGAAGCAGGTCGAATTTCTTGCTTAAGTTTCAGCACTCGAGCCACGGCTGTACTTTGTCTGCCTTCGCCACATTCTTCTGTTATAAATACTCCCGGCCGAACAAAAAACCAAACACGGGCGGGAACTCCACCTCGGATGCAGAGTCATTTAAGGCAATTTCCGGTCCCGGAACCGGCAACAATGAAGAAAGACACTGCGCTCCTTGAGGAGTAACGAACGGGGTAAAAAAGGGTTATAACGTACAGGAAAAGTACACAAAGGGTAACTTAGCACTAGGGGGCTAATTCCCGCGAGGAAAACCCGCTTCGACGCTGCGGGGAGTTCATGTTTTTTTATCCGTATCTTGTAGACGGCGGTCTCTTACTTCCGTTTGGTTTTTCAACGAGGGTCTCTTAGCGGTCGCGTTGAAGAAGTGACCATTTGGCATCCATTAGCACGGAGGTGAGTTATTTCTAGCTTGGATCCCCGTTCAAACACCAGATTCCTTCTGCAATGGGACCTGTGAAGTGAGATACATTCCCACGATGCTGGTCTGAACGAAGTGAATGTTGCGGAAATAGTCACGTGAACAGAACGCGTAGGATTATATGAAGTGGACGACCCTCGTCAAATAAAGCGCACATTATGCATCCTGTGTTTGACTACTTTCGGTAGAAGCAGTAAGGTAAACACGGATTCCCACTTCTTAACTAACTTTTCCTCTGATGATTTCACTCTTCAGCACGGCTGTGTCCAAACTCCACCATTAGTTCCACTTGGAGTACCTATTGATTTTTTTCTGTTTGAATTCGATTTTTTTGCACTATATTTTGGATACTGTCGAAGGTGGGCGCTGGAGAAGGACGTTAAATATCAAATTGACGAATAAGATAAGGAATAATGAAGTGCACTGAAGATCAGAAGAGTAAAGGACCGTATTTATATATGATTTTCACATGGATTTCGGATTTAGAGCCGTGAGCTCAAGTCAAAATATTACTTTAATTTAGAAATACATTTAAAATCATAGCTATTGCATCAAATATATTGATTAATGCATGATTATTTCCACTGAATAAATATATTTGCTTAATTGAAATGAGGTCCAAGAATTTTCTTCCACGTGCTTGAAATATATGCACTCAATGACCGCAGCAGGAACTTAAAAACAAAGGTTTTCCGACCTGTGATTAGACTTGTGGCTATCTATGGTTCAGACACATGGACCATGATCGCTGCAGATGAGGAGGTCCTTCATAGATAGGAAAGGAGACCCTTATGGAAGGAATCGAATAGAAAGAATGATTACCCGCTGAAACTAAAATTAAGGAGGCGAAAAGCGAATGCTGCTAAATACTCCTTCTTAATTCTCGGGGTCTTTGAATAGAACCAATTACCAGAAGAATTCACAAATCCATTATCAAGGAATGTAAATAGTTTTAAAAAAATGTTACTCATAAAAAACGAGTGTGTCTGATGTTTTATATGGGTAATGGTATTTTATAACTTTGTCATTATTATTTACAGCTAAACAAATGTTATATTGCCACCAGAAAATTTCTAATTGCAATATTAATGTAGTAAATAAATAAAAAATGAACAAATGATCAGATGAACAAATGAACAAATGAACAAATAAACAAATGAACAAGTAAACAAATGAACAAATAAACAAGTAAAGAAATGAAAAAATAAACAAATGACTAAATGAACAAATAAACAAATAAACAAATGAACAAATGAAAAAATGAACAACTAAACAAATAAACAAATAAACAAGTAAAGAAATGAAAAAATAAACAAATGAACAAATAAACAAATGACTAAATGAACAAATTAACAAATAGACAAATGACTAAATGAACAAATAAACAAATGAACAAATAAATAAATAAACACATCCGATCAATAAGAACAAATATACAATATTTCGCGCAAATCCAAACATAAACGAAAGTATCCATCCACCCACCGTAACTAGCTCGGCATAGCCTTGTCGCAGAGCTTCTACTTCCTCCGTCGTGGTGTTAGCCAGAAAGTCATCCATAAAACTTTTTTTTTACGAGGATGGTGGCTGGAGGACTCTCTCTTCCGCGTATTTGTCCGAGGTCGAAGGGGTGAAATACTAAAGGGCATGTCCGCTTTAAAATTCAAGATCCGACGGTCGAGAGGGAGAGAGGAGGCTGGATTCCCGATCGAGAGGGGTGGACGGATGGAAGCGTGGAATATTTAACGCAAGTTGAAATTTTCGAGAGAATCATTCGCGGGGAAAAAATGGGGCAGCGGCATTTAGATCTCTGGGCCACTTGTCTGAAATATTCAAAGCAGACGGGAAGGAATTGGTGGAGGGGGGGGGGAAGGCGGGGAAGAGGTGATCGTGGCCGACCGCCGTCGAGCCCGGCGGGTTAAAGAACGTGTCAGCCGACGAGCCCACTGTTGGGTCGTGCAATAATAATAATCCCTGACGCCCCCCACAGATTCCGAATAAGAGGTTGTGGCTAGTTTGGGCGAGATGCGGATTCGCTCTCAATTTAATGAATCCGGTCTCACTCGCTGGAAAAAATATCTCACATTATTAAAGGTACCAAGATACCAGGCACCGCATTTCTACTCGAGAAATTCGCCGACGGAAATCAGCCATTATTTACTTATTTAAACTCCAAAAACAGCAACTAAGGCCTTTACATTGAGTTCAATAAACGGAATAAATGATAAAAATAGAAAAAAATAACAGTAAAAACAAAAACAGAAATTTTCAAAATATACAGAAGGAAAGTATAAGACCAGGATGACATGAAGTTACGCATTACGTTTCGTTTGGGAGGAGAATACGTTGCGTGATGAGAAATGGTCAAGGGTAGGGTGACTACTAATTAGGGCATTGAATGATGAAGGTAGGCGGTAGAACAGTGATCGTTGGGAAACGGATGGACGGAATTTAGATGCATGCAACAGACTGCGAGCGGTGCGATCTGGGATTTGGTGTGAAAACTAGGAAATTACACGTTAGAAATGGTGCGGGTATGCACTACAGAGAGATTTTTTTAAATTAACGAATTTATTACCACTAGATCTAGCCAGAAGCTTAATAGGGGCTGCATGTATCCTCAACTATTTAAAAAAATAAAAAACATTTTTTTCCGCAGAGATTTTTACAGAACCACACTATAATAATCTGCTGTGAAGGCATTTTCACACTTGTGGGTACGGCGAGAAAAATGTGAGTAAGGTTGTAATTTATTACTATATAACAACGAGACTTTGTAGTAGGTTAGTTGACAGGTGGTGCAGTTGATTAACTAGAACTAGAATTGGAATTTATAAGAAAATATAAGTTACAAGTTGACCCCATGGTCAGGTGATAACATGCATTTATATATTGAATTTTAGTGAATAAAACACATCCTTGTTTGTACTTAGCAAAGACAAAGAACACAATAGTTTTTTCTCATTTCAGTCTTTTCTTGAAAGACCTTACAATATTAAGAGAAGGGACCGTAAGCATTTAGTTGATCGGTTCCATGACAATTGTTTCTTATTCTGCCGCGTAGTACTAACATCACGTCTCGCGTGACCTCTGTATGATACTTGTATCTCGTCTAGGTAGTTTCAAATTACATTATTTGAATAGTTTCTGTAGCGTTAGTTACTTTATATTGTGATATGATATATCGGGGGGATTACACATACAAAGCACATGTGACACAGCATAAAAAAACTAGGTTTTGTTAAACGTATAAAAGGAAGATCCTCGAATGAAAAAGGCAAAGAGAGATGTACTTCGCTCTCATTAGGCCACACCTCATATACGCCGTGAGAATTTGGGACCCTGGTCATAAAGGTTTAACCAAAAAAATTAATAAAATACAAAGGAAAGCAGCGCAGCGCGCTTCGTCAAAAACCGCTATGAGCGTACATATAGTGTGTCACAGCTTTAAGAGGGATTAAGGTGGGAGCCCCTAGAGACTCGGAAGCTACACGCTAGGCTTAGGTTGCCGGAGAAATTCAGAACAGATATTTTTCAGAGAATCATGACGCCTCGCTACATCTCTAGGTCTGACAGAAGCGATAAAATAAGAGAGATACACTGCCGAACAGATAGGTGCAAAAACTCGTTCTTTCCGCGCACGGTAAGCGATCACAATTAAAATTGATCTCCACTAAATACACTCCTATTATACATGCCACCATTTCATCTCCCAAAAAACTTAATCTTTACACGGCTGGTGACCTAACACCCCCCGTCCATAAGCCCATGTGGCGGCTCGCGGGGTATTATGTAGATGTAGATGTTTTCCTATTGTGTAGTGCATGTTGGTGAAAGTGCCTTGTATATTGCTGGTAATAACTCACCCCCTGCCAAGCACTCGTAGGGTGGCTTGCCGGGTAATTTGTTGTTGTACACCTCATCTGGTCGATGCAGTGTTCCCACCCTTCGTATTTCATCATTATCGTCCCCATATCCGTTTTTATTTGCATCATCATCATCCACTCTACCTCCTCGTGCCAATTCCCCCCTTTGTTTTTTTACGCAATTAGCTTTCAGAAATGAGGTGTGCGAACGAGCATCTATCCCACAACCTTTCCCTTAGGGACCGTCATTATCCGTGCATGAGCGCCTCGATACAAGCCATACATTCATTTTTTTCTTTTTAAATTCGATTGCATTATCTGCTTACCTCTGGCTCATTCGAGCGCTGTATATACCTACGCAAACGCCCAAAAATCCGAAATTAATATCGTAATTAACGAGTCGAAAAATGTAAATTCCCTGCTGGTTACAGTGCGAAACAAACAAGTGTAAGGCCGTAATTGTTCATGCAACGGTCATTTAAAAAAAAATGAAAGCTTACTTTTGCCTAACGGTATTCCACTAGTATTGAACCATAAAAACGTCGAAAATCGAAGGCTCATTAGTATGCCTTAATCCGTCTCCCATCGGTGATGTAGATTACAATTATGCGTGCATTTTGCTACTTTTATGTATTAAAAAATGGATAATGGCTTCAAAAAATATGAGGATGGCCAACTACGACTTCGGCTGGAATCAATTAGCTCCCTCATGAAACTGGGTTTATAAAAACCAACTTTTTTTCGATAGTATATGATCACGCTCCTTATTTTTAAAGCATGAAGGAAGAGGTGGACAGAAAATTTGCCATGTTAGACTTTATAGAGAATACTGACCCTATGACCAATAGTAGGTATCGGGTTGGTGTGGTGGCTAGAGTACTGGCTAACCATACGAACGACCAGAGTTCAAATCCCCGCAGAGGAGGATGTTTTTCAGAGGAAACCCGATCCCTACTTAAGTGCCTTGTGGAGGGAGCTTAAGTTCAGTACTCCGTAGGTCGGATGAGACGTAAAACCGTAGTCCCCTAGGCGCCTTTCGTTAAGAGCAGGCTAATGACGACGCCGGGTTTCTGTCCATCCTTCTTCCCTTACCTATCCCCCATGGCGCAAATGATCTTAGTCGTCGGTCACCTCCCCAAAAACCCAATCCAATCCAACCAATAGTTTGTAGTATATAAGCGAGTTTTAGACAGCATTTGGCCGTCTCTTGCTTTCTCTTCTCCAAGCCTCGGTTTTTCCATTCTTCGGCTCTCAACTCTCTTTTCCGTATAGTGAGCGACCTGCTTCATCTACTCCTCTGGTGAAGTCTTCCCCTTTTCCTCCCACCTGGTGGTTGCCAGTACAGTATCTTTTTTGTCCATCATTTACCCTCCATTCTTTTTATGTGGCCATACCATTTCAACCGTCAACTCTCGACTTTTTTGGTGAATTTTTTTCGATATTCATCCAAGTCCGTGGGTTTTCATTAGAAATTCTTTTTATTCTAGATATTCCGCAACTTCTCATAAAAAATCCAATTCAACGGCCTCCAGTCTCTGTCTTATTCATTGGGTCAATTCCCACGTTTCAGATCTATAGAGAAGCATGCTTTAAATAATCTTGTGATATATTAGGTAAATGGGCTTCATTTTAATATCACTTAACCACATAACAATATAGTTTATTTATTGCTAGTTTTGTTCGATTTATTTCGATTTAACCTCTGTTTTTATTTTCTTACTCGTTCCGTCGACTACAATGGCTACTGCTTTTACTTGCTTTTACTTACTTTCAGTATTTTTACTTACTGCAGACTTCAATAACCTTCTCTTCTATATCTAAATTTGTGGTATCCTCTTTGATTATCATATACTTTGTTTTGGTAAAATTAACGCTCACACCAACGTACAGTCATTTCATAAAGTATCGCGACACACTATGCTTGTGGTTTGTATAGGTCGGCTTTCGAAGCTGGAAGTACGTTGGCTATCCTGAGCCATCTCTGTTGACTATGAGCATTTCCACGTACAGTATGATATTTATTGAAATTCAAGAGGGACATAGCCACCAGAGATAGTTCAGGATAGCCAACTTATTTCGAGCTTCGACATCCGACCTATACGAACCGCTAGTGTAGTGTGTCGCAATACTTTATGAAGTGACTGTACACTTCTACCGGTTTCCTCATGATGCAATCCGCATTATGTAATCACCTATAGTTTATTAATAGTAATATTTTTCTGACAATGACCCAAAAAAGACTGGAAAAAATTATAGATGCATTATTCAAAATTCTTTGCCCCGCCAGTTACTTAGTTATTGCTACACCAAATTCCAATCGCAATGAAATGTTCCTTATTTAGTTGTCGAAAATTCTCTCAGAAAGGACGCACGCATAATTTTTTGTTTCCAAATTTCCTAACAAGACTGCAAGAGGCGAAAATTTAGAGAAATACGGGGCACATTCGAGGGAAAAGAAGTAATGGCCCTTTTCGCTCTTTTGAAATCCCGAGCGAAGGAAACTATATAGGATGGAAGAAACAGGATTTCTTTTCCCTGCGAGCATAAGATCAGCTCTTGTGTGCACCGGGAGAAGCAGGGAGGAATGCTTATTAGCCGGGAGTACAGAGAGGCCACACGACAAAACGCCGTGGCTTCCCGCCGAGCGAGAGTCTTACGTTCGCAGAGAAAAGAAGGGAGTTTCCGCGAGTATCAAAGGGCCCATTCTTCGACGTCGCGTCATTTCCTCAGCCATTACGAGTTGAGGAAGATTGTGAAGCCGAGGCGAACACACGCATTCTCTCTCTCCCTCGATGGCTCGGGCAAGAGTGGATCTTTCCCAGAAAGGAAAGCTCCGTGCCCGACACTGTGGTCCTGATATTCTTTTCCTCCCTCTCTCTCTCTCTCGCGGAAATCTTATTAGAGGCGAGCAGGACGAGATTCGGTTGCCTCTCGACAGTTCGGAGGAGGAAGGCGCGCCATTGTGGGCTCCCAGCGACAAATGATACGCCACCTCCCCGCCCCACCTCCTCATTCACTCTCAAGACTTCCTACTTTAGCAGGGCGCAAGGAGGTCAAAGTTTACAGCGGCGAACCACAGTGGCATTTTATTGGGAAACTTAATTATGGCACGAGGCAGGGGAAATACGAGGGCGGAATGGCATGTGAATGGATAATAAGGGTTGGAGATACGAGGGTTAGAAGGGAAATATGGCCATATTTTATGCCCCGCGGGTTAGCCGATTCTCATAGTTTGCGAACTCATGCCTCTACTATTTCCGCTGGTAAAGTTTTACTTTATCCCAATTTAAACATAACCATCCAAACCAGCCTATCCAAAAGATTATTTAAAGAAATGATACACATCACAAAAAACAAAACATCCTGAAATATAATAACAGACATCGCCAAATTAAGTAAAATTTATCATAATTTGATATTCTTTTACAACACTTAATTTTATTTCGATTTTTAACTCCTAAATTTATAACAATTGACCCACAAATAATAAATAGCAACGAAGGTATCAACAAAAAATCATTCAAAAGGAACTCTCTCTGAGGTAATAACAAAAATAAATTGTAAACATATTTTTTTTAAATCTAAATACCTAAATTGTAAACTGTAATAATTTTATGTACAATACAAATATTACTTTTCATTGTATTCCTGATGAAGCATAATAAATATGCGAAACGTTAGCAAAAGAGAAACAGACTTAAACATAACCTTTAAATGCAAATATTACGGGAGCATTATTTTCAGTTCACTCTTTAAAAATCCACATAATATGTTAACTGTTTGAATTTGTGCAGTATATTTTGGCTGAGATTCAGACTCTTGCCTGTAAAATTTCTTTGATTGACAGATAAAAGCACTAAATGAACAACATTTCAGAACTCATGAAATCTCTCTGAGGTAATACCAAAAATCAATGGTAAACATATTTAAAAAAAATCTAAATACCTAAATTGTCAACTGCAATTATTTTATGTACAATACAAATATTAATTTTCATTGTATTCCAGATGAAGCATAATAAATATGCGAAACTTTGGCGAAAGAGGAACAGACTAAACATGAATTAATGACCTAAACGCTCCAGGAATATACTTTATATAATAAATCTTTTCTAATCCAAGACCATTTGAAGTAGTGAGTAAAGTTCAACTTAGTTCTGCCTTTTAATAATTTTTAAATTTCACGTTAATACTTCTTTGAGTGAAATCTCATGGATCTAGGTGTTAAACCGAAACTATTACCTTGTAACGGAAGCCAGTCATTATAATGAATCTAGCCTTGATTACTTTTCGGCAGGACTTGTTGTCATGATTTTTTTTAACGAACTGAGGCAAGGACATAGTTATCATCGGGATATAAATATTTGACAGTGCAATTAAATGCCTAATTTTGCTCTCGTTTATTAAGGAATTGGGTAAACAAAATAAACCGCAGAAGTTTTTCTTGGCAACGTTGAAATGTTTGTTACAGTATTGGCTCCTAAGAAAAATGGAAGTACGTTAAAACAGAAACAACAATTGCACTATTCCACAGGATATTAATTGCGTACGACGCGTTTCAACTCACAGAGTCATTATCAGGTACAAGACAATCTGTTAGAGAGCACATCACATTAATACATTTTACAAGTTTGAGAAGAAAAGGGGAAAGTGAAGAACAAAAATAAGGTGGGGAAGTGGCGGGTAAACGGAAAAACCGAGGGTAAATACATTATCCTGATGATGGCTCTGTGAGTTGAGACGCCTCGTACGCAATAGAATACCCTGTGGAATAGTGCAATTGTTGTTTCTGTTTTCATATGACGAACTTCCACGATATCTCACCTGAATCTGTTGAAATTAAAATGGAAGTATGTTATTTTAACCTATAATATCGTGTTATATTATCGATGAACTAAATTGAAAAAATATATTAGATGCCTCAATATCGCGAGTATGATGTTCAAGTTTTGGAGCAATATTCTTCCGGCGGAAAATAAGATGTAAAACATATAGACAGAGACGCCATACACTACGTTTACAAATCGAACTCAGATCAATATGAACTCTGACCGATCTGAACATTCTAAGCCAGCCGACTCGGATCGCCAGGTTGACCGATGCGAATTTGAAATCGATTGAAATATCGGTTTGAATCGGTTCATATAGATTAGACATCTCGGACTGGCAGAGAAAGCGGGCCAAGTTAGCCCGATTCTCATATCGATCCCACTAGCCCGTTGAGTTTGCCGTACCGATCTGAACCGGCCAAATCGATCTGGTCAAATCGATTGGTAAACGTAGTGATAGTATTGCCATTAGAATATCGAATTTTAGCGTAAAAGTTCATCATTTTTAAATAAACATATCTTTCTTAAATGAATAATAACCTGGTAATATTATTACCCAATTAGATTAATGAAATGTTACTCTATAATTTATGCTGAAATCAAGGTATGTTATCGGGCATGTCTATAATTAAGGTTCCTCCTTAAACTGAAGAAGCCTCGTGATATATCGATGACTCAATGATAAAATCAAACCCACGGAAATTTCTCAATTGTTCTTCGCCACAAGTGCTAGTGTATAATTTAGATTCTGCTATTAGCTTTCTAAAACCATTATATACCATTCATTCATAATGTCATTTTAATTTTAATAGTTAAAACTCACATTTATTCGAAGAACTCAATTAAAGCATGCCAGACTTTGAATTTATGAAGAATAGTTTAATCAGAAACGGTATTAGGAGATAAAAATGTCCAAAAATGAATTATGGAATGGCTATACATTACTGGCAAAACATAGCGCAGCATATTTGAATGAGTTACCTTTATCAAGATTCGAAATTCGAAAAGGCTATGAAGCTGATGATATTTCCCTCAGGTAATCCAAATACTACCGTCACTCGCATTTCCTCATTCCCCAACTCAAAATGCAGAATTCAAAGGGCGTCCTTTCTCCTTAACCGACACCACGTCTTGAACGACGCCTATGACATAAAGTTAATGCGAATCTCACGCCGACTCCAGACCACGCAACGTTCTACGGTGAAGTTCAACCGGGAGATTAAACCGCATAAACTGTCACCAATAAAACGTCTGTTCCGCCTCCAGGGGGCCGAACAATAAAAAAAGCAGCATTTACCCATCCATCGGGTTTCGAGCCACATTACATTCTCCGTTTCGGAGGACGGCGATCCGTGGCCGCGGATGCTCTTCCTGCGAATCCCTTTCCTTCCTAACGACGGCGTCTCCTGCTTCGTAGACATATAATATCCGGGTCGACCCTTAAACCCTTTTCATCCCTTCCATTCCCTTCTCCAGCCTAAAGAGACTCTTCCTCCCACTCGACGAACGCCACCACTCGGGACGTGAGGGCGAACCTTCTCCACGCTTGCGGGGCGTGTTTCCTTGGCAACTACACCTTGACGGGCGAGTGGGGAGGGGAGGTCGGAAAAGGGAGATGGAAGCGTAGAGGGAGAAGAAAGAAAAAAAAATAATTCATGTTATATGAGTACTTCAGGAGGAAATTGGTATGGAAAACTATAGTAAACAGTAATCGAAAATACTCTGTGGTTTCAGGCTTGATGGAGTGGTATCGGAACATGACTTCTTCTTCGGTTATCAACCCATGGGTTGGCTGGCAATAGCACGCCATTCCGCTCTTTGCTCAGCTTTCCTCTTCATTTCACCATATGAGACGCATCCAGAGTCATTGATGATCTGCTTCATGTAGCTTGATCTAGGACGTCCTCTACGATTTGTCCCCTCAATAAAACCTTCAGCTATTAATTTTATAAAATCATTGCATCGTAGAATGTGACCTATTAGTTTAAGTCTCCTTGTCTGTATCTGTCTCCAGAGACTTCTATTTTCTTGTACTCTTCTCAGCACTTCCTCATTGGTGATTCTGTCTCGCCAGCTGATTTTCTGCATCCTTCGATAGCACCACATTTCTAGGGCCTCTAATCTGCTCTTTTCATGTTTCCCTATAGTCCAGTTTTCACACCGTAAAGGGCCACACCCCAAACATAAGCTTTCATAACCCTCTTTCTTGTCTAAGTGACTAAGTGACATGACTAAGTATGAAAAAATAGGCAATTTCCACTGTGATAAAATTTATCCCGACCGGTTTTGCTTTTTACAGCATCTTTAGCTGCTGAAGATGCTGTGTGCTCACCTGCAGATGCTATAAAAAGCAAAACCGGTCTGAATAAATTTTATCACTGTGGGAGTTGCCTATTATTTCATACTTAGTGCGTAAAAACATTAGCGTGGACCGTGGCACTCGATGGGAGCATGGACGATCGGAAAAGTTGACCAGAACATACTAGAATTCTTCGAAAATTTGTTCTACAGGAAGATGATGGAGATAAAATGGACGAAAAAGATAAATGACAAGTTTACTGGAGAGTACATGAGGAAAGGAAAATATGGAGCTTTACACAGATAGGAAAAACCAGACGGATTGGACACACCCTGAGGCACAAGGTGAAGAACATAATCAAAGGTAAAATAGATGGAAAAGTTCCCAGAGGAAGACCCAGAAATGAGTTTATAGGACCAAATAAAGAGGAAAGTAGAGAGAAAGCGCCACCAGGAAGGAAGGGAACAAGCATAAGAGAGGTAAGTGTGGAGGGAAGCAGTCAAACGATCTTAGGATTGAACGACACACGAGGATAAAATATTTCATAAAACAATAGCGTGTGATCAGCAAGAGACTCAGAAAATACAAGCTGAGGTACTTGTAACATAACATCACATCAGGTTCAAGGTGACATGATGTTCATAATTTCAGGACCCATCTCTAACTGTACGACTAATTGAAGTGATAAAATGAGAAATATACTGCCCTACAGCTAGATACGAAAAAACCCTCTTCTCAAGGACCTTAATTGTAAGTAAGATACACATAAGACAATATGTAACTATGGAGAGATCCAAGGCACAAAGCAAAGCTAGTTTAAAAGAAAATAAAGGTACAAATTTTCTTTATATACGTTAAGAGACCTACTATATTTAATAGAACTGGTTAACGAGTTCCATATTACAGTCGAGCGGACTACAAATGACAGGCGATTATTATTCGGTCGATGAGCGGGGCAGTACATGTTGGAAGAGTCACTCAAAGTAGATATGATTCGAGATGGTGGGGCGCTGTGAAATAAGTCGTGGTGATAGCTCGGCTCTCTCCGGGAAAATAAAGTATTTCTTTACAGAGTACATTATTACTTGGCTCAAAAAATTAACCGAGAGTTAAAAAAGCAAGCATGACTGAAGTAGTTCGTTTGGATTTTTTATGCTCATTACCTCTCAGTTTACCCTACATCTCCTCGGGGCCGTCCGCCCATCAGCTGTGGTCCATGTAATAGACAGCCTGGGAATGAGGATGCCGGAAGGAATGTATCAGAACCATTCGTCGCATCGATATGCAATGGCTCCGTGCCATCCTCATATTCCGACCAGTTTTCCCCATCCTTACGTGAGGTTGGTGGGGATCGTCTCCTCCACCCCTTCGAGATAAACCCTTTCTCAAGATAACCTCTTCACCCCCACACGTTAAACCCTTCCCACCCTCTCGGAAACTTCCTCCGCCCCCACGAGTATCCTAGCAACCTCCTCGACGCTCCCATTTCCACCCACCCTCCCCTCGATACCGAACGCTGACTACGAAATTTCCGAGGGTTTTAGGGGAACCCATCCTCCCCCATAACCCTGGCAACCCGGCCCCCCTTATTCCCTCTTTAGGAGACCCTCGAGGATCTTGGGGAACATGTCACTAAGAGAGTGTCGAACGAGAAAGGGTTCTTGCTTACGGCGGAGGTGGAGGAAGAAGGGGGAGGGCGAAGGAAGGGGGGAAGGAGAGATGTCACAGCAGTAAAATGGGGTCCTTGGGAGAGAGAATGATGCCCCGGGTTCCAGGGATGAGGAAGGACCTCAGGATATGGGTTTCTGCTCCGGGTAGTCGACCGTGCGCCATCCATAAGGGCCGGGTTAAACGAGGGGGAGTCCTCTCTCTCTCTCTCTCGGTTTAAGGGGCCGAATGTGACCACCTTTGCCGGAGGGAGGAGGAGGAGTAGGTCGTGGGAGGTGAGGAGGAGGTGGCGCCTCCTCGCGTGTGGAGGAAATATTACTCACCTCCTCCTCCTCCCCAATACTCGTCCCGTCCACCGCCGAGAACAAGAGGATAACGCCGCCTTTAAAGGCGAGTAATAAAACCATTTTTCAATTACGCCCTTAAGTCTTCGCAGGCTCTTCGTTCCAGCGCACGTGTCTGGCCACTGAGGAAAGTGAACTACCTTCCCGATCTCAGATACGGGGACTTTTGCTCGTATTGTAAGGATTTAACTTCAACGACTTTGGATGCAAAAAGTAAAAATACAATGCCACCTTCCACATGCTACTCGGCTACCGAAGAAGATCCTTTATAATAGCCACAGTATGTTTCCTTTCCAAAGTATTTTCAAGCCTTAAGGTAGTCCGAGTGAAATATCATTTGACTTAGAAATCAATGAAATTGGTCTCATTTAAAAGAAAAATATCTCACCTATCCAATGACACCAAACATTCTACCCCTTACCACATTACTTTCGGAGATATTGGCTAAAAAAATACCAGCTCTTTTACATGGGAAACGGTACGTGCATGCACTCCAGAGTGACATCATTTACAAAATGAGGTATTTCTAGCACTAAATTGTAGTAAAAAAAACTAACAGTGTGTAGTTTGTATGTTTTCTCAACTATATTTGAAAATTAATCGTATTGTCACCACAGTAGGTTCTTGGGTATCACAAAAAACCTTCCGTTTTGAAGGAGTTTCAAACGCATCGCGCGAAAAAAATGTGTCAAGTCATAGACTTACTTAGATATTTGCATTTAATTACTTACAATTTCTGCCTTATAAAACTATATAATTGCACAATTAATATACAATATTTAATTGATGTGTCCTAAAGCTAGTGTAATAAAACTTATATTTAGAATTTGGTCTCTATTATGACTAGGGAACTATCTCGCTCGGACTACCTTAACAGGGCTTTTAAGAATTGTGTAATCACTAGCGGGTGACTCCGTTGAAGTAATTGCGCGGCTAGTTCCGTGGGTATTTGAAAAAGAGCTTTTAAGTATTAATGGTGGGAATGGGGATATCTGGGAAAATTTATATTTTTCTGTGGCGTAGAAAAATGATTTATCGTGGATAAATTCATAAAAAATTATATTAGGTGAGTAATTCTACTAAAGAGGATGGCTAATCAAGAGAAATCGCCAATAATTTACTAAAGTCCTCGATGCGTAATTGTGCGTCTAAATAATGCGTAGATTTTAAAGGCTTATTTAAATTCCGGTAAACTCAAGCATGAAACAATTTAATGGAATAAATAGCGTTGCAGTCTACACTTCAAGAAATTATTTTAATCATAGAAAATTATATTCTTCTACATATGCGTATTTGGTGTCAAGCTATAACTGGTAAATGCAACTAATGGCGCGGTTTTTTGAGTTATAATTATTTTTTATGGCTACATGTATTAAAATACAGGGAATTCTCAGGTTTCGGATCCAAAAACGATTTCAATTTCTCATTTCAGGGTGATTATTAATTACAGGTTATTAAGACAGCATACGGCGTTGAATGGGTTTTCAGTACATTACTCAGTGAATTCATCGCGATTTTAAGGCAAGGTGCTGTTCATTCAAAAGGTCGTCAAAAAGAATATTTTGGCCGAAAATATTTAACTATTTTCTGTCCAATGGCAAAAATTCAAACTAATTGCCGTCGTATCACAAAAATCATTAAGAACAGTCAATTCCCAAAAGCTATTAAATATCGATTAAAGTGTTTTCAGATCAAAAATTCTGCAATTGAGGGGGTTTCGTTGGATAATCTTGCAAAATGGCCATGCCTAAACACATCACCCTTTGCGGGTGTGTGATATCAGTCCTTGATACAGACTCTGGCCCAGTTTACGATTAAAACGAGCTCACGAAGAAAGTCCAAACACGATGCTAGGTATGCCGATCCCTACACGAGTTAAAGGGAGTGAAAATTCGTGAAGTTAGTTTATTTTAATGTACACAATATCTTTCCGATTTCCTGGTGAATAATTTTTTCCGTCGAGATACAATAGCCATACATGAGATACTGGTCTCTCTGGGTAAAGATCAATTATTCGAAAAATTTCATGTTGATCACATATGTTTTGAACGATTAATTGTGTACGGAACTCTGGACAAATCCGACTAATAGAGTGGGTGTTATGCATCACCTTAAGATGATTCAGGAAAATAAAACGTAAAACGATTCAGAATCATACGTTTTGGGAATTTTTAAATTAAGTCAAAAAAATGATCCCCTGCCTTAAAGCATTAACATTCCCGTCAGACCAACCATCCACATTATTTATTCCTAAGTAAATTTAAAGTTAACCGGTATTCAAAGAGGGAAAGGGTGGAGAATGTTTCCTGAGTGTTAAAAGATTAAACGGTTAGATAAATGGAAATTAGGTCAGTGTAGGGTGGCCAAAAACCAGAATATGCAATTATGATTGCTTATAATCATTTGCAATTACACTGAGCCATAGACATTTTATTTTATCAACATAGTATTTTATGATCATATAGAAAAAAGGAGAATTAAATATTAAATTATAGGAAAAAATATTAATTAAATCCGCATAGAAACGTAAATCTAGCTAAAAAAAAGCATTATCGGTAGAACAGACATGTAAATGTCCAGAAATGAACGGTAGAATAGTTACTTAGACGCAGAAAAATATTCCCAGACTTCAGACTCTACCTCCAACATTCCGCCAGCAATTCATCATGGAGAATTTGCATTCATTGGAAATATTACGTTGAATAAAATGGAAGAAACAAGAGAAAATCTAGGCAACTGTGAAACATGGGAACGTTAAAAATTGTAAATTATGGCTATGAATTCAAATCGGGCGAGAGTCTAGGAATAAAAAAATACGGCAGCGGTTCGAGGCTGGCATAAATGTTTGCAGAGTTGAAAAACGAGAAAAAAATTCGACGCGTGGGCGAGCTTTGAGCATAAAAGAGGCAGGCTGCGGAGAGTCGGCAGCCTCTCGCCGAGAGTATATCCCCCGTGGGGACCGAACGAAGGAGGCGCCGATGAGAGAAATATAGGCCGGGAAGATTCCCGCGATGAAAACCTTGACTCGGAAACTTCATGACGCGCATTTATCACGCCGCCTGGAAATAAAAACTCGCTTGTGACCATTCCAAGCTCAGCTGATACACCTTCCATTTTCATGTTTTTTGCTGGTCAATGACCTCGTCACAGGACTGACTTTAAAAATGGTGGACGAGTTAAACTCTACGAAACAAACTTTCAGTATTGCACATGTGGATAAAAGGGACGTATATATTTATTAATACGCATAACTCTCTGGATATAAAATCATCGATAGGCTGCAGTTTAGGTGAACCAACAGGTATTAAACTTACAGAAATGTGATATATCGATACTGAAAGAACCCGATGAAAAAGAAATATGCGTGGGTAAATTGTAAATTTCAAGATAGCCAGCGCTCGAGTGATCTTCTACGTGGTGTCTTTTGGTGACAAAAATGTCTCCAGCCGTCCTGCTGGCGTCTTCAGGACCGATAAGCCTTTCGTTATTAGATATTTTTTTCGTTGGCCAACAGCTTCGTCAGAGAACTGACTTCATATGTGCTGGGCGAGTTAAATACTAAACATAAACTTTGCTTCAGAACTGAAGACGCCAGAAGTATAGCTGGGGAAAGTGTTGTCACTAAAAGACACCACGAGAGGAACACCCGAGAGCTGACTATCAAAAGGCTAAACGCCGCGAAAACCTTATCAGTTCTGAATTTATCAAGCAAGTTAAGCCTAGCGTGTAGCCTCCGAGTCTCTAGGGCCTCCAATCTTAATCCCTCTTAAAGTTGTGATACACTACATGTTCGCTTGTAGCAGTTTTTATTGAGGCGTGCAGTTTCCGTTTGTATTTTACTAATTTTTTGGTTAAATATTCATGACCAGGGTCCCAAATGCTCGCGACGTATATGAGGTGGGACTATACTCTGTGGTTTTAGCCTTGACGGAGTGGAATCGAAACATGACTAAGTATG
Source organism: Ceriagrion tenellum (assembly GCA_963169105.1). Lineage (NCBI taxonomy): Eukaryota > Metazoa > Arthropoda > Insecta > Odonata > Coenagrionidae > Ceriagrion > Ceriagrion tenellum. Next base: position 106,087,684 of record OY720643.1, read on the forward strand.
AAAAAATAGGGAACTTCCACTGTGATAAGATCCACCTGAAGATGCTGTAAAAAGCGAAAGCGGTTGGAATAAATTTTATCACAGTGAAAGTTGCCTAATTTTTCATACTTAGTAATGAGGTGTGGCCTAACCAGAGCGAAGTAGCATCTCTCTTTGACTTTTTCAACCGAGGACCTTCCTATTATACGTTTAACAAAACCTAATTTCTTTAGTGCTGTGCCACGCATATTTTATGTGTGTTCCCCACGATATATCAGAAGTTATGGTAATTCCAAGATATTTTACTATACATGAAGTGTTGTGGTGGAAGGGAAAGTGTACGTCAAAGTGAAGTGGTGGGAAAACGAAAAAGATGGGTGGGAAGGAGAACATGTCGATGCTACCTTGTGCAAGTAGGAAGGGAAGAAGAGGATTGAATGTCAGAGGCGAGGGATGAGGACGAGAATGACGGCGTGGAAGGGAGGACGGACAAGAGACAAGAAGAAAGTCGTCGGGAGTGGACACACTCGCTCGGGTCATCCCTCCAATGAAATATTGACGGATGGTTTTCGGGGTGGAGGGAAGGCGCGGAGGGAGGGTTAAAGTGGAGGACGGGGTGTTTCTCCCGTGGGAAGAAGACGGAGATGGAGATACGGGGACGTGGATGATGCACAATGCATGCGTCGAACCCTTCGTTTCGGTTCCATTTGAGTGCGACGCGAGTGAGGGGCGGAGAAACGTGGGGTGAGTGGCGGGGGTGAGTGGCGAGTCGGGAGGGGTGGGGGAGAGCAAACCTCAATATTGGGAAAGTATGGACTACCCAACCAAAACAGACCGATCCAATACCTACATGAATAAGATTGTGAGTAAACATGTTTCTGCAAGGAAAAAAAACTCGGAAAGTTTAAGCGAGTTGGGTCCTAGTTTTTGTGATGTTTCATGTACAACCAGTTGAAAAGCTGACCGAAACAGGTTAAATTTTAGAAGAAATTGCCAAAACATTATTTATAAAGTAATTAATTCAATAGGCACTTATATGTGGCATAAAACTTGAATGAAAACACCATAATCAACTATGGTACACATTAAATAATATCTAAATGTCAAAAAGTCCTTTGCAACAGCATTTTTGGTGTAGCATACGGAGCTTTTAGCGAGGAGTTTTCTTTGTGATATATCCATTTTGAAAAAATAACCTTCAGGCTATGAGTCATTTAGTGGGGAACATAGAAGCACGGGTGTTCAATAACGTTTGTATTCTCCCGTCGGTACAGGTCTGCGCAATATGAGCAAATAAACCGAGAATGAGTTGGTTTCGGCGAATTCTCCATAATTATAGAAGATTATAGAAGATTCTTTGTTGTTTTGGCACTGCTATTTTTTCAAAAATACGCCTTGCGCCGCACATTCGGAGATTTCCTTGGGTTTTCCGTGGCCCTAAATGCTCCGTTATCACATCAATGGCGGCCGTATGGTGTAAAATGGCTGTGAAGACCCGTTTCGACAAAGCTAGGGATATATAGAATCGAACAACCCCGCCAAAAATGCAGAGTCCTCTACATTACGCCAACTACACTGCAAGACTGTAGTGTAGTTGGTACAATGTAGAGGACTCTGAAATAAATGAGAACACGCTTGCCATCTATTGGCGCCATTCTGTATCACTGCGCCTGGCAAGTGAAGCGCTCGTCCGCCTAGCCTTTCATGTAGTGGAAACGTGGTTGTAGTGTAGTTGGCGCAATGTAGAGGGCTCTGACATAAATACGAGCATATTTGCCATCTATTGGCGCATTTCTGAAACACTGTGTCCAGCAAGTGAATCACACGCTCGTACGCATAGCCTTTTATCTAGTGGATACCACAATTTTTGTAATGCCACATATTTTCCTCGGTTATCAGCATCGATTGAAGACAAACGATGTCCTTACTTCTCTAATCTAGAGCTTTTAGGGACGAGGAAGTAGCAGAACCATCGAAAGAACGAGGCGGCGAGCGTGTCCGTTCGTTCCTCCCCATATCGGTGTGCGCCGAGGGTGGGGAGAGGGTTAGGAGGGCGGTAGGGAGGAGGAGGGCGGGTAGAGTGAGGCGCGGTGAAGGAAATTTATATGCGCTTATGGGGAGGTGGTAGAGGGGGGAGGTTCCATTTCCCATTAACCGCTCGTTTTTATTTTAATAGGTTGACGGAAAAGGGATCCCCTTTGAATTTAAATTGACCCGTTAATAAATTGATAGGATCTTGATGCAAGGGAGGGGGTGGAAAGGGATGCGGTGTGGGTAGGAGAGACGAAGTAGGATATTTTTTTCACGCAAAATGGGGGAAAATATTCATTTCAGAAGGAGGGACATGGGAAAAGAGGAGAGAGAGATATATTTCAACATTTTTTTTAATTCATTAACATACCAGGAGAGCAGGGAGGGTGGGGAGGGGCTTTCCAGGGGGTCAAACGGTAACTTTATAAAACGTCGCTCAGGTGATTACATTACAGTGAGATGGATGGGGTAGGGAGGGTGATTGCTTTCCTTTTGGTGAAATGTTGGGCTGGAGTGTTATATATATTTTTTTTTCGTACAGCTCCAGCAAACCGCCGCGCTGGTTAAGGAAGAATTAAATTACGAAAATCAACTTGCAAATGTCAAAGGATATTGGTCCAGTGCGTTTAAGGGAATCATTTTTTTAGATGAATCTTCAGGAAAAAAAGCGGCTCTTGCATCACAAGCAGTTATCATCTTTCTATACGATCAAATTGGATTTCCCTACGGGTTGCGTTCGGGGAGAGAAATGACAGAATTTCCTTTCATGTTTTTTTTTTCTGTTTGCTCCCCTTAGATTTGCTACGTCCCATTAAACTTGAGAAAATTTTCAGTTACCCAAGTCTCGTTCCAATTTTTGGAAGTCAATATATTCCTCAAGTTCAAATTCCTGTCGGCCTCTTGTGTCTTGACATTTCTATCATTGAAAAATTTAAAACTGAAGATTTTTTAAATTCTGAAATCGCATTCAGTTGAAAATTTCCAAAGTTTTCGTAAAATAAACACTAAACGATCATATTTGTTTTCAAAACATGGAATCATCATTCATTTGATAATCGAATAAGGTTTTTAATATGCTTAGTGGCCTCAATGTACTATGGAAGTAACCATAATACAATGCAATTTGGATGTATTTAATAGATCATTAACTCTTGTATGTGAAAACAAATGAAAATTATAATTTATATAGCGAAAGTTTGGCCAAACATATTATACTAAATACCTATAATTGTATGCCTAATCAACTACATAATCTAAAAGGTGTGGCAATTATTAAGAAAAAGATCAAAGAATGGTTATTTAACGAAATTAGGAATTTGTAATCTTATAATAATCTATTACACTTATGGCAAAGATATATTTTTCCTCATTGTTTTACAGGTTTGGTCAATTTTTCAATGTCATAACATTGATTTTTTGACTTACATTAAAAAATACATAAATTTCCAAACATTGCATGTAACAAATGATACTAGTTCGCATAAACCCCCCTCGAAATTCGCCTTGAATGAAGATGGCTTGGTGGTGTATCTGGCTAACACACCTGACCGGCAATTGGGAGATCCGGGTTCGACTCCCGGTCAAGTCAAATGATCTTTTCATAGCGAATTTCAACCCTGGTGTAAAAAATACATAAACTGAAATATAACAATTCTACTTCAAATATACTGCATTTGTAACATTCCGCTTTGAATGAATATTATGGAACCTTCTGACAAGCCATATGGCTTAGAAGGATGAAGGATTTATATATACAATAAAGACATTATATTATTTTGAATAATTTACTATCGCGAGCGAGGTGAAAGTAGTAGTTAATTGACTTGTCTTATAGGAATGAACAAACCGGGAAAAAAATAATCGACACAGTCTAACAATTGGTTCTGGACGAATAGATCCTTTGGGTAAATACTTATTCAAATAAAAGATGAGTGTAGCAGACTAAATTTCTTTGGATTTAGTATATTTTCTGCTGCTATCCGAGTCCATATGAGTAACGATGGGCAAGCTATGCCATAATATGCTAAAACCATGGCTGGCTTTCTGTGTAATTATGGAAGTGTTCTTCCTCTTCTGAAGATGCATATTCATAATGAACTCAAAGTTAGTGCCAGCACTATTTCTTATGCTTAAAACTTGCTACAAACTACTATCAGCTTTAAAAATAAAAAAAATTGCTCCGCGAGTATATTTTCCCCCTAGATACAGCTCAGACATACGACTACGGACGGCCACCGAACTGAAGTAGAAGTGCTTTGCTCTGCATTGCTATGCATTTCATTGTTTTACGCCCACTTATACGGCTCTTCAATCGTAAAAAAATAACAAACAAAAGAACTCTGCCCGGCCGCCGTACTCAAGTGAAAAGTGGCTCACAACAAGAGCGTCGAAGGCAGAAATCGTATTTCTTATTATGTTGCAGAAAAAAAGACACCCTTTGTATGTACCTCGTCGACCTCTGATATTAAAATTTTTTCGCTCGCAACAGCGTTAGCTTGCGAATATGCGCGCTCGTATGCACTTGAAACAGGAAGAGACTATCGCCTTGACCTTCGTCTCCCGACTTGGGATGATGCCTCGGGATTACTTAAAGATTACCCAGCGAGATGAATAGTCCTCCTCTCTACTTTTATAGCCGTCCCCCATATTTTTCACCAAGGATTTCCTTCCACGGAAGTGTTCCCTCTCCTGAGTCGCCAGCTCACCCTTGAGACTCGCTCGCCAATAGAGCAGCGGGGATCAAAGGAACAATAACAACACAGTGAAGCAGTGTCTCTTTTCTTTCGATCGCTTGGCCTTTTCCCACCTTAATTTTTTTCTCTGAATGGCCAAGAAGATCCCCCTTGAATCCTTCATGGGCTGATCCTCCTTCTCCCCTCCCCCCTCCGTTCTTAAGGCTTTCTGTCAATCGGCCCCGACTGTCCTCACGGGAAGAAGAAAAATTCCGCGGGTGTATGCTCGAAACGAAGGCTGACAGGGAACATAAGACTCTTCCTAAGTACAAATGTAGTAGTAGAAGTAGTAGTAGTAGTAGTAGCAGTGGGGTTGATAGGTGCGTCGACGACATGGTCATTTTGCACCACTACACGTCATAATTATAGAAAAAATATATACACTGCATATTATGATATCATAATAAAGTACTTAAGTAAAGTAAAGTATAAACGCTGAGTCAAAATTAAAAATAATTTCACATCCTTAAAATACTATTAAATAGGCCAGTTTCATTTAAAAATGCCGTAACTCGGTTGAGAACACCTGGGTCATCGCCTTGAATGTACCCCAGGTCTCCCACTAGCTGCAGCCTGTTACGCACCACCCGATATCTCTCACACTCCGTAAGGATATGTCGAACGCTAAGAGGACAGTCGCAGTCATCACATCGTGGTGGTGGTTTTCTCTTCGGTGAAGAGGAAGGAGTGGGTCAGAGGGTAGTGCCCTATCCTCAGTCGTGTTATGACGACTTCTTCTCGGCGACTCTTCCTGACGGATTCAGATGTATTACCTAGCATATTACAGAGAATTAAAAAACCAGGTATGCACATGCAAAAATGTTCTTTTTCATAAATTCCATTTTCTCAGGCGAGATGTTCGCAGAAAAATCCTTCCTGTGAAAGTCATCACAAAAATGCAAGACCTATACTGTGGGTGGAGTAAACATAAAGTCTTAAGATGCAGTAAAATATCTTGGAATTACCTTAACTTCTGATATATCGTGGGAATTACACATACAGAACATATGTGGCGCAGCATTAAAGAAACTAGGTTTTGTTAAACGTATAATAGGAAGGTCCTCGGATGAAAAAGTGAAAGAGAGATACTACTTCACTCTGGTTAGGTCACATCTCGAATACGCCGCGAGCATTTGGGTCAAATAGATTAAACAAAAAAAAAATAAAATAAATACAAAGGAAAGCAACGTGGTTCGTTAAAACTGCCACGAGTGTACATATAGTGTCTCAAACATGTAGTGTATCACAGCTTTTCGAGGGATCACGGTGGGAGCCTCTAGAGACTCGGAGGCTACACGCTAGGCTTAATTTGCTTGATAAATTCAGAACAGATATTTTTCAGAGCGATATAGAGAATATTATCATGACTCCTCACTACATCTTTAGGTCTGACAGATGCGATAAAATAAGAGGGATACACTGCCGAACAGATAGGTACAAGAACTCGTTCTTTCCGCGGACAATAAGTTACCACAATAAAAATTGAGCTCCACTAAATACACTCGTATAACATGTGTCAGCATTCCATCTCCAAAAACTTACACCTTTACACGGCTGTTGACCTAACACCCCCTGCCACACGCCCATATGGCGGCTCGCAGAGTGTTACGTGGATGTAGATTGTTCGAGAGGTTTCATTTCCGTCATAGTGGCCGGGGACTCGGGAGGGGCTGGGCAGTTATCGCTGCCACGTTCGACATCCATTGGAAAATAGCTACGCTGCTGCTGGGCCATGCGTTCGGATTGGACGGAGTGACCTAAGGATACGACCGTCTGCATGCGGGCTGCAGTTGATTCCGCCCGTGCTACGCAGGACGGAATACTCTTGATGCTCGCTACTAGTGAGCTCTTAACTCCACCGACCACACCTGTGATAAGGACTACCAGCTAAACAGAGATATTACATTTGCTTAAGCTCAAAAACTGGTCTCAATGTTTCGTCCGTATTTCCATCTCTTTTGCACCCACGCACGTTTATTGTGTTATTAATTACTATATTCCAGGATACTCGAATGAAGAAGATACTAGGCAATTATCGGAGACTTCAATCTGCACCGACGTCACCGATAAGATGATTTCATATAGTATAATCATGTGTTAGCCGATGAGAAAACACTGCTAATCAGAGAAATAGCGATTAAATCTAATGGAATTTGAAAAGAACTCGTTGAATGTATCGAAATGACAGTTACATGTGATGACAAGTTGAAATGATATTGTTTATTGCTCCATTCAGTTTCTGCTACAGTAAAAAATACGTGGAATCATTTTTAGAATAGGAAACTTTTTCGTAATATCGACGATGACGAGAGTTTTATTACTCGCTCACCAGCTGGTTGTACTGCTATGCTACTCCAAAGCATTACTCGTTAACCGGAAATTGATTTTTAAAAACTGCAACTATAGGGCGGACATGTATTCGAAACACGTCAAACGCACGGGCGGAGTGGTACACATTTTCGTTTCTTATTTCCGAAATTCTGTCGAAGAGGATGCAAAAAAAAAGAACAGCAAGTTGCGCTCGAATTCCGAGTCGCAGCCAGCAAACGCGATTTTACCCATTGAAGGAAAAACTTTGCGCGGTCGAATGAACAGTTATATACACCCAGCAGAGCGTGTACATAAAATAGATGTATCCCGCAACATAGAATCGGTATATGGTATCCTTTCCCGTCACGAAATCCAGTGGCGCTGCCTGTGGGAAAAGTAGGAAAAGGTCGAAGAATGGAGCCAAAGGAATGGGTAGTATGGAGAACCTGAGTTTAAAGGAGGGGGAGGGGCGGGCGGTTTCCAAACGGCTGCGGGTTAGCGACGACCTTTGTCTCACGGTAGGGTGGGACAATAACTGTCCAATGAACGTCGATGAACACTCTAGGGGTAAATAATCGATATCCAATGCTATCGGAAACAGTTTGCGTAGGGAACCTTTGCGCCATCAGTAAGTTACTGAGTTGTGTTATTTAAGATTCATAAAAAAATTGCATGGACCGACGAATAAAAGAGCTGTTGAAGATGCAATTTTATGTTCAATAGATTCAACCAAGATTAATGAATGGAAAAAGACTGAAAAATTTCCAATCTGTGAAATAGTCTACAATTTAAATCGTCCCCTGCCGGAGACGATGAGAGAAAATAAGGAAGCGGTTTTGCCTGATAATACAAAATTTACAAGTTTTCAAAAAGTTGAAGAATGGCTAAAAAAAAGAATGCAATAGTGGAACTCTTTTGTTAGATATGGCATCGTATGCAAGAGATATAACATTTTCAATACGTTTTTATGTCAACAAGATAACATTTATATTTCATGAGTGTTCTTCTAATTACGCTGAACGGGGGAAAGTTTCTACACATACTTCAAATAAGTGTTATAATTGCAATTAAGGCTCTGTTTCACCAAGTTTACTTCCAGTGTACAATTTGCAAATTTTTAAACAGTTAATCGGTGAAAACATTCACCACTACCAATAAATATGATGCCTAACCTAATTATTTCACATAACCAGATACGCTCATAATGCCAAACAGTCTCTCGAAATTTAAATTCCGGCGTCGGCATTAGCCTGCTCTTTACGAGAGGCGCCAAGAGGAACCCGTTTAACGTCTCATCCGACAGTTGAAGTAACGTTGAAGTATTCTCAACTTCAATGTCTCCATTAGTCTTCTAATAATCAATTTCTTCCACTTCGCTCTTATTTGGCCACACCTCAAATACGCCGAGAGCATTTGGGACCCTGGTATTAAAGGTTTAACTAAATTAATTGGTAATATACAAAGAAAAGCTAAGCTGTACGCTTCGTTAAAACTTGCTAAGAGCAATCGTATAGTGTTTCACAGCAATTGTACGGATAGTTTGGGAGCCCCTTGAGATTTGAGGGCTACACGCTACGCTTAGGTTGCTTGAGAAATTCAGAACTGGTGTGTTTCAGAGCGACACACAATATTATCATGACGCCTCACTACATCTCTAGGTCTGACAGAAGCGATAAAATAAGAAAGATACATTGCCGAACGATTAAATACAAAAATTCGTTCTTTCCGCGCAATAAGCGACCCCAATAAAAACTGAGCTCCACTAAATACACTCCCATAATACACGATACAATTTCACCTCCCAAAACCTTACATCTTTACACCTTACCTTTACACGGCTGGTGTCTTAACTCCCCCGCCACCCACCTATACGACGGCTCAGTGGGAAGATTGTAGTTGTAGATGTATGTATCATAATTTTCTCCGTCAATATTTCAGGTGTGATGAAAACAAAATATGATTGAGTTTTAGATAGATAAGGGATATCTCTTTAAAACGAGCATTTTCTTTTTTTTTCTAAATTCTGGTCATTTAAGATTTAAAAAATTTTATTATGCCAACTTATTCGATCAACTGATTTTTCAGGTCGCAAATACTCTGAAATATAACGAGGTTCCAAACCAAAATCCATTGAGATACATTGACGAACAGATAGGTACAAAATCTCGTTTTTTTTTCGCACAATAAGTGACCACAATAAATACTGGTCTCCACTAAATATACAATATGCTTTTTAATTTGGCATTAGAAAAGGTCATGTGACAGACTGTGACAAATTATCCAGGAGTAACGATTTTTAATAGGATGAATCAATTTATTGCGTATGCTGATGACCTGGTGACTCTATCAAGAAATAGTAGAGTAAACGAGGAGACATTTGTGCATCTTGTTGAAGCAGCTGAAACCCTGGATTTGAATATTGACGAGGAAAAAATGAAATGTATGATGTTGTCCAACAAACAAGTTGAAAGAGGAGAAGACAGAGATAAAATATTCAACCAAATAGATGTAGTAGAGAACTTTAAATATTTAGGGACAATAGTCATAAAGAATAACTCGTTTGCAAAAGAGATTGAAGCGAGAATTGCAGCAGGAAATCGAGTATACTATTCTTTGCAAAAAGTTTTCGAAGCAAAAACCATTGGCAGAAATACAAAGAAAATAATAAATAAAACTGTCATCAGGCCAATAGTCACTTATGGTTCGGAGGCATGGACGTTGACGGTGAGAGATGAGAATTTGTTACAGAGGTGGGAAAGAAAAATTCTTCGGAAGATCTATGAACAAGTCAATGAAGAAGGAATGGAAGGAATGAGGAGTTACATCAGCTATATGGGGAAGATGGAATATTAACAGTGATTAAGAGATCGATAATTAGATGGGCAGGGCTTGTGCAAAGAATGGGTGGGGAAAGGGTAATGAAAAATGTTTTATAAGGAAAACCAGAGGGAAGAAGGAGTGGAGGAAGACCCAGAAAAAGATGGGCGGAGGATGTAGAAGAGGGTTTGAGGAAGCTGGGGATCCGGAGGTGGAGAAAAGTAGCGGAGGACAAAGAAGTTGTTGGAAGTTGTGAAGAAGGCCAGGGCCCTACATGGGCTGTAGCGCCGAAGGTGATGATGATGACTATATACACTCCAATAATACACGTCACACCTGCCAAACCTTACATCTATACACAAATGGTGTCACTACGCTCCATGCCACACGCCCAAGCGGCGACACGCAGGGTAGTATGCAGATGTTGATCATTAGATTAAATTCATAGAATTTTCCTCCATGTACGATTAGATTTCAATATAAATTTCATACGAATAACCTACTTGTATTTGTCAATTAGAATACATTTTTAAAAGCATATGAAAGCATTTGTTTTACAAATCCCCATTATGACGCATATGTTTTCAGGCAGTAAATGAGTGATTAATTGAATCTACAGCTTAGGTTGTGAGATGCCGTGAATTATGTGGGCGTTGACGATATTGAAATATATCTCATGTAGACCCTTTGGGGCAGAAAAGCAATCGCTAAAAAATATTTTCCGCAACTGAAATTCATCGTGTCTTGATACTCCGCATTCATGATGACCTCCATTGAAAATGATAATTTAAAAATATGAAATTGGTGGAAAACGTCAGGAGTCAAACACTGGCCCGCTAACCTCTGCAATGGAAGGGTCACATAGGTTGAACGGGGCTACACGACTGGTGTCCTAACACTCCCTGCCACACGACCATGCGGTGGCTCGCAGGGTATTAGACGTAGATGTAGATGTTATTCGATAGGTACTTATCGTGAGTAGATTATCGATACTTTCGTTATGGGACCTACCAGATCCCCACCTCCGCGGGAGACAGTGTGAAGAGAGAAAAATGGAGAAGAAAAAAGAAAGATGGGATATGTAGGGAAAAAAGGGATCGCACCCCGAAAAGAGAAGATGACTGGGGAACAAGGGTCGCGGGAGAGGGCCCGGCGTTCCTCTGGAGGGGTCGATTGGGAACAAGGAGTAGGAAAAGGGTATTTTCGGGGCGAAATGAAAGCGCGAAGTGTTCGGGGGAACGGAGAGAGGAGAGGCGGGCGAACACCGTAATGCATTACATGTGGATATCGATCATGGCCGTTCCCTCTCCCTCTCCACCGCTACCTTCGCCGACCGAAACTGTTTCCCTATCCCTCCTTTCCCTGTTTATCACACATATCTTCCCTTCTCCGGCAAGCGACCCCTCAACTACCCTCTTCCTCCCCCCCCCAAAAAAAAACGAGTGCCATGGCATCGATCTCCATTCCCACGGCTCCCCGTTGGAATTCCACTCTCTCTCTCTCTCCCTCCTCCCCAGAAAGAGTGACTCCATCCCTTTATCTCCTTCCGAAATAAAAAAAAGAAAGAGTGTGCGACACCACCTTCATCTTTTGGCGGTGGAAACTATTTCCTCCCGACACCCAAGCTCATCCATCCACCTCACAAATTTACATCCACGGGCATCGTGGTGCACGGGTGTACATGACCGCTCTCATCCCTAAATTCAACCCTCTATGGACGGCATTATGAAACATCAGCATGAAAAAAATACTGCTACTATATTAGTTTTTAAAAAGTGTTATTTAAGCATTTAAAAAACATTTCAACTTTTTTGATAATAACAATTATTTTGAATTTGGATTGGATTTGGATTTTTTGGGGCGGTGACCGACAGCTAAGGTCATTTGCGCCGTAAGGGAGGAAGGGTGGATAGAAACCCGGCGTCGGCATTAGCCTGCTCTTAACGAAATGCGCCAAGGGAACCACGCCTCATCCGACAGAAGGAGTACTGCACTTGAAGTGCCCTCCACAAGACACTCAAGTAGAGATCGGGTTTTCTCTGAAAATCATCCATCTCTGCAGGGATTCGAACCCTGGCCGCCCGTAAGGTTAACCTGTACTCTACCCGCCACGCCAACACGATCCCCCAATTCTTTTGAAATGTGACGTATTTGTATTGTATATATTTAATTAAAAATTATACTTTACACAATACTATTTACACCAAGTAAACTTCAACATTACCTTCATAACGTATCTTTTTTAAATTTTTCTAATTTTTTTTTCGTATGACAGCTGAAACCTTTTATTTTAGAGATCCACCAGGCACGCCATGGTCAGTGGATAGCGTCACTCATTTATCTATTCAAAATGTTTGACAAACCGCCGATAGAGATGCCGCTTTCTACACACTTAATCCAAAGCGTTGTAATTCTCTCATGTGCAGCAACTAAAAGGAAAAGCCTCTTAGAAAGCAGATATTTCAATGATTTTAAAACTTAACGTAGTGACTTTAATTCTAGCAGTATTTCGCTACTTTAAGAAATAAATTGTAAGATTTCTACATTTATTAAATTAGATTTCTCAAGACTTTCCGCGGCTGATAAGTAGTTTTAATCAACACTTTATAATACCTTTTTTGTAAAAATGGACTATTTTATGCAGTTTCACGCGCAATTTTTACATGAAACCATGTTAAAATCTCTATTTTTAAGATTGAATTACTGCAAAAATAGCACCATTTTTTTTTACCTCAGATTAGAAAAAGCTCTTCAGAGACACTCTGTTTATATTTTGAGAATTTCTGGAATAAGTGACCCTGAAGCCCAAGGCTCCTTAATCTGGTTTCGGGCTCACGTAAAAAAAATATCTGAGGACTCACAGGAAAGATAACACCGCAAGAAGAATTACTGAGGGCTCGGAAGAAGGACGGAGGGCAAAATGTTGATGGGGTCAAAAAATTTCAGTATGTAGATGAAGTGACCATACACAACCTTCTCTCGGACTAAAAGCGTTTCGTTAACGTTTCATCTTATCAAACGCTCCTTGCTGCTGTGATAATTTCAAAATCCGTTTGAAAGTTTAGGAAAAAGCATAAACTAGGTGCACCATATATCCCACCGTAAACTGAATGGGAATTCATGAGGTATCTATAAATCTGACATTTGAGGAACGATAAGTACAGAAAAGTTTTTCCATCGCAGTTGAAAGGAACAGGTCAAGTTTAAGAAGGAATAGAAAAATAGAAATAGCTATTTGGCTTTCAGCTCTTCAACGTATAAATATCCGAACGCACAATACTCAAATATGATTTTTATTGGTATCTCCTTTAAATATTAAAATATAGAAAATGAGTCATGAGTATAAATCCAATCAAAAGGCTGCCATTGTGTTCAAAACTTATCGCATCTATGAATCACTTCTTTCCTACTCGTAAATTTGCTCTATGCAGTGGCTAACGGTAATTCGCGATCCAGTAAAATTAAATGACTTTTTGAAAGATATAAATTTTCAATTTATCTTTAAACTGGCTCTTGTCAATTATCATCTAGGCCATTGACAAGCAAGAAAAACAGAAAATGTCACCGCTGACGAGCAAACATTTAAATATGTTGCGCCGGAGGACACATGTTGGGGAGGCGTGAAAAGGATTCATTTCTGAATGGCGTGGAGGGAGTGCGGACTCTATTTAGCTGTCAATGCTCTGTCGACTGAAACATTGTACCATTGCCGCCCCGTCATTCACGTGCGATGGTTATCTATGATGTCTGAGCGTGGAAATGGACGTTATTTTCGGTTATTATGCGGGCAAAAATCACCACAATTGGTTGTGTGCGTCGTTCCCGCGAGATGGAGCTGCCATTACCCGGTCTCGTACTGCGGACACGATCGCTAATATTTTATTCGTATACGGGAATTGCAGTGTCGTTCTCAGTTTATTTATTAGCTGGAGCTGACACCGAGGAAAAAATACAGTGGCTGTAGTACAGCACGAGATGAGCATGCATATATCTGTGCTCTATTGTTTTAGACCCCCCATTGCAAAAATTCATGTAAATCAGTAAATAAACTGTACATTGCCTTGTTCCTCATAATATACGAGCAGTGTTTAGAACAGAGAGAAGGGGATAGGGTTCATTGTAATGACTAATTACTACTCTCCCAGATCCTAGGGGGAATGGAATACATTTTAAACTGCAATTAAGTAGGATAAGTGGCGGCCACCCTAATTCGCTCCTGCTGATAGGCGATATCAGCAGGAGCGAATGTTCATGATTGTGGTGGGCTGTATCGTTACTTTGGGGTATCAGTAACTACTCCTTCCTCAGTTTGGAGGTATTCGTTACTTTTCAGTCGTTAATAGTTACTCGTTGCTCTTCTGTCAATGATGTCAAAAGGGGTAGCCTTTTCCGAATACTTCCGAATCTAGGTACCCAAACGAATCGAATCCAGGTCCTCTAACGAATCCAACGAATAGGTACTACCTAATTGACGAATCCAAATACTTTCGACTCTAGCTATCCAAACAAATCCAGGTACTCTAACGAATCCAACGAATAGGTACCACCTACTTGACTGAGTACCCAAACGAATCCGAATACTTTCGACTCTAGGAACCCAAACGAATCCAGGTACTTTGACGAATCTAACGATTAGGTACTACCTACTTGAATGGGTACCCAAACGAATTCGATAGTTCACTCGAATCCAACTACCCAAACAAACGTTCGAGTAGTTGCTTGAATGAATCTGAACGCCGGAATCCTCCAAGTAACGAAATGTAATGAGTAACGAATAGATTTAACAATCACTACCCGTTACTTCGGATCTGGGTGAGTAACGAATACACAAGTAACGATTAGTTACTATTCGCCCACATTTAGTTCATGAATAAACTATAAAGCAATATTGTAAAAACACAGTGTAAGAAAAATATAAATAATTTTGCGTTTCTGGATATAGTTTCTTCATAAATTTCCTAGCATTACATGTACCAATGAATGGCGCGAAATCCCTCGCACGCGTGCATATACACTAAAGGATGAAATTCGCCATAAAAATCACTCGATTTGACCGAGATTCAAACCAGGATTTCCCAACAGGATAACACACCTGACCGGCAATTGGGAGATCCCGGTTCGTACCCCGGGCCAGTCAAATCATTTATTTTCATGGTAAATTTAATGCCTCGGTGTTTTTCTCATTCCGTTACATTTTTGATGTTATAAAACGCTGAGTGTTAGGTGCTGCATTATTTTACGGGAGTCTTCGATTCTTTCGTTGCTCATTTATAACTCAATGAAAATATGCTATGAATGAAAGTTCAATGAAAATATGAGCAAATGACGCTGGAAAATGAGAAAATGATAGAGATCATGAATACGGTTTATACTTTCTGTCTTGCTTAGAACACGCTTTATAATCTAACGAGGTAAATTTTTACTAAAAATTCGAGGGAACACTGATATTCTGAGTATCTTGAGAACATTACTACTATTGAGTTTATCTTTGAAAGATTAAACCCTAGGGAGGCTTGGGGAGACACCCCGACAGTAGGATCATTTCATTGAATACATTTCTTTATGGGTGAATATAGTTACTTTAGGGATGTTTTGGTTAAATTCTGAGTTTTAAGACGCATGGGATTTGGTACCACAAAAAAATACGGTCATTATGTATGTTTTACAGAGACATTCTGTCCATAACATCCAATAAAGTTCACGTTTCAAATAGCGTCCTAATGAAGGAGCCCAATAAAATCGCGAGAAAGCGTAACAAAGGGAATCAAATTGCATGACAGTACTTTTAATATGGCGAAAATTCCTAATTTACAATTTAATACTCTCGGGTTCCTACCTGGATGATGGTACTTTGTGGTATAAACGTTTCGAAGGCGTAGTCTGCCATCGTCCTCAGGGTGAATTTGGCATCGCCCTGTTGGAAACCCGAGAGTTTACATTCTAAGCATTCGCCGGGAAAGTCTGAAATCTATCTGATTTATGTGTATTTGTAGCCATAAGGTAGAGTAATAGAGTGATTTCAAATCAAATGCAAATAAAAGACGTGGAAAATGCCTCAATGCCAAAATTCCTCCACGGCAGCATAGATTGTGCCTCGCCGCGTCAAATGACTCACTTCGCCAGATTATTTTCAATAGAATCATCGAAATAGGAATGAAAATCCTTCCGAAAGATTCTTTCCACCACTGGCAAACTCCAAATTTGGGCTAAGAAAACAGAAACCGCATTGGAGGAACTTTAAGCAAGAGTAAACCGGACTTTGCGGAATACCTATGACTAACGACAGGGGTGAAGTTCACTCCATTAAAATAATGTGCTATTATAATGTGTATAAATATAATGTGCTAAAATAATGTGTAAAATGTCCGCAGGAAATTTGACGTTTTTCAATCAAAATAATATGTATTTTTTCCTGCAATATCTCTTTATATTTTTGTGCATTATTTTTCAGAATGAAGGTTTATATATATGTACCATAATTTGCCATTTCAACAAAAGGATTTAGTTCTTGAGGACTTGGACCCGGGACTACTGTCATTTGTCCAAGTCCTCATGAAAAGTCTGGGTCTGTTGGGTATTCGTGCAGCGATTCGCTCTAATTTATAAACGTTTGGCTGCCAAACTGTTGATTATATTTCAACGAAAGACATTAAAGCTCCATTCCATTATGAAAAACCTAGAATTAAACAGGAGAGAGATAAAGCTAACAGTTTCTGGCGAGATATTGTGGAACTGCATATTAAATGAAAAAACACAGGATATTTTACTGTCCACTATTTAATACATAAAACTTAACGGCGCGTGTTTCTGCACTTATTGGCCATCAACAGATACAGTAAGGAAACACGTGTCGTTGAGTTTTATGTATTAAATTGTGGACAGTACAATATCTAGTTTTTTTCATTTAGGAGAGAGATAGCCTGGGGTCAAAATGACCCCTGTGGTACCACTAAAGAGAAGTTAATGTAAATAAAAAACTGTCGGTGCTATGAGCTTCTTATTTTACATTTTATATTCTCCCGTTAAAAGGAATAAAAGTCAAGGAATAGGCAAGATCTGGAACAATTCAGTCAGAAGTAATAGATTGTCAGAAATATAAAAGGGTGAAAAGACCCATGTGATACTTCAAGCGTTCACCATGATTCTGGAGCAAATACTTTTTAATCTTAGAGGGACTAAAATAAAGAAGGGAACTACATAACTGAGGGAAGAAGAGAAGCAACCAAAGATGCTTGATATTAAAAAAATACGAGATATTTCTACCTTACAGTTGAAGGGCACCATAAGAAGTAGGGCTTGTAGCCCTCACAGGAGAAGTAATTTCGATCGACAGCATGCAATAATGAAGGAGAGAATTTGCAACGTTGGCATTCGTCGGCAATACGTTCAGTTACGCGTTCCTTATCACGATGGAGGGCAAATAAAATCACCGCATTCCATGGTTCGGGTGGCCTGAATTCCGACGCTCTAAGCCGTGAATACACGCCACAATTTGGAGAAGCGCGAGCTTTTAATAAATAAATTCCACCTCTTGACTTATGCCACGAGGCTGGGTTATATAGAGAAACGGAATCTCCTAGGGGCCGCGCTTCCCAGATACCTCTGCTGCTCGAGGAAAAAAATAGGAGACGATCGAAAGAAAAAGTCTCCGTTGTTATCCGGCCCCCAAAACATGAAAACAGGACCATACTTCCTTGAAACATGGATAAAAAGTTTTCGGACGCTACCCGGCGTCCAAGGCTTTGGGGGAGCTGCGTCCCAATTTCCTTCGCGGAAAAAAATTGGTATGAAGAACCCATCACTCTTTTTTTTCATTTTATCTCCGCTCCAGAGAAATCGAATATAAAGATTTGAGGCGTATACCTATATAACTGCGTCGT
Organism: Ceriagrion tenellum; assembly: GCA_963169105.1. Lineage (NCBI taxonomy): Eukaryota > Metazoa > Arthropoda > Insecta > Odonata > Coenagrionidae > Ceriagrion > Ceriagrion tenellum. Next base: position 106,105,433 of record OY720643.1, read on the forward strand.
GAACATTCCGATCCTAGGCGGAAATCGCAAGACTCGCTCGCGGGAGTTACAAGAACAGAGGGAACAAGAGGAGTGGACGAGTGGTGATTCGATTTTTGATCGATATATGGCAGGGAGAGGGCAAGGTATCGAAGGAGAGGTCTCTCCTTCCGCAGAGGAGGAGGAAGTCATCGATAAGTCGCCTTGAAGAAGGGCTATGGCGGCGGCGCGCGACGTTACCAGCGCAGTTGTGCAAGGCTCGGGTAACGTGGTACCAACTGACTCATGTCACCTGATTTTGAAGTCCAATAAATTTCCTCAACACTGAACTATTAGACATAGGTTCCTCACTTAAACCTATTAATCCTTCAGTGGGCGCGTGAAATTTTGTTAGACGAATGGGCGCGCGGGCCACGCCGGTGGCCCAATTCAGTTTTTTTAAATTTTCAATTTTTTGTAATATATTTCAAATTGTAACACATTTGGACTAATATCTATTGTTTAGTTATGTTTTTGTCATTATGGGACATATTTATAGTTATTCTTGGAACAAAACCCAAAGTAAGTTAAAAATCGTGAAATATTTCGAGCATCGAACATCAACTGTGACAAAGCAGGGCTCTTGCCTAGGTGCCCAAAAAAAGTAACATAAACGTCCCCAAAAGTATTTGCTCGTCAAAGTAGACAAATATCTGACAAAAATTTACTGCATAACTATTAGTGTTGCCAACAGAAAAAGGTTACACTTGCGGCCCAGTCACGCCGGCTTCCTTTCGTGCGCTATTTAATACTAACCTTGCCACAATTTGTAACAAACGACCATGCGAGGCTTTTGAGGACATAATAATGCGCACCTACTGGAACTTACGTGCATATTTCTCCTATGAGAAACGGAACACAAATAAAAAAAATGTGGGACACCCCTGTGGCCTACATACCTACTGAAGGGTTGATCAAATTTATTATCCTCTCACACTCCTTAAAGTAATATCTCTCATCAATTAGAGTAAAAATTAATGAAAAAAATAATAGCGCAGGTGATCAAAATATATTTGTATGACCAATTTTAACTCTTTCGCAACGAAATCCGTGTTTACACGGCCTTGCGGTCAGTCGAGAAGGGGAGAAGCTTTGGTGGTCCCCGGCGTCATAAACGACCCTATCCTGCGGGACCCCGGACCTTTCCTCGACCTGAGGGAGGAGATTATCTCAACCCGTGGTTGCCCATCACCCCTATCACAGCATGACTCCGCGGTCAACTGTTTGTTTAGTAAGTGTAGTACTTAAAAATTTATTTGTTGCTATTTCTTAAAATTCATGCTTAGGTACATATTTTTCATTTGTTCCTGAGTATTTTAAAATTTTGAACTGTTTTCTAGCGTTTTTTTAAACGGAGTTCATGCGTAAAGTTTACTCCAAACTTATATCGTAGTTTTGATTATTCAAGGCTACTAATTATATCCTGCTTTTTGGTGCTGCATAGTAGGGTTTTTGTTCCCAATGTCGATCTACAGATTCTCTTGAATCCTAATCACCAGGTTAATTGCAGTATTCTACAAAAAATTTAAGCCCCCAAGAAAAAGTAAGGTCTAACTCCGGGGAAAATTGGACCCATAGAAGCATATTCAGAAATATTTGGATGAATATAACTTCACCCTTCTCAAGGAGAACACCTTTCTTCTTCTAAGAATTGCTTATACCTATTCGCACTGAGGGATAAATGCTCCTTACGCAGCAGGGTTGTTTTCTACTGTTGAGTTTCCTTGAAATGATAAATCGTTATATTTTTCTTGGAACAATCGTCTGAAATCTTCACCCTTCTCAAGAAGAACACATTTCATCTTCTAAGAATTGCTTTTTCCAATTTGCACAGAGGAGTAAATGCTTAGGGGTGAATTAGAAGGATCCGGAAATCAATATATTCGAGTGTAAATTGCGAAATAAATTCTAGAAAACTTTCAATTAATACAAATCCTGCAGAGACTTCAAGACAGAAAATTATATTCATATTAAAAATAGCGGCATTGATGATTTTTCTAACCCATTCTTAGTTCGCAATACAATAACGGTATCATTTGTATTTTTGATTGGAAGTCTATTATGCTAGATAACTCAAAATTCACGCTAGAATTTCATTAAAAATTTGTAGTTGCATTGTAAAACGACAATATTTCATTTCTATATTAACATATATTGAAAAAGCAATATCTAGTTTTTGAGCAAAACCATTGTATTAACATTTTGTTGACCACGGACACATACAGCGATGGGCCAGCGAAACGGAGTGGGGCGAGGATTATCTGGGCCCCACGGTCGAGGGAAGGGTTCGGCATCCCGCTGGCTCGAAACCCAAAGGGAAGGAAAAGTATACCTGAACGATTCCCTCCACAAAAAGAGCCCCGTGCAGGGCAACAGAAACTAGGTAGAGGTTCCTCGTGAGAGGAGATGAATTTTCCAGCGAACGTCGCCGGCGCGAAAGGGTTAATAATGTAAAAAGAAAAATTAAATGTGGAAAAGAAAAAAAATTCATACAAATAGGATTCGCATTAACGTCGCAAAAAGCACCCTTAAGGTAAACAAGATACTTAAAGATTATCCTACACTCCATGGAATGATATCTCCTGCCCCAAAGGGGGTGTTATTAGAAGATTGTCCCTGTTATTAGAAGATTGGAGGAAAGATTTCTGAGCCGGAATTGATTTTTGACCATCCCTTTCGTGACTTATTTTAAGATTTCTGTTGGCAAACACACATTTTGATTATCTCTGGGAGAAAATAAAAAAAACCACACTTAGGTAAGGGAAAGAAATTACCGACTGTCATGACAACGAAGTTATTACGTGATTAAGAGGAATTTTAGCAAATGTGGAACATTACTCTCTAGTTTATAAACATACTATCTTGTGCGTCTCCAGCAGGACTTCAAGTTATCTTCCTGTTTTCACCATGAGCAAATCGTCTACGACTCTTGCCGTCTCATTTTAAATCCGAAATCTTCTTAACCATGGTAAATGAAAAGATAAGCTGAATGCCTCGATGTCGATCTCACTTTCTTATCAGACATTAAGTGAATAATTTAAAATATTTTTTGGACCCAAACTACACAATCAATAAAATTAGTGTATCTCACGGAGTAGGTTAAAATGACATTTTGCTGAGAGAGAGAGAAATAATCAATTATCACGAGAACAAATTTGTTCCAGGATTGAGGGGGATCAAAATAATCTCTTGTCATCACGGCAGAGTATATTAACAGACCTCAATGTGTCTTATGCAAGACTGCCCGTTATTCCTAGTGCTCTTGAACAGACATGCAAAGGGAGCTTTTAAGAAAAGCGTTGTGAAACTTGAAATTTAGTTGAGAGAGTTTGTGTGAGAAAGAGAGCAGATAATTAAGTGGTCTGAGGGTAGCTTTTGCAAAGATTTAGCCCTGGATGAGGGGTCTTAGTTTATAAAATGTAGACAAAACTAAAAAAACATAATAAGTAGAACTTGCATACTTACTCACTTTCTACGCGGTTAGGGCAATGAAGACGATTCTGCATTAAACCACACAGAGGAGTACATTTCACGAACGAACCTGAAATGACATAATATAAGAATTACGATAACTTTCAGAGGAAAATTTTATTAGGCATGCACACAGTGACGTTACGATATTCTAAGACAGAGGAAAAATAATAATTTTTAATATTTTTATATGCAATGCCTGCTTTCGATTTGTAAAATCCATCCAGGGTATAAAAAATTAGAATATCGTTTTTCAGAGTAAACAATTCACTAATAAAGTTATGATTAAAAAATTATATGAAATCTCTCAGAATTACGATTAGCAGCATAAAATAATCAATAAAGATATTCACAAGAAATGACAAATTATATACTGCTATTAAGTGCTGTGCGTTCGACTTCAGTATTATTATGAAGACGTAATTATTTCCCTAAAACCCTTAAAAACTTTCCGTAAGACCCTTTCAAACTTTTGAAAAAAGGGCTTAAAAATGAATTCAAGCAAACAATTTCATTTTACGAGAGCACCATTTAAAAATAACATTTACACTGATTAGTCCGCATTTTTATCCGTTCTTTACTTTTGCACTTTAATATCTTACTTCTGGGAAAATTGTGCGGTAGTTTTTTCCTCGCGTTTGCGTCTCGTTAGGCTGTTAGGGCTCATCGGTAAAGATCATGAAGATTTGTCCCAGTTGTTGATTGTACTTTCAGGGTTTAATGCTAAAAATTTGCATAACATACTTTGCGTTTTGGGATATCTTACTTAACTCTTTACCATTATTTATTTTTAGTTTTATATTCACGAAGTACGAGGGATGCCCAAAAAGTATTGCGCCATTTATTTTAGACTCCCTGATTTCAGAAACCAATGCTTTGAAACGGTCATCGAGAAAGTCATGTTCATTGGTTGAAAAGCCTTATTAGGTTATTCTGAAGTCAAAACTAAAGACGTGAAATAATGTAAAATGCTTCAATATTGTAATGGTATAAATATGACCGCAGGGTTAACCGAAAAATAAGCGTCAAAATTCGTCACTAGGGACGCGCAATTGGGAATACCAGAGGAAATAATCCAACAGAGGAGGTATCTAGGGACGCTTGGGAAAATAATCGAGAAAGAAAGAGGCAGTCGAGGGTAACAGACGTAAAGGGAGGAGAGAGGGACGGAACTGAAGGTAAATCGACGTACGGAGATACACTGAGGAAGAAGACGGCATAGTAATACCGCGAAATAAGTGGCAGTGATTTGGGTTGAAGCGGAAGTTTAGGAGAGGACGAGAGAGGAGAAGAAAATACAGCCGGACGGCAGCGGAGGGAACGAGACTGGCCGCGCACGCGGAGGCAGGAGATCCGGGGAGGATAAGTGGAAACACAAGCAATAATTCAAATAGAAAAAGAAATTTCGCACCCAAATAGCCGTTAAATTCATGAGAAAAGAGTTTAAATTATTTTTTTAATTCCGCTAAATCTAGCACTGAACACCTTTTGTCTCTTCCTGAAAACCTATAGTAACTAATTGCCTGTTTTTCTTTTCTAACCAAAGGGATAAGAACCTATTTGTTAGCCTAAATACCTACCTCCAAGTTTGCATTGTAAATTGGGCCCAATATATTTCCACCTTATTATTGATTGCTTATGATAATTTAAAAAGAGCCATACCTTGAAAATAAATGTATTTGCATGTGTATGATGTGTTTAAATGTGTCGTTGCATAAGCTTATCATATGATTTAGATGTTTTATTTTTAAAGGAGGGTAAGTTGGGTTACAAATTTTGCATCAAGGTTGAACAGCCGTTGAGTGAATGGATAAGCTATAGAATTGGTAGCGTTAAAATATTTCTTACCATTTCTAAACTATTGTGAATAATGACACTTAGTACTGTCGCGCACCACTACTTTGAATGAAAAATAGAGGTTTAGCACACCTGGCTCCGTAACCAGAACGAGGACTAGTACCGGGCATACACGCCCTAGTGAATCGCTGGAGGATGGCATTATAAATTCCAGATATTGTGGGAAAATGGAGTGGTAACATATAAAATCAATCTTTCATATGTGTAATTTAATTTTTGTATAATAAATAGTTAATGAGAGAAAGTCTGGAGCATTACTCTTTGGTCCACCCTCATATGTGCAACTAAATCTTTCACAAGAATTTTTTAAGCAACATGCATTCGGATATTTAAAGGCGACAGCGCAGCCGACAAGAGCGAAGCTAGCGCGCAGCCAGCTGAAAAGCGAATGGCGTTCCCTCGAATGTCAGAGCAACATCTGCGCCGATAAATGTCACTCGGGTCCCTCCGACACCGATCAGCGCACAAAAGACACGCTGCGGGCGCAATTATCGAGTGAAATGTAGGCCAAGTCCTCGTGCACGGAGGGAAAATTGAGGGAGTCTATACAACTGCAAATGAAAACTGAAAATTGTGGTTTTCGGATAATAAAAGGCACGGTGAGGCGCTCATATTATGGAATCGTTCTCTCCATTCTTAAAAATTCGCCCACGGAATGCGGTCGGAGAGTTTTCTCTTTTTTTATCCTTCCTCCCCGTCGCTCGGAAAGGAATAAAAAGGAACAAAAGTGACCTCAGGGTTACACTTTTTCCAGAACTCAGACGTAAAAGTTTCCAAAAACTCGAAAAAGATTCGAATCGGTTCTCCCATCTCGAGATGACGCGAAATCCTCGTCCACTTATCCCTCGAAAATGTATATTTTTTCGTCTCCCTCCACTCAGGGGATTCGAGGTTGGATTGGGGGGGGGGGGAGAGGTTAAAGGATTGGGGAGCTGGAGTGAATCGCCGTCCCTAAGAAAAACGGGAAAAAAATATACTATCGATGTCACGCCACGGCTATGCATTTGCAATACAAATACACATATATATGATATAGGAATACAATTATTCACATATTTTCCCCAATACATCTACATTGGAAGGCACTTTGCCCCAGCTACCTCTTCCCACCACGGCACTCCACCAGCGTGCGCTTCTCCTAGCGAGTGGGCTGCGATGTTGTGCTACCCCATGAGAGAAGGAGCGAAACGTCGATAAGAACGGATACTCAGAATTGGCCCAACCATCACCGCTGTTTCTCTTGAATCGCGTCTACACTGGCCACATGAGTGAACATTAAATGTACCTTTCACTTTACACTAGAACATAATATAAGAGTGAATATAGCAAAAGAATAGAGAAAGACGCTACTTCGTTCTGGTTGGGCCACACCTCGAATACGCCGCAATGTTTGGGACCCTAGTCAAATGGATTTAACAAAAAAATCATAAAATACAAAGGAACGCAGCGCGTTTCGTTAAAAAACTGCTACGAGTGTACATATAGTGTCTCACAACTTTTAGAGGGATTAAGGTGGGAGCCCCTAGAGACTCAGAGGCTTCACCCTAGGCTTAGGTTGCTTGAGAACTTCAGAATTGATATTTTTCAGAGCGACACAGAGAATATTATCATGACGCCCCACTATATCTCTAGGTCTGACAGTTGCGACAAAATGAGAGAGCTAACAGACACTGCCAAACAGATAGGTACAAAGACTCAATCTTTCCGCGCACAATAAGTGACCACAATAAAAACTGAGCTCCACTTAATACACTCCTATAATACATGTCACCTTTTCACCGCCAAAAAACTAACATCTTCACACGGCTGGTGACCTAACACCCCCTGCCACGCGCACGCCCATGCGGCGGCTCGCGGGGGATTGGGTAGATGTAGAACCTTCGCAAATCTGCCATTGGCGCGAACCGCCATTGGGTCTGGCCAGGCCTACCTGGTATTTTCAAGGACTTCACTGGTGAAACCGCGAGGCTGATTGTTTCAACGCTTTTCCAACTTCATAATAGACCATACCGGGTTTATACGTAATTAATACCACGCTTGAAGTTTCGTGCACTCCTAAAAATGACCTAGCGATAAAAGAATGGATGGGGTTTTTTCACCCATTTGTGTAGTTGAATCGATTTTTAATAATTATTTATCATTCGATTCCATTATAAAATTTGGGCCTTAGATTTATTTTAACAAATATTTTGAATAGGTGTAAATATATTTACGTTCTCTATATATAAAAACTATTCACAGCATAAATACCGGGAAGGACGGCAAGAGGTCATTTGAGCTCTTCATACATTCAATCGAGTTCCTGCGTTTTCCTTGCCATTTCTTATGTTTTGGCACAATTTGATGGATTATCAATGCTGTTCAAGAAGCAGCATGCACATATGTTATGAATACGGGCTTTCTTTTATCTTGGTCTGTATATCCTTGGATGCAAGGTCATACATATCATAATTGGGCATTTGCACTGAGACTGAAAATACATCAACGAATATTTACATGCTTCTGCGTTACATGTCATCAACTACTTGTAATTGATCAGATAAGAATATTTTTTAGAAAATATCTTCCTATGTTGGCAAGTTTATAAGCTATATGTTACCAAACATATGTGACGCCACATAGGTATTGATATTGTGAGCTAGATATATCTATAGTCATAATCGAGACCATGTGCTAAACGTTTATATAATCCTTTTACGTTCCATAACGCACTATACGTAATAATTTCAGCGGCTACCGAAAGTGGGTCAATTTAGGTTAAACCTTTTAAGTAAATTCGAAACAGAGTTGTTCACAGATGACGTTAGATATATATTGAGAACCCCTGCGTATTATGCTAGGTTTGATCTGATTAACAAGATTAGAGAGATAGATTGTCGTACCGATAGATTTAAAATGTCATTTTTCCCTCGTACTATAAGAGAGAACAATAGGCAGCGTAGCAAAGGGATAGGTAGGTGAAATATAGTTAGAGTAGTCTGTAGTGCATGATGCATGTAATAACAACCAGTAATCCCTTCCTTATTATGTAGATACCAACCATCTAGCTCCATGTGACCCTATTATCTAGTATATCTCCCTTAAATATCCTACTTGCATGGCAATAGTGCATGTTTGGTGATCTTCACCCCCTGCCACACACCCTCGTGGTGGCTCGCAGGGTATCACGTAGAAGTGTGAGTTAAATATTGCATTATTAACAATGCAATAATATAGCTTTATATAGCTTAAGGTTGTGCGAGCGAGATAGTTCCCTAATCATAATAGATACCATATTCGAATTATACGTTTTAATTTCACCAGCTCTGAGACACGCAAATTAAATATTGCATTATTAATGATGAAATAATATAGTTTTATATGACAGATGTTATAAGTAATCTAATGAAAATATCTAAATAAGTCTTTAACTTGACTCATTTTTTTCACGCGACATGTTTAAACCACCTTCACAACGGACGTTTTTTTTTGTGATCCTGAAAAATTACTACGGTGACAATATGATTGATTTTCAAAATAGTTGAGAAAACACACAAATTACATACTGTTGATATTTTTACGAGATGCAGGTATTATAAGTTCCTTATTTTTTAAATAAGGTGTCTCTGGAGTGCATACATGTATCATTTCCGATGGAATAGGCCTCGTATTTTTTCGCAAATATCTCGGAAAGTAGTGTGGTAAGGGGTTGAATTATTTGTGTCGATGGAAGAGTGATATATTTTTCTTCAAAATGAGGCCAAATTAATTGATTTCAAGGTGAAATGATATTTTGCTCAATTTACCTTAAATTATTAATAATTGATGAAATATAGCTACATCAATCATTGATTTGACTAATTTTTTCGCGCGATACGTTTAAAATTTCTTGACAACAGAGGGTTTTTAAAGAGTTTTTTTGAGTTTCTGAAAAAAAATCCTGCGGTTACAATATAATTTATTTTCAAAATAGTGGTGAAAACGTGAAAACAACACATTGTTAAGTTTTAGACGAGATCTAAGCGTTGGAAATTCATTATTTTTTCAATTAAGGTCTCTCACGAGTGCATACACGTAACATTTTCCATGCATAAGAGCTGGTAATTTTCGTCAAAAATTTGAGAATACAGTTCAGTAAGGGACTGATATTTTTTTTTAATTGAGACAAAATTCTTTGATTTTTCTAGGCGAAATAATATTTTTCTCAGCTACTTTAAGTACACCGTGTAGACGCCATTACACCTCTTAAGAATCGGGTCCACTATTAATGTGGAACTGGATGGTATCAATAATGTCCTGTCCAGACGGTAATCGATAAGTCGAGAAGTTTCGATTGTAATGCGCACTCTACTTGCGTTTACATAATATTTATGAGGGTTTGACGTTTTATTCCCCTTTTTCATTTCTTTGAGTCGTTACACGAATCCAGAAACTTCCAAAATGAACACAAACGCTCACGCGATGCAAAGTTCGTCCCACAAACACTAGGTAGCGTTAAAGTAGATTTAAGATCTGCGTGTAGACGCTCTCCTACATTTAGCACCTGCACTTGACTGAACCCTATTAAAGTATAACGGTAAATTTGACAAGGCGAGGTCTTACAGCACCGTTCCTATCATGTCATTCAAGCAGTTTAATTAGCCGCAGGTATCAGTCCCCGACTCTTGAGATATCGGCTACAAAATCAATAATTTACGATTAAAATATTCCTACTTCTCTTTGAATGCTCATTACAAACAGGTAAGCAGGTCTGATGAAAGTTTACTAACTTTAAGAGTCTAACTGATACTCGACAGATATTACTTGCATATCTTAGAACTTTCGCCACAGAAGAGGCAAGTCATTATTTATGGAACTCAAATTCATATTAGGGGCGATAGAAAAATGAGCGTTTGGTAAAGAATTCGCACTTCCTATTCAGTTTTTTGTATTTTTTACCTTTTACAAAACTCAGCTGAAATATGTCGCTTTTATTTCAATGAAATTAGGAACTTAATCTATAAATTAGTTCCTTTGTCATTGTTCATATGAGTCAAAAAGATTTAATAATGCGATTTAATACAAGTGCATTCTAATGCACTTGTATTAAAACTTGTAAAAGCATGGTGCATTTCTCACCCCTGAATTTTTCAAAACAGCGGAAATTCCTGCAAGCCACCAGATCAAAAGTCAGAGAGCCTCTCCGCTACACCAGCGCGACCGGAAGTGACGTAGCGCTCGACAATGACTCGTACCTAGCTAACAGCTACCCTCTTCAGGTATTCCTAATTAATATCCCTCGTTTCTGCCACAAAGTTAAACGAAAACTTTCTTTAGAGTAATCACTGTCTTCAAAATCACTCATAAAAACTAAATTTTTGCAGAACAAGTTCAACCCTCCCGCAACTCATGAACCTCCAATTCTCCGTCATGAAAGAAACCAAGTCCACTGATCCACTTGACGAAGTTTCTTATCAATCTATATGCAGCTCTTCTTGAATTATGAACTAGTCGGCACCCATAAGGAACGGAAATACTCATCGGTAATTATAGGGCTGTTTAACCGTGGAGACTGAATTAAAGACATGTAATAAGCCCGGAAAAGAGCGATGTAATACTGAAAAATTGAAAATTTTAGAATCTCAAGAAAGTCAAGAGCGTCGAGCTATGATTAAGGTGGATGGAGAGATAACTGTGGGTTGTTGAGTGCATATTTTAATGAAATAGACACTCGTACCACCATTTATATCAGTAGGTACATCTATTTATGCGTAGAGACGATTTCAGACCTGATGATGTGGACTATTCGACGAAACCGGTCGTCCAAGAAATATTCCATGTAAAACTTGTAAAATTTTGTTAATTCCTGAACATTATGGAGAAGTTTTAAACGTTAAGGCTTAAACTATTGAATTCGTTACACGATTTTAATGTTTTAACAAGATCTAGGTGTCTCTTTTTGCCTCTTTTTTTAAAAAAAGTCTCTCTAGGCTGCATTTACCTGCCATTTCCCTGGTAAAATGGGTGGATATTTTGTTAAATATCTCGGAAAGTAATGCGGTAAGAGGGTGATATTTTTGTATCTTTGAAAGGGTGAGATATTTATCTTAAAAATGAGACCAAATTAATTTATTTCTTGGTGAAGTGATAATTCGCTCAAATCACCTTAACGATATACTCCGGCTTGGAGGAGAAAAGCATCGGCCCTCCGACAGGGTTTCGTGACAATTATACGGAGGTTGGAGTTTCAATTTTTGTTTATTTACACTTTTCCTTAAAATGTCATACTGAATTTAATTAGTGATATCTATTGTTTTACATCATGTCAGACCGGCTGATGTGGACTAATCGATGACAGCGGTCGTTCAATACATATTTTATGCAAAGGCCGCTTTACACGGTACCTTTTATTAAACAAACGAATAACGATTACCTGTATGACGAAAATTGTACCGTGTCAAGCGGCAAATTGTATGATTTTCTAAATGACTTAACGGGAAATAGAACCTTCTCTAACTCCATTCAGTTTCTTGCACATCATATGATACATTCGTTGGTACAATAAAATGCACCGTGTAAAGCGGCCTTAAGACTTAAAAACGTGGAGTTTGTATGTTTCCTCAACAGTTTTTAGAAATAAATCAAATAGTTACCGTGGTAATTTTTTCAAGATCCGAAATAACTTTCGTAGTGAAGGAGTTTAAAATGTACAGCTTAATGAAATTGAATCAAGTTGAATACATATGTGGTTATTTTTATTTAATTGCGTAAAATTTTAGTCGTGTAAAAGTATATTATTGATCAGAACGAAGGCTTCCGCAGCGGTTGTTGATTCCGCAGCGGCTTCCAGTTTTCCCAGTACAGCTGCGTGGGTCAGTATTCATGACGTTCAGTATTCATTTCAGTACAAATTCATGACATTCAGGTTTTTCGACCTGAAGACGCCTCCTGCAACGGAGGAAGAACTGTCGTCATGAATACTGACCCACGCAGCTGTACCGGAAAAACTGGAAGCACATATTATTGATCCATCAATCATGTAATATTTAATCCATTCTATGTACAACTGATGAAATTAAAACGTACAGTTCGAATATCATCTACAATACGACTCGGGAACTATCATAAACGAGCTACGCTGGCACGTACGCATATACTGCGGGAGAGCGACGTGAACCGCGATTTTAACTCACCTAGCGATTCCGACCGCAACAATTTGAGTCGGCGGGGAAAAAGCTTTCCCTCGAGGGGGGTGGAGGAAGGGTAAACGCAGGGGGAGGGGGTGGAAGAGGGAGGCACGGGATGGATCGAGGGGTGGTTTTCTTTTTTGGAGGCTTGTGAAAGGAGTGGTGGGATGGCGGGGGGGTGGCTGGGGAGAGGGAGGAACGGGAGGAAGTGGAAGTACTCGCTTGAATACGTTAACGCGCGCATGGGAGGGGAATGGGGAAAACTTTGGGTCCGCGGTGGAAATAAGATGGCGGAGAAATGGCTTTGTTTTGAGACTTCAATGGATGGAGGAGAACAAAAAAGGAAGTGCAAGAAATCTGCAGAAGGCGAGAGGCGTTTGCGGATGGATTTTCACGGCTGGCCTAGTTCGGGAAGAAGAAGAAGTAGAAGTAGTGGGAGGGAAGGAGTACGGGGAGGAAGGGATCTTTCTTTAAAAGTACCCTTGGGGGGAGGGATGGGGTTTTTTGGGTGAGAAGGAGGTGGCTACTACCCACTGCCACACCCCCCCCACCCTCTCCCACCCCTACTCCCATTTCCCCTCCCTTCCTAGAACGCCGAAGGCAATCCGCAAAGCTACAATGTCGTCTAGAGATGCGGACCTTTTAAAAGGGATAAAAAAATAAACATTTTTAACCATTTGAAGGAAGACGCTTCTTTTCTGTAATTCGACTGGAATTAATAAATAACCGCTTCCTTCCTTCAGACGGCATTAGTCCGACTATTTGAGTCAAAACAAATAATAAATATAAAATTTTTATTAATTTGGTTAAAGAAATCCTCCTCTCGCTGAAGAAATGGGTCACCATTTGAAAACCAAATTAATGGAAAAGGTATGCAGATTATTTCAAGAATGTATTTTTATTGACCACATTTTATAAACCATAGTTGGCGACTGCAGCGTCATTAGCATGAAACGTGACTCAAGGCAGTAATTCGCAATGAGAAATACTTGGTTGTATTCTTGTTTTTAAAATTTTTATTCAGCTTTCAAGAATTTTCGCTATTTATAAACAACTTTATCTCATGGCTTCATTTCTTCTCGTACATGTAGACGTTTTTTATGTTGTAACCTGAGAAAATTTCGTGAGACTCCATGGTAAATTCTCCGCTTACGAAACTGAATCACTGAAACGCTAGCCTGGAGAGTGACCCTGAGGCTAAAGCAACTTCAAAGAATGAAAAACAAACATTTTTAACGATTTAAACAAAACCAACAACATTAGATACCTATTATTGGCGAGTGTATTAAATTGGTTAATTATTAGGTTTGCAATGATACCTCAGAATGTTTGTTTGCAGCCGTGTTGTAGCCGTAATAACAACAAAGCCCAAATAAATCACCAGGGGCCGCAAATTGCTTATTTCCTAATTTAAATTGTTAATCTAGAACCAGGTGTGTCTCATAGTAGGTAGTAGCACCCACAGCGTAATGGAAAACAAAGCATAGACTGAGAGTCAACCGGTTTAACCTTTCGCAGCTGATTGATTTAAATCAAATAAGTCAATTTATAATAATTAATCTAAAACTATCTAAGAGAATTAATTATCTATCTAAGAAACTATCTAAGAAAAAAACTATCTAAGATAATGCCTCAATAGACAATTTTATATTTCTAAATTTTACTTACTCGCGTAACTGTAATAAACATATATATAATTACATCAATATTGTAATACAGATCAATATTGTAATTTTTGTACCTGCTGATAAGCTTTGGCTTAGTAGGATCAGACTGAAAATTTATCATTTTTAAGGTTAGAAATAATTTAAAAAATGTGTTATTGAAGAAATACTTGCTCATGAAGCATATTTGTCCTGTATATAAAAAAGCAATTTTTTGTTTAAAGGTAAATATATAAATTCATTTGTGATTATTATAATTATGAACGATTATGACAGTTGTTTGTGTATGATCTTTATAATAATGAATATTAAGAAAAAAATCTAATCCCGAAATGCTAGCAAATGAGAGAAATTTCAATATTTCCAGGCCTCTAAAAAGGATAATGATCGCATCTGGTGAGAAGTGGAATTGACAACCGATTAAAGGGGTGACCAATATAATTAATCAGACTAGCTTTCTCTTTATATCTCCATTTTTTGGCATCGCTATGACATCAAAGGGAAAAAAAACTAAAATAATTATAATTCCAAGACTTAACTGTTATATTTATTCGTCTAGAACCTTTAATTACGATAAATTAATGACATTTTTGGCATTAGTTTGCTAGTGGTAGCGTTTTATTGCACCTTAAATATGGGATCGGTAAGTAATCTATATCAAATCGGGGAAAATTGGAATATTGATGAATGGTAAAAAAATTAGTGCATGAATATTCGTTAGATCTGTTAATATGAAAAGAGGTTACAAATGCATTTAAAGAATACAGATGGTTAAAACCGAATTAATCCACGAGAAGTAGCGCTGTGATTGGATGTAAGTCGTTTGCTTTAATGTATGGAAATTACTTAACTGTTATATTTCTTCATTTAGAACCTTTCTTACAACAAATAAATGACATTATTGGCATTAGTTTGCCAGTGGTAGCATTTTATTGCACCTTAAATATGGGATCTATAAGTAATCTATATCTAATAGGAATATTGATGGATCGTAAAAAAAATTGACGATTTTTAATTTGATGAATATTTATTTGCTAGATTTGATAATATGAAAAGAAGTTACAAATGCATTTCAGGAATACAAATGGCTACAAGCGAATTAATTCACGAGAAGTAGCGCTGTGATTGGATGTAAGTCGTTTGCTTTAATGAATGGAAATAATTCGAATAAAAAAAAGCTAAAACTGCTGTTGTCCACGACTAAAATTAAGGATCTCTAATCTCCGCATAGAGAATCCATAATTCCGACAGTAATTTTACACTGAAAAGAATCTATTTCGGCCGAGACACCTTAACAAACGCGCTAATTTCCCCACGCCCGAATGCATTGAAATCGCTGGGATTAAGCGCATCCTTACCAACTTCCATAGAACCCGGAGAATAGTCCGGTAATTCGGGAATGATTTTAGGACATCACAAGGTGCGCTCAAAATCTAAGCCCGCAAGCCGGCAACCGCGGGTGTCATTATACCCAGCGATCCGGCGACAACGCAGGCGAGTGCAGCAAAGCCGTAGATTATAGCGTGCAGGGCCATCATTCTGTCTTCCAGCCATTATCCCCTTCCCTCCATAATTAGGACAGCCTCACCGGAGAATAGTAGGTCACGAGTACAATGTGGAAGCGATTAGCGACGCGGGGAAATTCTGCGGTTCGGAAGCTGTTTCAAAAGGCCAAGGGAAGTAGAAAACAGAAAAATAAACACATCACACACTTCATCATGTTCCAAAGCGGAAATTTTAATTGCCCATGCACAGTATCCACACTAATGCAATTAACACTCATCTTGATGTTGAAATTCTAAACGGTTTCAGTAAACATCCTCTAGGTTTAATGAAGGGTGATAAAACTTTTAAAACGAACGAGGGATAAACTAATTACTGCCCGATAATAATAAAGATCAAAGATCTTTAGGTGCTATGAATTAATTTAAATCGTTAAGCAAAGTGAAATGACTACCGAAGAGAAAATCGAAATCTCTGAACACTTCCCACCTAAGTACATACATACCAATAATGCCGTTCCCTTCCGGGGTAGGAACAGTCACAAAGTTTCACTTATAAATACATATTTGTACACCTAACTCTGCTTCAATAATTTCCTCCATACTGACCTATTCTTGCAAACCTCTTTTGTCTCACTTACCCCCTTGCACTGCTTCACATACGCCCTCCTGTTTTCAAGACTCCTAAAATTCCTCCTCCTAATAATTTCATAGTATGAATTATAAAACAGTGCGTTTTCCAGTACAGCAGACCAAAGTCACTTCAGTATTTGAACTTCAGTAGAAACGTATTGAAATCATAACTACCACAAACTTCAGAAACTTGGTACAGATATACATTTTTTACTTGCAGACTGAAATCATACCGCCTAATTTACCACAGGCAAATTGATTTATACATAACTGATAACGTGTCAGGGAAACGTCACTTCTATAGGAGTTATAAACTAGAGGTGATTCAAGAAACCAGGCTTACTTTTTGAGCATATTAAATTCGAAATACCAAATCATACGAGATGTTTTCTCGTTATCATCTTGTTTAAAGTGTTACATATTGCCTCTAAACAGAAAAATACATATACACAGGCAGACTGTTTGACCAGAGGGACGGACTGCGAGACCTTGATATTTTTGCACGCCAACGTATTGGCGAACATTCAGCCAATTCTTCTCTCATTAAATTATCTTAGCGAATAATTTTACGGAATAAAAACTTTCATAGCTGTCCTCTCTCGCATTCTTACGCCGTATCACTACGAAAACAAATGATAAAACATCATAAAAATAATCCTAAAATATAAGCTCTGTTTTCATTTTCATAACGCAATAAAACTTTTTGGTACAAATAACGTAGACAGGAACCAAAGACTACATTTCTTGTGCAATAAGAAGACTACGTAGTGGCGCGACGTGAGCAAATGTGCTGGAGATAGTTAAGCAAAAATATAATATGGAGAATATGACATCTCTCCCCATAAAAACGTGAACATTTTATTGATTAATTATTGACTGTGCAATTTGGTCCAATGAACGGGTTGCCTCAACGCCATTTCTAAGCATTCAGACAAATGTTTGCACCTTATGCAGGTGGAAAGCAGAAAAAATCTGTAGAAAGTATGGAACTCATTCGTTTAGTACATACTTAAAATTTCTCAAAATGCCGGCGTTCTAAGAACTAGAATAATAGGAACTGTTTCTTTGCGACGACCAGAGATAGAGATGATCAATTGGAAAACCAGTACTACGGGTTTATCAACATGACTCACTCGCATCTTCGCCCATGTTCATATGTGAAAATGTTTGCGAAGTTCCTTCAGACAAAAAACGAACCGAATATAAATTCTGCATCCCATTCTAAGCTAATTACAATGAAAGTCAACATCATAGGAATTCCACTGAACCCAGGTACTTCTCACGATGGCCTCTGCCCGAGGCTAATTAACTCTGCCTGGAGCATGAATTAATCATCTTTCACATGCATCGCATCAAGCCCAATTTGTACTTTCATTGACTTTATTCCTCGTAAAACAAACTTCTTCTATCAATTGCATTCCTCAGTAGCACACCAATTTCTCAACATAAAACTCTTTTTTCGCCGCCATAAAATTTCTTCTGAAGACTAAAATCCTAGCATGCTAAAGAGAGAAGTCGAATGAAAAGAAAGTCGCCCTGAGAGGAGAGAAATTAGAGCAAGGGGATTCCTTCACCTATCTCGGAAGTACCATGATGTGGGACGGAAGAAGTACAGCGGAGAATAGCCCAAGCTAAGTAGGCGTTCACGAGAAAAAGACTTCTCTGCTCAAAGTAGATAAGATGCAAGCCAGGAAACAGCCATATGTGTGGAGCGTAGCACTTTACGGATCGAAAGCATGGTTCTTTGGAAAAGCTGACTAGAACAGACTAAAAACCTTAAAAACTTGGTGCCGGAGGAGGATGCTAAAGATAAAATGGACAGACAAAATATGAAATGATGCAGTGTACAGAAGAGTAGAAGAGGAAAGGACCATGAAGAACACCATAGAGAAAAGAAGAAAAAGATGGATTGGGCACACCCTGAGACACAATAGGTTTGTGAAGAACATGATTGAAGGTAAAATAGAGAGAAAAGTCCCCAGAGGAAGACCCAGGAATAGGTTTAAAGACCAAATTGAGAGAAAAGTACCTGGGAATAGATACAAGGAGGTTATAGAACTAACGTTAGATGGAGAAGGTAAGAGAGTTGCAGTCAACCAATCTTAGTATTTCACCACCAATGAATGAAATGATTGAAAATTTTTTCCTAAAATTTTCCCTCATGTCCGCACGCAAAAAGTATTTTACCCATTTTTTAAAATTTTCAGTCAAGCTCCTTCGATTGTGAACGTCTTATTAGCCAGAAATATTCTTCTCCTTTCAATACTCGTGGGAAAACCATTTTCGTCCAGAATATTTTTTCATAGATCTTATTTTTCCCCGCCGATCCGATTTTATTCCCATACCCTTTAATATTAAGCCTAGACTCTCTACATCTTGCGATATTTAACCCTTCAATTCCGACCTCCTTTTACCCGAGCGATTTTCGTGAGTCCCTCGGGAGCGGTTCAAGGAGGATCTTTTTCGAGAGGGGATGCAGTGAGTGAGCTGGCCGTTGAGGCTAGAGTGAGGCAGAATCCGCTGAGTTCTTCCCTCGTTATTGGGTTTTCCATTACGGAGGGCCAAAGGGTTTGTTTGGAAATTCAGGGTTGAGATGAAGGGTAATAAGGGGTTCGGATGAAAGAGATTGAGTAAGAAAGCCAAGGGAAAGAAGGCAGATGTGAGGAAATGAGAGAGAAGGGGAAGTATAAAGCCTCATACAAAAGAATTACAAATATTTATTTTTATGACACCATTTCCGATTCACTAGGGCTACTCTTTTCCTCCCAGGTATAGTTTTTCTAGAATTTTTCATCCAATCCAAATGCATCATTGTGAAATTTGCGTCTCCCAAGACTCATCACTTCAAGAAGACAGTTTCCTGGCCAACATCGCTCCCTGGACACGAAAGCGAACCTCGGGGCATTGTAATATGCCGATGCTTAGTAGGATATGTATCCATGCGACCAATACCTTCATAGATCGTATTCTGATCGGGTTTTTGCCGCGTTGATCCATTTTTGGGGGACAAAAGTTTCGCCTGCCTTCCAGATGGCTTCGTCAGGTCCTAAATGAAAAGCAGATCATTTTCTTAACGGTATCAGGTATAGGATTATTTCATTTAGGACCTGACGAAGCCAGCTGAAAGGCAGGCGAAACTCTTGTCCCCAAAAATGGATCTACGCGGCAAAAACCCGAAGAGAATACGGTCATTTGATAACCGCGGAAGCCTCCGTACCACCTTCATAGATCCTTTGCAAAACTGCTATTCAGCACATCCAAATAACCTTCCAAAAGAAATGGCTCTCATCGAAGATAGGGTTTTGAGGGTGTTAGGTTTTTCTCAGATGCTGACTGTTTTTACTTCCAATTCGTGGCCCAAATAACTGATTGGCAGGTGATTTATGAATTTAGATCAGGAATTAACAAACTAAGAAGAAGAGCAAAACGAATTTACAGCAGCTAACTTTCCATGGCCGTATTTTCTAGAAAATAGCTGAAATATAAGCGGATCTCAAACCCATGAATTGCTCTTGCAACAGAAATGAATGAGCAAGCTCATATTTTGGAGGGCTCAATCATTTTGAAGACTAATATAGGGCTGGTAGGCATGGATTGTTCACGGCGACTGGCGTCTATGGATCGGTAATAGGATAGGATGGAGAAACTCTGGAACAGAAGTGTGTAAAGGTAGTGTAATAATTATAACTTTGAAATTCTAAACACTTTTTTATTGTTTGAGGAGCCTGACCGGTTTCAATATAAATGATTCTGCCTCTGAAGATAATGTTTTTAATTGAAACCGAGTAGTCTCCTTAAACAATACAATAGTGTAGAATATTAAAAAATTATAATTATTGTACTGTCTTAATTCCACAAAGACAATTCTTCGACTATCTTGTATATGTGTATAGTGGTGAATGCCGGAGTAGTTCCAGAGAGCGGCAAGGGTACGGTTTTCAAGTAATCCAATGATTGAATGAAAAGAGATTTGGCAATTGTCAGCCGGTGTGAACTTAGAGCAGAATTTTTTGTTTTCAGAATTTCTCGGATGGGGCTGGACATTGCTTCCTAAATTATTTATTGACTCGACCTTGCTTAGGGCACGATGACCAAAGTAACTGTGTGAGCGTGCTTCACATGATGCCAGGCAGGAGCAAGAGCAAGTTATTCTTCCCTCTTGAAGAGGAGCCTGGGCCAAACATATTCACCGGTGGACAGGGTAAGAGTGGGGCGAAGGGAAATTCACACCGGCACCGAAGTTGCTGGCGCCTCGTGGCACCTCTTCGGTCCCATTCAGGGAAGCTGAAGAGAGAGAGAGAGAGGGGAAAAGGGAGACAAGGGCGTATGAATAAACACTGCGGCGGGAATCCCTGGAGATGCCGAACAAAGGGCGTTGCGGGGCAGTTGGGAAGTGAGTCATGTTACCCCGGGAGGTAGACGGGGAGGTAGTGTGTCAGGTGTAGACGTAGAAGGAGTTGGAAGAGAAGGAGAGAATGAGGGGAAAATAGGAGACGGAAGCATCAAATGAAGAGGGATGGCGGAAATAAAGATGAAACTGAAGATTCCTGAGATGGGGGGGGGGAGCTATTCTGAAACGGTGACTTCGATTGAGATGGATATTTGGGGAGGCGACCGACGGCTAAGGTCATTTGCGCCATAGGGAACAGGTAAGGGATGAAGGGTGGATAGAAACCCGGCGACGGAATTAGCCTACTCTTAACGAAGGCGCCAAGGGGACCACAGTTTAACGTCTCATCCAACAGACGGAGTAATCAACTTGAAGTGCCCTCCACAAGACACTCAAGTAGGGATCGGGTTCCTCTGAAAAACATCCGCCACTGCAGGGAGTTGAACCCTGGCCGCCCGGGTGGTATACTCTACCGCGGCGAATACTCTATCCACCAAACCAACCCGATCCCCTCTGTGACTTCGAACCTAACAACCTACATCTAAATTTACATAATACCCCTCGAGCCGCCGAATGGGCGTGTGACAAGGGGTGATAGGTCACCAGCCGTGAAAAGGTGTAAGTTTTTTGGAGATGAAATGGCGACATGTATTATAGAAGTGTATTTAGTGCAGTTTAATTGTTACTATGGTCGCTTATTTTTCGCGGAAAGAACGAGTTTTTGTACCAATCTGTTCGGCAGTGTATCTATCTTATTTTATGACATCTGTTAGGCCTAGAGATGTAGTGAAAGTAATGATATTATTCTCTGTGTTGATCTGAAAAATATCAGTATGATCGCGGCGTATTCGAGGTGTGGCCCTAACCAGAGCGAAGTATCATCTCTCTTTTACTTTTTCATCCGAGGACCTTCCTATTATACGTTTAACAAAACCTAGTTTCTTCAATGCTGCGCCACATATGCTTTGTATTTGTAATCCCCACGATATATTAGAAGTAAAGGAAGTTCAAAGATATTTTACTGTATCCGAAGATACAATGTTTACTTCACCCACAGTACAGGTATGGTATTTTTGTGATGACTTTGGCAGGAAGAGAAGAGTGGTGCATTTTCTGATGTTTAATCCTAACCCCCACTCCTGGCACCACGAATGAACGTTGTTAAGGTCCGATAACAGCGTCAAAGTCAATCAATACGCGCTGCCTAGAAGAATCTACAAGATAAACTTGGATGAAGACCCACTTTGTCGACATCCGAAATGAAGAAGATATTTGATAATGATGCATAACTGACGTAGGTTGAATACTGTTCTCTTCACCCACTTCAATCAAAAAGACGGAATAAAGGTTAACGAATAGTTTTCGAACCGGTGACAAAAAGCATTCTTGATGGCGGTGATAATGGTAGTTCAATGAAAATCTTTGTAAAAAGAATTAATGGATGGGTCGTTGTGCGACAATTCGGTGCGGAGACGGCCCTTGACCTTTCGGTTTTCGATGAAAATCAGAGGATATGTTTGCGTTGCCAATTAAGAAATTTCACCTCGGGCGGAGAGAGGAAAGCAAAATAACTGTCGGAATACCCTGCAAGTTTTTATTAAATTAAGGTGTTTACCGACAACAGGCTTCCATTATCATATGTGTCTTTGTCAAATTACGGCAAAGACGTTCATTGGGTGAAATGAAATCGGAACAAATTGAAATGTCATTTTTTTCCGCGTACGATTAGGGACCACAATGGCTACCATTGAAAACTTCAATAATTCCCGTGGGAAGGCTACTAGCTCTATATTTCATTAATTTTTATACATTAGAATTTTTTTATATATGCTTCAGTTTTTTAAGTTTTCATGTCTGCACGGTATTCCAATTAATTTTGTGTGTCTGTAACTTTGTCAAAATTTTCTGTCTTCATGTTTCAAAAAATATTCCGAGTAAGAATAATACCATATTTTACATTGTCCCTGCATGAATCTTTTGTCACATTTTGAAAGTTACAGTATAGATTAGTTTAGTCGTTTCTGAAACCTTTGTAGCATACCATTCGTTTGAAAAAAAATTCTTGAGTTGCCTTCATTTTATTTATTTATTTTTGACTTAGCAGTAATGCATAAATAACCCATTTTATTATTATTATTATTTGATGAGTATATCAAGCATTTTTTTTGGTTGGTGTTACATTAGCTCAATCTATGCGTGGGTTTCCGCAGGTTTTCCACACTTTCATGTGTGGGTGTTTTCCTGCAGTTGATTTTTTCGTCAAGGATATTGCTTCCTTATTTCCTTAAGTTTTTCCCACAAAAAAAAAAAAAAAAAAAAAAAAAAAAAAAAAATATATATATATATATATATATATATATATATATATATATATATATATATATATATATTTCTCCACACTTAATTCATGTATTTTTCCGACGAGGGATCAGATGGAAGAAGGGACTGCCTCTGTCTTAACCTCTCCCCAATAAAGAGGGATTATAATCACTATTATACTCTCTTATACATTCTATCCTCACAATCTAACCAACGTAGGAAACCCCTCTCGTGCATACACAAATCACAAAAAATTAAAGAAGTCGTAATTATAAGTTTCTCATTTCAGAAAACCTAAAAATCCAATATATCTTTATATATGAAAAATAAAGTGTAAATGTGCGGTCAGTTATAACTACCAAACCATTGCACGGAATGACGTAAAACTTTGTAGCATGATTTCTTAGGTCACTCAAAAAGTTTAATGGCTACTTCTTGTTTACCTAATCATCTCCGGTTTGACTCCAGACGAGTGAAAGTGTTTCCATCAGAAACACATGTAAAGTTCGTTTTTCTGGCATGCAGAACATTTTTATTTTACGTATTTAAATTAGTAATAATGGTCATGAAAAGTTGAAACAAAAACCATTGGAAAGAAAAATAAATAAATTTTCTTATTATTGCAATCAATTTTTGTTTTTCAAATGAAATTGCTGAAAATTTAGAGTTTTTGGTACGCTGTCCCCTTGAAGACCAAATGCATTGTTGTAGCTGAACCCCATATGGATATATGATGAATATAGGCCCAAAACGTATCAATTGAAATAGAAGAATCCACAGAATCCATAAGAAATATATTATACACGATATATTTCGATTGGTATCCATAGGCGATAGTTTTAAATAAAACTTTGCGAATTTTTGGGCCAATTTCTGACGGGGATAGCGCGAATATGAAGGAGAGGAAGAGTGGGAGAGGGAGCTACTTTATAATGGACGCGTGAGAGAGAGAGAGGGCGAAAAAAGGAGATGCGGGAGTTAGTGTATGGGACGGCTGCAAGGTGCGGCGCCGGCGCCTCCGCTGCTGCACCCCACCGCCGCTCCGGGAGGCCCTCTCCATCCGCCTCACACTCACGCCGCTCCCAGCTCGGGGAGGCGCCCGCGCTCGGGTGCGGCTGGAGGTGCGGGAAGATGAAGGGAGATGGATAGTCATGCGAGGGGACGGCGAGATGGTGGTCCTCAATTTAAATTTTCATTTCCTCCCTCGGGGAGCCGTCACAGAGGAGGGTTGGGGGTTGGAGGGGGGTGAATGGGGGCAGGAGACGTGTCAAGGCCCCGAAAAAATGGCAGGGTATAAAAAAGGGGAACGAGGGCGTGTGGCGAGGGTTGCCGTAAGATGAGGTTAAAGGAGGACGTCGAGGGCACGGCTAAAGTAATCCACATCTGCATACTACCTTGAGAGCCGCCGCAAGCGGGTGTGGCAGGGGGTGTTACGACACCAGCCACGGCAAAAATGGAGGGATAAGGGAAAGAAACTGGGACAGGATATGTGTTGATGGATTAGTGCCTCGCTCTGTTTATGCTGAAGTCATTCATTCCGCGTCGGAAGACATAGTTCTCATTGCCAACTGCTTGTGAGTGTACCTCACCCTTCTCATCTATTTTCCCTTGACAACATTTGCGGGGTTGGAGTAAGATTATCCTGTGAGCACAGTTGAAACCCATTTGTTCCGAGTTCATAGAGTAATCTTAGTCCTGCGTGATGCCTTTTGATATCTAGTGGTACCCTTCACGGTTCATCCACAACGTGAATTATTCCCTCTCTCAGCAGTTTTAGTCCTTTGAATAACTGTTAAGCCATTGTTTTCTGAGGCCGCGTAATTTTTGGTTTTTACCATTTGGCCCTTTTTACACCGGTATTTTGCACTTCTCCAAAAGCTTTTCTAGTTGATTCGTTGTAATTTATCATGTGTTTTACATCTGGAGCCTCGCAAATTATTCGCAATGTTTATATGCTTATTTATTTTTATATCCGAAAACGAGGTAGTTGTTGAATCACACATCCTCCTCTACATCATTAATCAATCCCAATAATGGCTAGCTGCAGCCTATATATTCCACCCTAATCTTACTTACTCATCAATGCTTTTGTAGCTCTTCTGTTTCATTTCCTGTTACATCAATGTCCCTCTTTTTTCCTCGAAATGTTTCCATTTTATTTTCTAATTCGTAGATAATTTATGTTCCGTCAATATTCCTTTTTCCCATGAGTGCGGCCTATATAGAGCTGGTACCCCAATTCCTAGATTCTTTCTTATAGCAATTGCATTAAAAAAAACAGAAAATAACACAAATACCTAATATGCTAACTATTGAGTACTCATCTTCCTTCCTATACCAGTGTCTGTTTATTGATCGGGGAAGTTTTAATGAAGTAGAAAGCATTCGTGCATTAATATAAATGCTGGTGCGAGTTTGCAGGAGCAAGAGAAAAATTAATTATAAAAAAAGATAAAAAATGACGACCAACCAAAAAAATCATTGAATCTATGAAAAAATATTTCTCTCTCATTGGTCGTCCAATCCAAGATTGGTTGACAGCAGCCCTCTATCCTTCCCTATCGGTGCTATTTCTCTTACTTCCTAGTTGCACTTCCTATGCTCTTTCCTCATCATATGATCTATGTAATTAATCCTGATTCTTTCTCTGGGAACTTCTCCCTACATTGCCCTACAGTCATGTGACTAACAATCCCATTGCGCTTTAGAGCGTATCCATTCCTTCTGATTCATCTTTTCTGGATGTTGGTCCGTATGGCTTTTCCTTCCTTAAACTGTAAATTTCATCATTTTTTATTTTGTCAGTCCAATTTATCACCAGCATCCTCCCTCTGTGCCAGGTTTCTAAGGCTTCTAATCTGTTTTGGTCTGCTTTCCTAGCGGCCCATGCCTCCGATCCATAGTGTGTCAAATTTCATAATCACACGAAAATAATGACTCTCAATAAAATGCCATCGCGGTCGAACCAAAAAAAATTCTGCTTCTTAAAATAAGTTAGTTGCATTTTTATTTTATCCCGATTAATAAGCTTCTCGCTTCAAACAAACAGCATATTACTTGGCTCCCTGAATTTTATATCCAACATCTGCTTTCTTAACTCAAAAAGAGAAGTAGACGTGAGCATTGTTCATCAGCTCAGCCTCTTGCGAAGTGTTTTTAGCGAAACAACCAGAGATGTGCATGACCAAGAGGATAGTCTTGCAACTAAACTAGATCTATGCGACTGGCTTGGAGAAGGAAATCTTCGGGGGATTGAATGGCCGAGAGGGTAAGTGTAACGATGGGAACGGATAGCGAGAGGGAGGTGGTATTTCTGAGGGGGAAGTTAAGATGAAGAGGGGCGGGCATTCGCTCAAAGCTAACGAACTAATTTCTCATTCAATTTAAAAAAAAGGAGTAGCTTGTATGACGCACCGAGAGAGGCGTGGGGCGCGCAATTTCCCACAGAGAGACATTTGCCGGGTGGGAAATCGTAGGCGTCCTGAAAGAAACTTAGCGGGGTTATAACTCGTTGAAACTCACTCTTAAAAGTTGACTCGAGAATGCGTTTTTGCGTCTGTGGATTAGAATAATTTACCCAACCACAACGCACAAATTTAAGGTTGGGAAGATCATGAAATAGATAGGAAAATCCACAGAAGAGGAGAACGTCTCGGTAGCTCATCTGGCTAAAACACCCGGCGAAATATCGAGAGATCCGGAATCTAAACCCGGTCAAGGTGAATGATTTTTCCTCTGTGGAATTCCGCTCCGTCAAACTTCACTTCATCAGATCTTAATGCAAGCCGTGAGGTTGTTTCCAGGGCGTTTAAGTCAGAAACAATAATTTTTGTTGCAATAAAAGTAAAGTTTACCCATAGAAATTTTCAACGCAAGAATCCTCGAAGCTCTTAAAACGGGCTAGAGCAAATAAAATAATTTCAAGCAGCAAAAAATGAAAATATTCAAACATGGCGGGTGAATTTTTCTCATGGCAATTTCTTCAAAATATTCACCCGCCAGGTTTGAATATTTTCATTTTTTGCTGCTTGAAATTATTTTAGTTGCTCTCGCCCGTTTTAAGAGCTTCGAGGATTCTTGCGTTGAATATTTCTATGGGTAAACCTTACTTTTATTGCAACAAAAATTATTGTTTCTGACTTAAACGCCCTGGAAACGCCCATTCCCGGTCCAGGCCGAATTTTTTTCATGGCAATTTCTTCAGCAAAAAATGAATTGGCACATTAATTCATGGATAATTTTGAACTCTCATTTCATTCCATCTCCTTCACCAAGGTGAATTTTGAGTCTCCACAAAAGAAGATGGTGTTAGAGCACCAAGAATGAAGATAATGGAATATAAAAAAGGTACGATTAGAGGCACATCTGTTTTTCACGGATCGATCAGATGCTGGATTGCCATGGAAGAAAAAGAAGCATTTTCAAAGAGGGAGGTTTGAGTGGAAATGTAAAGAAAAGGCTGGTGAAAACTGTAGCAAGGAGAGTTGCGCAGTATGGGTCAGAAACTTGGTCATAGCAAAGGATGGATGTATACGTAGACTTGAGGCGTTTGAGATGTGGGTAAGGAGAGGGAATTCTGGATGGCGAGAAGGACGATCGAGGAGGTGTTGAATATGGTTAAAGATGAGAGGAAGCTAGTAGCGGAGGTTAGGAGGAGGCAGAAGAGATGGATGGAGGACGTATTCAAAGGAGAGGGAATGCTGAAGGGGAGAACAATGTGGAAGCACGATAGAGGAAGGATGAAGATAGGAATTTTGGACGAAATAAGAAGAGGAAGACGATATGAGGGATTTTAAAGGAATCCAGTGGCAAATTACGTGTAGGAGGGTAAACCAGAATGGCAGAAATAAGGACGTTAGGATAAGCACTGTCTAAAAACATACCAATGATGGAGGATGGAGAGGGTGAGATGGGTGGAAAGAAGGACAGACAAAGAGGTATTGGATATGGTTTGAGAGGAGAGAAAGCTAGTAGCGGAGGTACGAAGGAGGTAGAAGAGATAGATGGCGTATTGAAAGGAGAGGGAATGTTGAAGTGGGCAATAGATGGGAGAACATTTGGGAAGCGTGGTAGAGGATGATATGAGAATTCTGGAAGGGGAAGACGATATAAGGAATTTAAAAGAAATATAATCGCGGATTACGTATTGAAGGATAAACCAGAATGCCAGAAATTAGGACGTTAAGATAAGTACTGTACAAAAACATACCAATCAGAATACTCAAACGAAATGATGCCTCAATGTGTTTTTATCGTTGTGATTACATGTTACCCTGAAAAAATGGAACCTGGACGCCTAGGTATTTCTCTCATTTTGACTTTTCAAAAGGTGCAGCTAGGTGAAAAAATATTTTTCTCGATGTAAACCTGAATCTCTGAGTGATTTGAACTTTTGCTGTAATCACTACGTCCCGAGTAATCCTCTCGCGGCTGCCGAAGATCAATGTGCAAAGCTCAGTGGGTTCGCTCAGAACATCGTACCGCCAAAGCAAGAGCACCGCTCATTTGCTAAACATAATGCCGGCAAGCGTGATTGGCAGGAGCCGAAAAAATGCTGCATGAAATGGGAGATGGAGGAACACGCGAGCATTAGCGGGGAGATATGGGAGACGTGGGAATTGTGGGGAGGCTTACTCAGCTGGGAACACGAAAAAGAAGACGGCAGAAGCCGAGAGCACATAAAAAAAACCCTCGCGCATTACGAAGCGTGCGCTCTGGTTGGGAGGCTTTCCGAATCCGAATATTCCCCGATTTAATGGACGATCAGAGGGAGCTAATAAGCTTCCGAGGCTGAAAATCCCGGGTAAAAAAAGAATCGCAGGAAGCAATGCGATGATGGATTGCGTTTGAATGTTCCTTATTCGAGTGGTGTCGCTCGGAATGCCTCGAGAATCTGGCCAGGCGTACAAGAATCGCTCACTAGCGCCTGCACCGTGAATGGCGGAGAGCAGCGCGTGGAAAGCTAACGAACAGAGGCGTGCATCTTGGATTCCAAACGCAAGGAAATTCGCAAGTCATTCTCTAATATCTCCGAAACGGAGCCGATGAAGCGGAACGAAATGACACAATCCTTTAGAGAAGAAATCAGTGAGCTTTACGATTGAGCGAATGAATAATGTACGAATTCATGCAATGTAATGTAACTACCTAGCTTTCAGTACTATTACTCAAAAATAAGCATCTGTACTAGTGTGTCATTGACATTCATAGTTTCTCTGATCCTTTCATCACTAATTCTTTCTTTTTTTTTTTGATTTTCCGGCTGCTCTTCGACAGAAGTCCATTTCAGTGGTCAATAATAGTTTTTCTGATTTTTCAGTTAGCGGCCGTACTTCACAGCTGTAGGTTACTTTCCTCTTTACTATGCTATTGTAAGTTCTCTTTTTATTTTCATTGGATAATGTCTGTTCCCACAATAAGCTAATCGATAGTGTTACTGCCTTTTTACCTTTATTACATCCATCCCAAATGGCTGCTTCCATTGTTTTATTTTCTGAAATTTGCATTCCTAAGTATTTATACCTACTCTTTACAGTATCCTATTTGTTGCCCACCTTCAAATATAATATCCTGTTGCATTTCTCCCATACATATATATTTTCTTTTGTCAATACTGATATCCAGACCCCAATTTTGGTATTCCTCTATCATTTTTCTGCTCATATATTCTTACTCTTCATAATCTTGGGATAGAATAATTTGGCCATCTGCATAGCTTAAGATGTACATGATAATTTCTTTCTATGGTATTCCCATGGAGTTGTATTTCCTTTTCCAGCCTTTTATCACGTGGTCTAAATATATTTTTAAAAGTGTTGGGGAAATACAGCAACCCTGTATTATGCATATAAACTTGTAAAAAGAAAAATAAATCAAGCATCATTAGATTATTGACAAAGAAAAATCAATACATGCAAAATAAAACATGATTTAGATTATGTATAGCAAGAAAGTATAATAGAATTGTCCGTGAAGAAACAATATTTCCAGCGATTTCATTAAAGCAAATCCCAGCAAAAACCTTTTGAAAATGAAAACTCCTTTAAATTAATCACTACATGCCTCCATTTTCACGACCAGCTTCACCGCAGTAAATTTATAAGTATTCCTACAGATTCGATAAGAGAAATAATTCACAACTCTTCTAAGTGAAAGTATTCATATGGAATTTCAATAATTTTCCGGCATATTTCATAAAAAAAATGGCCATTAATTACTGCCCATAGGCGAAATAAAAAAATTTCCCATCTGAAGAGGATGAGGGAACAAAGAACTGTTTTTCATTTTTTATTCTCTTCCGCGTGATTTAGGGATTGGAATGTAAAAAAAATCAAGTAAATGCAACCAAACTGATTGTTTGATTGTTTCAAAGGACATAAATTAATGTGATAAGTTAAAATGTAAGAGAATAAAATCGAAATCGCTTCGTGATTTGCAATCATTTTATCTCTCGGATGTAAAAAAAACCGAAAAAACGCTGGGACGAGTCCTGGTTTGAGAATCCGAGATAAAATCAGTCGTTAGTCATTTCAGTAAGGCTGCCCATTGCATTATATTGGTTAGGCAGTTAGTCTGCTTGATAAAAAGCAGTGAAACATAAAAATAACAAATACGTTACGCCATCTGATACGACGTGAAAAATTTCTACTGGAATTCATCCAACCGCATTTAAAATGGTATTTTTTTCACAGGAATTTGAAGGCGATTCTGAGAGAACACTCGCTCGGGGATTCCAGTTCATCCAAAGATAGATCTACGAAATATTATTTGATAAAGGATCGTTGAAGTCAAAATATGCAAATATGTTGAGGACCAATCAATACGCAATAGCAGTAAAAAGGGTATTTTTACGCGGGGTAGAGTTTAAAAAAGCCTATCCGGACCCCTGGCAGATAATATTCGCTTTCTGTCTTTTGCACATCTTCAAACCATTACAGTCTATGAGAAAACGCGTCATTAAATTCGTTTGCTCTTTCCAAAGCAGGTTGGAAGAACAGTGAGAAAGAGGAAGTAAAAACTTTTCTATAAGAAAGAGCCGGATTATTTTATTTTCCATTTATTGATTTCTTAGCTACGCCGCCATGGAAACTGATGTAAAATGCGTAATAATTCATAAACTACGTAGCAACTCATTGTTGGCATCAGAAGATGAAACTAAGCAAAGTAAAGTTGGCCACTGATGAAAATTGTTGTTAATATTTACTCAACTAACTTTCCTTTCTGGATATTAGGATAAATTTATTCCTACACTCGCTTTTACCTAGAAATATTTTCTTACCTTATTGATTTCCGGTGCCAAGGTGATTCCAATAGTTTCAATGAGCGGAGACTCTAGAAATATTATGACTTGCAGTACCAAGAATAAGGGCCTAGCGATATGATGGCTCAGCTCAGAAATCACTGTAGGCCTTTGGGGATATATGTATAGAGTCGAAGTTACTTTCTCGGAAGAAGACGTATTTTTACTCATCACTACTGCTCTTATCCAGTTTTTTGTTTGCTGACTTTCACCTCCATTAAGGATAGATTGCCCCCTGTAGCTCACCAACTAAGTTAAACGTTAAATGACGTAATATCTACCTGGGACTATTAATGAATAATTATTAATGTGGGAAGATGGAGCAAAAGCTATTTTAAAAAATCGTCTAAATCGAGCGAAGCAGGATACCAATGTATTAGATTCAAACCAATTTCTCAGCGGTAAATCTACACGAAGAAGCAAAATAATGGCATAATAGTTTTTTTGTCATGTGCCTCTAAACATCACGGCCCAAAAAACACTACGTTCATCCATGAGCTTAATGGAGTGGTATAAAATTGTGATAATTCTTCTTCCTTATTTCAAATATTAATTTAAATAAAGCTGACTTGGAATCGAACCAATGATTATTTTTTCCGACCCAACTTTCGGTAAGTACGTCGCACAGTTGTTGATAATACTCTTTTGGCGAGAGTGAAAGTTAGCTAGATGCAATCGTATTGGAAAGCACCATTACCTCTTCATTTTAATATTTGGATATGCTACACTTACGCAGCTTCGGTGCCGTTCTCTTCATCTCTGATTATTTTATCCCACAATCGCGTGGTAGCACTAGTGTTTCTACTTTCAGGTACCCACGTGAGAGAGAGACAAATAAATTCCCTAATATAGAAAAATTTGAGTGTTTTTATAGAATGTATTCCCAGTAGCATGTATCCTAGTGCAACGCAAGTTACTAAAACTTCGTCGCGAGTGAATTGACTGCGAATGGTAGGCGGAGACGGGAGAAAATAACAACAACCTTAGTCAGTTTGATTAACTTCAAGCAAGAACATTTATATAACAAACATTTATATAGTATCACAATTGAAAAAAAGCCCATAGGCTAAATGCCGTAAACTTGATCTTTAGAAGACGGTCACCACTCCAGCAGGTCAGTTTCAAAAGAGACCGGGTCCAGCGTAGAGACGACGCGGCTGGCGAATGAAGGGGGGGCGGGGTCAACTGACCAACGCAGGAGTTGGGGGTGTAGGGGAATCCTTGTCGGGCCGTTGATTGGCGGAGGAAATGGCGCTTTTACTTCTAGAGTTGAGTCGGTCAGAATAGAGTGCGCCACTATCTCTTTCAGTATAAAAGTGAGCTGATTGTTCCATCGTGGACAGCAAACGCGAGACAGCGAATCGCGAGGCCACAAGGCGCGAGGGATAGTCGCGAACGGCGTTTGCGAGTTTTTGGCGTGCGCGAGTTTTTGGCGTGCGCGAGTTTTTTGGCGATGAGAGGTATTTCTGGCAGAGTGGTTTTTGCAAAGTGGGAGGGGGGAAATTTTGGCACACTAGTTACAACAACTTGCTGATAAGTTAATTCTTAGGAGGGACCAGGTGATTCTGAACTTTAAATAACTACTGAAGTACGAGAGATGCAAATTATTTTGAAGATAAAACAAGCTGAACATAAGTGATAAGGCGGAGAGTATATGCGAAGATGAGAGCTCGTGGGCCATGTAGTAGAATGGAGGGAAAGGAGACGAAGGAAAAGTACGTTAATTAGCCGAGGATCGCAGCTTCTCCCGTGGGGTTTTTATCACTAGTTGTCATCAGATACCGGGCCCAAGGCCAAAAATTAAGTCCATCAAAGTGTACAAAATCTCCAAACTTTGCTCTCCCTTTTTTGAGTGACAAAGTTCATTTGCCGCAATACGAAAATTAAGCTATCCCCAACAAGTAACTGGTGCAAGGAAACCAGGAGAAATGTGGAAAAATGGTCGGTTAAATCGAGATTTTTTCCCGGGGAATTTAAGCGAAAAAGTATGCACTACATTTCTGTAATAAGAAAGGACTCATTCCACTGTACAAGCCATTATTTCTACGATGGTCGATTACTAGCAGTCCAGGGGCGGGCAATAAAAGATTTTTCCCAGTTTCCTGAAAGCTGGAATATAATCTAGATCGACTTATCAACGCGCTTCATAGAAGCCATTTTCAAGTTTTCAGCAAATCTGTAATACGTGACCCTAAAACCAGAGCCAGCTTAATGTAGTTTGAACGAGATAGTTCCCTAGTCATTACGGAGATCCTATATAATTACATAGTTTAATTTCTGCCGCTGTAAGGAGCATAAATTAAATATTGATATATAAATGGTGGAATAGCATACTTTTATATGGTTGAAATTATAAGCTATTCAATAAAAAATGTATAAAATTCTTTGATTTGACTAATTTGTACGGTGCGTTTAAAACTCTTCCATAAAGGGAAGGTTTTTTGCGATTATGGAAAAGTTAGTCCCGTGAAAATATGATTTATTTTCAAAATTAGCTGAGAAAACACTCAAATCACACCCTGTTAATTTTTTGACGAGATCTATGCATAATAAATTACAAGTTTTTTTAAAATTAGGTCTTTCTGGAGTGGATAGACGCATCGTTTCCATGTAAAAGTTTTGGTATTTTTCGTTAAATACCTTGATAAGTAGTGTGATAATAGGCTGACACTTTGATATTTTTGGAAAGGTAAGATGTTTCTATTAAAAATGAGACTAAATTCATTGATTTTGAGGTGATATGATGTTTCGCTCAAACTACCGTAAAGTTGAGTGAGCATAAAAAATCACTCTACGCAGCAGAAAACCAGGAAATGGTTGCTAGTGATAATACACATCGCTGCAAAAGTCTGAGATTGAATAATTTCTTCTTCTACACGAGAGGAATGTGTCCTGAATGTTTTAAACCTTATTGTAACACTCTGTACATAATACACTACAATATGGGGGTTCTACCTACTCTACAAATCTGGCCAGGATCTCACAGTACCGACTCTACTTTTTTTTAAAAGTATCAATAAATGAAAAGGATAAATGCAGTTTCACCTGTAAGGCGTGCGGAGTGCCGCTCCCTCACGAAAGGTGCGGGAAGGAGCGCATACACGGAGGCGGATGGACAAGGGTGCGGCGCTGCCCTTTGATCCGTCCTCACGAGTCCAGAATTTCGAAGCAATACTCTCACGACGAAGACGCGAGTTCCGACCCAGTCAACGCGCACTCTACAGGCGACGCGCTATCTGGGCTAAGGTCACTCTTTGAGTCTCTCGCACCCAGGCGTTTTTTCGACGTACGTTGGGCGCGCCAAAGCTGGCCCGTGGTCTCAAGCAGGAGTCAGCGCTTCGAAGTTCTGTTTCCTCAAGACATACGAAATTTGCTGTCATGAGCTACTTTCGGTTTAGCGCTGCCTTTTATTTTTTTTTTTAAATTTCATAAAAATACTCCTTCGGATAGAACCTTATGGAACAAAGCGTTACACTGACGCTATTGACCAGTAATTATATTGACTCAAGCATCCATCTCTGTATAGTGCATGAAATAAGTATTGGATTATGAATGTCGCTATTATATACTTTTATATGACTGAAATTTTAGATTGCTGAATAAAAATAACTAGATAATTCTTTAATTTGACTTATTTTCACACAATACGTTTAAAACTACTTTATAACGGAATATATTTTGCTATTCTGAAAAAATGACAGAAGTGAGAAAATGATTGATATAAAAAATAGTTGAGAACACATACAAACAATCATACATACACATTGTTAATTTTTTGACGAAATATTGGTGTTAGAAACTCACCATTAAAAAAAATAATGCCTCTCTGGAGTCTCACCACTTTTCACGTAAGAGGACTGAAGTAGTTCGTCAAAAATCTTGGAAAGTAACTTGGTGAGAGGGTTGATATTCTGGCATTTTTGGAACGGTGAGATATTTACTTTAAAGGGCGACGAAATTTAGTTTTTATGTAAATATGCGACAGCACTTTCAACAATATTCTAAACTGTAAACACCTATCCAACCCTGAAGAGGAGAAATCCTAAAAGGGAGCCCCATCAATGTATTTTTATGTTTTTGGAAAATAAACATTTTAACTAACTATTGATGACTAGGTAAAACGATCTTTCGTTCAAACTACGATAAAACTCCTATAATTCTTTCTCCTTACAGTATCTTACACCATATTTACTCATGGTTTTTGCGGTCCACCTTATCCTCTCACTATCTACTACCATATTCCTATTTGCTTAGTGGACACACCAATTCATTCTGTAGACATGGTCAAACCAGAAGAGTACACTCCTTTTGTGAAAGAAAAATTTAAGCAATGAGAAAGCGTATCCACACTCTGTGATGTGTCTGTGTCAAAGGTACATTTCGGTGAAAATTGGTTTCAAAGTGGTTCGCAAGTTGAGTAAGGTTGGGTAATGTAGGAATATATAGACTAGAGATGGGTCGGTCGCGAACGAACGAATCAATTCGAACGACTCTTTGAAGTGAGTTGACGGAGTCGTTCGCGGCAATGAACCGTCGTTCCTTACGAATCGTAATGAAAATAGGCGCAACACCCGGCAAAGATGGGAACTAACTGACAGGCGAGGCCACGAGTCCCCCCACCCTTGGAAGTTTGGGAATGGAAATGGGCGCACCACTCGGCAAAGCAGAGAATCAAGTGAACGACAGGAAGAAACGAGTCCCCCCACTCTTGAAATTTGAAGTCTGAGGGAGGGGGACCTGTGTTCTCGTAGAGCCCGCGGAGAGGGAGGACTCATGAGTCCTCGAGGAGTCAGATTCGGATTAGGATTCAGTTAAGGACTCGGATTCAGATTAGGATTCAGATTCAGTTAAGGACTCGGATTCAGATTAGGATTCGGATTCAGATTCAGTTGAGGACTCGGATTCAGATTAGGATTCAGATTCAGTTGAGGACTCGGATTCAGATTAGGACTCAGATTCAGATGAGGACTCGGATTCAGTGATTCCTTGAGGAGTCGCTGGCCTGAGAATCAAATTATACTCAAGGAATTAGTGATCGCGGTGGAATAATGAATTCTTGACTATTAAAATCTTGTCCGTTTGCGTTTGTTCGCACACTTCTAAAAAATTTCCTCGATCTTTGAATAAATAAATTCATAATTCCTTTATCTGCAAACCTACTGAGGCAAATATTTAATCAAAATTATAAATTTTACCAGAAATATTTTTTAAAACATTTTTGAGTTTGTTCCATTAATGACGGAGCAGAAACTTTTTTCAAAAGAATAGCATTGAAAAAATGTTCCAAAAGATTTTCGCTGCAATTTAGGCGTATGCTTCCGCAACTTTCAGGAACAGTAGCCTACGAATATTTCGATGAACGCGCTGTACTTCATCCACCCAAACTTACATTAGCAGATTTTAGCTCCTCCATTTTTTATATACTTCGATGCATTTCTTACACACTCAAAAAGATGGTGTATAATAAAAAACTCGATTTATCGGTTATTTTCGGCGGTGTATACCATTTTTTATAGCGAGTGATATGACTCTAACTTTTTTGTAGGTTTTTCACCATTTTTAGAAGTCGCACATGTTTCAGCAACAAATATACTTTTTCTCGTCAGCAGTAGTTTTTAAGGCATGCTTACAGAAACACTGCATAGTGAAACCTGCCTCAGAGGCCACCTCACTAGGGCGGTCTCATCCGTGTGCGATAAAAATTTTCGGAAAATGAATTTATGATATTATCAATTAAAATTTTACCTCCAATCAGCGGACACTTTCTCTCTTGCGGGAGTTATTTCAAAGGCCTGCTGTTGGCCGCTAAATACAGGTTTCACTATATGTTTACATTAAAGTTAAAATTTATTTCAATGAACCACTATAATGAAAAAAATTGAACGAGAACGAGATCCAAGAATCGATTCTTTAGATTGAACGACCGATTCAAGACTCGGTCATTGTATTGAACGATGTTGCCCATCTCTAATATAGACTCTCATGGCATGATATCATAGATTATAACTGAAGGGACTTGAAATATTTAGTCGGCTTACAAGATTGAAAGCAGTTTATATATTACGAAACAATATTACGAAAGCACTTTATGGGGCGAAAAAAGGGGATACAGTGTGGTCACAAATACATCTGATAGATTAGTAGCTAAATATAAATTGGATCGATCGATTAAAGTCTCTCGATAAATTACGGTGAATAATAATGTGCAAAAGATTATATTTCGTGAAAAATTATTCATTTGAATTAAGTTTATGCAAGATGTAACATTTTACTCAATGTT
This sequence comes from Ceriagrion tenellum, assembly GCA_963169105.1. NCBI lineage: Eukaryota > Metazoa > Arthropoda > Insecta > Odonata > Coenagrionidae > Ceriagrion > Ceriagrion tenellum. Next base: position 106,143,011 of record OY720643.1, read on the forward strand.
GCCCGGAAAAATAGGGGCGACACCTATGCGCGAAGTGAAGTATTTTTCACGAAAAAATAATTCACTTCACCTCAGTTAGGCGTAATCTTTTCACTTGAGTAGGCGAAAGTGATATGAGTTGTAATTATTCGCGATACTCAATATAGCTTCGGAAACGGAAGTTTTTATGAGGTTTCCACGCGATCAGTACGATCGGTGCAGAGACTCGGAAAGCTGGCGGTCGGGCTTAATGAGACCGCCACGAAAATGCTCGAAGACATTAAGGGAAGCGGGCGGAGGAGAAGGAGCTATGAGAGAGCACATTACATCCACCGAAACACAACACAACTGCAGCGTACACTCGTTCGGCCCAAAAGCGAGTGGCGGGAGATTCTCATTTGAGACGAGAGTAGAGCACGGCGGGACTCATTCAAGTCAGTTTCCAAGGAACAGCCCGGGCGGGATGACTTTGAAGCGCGGGAACTGCAAAATTCCATTGCGCCTGGGACTGAAAAAGGATGTTTTCAGGATGAGAAAATGGAATTGCGAGGATTTCTCATCGTGGAAGTTGCGGCGGCGTGCGAGCGCGCTTCACGCGGAATGCAGACTCGTCCGTGATGTTTGTTGCGCGCGCGAGCGAAGAGGCGAAGCGAGGCGAACGCGGGAACGAGAGGAGGGATGGTGTCGGCCCCGTGTTGAGATTTGATAACGTCACCGCCAGAGATTTAACCGGATGACAAGACGGAGATAGTTCGAAATTAGGTTGAGTGAAGCAAAGAGTTTACACGTGCTGAATCAGGTTGTCTTGAGCAGTAGAAATGGGATCTGGTTGTAATTGTAGACGCTTTAAACGTGCTAGAGGGTTTTGTGCATTTATTTCCTAAAGGGATTATATTTTGTGGATAGACACACAGAAAATTTGGACTATTTTATTAATTTTAACCTGTAAAATTTGCTCTAATTTACACGCAATTTCCTCTATTTTTTTAATTATCTTATGCTGGACTTCCTTTTTCATTTGCTCTGCTTCATGGTTTCCATCTATTACTCAAGCATTTAGGTTATATTTAGAAAATTATTTCCCTCCTCCATGCTGAATTGCAGTACAGCAAGGTATTTGGCAGTTTAACATCTAAATCAGCATATTATCCTGCAAGCCACCTTTAGGGACACTCCAACTGCACTACAATGCATCAGTCAATTCCACCAACACACAAAATTTGAGGTAGTAATTATAACAACAATATTTGTTTGGCATTGAAAAGCGGTACAATCCAAAATTAATCGTCATTAAAATATATGGATACATAAAATTGTGCAGATTCTAAATTTAATATTGAGGATTTTATATTCCAAACATTTATTTATTGAATAAAATGATTTAGTTTAAATCCATGAGCGGAGGGCAAACTTTAACCACAATAGAATGCAGTTTTACAAAATCAAATGATTTTCTGGATATTGGCAGCTTGCAGTGAGGTGTTGGGGCCAGAGATGATCTTCACAGGTCTTTTTTTTAGAGGCCAGTCTCCTGGTTTATTCTTACTTTCTTCCAATCTTAACTATGTCCAACATCATATTCCTCCTCCCCTTTCCCCTTCTCAGATTCCCTTCGATAGTCCTCAGCAAGCAGTCATTCCTTATGCTATGCTCGAATCAGTTCATCTTTCTCCTTTTTATTTATATATAGCAATTGTCCCCATTCTCCAACTCATGGTATAACCCACTCATTCTTTATTCGATCCTCTCATCCAATTCCTTCCATCCTCTCGCAGATCCACATTTTGAAGGCCTCTATTCTGTTCACTTCACCTATCCGCAACGTCCATGTCTCTGCTTCATACAACATCACACTCCAGATTAAAAATTTTGTCAACTGAGTTCTCAGTTGCTTTTTCCATGGTCGACAGAGTAGTTTCTTCAAATTTTTAAATTCCTCTCTAGCCATTACTATTCTCGATTTAATTTTCTGGTAACGGCGTATGAATTCGGCGATGAAACTTCCCAAATACCTAAAGCTCTCTTTATGTTCAACCCCTTTACCTTCCATTGTGATAATGATCCATTCAATTCAGCTTCCCATTATTACACTCTTCGTTTGAACTCGTTTATAACATTCTATATTTCTTGCATTTGACGTTGAAATCTGCTGACATTTCCATGAATTTTCGTTTTTTATCTGCCGCTACAGCCATAGCAACCGCTTGCAGTATAATTTTACCTGAATGATCGAAATTCATGCATAGGAGTTATTGACCAGAGAGGAGTAATAATTAACCTAACATGAGGTGTCTGTTATGAAAATTTTTAGACCAGCCAATCGAGTATTTAAGAAGCAAGAAAGAAAATCTGTGATAAAAAAGACAAAGAAGATGAAAAGGATGCCATAGGTATAGGCGGTGAAGGAACTGAAAAAGCAATGAAATACGTGGAGTCGAAGAGAGTGCATACGCATCCCTACCAGGATCAGATTTACGACGATGAAAAAGAGATAAATGAATCGAGGCGGGCGTTAAGACTCCCCAGTTCAAAGAGTGAGGAAGAGAATAAAGAATCGAGACACTGACAACAAAAATTTGTCTCGCACTCCACACACCACAACCGACCCCAATCGAAGACACACACACACTCTCGGCGCTCGAAGGGTGTGACATCCGCTCTTCTCTTGTTCTTGAGCTTCGGCCACGCCCCGTTCGATCCCTCGGAATCCGCGGCGTGGATTTACAGCAGCGCCAACGGATTAATATCTCCACGTGCCAATTCGCGGCCCATGTCTCAAACGCCAACCACCACCACCACCATCCCGGGGACACGCCAGCACCACCCGTGGGCCGGAACACGGGCACCATGCATCACAGAGAGGAGGACAAAGGAGGAGAAGGCCCTAGGAGGGGCGTGGAAGGGGTTCCTTAGTACGCGGCGAAGGCGGTGACAGTTTCTTGGCACGCTTTCGCGAACTAGGTGGGGGAGGATGATCTTGGTGGGAAGTTGGGGGGAGTTCTTCCACTTGGTGATGGGAGGCGATTCGGTCGAGGAATGACTGCGGGACGAAGGGGGCGTCGCCGCCTGAGGTGCGCGCAGTATTCCCTCATCGTCTCGTTGACATGATTATTGCCCCGTGAAGAGAAGAGCCACCTTGTGCGCTCTGCTTGGGACGAATAAGGGTGCACAGTGGGCGGTGACTAGACGAGCAGGTGCAAGCTGCATCGTCATGCGAACAGCAGCGAATGAAGACTTAATTAATGTGCACCGATGGCCGTAGAATAACCCCTGCGGCGGAGCGCAAATGCTCAATTCCAAGGTGACTGAAGAGTTAACCTTGGATCATGAAGTGCATATTTTATTGATCGTCAAAGCATTATAAAATATGAAAGAGGACAGTTTTACTAAAACCAATAATTTTATTACAAAACTAACAATAAAATAAAACATAATAATCAAATTGGTGGTTTTAGTAAAAGTTGTCCTCCTATTTGATGATGGAATTTGATCCTATTTTATGATGGAATACCACCAAGTGATACGGATGAAAGTGAGTGGTCAAAGCATTAGATAGTAAAACATTATTCAACCATGTTTTATTTGAGAGAATATCCAGGCGTTGTATCTATCCGTATAAATCTAATTATTACAAAGTATATATCGTGTGCCGTCGAATAACCCCTGCAATGGAGCGCAATTACTCAATTCTAAGTTGACTGAAGAGTTAACCTTGGATCATGGAATGCAGATTTTAATAATCGTCTAAGCATTAGATGGGAAAACATTATTCAATCATATTTTATTTGAGAGAATAACCAGGCGTTGTATCTATCCGTATAAATGGAATTATTCCAAAGTATATACCATGTACCGTCTAATAAACCCAGCAATGGAGCGCAATTACTCAATTTTTTATTTGGATGAAGTGATTATTCTTGGATCGTGAAGTACATATTTAAATCATCGTCTAAGCATTAGATCGGAATACATAATTCAGCCATACTTCATTTGAGAGAATGTCCATGCCTTGTACCGCACCTAAGAGGAAGTTATGGAAATAAAATGAACACTGTTAGACGCAACTCGAATCGTTTTAATTAAAATAATTTCAAATTACTTATTAAATGCCGCAAAATCTTTATGATAGCATTGATTGTACCAGATGATCCCTAACGGGTGAAACTAGTTGTGAAGATTTAATAATTTTGTTATACTTTACAAGGTTAATTTTAACTAAATTTATTAACAGTTATGTGAATAATAGAAAAATAATAATTTAAAATATTAAAAAAAATTGAATAATTATGATTTTTGGTGGGGCAGTCGAAATTTAGACGAATTAATACAAAAATATTTTATTTTGGATTATCCGACTCTGCGTGATACCTTGACATTTGTTTCTATTCATTAAAATAATAAGAAATACATTATCTTGCATGTAGAAGAAAATCTATTCTTATAAATCAAATTATTACAAAGGATATGTCATGTGCCATTAGGTTACGCGTTGGAATAGCATTGAATTTCCTAAAAACCAAATAAGATCAATACGACTTTTTCACTTTCAGTATGTACATTACTAATGAGAACAAGCGTACAAATTTTATTGCAAATTTGTATAGAAACAAAATCGTTTCAGCTATCTAAATTAATGCGCATCTGTGGCCGCAGGGAAATCACTCTATAGAACGCATTATATTGATATTAATCGAGAATACAGGATGTTTCACGTCTTATCTGCGAGCTGCCATCTTTAAAAAGATTCTAATAATGAAAAAAGAGCAAAGTTTACTGTAACCATGGGTAAGCCAGTGTTTAATTTCAAGGAACTAAAGCTGAATAAAGGTAATTGTTGTAAAACGGCTCATTTCTGTTATAAGTTGTGACACTTAAGTTTTACAAACGTTTCTTTTAACTGAAAAAATCTCCTCTCTAACACCAGGATTGAAATTCGCCATGAAAAAATTATTTGACTTGACCGGGATTCGAACCCACCACCAAGCCATCTTCCTTCAAGGCGAATTTCGAGGGGGGTTTATGCGAACTAGATGTTCAGGCCTCAAGTCTACATTGTATCAGATGAGACAAAGTCGTGCTTATAAAACCACTGTCGCGGTGGATAAACCCAACATTTTCGTTATTAAAACGACGAAATTGACAAATTTGCAAACATTGCATTTAACAAATGATATGGTGCGAAGTCACTCGCACGGGTGCATATACACCAGGGTTGAAATTCGCTATGAAAAAATCATTTGACTTGATTCGAACCCGGATCTCCCAATTGCCGGTCAGGTGTGCTAGCCAGTTACACCACCACCAAGCCATCTTCCTTCAAGGTGAATTTCGAGGGGAGGGATGTTTGGAAATTTCTCCTCTCTAAATAGAAGGATACACAGTCTCTCGAGGAATAAGTTGCGATATCATCATAAAGCCAAGAGTTTTCAACGTTTAAATTGGTTAAATTCATTAAATGACAGGGAGTGATAGCAAATGTAATTTTTCACTTCCTTTTTGATGGAGGGTATTATAGAATTTAGCAATTAAGAACTTATTTCAAATAACATTATATGAAGGTTTCGAGATGTCATCAATTTGGAGGAGAGGATTATTGAAGGTATATATCGAGTCGATTTGTACTAGATATCAGAAAAAAAACATTGTGATTCCATGTCCATGAGCTACCAAGTTTTCCTGAGAGAGATTTCGAATAACGAGGACATGACCGTTGAAAGAGTCAATGCAGAACCTTTTGCCATTAAATGAAACTATCGAGTAAATTAAAATCATGGAGCTATTTATTTGATTTAATTCTGACTAAGATAAGTCTTAAAATTATTTCCTAGAGTCTCAGAAAAAATTGTGATTCCATGTCCATGAGCTACCATACTCTCCTGAGAGAGATTTCAAATAACGAGAAAATTGAACGTTGAAAGAGGAAATGCAGTGCCCCCTTTTTCCTACAAGCTCTACAGAAGCTATTTCACTGCGGTAACCATGTTAGGGTTTGGAGGAAGCGATGCGCCGAGCGTAAAATTGCTCTTCTTGCCGAGACTTAAATAAGTGACACCTCCATTTAAAGGCCTGAGAAAAAGAATGCGCTCGACCCAAGGCTTTAAATGATGCGGGAAATTACCGCTGCACAAGCGGCTCAGACGTACCACGGGCCCGGCGGCCCTCCAGGCCTGCGACGGCGGGCCGCACTCCCTTAAGGCAACCTCTTCGGCGTGCCTTCAGGAAAAAGACCCGGGGGGAGAAAAAAAATCAGCGTAGCCATCCAGGAGCGACGGTTTGTTTTCTTTTTATTTCCACCTCTTCAAAGTTTTTTTTATGTCCTAGTATAAGCGGAGGAACGGGAAAAAACTGGATCGGAGGACAGTTAAAGTGGAAAAGGGTTTCTTCTTACAGGTTGGGATGAAAAAAACCAAAAGATGGAACAAAAGGAGTTGGTCCTTCTGTCGGATTTGAGCGGGGAATGGAGCGATTTCATTAAGCGTTTCCCTTTAAAGATGTTGCAGCTTCCCTGGGACTGTTTAGCCTCCATCTGGATGTGGAATTTGGAGGAAGGGCAGGTGGCAAGGGGAAAAGTCTCCAATATATGTGTGTGTGTGGAGGCGAATGAGGGGAAATGGTGAGGGTTGGAGGGGAAAACATGACGCGGTGAAAAGTCAGTAAAGGCCGCTTTACACGGTACATTTTATTGTACAAACGAAAGTATCATAGAATGTACAAGAAACTGAATGGGATTAGAGCAGGTTCTAAATAGAGCATGAGCATAGAGTACTTCATGAAGGAATTTGTTCCGTGTAAAGCGGCAAATTGTACGATTGTCTGAATGACTTAAAGGGAAATAGAACCTGCTCTAATTCCATTCAGTTTCTTGAAGGAATGAATCTGTACATTCGTTTGTACAATAAAATTTACCGTGTAAAGCGGCCTTAAGAAATCCAGAACAAGATCGCATTTCACCTGGGTTGGACATGGACCTCGTATTCCGGCCGTCATGAATTTTTTCCGTCGTTTTTACATTTTGTCAATCAAGAAGATTAGTGACCCATAGAATGACCACATTATTCAGCGGAAAATTCATTTACCTACTATTTTACTATGATTTTACAAGATATTTCACACAAAAGGGTTACAGGCAATTAAGTGCTTATGTTCCAAAACTGTTCAATAATATGAGTGATGATCTAAAAAATTTGGAATCTGTAAGGGAAATAAAGAGAAGGACAAAGGAATGGTCGCTAAGCACATACATTATTTTTGTGTATTTCGCAAATTATTTATTGTTTTTTATATAGAGAATTTAGGAATAATAATATGCTAGTTATAAATAAAAACACGACTGAAAAATAATAAAAGCCACCTACTGATAGGCCTCGAATGGCTTAGCAGGACCGTGAAGTTGTAAAGTTGTTTAATTGTGTGCATTTTACAAGATTTATATTATATTGCGTTTATATGAGTTTGAATTTATATCTAAGGTATTAAATTTGTAGATTTTTGTAAATTCCATGTTATGTAATAAACGTAATAAACATTTTAAACTTTTTTTTAACTTGTAAAAAAATATGTTGAGTTTGACCACTTTTTATGCGTATACACATACATTCTGGAGGTTTATCTTGGATGCATGAATGAATTTAATACCGCCAGCGTTTCGCATTTATTTAGTATGTGTCTTCAGGACTATATTGTATAAAAAATTTTATGGCATTTATATTGACTACATCAGTGAACTAAAACTTAAAATAAACTATGAAAATATTTTCAGCAATGTTTTTACCCTGAGATTGACAGCAGGCTGGGGTAAAATTAATTAAATTGATGGTAACAATTTTACCAAGGTCTTCTACCGGATGCCGTACGCTGTACGTACATTATAATTCACATTTGTGGAAAAGTGCGATTTTTGTACTAATCCTGGCAAACTTCCACAATTAAACGCCTGGATCTGTTTATTAAACTATAGTTTTAGTAATGGTTAAATAGTATTAGGCTCTGAATTCGAAAATAAAACCTTTAAGAACTTCCATCTTGATTTGTTTTCACCAAAATGAATAAACGTGGGAAGAACCCGTGAACGATCGAATGTACAAACACCGCGGGAACCTTCGTAGTAATTTCAAGAAGTTCAGGTCACGCGGTGAGAGTGCATTAATGATTAGCTGAGTTCCTCCATGACAGCTGAGGGGCAAATGTTTTTCTAAGATGAAAGTCAGGCCGATGAAATCAGCCTCCTCGATCAGCCAGGGTTCCGAAGATTTCTCATGGCCACTTATTTCCCTGGGCGCTTAAAGGTTTATTTCTGGCTATGGAGGAGAGTGGATTAACACAGAGAGAGATGCTGGGAGGCTGGAGGAATGGCCGGGGCAGAAATATATATTAGTTCGCCATTAATATTTAAACTCGGCGGAGGTAATGGGTTCGGATGAAGGCACCTCGTGCGCACGCCTTTGAAGGCCTCTTCATTTATTCATTTCACTGTGAGCCGATGAAGTTCGTTTTCGCTCCTAAATCCACACCGCGGATGCCACGGATATACACGGGAGCCATGAATAAAAGACGCGACAAACGCGCTCAAAAATATCAACTGCTCGCGAAGAAATCCGCCTTGTGAAATATTTTGAGCTACCTGGGGGATACACTGCAGTGGGAGTTGAAATGATCAGAGGAGGAATTAATGGAATTAACAGCAATCCACCAAAAATATCAATTGGGGTCTGAATATTTGCACTTAAGATTAAAAGTAGAATAAACATGTTTTTATGACCCAATCTTATAACCGTAGCAAAAAGGCTACCTATCCTTGGGACACAATGCCAAAAAATGTTTTAGAATATAATATTTGTTTATCATACGAATAAATCATTGGCACAAATTACGCGATCAAAGCATTGGGCGGGTTTCCCTTCGTGGAGCTGTTTCACATCGATGCTGGATCAATAATGTTCCCCTGGACCAAATTTGGTGAACTCACTCTCTAGTTGGGGTCGTTTGTTAACATTTTCCCCTTAGATATCATTATTTTCTACCTGTGGTATCCCTATGTAACTTCTATCGTTAAATAAGTGCTAATGAATATATTTTTATTAAGCTGGACTTGGTGGGCATCAATAATGAATTAAGAGACGCTAATTCTATAATGAGTTAAATTAAATAAATAACTTAAAAATCATAATGCATGCATAAATTATGGGGGAATGTTCTACTGAAACCTCAATTTCTACATTAACATTAAAATAAAGGAGATATAACCTCATCCTTAAGTGGGAATGAGTTAAGTCGTAAGGATAGAATCGGAAGAGCTTGGAATGCAACCTTGACATCTGCTGCCATTCCGATTATCTCCCTCTTATTTTTTCATAGGACCTAGCCCTTGGAACTCTCAACGCGGCAAGTGGCTGCGAGGTTTTTCAGTGGCAGCAGGAGCATCCAGCAGAGCGGGGAGGTGTAAGAGAGATAATGGAATCGACGAGGAACGGGTGAAGAGGATGTTGGAAAAAAATGAGAGCTGGCACGAGTGAAACAGAGAGGCGCTGAAGGTCGACGCTTATGGATAATGAAAGTGAGACTAAAGTCTGATGCCTCTTTCAAACTATTTTGCTACTGACCAGCGTTGTAACACTGCCCGCATTCGCACATCTATCGTAAAATCAGTGTTACCTCACTGTGTATCACCAGAGTTTTGCGTCGAATAGGTGGCGAGTTGAGACCCTTAAATCAGAGATTGGAACAGAGAATGAATAGGACGACGGAATGGACAAATTTTCGGGTGTAAATCTAGATAATCTACCATCTGTTTGGAGTTTAACACAATTAACTATTGGAACATGTATTCGCTACTTAATGCTACAGATTATTCTCCATTTTACCCTAGTTTTAGCCGGGAATTGTATGAAAATACGCGTTTTTTATTCGACATGATACCTTGATATTTATTAGGAACCATCATAATAATATGAAACGTAGGTTTTTGCGTTTAGCAGAAAATTTGTAGACATGCCATTGATATATTTCGAAATTTTTGCTAAGTAAAATTAGGCTGCGTGTAAATATATCATTATATTATCAAGAATCCGAATCAGTAACATGAAGTTTCTGCACTTTTATCCATACATGTTATCGATTAGTACAAGCATGTAGATTTTCATGCAAATCTGTACTTAAACGAAAATCGCTCCATCCACCTTAAGATCAGGACAGTTCTGTATCTGATTATCGTACCTCGAAATACATTTTCATTTAAAATGTAATGCAGCTGCGTAAACCATTTATCCATCTCTAGTTTCTCCCCTTGCCTTCCCATCCCTATCTTCAGTCTCACCTTCTTACAAAGAGAAAAATCACATTGTGCTCGCCATCTTTTGATTCTTCTCCTCCGAGGAATATTTCGCATTAGTTAAAAAAATATTTTATATCCCCATGTGGGTCATGTGGTATATTGCATGTGCAATGTACCACGTTTCAATAGACGGAGGAATATACTGTTTGTCATGAGAACCGTACTGTTAAGTCCGATTTTCTCCAATGACCTGCCATTTTGTGTCCAGCATAAAGAAATAATGGTGGCGTCATTGCTGTAATTATGATTGTCCCATTTTCTGTATCCTTAAGAATGAAAGTATAATGCCAAGTTAACCGTTACTTACCGCTCCAACCATCTTCATGATTGCCTTTATTTATCATCGCTATTCTTAATTTCCGCTCTCGACGCCGGCGCCACCACTATAAAGTGACAGCGTTTGCAGGTCGATGCAGCGATGGCAGGTCATTGGAGAAAATCGGACTTAACAGTACGGTTCTCATGACAAACAGTATATTCCTCCGTCTATTGAAATGTGGTACATTGCACATGCAATATACCACATGACCCACATGGGGAAAAAATATTTTTTTTAACTAATGCGAAATATTCCCCGGAGGAGAAGAATTGTCCCATTTTCTGTATCCTTAAGAATGAAAGTATAATGCCAAGTTAACCGTTACTTACCGCTCCAACCATCTTCATGATTGCCTTTATTTATCATCGCTATTCTTAATTTCCGCTCTCGACGCCGGCGTCACCACTATAAAGTGACAGCGTTACGAACTATGGGCTCTCGTAGTACGAGCGTGCATTCACATAACGAATTTGGCCAAACATTCTACGTACGATGGTAGTGCGATGAGTTCAACCGCGCGCCGGAGCGGAGACCCTATTGGTTAATTAGAGGCGCGCGCGTGTCTTCCTAGAAGCTGCGCGGTTATCGTATTTCAATGACGACCGCACGTTGTGGAATTCCTGGCGGAGAGAGGGCGTGCTTCCGCGGAGATGCACGCATGACGCAGACGGTCGATATTAAAATCTTCAATATTTTGCCCGGAGGGACGAGACGAGGAGTTGGCAAGGTTCTCCGAAACCATCCGAACGACAAGATCATGTCAAAAGGAACACACTGTCATAATTTTAAATATTTTTTGTATAAGCCCCGACGCACACACGTGCATTACTGTCTTATTTTCACATATATCTTAAGAAGTATCATGAAATAAAGTGATATTCGCAGGTATATCGACTGAGTTTGCTTCGTTGATTTGGCCATGTGGAGAGAATGGATGAGAGTCGAATAACGAAGCAGATATATATGAGTGAAATGAATGTTGCGAGAGGTAGAGGTAGGCCGAGAAAGTTGTGGTTGGGGAAATTCTTAGGAGAATGAATATTAGGAGTCTTAAAAACAGGAGGGCGTGTATGAAGCAGTGTATGGGGGTAAATGAAACAAAAGAGGTTTAAAAGGATAGGTTAGTATGGAGGAAATTATTGAAGCAGATTTTGGTGTACAAATACGCATTTATGAGTGAAACTTAGTGACTGTGCCTACCCCGGAAGGGAAAGGTGTGATTGGTATGTAAGTATATAAATTGGAAAATAATTGAACGAGCTGTAGTATTTCCACTGTTAATGCATCCTTTTATACAAGTTTTAAACTCTTATTTCTCATTCATCCTTTCTTTATTTCGCATTTAATTATTAAATTAAAATGATGAAAGCATTGCTGATTCTTTAATTTAGAAATTTACAGTATAAGTTGAAAATCACTATAGATGGATGAATAAAAGTGTGTGAAGTCTACAGAAACCTCAATTTCCACACAAACATCAGAATAAAGAAGATACTGCGTCAACATTAAGTGTAGAATGAGTTTTGGCATAATAAGAGAATTGGAGGAGCTTCAGATGCAATCCTGGCATCTGCTGCCATTCTAAGTACTGATGGGAAGTGGTGTACCACTAGAGATTAATACATATTCCCGATAGCATTTATCTTTAAGCTGTAACCTCAACTTTTTTTCTCACTAAAATAATATTCCTCATCAGAAATATGTGTTGGTCAATTATGACCCGATCTTGCCGTTTCTCGGGATTTAATATCGTGATCTAGGCATTCCGAGGATAAATCATTCAGTTATTCTTTATCTTCTTAATCTACCTTATCTTAATACTTAATTCCGAGGATTAGGAACGCTGGAATCAGAGACGCAAAAAATATAACGAGAACTTCTTGCAGTCGTGCTCCGTTGGCAGTTATAGGAATGTGTTTAGGTCCAATCAAAGCATCAATTGGAAGTTGATATATCTCATTGAGCAGCCACTTTTAACTTTTGGAATGATTTTAAATAAAATAGGCAATGTATTGGATTGGCAAGGCATTCGATATATTCTGTCACTACTAATATCTAGACTTAGGATTTAAGGGTTCCTTTAGGATTTAATAAGTTGTTCAGAACTGTCAGCTGAATTTAAGTTGTTGTTAGAGGACTGAAAATATATAGTACAGCTATTTTGCTGGCGTTTCAAAGATTATTGGAGTCAAAAGAATCATAAGCTTGCTTACCAAGGCAGTCAACAATGTAAAGATTTGAAGCCAGCTTATTTTAGCTAAGAAACACTACTGGTGCAGAAAAAAACTCGAGAGGATTTGATGAGATATTATGAAGAAATAGAAACGTAGAGGAAAAAATCTCGGAACTGCTACCTAGTGCTCGATGCATTGAGCTAATGAGCCTTTCCTGTCTTCAGTTTCTAGGATAAAGGCTTTTTGATTTTGAGGAAAGGCTTGAAGCAATCCGCTTTTGCTTTGCAGCCGGCCAGCGACACTCCGACATGGCCGTTGGCCAAGTAGGATTTACGTCCCTTAAGGGTCTCAATATGCCAAGTAGAAGAAGGTCTCCATTTGAGGACTGTAGTCCACGACAAAAGGATGGGTATATGGAGGTTATTTCATAAGGAAAGACGACCTATGATCGACGGAATGAGAGCCAACTCAATCTTGGACCCGAGGATGTCTCGGAAGCCTAAAAGTTTCCGAGACATCTTCGAAATGGAGTGGTTCATCGCTGAATCGAGTTTAAAAATATTTTGAAGCCGAGCGACTTGAAGGAAAACGGATTTAAAACGGAAGTTGAACCTCAGCCATATTTTGTATGGACCAACATTCGTTGGAAAAAGTCGGGAAGTTCATTCAGGATCATGACGGGGAGTGGAGTACCACTAGAGATGAATACAACTGCCCGACAGCCTGCGATGATTCTCAGCCAAATCACACAGTATGGCTGGGTTTTAGAGTTCAGAGTTTTGGAAACTTATCACAAAACTAATATCTGAGTTAATGTTCTCATTAAAATTACGGTTACATAGGTCTATAATGCCTTGCATTTTTTTTATGTCGGGCAAGATGGTCTTCCATCACAAGAAAGGTAGGTTGGTTTATCGCCGGCTGGTTAAAAAAATCGCCAAGAGTACTTTTGGATCTCCAGTTCAAGTTCTGCGTCGGAAATTATTTCAAAATAATTCTCATTGATTGGCGCTTGGAAAAAAACTAACTTAAAAGCCTCGCACCTGGGAAATCTGAGTAGAGCCATGGGGTTGTCGGGATCGGTGTTTGTCGTAGAAGTTGAACCGTGAGGGCGTATTTCTTATTTCTGTTGACATACTTTTAAACATACACAAAAATAAGGTGGTGGGACCTATTTTTGTTTACGTACATATTGGAATGAAACTATGTAAACGCGTTGTCATTAGAGATGTCTATGGGTGAATGTGCGGTTGTACCAATTTTTGCTTACGTACAGATTTGGATGAAATTTTCCATACGTGCTGTCATTATCGATATCTTGTGGTGAAAGAGAAGAAATATGCCATACCGAATTTGGTTTTACGAAAACTGAATGCCATTTTAACACCTTGAAGCTAATAATAATAGGAATATACTTAGTAATAATTTCATAAAATATATTAAGATCTTTTTCTCAAAGCGAAATAATACATTTACATCATACTAATTGTAGCTAATAGATATCAAGCATTCGCGCTAAGTCCAATGCTTGGAAAAAATATATCTTGTTATAATTTCGTCTACATTTTGATAACCGTGCCAAAAAACTTTGTACTTTGGTGAAAATGTGTGATTATTGTATCGTTTTCATTTTTACCTACAATGAGTTTCAACGATTCAACAAAAGCTATTCAATTAAATGTGACCCTATATCTATTTTCGGACTTACTTAAAAGGTTGTTAAAATGTTCTCTCAAGGGCTTAAGATTACCGCTCCAGCTAACTTCAAGAATACTTCCAAAGATTCCTCTCATCTTGTCTTCCCTTCTACGAGTCTTCCAAGCATGTAGTCAAAGAAACCATCGAAATTGCCGTCTTGAGAAAAGATTTTCTTCCGTCGGCGACCTTTTCGGGGCCTCTTATTCCGAGAAATTGATTGTCCGTGTGAGACGGGCCGCCACCACTTTCATGTCCTTTCTATGCCGATCCATCGCACCCTTATAACGACCTTCGAAATACTTAGGCCTCCCATTCCTCCAAACCATTTCTCTCATTCCAAGACGCATAAATTCAACTCCTCATCGAGCATGATGGGAAGGGATGCAAGTAGATTGATATAATGCGATTTATTCAAATAATAATAATAATAATAATATAAAACACAATTTAATTTAGGTCGATCAGTGTTAATCCATGTAAGTATGAGTTTGAGGAATTAGTCTTGCTCTTGAAAAGGACCTGTCAATTCATTGATGGAAACCAACAGATAGCTTAGAACAATTTAATGCAATTCACACACTTTTATTTTCGTCACACACCATGGTTGCAGCACATTTTGTCATCACCCTGGTGATCATCATGATGGCATAATGTGCTGAAACCTTGGCCGATGACGAAAATAGAAGTTTGGAAATTGTACAAGTATTTATTTTCAAATACGGAAATCCATAGGCTCCATAAAGCTTGTGCCAATACACTCTCTTATAATTTAATGCGATTTCACGCGTGAATAAAAATATACTTTAATGTGAGTAGACCACTTTGATATACATACATAATTCTTCCAGAGGATTGGTCTAGGAATAATAAATCAAATAACCACTCTCCAAATTTTCGGAGTTTCTTGAGCGTCGTTAAATTTACACCAATTATCCATCCATACATCGTTCCCATTGATTTACATTGTCCTCAGCCTGCTCTGTCCATGAAATTATACAAGTTTAATAAGAGGAAGCGCGCAGACCAGGAGACCGTGAGACATAAAGAACAGGGTTCGGGCGGGATGAGTCTGTGCTGGGATTGGTGGATGGTTGACAAGGAAGGTGAAAGGGGGTTGGGAAGTTTGCCACGCTGATATTTAAATGTGGAGAGGAGAAATTTAGCAAACATGAAACAAAGCAATTCATGGAGTCGTAAAAAGTATACCAACGCCTAAATGATGATGCGAATGCATATTTGAGTTAAATTACTGCCATAAATATGATTGCAATTAATTAAGGAGATATGAAGGAAATTGAGGCCTTATGCCATGACCTTAACCAAACTATTTATTCTCACGTTAAAGCAAAAGCTCAAACCGATGGCCACTATTATATACACATAGGTGGTAAAAGTCTTGGTTAATCCTACCTTTGTCCGTGAGTATGTTAGTTGCAAAGTAATAATATTTATCTTAAATTGTACATGTATTAAAATATACTACAACGACATTCGGTACTAAAGTGATTGCGAACATTCTTGTTTCTATGCTACGCTTCGTAGCCTGTGTTTCGAGAATACCTAAGGCCGACAACGCATAAAGATTCTACGAATGTCATCTAAAGCAACTTTGAAACCTCTTAAACGAAAAAGTTCTGTAACCTAAAAGAGCGAGCCATATTCCAGCCACTGCATGCAATTTATAAAGGAGTGGGCGATATAAAATGTAATTAAGATTTACCGCCGAACTTAGCACTAGTTTCACCAGGATCTGGCGACTTCATATTTCTCGGAGTCGCCTGCCGACGCGTATTCCGCTCCGACCCACGAAATTACGAATCTTTTGAGCACTGCTCTTTTCTTGCACACCCTCCCGTAACAACTCCAGTTCCGCCTCTCAAGTTCTGCGAGCTTCCAAAATTCCCCATTCCTCCCCCATTCGCCAACCCCCGCCCCCATTCCACCGCAGGACCCCCCGCAGTGTAGCCTCCACTTGCATGCATCCCCCTATCATCCTCTCGCCCACTGATCATACACCGCTACCCATTCCCCGAATCCGTTTCGGAATCCCAACGAAAGCCGTCCTCCCGAGTCGAAGGAACCGTCCCTCCCTTCCTAAAACGAATCTTCTGCCACGATTCGGCTCCTCCGGCTGCTGCGACAAAAGGCGGCGACAAATCATTCGCCACGCCCCCCTATCGACAGTAGGTCCCCCCCTTTAGAAAGGAGAGAGAGAGAGAGAATGTGTGGGAGAAGTTCCTCTTCTTCACCCGCTCCATCCAACCTCTCTTTCCCCTCTCAACGCACAAAAGAAACCAGCAGTGCCTCAGTCCCTCATCCTCTCCGCGCTGCCACTTCCATCCTATTCCTTTCGAATGCAGAGAAAAATTCCAATGGACTGATATATTTGCTTCCGAAAGAGGAACTACGCGAGCTGTAGATGATTTCTTTCCCGCATCGGACAGGCGAAAGGGGCTTCAAGGACGAGCATTTTCCTATTCTTTTTATTATCTACGCATGTACCATGACTGTGAACTGTGAATCCTGGTGATATTTGAAAAGGCCTGTGATGTGCATCCCTGAGGACAAACCGTGGGATGAATGGGTGAATACATATCTTAATTCCTCAGCTCTGCATTTCAGTACTAGGAGCCTTCCTAGGACCCATCACCAAAAGCATTATCAAATAGCTAAAGAGCTATGATGGAAACACTAGAGTTGTAGTTCTACTTCCTTCCTCTTTCTTTCAAATGCAGAGAAAAATACCAATGGACTGATATATTTGCCTCCAAAAGAGGAACTACGCGTGCTGTAGATGATTTCTTTCCAGCATCGGACAGGCAAAAGCGGCTTCAGGGACAAACATTTTGCTATTCTTTTTATTATCTAGGCATGTACCCATGACTGTGAACGGAGAACCTTGGTCATGTTTGAAAATATCTGAAAAGGCCTGTGATGTGATTCTCTGAGGACATACCGGACGATGAATGGGAGAATTCATATCTTGATGTCTCAGTTGCGCATATTAGTATAAGGAACCTTTCTAAAACTCATCACCAAAAACACCATTAAAAAGCTAAAGAGTTATGATGGAAGGCTTCCTAGGGCCCATCACCAAAAGCATTATCAAATAGCTAGAGAGCTATGATGGAAACACTAGAGTTGTAGTTCCACTTCCCCCCTCTTCTTTTTTAATGCAGAGAAAAATTCCAATGGACTGATATACTTGCTTCCAAAAGAGAAACTACGCGTGCTGTAGATGAGTTCTTTCGAGTATCGAGAATCGAGAAAGAAAGTCGAAAGGGGCTTCCTGGTCAGGTTTGAAAATATTTAAAAAGGCCTGTGATGTGCTTCTCTGAGGACATACCGGGCGATGAATGGGAGAATTCACATCTTAATACTAGAACGTCCAGACGGGTCATATTGATCCGCAAGGGCGTTCTACTGTTAATAGTGTGTAGTTACAGAAAAAGAAGAATATTAAGCAAGTTAACTGCTGCAAAATTTCAAACTATTACGTAAACGTGTTCAAATTAAGTGGTAGATCTTTGTAGTTAATAAAGGTTTGGAATTCTAAACAATAATAGATAATAAGGAGGAAAACACAATATAATTATATAGTTCTCACAGTAGAAATATCTACATATCTTATTTATTAGCGTATTTTGGTAGAAATGCAGTGAAAAAATCGAGGTTCATTGTAAAAGAAAACGTAAAGACGTAAACTTACACGTGCAAATTGAGAAATTAATGTATTAATTACTGTGGGTCAAAGTGAACCCGTTTTGGCGTTGGATGATTTCGAAAAGTCCAGGCGTCCTCGTGTTGAGATGTCATCTCAGCTGCACATTTCAGTATTTGACGCCATCCTAAACTCATCACCAAAGCACCCTTAAATAACTAAAGAGTTATGATACAAACAGTACAGATGACGGTCCGTATCATTTTGGATATGCAAAGCTATATATATATTCCGCTTTGCTAAAGTCACGCGTTTTTCAACTATCTTTGTAATAATCTAGTTGACGTAGAGAAAAATTAATATACCGACGTAAAAGCCCGTTAAAATGGAGATATTGTAAAAGGATAAGTTGCCGTCCGAATAGTACATCACCAAAGATCAAGAGTGCCCTATCGAAATTAGACACTCGGCCATAACTCGGCTTTGACAGAGTTCGAGGTGTAGCAATGGAAAATAAAAACAATTTTTTTTCAATCAAACGTTGTGAAATTCCAATGAAAATATTTTTGCGTCTACTGTTACAATGAAACACTTATTTCTCCGACTTTATTGCTTTACTTTTTCATCAAAGGCCCCTTTGAACCTTTGCCCTCTCTTTTACGTCGATTCAAATACATTCGGAACAGCTGTTACACTTCAGTGGGCCTTCAGATCACAGAATGATAGAGCAAGACGTTCTCTTGACACAAGAATTCGCGACATCAGCATGAAAGTCAGAAATTCATTCACCTTGTCAGCTTTTGATGATTATTTGTGAACAATACGAAGACAAAGAAACCGTCCGAAAAGCACAATAAAAAAGGATAAATGATGTAAACCAGCAATTTCGGATGTCATAGAGTACGAAAAGAACATAAAGTGGCTGTAGAGGTTACTGCGGCTCTTGGGACGTCTATTTTGAAAATTTGTAAGCAAGTCGAAAAGAAAACTTTTGGACAACATTTCATCCACTTTCATTTGTTTGCGTGGTGGGACTCACCATGCATCAAGCAATGGAAGTTATACTGACATTATATTTCTATTTCTTTTCGTTCATTAAAGGCGGTTTAGACTAGAGTTGACGAGGCCGTATTTGAAATCAAGATGAAAATACATTGAAATATTTTGTTTTCGAGAATTGGACTCAGTATGATATTTTGATATTTATTTGCTACAGTTACCGAAAACTGGACATCTAGTTTTGGTAGTTTTTCGTGTTTTTTGAGGTTTCTAGTTTTATAGTAAACAATTTTTTCGCATTCATCTAAAAAAAAACAGTAACAAAAAATAAGTTTCACGGAAAACTGTTTCAAAATCGCTCTAACAACCTAAAACTTCAAGATACACAAAAATGGTTTACTGTTTCGACATAGTTGAAGTATAGGTACACCTGACATTAAATTGAGACTTACCTAGAGAAGTTTATAAAAATAACTTTGATACTTTATGAAACGCAACATTTGAGTCATATCAGAAGCTTTATAATTCCTTAAATGTTAATACAGTAAATTTAACCCTCATTACTGATGATAAGTTATTCACTTTTTTCAGACCGAAATTACACATTGGTTTTTTCCTAACTTTTCAATATAGTATTTCGTTTCTTTCAGAGTGCAAATTCTATCTAGGAGCTACAAGAGGGGCACTCAACTGAAGTGCGACTCGGGCAAATGAGTGACGAACCAGGAAGTTCGGCATCCCATCAATCAAAGATATAACCTCCAGGAAATTCACAGCAAACAGTGAGTGGGAACGAGGAAATAGATGACATTTGCTCCGACGCATCTCATCAAAGCAAACTAGAACGAAACCCCTTCAATCAATCGGTTGAAATCGTTAGAGAGAGAGAAGTAATCTACGTGGTACCGAAATGTTAGCGCTTGTAAAAGAAATTTTACACGAGACCTGATAGCCTTTTTAACAACTATGTAAATCACGCTTACGTCATTTGCCATTTACACTCACACCATTTACAAGCACTCTGATGAATTACATTGCCCACGCAACGATTAAGTGGAGAACGTTTTTGCAGCAGGAAACGGCGTCTGGCAGCTTCCCATTTTTAAGTTGGATTTTGAAAAATACTTATTTTACGAATTATGTGGAAGAGATTAAAAAAATAAAAAATTCTAAAATTTGAGTGACTTTTGCTGCTCAGGGGAATGTGTGCGTTTTCAACCGTTCAAAATGAAGCGCAATCGGGGGATTCTCGTAAAAGTAAGAGCTGTTGGTAAATGGGAAATATCAGAGCGGATGCATGAAGGTGCAGAGAGAGAGAGAGAGAGAGAGAGAGAGAGAGAGAGGGAAGGAGATAGAGAGGGATGCAGATAAAATAAATGAAAGAGCGAAAACATTCGGAAAGAGAGAGGAAATTCGTTTCCATTTCACTCATCTTACGCAAGTTAGGCCTGACGCTGGTTACATCTGGTAATGGAAACTTAGTTCCAACTGCAGTTGAATTTCTAAACGCCTTTGGCTGATCCCAGTTATCCAGTAACGTGTGCCAAAATCGTACTACAAACGTTAAACATATCACACCAATAAGTGAATAAGATATCTCTGGGGCTATTTTTGCCTAAATTCTTGTTCCCTGACGATCTGGGGACGGGACAAGTTTCCTTACATTTTAAAACGCAACCGAAACTACTTGTTTCTCAAATCTTTTGATCGGAAATTTTTTCTTAATTTATCTATACATTAATCATGGTTCCAAAATGGCTGTTCGTTATTAAGCTCTCGTTCCTGACGAATTACATCACTTGACTTAAAGTAAAAGTGAAAAGTGGAAAGGTAGTCGCTGTAAAAGTGACTACCCTAAGGAAAGCCACTTTTTTCCATACTGATTTCTTTAACATCACTCTCTGTCGTTATAAAATCGCAAATTGGTTTGTATCAAGAGCTCATCTTCTACTGTCTTGTGCCATTACTTGCATTACTTAATAGCTTTCGTAACTGATGTATAACATTATGTGAATAAGAGTAAACAATAAGAGAGATACAATACAAAAAGAGAAACAATAAGAGAATAAGAATAAACAATATGTGAAAATCGGAAAGGTAGTCGCTACAGAAGAGACTACCGTATACAAAGCCGCCATATTTTCCACAGTGAATTCTTTTTCATCTCTACCTGTAGTTAGAAAATTGGTGATTGATCTGAATGCAGAGTCAATTTTTTTATATTGGGAAATAATTTGCACTTCTTTACAGCTCTAGCACCTAACTTATCACATTATTAGAATTGAAGTAAAAGTAGAAAAAGAGAAGGTAGTCGCTCTGAAAGGTGCTACCACATATAATGCCGCCATAACTTTCCAATTTATTACATCTCTCTCTGTAGTTAGAAAATTGGTGATTGATCTGAATGCGGAGTCAATTTTTTTGTATTGGGAAATAGTTTGCACTTCATTACAGCTCTAGCATCTGACTTATCACATTATTAGAATTGAAGTAAAAGTAGAAAGTGAGAAGGTAGTTCTGATGAAGGCTTCCGCGGGGCTTAGATAGAGGTTGATTCCTTCTTTCGGGATTTTCGCCTCGTTGGTTCATGTTGAGGACAATATTTCGCCGGCTGTCCTGCTGGCTTCCTCAGGTCCATGTAACAATTAGGTACCTCCCGAACCGAATTTTTACGTGGACCTGAGGAAGCCAGCAGGACAGCCGGCGAAGTATTGTCATCAGCATGAACCAACGCGGCGGAAAACCCGAAAGAAGGAATCAACCTCTAAGTGAGAAGGTAGTCGCTCTGAAAGCGGCTACCGCATGTAAAGCCGCCGTAACTTTCCTCAGCGATTTCTTTCATATCTCTCCGTAGCGAGAGAAAATAAGTGAGAGAAATCAAGGCAAGGGGAACCAGAACGGGATGACGGAAAGACGGGAAGAGCAGTACGAAGGAGCGTAGGAGAGAGATTGGGGGAGGGAAGGCAAAACTTTTGAGAATAAATCCCAACGTCTGGAGTTTTCCGGAGCGATGGGGGTGACGGGTGTTCGGAGATCGGAGGGGGGGGGGAAAGGAAGAGGAGGGAGGCAGACGAGAGGAAGAGGGGAATCGCACAGAGAGTGCGCGATACATCAACAAGTAGCCGTCAGAAAGAAGGGAAGTCAAGGCGACTTCTGCGGCGTCCAAAGAGGAGAAATCTCCATCCTCCCGTCCTCGCGACCACCCCAATTGGGAGCTCTCGGTCGACAAAGATGGGAATATTCATTTCTTTTGCTTTCTTCCCTCTCTGAAACGCTCACACGGCGGGTCTCTTTGGTTGGTGCGCGCAACTACGATGAAGGAGAAAGAGATCGAAAGAAAGCGAAAACGTCGCTCGCGGAACAAATTCATGAAAGCGAAACAGGGAAACCGATCGGGTAGAAGCAGTACGGACTGAAGACGAGTGGGGCGGACGAACGTGGTGAGGGTTGGGTGGGGTGTTTGTGTTTCCCTGTGCTTTGGCGACTGCGTTCACGGGGGCGGAAGGGGAGAGAGTGAGCACAGACAGAGCGTGTGGGGGTTGGCATTTCTCCAGCAACGCCCGCCCCAGCCCCCGAGGCCTTCCACCCCCTCACTTCCTTCTTCTCCGTGGTTTCGCTCGTCAAAGGCATCGAATGGGATGTCCTCCGGGGCGTATCAAACGGAAATGGAGGGTTTACGGATAGGACTGAGGACGGAGAGAGAGAGAAGCTATAAGGTCGGGTTGGGAGGGAGGGTCGGATGGGCAGGGATTCATACGAATGACAGACTTTTGTTTTCAGGAGTTCCATATATGTAGACATCAGGGGGTCTATTCTGTATATCCTCGGAATTTCCGAGTCTCGAGAGTGACGAAATTTTGACGTCAGAGCCACGTAAAATTCAAAGGGGAGCATTCGAAAGTTGAGATTAGTCGGGGAATTCGACGTCAAATCCACGGATTTACCGAGGTTCGACCGCGTCGATGTCTTACTGAACACGGCCCCAGAGTACTGCAATGGGCGTACTCAGTCGGACCTAACAATCGCCTTCGAATGACGCTAGTCCGGCTACCAGCTATGCGGTAGTTTCGCAAGCGCACTCCCTTTGCTAGGTTACCGTGAAGGTATCTGAGTCCAAATCGTCCGACTCGCGCTGACGCAGACTGAACGAAATCGAGGAGAGTCCGCGCAATTCGGCGACGACTCGAACCGTGATTTGATCAGTTCAGAGGTAACAATTAAATCTGGAGTCGAAACTTACTTCAAAACCAAAGAAAATACTTAAATAGCATTGCATGGTTAACAGAAATATCGCCATTAACACTTAAACTCTTTGCACTCAAATAAAAATATCACGAAAACTAAACAAGATATCAACAATCCAAAGACACGCAACTCGGACCTAGCGAATGCGCACCCAAGTCCGCGCCGATACGGTTGGCGAGAACATGGACTTCGTCGTACTCGGACTGGGAAAAAGCGGGCGGACCTGGACGGACTTACAGCCATGGACACGGACGGACTTGGGCTTCCTCGCCGCCATGCATTCGGCGATCTAGGTCCGGCTGGGCACGCCCAATGCAGTACTCTGATAGACACTGTCTGGCCTAAGATATTAACAAAAGACAGAAATGACATCCATTTCCTTGACGGGATTCAAACCTGTGACCTAAGAACAGTTAAGCTACGTTTTCATGGACGCGTCAGACGGCACGCGCGCGACGAGACGCGTCATTTCTTCGCGTGAATTGTTTACATGCAACGACCCTACGCGTAGGCAAACCTACACGTAGGCAAACCTACGCGGAGGTAGTACCTATGCGCCATCTATGGCGCAGAAGAAATGGTGAAAAAGAAGCGTGACGACCGCGTGTGTTTATCGCTCTACAACCTATCGTTGATAATTGTGTGTTGATAGTTGTCTAGCTCCATCCAAGTGTAATAGCTAATGTTCTTCGATTGCCTCAACAGCTTAATTCTTCTCATCCGTACGCCAATTTGCTGAGGGCTAATTGACGGGGAGTTTTTTAAAGACAGAAATGGATGCAGTGGCACCGTTGAATCCCTTTTCCCTCCACGCCTTCTCCCTTAGGTTTCTATCCCTGTATCGATAGCCCTTATAATTGTAAAGGAACGTGTACTTCTCTCGAATTTCGGAGATGATTATTTCATCCGTAGAACCTACACTTCGCCGGTCAGCCATGATTGTGATTCTACGCGTTCCACGCGTCGAAAGTTGAAAATATTTCAACTTGGGCGACGCGACTCTACGCGAACATACGCGAACTCACGCGGAGAAATCCGGGCTTCTGATTGGCTGAGGATCTCGCTTCCACGTCTCTTTGATTGAAACGCGTTCATGAAAACGGACCTTTAGTCCAGTGTTCGACTAACTAATCAAGGAGGAGGTGATGACAGCCTTTTACTTTTAATGAAGTCTTTGAAGGTTTTCCACCAGGTTTGGTATTTGTTGACCAATGTTTCACTCTGTGATCACCGTGATCGTCCTCAGAATACGCCCGGAGGACGTTGGCAGAGATAGCCATAGAAACGTTGGCCAATAAATACATAACCAGGTGGGAAATCTACAAAGAATAAATTAATATTATACGCCGGGAAATAACCAAATCATTCAACAGTCGTTTAGGTTTTACGATAAGTTTCACTTTTTGCTATTCCCAGCAATGATATCTACTAGTACTTTACTAGTAGATTAAATTATACAACGTTATTCAATGTCTATCAAAAATATATCTATCATAAAATGCACGACGAGTTTTCGCATAGGTGTGAGGCAGAAGGTGTTAGGACACCAGCCACGGTTAGGGAGTGAATGGGGGAAAAGGGATGTAGATGATGGAAGTGAATTTAATTATATGATTCGTCTTAAGATTGGGTCACTCTGTATTTTACAGCCACACACAGTCCTCGGGATGAAGGAAATTTTGTTCCAATAAGTTCGGCATTGCATCTCCCGTATTATAATGACTTCAATTAGCTTTTGAGGTATAGAACGGGGTCAAAATAATATCCACCGTCTCGTTAAAACTCGTCTTATTGGTGTTTATCAGGTCATCTAAGCCTTTTGATAGGTCTCAAAGTCTCTAACGCTCCCAATCTAATCCCTTCATCGGCTGTGTGACCCGTACTTTTCGCTCGTAGCAGTTTTGAATGAAGCGTTGGGCTTTCCTTAGCATAAAGTGAATACGCGACCCAAATCTTCTTGAGCAGGTTCTGTAATACTCGAGGCGCATTCGAGACGTGACCCAAACAGAGTAAACTAGTGTCTCTCTTTCAATTTTATATCGGAGAAATGGAAATCCATTTCTGACAATAATTCTATCTTCGAAAAATTTATTTGCTGCTTCGATTGGACTCCCTGCAGGCAGACACGTGAAGCGAATTCCGCCGGGTGCAATGCGATATGATCACACACGCAAAAGGTGGCAAGTTAGAAGAATGACTGACTATTCTTGCAGCTAGGCAAACCTTGGTTTGCCGATTACTTCCCAAATCAACTCCTAATGCAAGGGAGACCCATCGCTGCATATCGTCGTGCTACCCACAAGTAACTTATTAAGCCACCGCTCAAAAGTGACTACAATCTGTAAAGCCACAATAACGTTCCACACCGAATTCTTTCATACCTTTCTCTATAGTTAGAAAACCGCAGTTTAGTGTGTATTATGCGAGAAAAAACTTTTATTGTGAGATCATGGCATCTACACTCCATTTCCAAGAATATCGCATGATACACTAAACTTAATTCAAGAGTCCCTAGTCTTCTGTCTTGGGCAATTTCTTTAAGATATATAATATTTATTTCTCTTAATTTTACAAGAAATAACATAGACAATAAATTTATATTTAGTGGAATATAAGCACCCCGGTGGTTAACAACCAGTGTTGGAGTTGCGATCATATAAAGATTTCTTAACGAAAAAAAGAAAATAACAGCTGGCTGGTGCGGCCAAAAACAGAAAATTACAACATTGATTTTTATAAAGTCAAGAGACAGTTTTTTTTAAATCATGTGTTCATTACAAGATCAAGGCAAGGGGAAGAAAAACGGCAAAAGAATGAAAAAACGTAAATTACCTATGGTCATGAAGCAGAGTATTAACATACAAACAAATTTACAAATTATACATTATTCACTTCACTTTGAAGTTCAATATTCATTCTTCCATTTCTTTATAGGTATAGCGTCTAGCGTCTTTCATAATCTGAATTATGTACTGTTCCCTGCTTCTATCCCAGTGGCATTTTTCCTTTCACTATTCATTCCAAATTGGTGCATAGATTTCCCTAAACCCTCAGAAAATACGTGAAAAATATATACCATACGCATTTTTACATATATTTTGGTGTTTTAGTAGACCCTCACTTTACCGAAATAAAGGGAGAGGAATCATTTTGCCCAATCTCCTCTTGTTGCTAACCTATAGTTGATGTTCTAAGATTAATCTGGGGTAAATATCAATATAAAATCAATTGCACTGTATAACAAATTATTTATTCTTTAGATCGATAAATTTCACTAGATATACTTCTTCGCAACGGTTGCGGGCAAGCTTATCTCTCTCCATATCTGGATTAGGTGTACATCAGCAGGCATTTAATCATTTAATTGCTCATCAAACCAGACAGAAATATGAAATTAACCCTCATTGTTCCCAACGCTAACAAAATTTACCGTTACATGCAACAATATTTAAATTACGAATTTCGCCAGGCCCGTTCTTCTCTTTGCAAGATTCGGCTCGCTATTGACTGAGTGAACAGGGTTTGTTCATAGTTTCGGTTATCACGGGTTTACGTCACGTAGATTCCCGATGAAGTGGTACAATCGATAGAGAATAGGAGGCTACAATCTAGACTAAGCTTACTTGAGAAATTCAGAACTGGTGTGTTTCGGAGCGACACAAAGAGCATTACCATGACGCCTCACTACATCTCTAGATCTGACAGAAGCGATAAATTAAAAGAGATTCGTGGTGGAACAGATAGGCACAAAAACTCGTTCTATCTGCGCACAATAAGCGACCAAAATAGATACTAAACTCTGCTAAATACACTCCCATATTACACGTCACAATTTCACCTCCAAAAACCTTATCCCTTACATCTCTACACGACTTGTGTTCTAACACCACCTGCCACACGCCAATGTGGCGGCTCGCATGATAGTACATAGATGCAGATGTACCTTCTACCTATTAGAAGCAGAGAGGTCCTTTTGACCCCAGGCTATCACTTACCTCTTTAATTTAAGTTTTGTCATTATAGAAGCGATTCACATGCTCGTCTTTCGCAGAAATGTTATAGACACCGAGGCACCCAAACGTTAATACCAAAGGGTAAACCGCAGCAGGAAAATCTGACTGCCCCAGACTTCGTATGAGGACGACTCGAGACGGAAGTCTCGGGTCCAAGTCCTCCAGCGCCACATCCCATTTGTTGAAATTTCCAATTATAGTACCTACGTTGATATAAACCTTCATTCTTGCAAAATAATATGTAACAATTAGTAAAATATATTTTCGAAACTGCGTATTATTTCAATTAAGATAGTTTGAGCGAAATATCATTTACCTAGTAATCAATAAATTTGGTCTCATTTTAAAGAAAAATATATCACCCTTCCATTGGCACCAAAAATGTAGCCCCTTATCAAATTACTTTTCGATATATTTGCCAGAAAATACCATCCCTTTTATATGGGAAATGGTACATGTATGCACTCCAGAGAGACATAAAAATGAGGCATTTCCTACACTTAGATTTCGTCAAAAAATCAACAATGTGTAGTTTGTGTGTTTTCTCAACTATTTTTGAAAATTAACCATATTGTCACAGCATTAAAGTCATTGGAAATGTAATAAATCTTTCATTTTGATGGAGTTTCAAACGTACCGAGTGAAAAAAATGAGTCAAGTTAAAGATTTATATGGATATTTTCATTCGATTACTTACTATTTCTGTCATGTAAAACTATATTAGTGCACCATTAATAGATACGTAATGCAATATTTAATTCGTGTGTCTCACAGTTGGTGAAATTAAAACGTATATATCAAAGATGGTCTCTATATGATTAGGGAACTATCTCGCTCGTACTGCCTTAAATACGTCGAATTTCCTTTAGAAAACAAATTATTTCTATAGGGTATAATTGCCCCTTGTAGCTACAAAAGATATGCCGCTAAGGTAACCTAAAGTGCTGAACGGTGTTCAACTGCACATAAAAAAGATGGATATGGCGTCGACGTATCGATAGGTTGCACGGCTCTGCATCCACCACGTGAGACATTGTTTCGTCGGTCCCTAACCGCAGGGCCGAGTATTGATGACGAACGGCAGACCCTCCCCGCCCCTGTCGCATTCTTCGGAGAGTCGGCTCGGAAGACAATGCCGCGCCGATGCTCGACCCGTCTCCTTTCGTCCTCCCACCCCTTATTCCCCCCCACCCCCGGCTGGAGGCACACACCACGAACCATCGAACAAAGTCGTCTGCGGCAGGATTCACAGGAGGCTGCGAAACCTCCGCGCGCACCATTCACAGCGATGGCAGGACTTTTACTTTTTTTAGTTTTTCTTTCAGCTCACGTCTCGCGGGAAAAAGCAAACGAAAGTCGGGAGATTCAGAGACAGGGTGGGAGGGAGGGGGGAGGGAGATAGTGGGAATCGACGGGAATAGAAATAAATAAAAACCCTTATCGACGAAGGAGGAGAGATCCGCCGACGAAATATTGAAAAATGTTACGGCGGCCGGGGAAATAAAAAATAACTGAAGTGCGCCGCGCGGATGAGAGAGAGAGAGAAAGAGAGGAAACAAGAAGACACTCGGCGGGCGCTTTCGTTCTCCCGACGGAACGTAAGGAGAATTGAGTGAATGAGAGAAGGACGAATATAGGTATACAAATAAGTGTATATTTTGATGTGACAGAGATTCGGGGGGATCGCTCATGAAGCGAGCAAGTGAATGGGAATGAGGAGTGGGCGGGAAATATAACCGTGCGGAAATCAGCATGAGAATCAAAACAGCACAACAACGAGCGACGCTGGGGAGCATTCGGTGGTGAACGAAATAAAAAGGCATTGGAGTCTCGCGCGAATATGCAGAGGAAGGCGGATGAGAACAGGGACGAGGGAGAGGGGAGCAGGCCTACCAGGCACGAACGAAATTGAATTTAAAATTTTTGGCGAAAACAACGACGTAAAAAGTCACCACGCGATAAACCAGCAGTCGCCTAACAAGAGGATGACAGGGTGTAGGCTGTGAAACAAAATGCAGGAGCACGATTAAGAAGGAAACATAAATTGGGAGCTCTTGAAAGGTCAACGAGCATGACACGTGGAGGTATAATATAACTTCATTAACCGGGTTGTATAAAGTGTAGAGTCCAAATGACAGAAAGATGAAATTCTTAAATAGCGTGAACAATGGAGTTGATTGAATTTTCCCCGTTAATCATGGTTTTAATTGCGTAGAGTAACGTAATTATTGTCATAAAATAATCAAGCAAAGTGCAATGATCTTTTTGATATTTGAAGCTTATAGATGAAGCTTTATAATGACGAACGGAGAGTGGCTGTTTACCCCAGAGAGTTAATTGGAAAATTTGGAGATCTTTCAATAAATTATTCTCGTCTACCGCAAATATTGGGCCGAATGCGTGAACAAAGGCTCCGCTTTATCAGATAGAGCGTTACTTCCAACAGGTCAATGTCCTAACCACCCAAATATGAGTCGGAATGTAAAGAAGCTATTCCCAAAAAAATCCGCTTATCAAATTGATTCCGACGACAATCGAAATGAATATACTTCTTCCCTCGACATCGCTTCATTTCCACAAAACCAACACAAATTTAGGGTGAAAGATAACAGCAACGGCCTTCACAGCTTGCCAATTATCTGAGCATATTTTGAAATTTTTCAATGAAATGCTTTAAGAGAGCCAGAAAAAGTCTTTCCAATAAAAATATCAATTGAATTCTAGCATTTTCCTGAAGGCCAAACTGTTTAGCGAAAACTTTATTGAATATAAAATAAAGATGTAATACGGCACCAAGTATTTTATTTATTGTTAAGTACTTCCATCGCCACGACCTCATTCTTCGGATATGAAAATCCTCATAGGGCGACATTCACCGTAACCAATGCCTTCTTGAGGGCATTTAATAAAACCTCAGGCAAACGCTATATTTATTTTCCTTGCTTTGAAACGCAAGAAGAATTCTCTAATGACGTCCATATTCGGATCACTTACTCTGAAAAATCAAGAATCTTTTTTTTAATTCAAGTTATCCATCACAAGCCTTCTGGTATTTTAACGTGCTTTTGAAATTTTTGAAATATACTGATAAGTTGCTTTACACGGCACACACCCACATGAGGAATCGTTGTACTAAATCACCATTTTTTAGTCAGTGCATCGACAATTACTTTTCACTTTTTTAACATAATATGTAATAAAAGTGTGAAAACTGTCGAAATTGAGCTCTTAAATATTCTCCATAGTTACGCACGGTACGTAGTTTCACGCAATCGAATTAATCGCAATTGATGAATTTTTATAAATTTATGCAACTATTTACTTTAATTCTGCTTTGAATTTATACAGTTGATTGCTATCGGTACTTAAGGTTAGTTTTATGATCGACTGGTGCGTTTCACTATATGAACATACGAGACTGCGCGCGCATTTAATGAAATTAACCATAAACGAAAAAAAGGCCTTACATTTTCTATTGACGTGTCTTTCCCAATCTATGGATTTTAATGGTCCAAATTTATTATTGAAGCTGATTTCAAAGAAAACAACCGAGAGATAGTATAGTATTTTTTTGATAAAAAATAAAATTTTGGCAGAATTTTGAAAACTCATAAGAAATGCTTAAAAATGAGCTAAAAATCGACCTTAAATACTCTGAAATGAAAACTTTACATAATATATTTTTTAAATATCAACTGAAATGTGTTAAATGAGCTATTTTCTATTACTCCTAGTGAGAGTAATAATTTAAAAAATTATTTCAACGAACATGGAAGAAAAACCCTTAAAAGGTCGATAATTCCTGAAAATGTGCGTAAATACTCATTTTTTGTCAGGTTAGAGCGGAAGGCCTCAACTCTGCGCAATAATCTTGTGCGTTCTTCCTAGTCATAGCAAAAGATTAGGTTTGGCACCCCTCGGGAAACGATTTGCGAGAAAAGCCTTTTGTCGAACCACCCTACTAAATATGCCTTAAGGTAAAAAATGTTACGAAATTGTTACTCTCACCCAGCTAATGGACAGTCCTTTGGAAGTACGATGGATAAAGATTGCCTGAAGACACCTAAGGCTAATGCATCAGTCAAAAAGGTAAAAATAAGCATCGCCACATTACCCGTCTTATAGTTTAGGTTTCCTTAATAAAAACTTAAACTTTTAGTTCTAATCTACAAAAAAATATTTTTACACCAACCTGTGGTTTAGGATGAACTCTCACTTAGCAAAGTTTACGTGGAGTACTTCTGGTACATTTGGCATTCTGGTAACAGATGCTGGTGGAATGGATTGAAGTATTTTTTTTTTAGGATTTCATTCTCTCAAAGAATTAGCCAACCAATAGTGGGCAACGGCCGAAAATTCGAATTCCATAAGTTTTGAAAAATGAGAGAGGTGAACATTAGAGGAGTTAATGGATGGGTTCTCAGACATGAGAGAAAAATACCCACTCATGTTCATGATGAACAATAAAACTTAATATTTTTACACTTTTTTTATCATTCAGTGATCAGGTTTCAACACAGTTTGTCATTAGCAGTGTTGGAACCTGGCCGATGAATAATAAACAAGTGTGAAATTAGTAAAAGTTTTATTGTTCATGAGGGACATAACTAATTTTCACAAAGTATCGCCTGATGTTACTTTTTACCTACTCATTACTCACCGCATGAGTATGAAATAATCTTTAATCGTGATTAAATTATCCAAGGAACATATCTGGAACCCAGTCCGAAAAACCGTAATAAGATAAACTACTGAAAGCTGCAATTGACTGGTAGGGTGAATCGGAATGGATATTTTTCGTATAAAGACCGTCTATAGTCACCAGGGTTTTAATTGATTGTTACTCCGCGACCTTCTCAATAGTGTTTTTATGTAACACCATCACGCGAGAGGCTGTTCCACTAGGGTCTGACGCCTTTTGCAGCCGCTTCACTGAGGAACAGACGCTGTGCGGACTACCATTCGTCTGTGTCCTAACCTACGACCTATCTGGTATGGGTGGAGGCTATACCAGGGTGGAGGTTATACCAGGAGCATTTCTCCCGCCAGTTCAACCCCAGGGGATTATCGAATCACAAGAGCCCTTCCACCACGACGAGGTTAGAGTCCCCGGGAAGAAAACCAAAATGGATAAATTGGTTAAAACTGAGAAAAATAATAAAATATCAAATATTTTAATTTCAGATGTTGTTAATTCTGATGAATTTGAGTCACCAAACCTATGAAACCTGCAAGCAACCACAGCATACAGGTGCATGTGAGAAGAATCCAAAGAATTTCTTCAACCCTAATTGGCCACAATTCAGTAGAGTTTGCTAACGATCACACTGGGTTGAATTCACCCCATTTACAAAAAAGTGATATCCTGCTTCAATAATTAGTTCTAAAAATGAAAAACTTTTTTTTGGTATTATTCAAGAATCGCAGAAAAGGGTGTCACAGTTTTACAAACACAATTAATTGTTTAAGTATTGTAACACCAAGCGCCAAAATTAAGGGGATGAAAAATCGTGTTTTTTAACGGAAAAAGGTGCCTTTTTTACAGAATTGATTTTGGGTAAAAACTATGAGAGTCTATTCCTGAAATATTATATTTTAATGAATTTTTTTTTCAATACTCTTCGCTCAAAAAAGTATATTTATCTTGAAAATTGAAAAATGTCAAAAAATTAAAGGCCTTTTTTTGGCGGAATATTTAAAATTAAATAATAATCATTGTGACACAAAAATACTACGCAAAATAAGTTTTACCATGATAATTTAATATAAAAAATGGTTGCGATTTATTTGACCCCATGTGACCAATTTGGGTTAATTTCACATAACATTTACGTACTGAAACCTCCTTGAAACTCAATGAGAAAGGAGTAACCAAATCTCAATTTAAGTGTGAATTAAAATCTTTCATAACAGTGATAAAGATCTAAGCGAGCATTCATTTTTCAGAGAGCCTGTTTAGGGACATAGGTAAACATGGAACATTCAGCCTAAAATATTCGGTATGAAATATTCCCCAAGGTGAAATCCTATGAATATTCATGCGCAATAAAGGAGAATGACTAACGCTAACTGCAGATTTTGCTTCCTGCGCCGCCCGTCTGCTATAATAAATTTATCCAAGCATGAGTTTTGAATCGGCTCACCCGATATGCAGATGAGGGAGCCGATATTGGTTTATCGGCTTAAAAAAAATAATTTCCACTGATTTTCTGTCAATCCATCAATTTTTCTCGCAGCTACCAACGACGTGGGACTAAATAAACGGTTATCGAGGATTCACGAAGGGGCTCGACTGACAAAATAAGCCTCAGCTACTCGTGGGAGCTGGAAAAACACGATAGCTAAGTAGGGATTGGGCTAACAAATTCAAAGACCCCATTCGACGAATACCATGCCAAAAAGGTCGG
The DNA here is from genome assembly GCA_963169105.1 of Ceriagrion tenellum. Taxonomy (NCBI): domain Eukaryota; kingdom Metazoa; phylum Arthropoda; class Insecta; order Odonata; family Coenagrionidae; genus Ceriagrion; species Ceriagrion tenellum. Next base: position 106,176,836 of record OY720643.1, read on the forward strand.
ACGGGGGAATATTTTTCTCCCGTAAAAGCTTGAGACTATGCTACATCATTCCAAAAATAAAAATAAAAACTTTACCGCTCAATTGTTCCTCAGCGTCCTTCATTTGCGGTCCATTGCTCACCCAAACAAAGCCTGAGTTTTTTAACGCGCGACGTCAAATACCAAAAGGTTTTTTTTATTATTCCCGGACCATATTGTTTTGTCGTCCTTCGACCAATATTTACATGAACTGACCTTGCCCTCAGCGGTTTCCAGGAACATGCATATAAAAAAACTGAACCCAAAGCCTGAGTTTACATCCTTGGACAAAAAGGTAAACTGCAGTAACATTCTCCATAGATAAACAAAATACTGACCGCATTTTATCTTTACAAAGTTTAGACATCTCCCCATTAATTTAAAAAATTTATCAACATTATGGACTGAGCAATTCTAGGATTACATAGACCTCCTCTACTCTTCTCTCATATTCATAATAAACTACTGGTATAATGGTAAAGTATTTTTAAAGTGATTTAACTAATATGCTACGTATCATTCAAGTCCTTCCACCACGACTTCCACGATTATGTTGACATAATATAATTTTCCGTTTGCAAGAAAAACATGCCAATGCCCAACCGTTTTCTCTCCCCAACCAGCCAGATGGAAACAGCACACTCTCTTTTGGTAGTTTATATCAATAATTGTTACTATTGTTACAATTCTTAAATCAATTCAGTGGTGAAAAGTATTTTGAGTCAAAAATATGTCATTACATTCTCCAGTGCTCCAAGTCATCGTCCAGATAAACTTAAGTAATTTGCCTAAAGTAGTTCTTGGATCACAATGAATTAATTCATCATTGATGACTCTTACTTATCAAATCCATATTTAGGATCAGGGACGCCTCAAAACCCATTCCAAGCCCCATGGGTGCTCGAAACAAGGTTAGCAGCTTGTTCTTTGCCATAAAACTAGCAAGTGACTCAGTACACATTATACTTTAAGGTTGTGCTCGGTGAGAATCATGACCAATCAATTCCATTGATTTACAAAACTGAGTGGTCGGCACATATTTTGGCGGCATTTGAAAATAGTTTCTAAACCCTAAGCCAGCATCTCTCATCTCATTAACCTGATGCCATTAATACGAGCTATCCAGGATAATTATGTAGAATACTCAGCTTGAAATACCCTTATTTTCCCTCTGAATCCCTCTTCCAACTCATCTTATTTCTTAAGACGCCCATCGTTCTTCAGATGGATGCCCCAATGCCCATACTTCCTAAGGTCTTTCCCACTTTTACATTGACAGGGTGTCCAGCAGCCAGTCATTTGAAAATTCCCTGAGATTTTTATGTTTTCCAGACACATTTTTTTATTTTTCCAGAGGAAATATTGATTATTTCCTCGTTAATCACCTATAAGAGAATGTTTGGTATGTTTTTTGGGTGATTAAACGTAAGGAATGAGTTTGAGAGAAAATCACAACACCACCCTTTCTTAGATTTAAACATTGCCATGCTAGTTAGGAACAAGGTTATATTACAGCCAGACTTTGCTATGAATAGCATTGATATAACATTAGCAACAACTTAAAAACTGAATGAATTGACTTTTTTTCCATATTTTGCTCAATGCGACCACTCAAGGGAAATTTGACTTCGCAACTTGCCGATAAAGGTACGTTCTTTACGCCACTGATTTACAGACTATGTCCACTAAGAACACAATGTACCTAAGTAGAAAACATTGTACCTACTTCCGGAGATTACAGGAATGCAAAATGCGACAACGCAAGGGAAATTTGACTTAGCAACTTGCCAAAAAAGGCAACTGCTTCCGTTGCTGTTTTATATATTGACACCAAAGAAAGTTCCAGAGTCATTTCGACATTTCCCTGAGATTTTCCTGATATTTCTAGTGAAAATAAAATTCCCTGAGATTTCCCGGTCTTCCCGGTTTTCCAGAGTGCTGGACACCCTGATTAAAATTGCGAAAGTTTATACAGATTCGAACAATAACCCGATTCGAGATTCATTTGACTTTAAAAAAATTCAATACTAGTTGCTGTAACGAGAGTGTGGCCACGGCAGTTCCCATTGAAAATTTAATGGAAATCAACATGAATTTTCCTTATATATATATATTTATCTCTTTACTTAAATTAATAATAATCCTCATTTTTGGTGAAAATAATGGTAAAATTGGATAGAATTCTTAGAGCTAAAGCACCTATATATGTTTCAAGAGGTGTTTGCCTTAAGGTAGTGCTAGCGAGATAGTTCTCTAATTATAATAGAGACCATATTCGACTTGTACGTTTAAATTTCACCAGCTGTGAGTCCCACAAATTAAATATTGCATTATTAATGGCGCAATAATTTAGTTTTACATGACAGAAATTTTTAGAAATCAAATGAAAACATCGAAATAAGTCTTTAACTTGACTCATTTTTTTCGCACTGTGCGTTTGCAACTCCATCAAAACGGAAGGTTTATTGTGGTCCAGAAGAATTTACTGTAATGACCATATGAAAAATTATTTTAAAAAATTCTTCCATTTCGTCGTGCAATCCAAAGGAAATTAAGGTAGTAGCAGGTATAACCTATATGGTTGCTATTTAGGATGTTAGGCTATATAGTTTGATGACATGATGCCCTCTTAAAATACCTCAATGGTTGAACCAATTCATACTCGGACGATGGAACCACTTGGACGGCATCGCAGGGCGAAAAGGCAGCGGGATGGAAGAGAAATAGAAGGAAAGGAAGAAGAATACTTTCGAAGACAGGGATCGATCGAAATCGGATGAAATGAATGAATAAAACGCCGTCAGTCGCCCTCCTCATCATCATCTCTTACAGTGGAGGCGGAGATTCCACTCGAGACGCGAGAGCTCCGCTTCCAGCCAGGGGACTCTGTGAAAAAGAGCCGTCTGCCGCGTATGCACACGAGCGGAGAAAGAAAGGGCCTTCCTTCTCCCAATTGTGTCTGTCCTCTGCTTTCCCCCGACGTCGCTTTTAAAAGCGGCGGGATACCCGCACGCCGCTTTCCAATCTCCCGCCCTCCCCTCCCCCCCAAAGACCCTCCCCAACGCAGCCCCGCGCTTACAAACGGTGCCGTGCATTACGTTTATTTTATCTCCGCCTCTTTGTTTCATTTTTCTCTCTCTGTTCGGTTCTGCCCGCTCTTATAAATCGGCTCAATTTTTTTCTCCACCATTTCCCCAGCAAACGGCCAACGATTCCGACGTGTATATATATAAAAAAAAAGAAAAAAAAGATCGGTATATTTTTTCCCTCCTCCTCCTCCTTCCCCTTTCTCCGTCTTCGGTACAGTCGAGTTGCAGCTTGAGTTACGGGGATGGAAAACATGTGATCGGAAGGGAAGGAGAGAAAGCAATATTTCGATCCGATTTCTCTGGCGAAGGGGGGAAAAAAGGGGGAATCCTTTCATGCTCATGAGCGACAGGGTGCTCGGTCTTTTTTATTTAAGGTCCTTGTTGCATCAGACTTGTATGTGACTCGAAGAATCCCAGTCACCAGTCAAACAAAATACGCAAAAATCTTGAAAGAATGCATATCTCAGGATCGCCAACATAACACGGAGAAATAATGCCGCAATTATTCCCGTTGTCTTGAGCCCTTTTAAAATATAGATTTCTTAATATCTTCTCCCACGAATACAAATCCCCGTATGAATGAATAAATCGAACGGAATTAAAGGTTTGATGATTTTATTCTAAAATGTTTCAAGTGTCAGCCAAAGAATAAATCGTTCAGGAGGAATTAATCTCATTATAATGGAGGAATCAAGAGAAACTAGTCACTCAAAGAGGTTCTTTGCAAGAGGTTCTTCATTTATCTATGAAAATCCGCGTGTAGTTTACATGCTTCCTCTATCATTATTACATTATCTTGATATATAGCAAAGATAGTGTTAATTTAAGTTTCATCTGGATAATGAGACCTTGATACCCGTTTCTGAATGTAGCACTTCGGTAAAAACCTTTAACATGTATACATGACGAAAAAGAAAAATCTCTTAGTAGATTCCACACTTAAAACTTTTATTACCGACCTATATTTCGATTACCTTGCAATCATTTTCAAGGTGCAAGGCAATCGAAACCTAGGTCTGTAATAAAAGTTTGAAGTGTGAAATTTACTGAGAGATTTTTCTTTCTCGTCATGTCTGCGATGACATTCCACAAAGTTACGCCTTCAACCATTAATTTTATTTGACATGCATGTTTTAATACTTAAGTACCACATAAAAACAATACACCTCTCTTCCATGGTCTACCCTTCTCTATTTATAAAAATGAATTATAATTCAATGAAATCAAAATTCAGTAGTTCGTATCTTTATAATGTATTTCTCCTTTGATAGATATGACCCACGCTAAAAAAAATTGACGAAAGCTGACGAGAAAGAAAATAAAATATAATTTTTATAACCCAAAAGGAGCCAATCGCAGCGCTATGAGAAATTGAGTAGATTTATAAAGATCTAGCCTAAACAAAAGAGTGTATCACGAAGATAGTTAAAATAAAAGAACACGAGGGACGATATGTGTTGCTATCCTTCGGGGCGCGAACAGTAAATGCCTCGTGCACTTTAAAACAGGGAAAACTTTTTAAAAACCCTTTTCTCCGAGGCATCCAGCGGTGGCGAGTCGCCTGGTGGGGAACAAAATATTTCGCCGGCAGGAAAAGTGACGAGCCCTCCGTCCAATGAATATAAATGACATCATTCTGGACACTCACACACCACAAGAGGAAAAAAAGAGTTCGCGATGAATACGTCGGCATACTTGGGCGCGGGAAGGTCCCTTCCCTCGCCCAACACCCATAAATTCTCGGGGTGCGGATGGCTCAATTAAGGTCCATCGGCTTCACAAGCCATTTTGGAAGGCCTTGAAGAGAATGAAAAAAATAAATAAAAGGAGCGAACGAGGATATATCATCCGCTCGATGCTCAAACTCATGAAACGCAGACAAAACACTTCGCCGAGGGAGTTCGCGTCTTTACGCTCGAAAAAATTATCCCATCAAAAATATATGAAACGCCATGGCACGGAAGGGAATTCATTGTTTTTCCCGCAGGTGATTTAAAAGGAGGAACCCTGGTGATCTTCGGGATATTCTTTGAGGGAGTCCTGAAAAGTGAGGGGCAACCTTCTTAAGAGTTGATGTGGGTTCCCGGCTTGGGTACTGTCCATCCACCCTGGGGGGACCTTTGGTTTTCCGATGGACACTTCTTGGAAGCGTGACATAGGACCATTGTTTAAAAGACATTTCTCATCTGTCGTCGTTTCACCTAAAGGCTGTCGAAAACTTTCGGCCTGAATGCCTCTCCGACGCTAAATTCGCCCCCGAGACCCCGATGGGGTGGCGGTAAAATAACCTTCCAAAGCCGCGGGCCGCCCTCAGCACAAGAGGCTGCCCTCCCTCATCCATCCTAAAGCCGCCCATGCATTCCGTCGGTCCCGAGCGTGGCGGGCGACTTGGCATTAGGTCATTCTTTACCCGTGACCCGGGAGGTCATCGCAGGGACCCAGGGGGCGTCGAGCCGGATGGGCGATAAGTTCGGGAGAACGTCTCCTATCGAACCCCTCAGGTGACGGAACGCGTTTTTCAGGGACTGTAGATCGATCTATAATCAGACGGTGAGAGTTAAATCTTCATGGAATGACATCAGTGATTTATAACAATGGGGTAACGTTCAAATTTCCAGTAAATACCAATCAAAATAATATATTTAATTTCTATTCGCCATTTTGAGCAGCATAACCTAAAACATATCAAGAATAAAATAAAAATGCATTAACCGACAAAGGAAAAGTGAAGAGCAAAAATTGAAGCTAAAGATGTTAGATTTAAGTTTTCTATAAAAACGGAATATATGATATCCAACCGTGATTAAACATAAATTCGAAACCGATAAGTAACGACGGTCTCTACTTAAGCTTGTACTGAGTATAATGGAATTTAAGCATTAAAAATGGATTATGAATCGCGCATTCATTTACAACTAAATTTTGTTTTCTTTTTACATAGATAAGGATAAATATATTTTTGAAGTCATGATAATTTAACCTGTGTTACGAGACATTTTTAAGAACAGACTCACAAGTAGATCATCGAGTATAATATAAATCATGCTAAAGCCAATGAATTCTAAGCCCTTAAATAATAATAATACCCTTTTACAAAATAGAAAGTAATTATAATTATATTTTTCCCCCACTAATTATTGTAATGGTTGTATTCCTCAAAGTGGAAATGCAATCTTACTTTAATTCATTGTACATTTTATCATTCAACCATAGTAGACCCGGTACTGTTAGATTCAATTGAATATTCTACAAACACCATCGTATTTGCTCAATCGCGAAATCAGAGCAAAGGACTACCTACGTAGAGTGGAAATAATTAGGAATTTGTCTTTCATCCGCGAGAATATGACTCAAAATTTGACTTTCTGTCGGTAATAGAGGGCGGTGATAAAAACACTCGATACAATTGCCTCATATGTATTCGATGAAACATAAGCTCGCCGTTTTCCTCCACCCAAGTAATATCCAACGCAGTTTATCTCTCTGGAAAGAAATCACACACTCCATCCAAACAACCGGGCGGCTGGGAGCTACGCAAGCGTAGGAGAACGAGGGGGGAGAGGGGGTGGAATGTTGGAGCACGGGGCACGTGTGAATGACGCTAATTCCGGACGGAGCGTTGAAAAATCTCCGCCGTGTATGGGAAATGATTAAAGGCGATTCACACTGTGGGGCTGGGGGAGAATTCAGGACGGGGAAGGTCGCTCGCAGATTGATGTGGGCCGAGCGATATGGAGGAATGAGCGACAATTTATCATTTTCGCCACCCTTGTTCCCCATCGGCTTACAGCCCTCCTCAAAAGGGTGTGCAGGCGGGGCGGAGATGGCGGTTGGAAAGATGGAGGGGGGTCGGGGGCAAGAGGAGGAGGCGGGGGCAGTGGAGGTGGCGCTGTCGAACTTGGCACTCAGGCCACCTTTTCCCATTTTAATGGCCCGTATATGATGGCAAGGATGTGTGTACCGACTCAATGCATAGTGGTGGCTTGTTGTACCTGGTCTACTGTTCGGTGTCGAAGGGAAAGTGCTTTGGGGATAACGCAGCGTCTCGCGTACGGAACGTCGATTTTATGTGATTCCTCCGCTGGGTAAGCAAACGAGACTACGTCAAAATATTTTAACGACATTGACGTGTTAAACAAGTGACTTCATGGCGGTATAAATATGATATAAATGGTATAGATGCCTAACAATCAGGTGTAGTGGTCGCATTGAATGAATGTAAAATAATTTATCATTTTCCCTTCAACAAATTGATAATACATCAATAATACAGAGGTTTAATTGACTGTTTAGTTCAGGCACATTGCGATGGTTTAAAGAATACAACTTTTGTGGTTCTAACACACTCCATCCACGTGAAATTACGTGCTGTAAAAAATTCCTTCACAGAGGATTTTAACTCCTCCACCACCGCTCTTAACATACGGATCATAGACTTAACCATCGCGGCTTATGCGCTGTTATTTAGATGCCTAAAACTGTAGTTCCTGATTTAACAATGCAGCGAGCTGAAATGATAAGGCAGAGCCCGATAGAAAATACTCCGATGAACTCTGAGGGGTGGATATGAGTTTCTTTAGGACATTCCTTCCGATGAAACGTTTAATTCGGTGTATATCTGACTTCAGTTTCTCTATCCTTGTCTCTCCTCACCCTTTCTCGTCATCTCTCAGTGAGGTAATGATTTACTTGTAGAAGCCACAGCCAATCATGTGTACCATCTACCAAAGTTTTTCTCCAGCCCGGCCTCATTCAATCAGGCCAGTAAAATAGTGCAGGCACGGTGGATGTATACATATTTTTGAAAGCAATATTATGTAGGAAGAACTAGTAGCATATTATTTGGAAGAGGATTAAGGAGCATAGTACCGCGATTTGACAAAACCGACAAGAAAATTCAGTGGATTGCGGAACATACCGCCAAAGGCCACGATATGACTTCAAAAGCCCAAAACTTCTCGCGAGAGAAAAACACAATAAGACAAGAATCTTCGAGGCTTGTGAAATTAACATTAATCAACGTGCCTCTATGCTACTTGATTTACAACCAATGTGCAGAGAAATATGACCGCTGAGATTCCGTCAGTGTTTTTCATAAAGTTAGTGTTAGCATTTCACTAATTTTTGCGAAATTTCACAGAGGAAAAATCCTTCTCTTGTCCGGGACTCAAACTCAGATTACTCGACATATCTAGGAATACTTTAATCCACTGTGTGTTCTGTAGTTTTTTCCCCTGAGGATTTCCCTTCTTCCCGCCCCTCTGCGGATCCTTTGATTTATTTAAAAAATGAATAGTTATTAACTTTTAACGGTCTCATTTTTTACCCATCCTTTATGTGTAGCAAAGTACAGCAGGAGAACGTAACCGCTCTATGAAAACATGAACAACTTCCAATGTGATAATATTCATTACGACTGGTTTCGGTTTTTAGAGCATTTTCAGGTGATCTTGATTAATCTTCTGTTATTTATATTAAGATATTGAAGATTATAAAATGAATATCAATGGGTCAATAAATTTATTCATATATATAAGGGGCTTCATGACTTTTCAATCTTAACCAGGGCACAAAATTCTGAAGATGCTGTAGAAAGCGAAACCGGTCGTAATAAATATTATCACAGTGGAAGTTTCTCGGTTTTTCATAGTGCAATTCCATGTTCCGTTTCCACTCTATCAAGCCTGAGACCACAGATTATGTTAGGGAGAACGTAACAAAATGGTATAAAAAAAGGAAATGCGCTAAGATTGAGTATGAATCATGGTATAGATGCCTTCCAATAAGGTCTAGTGGTCTCATTGAAAGATCTACGCCAGCAGGGAGAATAATTATTCCTTTTCTCTTCCTCAAATTGAGAATTTAGGAATAGAACAGTAGTTTCGTTGACTTCAGTTTAGACACTGAGATTAGGATCTATTTGAGACAGTGAAGTAAATGTTGAGCGCGGAGAATGGCGCGGTTGGAAGGGTGAGGCCTGAGAGGCAGAAACGGACTCTGCAGAAGAGAAGCATTGAACAGCTTTGAAGTGGCCGACCCGACAGCTGGATTGAATCCGCACCGAAAATGAGATTGATCGGATGCTGGAGGGACTGAATGCTCTGAACTGTTCAATTGAGGAAGTGTGGGGGGGAGGGTTGCCTCCGGAGAGCGAGTTCGCCCACCAGGGGCGCCAGGGCCGGCCGTGCGAGTGGCGGTTTCCCTTCGCAGGCAATCGCCAATGAATGAATGGGCGATTGATTTGTATTACGTACCGGATAATGCGAGAAGATTCAGGGAGGACGGCTCGACACCAACCTGGAAAGAGAGGGGAAATAATTAGGCACGAAAGCGTTTTAACAGATTCCACTTGCGCGCAGGACATCAATCCACGTCAACACAATACTTGCCGAGGGTCCACCGCCAGGACCTCTCAGGAAAGGGAAGTTGGGACAGCAGACATTATTAGAGGGGTGAATAGGTAAACGGAACTCGAAGGGGCGAAAATTTAGACGTGTTACGTGTTTTCTTAGCTATTAAGGTAGTTAGAGCGAAACATCTCCAAAAATTTAACCCCAAACCACATTACTTTCGGAGTTATTTGCGGAAAAATACCAGCAATTTTACATGGGAAATAGTACGTGTGTGCACTTCAGAGAGACGCTAATTGCAGCATGAGTAATTTGTAACAAATAGATATCTTAAATAACTAACAGTGTGTAGTTTGTATATTTTCTCAACTATTTTTGAAACTTTATCATATTGTCACCGCAATAGGTTCTTCGGTATCACAAAAAACCTTTCCTTTTGAAGGAGTTTCAATCGCACCGCGCGAAAAAAATGAGTCAGGTTAAAGACTTATTTAGATATTTTCATTTAATCACTTACCATTTCTGTCATATCAAAATTCATGTGTCCTACAGCTGTATAAAGTAAAACGTATAATTCGAATATGGTCTCTATTATAACTAGGGAACTAATTCGCTCGGACTACCTTAAGGATACACGGGAATAGAGAACTCTCGATCCTGCTTAAAAGTGTATCTTCCTTATTTTTGCCACTTTTTCTGTTTTACTTACTTCATTGAATAAAATAAGGTCCATATCAAGAGAGGGCTAAGGTAATCTCATAAGAATGGTATCAGCATGGGATATTGTTCAGACCCTTTTTAGAAATTATCACTTCAATGATTGATATTTATGTATTGAAGATTATTGAACAACTATCAGGGGGTCCATAAACCCATTCATTCACTCAATGGCCTTCAAGATTTTCAATCTTAACCAGAGCACAAACTTCTATGATAACAATCAATTGCTGCCATAAATTTAGGAATGTAGCGCTGAACAAATATGTATACAGAGGGTGACAATGGTGACCATTTCTATATCTACATACTGCCCAGCGAGCCGCCCCATGGGCGTGTGGCAGGGGGTATTAGGCTACCACCCGTGTAATAATTAAGGTTTTGGGAGGTGAAATGGTGATTTGTATTATGGGAGAGTGTTTATTGGAGCTCAGTTTTTATTGTGGTCACCGGGGTTGAAATTCGCCATGAAAAAAATCATCGGACTTGACCGGGATTCGAACCCGGATCTCCCAATTGCCGGTCAGGTGTGTTAGCCAGTTACACCACCAAGCCATTTCCTTCACATTGAATTTCGAGGGGGGTTTATGCGAACTAGATGTTCAGGCCTCAAGTCTACCTTGTAGCACATGAGACGAAGTCGTAATTACAAAGCCACTGTCGCGGTGGAAATTCGTGGTCGAAATTCGCCTTGAAGAAAGATGGCTTGGTGGTGTTACTGGCTAACACACCTGACCGGCAATTGGGAGATCCGGATTCGAATCCCGGGTCAAGTAAAGTGATTTTTTAATGGCGAATTTCAACCCCGGTGTATAAGCACCCTTGCGAGTGACTTCGCACCACATCATTTGTTAAATGCTATGATTGGAAATTTATTGTGGTCGCTTATTGTGCGCGGAAAGAACGAGTTTTTGTACCTATCTGTTCGGCAATGTATCTCTCTCATATTATAGCTTCAACCAAAGACTAGCGAGTAGCCTCCGAGTCTCTAGGAGATCCCACCTTAATCCCTATAAAAGTTGTGAGACTATATGTACGGTCGTAGCAGTTTTAAACGAAGCGCGCAGATTTTCTTTGTATTTGAATATTTTTTTTGGTTAAATGACCAGCGTCCCAGGATATTTTGAAGACGGGTATGAAATATAAAAATACTGAAAAACTTAAGAGAGTAGCTGCAAACCTGGAATGGAACTTCTACCTCATCAATGTAGCCCTAACGCTACGAATCTCTCCGCTCGTGGTGGAATCTTTATCGGTAGGGTTGGGGCCAGATCGAGTGAATACGCGACGCGAGGGGTCAGAGGGCAGAGGAGATCGAGGCTCAGCGGCAGGAATTCCGATCCGCCACCGCGATTATACCCGATAGGTTCGTTAGACAGACGCCATTACGGGGCATTGGAGTGAGCGTTTGTGTTCGAGAGACGCTTTTGCCCGTCTAAGCCTTTCTATGCCGCCAAAAAATCACTAGGTACCTCTTCAACCCTCCGCAGCGTTGCCAACGCCGGTGAACAGTGGTTTCCATCGCTAATATCGCGGCCAAAAGTCATTTTTGTCACTCCCTATGTAGTTATATCGTCTACTAATTGCTTTATCATGATTTACACCTTTGTCAAGGATCGATTAAGTTATGACAATGCTGCGCTGTCGTAAAGTTATGCGTCGATACAATAAATGAAGAATGGAATACTTTATTGTCACCTTAATTTCGTCGCTGATCAGCATGTCATCGGGAAATTATGGTTGCACGATTATGGAGAAATTATGGATTAAAATTATGGTTGCACGATTTCAGGGCAGGGAAAGATTTAACATATAGATATTGAAATTGATGTTTATCACTCCCAAAGAAAGAAAATAAAAAATACGAAATCTTTCAAACATAAAAAGATGGAAGCTTTAGTCAGCCTGAAAAGTATAAACTGCGTGAAGGCTGCCTTCAATTAGCTTAGTCATGCGTGGTTAACAGATGGATAATCAACATTGGTGACACAAAAAATATACAAATTACACCAACAATCTCCAACAATAGTCTTACAATTCTTATAAACGGAAAAATGTGTATATAAAATTAACTACATAATACAATTCTTTATTTTTTACATTTGTGCCAAACATATTTTCAATATTGTACTGAGTAAACAGCCATGATTTCACTAAATGTAGAGATTTTTGAGAACTTCCTCTCATTTTATATCTTCAGGCAAAAAATTGAATGTATTAGGGCCCATATACAAAAATAATCGTTTATATAATGTTGACTTAGATTTATAAAGGCGTAAATTGCTTTTACATATGGAAGCAACATTGTGAGTTAAAGAAATTCATAAGAAAAATATTAGTTAATACGCTGATGGTAGTGAAAAGTAACCCTTGTTGTCTACGAATGCTTAAAAACTATTGCCGATACAGCTTAACTACATTTTCGAAAATCTACGCTTCCCTGCGGTTTCCAAGTTAGTGGCACGCTGGGTCGTAACTCGGCTTACGAAGGGGGTGACCGCGTTGTCGGTTCCAATGCGGGCGAAGGGCTCCCCCCTTCGGACGCCGCAGTCCGCACGGGTGCGATTTTTTGCGGTTTCCGGCGAAGCCCTGAGTTTAAAAAAATCGTAGTTGACCGTACGTGGCCCAGGCAAAGGATCTTGCCCCCAAGTCCAGTCTGAATGTATCATTTTCCGCAAGTCAATCGCCTGAGCAAGGGTCGAGCTCTCCAACTTGACCGATCTAAACAAAACCTTTTGGCTGATGACCGAGTATGAAACTCGAGGATTTAGAATTTAAAGTCAAAAGGAAAAGGAATCCATTCATAGAGATGACCTTTCACTCGAGTTTAAGTAACTTTTGAACAATTACAATAAAGGGATCGTTTGATCGAGTGCCGTCAACCGTAAAGGAAATAATTGTTACATATAAAAGCACCGAGTCCCACTGAATTAAGAGAAAATTAACTTCTCGCATGAATGAACAGCAAGAGAGGCTACAACGAAATATAAAGCCCGGGAAACAAGCAGCGTCCGCGAATTAAATTAATTCGTAGAAACATCGCAATTTAGCTTCCTTTGAAAAGCTAGCAGACCGTATGCAAAGGCGGAAAAATGGATTAACGCCCGTCGTGCGGCATAAGCGACGGTGTAGAGGGGAGAAGCCTCACAAAGTCTATATCGCCTTTCCTACTGACTGTAATTGAAAGCCACGTTCACAAAATCTGAGTTAGGTTGGGGGAAAAGCGGCTGATTTAGAATAACATCGGAATGAAGCCATTTCGATACAGGAAGGCGCCTGCGTCCATTCCTTCCCTTACATTTCCAACGATCGAAATTTTTATTGGATTGGGAATTGATGGATGCGCATAGCCTTGCAACCGAAGAAAAAAATATCGCATTGGATCCGACGCGTGCCATACAATTGGCTCCGTCGCCTCGCTATCCGATTAACCATTGCATGACACGAGACGTGAGAGAACATGGGGTTAAGAAGCCAAAAAGCTGTCTCTCGGATCGTGGTCTGGTCCGCGGTAAGCAGAGCGAGAGGTGCGGGTTTTCCCGTCGGCGATGCGCGCGGGCCCTGGGGAAGGTCGTCGTGTAGGTACGTCCATCCCACCGAGCACAGAAAGCAGGAAAGGAGAAAGGATGAGAATTATCTTCTAATCGGATTTCCTATCGTAATGCAACCTCATTCGCCCCTCATTTATTTTCACCTTTCTCATTTCTTGCGGATTTGGCATCAAAATCTGAATGCCAGGAATTTAATAACGCCCACGACTTTCAAAACAGGTGGAAATATGTGATACGTTGGATACGAATGACCATAGCAAAAGCGTCAGCAATAAAATGTAGGGACTCTTTGAGAGAAAAATATGGCAAAATTTTATCATAAATTTGAGGAATATTAACAGCAAAAGAAAGCAATGAGTGCTTAAACGTGTAAATGAGGCAAGACAGCTCTATCCGATTTGATGATGCGATAATGTAACGCATCAATTAAACCACTGAATCGGATTGAGGTCAATTACACGTAGTGACCACCCCATCGGACATATAAAAGGTGGAAACACAAACGAAACTATTTTCGGAAATGCCAAATGTAGACTACAGTTTACCCAAACAAATAGTGTAAAGCTCATCGTATGAAAAAATGTTGTAGATTTATTTCGTCTTAGTTAGGATTCAAATGGAGAAGTCCGAGAGCATTTGGAACCATCTAGTTAGACTTAAGTCACTGGTTCAATAAATGATGTGAAGACAGAGTTGAGAGCGCAGAAAATCAACACATGGACCGATGACTTCTGATGAAGGTGACTCATTCAAGTGCAAGACAAAGCCACGCGCAGTGCCAATTACTAGTAGGAGCAGATAGAAAATAAAACTCCGTCGATAGCAGTGAATATAGCAATGAGATCTAAGGGAGACTCGTAGGTTTCCTGCAATTTTTGAAGGAAACTTTTGTCACAATTTTTAATGTTGGATATCAGGTTACCACGACACCGCATCTGTAGAAAGTGAAATTCAATGATGCCAGAGAGAAAATCCGTCGGATAATTGGCACTTAAATTCCTTTTAACTCTAAGTTAGGACTTTCTATGAGAATGGAGCGTGGAATTTGGATTATCGAAAAGGCTTTCGAACTTTTCGTACTTTCCCGGAGCCAAATCCTTTTTCATATACCTTTTTTTTTCTTCGCTGAGGTCCTGAAATCTCCTGTACCATACCGTTCCGACGGCTTGCACATTGATGTGTGGTTGTGTCATTCAAAGAATGTAGTCGATATCAATTCTACGTCCAGGGACAAAATTCCCGCTGTAATGTTTGAAGGAGTCTATGAAATAAAATGTAGATGTTGTAAATCCTACATCGGCCAAACGGGGAGAGCAATTCAATGTAGAATTAAAGCACCAGAGGGCCACCGAAAAGAAGAGATTCAGTCTCTCCGCAGTTGCAGGGCATGCGTTGTTCGAGCCGGGACATCAGATTGCCTTTGACCAAGTAAGAGTACTCTCAAGGGAAAATCGTAATTTTCCCAGGCTGATCAGAGAAGCAGTAGAACTGGTTAAATATCCATCAAATTTCAATCGGGAGGATGGATACCCACTTGCCTCAACCTGGGAGAGAGCGGTCGGACCACAGCGAGGAGCTGCCAATGGAGACACATTTTAAATCTATGTCCAGCAGATGAACATAATGGTCAACTGAACTAGCAACGAAATGCATAACAACGGGAAATAAATAATAACAATAATTACAAAATGTCCAACGGACCTGAAGACGCCCCCAGGAAGAGGGGAGAAACTGTAGTCAGAAAAACTAAACATGCGACGAGAATACCTGAAAACAGCAATATTAACAAGTAATGACATTATTCCCCATGGGAATTCCATACTTTAAAATTAACTAGTTTAACATATTGGCAGTAAAAGTAAATTTGTGGAATCGTGACATTCTCGCAGAATAAATCACATGATAATTCTCCATGATTTTTTAAAATAAATCTGACCGCTTTCGACGAGGTGTAGGAAATTGCCGTGGCATCCATTCCTCCCCGAATTTTCAAGGTGCTGTGCACAAATTATGACAATGGGTTTTCATCAACTGCCACGTTCTGTCACTGTCTACTTATTTTGTTTGTCAAAAAAATGTCAAAAAAATGATGTCAAATATTTAATTTTCATTCCAAGAAAGTATAGTAAGCAAAAGAGTTAAGATTTTGCCAGTGAATTATATTCGCAAATGTTTCTCTAGTTCGACACCGGGTGAGGTTATTGAAATATATCAATGTTTCGATGGTTGACTCAGCCATCGTCATCAGGATAATGAGTCGAGAAGCCATATTGATACAGGTGGAACAAAATAACATCAATAGAGACAACAGCTTCGACGCAATTCTGTAAAAGTGTTATATTAAACGATTACCGCATTATGGGCAAAGTTTTGATGAAAGGAAATCGCTGGAAATATCTGGGAGTTGGCTTAAGTAGGGACTTGCAATGGGGACCGCACATTAAAAGCACAACAACTAAAGATATTGAAGTATTACATTTTTTGATGAGAACCCTGGGAAAAAGCTGCACCAGCACTAAAGATTTGGCTATAAAACATTCGTAAGGCCTATTTTAGAATATAAAAGTGAATTGTAAGGGTTTTTCTCCTCTATGTTTCTTTCATTTTATTTCTATGCATTTGGCATGTATTTGAGTTTTATATTGTCATTTTTCATGTATTAACTTGGGTAAAACTAATTTATGTTACCACCCGACCAAATGATCGACTTGTAACGTTATTTTATTAATAATAATAATAATGAACTCGTAACGGCTCCCACACCAATGACGATGGCTGAGTCAACCATCGAAACGTTGATGTATTTCAATAATCTCACCCGGTGTCAAACACGAGAAACATTTACGAAGTATAATATAGCAGAAAATGCGTCGACGCGTTCTGAGGCTCGAGGAATTCACGAGGCGAGGCTCTGCAAGGGGGGGGGGAGGGATAGTTCGGGGTCCCACACAACCTCTGTGATGGAGGGTAGGGTGTCCTCCCTCTCCCTTAGTTCCCCGAGCCCTTAAAGGATTCCTCCACGCCGAGAAAAGGAGATCGTAAAAGGCGATGGGGAAAGGTGCGGGGTCGTTCAGTTTTACGCGATTACGACGAAAGGGGAGGATGGTTATGGGGAGGAAGGGCAGCATAGTGACGGCGGAGGGGGTGTTTAGCAGCGGGGAAGCGGTTTGGGGGGCTGAGGCTGCAGGGCGCGCTGCGGCAGAGACACTAGGAAATAGGGCATCAACTGGAGGTCCTAAGGAGGTAAAATACAATTTCGTTCAAGTAGAAGACGATTTTTCACCCAGTGAAATCTACACTTACAAAATGTATATATTTTTGACAGATCCATGCGTTAAATAGCTGATGTTCGTCACAATAAGAACAAAAATTCCGATTTTCCACAGATTTCATTTATAAATTCTACGGGTTTCAACTCTCGGAGTCATCATTAGGTACATGACGTCTTGTAAGAACAACAATCGCACTTTTCTACAGATTTTCATTAATTTTTCCACTCATTTTTCATCAAAAAGTGTGTGATTGTTGCTCATATATTCATACGCAGAGTCCATACGAACGCTAACCTTAGGGCCATTACTAAGTCTACGATATGCTATCTTTTACATATTCTATCCTTGTATTTAACTTATGATTGTTCTGTCAAGTTTGGAGGCCAGCGGGTGTTATTTTTTTATTTTCCACCTTCCTTAGGCTAAGTTCGGGTCAATTCATCTCCTGTAATAGTTACCCTTATTCTAGTTACACATGCTTAAATCCTATCCGTAAAGAGACGGATGCCTAAAGCAGGATTTGCAATAGAAGATATTGTATTGCATTTTATTCTTTTCAGGGTCTCACCAACGTTACAAATATCTTCGCTTTAATAGCGCTCACTCTTCATTTTTCGGTCAATTTCCTCTTTCCCCATTTTGAAAGTCTTCTTTCGCGTCAGTTGGCAGCCCTGCCGGCGTCTACAGGGCACATGCCAGGACCATCTCTCGTTAATCAGTCAACGCAAGCGGGAAAAGGCCCGAAAAATTGGGATGTGAACCAATCAACACCGCAGACACCAATGAACGAGTACTGGTCATTAATGATTCCATCGATACACAGAATAACAGCGACGATAATTAGGATTTCAGGACCTCGTCATGGCTTACAGTACAAGATCTTTACCTTTATTTTTTGTTCACCTTCTATATACATTGGTGGGCTACTCATATCATGACAGAAATCGCAATTGCATTCTAATCGATGTAGACAAATTAAAAATAGATCGGGAGCAGAATTGATGTGCGCTAAAAGAGAAAGCATTTCCAAACCTGGGGCAGGAAGAGGATGCCGAACATAAAATGGATGCACAAAATAAGAAAATTAAGTGTGCCGAAGAGTAGAAGAGGAAGGACAATGTGGGACACCATACAAAAAGAAGTGTGGGGTGAATTGGAAACACCCTGAGACACAATAGGTTTGTAAAGAACATAAGTAAACACCAGGGTTGAAATTAGCTATGAAAAAATCATGTGACTTGACCGGTATTCGAACCCGGATCTCCCAATTGCCGGTCAGGTGTGTTAGCCAGTTAGTTCAATATATATTTATTTCAGTTTGTTATGCAAAATACATATTTTTATCAATAATAGTCATTTTGTTTCATTTATAACTTAAGTCCATTATTAGTAGTCCGGCGTCCAAGGGGGGGGAATAAGTGCCAACATTGCATGTAACAAATGATGTGGTACGAAGTCACTCGCACGGGTGCATATACACCAGGGTTGAAATGCGCTATGAAAAAATCATTTGACTTGACTGACTGTGTAACTGGCTAACACACCTGACCGGCAAATGGGAGATCCGGGTTCGAATCCCGGTCAAGTCAAATGATTTTTTCATAGCGAATTTCAACCCTGGTGTATATATGCACCCGTGCGAGTGACTTCGTACCACATCATTTGTTACATCCAATGTTTGGAAACATAAGTAAAGGTGAAACAGAGAGAAAAGTCCCCAGAGGAAAGCCCAGGAATAGTTCATGGACCAAATAAAGAGGAAAGATACCAGGAAGTGAGAGATCTAAGGTGTGAGCGAAGGGTGGAGGGCTGCAGTTAACCAATCTTAGAATAAAACGCTTTCGATTTCAAAACGTCATTTAGAACAAATCCAGTAACTTTATGCAAAACACTCCGCTGAGAATGTTGTTCACCAAAAACGGCCACCCTTATTGGGAGGTAACAGAACTTTTCGCAAGCGTACATCGCTTTATTCAACGCCTTTCGTCGGTGCTAAAGGTAGTTTGAGCAAAACATCGCTTTACCTAGAAATCGATGAATTTAGTCTCATTTTAAAGAAAAATATCTCACCCTTCCAATGACACAAAAAATTCAACCCCTTACTACATTACTTTCGGAGATATTTGTCAGAAAATACCAGACCTTTTACATGGAAAATGGTACGCGTACGCACTTCAGAGAGACATTATTTACAAAATGAGAAATTTATAACACTTTTAGATGTCGTAAAAAACTAACAGCTAGTAGTTTGATGTTTTAACTACCATTTTTGACGATTAATCATATTGTCACCGCAATTGGTTCTTGGGTATCACAAAAAGTCTTCCGTTTTGACGGAGTTTTAAACGCACCGCGCGAAAAAAATGAGTCAATATAAAGACTTATTTAAATATTTTCATTTAGTTACTAATCATATAAGTCATATAAAACCATATTATTGCACCATTAATAATTCAATATATTATTCATGTGTCCTACAGCTGATGAAATGATAACTTATAATTCGAATATGGTCTCCATTATGAAAAGGGAACCATCTAGCTCGGGCTACCTTAAGTGCGCCGATGCGTTAGCTTGTGCGCCAGCTTCAGCACCTTGAGCTCCCTTCACCCGTCAACATATCCCTTCTGCTCGGAGGTGCCTGGGCGGTGCACCGCCCCGCCTACTTCGAGCGGGTGGAGCGTCCAAGAGGACGAATTTGGAAATTTTTCAGCGGGTCCCGCCCGTTCCTCAGGTGCGCGCGGTAGAAAGAAGAGCGCGCGGAGACGTGAAGACAATTGAGTGGGGTGTGGCGCGATGCTGCCCCCCGTCTGGGGCGGAACGGCATCTCCGTCCTTTGGGACGATATTCGAGCCACAATATCTTCCGAGGGCGGAGATGAGTTTGGTCTGGAGGAGCCGAAGGGGAATAAAACTCAACAATTTGAGGAGACATGAAAACATGAGGGAGGGTTGGAGTGAAAGGGGAGAAAGAGGTGCGCAGCTGTCTTAATTCTTAACAACTCTCCGCGTTATACGGAAGAAAAGCGTGTTTATGGACCTTCACAGGGCTCTTGGTAATGGCCCCTTCGCTCATCGCTTCGCTTTTTTTCTCTTCTCCTCCTCCTCCCGAGGGAATTGAGGGTGTCTCAACGCCTTTCCCTTTTTTTAAGTGCTCTTCCTATTCCTCCAGGGAAGGATTCGGTTTGATTGCCGCCCTTTTTTACGCGCTCAATCCCGATTGGAGGCCCATGAAGGCACTAATCGCTCAGCGATCGGCAGCTTTTTTTAACGAGCCTTTAAGAGGGAGAATTGATGTTGGCTGAGGGGCAAGTGTACCGAGAGGGAGAGAGCAACTGATGCACTGCGCCATGAAATGACTTGGATCGCCATCGAGACGAAGAATCCGGGTTTCTACATTCCCGCTCCTCATTCCAAAATGGCGGCCGGACGTACGACTCTGCCACGTTAATCACCTGAATGGCGATCGGCGATCGATTAAGGTTTTATATCTCCTGGGTAACCTCTGTTAAAATAAAAAAAAACAACTGCGTACTTATCTCGCCCGAGGTAGACATTTATCTTCACGTGCCTGCCGCGAATCCAAAGATTTTCGGGCGATAATTTTCCCAGAGGTGACGTCTATTGTGGCCCTTTTATTGTCAGTTTCCGTAATAAGTGGAGAGGAATGGAAGCAATCTAGGAACTGGCTGGTGTCTCTGATAAAGGAGGGTAATGAATGGACATGTGGCAGAAGAGAGTAAACAATATTAGGATTGCGTCCGTGGGAAATTTTTGAGAGAGAATGTACAGATTGGTCAAAGCCATTGACTCTGCATATTATGGGAATAATGTCTAAATGTGAAGATAATGGGTGAGAAAGATTTATAGTGGCGGTGTAACAGCGTACTTATCTCGCCCGAGGTAGACATTTGTCCTCTCGTGCCTGCCATGAATCCAAATATTTTTCAAAAGATTAGTCGAGTTTCTCCTGAATAATTGGAATGGAGTACCAAAATGAATCAATGGATAAAATATGGCATATAAGTATCCAATTTTAAAGATTTTTTACTTTACTCTCCAGAATTCATGCACGCATAATTCCTATATAAAATGTCTAGTTGTGTTCACAACTACCTCGAAATATTCAAAAATGGTGTATTTCAGAGTGACACGAAGAATATTATAAATACGCCTCACTGTATCTCTAGGTCTGAAAGAAGTGATAAAATAAGAGAGATACACAGATGAATAGTAAGGTACAAAAACTCGTTCTTTCTGCGCATAATAAGTGATCGTAATTAAAACTGATCTCCACTACATACACTCCCGTTGTATACGTCACCATTTCACCTCCCAAAACCTTATCCCTTAAATCTGTACACGGCTAGTGTCCTAATACCCTAATGCTTCCCTGCGAGCCGGCACATACCATTGTGGCGGTTCCCATTGTAGTAGTGTGTAGATGTAGTTGTAGATGATATATAATGCGGGAAGTGACAAATATTTTGGTATTTTTGGAAATATAAAATAATGCTCTTAAAATTGAGATCAAATTCAATTAGCTCTAAGAGAAATACTATCTCCCTCGAAATACGGTAGCTTTTTAAAGATTTTTTTGCATTGCGATCCAATTAAAAATATGCTTTTAGTAGCTTGCAATACTGAGTAAGGGATAAATAATAAAAATAATAATGTCTAGGTTTGTTCACAACTACCTCGAAATATTAAAAACTGGTGTATTTCAGAGTGACACAAAGAATATTATCAATACGCCTCACTACATCTCTAGATCTGACAGAAGTGATAAAAAAAGAGAGATACATATTTTTAAATTAATTTTTCATATATTTTTATAATTTATCCCTTACTCAGTAATGCAAGCTACTAAAAGCATATTTTTAATTGGATCGCAATGCAAAAAAATCTTTAAAAAGCTACCGTATTTCGAGGGAGATAGTATTTCTCTTAGAGCTAATTGAATTTGATCTCAATTTTAAGAGCATTATTTTATATTTCCAAAAATACCAAAATATTTGTCACTTCCCGCATTATATATCATCTACAACTACATCTACACACTACTACAATGGGAACCGCCACAATGGTATGTGCCGGCTCGCAGGGAAGCATTAGGGTATTAGGACACTAGCCGTGTACAGATTTAAGGGATAAGGTTTTGGGAGGTGAAATGGTGACGTATACAACGGGAGTGTATGTAGTGGAGATCAGTTTTAATTACGATCACTTATTATGCGCAGAAAGAACGAGTTTTTGTACCTTACTATTCATCTGTGTATCTCTCTTATTTTATCACTTCTTTCAGACCTAGAGATACAGTGAGGCGTATTTATAATATTCTTCGTGTCACTCTGAAATACACCATTTTTGAATATTTCGAGGTAGTTGTGAACACAACTAGACATTTTATATAGGAATTATGCGTGCATGAATTCTGGAGAGATTTTATTTAAAAGACTATAAGTTTTTAACGCCGAGGTATCGTTAGAAGTATATCAGTGAGTATTTTGTACGATTTCTCAACTATTTTATAAAAAATATATATAAAATAACTAAACGCAGAAACTTTTGCGGTCACAAAAAACCTTCGAGATGAAAAGATCTTTTATCCATATGGTGTGAAAATAATGAGTGAAACTACAGACTCACGATGGCGTGTGTAGGTAATCACTGAGAATTTTAGTCATGAAACGGAATATCTTTTTCGCCATTGATGTATAAATATTCACTTTATGCATCTTACAGCTTCTGAAGTACAAAAGACAAAAATTTGAATATCATCTCTAATATGAATGGGAAAAAGTCTCGTTTAAACGACCATAAGCTTCTCAAGGGACTGCTCTTATGCTGTCGGAAAGGGACTTCTGGGAAAAGAGGAGGGATTAGGAAAATAGTACCATTCTCTGGTTTTGTGCGCTTGTTTTTGGAGTTGGGTCATAAGCGTTAAGTTTTATGGTATATTCAGGAGAAACTGTGCTTTCCGCCTAAATATATTTTAACGAAAAAACCTTGAAGCACATCCTTTATTCATTGAAATCGGTGTTGTGGTGGAAATAAGATGATATTTCCGAGTGTGAACAGTGGAATATCTACCATCAATTTCGTGAATACTATCGGCAGTGAGTTCTCGAAAACTTTATTCAAGAAATTGCCTCTTCATAACATCGAAGAAACACAGTAATTATGTATGTGATTAAGTATGGTTATATTGGATAAATTTTATTTCACCATTGCATTAAATGTTCACGGCAGAAGACTTATTTGCTGTATTTTCAACGATCATTGTGGTAATAAAGTCATCATTGGTCTTTCAGTCCTAAGGTTGGTTGACTAGTATGCAGGGCTGCATCTACTGGGGGGGATGCATGAGAGGCTTATGAGAGGTTAATGTGGTTTCCCCATAGTTAATTTTGGAGGTTACTACATCGCAGCACCCAGGCCGATTCTGCGAAAATATCTCTCACCCGTAGCTATGGGTGATGATGCTGATTCGGCTCGTTTTGATCTGCGCCATAAAGAATGAAAGTAATGCAAGTTTCCACTTACAAGGGGAGTGTCAGATAGCCGGGTCTCAGATTTTATTCAAACTTAGTAGTTGTACAGACCGCTGTATGTGGTTCATGAATCACCCCACATATAGGGTTATATAACCAATAGTTTAAACAAAAAAGACCTTTAAAAATTTCAAAATTCCCTTCAGACGGGCCACCCACATAACTGACAAGCTGGACAGGTGGCTGACGTGCTCGTCTCCGGTCTAGAGACACGGGTTCGATTCCAATACGGGGTATATTTCTTCCGCTGTTTTTTAGTTTTTCTTTTACGGCATCCTACAATGCGCTCAAGATTTTTTATTTTACTCGAAATATTATTTTTGCGCGAGGCAAAATTTTCATTTGCATACACGACGTCAGGCTTAGTCTCTTTTTTTCGGTCGAAGGCAGCCTTATAATTATGTCACTTCCTTCTCTTTTCACGACGTATTTCCATTATTCCTTCATGCACATGATTTCCATTTTCCATAATTATTTTATAATATTGTCTTCTTATTTTTACAATTCAAGCATAATTCTTAATAATACTCAAATTTTTCGTAGCTTGTCAGTTATGTGGGTGGCCCGTATAAAGGGAATTTTGAAATTTTTAAAGGCCATTTTCGTTTAAAATGTTGGTTATATAACCCTATATGTGGGGTGATTCATGAACCACATACAGCGGTCAGTACAACTACTAAGTTTGGATAAAATCTGAGACCCGGCTATCTGACACTCCCCCTGTTAGATAAAATTTTACTCGACCTAGGTTTCGATGCACTACATCATCATTAGGCCCAAAAAAATGTATCTCAGTGGAAACGTGCATTACTTCATTCTTTATGGTGGAGTACTTCCACCACATCAAGTCTAAAACTTCTCTTTTTATTTGATCTGCGCAATCAATGCCTTCCGCTGAGACTGCTGCCTCTTAGAAGTGGGGTCAGTTCGGGTGGCATGTTCGATTCCGGAGTCGGGAAGTTTTATCTGTCAATTTGTCTCGAACCTATGACTCTCGGAACGGGTGTCTAACACGCTACCACTGGGCCATCCCGGACCATAAGTAGTAATATTCAACAAAATACGACAGGCAAGTCCACCGAAATACCTTCAACCAAGCATTTTCAGGTTTTAACCAAGGGTCAAGTGGAAGCGGCGGAAACTTTTGAACATATTAGGTAAAAAATTACTCTCAAAAGACAGTCCCTGATAATCCCGCCAACAATTGTTTAAAATATAAATTTTAAAGAGTAGAAATTAGTTCAAAAAATAAAGCTTCGGAATAAAGACGATCCTTGAATTATATTTAACATGGTTGAGAAGTGAACGGACAAGGAAGATTAAGTGTTTCAGTCGAACATTTGGGATACATGAAAAAGCCTCTTCTGAAGCATATAAACTTGATAATGATTGTATCAGCCTTTTATTCACGCTAATTTTAACTATGTTTTCTGTGGTAGAAATTCAAACACACAATGCAACCATAGGACTGTACTAAAATCTATTTTTTAAAGACATAGTGGTGGTCAATACGTTGGAACTTATTACAAAAAATATAAAGCAAATGAAAAAAATTAACAAAAGAAGAGTGGTACCCGTGGAACCAATGAGGCAAACAAAAGGGAAATATGAATGGGAATCATGCCCACCCTTTCTCTACATAATCCTTGAAATAAGTTTCCTTGATAGTTTAAAAAATGCCATTAGGCCCACTGTTGAAAAGAAGATCCAGATTTCTAAAGACCCATTTTACTATTGCAAAAATTGTCAAACGTAAGCCTAAAAAACTGACTTGAGATTTATTGTTTTACTCACTAAGTACCAGTAAATTAGTGTAAATCACGTATTAGTAAGGACCCAGGTGTTGAAAAAAGGCAACATAACTCTAGGAAAACCCACTTTTATAAATAAAGAGGCAGTGCGTTGTAACTTACGATTTAGATTGCATGAATCTACAGGCTTTTACTCAATCTCGATTCGTAGTTGAATTAAATCAGAAAAATTACTAAAGATGGACATTCATGTAATCTACTGGAAGGATTTATAATTCTGTTTGTGAAGCAACTGCTTCTTATCGATGAAAAATCTTAATTAAATGTAAAAATAGGAGCTCGGAAACTTGTTGAACAGATAAACGGGTACCCTGAGAAACTAGGACGGGAGGAATAGTTTGCTATTTTCCAGGCAGTATTTCCTCAGGCTGATTAAACCTTGAAAATTTCTTAATTTAAACTTTTCAAGAAATACGTCAAAGATGAGTCAATGAACAAGGTACATCTGCCTGCATATTAGTAATAGCTCGCACGCAGTTCGCATTTAATACACGAATGACATGAAAGCCCTAGAAAAAAAGAAATGGAAAACTACGCATTTCCTTTTTTCACCTTGCCGTAATTTTGACAGCATATGACTAAGGATTCAAGTATTTCAGAAGTATCGTTTTTGACGTTTTTCACGGGCCTAACATATGAAAAATAGCTATTTCTTTGTATCCGTTGCGGTGAATCCTTATGGGAGTAGTAGTGGATAACGTTCCACTACTTAATTTCAACAAGTTTAAAAAGGAATCAGCTGTTAATTTAAAAAAAATATTTAAAACACCAGCTCAAAAGCTTTATATGAAAAATTTGAAATCTGGTAAATCATTCATAAAACCGCGTACATCTGATAGCTATGTCTTTGTAAGCCTTCTTCAAAATTATGGAAGTATCTGTAAAAGGTTTCCTAAATCACACGCAAAAATTCATGTTGCGATGTTGATCCCTGAAACTGAGGGATCGAAAAAAGTTGCCAAGGCGATTAAACAGCTTCTACTCATGGAGGTACATGACAGAAACTAAACAAAGTTTTAACAAATGGATTACCATGGCTACTCGGGAGGAAGTGAGAATGCAGTGCTGTCAACAGACTTCGCTAGAACTTATCATTACCACGAAATAAAAGAATTTCCGTTATTTTTTTACCATCCTCCGTACGCTCAATTTAATGTCAATATTCATTCAAAATATTTATTATCACGCAGGAATTTGGAAACAAAATTATTTAAGCTGTTTCTCAATACTGATAATTAACCATCATTAATCGCCCCTAAATTTTGGAATATTTAAAGTATCAAAGCAATATAAAACTTTCCAGTAAGCTATAGTATTTCTCTAAATAAATGCATTTATCTTAAAATCCCCTGTAATACGGATATTGCAGCACTACTTTTGGGTCTCGTCTACTTAGAGTAAGTAATTTAACTTGAAAATTATGCTTAAAAATATTTTTTTCGCATGCGAAATATGATTTTCATTTCAAGGATGTCTGAGGCCACACGAAACGCGCATTAATTTTTAATCATGGCAACGTTTTTCTTAAATACTACTTACAAACGCCATGGGTCAAAGTTCGCGAGCAAAACTTGCTTTGCATGGGTGCTGATCTTCATAAAAGGGCAATGAAATAGGCAATAAAATCGTGCTTTGGATTCCGAGCAAAGTTATATTCCAGCCATTACTCGAAAATTGGACGGATAAAAAAACAAAGTTGATTCGCAATTCATAATTCAATGCATGTCTCCTAGCCTTTGGTGGTATTTCTCATATTTTCCAGCGATGAAACAAAATGCGCGGCCTTAAATTTTCGTATTGGCCTCCGGAACTCCTCGGAAATAACTCCGAAAAAAAAATTTATAGACTCCCAAACTGGATCACTTTTGCCGTATTTTTCGACTCTCCTAGATGGTTGTGGGCTTCGAAAATATTCTGAAAACCGAATTGGAAGACCGTAGGTGAAAGGCAAATTAATATATATAGACAGATGTGACCATATACGCGTGGGATATTGGAAATAAATAAAGTATATTCATACACACACACACACTTGTCATAGCTCAGTCGTAGTCTCGGAGAGTAAACGGGCGATAGTTTGCAGTTTGCGGATGCAAGGGTGGGTCATATTTGGGGGAGATGGAATGTATGAGAAGAGGAATGGGAGTAGGACTTGTGTTGGGGGAGTGGATGCGGGGGAAGGAGGAAACGCGCGCAATAAAAACCAATCAAGAGGAGGCAATCCATGCAAACGAGTCGGAACGAGTGCGGAATCGTAAAAAAACACGATGTGGAAATGAAATAAAAAAGGAAGAGAAAACTCAGTCCGTAAAGCAGAGAGAGAGGGAGAGGGAATGAAAAAGTATGCGTACGATTCATAAACATTCCTTTTTTAAGAGGTCCTTCCCGACCCGGCCAAACGGTTCTAAAAACGATCGATCGACGGCAAGTATTCGGTCGAATAGACGACGTATACAGAGAGAGAGAGGGGGGTGGAGAGGAGAAGGAATGAATCCGTCGGCGCGAATTTATTTACATTTTTTTCGCTTCATATATATCTGCTCGGAACGATCTTGCATCCCTAAACATTCCACGCGACATATTGGCCGAGGGAGTTCATTTTAGGGGTCAACCATCTTGCATAACCCTGAACCTACCCTTTAAAAAAAACCTGCGACAACACTCTGGGGCTGTAAACTTTCTGTTGTATAGATTATTTGCCCTTTTCACTTGGCACCCGTTTCCGGGATTTGATAGGCCGGAAACACAAACATTCCGGATGGCTGGCGTTGCTAGGAGAACGATGTGGATTAAAGGGGAAGCCTTGTTATCCGTCTCACACTGTTTCTGGGAAAAGGATGCGAATTGAAAACCTGTCTCGTTTTCTGAAGTTTCTTCCAAGCTAACACTGGTAAACGTTAAATTAGAGAGACTACCAAAACACAATGCAATTAATGGTGGTAGGTAATACTTAACATTCGGTTTTTTAGCTTCTTCCTCGCAATTTTTACCTCAAGTTCGCCCGAGATTATAGCTCAGTTTACTGAACTGCAGCCAGTAAGTAAATTTGTTCAACACTCTTTTGGGGAGGGATTCATGTGACCGAAGAACCTATGACAATGGACTTTGTTTAAATCAAGCAATATCGCAAAAAAAAACTGTTCACATTTCATTTATTTCTTAACCAAATCAGTATATTTCAACTGCGCTGTCATTTTGGAAAAGCATACCTTCAAGCAAATCAAAATTTAGCTTTACTTAAAGCAAAATTACTATTTGCAACACCTCAGCAGTCATCTTTCACGGACTGTAAAACACGGCCCAAACAGCTAGTATTTTTTACACGGAGTTGGCTCTTTTAAATCCTGATCCATGAACGCGTACCATTCCCGCATTGCTGTGGACTCACTGATAAATTCCAGAGAAAGGTATATTTAGAATATCTGGCGCGCCACCATTGCTTGAGAATCGGGGAAATACACCGAGAAGTACTCACGTAAAACCTGGCTCCTTAAGGAACCCTGCTGTATTTCTTTGAATTCGGATTTCGCAGGA
The DNA here is from genome assembly GCA_963169105.1 of Ceriagrion tenellum. Lineage (NCBI taxonomy): Eukaryota > Metazoa > Arthropoda > Insecta > Odonata > Coenagrionidae > Ceriagrion > Ceriagrion tenellum. The sequence goes on from OY720643.1 coordinate 106,205,731, forward strand.
AAATTCTAAAAGGGGCAACCTTCGATTTTCATACTCAATTCGACATTGATCCGCTTCGACGGAGGAAATTGGATTGCACTCTAGAGCGTATTGCCAACGCTTTCCCACTTTCAAGCGGAGCGCTCCTCAGCCGGGCCGCTTCGGGCAAAAAAGTGGCTCGTTACTCGCTATGCCGGGGAGAGAAGGATTGAATGTTGAGAAGGGAGAGAGAGTGGGAAAAAGAGGAAAGGGGAAGAAAACAAGAAGACGTGGAAAGAAGAGACGTGGAGGAAGAGGACGGGGAATGTGTGCAGGCGGTCGGCACCTCTCCCTAATGAGGCTATCACGTGACCCGCGCCCGTATAATACGGCCCTCCATTACCATTGCTAAAAGACAGGGGCTCACTGGAGCAGACGAGATCCAAGGATTTGATATAGCGTTCGAGTCTTCCTGGCCCATTTGAATGGTTCGCGTAACGAGGTGTCGGACTGGGTGGAAGGCGGATGGTGTGAGGAGGGGCAGGGAGGGAGAGAACGAGAGAGAATGGCAGATCGAGAAATAGATGGAAGAGATTTAAAAGGAAGGTGTGCGAAGGAGGACTGCTTCGCTCCCGACGACGGCGACGAAGGCGAAATAAGGAAAAAATGACGATAAAAAAGAATAATGGGAGGGCGGAGAGCGTGAAGAGACGGCTACACCTCCACATACACGCGAGTATCTATCTCATTAGGAGAAACAGTCGGTGACACGACGACGGCAGGTGGCGCGGGGATTCAAGTGTATATCGCTCCTCTGGCTCCCGGGGATCGGCGGAAGCCGCTACCGAACGGCTTCTTGGTGCCGGGAGCTGAAGAGTGGCGGCGATCTCCATGTCTTTCCCCCCCGCCCGCAATGCCTCCCTCTATTACATCAATTTCACACACCTGCGTCGCCGCGCCTTTCGAACGACCGAAAGACCCAAGGGCGAGATGGAAGGTCCCCGATTTTTTCGGACCGTCAGCCTCGGGAGAAGCGCAAGGGAGACGATGTCAGAATATGCACCCGTTCAATGTCTGGCGAGGGGTTATCTCAAGGCGGTTACACAGTAAAAGAACATAAGCGTCATTTCATTCACATTCTGGATTATTACACGAAGGAATGTCCTCTATATGATATGAAGGACGAAATCCTACGTGTCCATGTTGTTTTTCTGGCGAATTGGACTTGAAACTACATGGTGTTACGAGCAACAATGTGAGAACATAGAGGAAAGAGAAATACGTTCCACAGTTTGAGGCTCAACTATGTGGAAGTTGATTTCCACAAAGGAAAAATTAACTTGGCTTCCTTCCACTGATTTATTTTCCTGGTACATGTTTCGACACAGTGGTGTCATCATCAGGTACCAGAAACTAAGTAACTTTTTCATTCGAGAATATTTTCAATCTAATACGAATGTCGGAAATAGCGGTGATCTTCAAAGGCCACTTAACGTAGCGTACCTTTGAATTCAAAAATGGCGGGTGACTTTTATTGAAGAAATTGCCATGAGAAAAATTCGGCCTGGACCGGGAATCGAACCACGGACCTTTGGCTTGCCGGACCAATGCGCAAACCACTACGCTATCCAGGCTTCCTAATTCCCATGGCAATTTTGGTGGATACAAGGCAACTAGATCTTAGGCCCTTGCGGTCCATCAAAGATGGCAACGCAAGGGAGAAGAGGACTTCAAAGAAGCCACAACCAAGAGACAGTATCCTTCACCAGCACTTATGCCCTGCTTAGCCATTTAAATTCAAAAATGGCGGGTGAATTAGCGTACCATTATCTCCAAGAACATAACATGAAAATAAATAAGACAAAGACAAAAATCCTAGTATCTGGAAGAGGGAAGCTGAATGTAGAAGACACCCTGAGAGGAGAGAAGTTTGAGGAAGTGGATTCCTTCACCCATCTCGGATGTACCATCACGTGGGGTGGAAGAAGTACAGTGGACACGATGATAACCTTATTACACCCCGATCGAAAATTTTACCAAACTTACCTCTTTTCTTGTCTCTTGATCTACTTTATCGGACACTTCTTTCATTTAATACACCTTGGAAATCTCTGAAGTCACCAGATATCACATACTGAACTTTCTAATACGTGAGCTTCAACTGTCTTTGATAAAGTACAGTAAATGATAACAAAAAGGATTTTTCTAAACTTAGAGGTCAAGTATTTGAAAAATATTTGCACAGGGCAGGAGAAACGTCCCCAAGGCGAAGGATATTCTTACAAGGAAGGATATTGATACAAAAATTGCCGTCGGCAGTGACCCGGAACCGTTATGATGCGAGTTTCATTTCTTTGGAGAGACTGAGCTCTTTTCCATCATCTCGACATATATTTGCTTATTTCCTTCCTTCATTTCTGTGTGGCTATGCTCAGACAACCAGGAAAAGAAAACTATGCATCACGGAATTATGGTCTTTCCCTTTCTTTGGCCTCCATGCCCTATGTAAAAACAAAAGAGCCCTTCCAAAAGGGATCTACACTTAGGCTATCACTTTCTGGGATACAGCCCGTATTAAACATATTAAGTAGTTTTACAAAAATCATTTTTTATTTCAATAGACTTTCAGCCGAATAGGCATTCAATTTGAAAATCAGTGGAGAACTGCAGACAACCATTTTTTGAAACTAATGTCTAGTAGTGCTATATTGACTGCAGGCACGAGCAAAAAGCAAGAAATGTGGCAAGAAACAAACATGGAACCCAGTAAAATTGAGAATGACTCATGGAGAATGAAAAACCTTTGAATTAGTAACAGATGGAACACATCCAAAACAAGTTGGCAGATAAATGAAGATGTAAGGGACAAGTGAAGAAGAAAAGGCGATGGAATGACAAACAAAGGAATGTCGAAATAAAAGCATAGAACTAAAAACACATGTAAAATAAAATTCAGTAAGTGATATCTATTGACTTCAGAGATAGGTTCGATAAAGGTAGAGAGAAGGGTCGGACAATGTAGATCAAGGCACATGGAAAGAGGTAAGTTCGGTCAAATATCCATTTGGGGCGTAATTAAGTTTTCAACGCAGATTATTATATTTAGGTGAGTTGCCGAAGAGTCTAAGAAACACCTCATAGTGCGCGACAAAACTGCTCACGTGGAATTCGAAAATCTACCCCAGAATTAAAATGAAAATGAGGGGATGGTAAACAAGATTGAGTTGCAGATAAGTTTGGGATAGGATGTCGGCTTCTTTCCCATCCTCATGATTGGATCGGAAACCAGAGCTCAGTCATTACTTATTTGCCCTCCCATGACTGGGTAAAAAGCTCTTAATCTGAATTTTGCCGATCTAAATATCTCCATCCGATCGAAGGAAAAATATAGATTAAATTTTTTACGAAAGTTTGATGTAGAATATTTTTGCCGGACATTCAATATAAATTGCTAGACCAGACGACACTAGCTGTAACGTTAGCGAAACTACGCGGGAAAAACGCGAATAAACTGATCTCCATAAATTGCTAGAGCCAATCTATAATGGTAGAAACGATCACAGGCATTAGATTAAGGAAATAGACCGCAGAACCGATAGATTTTAGATGTCATTTTTTCCACGCACAATAAGGGACCGTAATAGTTGTGATAGATCAGTTCTTGGATACTTTGACTCTGACTAGGTAACATAGGTTTTTACACTTGTGCTAAATATCTTAACATCATTATTAGCTACAAACCCCGCATAAAATTTCCACTACATCTACATCTACATACTACCCCGCAAGCCATCACAAAATCCACAAAAGGCGTGTGGCGGGGGATGTTATGACACCAGCCGTTAAAAGAAAAATTAAAAATTAAAATTAAAATAAAAAAAAAATTTCCGCCTAGCATTTATTAAAGTCCTTAATTGTTCGGGGGAAAAACGAATTCCCATACCTATCCGTTCGGCAAAATATTCCTCTCAATTTATCGATTCTGTCGGACCTGGAAATATAATGTGGTTCTAATATGATGTTCTCCGTGTCACTATGGTATAGCTCTTGCATTATTTAGTACCATTGTTTTCACAAGAAAAAAACAAGTCGAAATTGGGAGGCATTCTGTCGGTACACGCAAAAGGCGCTTCGTTCCGCACTGTTCGGAATAAAACGCTCCCACGTGCTAAAGCGTGCTACTTTATGGGGTCCTTTATCTGGCGACTCTCTTCCCCAGATTCACTCGTTTTCAGTGTTGCAACCCTAACCCCCCCTTACTCCCCCCCTCACTGATGGGATCTGTCTCCCTCACGACAGGCGGCGATATTCCACCGAGGCGACTACCCCCACCCCCTTTCCTCCCCGGACGCGCGACATATCCAAATCACGATGTCTGCGCGCCGTTACAACAAGTGGGAGGGACCTTTAAGGGGCACACACCCCTAGCCGTACCCACCCCTACCCCTCCTTCCCCTTGTGAGATCTTCCCTTCCCGTGGTGATGGCCTCGAGTCGGTCCCCATCAGCCAAACCACAACAAACTGATGCGACTGCGTGTTCAATTCGGGGGTTTAAGCCGTCGTCAGCCGCGAGAACAGCAGTCGACGTTAGCATTTGATATATACTGCCAATTATAGGCGAATTGAATAAGTGGATGATTTTGTGTACTTAGGTAAGATGTTTGCGAAAGATGGGCGGGTAGATGAGGAGATAAAGAGACGTGCAAATGCTGGAAGGAAAGTGGTAGGTAGCATGTGCAGCATATCAACGAATGAGTGCCTGTCTAAGGAAGCAAAAATCGCCGAGTACAAAGGTGTACTTCTCCCCTCTTTGTTGTATGGTAGTGAAACATGGGTATATCAGGATAGACATAAGAGTAGACTAAACGCCGTGGGTATGAGTTATCTAAGGAGTGTTTGCGGCCAAATTAGGATGGATAGGGTCAGGAATGAGTGGCTGATGAATGAATGTGGGTTAGATGTTCCAGTATTGGACATATATGAAAGGAGTGTGCTTCGTCATGCTGAGAGAATGGATGAGAGTCGAATAACGAAACAGATATATGAGAGTGAAATGAATGGTGCGAGAGGTAGAGGTAGGCCGAGAAAGTTGTGGTTGAATGTGGTTGAGGATATTCTTAGGAGGAGGAATATTAGGAGTCTTAAAAACAGGAGGGCGTGTATGAAGCAGCGTATGGGGGTAAAGGAAGCAAAAGAGGTTTGTAAGGATAGGTCAGGATGGAGGAAATTATTGAAGCAGAGTTAGGTGTACAAATATGTATTTATGAGTGAAACTTAGTGACTCTGCCTACCCCGGAAGGGAACAGCGTGATTGGTTGCTATGTAATTATATGCGAAAGTTTCATGACTCGACAGTATGGCTTTCTAAAATAAAGCACATGTGCTTTCCCGGTTTTCGAACAAAAGCAACTATTTATAGTTTTACCAGGAGAACGCAAGCAGATTCACAGAGTTGGCAAACCAATTCCGTGCATCGCATTTAAGATAATCTCCTAAGTGTAAGCAAAGTATCATGCGGTTAACTACTGAATAAGAGTTCTGATCACCAAACCCGGGTATTAGTTCTAAATAGCATGATTTAAGTATACATAACACCCAGTTAAAATACATGGTGTTGCTAGTTAAAATGAGCAAGATGAAAATGGTAGCATTTCCTTCACAAATATCAATCCGGTGCATATTTCCTGTAAACAGAATACATTATCGTCAGCTTATTAACATCAATGATTCAAAGCTGGTATTTTGCGCTGTACCTAGTAGTTATAAATAAGGTAGAATAAATAAAACATTAAATAAGACCGATTCCGTATCATTAATATCATAACTTTATTTCAATTCAAGCCTTATTTTTATTTTACATAATATCATCGGTAAGTATTTCAGTATCATGATCAAGGAGCAGTGTATACTTTCCTTGCCTCATGCAACTGATAGGAATGATACAAAATCTAGCTAACAATAAAAATAAAAATCAGTACCGTTCTACTGGAATACGACTAATCAATTTCGCGCGCGTGTATCAGACTACTGTTATAAACGATTCTTCTGTCAAATCAACAACGAAAAGTATAAAATAGAGAGATACCGCTTTGAAAAGGAACGATTTGGTGACGAAATATATGTATGGAAGAAAGATCCTTAAGTTTTGATCATTGTTTAGCTTTATTTTCACCTAAAGGTCGACAAAACCTACTATTATCTCTGGTTACTAAGCAACAAAGATAATTAAACGAAGAAAATCCAGCAATCACACTCCCTGAATTCCGTTCTAACAACCTCAGCTCCCGAAAAAGATTCTCATTCAACAGCAATCTTCCTCGCGGGGAGAGTGGGAATTAAAAAGAAGGAGAACACTTCTTTATCATTCGTGTACAGCACTTTTGAAAACGAGAGGCTCGGAATAATCCTCGAAAAATATTTCGTCCCCGCGGCCATTCCGGCGTCGTCGGCTTAATTAAATAACGGTTCCGTGGCAGGAGACAGAGGGTCGCTGGAAAACGTGGAATTCAAATGTTTTCTCTGCGGTCGACATTTCTCGACATCCTCCGCCACCCCTCAACCCCCCAACTCCAAACTGTTAGGCACACAACCGTGCTAAACGGATGAACAGGGATTTTCGGTTACTGTTGGGGAGGGAGGGGAGTCGAGGCGGGCCTGAGCACAATTCCCAAACCCAGAAACACGACAACCATTGCGATGCAGATGGCAAAGAGGGACTGTCATCCCTCCGAATAACCCCTCGTGGTCGTGTTAGTAGAGGAATTTCCAATCACATCTCACGCCCTGGCTGCCCCTTAAAATACAAACGTATACATGCGAGCACATTCCCCATTCCCCCAGCAGCGCAAAATAAAAAAAAGTTACAAAAATATATCAAGACAATAAAGACCGACGACTGGAGTCAGCCTACACGAATAAGAAAACCTATTTTCCTCGACACCTGAGTGTTTTTCTCATCTCTCTTCCCTTATTTTTTTCTTTGATTTGCTCCTCGTTCGTCGCCTCCGAACGCGAAAAACGACGCCATTATTACCGGGAATGGAGATTATCGCGCTTGACTTTTTTCTCTTCCGCCTCGGACCACGGAATGCTGCGTCCTCAGAGAAGAGCCCGCGGGAAGAATTCACGACGAGCCGAGAAAAGCTGGAGAGAGAGAGGAAAACGACCAAGGCGTCGCCTTTATTGCTCTCGTCCTTATTTTCTCACTTCGTTCGCTCGTCGATTGGGTCGAGTGGGGGGGACAACGATTTTTACGGGCGATTGTTTTCTCCTTAGGATATGAGTTGTACACGACCGTTTGTGGAAAGGGATTGGGAAGGAAGGACGGGGGTGGGGAGCATCGGTGTCGGACGCGTAATGAGGGTTTCGCCTTTTATGTTCTCGCTGGGCCTCACGCCGCTCGGCCATCTTGAGCACCTGTCAATTCGAAATGGATCCGGTGCTAAGAGACGCAATTTATCGAGGCGCAAAATATGTTTCGGTGGCCGCAAAAAAAAGTTGGAGAAAGAAGAAGAGGTTCGTTTTCCTTACGCCTTATATATACTCTCTCTTTTCCTCACCCCTCCCAATCTTTCTTTACGACGGCTGGAGATGCCAAACGAGAGCCCGACGGAGCGAAGAAACAAAACACTGGCGACGGCCGCTTCGAGAGATGATCGGGAAGATGATGGCCTCGGCGCGGCAGCGACCGCCCCTCACGCTCCCCCTGGGGGACGATTGTGTGATGTTGTGGGGGGAGCTAATTAAGGAAGGTGTGGTGAGAACTGTGACTAGTGGGGAGAGTGGGAGGAAAATGAACGCAACCGCGATGGCCATGTTGCTATGTAGACGAATGCGATGGTGCTGAGAAGATGCCTGGATGAGTGTGTGCCTGGAACTGTGATACGTAAAATATTAAAAGTTGAGCTGAATTGCCTGTAGTGATGCAAAGTAAACGTAAGCGACGATGGATGGACACAAAAACAAGAAGAAAATTCAAATTGGCATGCTTCATGTATTCCCTATTCAAACACGATGACCCACAGTACATCATTGACTTTTTTCCCAGGAGAACCATTCTGCCAATACAGTCACCAGAGCCGACCCTAACTATCTACATGTCCCACACTACAGATCCTCGACATTTCAAAAATTATTTACCGTCGCCGCCTCTCAAACTTGAAACAACCTACCTAAAACAATCAAAGACTCCTCATCACTGCACACATTAAAAAATTAACTATATTAAATATATAATATCTAATTGCCCAATAAGCTGTCCTTACCTTTCTCAATGATTTATAACAAGGGATGAGCTGTATTATTGTTGTATGAATTCAAAATGTTTTGTATTATTAGTCTATATTTTTCAATATTGTTTTGTATAATTGTTGAATATTTTTATATCAGTGTCGTTTATTATTGTTCGAATTGGATGTAATATCTGAAAAATAATAAGAATAATATGAAACATATACCTATCTATCTAAACCTCCAATTAACGTAAAAAATATTAGTGTTGTGCCACGGTATCAGGTTTCCCTCCTCCAAGTGAAACTAGGTATCGCGCAACAAGATAAAATAGGATTCTTGCCCTTGACGTCAAGATGAGCGAGAAATAAGTACACACTGGGAAGCCAATAGGTTTCTACGGGTGGTTTTATTGAGGCAGACGCACAATCTGTACACTGGTACAGAGGGGTGACGTGAGCGTCTTGGAGAGAGAGAGATGGACAAAGAGGGAATAGAAAATACATATCGGAGTCTTACCCAAACGGAGTCACTTGCTAGTCTTGTCGCACCCGACCAGGGGCAAAAGTGTCTGGGGCGGCGACTAAGCGTAAGTTCACGGACCCAAAGATTGAATGAACCTAATGCTCACGATCGTCCGTTTCTTTACGAATCTTCCCTGGCTGAAGGCCTGTTGGGGAAGTTCCATTTACGACAATGACAATTCTCTAAGGCAAGCAAAAGGCTTCCTTAATTTTTCCGAAATGCTTTATTCCGGGAGGGGGAATGACATTACTTTATGGAGTGGGGAATGGCTATACTCTAGAGGTGACCTGTACCTCTGTGAAACCAGGGAAATGAAAATCTTCTGAAAACAAGTTAGATAGAAAAACACACTCCCTCTCTTTTCAAGAACTCCAAATGCGCACCACTAGGAGAATCCGGGTCACCACATAAGCACCACACGTCAGAATAAGCACGAGTCAAACACTAACATAATGCCACAATAGCCTTGCTGTGGCGGTTTATGGAACTGTTACTTCCTCACCAGTGATAACCTACAGGATAAAAGCCCTCAACCCAACAATGGAATTCTACCATATGCATACTACCCTACTCAGCTAAATGACAGTAACTGCATAATTGCTGGCTCTTAGTTATTACATGCTTAATTTTCATCTTTAGGTCTTCGATTCTTCATCTAGTCCATCTCCAAAGAGATTACTAGCTTTAGTTGATGCTTAAACAGTCAGTGTGAGAAATACCGAATGAAGATATATCATAAGGGAACAAAAGTAATGAGAGTCTCTGGGAGAAAGATTTGTAGTTACTGTTATCTGGCCAAAAAACTGATAGAGAAAAGATTTTTTAGGTGGCAGAGATGAAATCAATATCAATAATATACCTTTTGCGTGCATGAGATTGATGGTTGTGCGATGATTTCCACATTATAGTTGACTGTGAATCCAATTTTTATCCGGACATATATTTAACAATTGTATGGGTAATGGTCGCTATCTACCTCTGCCATGTACATATTTAGGTACAACCAAAACTTAAATAAGTTTAAGTTTTCCTTCTTAACCAAAACTTAAATAAGTTTTGGTTAAGAAGGAAATGTGAAGTTTTCTTGAAACGCTATTCCAAAGCTGACTATAAGAAATTATTGAGCATCAACGGGCCAGCATTGCTGAATATTTCATAAAGCTGTAATAATGAATAGCCGCAGCATAGAAAGTGCTCATTTAATTACAGATTGCATATCTATAAACACTAGTTTTACCATGCCTGCTCAACGCTCACCGTAAGATAATGCATCCATTATTTTAACTTGATTCTAGCTGATAGTTTGGATTATGGGCATTGAATCAGACTGTTCCTTAGTTGATGCGAGCATTATAAATTGGTTAAATGTAAGCATCGCTTTTCATTCTGAGAAAATATTTTACCAAATACCATGGTACCGGGACTTTGTGCATATTGGTACTGATTGCCATACGAAATTATTAACGGAAAAAACAATAAGAAACAAAATATAAAAATGATGATTCATTATATTCATTGATTTCTGCCTGGTCAGGAGTTATGAGTGTTGTAGCACCGACAAGGAATTCTCGCATTGGTACATATAAAAGCATTTGAGAAATCCTGCGCTTCCCACTCCTATCTGATTATGCATCCTTATATGCGATCTAGTGAAGAATGAGCGGTAATCATGATTAAGTGCCTCTCAGGCTAATTATAAGATAGTTCCGCTGTAACTGTCTCTCATATGCCGGGATGAGTAACATAACTCGTGAAAAATAGTCACGATCATCATTAAAATTCCAAATTGGTCCAAAGATGTATCATTTTGGTAATTGTAAGGGAAACGCAGAATCCATCTTGGCTGACCGTTGCTTAATTTTGAGTTCATTAAAAATTAGAAACTAATATTTGTAAGTACAAGTGAAATATTAGTGCTTAAATGCAGGAGCAGAAAACATTTTACGAATTTACATCATGTCTAAAATACCAAAAACTGACGAGTACAACCGTTTTCTTCGTTGGCTTGTTCCTCAGGGATATAGATTAGTTATATGGTTAGTGATTAGTATTCAGTCCTTGCCGACGTGCTAGCAAAATGCCTTCTTTGAAATTATGTATTATAGAAAAGAAATACACACAGTTTGAATGTGCATCCATATGAAACAAAAAAATATTTAACTCAGAAAAATGATTGACCTCGTCATTCAATCTATTCATTGCGAGAATAATTTTTCTGTGGTACATCATTATGCAAATGATGGTTTAGTTCACGATTTCAAAGAGAGGAAAAAGATGTTCGATGCTGAGGTAATTAAAATAAAAGAATTTTCCGTTATAGATGTCACAGAACTTACAATTAGTCTTATTTGCATGTGCAAATGCAGAGGCCTTAACTCTTTTTTTTACAAATGAGAAGAAGCAGAAAATAGTGAAAGCCGAAATAATTGTTGTGATATTTTTATGAGATTTTTACAAGTATATAAGTTCTCATACAAGAGTTTCAGCCAATAAAGCTAAGATACGACAACAGTCAGCTAAGGGAGGAGCGAAAATATAGAGGAAATAGAGAGTTTAAATGCAAGGTGGTAGTAAATAATCTTATGCAAAAGGTAGATGCCTCTGGAGAACGCCGTTTATGCTTAGATTTTTTCCTTATACCTTAGAAAAAGATGCCCCGAAAGTGGTCTTTTAAAAATAATTTTCAGGAAATGAAAATACTAGATTAAAAAGATAAACCTTGCCATATAATTTTTTTGCTTACTGAATCTTATTTATTTCCTCCCTATTTCATGCCTAGCTTCTCTACTTTCCTTAAGTTCTTCTTTCTCTGAGATTCCTTTGTTCCTACTTGGGATTTGTCCTTTGACATTTCTCGCAGAACTTTCTTCACATTTTCCCCTCCAGTAGGTTTCTAACGAATACATTGAGTATCGAGACAGGCCAAATCCATCTTGTTCTTCACTTGATCATGCTGTTCTTTTAAGTACGCCTTTCAAAAGTTGTCAGGTAGCTATTTTCTCTTCCTTTCTGTCTCCTCCTTTCTCATCCGGCAGCTTACTCCCTCAAAAATACCAATTCGTGAATGGAAACTCTCAATACGATACGCCTCCTGAGGCGCTCCATTCCTTCAAAGGCTTTTACTTTCACTCAATCCACTCAAAAAGGATGACGACGATAACTGTGCGGGCGAAGAAGTCGGGGCTGCTTGTTCACGTAGCTATCGGTCAAATGTATTCCGGAAAAATCCGGCGAATCCATTTCCACGAACTTTTTCCCGAATATAGGGACAAAAATGTTTGGGAATGGAACAATAATGCTGTGAATACAATTGAGGAATCGAATCCAATAAAAATCGTGTGAAGATTTGAGTAATTCTGAAAAATTGAAGAGTACAATTTTCCATTTAGTGCAACCGAACCATTAAAACGTGATAATTGTTGTTGGACGTTGGACGGTTGTAAAAACGTTGGACAATATTTAAATTGTTTTGATAAGGTAAGCGCGCGTCATTTCAAAGCGATCGGGCATTGATTGAAAACGAAATTTTTGCAATAACAGGCGTAAGTAGACTAACTCTGTTATCGCATCCGCGTCCTCAATTGATGAAGAGAAAGGGAGATTATCCCGTCCCCCCCCCTCCTTCCCTCTGCACTCTTACTGGTGATGAGCAATGAATGCATCGAGCAACGAGGCGGAGTAATTGATTTCTCGCGCACTGAGCGGGGCGGGATGTATGCACATGAACAGGGATATGAATTAAGGGACGCCCTTCGAATTTCATTGCGACAGGGAGAACTCATCAACGCGGCGGATTAATAATTTTACGGGCGAGATTGGAGGGAAAGAGCCATCCCCCGGAGGAGAGGCAAAGAAGGTTCATGTAAAGTATAATTGAATGAATGGTTTCATGAAAGAGGACGCTGTCAAACTGCTGGCAATTTTGCCTCGCTGAATAGTCCGCTTGGATCCCCGAGAATCACCTAATCACGCCCAGATATGATATCTTGAACATCCTAGAAAGCTCATCTTAAGATAGTTCGAGAGCTAATCGTGAGTCTTTGAGTTGAGTCAATTTTAAATAATTATTTCAAGGCTTATGATAATATTTGCACAATATAATTTTTTGGTCCAATGAATCTCAATTCTTTCCTCCCTTTCTCATGCTGAGCTTCTCTACTCTCCCAAAGTTCATATTCATCTGATACCTCTTCTGCCCCTTCTAGGGATTTGTCCTCTGACATTTATCGCAGAGCTTTCCCTCACATATTCCTCTCCAGCAGATCTGTAGCAAATATTTTAAGAGAGCAGTCAGTCAAAAAAGAATTCTTCGACCACACTTCGGTTTGGTGAATCTATTTATGCGTTGGAAATAACCATACATATTGTGATATAAATGATGTAATCGGTATATTTTGAAATTTCCATCTCAAACAATTCTTATGACTTTGGTTTAAGGCGAAAAAATCGAAATTGAAGCGAAAATTGTAAATAAATACATGTTTTTATTAGGTATGATCCCTTAGTATTTGTTATCTACCATCATAATGATGTGAAACGTATTAATTCACATTTATGGAAAAATCTGTCCATTTACAATCGAACTATTTCGAAATATATATATTTAGTGCCATTAGGCTATGTGTTAAACTGGTATGAAATTGATAAGAAACAATATAGGCAATATGCAATTTTTTGCGTATATCTATATATTTTATTTCTCATAAGTGCAAGAGTGTAAAATTTCATGCAAATCTGTGCATAAACGGCAGTCATTTCAGCCACCTTAACATCTCAGAGCGTCACCAATTCTTCTCACAGAGCGGATAATTGCCAAACTATTCCAAATGCATCTCCTTGTCCTGAATATTTCCGTAAAGCCTTAAATAATTTTCTTCTGCAACAATGGAGCAATGAATCCCGTCCCTTGCCTTTCTTGAGTTGGTTTTGCTGAGATCTTTCATCTTTACTTTGATTTTATTCAAATCGACATTCCTCATGTTTGCACAGACATTGAAATATATGAAATAATGTAAAGGAAAACCTGAATCAGCTAAAACCTACGCCCACCATTGGTATGAGAAGGCACAAACCAATACGAGCATCTATGACTTTTGGCAAGTTTTTGCGTATTCTTGCCAATGCCATATAATCGTAGTTTCGTTAACATAATTCTGCAACTACATCTACATGATACCCCGCGAGCCTCCGCATGGGCGTGTGGCAGGGGGTGTTAGGTCACCAGCCGTGTTAAGGTGTAAGTTTTTTGGAGATGAAATGGTGACATGAATTATAGGAGTGTATTTAGTGGAGATCAGTTTTTATTGTGGTCGCTTATTGTTCGCGGAAAGAACGAGTTCTTCTACCTATCTGTTCGGCAGTGTATCTCTCTTATTTTATCGCATCTGTCAGTCCTAGAGATGTAGAGAGAAGTCATGACAATATTCCCGGTGTCGCTCTGAAAAATATGAGTTCTGAATTTATCAAGCAACCTAAGCCTAGCGTGTAGCCTCCGAGTCTCTATGGGCTCCCACCTTTATCTCTCTAACAGTTGTGTAACACTATATGTACGCTCGTAGCAGTTTTTAACGAAGCGCGCTGCTTTCATTTGTATTTTATTAATTTTTTTCATTAAATCTATTTGACCAGGGTCCCAAATGCTAGTGGCGTATTCGAGATGTGGCCTAACCAGAACGAATTAGTATCTCTCTTTGACTTTTTCATCCGAAGGCCTTCGATTATGCGCTTAACAATATCTAGTTTCTCTAATGCTGCGCCACATATGTTCTGTTAATGTAATCCCCACGATATTATTAGGTTATATCATAGTGAATTTATATTATAAGTAGGAATAAATAATTTTAGGTAAAAGATTTTCCCCTGCCACACACCATCGAGATGGTTTGCAAGGAAATGTAGTGTAGATATAGATGTACGTGCGGTAACATTTCTGCAGCTAGCGTGCGCCTCACCGAATTACTAATTTCTCTCGGGATCAGCGCGATTCCTCTCGGTGGCATAAATTAAATCGTGATATCATCTTTTGATCTTGTTAAAATACAAGTTAGAAAAATGAGGATATATAAATAGTGATCTTTCAGTGGGCTTGCAAAGTGAGGACTGAAAAAGGCACATTTTGAAAATAGCAGGAGAATCGTGCACGAATTTCGGTGAACAAGGGGATACTGCGACTCTTCCTCGTTAATTAAAAATGAGAATTGGGTGGATGTAACGGCGGTTTATGAGGGATTTTGAAACGGTTCCCCTGTAATATGAGAAGACCACTTGCATCCCCATCCATGAAGACTACATTTTCCCGAACAAATAGCTGAGAAAATGAATTTGTGACCGGCTAGATATAATGAAATGGAGCCAATATCCACCAAAATTGCGTTTTTAACTCGGTAATAACTTTCATTTCTCCAATCCCACAGCTACCTGTATCATTTAATTCCCTCACCGCCACCATACGATTTTATATATAACTTACTGTCTCATCGGAAATCACTCCTCGTATTAATAGAATCAATTTACGGGTATTCATAAATTCAGAGAAGCAGAACGATGAGCTCTCACTAATAATTGCCAATTAACATTTCCAAAGTTATCTTTGGTCGTCACTCAATGGAGTCGGAGCAACAAATATTTTTCAGAGCGCAAAAAAACCTCGCACAAGGATTTAGCAACAGTCCTTTTTACATCGGTCGATT
The DNA here is from genome assembly GCA_963169105.1 of Ceriagrion tenellum. Taxonomy (NCBI): domain Eukaryota; kingdom Metazoa; phylum Arthropoda; class Insecta; order Odonata; family Coenagrionidae; genus Ceriagrion; species Ceriagrion tenellum. Next base: position 106,221,133 of record OY720643.1, read on the forward strand.
AGTCAGATTAAAAGGCAAAACTGCAAATGACGCCGCTTTAGAGGAATCGCGCGGGTGCATCGCGAAATAAAGGGGAATGCGTTTAATTAAATTTGATAATTTCAAAGTGTTGCGGAGGGATGGAGGAGGACGAGGAAAATATTTGCTCGATTTCCAATCTTCCGAAAACCATTGAATGAATGCGCTTACATTTTCGGCGATCATCGCCATCAAAGCCAATCCGACGATGCAAATTTTTTTGAGGCAGGGCTCCCGTTTAATAAAACGGTGAATAAACATTTTCCCGATGCGGTCGCGCAATTAAGTTTCTACGAAACTGAAGCGCGCGCCTCGTGTGCGTGTTTCTCGATGGGAGAGCGTTATGAATGAATGGCAGTGGAATTACCGTCAGAGTGCAGCGCAGCACAGTTATAAAAGCGACGAGGCACTGCATTTGCGGCGAAGAAACAGAGATTTGTTCTTTTCCTTGGATCTGCACAACAGGGATGCTTAAACGAACGTGACGGGTATTACCTGCAAGATAGAAAAAAGGAAATTAGACCATGAAATATGCATTTTCGTATTTATAATCTGTTAAACATCAAATGAGACTATAAGGCTAACGCAACTCAACCACACTAGGAATATTACTAATTACATTATACCCACCATTCTTAGGGATTGGATTAAATATTAGGGGAGGCGAATCATGAACAGATGAAATTTGGTCTGAACATTGATATAGTGCCCAGATAAGCGTATTTGTTTAAGGATGATCATAATAGAAAATTGCAGCGCAGTGACTTGCGACGGAACTGCCATAGAACGGAGGAATGTTTCTATACGGTTGGGGAGAAACAATTATTAAAATGATTGAAAATCGCTCAAAGCCTTGAAAAAACTTGTCCATGTTGTTTCATAGATTAACTCTAATTGAACTGAATGCTCCATGGGGTGAATTGAATGCTACGACCCCATCTTCAGTTGGATAAGTTCTCCTGTTAATCGGAACAAATTGATTTTTAAAAATCGTCTCTCCTCCTAATGTTGCGATATATTCTTGGATTGGATTGGATATTTGGGGAGGCGACCGACGGCTAAGGTCATTTGCGCTGTAGGGAATAGGAAAGGGAGGAAGGGTGGATAGAAACCCGGCGTCGACATTAGCCTGCTCTTAACGATAGGTGCCAAGGGGACCACGGTTTAACGTCTCATCCGACAGACGGAGTACTGTACTTGAAGTGCCCTCCACAAGACACTTAAGTAGGGATCGAGTTTCCTCTGAAAAACATCCTCCTCTGCAGGGATGTGAACCCTAGCCGCCCGAATGGTTAGCCAGTACTCTAGCCACCACACCAACCCGATCCCCACCATTCTTAGGGCTTTAAACTAGTACGCAATCATTAATAGAATTAAATATTAGTAGTTTATCAAATTTTAAAATTTCGCTTACAATACGCTACCAGTTTCAATGTATTTACATCATTGTCAGCCAACAATTGTTCATTGAAACCGGCCGCGTATTAAAAACTGAATTTGAAAGAGTGGAAAACTGCCAAGGATTAAATCTTATGCTATGAATAAGTTCCACCAACATCTATCCTGAACAGATTCAGGCAATATATCATGAAAGTTTGTTATATTTTAATAGAAAGACAATTGCACTTTTCTACAGGATATTATAATGCGTACGACGTATTTCAGCTCACAGAGCCATCATCAGGTACAAAACGGGGTTATAATCTATCCTGAAGTCACGTAATTCTATAAAATTCCTTCCTGACTAATATCTTCAAGCTAAAAATTCCGTAGGCAACTCAAGATATAATCAATCTCATATGTACTTCATTTGAGGCTTAATGGCAATAAATAAAAAAAGAAATAGAGAAATAACTTCATTGTTATCACAGCTTACCCGAAGCAGAGAGCATTGAAATATCTATGTATAAATCAAAGGTAACAAAAAATCCCTTGAAATTATGAGGAATACCACGTGGTAATTAAGATAGTCATAAGTGATTGGAATCAGGGGCGGCGTGGCCAGGGCGGGAAGGCGAGGATTCCCGCCCGGGCCCCGGTGCCCGAAGGGCCACGCACTAGGTTTAGTGCTTCGGGACGTGCAGCGGCCCAGGCCCCTGAGCACCCACGCCGCTCCTGATTGGAAATCCGAGCCCATATTGCCGAACTTACTAGAATAATAAGAAATGTCAGAATTGAGGCATCACATCATGCCAAGTTATGCTATTTTCCAAAACCTAAATGGTTTCATTTCCAATACCTAGCTGTAATCGTTAAGAGTGTATTACTGTTAGTACAATTATTCATCTGAAGTGACAACTACGAGTGTTGACAACCAGTCTCTCTGAAATGTGAATACCTATTCTGTTAAGTTTTACAGTCCATCATCACAACCTATTTCGGGATCTGTTGCGCGGAAGTGGGAGCAAAATTTTCCCTTTATTTTGCAGGAGTTTATTTTTCCCTTATTTTGCAGCCTAAAGGGGCTCTTCCTAAGGCATTTATACGTTTATAATGTACTACGAATATTTTTCTTGAGAAGTGGCAACACTTCCACCTGGTTTGATAAACCACATATTGGAGGTGGCCGTAGAAATATGATATTCCCTCTACAAAAGGTTCGCCTATCTTATACATAAAAGACGTTATGTGCATTGGACCTAAACTATAAAATATGTTACCACCTACTCTAAAAGGCCATAAAAATGAATTTATATTTTTAAACAACTCAAAGAACTCAAAACTCACGGAATGGCTGCTTACTCTTGAAAGTTTAGACTTCGTTTTTGGGTAAAAGAAAAATTAATAAAAACTTGTTTTTTTGTCTTCAAATTTGTACAAAAAGCTTGTATCTTATTTTGAAACTTTTAAGTTATTCATTCTTGAATCGGGCATGGCTTAATTTTGAATCTGGCAGTTTTCACCTAAATTTGATGATTGGTTGTACTTTATTATAATTCATACTTGTAATGTGTATTGTCTTTATAGTGTGTATTTTGGTGTGTATTGTGCACTCATGTCATGTTGGTAACTTTCCACAGGAAGTCCTTGAAGATACCTAAAGCTCATTGCTTATCAAATTCAATAATGTATACCTAAAATTGAGCAATAAAATATCTATCATCTATCTATTCGGTTATTTATACGTCCGCATTTCGATTCTTCAGCCAGAGAAAACACATGCCAGATGCTCAAGAACTAAAGAAGGAGCTTACAAGAAATTGTTTTGTGAGATTATCGCGGCTCGAGATGTTTTCGTCGGGAGGCGGCGGCGGCGTTGGGATATTCCCGGAGGTGACTCTGCTCCGCATTAAGTGCAATTACTTGCCACTTAATTGATAACGGCTCGCTTCCAACCGGAGCGATGCTAACAGCAGATTGAAAAAGTTACAATGAAAAACAAAAATAGGGAGCCGAAGCCATTTATGAAGCGGGAAAGAGATATTCACTCCACGTGTGCCCGCGCCGCGATATAAAGGACCAGAGAGATGGAAACGAGTAGGGAAAGAAGCGGGCACGCCCAACCCCCACCATACTCCTCGTCGCCTATACACACTCCCCCTCCCGTCCCTCTCTTGCCGCTCTCGACACTATTCCCGGCATGTCGTGCGCGTCTCTGAGAGATAAATTGAAAGATTAGCCGTTGAAACACGTCGGAGGAAAATCATTCTCGGAGAGGGACGCGGACGGGTGAACCGGGGTTGGCGTTAGAATTTCCGACGGTATAATTACGACGCGGAGTGTAATGAGCCCACTATGCTTGAGAGAAAGGTGGAGAGAAGGGAGAGGGGTGTAAGAAAAAAAGGTATGTGTATACACAAGTCATTAATGCTTCAAGGGAAAGAGGGAGGAGGAAGGAAGGAGACTTCCCTTTGGCTCACACCCAATCCAGTTGCAGGAGTGAAGATCTCTCTTACAGCCGCGCAATTTATCTAGACTACCCCGTTTCACTCTCTCTAACGCGTCCCAGCATCCCAAAGAATCCACCCCCTCCATAACCCTCTGCCCACGGCGATCCCTCTTCAAACGATGATGCTCCATTGCTCACTGCAAGCTGAGATAAGCATGAACAGGTTCTCCGCGAGGGTTGACGAACCTCTCGCCAGTTGGCACGGCTCAATTTGATAATCCAAATTTAACGCCAGGTGGGGAAAAGACTGATCTTTATGTGAACCGGGAGTGATTTAAATTTCCTCATAAAAATGTTTCGTTGCATCTAAATCTAGAAATAACTTTATAGTTAAGCTATGGCGAGTTTGTCATGGTAGTTGCTTTTTTGGATCAAATGTTGGTCCCCTCTGAGTTGAGCAATTCCTTCTTCTTAACCCTTTGAGTGCCAATCGATTTTCTAGGTACTATGCTAAAATTGACGAGGCATTTTTGCTGATTTTGCGGTAGTTTAGGAAAAAAAGTATGTCTCAAATACAAGTGAAGGTATATATTCAAAAACTCAAGGAAAACTTTATTATATGTGGTTTCACCTTTTTAATATATTATTTGACGATTTTTTTAAAATCTGCATCTGCATCTGTAATCTGCATTTAGGTGCCATCTGTGAACAATCAGTGAAATACCATCATCTAAGAGTGACATTACAGGTGGAGCGCTATCGCGCTCCTGGCACTTTTCGCGAGAGACAGGAGGAGCGCGATAGCGCTCCCCGGCACTATGAGGGTTAAACATTTCAGTGATAATTTCACCTAGCCCAATTCAAGAGTTCACCTAATGAAGCACGGAAGTATATATTTCCAAAAAAATTGATATAGATCGTGAAATGTAAAAGAATAAATCAAGCTAAAATTAGTCAAAATTGATGAAATTTATCTCTATGATTAACGCTATGATCGAGGCATATATGTGCATTTGGGTAATTCATAATTTAGATTTCAATTTGGCTTTTGATCTGAAGTTAAACTGTGATATTTAACCAAAATCATTTGCTTAATAACACGTTTATCATTTTGGATCCAATTTTGGAGCCCTGTGAGTTGAGCATATTCCTCCATCTTAAACATTTTAATGAAAATTTCGTCTAGCCCGATCCAGGAGTTTACGTGATGAAGCACGAAAGTATAGATTTCCCGACGCAACTATACAAATGGTGAAATGGAAAAGAATTAATAAAGTTTAAATTTGTCAATATTGATGAATTTAACCTCTATGATTTACGCTACGATTGAAGCATACATTTCGGGATATCATAATTTGGGTTTCAATTGTACTGTGGGTCTGAAGATAAACTGTGTTATTGAACTGAAATTATTTGCTTGGTTACAAGGGTATTCTATTGGATCAAAAGTTGGTGCCCTGCGAGTTAAGCAATTCATCCTAAACATTTCAGTGAAAATTTCACCCAGCCCGATTCATGAGTTTACATGATGAAGCTCGAAAGTATTGATTTCCCGACACATTGATACAGATCATTCAAGTGAAAAGACTTAATCGAGCTAAAATTAGTCAAAATTTATGATTTTAACCTCTATGATAGATTTTCAAGAACTGCGGAACTAGCCGCACAGTAACTTTAACGGAGTCACCCGCTAGTGATCACACAATTGTGTGAAATTCACAGAGGAGAAATCATTCGCTTGGACTGGGAATCGAACCCAGATCCCTCGATTTCGCGCCGAGTGCTCTCGAGAGAAGTATCGAGGGATCTGACTTCGATTCCCAGTCCATGCGAATAATTTTTTAAATGTGAATTTCACAAAACTATATGAATACCACTGCAATTGAAGTAAACATGCGCATTTCGGGAATTCATAAAAATCATTTGTTTTATTACAAGTTCATTCTTATGAAAAGCGAGTTATTCAAATGTGGCAGTCGGAAGCATGAAATGGTTTGATAATCAGCTCATTTAAGGATTAATTAGGAAACTGTAACCGGTGTCTCAGAGTTAGGGCCCCTGGTTAATTACCTTACTAAGAGCCGATTACTCTGTCTCCTTCTGCTGCCTTTACATGAGTATTTGAGCGTCTATGCCTTTGTGATAAGTGTGGAATAAGTCCAGTCTTCTTTAATTGCCCTCAAAGCCCTTCTTTAATTGCCCTCTTCTGAGACAGCTGTGTTTTTTGTTGAAGAAACTGTAGACGTAAGAATAAAAAGACACCTTTTCAAAGAGAGTTCCAAGATGAAATTAGGCTTTACGTCCTCCCGCAAGTACAAAGGTAACTCAAGGTGATAGACCAGTAAAAGTTTGTGCCAAGAGTTGGCCGTTGGCGTGAATGAGATTTAATGCCCATCCAGCAGTCTAAGGTGCGAGGTAAAACTTCCTATTCTATTCAAATACCAAAAAACAAAACGTAAGCAAATCTTGAGGATATTCTTCGGTAGTTGAAGGCAAGGTAGTATATCGGCGCATTCTCTGGGAGGATAGATGAAAAAGGACCGTGACAAGGCTATTTAATTCCAGCCGGCAGTCTTTTAGAACGTAAATAAATTGTATGAGCTACAGGAAGGAGGGTAAGATTCCAGTCGTGAGTAGTTCTTGTCTCCTCTTTCATGGAACCTTGGAAACAGAGACAAGACGAGCTGAAACTTGAAGAGAAATATCACTACTTTCTTAACAATGTTTTCTACACGTTCATGAGACACGTTTTTCAACACGATCCAAACCTTACTTAACTGTTACGCCTTTTTTTCCAGAAGCGTGCCTTAGCTGTATCTTTCGTTGAGAGTTTTGAGCCTGCATGCAAGCGGCCGGGATTTGATTCCCGCGATTTAAACCCTGTCGCAGCCTCCAATGAGGAGCATACGAAACTCTCAGACATTATTAACATTTGTCAATTTAGTCTGCGAATATTGTCCTTACAGGGGAATAAAATTAGTTTATTTCTGGGACTTTGTAAGTCCAATGGAGGTCGCAAGAGGTTTGGAGTCGCCTAAAATAAACGTTCTTGTAGGGTCACGAATGCAACCTTACTGTTGCAGAAAATTTTGAACCAATGAATTCTCTGTAATTGCTTCAATACATAGCAGGGTTTTAATACCAGGGGGGTTCATATCCCTTGGGTGTGCGAGGCAGAACTATAACGGAGGTGAGATAACATTCACATTACGAGTTTATGTTAATGGTACTTTTGCAGAGTTTATGATCCTTTTAATTAATTTCTCGCTAATTTTTTTTCTTTTTCACATATTCCAATTTCCTTTTGTATATTGTTAAAATTTAATTGCGAAAATTTGTTTTAGTCACCTTTACTTTGGTTCAACAGAAAACTACTAATTTACGGGGTGCGAGATATTAATTTTAGGGGTTCGGAAACACAAAACAATTTTTGGGGGTGTGAGGCATGATTAGCATTTGGAACCAATGAGCTGAAGGAATGACATGAAGGATTTAACTTTTTCGGCGAATGACTGCAATAAATTCTTCTCGGGTTTCCGTCCAGGTGATCCATCTGCTCCACTGCCGACGTTTCGATGGAAGACTTTTCCATCTTCATCAGGACCGTTGAGTTGAGGGCCGTTGGGCCTTGATGACGATGGAAAAGACTTCCATCGAAACGTCGGCAGTGGAGCAGATGGAGCATTTCACCCGGACGGAAACCCGAGAAGAATTTATTGAAGGAATGATGCCAAATACTTTATATCCAATCGTCAAATACTGGGGAGAAAATGGAACTCGGTTGTTGCTTAGCTATGTCCCGCGCAAACTAAAATATGTTCTCAGTAAAAAATATGGATCAGTTCAAAATGTTTTCAGTAAGTCGATGGTAGATTATTCGGGGATCCTTGAAATTTATGGCATGACGAACAATAGATGCCTCAAGGGTAGAGTCACGCTATCCTCGGAGACTATTTGTTGCGGCCGACTTTGCTCGCGATAATAAAAACGGTCACGGGGGGGGGATCAGGAGAAGTTTGGCTCGCAGAGGGTCCAGGTCGACTCTTTTCCCCCTATTAATAGCTGGCCACTTATCACTCAGAATTAGAGGAAGTCGGGAGGGATGGGATGGAGGGGGGGGATCCGTTTAATCCGACGGTAAACAGAAAACACATCTCTCAGCAAGAGAGAGAGAGAGAGAGAGAGAGAGAAGCAAGGATCGTGGCCGGATATTCCCAACCCCCCTCACACTCCTTGCTCATCCATTGCTCCACGAGCATACACCCCCCTCCATACTCCTCTCTCTAATCTTAGCGGCTTCTATCCCTTAGCCTCCTCGCCCACGCGAAGGCAGCTATTTTTCACGTGACGTCCCTGCTCACACCTAGGTCCCGAAATCCCATCCCTCCCCCCCCCCCCAATTCACCTCACTTTCCCTCTCTCACCACTAGAGCGGCGACAATAATACTTCAGGGGGGGAGAATGGGGGGGGGGCGACGCAAGAAATAAATCAACCAACGGACAACGAGAGCAAGAAATGGACGAACTCCAGGATATTGACTAAATTCTCGGGCAAAGCCAACATGACCTTCAAGAAGTCCATATATCAAACCAATGGGTATGTTTATTATTACGCTTAACCTTTCACTTCAAAGGCACGAGCAAGGAAATTGAAAATTTCGGGCGAGGAAACTTCTTTTCTTAAATCTTTCATAAATTTTGTTGGTCTCTCTCAATTGACTATTAAAAAAGTGGAAATATCTGTCCATTATGGATAAATTAGGAAGGTTTTCCGCTGCTGCATACACTATGTCCAAGTAATCGGAAAAATTCGTGTAGTTTCAGGCGTAACTTGGTGGAATTACATACATACATACATACCAATCACGTCGTTTCCTTCCGGAGTTGGCAGAGTCACCAAGTTTCACTCATAAATACATATTTGTACACCTAACTCTGCTTCAATAATTTCCTCCATACTGACCTATCACTGCAAACCTCTTTAGCTTCATTTACCCCCATACCCGGCCTCGGTGGCGGCGGGGTAAAGTCCTCGGATAAAAATCCTCGCCTGCCAAACCGAAGGTCGCGGGTTCGAGTCCCGCCGGGGTAGGATATTTACACCTCCCTGGGCATGGTTGTGAGTGTTCGTCATAATTGAGTTAATTGTAAGAGAGGACTGTACTGGCCTAAATTCGCTCGAAATAAAAAAGACAAATTATTATTATTATTATTATACACTGCTTCATAAACGCTCTCCTGTTTTTAAGACTCCTAATATTCCTCCTCCTAAGAATTTCCTCAACCACATTCAACCACACCTTTCTCGGCCTACCTCTACCTCTCGCAACATTCCTTTCATTTTAACTTCATTGACTCCACATAGCTTTATTTGGAATGACCCTGGTTTCGACGCTCAACGGGACCTAAATATAACGTTGAACGTCGAAACGCGGGTCGTTCCAAATAAATATATGTGGAATCACAAAGTTACCAGTTATCACTATAATCGGTATGAAATTATGATAGCATTACCGGTGTAATGAACGATTTATATCACTTGGATTCTCATATGAAAACAATCATTTGAGAGAAAACTTGAATGAATGAGTAGCGAGGATAAAGAATTCCTCAATCTCTAAAAAGGACATATTAATCGAAATCTCTACATGTAAAAAAGATGTGACTTAATTTCCCTAGGTTGTAAATTTCATTTCAACTTAAAGAATTGTTAATCCTTCCCGAAGAAGTACATTGGTATTCAAACAATTGCTGGTGATCTTCACAGAATGAAACAATGGCACTCAAGAATGTGCAAATACAAAACTGTGCAATATTTACATCATACTATTTTGAAATGAGGATCCGTTTTCAACGAAGGAGCAGACAGAAAAACCCTAGGGGGTGATGGAATCAGTAATGGAGGGCCGACCCTAACATTGGTCGAAAAATTAGACGATAAAACGATTTAGGAAGCCGCTAAAAAAGTAAAGGACAGCGAGTAAACATAACGGTAGCAATGATATACGGTTGTGTTAATGTAATGCAATTGAAATATAACCTGAAATTTGAACAGCTTTTACGAAGGTTTGAATTTACTTACCTAAGTGTTTTTAAATTTACTACTCTTCCATAACGATCGTGGCAGTCAGGGTTTAAAGTGTTAGATCACCACCACTGCACGCTCTCTACCCTCTACTCTACGCACTACGGGCGTAATTAAACAAACGAAACACGGCCCGTGAACTCCATCCCATCTACGGCTCAAGCCAGTCCTTCGCAGGCAACTCAGGTGTCCCATTAGGGTTCAAAGGAATATGGGGGGAGCGAGCCCTCATCGGTCAGTGCTCATGTAACAAGATAATTTACCCGATGACCACGTGTTTTCCCTCCTTGAAAATATGTTGAGGCAACAACGCGAACAAGTTGCTTGAGGGAATCCAATTTATCAATACACCGTAATATTCATAAGGCTGATGTTTAGTTAAAAATGTTCCCACATCCGCGTGCCACGTAATAATATACATTCACGAACGTAATTCTCTTGTCAGATGCCATTCTAGATAAAATTTTAAAAGATAAACATTTAATTCCACATTTACAATAACATTTCAATTGAGAGTGTGAAAAGAGATAGTGGTACATTTGAAATCAGAAGGGTACTCAGTCTGTTTTTGTTTGTATTGTGGATCATATAAATATTATTTTTTTTATTTTTCCTGTGTGAACATTGCTTGTCTCTCGTGATAATAATAATTATTTTTTAAATAGTATCTCATGTAGATATTAAATGTATGCATCAAAAAAGTATGAGGGGCAGAGATTTGGTCTACGGCGATGAACGTTTTATGTATTTATTTAATATTATATGCAATTATTTTTTCACAAAAGCACGAATAACATATTGGTCAACTTTGGCTACATAGCTTAGTATGTTAAGATAAAATTCCTGATAAAGAAAATAAAGACATCAACAGTCATATTGAAAAGAATACTTTTTACTTTTCAACTATATTTTAAATAGTTAATAATTATTTATTTGATAGTCAATAAAAGAAAAGCAAACTTTTGTGCCTGACGATGCAGTAAAGCTTTGAAGCGCGTCGTAATAATAAAAAAATTATAAAATTATTCTTTTCATTATGAATACTAATGTTAATTACTTCTACGGAATGACGCCTGACGCAGTCAGTTTTAATGATATAAAGACAACGACGGGAGACTTCTTGAATGCCCATCCACGTATAGCCACTCGATTTAAAGAAATGCATTATTTTAGCGCATTTTTCTTGAAGATATTCGCAGAAAAAGGTCACTTTGTAGTATTTTAAAATCTCTATACACTTGGAATGTGACAATATCATGAATGAGAATATTATTGTGGCTTACTCAAGTCTAGCGGGTAATCTCACAGAGATATGTGCCATGGTGGTTTCCTGACATATTAAATCACGAGTGCAATCCTCTCATTTTAGCACTGAGATCTAGGTAACCGGTCAAATTGGTAGCTGACCACCCTATCAATCGTGGGTTTGAATCCCACCAAGTTCACGAACGCCTTGTTTTTCAAGAGATACAAGGTCCTAGTACAGAACGATAAAGACTTGACAGCTACAGCGACTGAATATCAAAGCTCACTTAGGACGGAGTATGAATGTTTTTCTCGTCAAATTTTATTAGTGAAAACAACAGATTTCCCTTATTAATGAATGTATGCCCGTTGTATCAAATGAAAACTACAGGCTTTAATCCCTTATTATTCTCCGCTTGCTAACTGCTTTGTCTAATATGTATAACAGTGCTTTTTAACATGTTATTGGTTTTGATTTTGCCGGATTAAGACATTTGCAAAGAGCCTATAACCAGAGAAAAAAGAGTTTTAGTTAGGAAATATCCTTTTGACCAATTTTATTTATTTTTTGTTCGAAGGCTTTTCTTGTTTATGAAGGATGAAATTTTCAGACGATGCTGCGTTGCTGGAAAATTTCATCCTTCATAATTCTATTTATTATTTCATATTTTCTCACAGATGTATTTACGATGATGACATAGTGACTAATAAAGATATTAATCGATTATTAAAGCTCGTTTAAATATTTTTTTCATCCATGACTCCTATTATACAAGGTTTGTATAAATAGAAACAGTAGTTAAACAAAATAACCTCTCTCTCATTTGAATACTTTTTGAAATCCATAACTAGAGTAACGCATCATGTTCTCTTCACAGATGAGCAAACATGTTCAGCTTCAGAGTGCTATCCCTAGCAGATTAAAGGCAAGGGTGATTTCTGCAACCGGAACTCATGTTGCACCGCATTTTCCTGATGGAAAAATTAATTATTCAAAGGCTTCCGCCACTTTCACTGCATTAAATGCCACGGAAAGGGAAGAGCGACGGCTAGACCAGGAGCATACAGTTCCAAGTGGAGGAAAGCTTCAATTAGCGAGAGTAGTTAGGTACCCACACACGTCTGAGATACATGAGAGACTGGAAAACTGAAACGCGAGCCAGATGACTGGAGTAGTTTAAATGGATCCGCTAGAGCTCGAGCGGAGAGCTTTAACAAAATGAAAACTTCCGCCGCGACAACGGCCCACTCTCCGCTCAAAAAGGCTCGCAGCCGTGCTCGGACAAGAGCAAGTCTGACGAGCGACTCTGACAACGGCACGATTTTTACAAAGATGGGTTGGAAATTGCTTCCCGACCGTCCATTATAATTTAAAACATAATCATTCATGCAAGTCCCAAACCAATGCATTTGTTGGCGACTTAAGGTAGTGCGAGCGAGATAGTTCCCTAATCATAATAGAGACCATATTCAAATTATATGTGAAATAATATAATTTCACATGATAGAAACTGTAAGTGTTCAAATGAAAATATCTGAATAAGTCCTTAACTTGACTCATGGTACTTGATTTTTTCACGTGGTACGTTTGAAACCCCACCAAAACGGAAGGTTTATTGTGATCCCGAAGAATTTACTGCGGTTACAGTATGATTAATTTTAAAAAAATAGATGAGAAATCACACAAACTTCACACTTGATTTTTTGACGAGATCTAAGAGTGTGAAATGCCTCATTTTTCATATAAGGTCTCTCTGAAGTGCATACACGTGCCATTTCCCGTTTATAAGGGCTGATATTTTCTGGCAAATATCTCGAAAAGATATGCGGTAAGGGATTGAATTTTAATATTTCGCTCAAACTGCCTTAATGGCACCTCACCAACTCCGAAATACTATGGTTGGTCATATCATGAGAATGAAATTAGGTTTTATACGAACAGATAATGACCAATTTTATGAACATACAATTATTTTGGAGGATTGGTCTTGCAATAATCAATTTAATCAACTCGTTGTTGTGTTTTGATTTCTGTATTATCCATGCTTGAGTTTAAATTATTGTCATGAGTTCATGGACAGAGCAGGCTGAATTCAGTGGATACATAAGTGGTATAATTTTTTTATAAATTGTAAGCACTTTGCTCAGGTGTACATATTTGTAATGTGGATAGTTAAAGGTAGAGATTTGCACGTTGCCCATGTGGTTTCATATCAATGCTGTTTCAACGCGTAGCCTTATGGCGCTTCACATTCATTTCGAAATGAAATCGTTTCTATACGAACAGATTATCCCATTAACACGAAAAATATGTTTCCTGTTATTACAATGCTTGCTAAAAATATCAGACTATCTTTTTAAGTGAAAAAACACGTATTTACAAACGAATTCGGCCGAATTTTATGCTTAAATTTCAAATTCCGTGTAATGAACCCAAGTTATTACAATGTTTCAAGACGATAATTCAGAAATTTAAGCCTTGGGTCATTAAAATCACTACTTTTATGTGATTTTCACCACATAAACATATTGACCACAGTGACGTGTGGCCTACAAATTTATTTTTCACTTACTTGAAAAGTTACCAAACTATAAACTCAATTTCTCACGATTAGCTATCCTATCACCTTAAGCCGTGAAGAATAGTTGGATTAAACTGGTAAAAAGGGTAAAATTTCATCCGTTCACAAGGTGAATTTCTCGCTTTGCATGTCTACCACAACTCGGTTTCCGAAAAAAAATGGACCACACACTTTGAGGGATTTATGAGGAAGTGCATCTGACACCTCAGCATGAAACGAAGAGCGAAATTAACAATGAGGGCTGGGAAGGAAATGCCTTCTTTAGGGTTGTATGTAAGGTATGGTGCGCAAAATATCCAGGAGGCAAACGTTTGGAAATGGGATTTCAAGAAAGTCACGACGGTTTGAACGTAAATTTGTTAGATTATTCACGAGCCCAGAGAAAGGCTAACAAAATAATTATTTTTCACTACACTTAATAAAAATTCGGGATGAAAATGCCTCTGCCGAGCAGGATCGGAAATCCTGTTGTATGCTGTGCTGTGCATACGAAATTTGATCGACCCAACAACGTAGCTACGCGTGTACAAACGATCAACACAAAATACTCAGCTAATTGCGCATGATTTATACCTATACTTAAATTCTCAGATTGGTCATTAAGATAATTATTCCATTAATTTGAAATTGCCTTTTACCAGTCATTCATCGTTTGACTGAGCCATTTAGTAATTCAACGAAATCAGTGCTCTTCTACCCTATCGTACTTTGCGGTTCCCATTAACCTCATATAAGTCTTCAACCAAAAAAATCAATATAATTTCACCATTCAAAAGCAAAAAATAATGCCATCAAGCTTTATATTTCGATGTAATCTGTCCTGCCTTCGAGATTGAACGAGCAAAACATATAACTTTTTGGCTGTATTAAAAGGCAAAAGTGCGTATTTGTAAATTCTCATACATCTGCTAGAAAAAGAATTTTAAAGGATTTATGGTTATAAGGTAGTTCGATCAAAATATCATTTCACCAAGAGATAAATGGCTTTGGTCTTTATCCAAAGATACAATGCTAATCTAACTATTCCACGGATACCAAAATATTAGCCCCTTGTTGAACTACTTTCCAAGACTTTCGACAAAAATACCAGCCCTTTTTCATGGGAAACGGTGTGTGTATGCTCACCAAAGAGTCCATATTTTTAAAAAATTAGGAATTTGTAACCCCTAGATCTTGTAAAAAATAAGTGTAGTTTGTATGTTTTCCTCAACTATTTTTTTAAATAAATGATGCTGTCACCATGTTAGTTTTTTTCAGAATCGTGAAAATCCTTCAGTTTTGAAGAAGTTTTAAATATACCGCGGGAAAATGAAAGTACATCCACATCTACATCTACATACTATCCTGAAAGCTTCCGCATGGGCGTGTCGCAGGGGTATTTAGGACACTAGCCGTGTAAAGATGTAAGGAATAAAGTTTTGGGAGGTGAAATGGTAACGTGTATTATGGGAATGAATTTAGTCGAACCCATTTTTTATTGTGATCATTTATTATGCGCGGAAGGAACGAGTTTCTGTACATATCTGTCAAATTAAAGAATTTTGTAGTTATTTCAATTTGACTTCTTAGAATTTGAGTCCTATAAAAGCATATTATTGCATCATTAGTAATGTAATATTGAATTCATGCTTCCTACAGCTACTGAAATTAAGATGTAGAATTCGCATATGTTCCTCAATACATGTTATCTCGTTCAAATTACCTTAAAGAGCCAAAAGACGATGGGAATAGCTTTCGGCACCAATTTTCACTGCATAAAGATATATGGTTGATCTAGTTTTGAAGTATTTATTTATACCTATTTGGAGCTACGAACTACATTCACCCGCTGGTTGCAGCCATCGTTTGTTATTCAGAAATTTGCCGGCGTTGTTCTGTGCTGCGAAACAAGGTGACAATGCCGCTCCTCGCCCCCAGACTCCCTCCACTTCCTCAGCGACCCTCATCAGCCAACCCCATCCTGTTAACCAGCCCTTCATCCCCCCACCCCCGTGTACCATCCCCTTTCCTGCCGCGTCAACCACCTCCTCCCCCAAACCACCATATCCCCCGTTCTCCAGTGGGGGCGATTCCCATCCCTCTGAAGCCCGCGCGGCCCCCCGCGATCCTCCCTCTTCCCCCCCTCATGGGACTGCTTAATCGCGCCCCGGTGAATAATTAGAATGAAAAACTGTTGCAGCCGCGGCCAACGGGAAACGAACCGGGATGAAGCGTGGGGGGATTCGGAAGAGGTAGAGGAGTGTTGGGGGGATCGAATCAGGGATATTTATGCGATTTAGAGAAGAAAAAAAAGTGACAGTGAGAAAGAAAACATGAATCCTCCTCTGTTCAAATATATTTATATCTCTTTTTTTTTGGGTAAGGATGCGGAAACCGGAAAATTGAAAATTAAAAAGTTTCGCGTAAAATAAACGACCGATCCCAAGTGCACCCCTTAGTGGTATGTGGGCGTGTTGGGGGGGGGGGGAGGGTGGTGGGGGAGGAGGAAGGGGAGTGAGGAATAGGTGTTCTTCTCGATCTGCTGGGGGAGCTGGTTGCCATTTTTCCCGCTCGCTCGAAAAATTCAGTCTTTCGGTCTCGAAAATATGACGCTCATAATTTCCGCGGAAGGCTTTTAAAAATTCTCCACGGATTCTCCTCCGCAACGGTCGCGGAGGCGGTGGAAAGGGTTATAAAAAAGGATATTCTGTTCGGGAATAGAGTTTAGCCGTGCCCCACTCTTCATCGTATCTTCCCCCCCCCTTCCTCTCGATTTGTATTTTATAGCGCCCCAGAGTGCTCGTCATCATCCGGAGGTTTTGGGATTGAATAAAAAAGATAAACGAAGGGAAAGAAACGGGAGAAATCTTCATCGCGGGGTAACATAATCCCGGAATGGAATGCCGCGAAATTTTGCGGGAAATTTATACGCGAATAAACAATATCGCCCCGCACAAGGGCCTCCCACTGAGCAGCAGTTCCCACTTGCCTCTAAAGGCTCTGAAGTATTGACTTTCAAAGGAGACCACGGGACCTCCGTCAGTATTCCGCGAAAAATGAGATAATCGCTCAAAAAGTTATGCGGGAAACCAAAATGTGGTACGTGTCTCGATACAATCCGCTTGTCTCCGCACGGGAGTGTAGCAAGAGGTGCTCGGAGCCCTTAGGACTTAGGACATACCCTATTATAAAGTAATGAAATAGGGAAGAATATATTGTTCACAAAAATTGTCTAAGTACCCAGAGAAATAAATCTCTCCTGTGGGTGCACTGAACAAAAGCTTAAACTTAACTTAAGTCTGGAGTTAGTGCAGTTACAGTTCTATCTCTACTGGACAGTGCTGCGGTTGAATTGTTAGGATGATTTGCAATGAAAGTGTAGAGTAGACTGAACTGCGGAAAGGTTGTACTGAAAATGAGCTGCATCAGAGTGCAATAACTATATTGAAACTCTACTGTTAAACTCTACTGAAAATGTTGTATTAAAGTGCTGAAAATGTCCCGCCGCAATGACTGCATTACAAAAATGCTGTGTAATTTGGCAAACTATACTGTTTGATTTAATTTAAGAACAGTCTTCTTGAGGATACTTCTCGTACAGCTACAGTACAGTAGGAGACTGCACAGTTTTTTTTCTGAATCCATACCATTATCAAGTATTTGTATGTACATACCATATATATTGTTTTTGCTTCTACTGAGGATATAATGTACATTTTAATGATTTATAAGCCTGCATTTGTGTTTTTTTGTTTCTTGTCATAAACGAATATTATAAAATCAGCCTTTGTGAAGATATACATCCTAGCAAAACCCAGAGAAGACATTATTGAATTGTCTCTGACCAAATGCCTCTAAATAAGATAATATAATATGAATAAATGAAGGAAACAGGTTTTAAAAAATTCTGTCAAGTGCTAATTATCACGAGAATTATGTATAAAATACTTGGTAACTCTCCACACTTTTCCAATAATTCCAAGTGGAAGATGTGCGGTGTGGACTGAGTTAAGACAAAAAAGGAAATCTCTGGAAAGAATGCAATAGATTAGAGAGATAACGAAGAGAGAAGTGAATGAAACAGCTGAAATGAAGTCAGAAATGGATCATACGGGGGTATGTTGGAGAAAATGAATTGAATAACTTATGAGAATTTTGGAGTCGGGAGAGGTTTTTATTCCCAAGCGACACCGAAAACAAAGGGGTTTCCTGAGGCGCAACACACAACTTTCCAAGATAACTTAGGCATACCTTCGATGACGAATACTTTAGACATTTTTGTCGATTAAAGTATGGCAGAAGTCCGATCGACAGAAAGGAAGAGTAGCAAAAGAAGAAGTTTTCCTAAGCGCGAAAGAGGAAGAGGGCAAGTTGCGGTAAGAATGATAGTGGCAGAGAAGGTGGGGCAAAGAGTTGCTGAAAGTTTGGAAAGAACGAAGGATAATGAAACAGAAGCAAAGATTGAGACAATTCGCATTTTGAGAAAATCATGAACAGATGAAATTTGGTCTGAACATTGAAATACTGCCCAGATAAGCGTATTTGTTTAAGGATGATCATAATAGAAAATTGCAGCGCAGTGACTTGTGACGGAACTGCCATAGAACGGAGGAATGTTTCTATACGGTTGGGGAGAAACAATTATTAAAATGCTTGAAAATCGCTCAAAGCCTTGAAAAAACTTGTCCATGTTGTTTCATAGATTAACTCTAATTGAACTGAATGCTCCATGGGGTGAATTGAATGCTACGACCCCATCTTCAGTTGGATAAGTTCTCCTGTTAATCGGAACAAATTGATTTTTAAAAATCGTCTCTCCTCCTAATGTTGCGCTATATTCTTGGATTGGATTGGATATTTGGGGAGGCGACCGACGACTAAGGACATTTGCGCCATAGGGGATAGGTAAGGAAGGAAAGGTAGATGGAAACCCGGCGTCGGCATTAGCCTGCTCTTAACGAAAGGCGCCAAGGGGACCACGACTTAACGTCTCATCCGACAGACGGAGTACTGTACTTGAAGTGCCCTCCACAAGACACTCAAGTAGGGATCGGGTTCCATCTGAAAAACATCCGCCTCTGCAGGGATTTGAACCCTGGCCGTCCGTGTGTGAGAATTTGCGTAGGCTATAAACGGAGGAACAAGTGAAGCATAATTTTTATAGGGGTGTAGGCGCTTGGCAACTTGTAAATATAGATGTTCTTATTTATGCAAGATATTTTGAATATGTAGTAGTAGTATTTGTATCCCTTGCATGTTAGAACGATTGACGATAGAATGTTTCTTGGTTATTAGATTTTTAATTGGCGCTTTGCATGTGTGGTACGCGGGTTTCAATGTAATTTCGGTGTTCTATCGTATGCATGCATGCCTGGTGTGGAAGCACCCCCTGCCACACACCCTTTGGGTGGCTTGCAGGGTATGACGTAGATGTAAATGAAAAGAGATAACTGAAGACAGAAAACTTAGGCGTCAGAGTTTTGGTGCACACTAACCGTTTGTCACCATGCTGCAGAGAGTTTCTAATGATCTCATGATGGTAGAGGAGGACATTGGCCGCACAATATGAGGAAGGGTCACGGGTAGCGGTGTACAGTGCAAGTCAATGCCAATGAAAGTACAAGTGACTAACTACTGCAATGATATTCTACTCGACTCAACATGAAAAAATGCACTAGGGCATAAAAAATTAGCAGAACGACTACAAATTTAACGAAATCTTAATTAATTGAAAATATTTCACTGCCGAGGGGGCCAGGAGAGTCGCCCCTGAAACAAGCGTCGCCCGGGGCTGTCCGCCCCTCCGAGCCACCGTGGAAAATATGTCCGCCTTTGACCCGCTTCCCATTCCCCCGTGCTCCTCTGCCATCCCCTCCGGTGACCTCTGAGAGGGCGTTAATTAAAAACGAGCTGGTTTTCGAGCGAGAGGGGAGGGCGCGCTGTCTGTGAATAATACTGCGAGAGGGAGGTTCGGTGCGATGGAAGGGAGAGGGGGGTAGTCAAGAGGGAATGGAGAGGGGGTGCGGGCTGACAGCGGCGAGGGTTGGTGGGGTGGAGAAGTCCTCGGTTATGAAACAGAAAGGGGGAGCTGAGGAGGTGGGGGATGGCGAAGTGAGAAAGGGGTGGGTGGAAGAGCGATTCGACAATTTGTTTGCTTGCTCAAGAAGCTCTTCGCTGAGCTGCCAGCAAACCGCCAGCCGAGTGCCGCACCCACTCACTCCACCATCACCCGGCAGAATTTCGATGGGATTCAATAACAGATAGTCGGTCAACGCAGTGGATAAACCTCTACAGAGATAATGCATTGGAGTTAAGTCCAAAACTGCAAACCTCAGAGACGTGGACTTCAGACCTACCTCGGTTGTTTTCCCAACTCCATGAGTGTTTTACGGTTTTACTTCATGTCATGCATGTTCATCTACATACTACCCTTCGAGTCGCAGCATGGGCGTGGAGGCGTGTTATGACAACAGCCGTCTTATGGTGCTAAGGATAAGGATTTAGGGAGTGAAATGGCGAATTGTACTATGGAAGTGTTTCAAGTAGAGCTAAGTTTTTATTATGATCACTTATTGTGCGTGAAAAGAAGGAATTTTTGTTCGGCTATGGTGTTTACGTGAGGAATTACGCAATAAGTGTGCTGCGGTGCATTTACTACCACATTCCTGGAACCACGAATTAACGTTGCTTAGGTCCGATGATAGACCATTGCTTCGTCGTCTTCGCTTCGCGTCCGCGTCTTCGCTAATTTCGCGTAAGATGACCGTATCGTCTGCACCTTAACACCCGAGGTTGACAGCCTTTATGGCATTTCTTTGGTAAGTTAATATTCAAATATGGTATTTATTTCAGATCTATGCATCAATAAATCTATAACATATTAATATATACCAAACTCGCTATAAAGTGAAAGATTTCATCATCCAAATGAAGCCACAAGTGCAAACAGTGTTCTGGCCAGGTGAGTCAAATCTTTCTATATAGACGAGTAGGTATATCTTTCGAAAATGGATCGTTTTCTTTTCTCTCGCTGCCATATCCCATATCAACGGGGTCGGCGTATTCATCTACTCCACAAATTTCTGTTTAAAAGCTTTACTTTTCTCCAGTCTTTTTTCTTCATGTCTGCTGCCACTTTGTCCTCATATCATCTTTGATCTTGTTTCTTTTCCCTCTCACTTCCCTTATCTCAATTCTTTTCTCAATATAGTCCTTTGCTCGTCTCTGCACATGTCAATACCATTTATACAATATAAGATACCATTCTATATCTTTCGAATCTAGATATAGAATCGATATTATGTAAAAATTAACTCGCCCTCAAATATAGCAATAAGTAAAAAATCACATAACTGAGAGAACCGAGCGGAACCAGGCATTAACGTAGTGCGAGCGAGATAGTTCCCTAACCATAACAGAGACCATATTCGATTTATACGTTTTAATTTCACCAGCTGTGAGACACACGAATTTAATATTGCATTATTACTGGTACAGTATCATAGTTTTACATGACGGAAATTGTAATTAATCAAATGAAAATATCTGAATAAGTCTTTAAATTGACTCATTTTTTCTCACGTTTGAAACTCCATTAAAACGGCAGGTTTATCGTGATCCCGAAAAATTTACTGCGGTGACAATATGATTAATTTTCAAAAATAGTTGAGAAATCACACAAACTACACAGTGTTGATTTTTGATGAGATCTAAGTGTAGGAAATGTTTAATTTTTAATATGTGGTCTCTCTGGAGTGCATACACGTACCATTTCCCATATAAAAGGGCTGGTGCTTTCTGGCAAATATCTCGGAAAGTAATGCGGTAAGGGGTAAAATTTTTTGGTGTCGATGGAAGGGTGATATGTTTTTCTTTAAAATGAGACCAAATTCATTGATTTCCAGGCAAAATGATATTTCGCTAAAACTACCTTTAGGTTGCTCGATTAACCATATTTCCCCTGCCACGTTTTTAAAGCTGCACCTTACGGGCGCTCGCTACTCTACGCGATGACAAACGAGCCACAAATGACAGGGAAAATCCCATACACTTCCATTTTTCACAACACATTATATACACTTGCTAAAACCCTTGGTAACAGTTGTTAAGAGTAATATTCTGTTCCTCTCGGGACTCCACCATTTCACGCATTCCAACTGAAATGAGATTCTGGCTCTCTCGAAAGTTTTTATCACCTCCAACTTGGTTTCCTGCGAGATGCGTTAACTGGTCGCGGTGATTTCTTCACCGAGCTCAACAACAGTGGATTTTAATTTGAACCGAAATTAATTTCAGGTGTTCATTAACGAACGCAATAAATAACCTACGCAAGGGAAGGATATTTGTTCAAGAGGATCTTTTTTTCACCCTACGTCAGTATGTCTGCAGCAAAAAAAAATAAAATGCAGAGTCAAACCCCATAACGCAAAGTCTGGGTGTAGATAACTTTTTTTTTAACGAAAAGGCTCCCGTAATTGAGACGAATATATAAAATCAGTCGTTGAGTGTTTCGTAATTAACCTCGTCCATGAATAGACAAGGCTTGCGCGGTGCATGATTTACTCGCGGTGTGAGCAAAACTCATTATCAGTTGTTCTTCGGGCGAGCGAGAATCGCGAATACGGCGGCGGAGAGTCAATTACTCCGCAGACGCAGCCATTCACACTCTGGTGGGCTAAAGGGGAAGCCACGAGATAATTGCCTCTTCGCAAGATTTTCCGAACGCACCGATGAAGTGATATCTAACTCCACCTATTCTATTCGAATAGTCAATTGTATTGTACATGACCTTCTCTATTTGCTGAATAATTATGCTCATGTGTTGCAGCGAATGACTTGAAGTGCAAAATCAAATGACATTGCTTTAATGGCGAATGAACATGAATGGTTGCGATAGTTGGATAACGATAATGCTATTTCTTAAAAAAAAATTTCAAATGAATGCGGTACAAAGCCAATGAACCGAATTGTTTTCAAATATCCGAATATTTGTTTTAAATTTCTAATTAATTTTTTCGTTTGACAAAGATAGGTAATTGATAAATTTTAGTATTTCCTGTCAGTTTCGAAGTTTAACGCGTGATTGGCGCCACGTACATCCCACATTCATCCATTCTCCAAATATTTAGCGAGTTATCAGAGCTCCTCAGTATAACGATATTGGAAGAAACGGGGTGATATCTTTTAAGTGGCAACAAATAAATGTTTGACAGCTGCGTGGGATATCAAGGGGGCGGTACAACAAAGAAATCATGAGAAACTTCAGTGCATTTTCATTTCGAGGTTACCGTCATTACGGAATCAGGTGGTTTATCGTAAAATATAGACTATAAGTGCATAAATCCTCTCAAAAATAATACAATTCATTTTACTTGGAGAAGGAAAAAATTCACATGCATAAATTCGTTCCAATTAGGCTAAAACATTTCCTGATAATGCGAATTCTCAGTAATATACAAAAAGATAAAAGCAATAGCAAAACCAGGAGCGACTGTCTTGGCTGAGCCTCCGAATGCGTTGGATATTAATTCCCATAAAGATAAAGTGGACGGCAACGACGAGATATTCAAAATTAGCCTTATCACCTTGCGTGCTCATGGCAAATTATCGTCCATAACATCTCTATCTACTCCCTCGTTTACCTCAAGATCCACCGTGGTGAAATGGACACCAGCCATAATTAAGTAAAACGGAAAGCTTTTGCTGCATATGTGGCAATGTTTTACTTAAATTCTCGGGCGATGTTCCTTGGATCTGAAGGTATCACGCATTCTGTGAGGGAAAAAGGACTTTATGATAATCTAATACCAACGTTCGAACTCAACTCGGTGCAGGTTCAGCAAAGGTTGTCGAAGTTCCAACTTTGTGAGAAGGAAAAAGGGGATGTTCTTGTGTCTATCCATTTCATATTTATATTTAATTTACCTCATTTAACCGCAGTGGTCGAATTTTCCTGTGCAGTACTTCTGCATTCACGCATCACCATACGGAAACCCGCTCTGATGTGTCAAGAAAGGTGTTAGAATATCAGTCATGAAAATCGGACGGGATAATGAAGAATAAGATTGGGAGATGGAAATAGCAAACATGAAATATATGTTAACTAAGAGCCGCAGTGTCTTGCTCTATTTTTGCCATAGCGCGTGGGAAGATCCAATACTTGAATATATTTCAGTAATAAGAGAGCTTATCATCTCGCTCCTTTCTGGATTATAGTTTCGCTAAATAAAATTAAACAATGTCGTTATTATTTTTATATTAAAAAATAACCCTCAACAGTCAATTAAACAAATTATTACACTCTCTATTTTGGAAGTGTACAATTGTAAAATTTTTTCCATATCGAGATAGCAAGCCAACATGAGGAACGCATCAAATCGTCGTAGTTCACACAGTAACTCAGGTATCTACACCACATTTTTCTCGCATCCGCCTTTGTTTTTGCGAATCTGTCGAATTCCCTTTGAACCCCATTCAATTCTATCATCACATATCCCCTCCTGATTGGCAATGTGTGCGGGAATGCTCATTGAGCCGCGACAGACAGACGCACTGGAAGAGGAGATGCGTGGATTGCGGTGAAGAGGACCATCGGCGTACTCTAGTGATCGGAAGAAGGGCGCTCGCTAACTCACTGACTCGTTACATTCCATTTGATATCATCGCGTCTCCCCCCTTCCCTTCGTACCGTTGCATTCCGCCGTACACTACTGTGGATTTAAGCATTCTACCCTTTCTTTTTACTTCCACCCTCAAACTCTTACCGGGGCGAAACCTCTTGAGCGGACTCCGAACCCAGCGGGCAAGAGGAATAAAATAAGCATTCCATCGCATCCGCTAAAGGTGGATATATACCGAGAGCGTGACCTATGTGACTATTTCCTTTCGGGGATTGGATCGATGAGGTGATTTGTTGTGTGGTGCTTGATTTTACATGGATATTCGTATCACTGTTTGCGGCGCAATTCGAGGTAGGTTGAGCGATATTTTCCCCTAGCAGTAATGAAGACCATGCTTGAATTTAATTTTTTAATTTCAGCAGCTGTATTAAAAACAACACAAATATTTTCATATTGATATCAGTTATATATATCAGTTATAATTGATCGAATTTATCTGTAATTAAATAAGCTTACCTATATAAGTCTTGAACTCGACTACTTTTGTATACGCCGTAGGGTGAAGACCGTAACAGAAGAGTTTTATGACGATTCCATACAAAATACCGCATTGTGTAATTGGTTTACTTACAAAAATTGTCAAGAAAACATACTAACTTGAAACTATTTTATTTTGACTAGATGATGGCGTTACAAATGCTCTTCTTTTTAAATAAATCTTTATGGTGTGCCTAAGCGTGTCGTTTGGCTCCTGTTCATTGAAAATTCTTTCAAAATGCAGAGCGGTTAAGTGCAAATATTTTGCAGTCTCGGGATAGGTAAAATATTTTTCTTAAAGATGGTAACAAATGCATTGATTTCTATAACAAATGATATCTCTCAAAAAACCCGTAGTGGCTGTACTACGACTAGACATTAAAATAAAGACCACTTTCGCTATGAGTCAGCTGGTGCCTAAGATTTCTTTTTCTCTATTCCCCATTTGTTTCGTGCCTTAGTAACCTACCAGGTATCCTCAGCAATGCTCCTTGTCTATGTTGCCGAACGCCTCCCTAATTTACCAAAAAATTTTAATTCAACGCCTTGCGTATTAACTTGATTTCCAACGTAATATTTTCATTACTTATCCATTCAGTAAAATTTACAAATAATTAAGTTTATTAGCCTAAACAAAACCAGAATTGATTGGCCTCTGTTATGATTTGAATTTTATTTCTAACATTAAAACGCATCATAAAAATGTATGAATTGGCATACATATTTTTCCAAGGCATAGATTCGTAATTCTGGAATGATTTGTGTTTCATTAGGAAAAATTATGATTGAAATGTTATTTTACAAATAAAATTCCCTCGTTAAACATTTATGAAACATGTAATTTATATCAAAAATCCAATTGAAATTTCGTGATGAAGTTCCCGGAATAATTATCGTTGTTGATTTAAAAATTTGCACCTCTATATTCTGCGGTTATTTTTTATGAAACAGTATTTCTTATAGCCGGTAGAATTTTTCCTGCTTAAATACACGCGATAAAAACATTTTGACCATTATTCACACGACAAATTTATGAATGACCTTTGAGAACCTTTGTTTAAAGTTTTTAGCTCAAGATTCCAATAAAAATAGTTTAGAAAATTTAACTCCTTGATATATTTATCGCTTGCCATTAACCAACTCAACAATATAGTCATTCTGAAGCAGAGGAATTATTTTATTCTTGAACATAGGCAGAATTTACCTTGAACAGATTATGAAGACGTCCTAGGACGATGCTCACAGGAGTAAGAGCCAAAATTGTTCGAATGAGACCAGTTCAAATTTTTTATATTTCCGTATGTCTTACATGTTATTTTAGTTTCAAACTTGGGATGAAATTACGCTGCATCGTCGCTCAAGGCACGGATTTCACTGGTTTATATGCTACCGAAACTTTTTGAGGCACCAAGGTATGTTTCAAAATTTACTCAGCGCAAATAAATCGCAAGCCATTTCGACGCTTTAAAGCAAATGATGTTTTTCCCTTGCCGCAGTGCTTGGTGCATCGTAATGAATCTCAAAGCAAACTTCGTGTCACTCAATGACACGTGTGCCATGGTCACTTAAACATAAAAGTTACAACCGCATAATGAGAGAATGGAAGCTCATCTAAATCCTTCTTTCGGGCATTTCTTTTCAGTTGTCACTTGTTTTTCCCCTTAAACTGGTACCACATTGTAAAGAACGTTCAATAAAAGGGGCATATGGTGAATAATGGTTTTATTACGCCTTTGGATGACACTAACTTGTCAAAATTGTTCTCTAATTAAACAGCTGAGGATTTATGAGAATTTCACCGGCCATTGTCGATATTTTTGACAGGCTCGCGATCGACGACAATTATATCATCCATCTCTTCTAAGTGACTGCACCAATGAGTCGGATGCCGTTGTGGTTTTCACCAATTTCATCACGTCACTTTTTGATCATATGAAACAGTTTATTTCAATGACATGCCCATTTTCGCGAAGAGAAGCAGAGACAAATGGTTTGTGGCACAAAATTGGGGTATTAGCAATCCGAGCAAACATCTCTATATTTGTAGTTAAAGCGAACAAGGTCCACATATATTTGCGATTATCCAACATACTTAATTGGAATATAACACTTTTTCATGACGGAATATTCACAACATTCCTTTTATCTCATCTTTACAATCCTAAGCTTATCTATTATACCTATTCCTGTTACTTATTTGTCATTTAATCCTTCCAGTACAAACTACCAGTATCAATTAAGTCAAATATAGCTTTATATTGCATAAATCCTCAAATATATCAGATAAAACTTTATATTAAAAGTGAAATTTAAAAAGAAGTAGTAAACTCTATCAGCGCTACACATTTGTTCAATTGAAGGATAAGTAGCCAGTAGATTTAAGTATCTGCAACTGTAAAGCGAGCCGCAAGGTCTGTACATACGAACACACTATCACATATTTATTTTTTTAAGGGCTTTCCGTGTGCCATCATTTTTTGCCCAGGTCTTAGCAGGCTAGCCAAATCAAAGAAATCCAACTCGGAGAAAATATCAAAGGCTGCCCACGAGCATGGCCACACAGTCTGAACTTTATGACTACGAGCGGTAAAAATAGATTTATGACCATAGCACCCTAAGCATACGTTAAGAGAAGCCAGCGAGCGCTGAAAGGAAGGAATCGTGTTATTTTCTAGAGAGTTACAGGCATGATTCAGACGGAGGAGAATGGGGATAAAAAGAGCTGAGTGGAAATTAGTTCAGCTTGACGAATCATGTAATTCCGGATATTCGAGTAGGATTGGGTAATTGTTTCAATTAAAATGAAAAAAAATCTCAAATTATACGACTGAAAATTAAAGAGTTGAAAAATAGCAAGCTAAAGGATGTTCATGAAACACTAAAAGTGCTGTAAATTCTGCCTTACAAATGGCAGGTGTACTATTCCATGGAGCTGCTAATTATCCAAGCTTCAAAAATACTGGTGAGAAATATTCATCCTCGATCTTATAGTCAATTGATAGCACATCTTATGGCCCCTTATCACCTTTCAGAGCTGCGCTTTAGGTTTCGAACCAATTCTTAAGGTAAGTTTAAAGGCCATCATATTCCTTTGACTGGACTTTAAAGGAGCACATAAGACTTAGCGCCCTAGTTTGTCGCAATTACGGTACCCAGCGGAAGTAAAATGGCTGCAGCCCATTGACTTAGATTAACCGTCAATAATTTTTTGATCAGTGAGTATTTTAAATGTAATAGGAATCATAAATCACCACGTTAGTGAAAAAAATATTACTCAGCGTATTGAAGAACTGCATTTCAAATAAGGCTGGAGAAATTCTGCGTAAAATTTACTTTATTTAGAGAAAAGAGATCAATATTAAAGCTACTTAGAACGGGCATATTATATATATCCCTTATCTATGGGTCACGCATTCCAAGGATGGAGAACTTTTCGTCAATGATAAGTGCATCTTAGTTAATATGGACACGCTGGTGGATCATGCTGCAGAAACATTTACAGTGACACATCAAAATATGAGAAAAATGGGTTTTAATCTAGACTAACTGACGGTTAACACGAGGTAGTTTGTGGACAATGCCGCCCAATTTGGGATGAAACAACTACGGCAGGAAAAATTCATTTTTTTAGTGAAATAGAATCCTGAGGTAAAAGATATCCAACGCAACTGCAGACGACGAGACTGATAAAGGCGTGATACATACGGAAATTCATTAAGATTCGCAATTAAAATATTCACGTCTTGAAAGTACCTTTTACAAAATTGCGATATCATTATTTGTTGCTATATTTAATGACCTGATTCCAAAGAATCTTGAAAGATATCTTAAAGATTTTTTTGGAATTTTTGCGCGAGGAGGTTCGTGCGAAAAATAGGTAAGGCTAGACATAGTGACGAATTGAAGCATCATATGCGATAATTTTGACAGATTTTACTCCTAAGACATTGATTCTGTAATTATTTCTACGATGGAGCAGTATATGAGATATTTTTAGAGAATGAAATGATTTTAAATGAAGGTAAATGGCTATCTTACCACGCCTCCAACTCCCGGTAATGCATTCACAGAAGAGACAAACAAACGACGTAATTAGAGACCTCCATTTAACGACAACACGACTACAACGTGATCGTATAGAAAAGCTAATTCAACACTACCATAGATACATAAGTAAGTTACTTAGCGCCCCTTTCTAATTCAGGACGCATTTATGTAAACCGTACTGCGCTATATTAATTTTCAGGCATGTCGAACGCGCAAATTCTCCCCCCCCACCCCACCCCCGGCAAAAAATTCTTCAGTCGCCGCCTAGGTTTTCCTTCCGGAACAAATTCAACAATACTCACGGTTTTTGGGCGTGCGGTGAGCTCTCTATACATATTACATTTACTCTATGCCACTACATATTTCACAAATCACTCTTCCCTATCGTATAAACATTTTACGTTCTCTCCTGTTTCCCATGGCTGGTGAGCTAATACCGGCATCCATATAGCCCAGCGCGCAGGGTGATGTGAAGAGACCTCGCACGTAGTTGATGCTATTAGATTATTAATTTCTGCAAAAATCAGCAGGAAAACCGCCATGTCATTGCCACGTCTTGAGGGATGAAATTTCGTGGGGCCGTGAATGAGAGGGCGAGCATAGACCGCTTTTCCGTGAGATGGGCTAAGTGTTTTGATTTGGCTCGCCGGTGGGCACGTGACTCTGGACCAGACGCCGCGGACTGTGGGACTCTTCTCTCTCGTCGGACGGCCGGCGCAGATGGCGAAATGCGATTCGCGTCGAGGAGCCCACGGAGAACCACGGGAGGCGCATTAGTCAAATGCGCCTCGGGGCATGCAAACAAGCAAAGGCGAAGTTAAACCGCGGGAGAGGCGGGCGGGTCGTCTCCTGTGTTTGGCCGCA
Organism: Ceriagrion tenellum; assembly: GCA_963169105.1. NCBI lineage: Eukaryota > Metazoa > Arthropoda > Insecta > Odonata > Coenagrionidae > Ceriagrion > Ceriagrion tenellum. The sequence goes on from OY720643.1 coordinate 106,250,938, forward strand.
AAACGGCGCGGGATTGAAGCCGCCGAAGAATTAGTGGTCGTTCGGCTTTCGGCGCCAAACTAAATTTAGGCGGCAAAGGGGACAAGCCAAACACACACCCACACACATACACGCACGTACGTATGAATCGGAACGGGAGAATATAGAGTGTGGGACAAGCCAAACACGTGTGGGTCGGCGTGGGAAAACAAGGCGCGTCTCGGAGTGGGCCGCTCTATTGCTCTCCCACGGCCCGCCCACGGGTGTCTGTCTCCCTGGCGATGCATGAAATGGAATCGGGAGCGAAAACACACGGAATGCGAGGCACGTAGCGGACGGCGCGAGAGAGAATTATGCGAATCTGCTTTGCTGCATCTCATAAAGCGAGCGACTACACTCTCGCAGAGAAGTATTTTCATTTCACCTTAATGGAGGATGGCAAACAGTATGATGCGAAAATTGTCATGGCTGCGCATGCTAATAAATGAAATTGGGAAACCATTCGATTTTCGAGCAGAAAATGATGAAATGGGTTGAAATTCCACATAATTACCTTTGATTCCACATGGTTTCTAGATCTCTTTATTCAAAGTGTAACGGGAAAGTCTACAGGCAGTTTTTCACGACACACTTAATTGCCCAATCTGATATTCATAGATGGATGTACATATGGATATGAAGATACTTTTGACAAATTGATTTTTGTGTCACGTAAAGCGGTGAATTGCTGAAATCATAGGCAGATGTATAAATGACAGCTGGGAAAATAGCTTCTCCTATGACTCTTAGCCCTCTCTGCATTCTTATAATTCCTGTATTTCATATTGTGCAATTTAGTGTCTCGGGTAAAACAGACTTGATACAGAAGAGAAGTCAAAAATGACGAGATGTCATGGAAAACTTTCAGGTATGAACGCTAAGATTCAATACTCGAGCATAAAATGATGAAATGGGTTGGACATCCACATAATCACACATATTCCACATGGTTTCCAGATCACTTTACTCAAAGTGTACCGGGAGAGTCTAACGGCCATTTTTCACGAGACACTTAATTGCCAATTCTGGTATATGTGTATGGATGTATATTTGGTAAGAATATAATTTTGACAAATTAATTTTTGTGTCATGTAAAGCGGTGAATTGCTGAAATCACAGGCAGATGTATAAATTTCAGATGAGAAAATAGCCTTTCATCTGACGCTTAGTCTGCGTTCTCGTAATTCCTTTACTTCATATTGTCAATTAAGTGTCTCGGGTAAAACGGACTTGATACAGAAAAGTAGAAGTAAAGAGTGAGATGAGGTCTTGGAAATGTTCAGGTATGATCGCTAGGATTCAATACCGAGAGAGAAAATTGAACGAACGAAGAGTTAGAGAACGAACATTATAGTAGTACTCCAAATTTATTTCAACTGGGATTCGATTTTGAGGAGGCGACCGACAGCAAAGGTCATTTGCGCCAAAGAGGATAGTTAATTGAAGAAGAGTGGATAGAACACGGACAGTTGCAAAAGCCTACTCTTAACGAAAGGCGCCAAGGGGACCACGGTTTTAACGTCTCATCCGACAGATGGAGTACTGTACTTGAAGAGCCCTCCACAAGACGATCAAGTAGGGATCAGGTTCCATCTGAAAATTATCCGCCTCTGCTGGGATTAGAACCCTGGCCAACCGTAGGGAACGAATGGGATGGTTGGCGACAAACGCCAATCCGAGAAGTCAGATGAGAAGTGGGCAGAGTCAATAAAATACTTGCAAACGCTTATAATCCGGGCATTGTCCAGCTATCACAGAGTCTCAGTAGCTAGGTAACATGGGAAAGAAACCATGAAAGAAAGAGACTAATAGTTTTCAGGAGAGAGGGAAAAATCACGTGCAAGTGTTTCCGAAAGGGTGGGTGGGAGTGGTAGTTTACCGGAGTACGGGGATGAGCCTGGCTGAGGGTTTGGGGAGAAAAAAAAGGAGACGTAAATTATCGGCAGGAGTCCAAACTTGGGATTGAAAACCAAGGAGGGCCGACGCAAAGTAAATAAAGGCGAGGGAAGGAAGAGAAAGAGCGAGAGAGAGAGAGGGAACAGAAAAAATAGGCGGAGGCAGAAGAGAGAGAGAGAGAGAGAAAGAAGAAACCGGGGCAAGTGACATCGGGAGTGAGGAGACGTCTGACGAAATAGTTGAGGGTGACATGATGAAGATGGATTAGCGCACGCAACAAACAAAAGCCGTCTCCAGGGGCGGGATGGGATATAGCAATAAGGGCCATGCACGCAAAGGGGGAAGCCTCGAGCTTTTCTTCTTTCGGAAGGGGGGGAAGTATGAGGTTTCCACGCTTGCTGCAGGGGGAGGATGAATGGAAAGGGTTGGTTCTGAGTTTGCCGTAAGGGGGGGCGAGATCAGGGGTGCACTCTGTGAGCTGTCTTATGTTCCACTTCCAACTATCTCCGATATAATGAGCACATATGTCCATAACTAAAATGTGTATCCTATTATAGAATTGTATGTATTGTATAAATCAACCAAATACATGAAGTAATCAATGAGGATTTAGAAGCCACCAGCTTGGATATAGAAGGGAAGGCCATTGAAGTCTGCAGTGAGTATAAATACTTAGGAGGCTTAGGAATAATGATTGGAAACAAGGGACAGAGTAAGAAAGAAATAACAAAGAGGATAAATAAAAAAAGTTAGCAATAAATAAACTAAAAAGTATATTATGGTCTAAAGATATTCAAATGAAGACAAGTACCGAAAATATCAAACAATTATTCAAAGCATACTTCTCTATTAATCAACAACGTGGGAAAGGATCCAAAGGCTAAGACAGAGACTGGAGGCCGTAGAAATGATCTTTTCAGGAGAAGCGGCGGCATATCAAGATTAGAAAGGATTACCAATGAAAACAAACGGGCTAGAATTAATACGGAAAAAAGCCACCGAAGAAATAGAGAGTTGATGGTTGAAATGGTGTGGCCACGTATAAATGATGGAGGAAAAACGATGGCCAAAAAAATGCAGAGCTAGCAACCGCAAGGTTGGAGGAAAAGGGGACGACCACTAAAAGATTGGATGAAGCAGATCACTCAAGATATGGAAAAGAGGCAATTGGGACCCGAAGAATGGAAGAATAGAGAAGCTTGGAGAAGAGGAAGCGAGAGACGGCCAACAGCTGTTTAAAAATCGCTTATATATATGTTTTAAACAATGATCTGAGAAATTAGAGTTTGTTTCTTATTACTTTCCGATTGATATCATATTTTCCAATTTGTATCATGTGTTAATTATCTGCGGCTGTGAAATTTTTGTTTTTCATCACTGTGAGATGTTGGCCAGGTATATATATTTTATTTTTTAACTTGAAAGCAGAATTTGATATGTATATTTTGTTTTGCTCTCATGGGGAAACCCAGAGCATAATAAATCATTCAATGCACATTGAAAGATCACAAAAAGACAATCGACTTGTGATAAGTTTTTGCAGGCTTTCCTTAATTAATCAGTAGCCGTAGGTATGATAACATTGATATGGTTTCGTGCACTGCATATTGGTGATAACTCATCCCTAAGCCACGTTCATTTGAAGTGGCTTTCGTGGCGTTATGCAAATGTTATACTTGCAATGCCGGCCCAGAAGAGTACCTCAACAAATGGGCTTTCTCCTCATTCCACTAACCTTTTGGATTCTTCGAGAGAGATGACGAATCGAATTTTAAAAATTTTTGATCCATAGAAAATAATATTTTGTATCATCTCATCATTGAAGTTTTTCAACGTTAAGTGAGAAATTAACCCAACATCATCACACGTGAGGTTCATACTTCCAAATAGTGCTGTTTAAATATACAGATTTGATTTTGAAAAAAAAATGAAATGCAAGCAATTTTTTCACGATCGTGTTATTTAAACAAAGACCACCGTCATTTATTCTTCGGTCAAATATTATCTTTCACTACTAATTTGCTAGTATAAATTGTCATGTCAGATTATCAGTTTTTCTGAGTCAAAGTAATATTTCCTGCGGTGCATACTAGTGTTGTATTTTATTTGAAGAGTTTAACACATTACGTTTTGATGCGGTAGCCGGCTAATTAGTGGTTAAAATTTTCGTGAAATAACATAAATCTGAGAAGAAAAAGTTTTTCTCAGTGTATCATAGTTTTACTGTCAATGTAATGAACCAACGCGAGCATCAGAAATACTCAAGGAGTTGGTTTTGTCCATTATATTTGCTTGCGCTGCAGTATGACAGGAGTCGACGGGACGGGCTATGTCGCCTTCCCCCGGCTGAACGGCCTTTCCTCTGTGGGACCGGTATCCGCGCAGCGCCGTCCAGTTTGACAACGCGGCATCGATTGCAATTATTAATATTAACAAAATGACAACATTTTTACAGATTTGAAAATTTTCAAATAAATTAAAAAGTTTAACTGTGCCTTTAATTTTTTGATTCCGTGCAAATTGTGGGACTTGATAATGCTTAAACATTTTCATTCATTAACAACAAAAGATGCGTTATAAAAATTTAAGCTTGTCATTTTCTATATCTTTATTGATTCTTGCAACTTTTCGTGGAAAGTCAATGCTGTAGATCACGTAATTTTCCCTAGACTGAATTACAAAATTCATGAAGTTGACAAAACTGCTAAATTTAGGGTGCGCGGTGTCGATCATTGCATTAAGGTCTCCATTTTTGACTTAATCATATAATTGAAAATAATGCTGAAATTACAATAATATATTCTTTAAATTGGTGTATAATGTATTGCACTAGCATTTACAGGAATCAATATACACATTTTCAAAATACAGCGGCATATCATTTTGACGCCGACAGTAATGTCAGTGGTCGTGTTTACTGGATACCATCATTTTCGTCAACTACCTAATAATTTTGGATGGATCATAAAAATACAATTTGACTAATGGTAATAGTTGTCCTTGTCGATAATATCGACTACACGTTTATATTGGCAATCAATAATAATGTCACGTTGTTCTAAATCTCCATCACGACCTAAGAAATAAATAGAGCGAAAGAAATATGGATAGCACGAAAGAAAAAGGGACTTTCGACGTAATGTCGCCAGGTCTAAAGTCCTCCCCTACAAGAAGTTGAATCAGGAGGAGGGAGTGGAGGGATAAGAAAGGGGGTTTTTAAGTGCTCGCTCCCCGAGAAGTGAGACACCAGGAAGAAATGGAAGGGGTGTTTCACGAAGAGAAAAAAACAACCCCTCCTTGCTCTAACACCGACAACTCCTTCCTCCTCCCCTTCCCTCATACTTGCTTGCCCTTGCATCTCCCAGCGAAGCTCCTCCTTCAAGTAAGAAAGATGGCGGATGTGTGCGAGTCAGACAAGTGGATCTCTAAATTTGGAACGAAAGACTAATGGCGGGAGGGCGGTGGTCTCGGCAGTGGGGGGGAGAGGATAGGGGGAAGAAGGAATGGATGCTGGGAAAGGGGGCGGTAATTGTCGGGGCTGGGATCTGAGAGTAAGGGGAGCCCTTTCGGAGCCCGATGACTCGACAGAATTAGCCGAGGGCTTGGATTAATATCCCCACACCCCGCGCGAAATATGAAGAACCGATAAATATGACGAAGCAGGGACAGTGCAAAACTTTCAGGAATTGATGATGCCGGAAATCTTCCTCTTACAGCATCAACCCTTATCCCCAAGTTAACTTTAACCCCCCCGCCTCCCTTACTGTTCCATAACGAGGCTTACCTCCCCACCAGTACACCTACAAGGAATGATTGCATTCGTCTTCAAACTCTGGAGTTCAGTCTCCAATGAGAACGAAGAAACGCCAGCGTAGCCCGCCTTGGAATAGAGAGGGGTTCAGCCTCTTAAGGAGGAGAGGGCGAGGCCAAGAAATGTTTTAGAGCTGATTAAGTTTTTAACGGATTCTCCTCTCCAAGTGAGATTGACCTCGTGGAAAATAAGGATTTATACTAGAGGGGCGCCCTCTCCTCCCTTCGGTGGGAGGATTTCAAAGCCAAATGATGTCACTTGTGTTTACCGAAGACATTAGGCAAGCCTTTCAGCGGGATTGTCTGCTGCAAATTACCGAGGGAATTCTCTGCGACGAAGAAGGAAATATCGGGAAAGAGGGCGTGAGGCTAAATTGTTTGCTTTATTTTTTTTACGCCAAGGGAATAACATGGGAGGAATCTCTGACGTGTCTCTACTAGACTATCTCCCCCTTAGATCTTAATGAGTAAGCACCATTGCATTAGGCTAATTTAAAGTTCAGCCATCCATTCTGGAGGCAATGCTAAAGCTTCTGACATTTAGCTCGGGGGACTCCGACCGAAAATGAATGGCCCATCGCAGTACATGATGCACGAAGGAAATTAGCAAATGATAAATACATCCCGGATAATTAATAGCAAAATCATGCATATAGGGATGGTAAATATTTTATTACTGACGGTGATTGCAAGCTGATGGACTAGAGAGTATGCCATCACATGGATGTGTAATTAAATGACGAATCGTAATTCAAAAAATATGTTGGGCTCGGAAACAAATTGCCAATATGTGTCCAAATTACTGAAAGGAAAGTTACGTTAACATTCAAATTTTATTTTATTCATTTTACAATAAATAAATTCAAGAAAATATTGGCCAAAAATACTCAAGGTATATATGTGAGAGTGTTTAAAATTTCAGAGTAAATTTGTAAATATAGTGCTACAGCAACGGACGTCTATGAAGGGAGAATTGGCCGCGTAAAAAGCATAGATGAGGGTCGAATTACTGAACACATATACGATAATAGAGTAAATGATGCAATGACTCTTGAGAGGAAGAATATAAGGACTCTAAAAAAGCGAAGAGAGTGTAGGAAGCACTTCATGAGTGTTATAGAATCAATGATTTATACTGATTGAGCGTAGTGGCGAAAATTTTACAGAGGGAGACAGCTTTCTAGCGATAGCGGAAATATTTCAAGTCATGGACTTTTGCCAATCCAGAAAGGGAATAGACTGATGGGTATATCTGCATGTACCTATGTACATAAGCGATGATTTAGCTCCACCATGAATGTCAGTATTTATATTGGCAATGCAACAACAGGAGCTGCTTCGCTGATCATATATTCTTTACTGACAGACCTTAATTACTTACAGAAAAAGATGAAAAACGCTGTCACTTAACTGGCACGTAACAATCAGCCGTTCAAAAGAATATTGATTAAAGTGTTCCATATTTTGAACAATAATACTCAGTTGCTGAACTAAACTGTAGATTCAAGACAGGAATATGGATATTAGGTTACAATTATCAAATTAATCATAATCTGTCAAGTCTAGACCACCTCTCTGAAATAGGAGAGGAATTCTTCTAGTGTTCTTCGTTCGGACACGGGAGAGGAAATTCTGTGAAAAGCAAAGGACATATCAATGCTATGGATTCGAATTATAGAGAAAAAGTGGGAAATGTCTGGAATTTAGCGTGGGCTGGTATGTGTATCTCCAACTTTCATCTGATTGGATTATTTCCTGGGGAATATAACGTGCGTGGGAACAGGAAAAGATGAATACTAATCAGAATTTCAAGATGACATTTTTCCGCGTACGTTTCGATGTATCATATGGAAGCGGATATGAAAGGCAAGGTGAAGTTTTATAAGAAACATCATGCAAAATATAATACGTGGTGAAGGAATGGAACGGGAATGAGGGATGAAAAATTCTTTGCTGAAAGGTTGATTGGAAATGAAGATGGGACACATTTTGTGTCCTTCGCGGCGATTCGGCAAAATTCTGGACTTGGATCCTGCGATGCGAAATTCTCGCGCACCACGCTTAAGGCCAGAAGTTCGAGCCTCGATGGCATAAGTTTTACTTCATAAGTTACAGTTGCATCTGGTACTGTTTTTCGAGTAACTCAATCAAAGGCTGAGGAGGCATTTAAAAGAATGAATAAAAAAGTTTTCAAAGGTTTTAGGAGTGTTGATTGATTAAATGAATACCCTGGGAAATATTACTGGCATCTATCCAAATTTATTGACACCCTCAGAGCTAAAAATCATAAATATATACAAAATCGTGATATTATGGGAGCCATTGTTGGTTCCAACACATACATAATTGCCAAAAATATTCCGAATTCCTTCGCTCGATATAGAGCATGTGAAATAAAAGTTTAAGAAGCAGCATACTGCAGAAAACAAACTGTTTTAGTAACAAAATATCTTGTTTACCAGGCAACGACAATGGAAAAAATTGACAACACAAAACAATAGCAACAATTAAATTAGAGTAAGGCATAATTTTTTGCTAATAAAAACAAAAAATGACAAAAATATAATTGCCTACGAGAAAAGGAAAGAGATGAAAATAAATTTTAACGAGTTCCAACTAACAATGCCTATAAGTACATGGTTATACTTATATTTATTTCGCTATGATTGCAAATGTCACTTATTTTGCTGTAAGTAAAGTTGCAGCGAAAGTTGTTTTTTCAATCTGAAATTGACCAAAACTCCCAAACAATAATAGGCTTCAAAGGACGAAAAAAAGAAGAGAGCCTAATGTAATAAACATAATATTAATATATTCACCTTCAATCGATCAATCGTTTCTCTGTTTCCACGTGGAATTAAAACCCTGCATGATTCGTCGTCCCACGCCGCCACGGTAGACTGAACGCGAAATAAATGGCTCGCAAAAATCCACGAAGGTGAGCCAAGTGCACTTCCTCCGACCATTGAGGAATGAGACACATCAAATCCAATATCCTAGGAATGAAAAGAGCGATTCGGACGGCCGAGTGGAGTCCGCATATTTCCCGGTCCTTTTTACCGGCCGTCACCCTGCATTCCACCCGCGGGAATTTTCGCCGGAGGAGATGCCTTGGAAGCGAAACGGAAGGTCTCGCGTGAATGGGGGGAGGTCGGCATGAAGTGGGCAGCCAGACAATTAATTTCAAGAAGTATTTCCTCGCCTCCGGTGGAGGGGGAACTACCGAGAGGGAGGAAAATCAAAAAGAGAAAAGGTATGGGCGCCAAAGAGATGATTCGAGGAAAACGCCAACGCTTTTTATTCTGGCCTCGATTTCAGCGGCCGCGTCATGCCTCAATCTACTACCAGTCTAATAAGTCTATCTACATCTTCAGTATTGAAATAAAAACTTGTACACCTTTACAATTAATTGACAACCGACCATGATTTCCGCATGTTATGCCATTATCAGGGCATATTTCTTATGTGCCGTTCCTTATGCCATCATCAGGGTCATATTTCTTATGTCTATCAAAGATGACCGGCTCCATTAAGGTGATTAAAACAACTTTTATTTAGTTAGAGATTAACGTGAAACTCTGCATACCTGCGAGTTCTCATTAGTGAATTACTGAAAATTCTGTAGGAGAAGACAAACATATCACCGAAACGACTAAAATTTATTTCAAAAGTCAATGGTAGATAAGGAATCAATGTGCCTTTCTTATTTTTTTATAAAATCAACACGTGGAAAATGATAAACAATATATTATGTTTAAATGTTGAAGATTTCTTTGTGTACAAGATTTATAGCGAAGCTGGAACAGAGAGAGAAGTTACTCAGTGTTTTCCTAATGATGCGAATATTTGGAAAATGCAAACGCCGGTGCCATGTACCAGTTTGTGGAGAACGTATACGGGAGCTCACTCGCCATCTATTTTCGCGCATCAGAATCACTTTGCCTACAAACTTAGTCATACATACGTACACATAGCCTTTTATAAGAATGATATCTGACAAACGCGCTTCATATTGTATCTTATCGATTTTGTGCTTTGGAATTGTAATACTATTTGAACTCGTAGCTTTTAGGCACATGACTTAAATTTGCAATTATTGGGTTACATACGAAAAGAAAATTTTCTACTCTCGAATAATTAAATTTTATACTATCATCATGGTTTACAGCAAATAACAAGGCATCACGTTGATTCGAAAAAAAATATTTAACTGGAATTCGCGCCTACTTTGCGAATTCTATGTTGAAAACTGACGTCATAGTATGCTACAAGTAAAGGGAAAAACGTAAACTAAAATCCTTTAGCCATTGCCTTGACCGCATGTATAGCGAGACCTATTGCAAAAACAGAAGTACCTACATAGTATATTATACGTGTTGGAATAATCTTTTCCCTTCACTTGAAATATTATCAGGATATGCACAAGTCATCCTGTCAACACCCATTATCTCCCTAGCCACCTTAAAAGGCAATGCATTTTGGCTTAGCACCATGGAAATCCTCTACTTCATACAATATATACTCGTGTCTTCTAAATACCCACTCTGTTTTTTCCTGCATGCTTGTGAAATTGGTTTTGAAAATATGACTGACCCATCTCGACCGTGAGTATGAAAAGAAAAACGTTAAATTCTGACTTTCGCGTATGATTGTTTTTCAAAATCCTTTTAAAATAATTTTTGCCAACTATAACATGGTTATATGTTTAACACGGAATTCTGTTAAAATTTCACTTAAGCAAATAATATATTTCGTAGAAAAATACTATGAGAGAATAAGGAGTATTTTTTACAGCTTTTAGTGGGGTTAGGTTGGAGCCAGTGGAGACTTGGAGGCTACACGATATAGTTTGATTACTTGAGGAATTCAGAACATGTGTATTTCAGTGCGTCAGAGGATATCATTTTGAAGCCAAACTACATTTTTAGGTTTGAAAGAAGTGATGAAATAAGAAAAATACATTTACGAACCGACATTTACAAACCATTCGCTCTTTCCGCCTATCTTCAATAACATTCTCCTTCACACCTTTACAAAGTTGCAGTCCAACATCCCCGCCCAACACCCCGCGAGGCAGCTCGTAGGTTTTTGTGCATGTGTAGATGTACCGCAGCTGTCTAACTTCGATGAAATGCTAACGACAACATCCACCTATCGATAAAGCTCCATGCAGTGTACGCGCGTGATTGAATTTGGTCGATAAGTCCGGAAATTATCCCCGCGTCGCTAACTCCGCTTCGCCTCGATAATTGTTTTGGACCGTGGGTCGATATATTTGATTCGAGTGTGGCCCAGGTCGCGGGCGAGGTGAGGCGGTGTTTTCGAAGGGGGTGGGGGGAGGGGTTGGGCGTCGTGGGAGGGAGGAGGTGGACGAGAAAGCAGCCACTTCTACTCGCTAATTCCATTTCGTCGTCTCGCCCTCCACACTCTTTCCTCGATCTCACATTGTCTTTCTCGCTCCGTTCTCTCTCCCCCGCCCCAACACCGACATTCCAGCCCCTCTACCCACCCCACTCCACTGCCCCTCCCCCTTGGGCGTTCCCCGTTAATTCCGTCCCTTCGATAACAAACAATGCGGGGGTAAAAGGTGAGGGAGGGGTAAGAGGTGACCTCCCCCTTCTTGGCAGGGAACAAAAACCCTTCACCCTGGCTCTATTCCGTCCCCTCCCCAATGCGACCTTCGACCTCCTTCCCCGCTACACCGTCAGCGCCAACTTCTCCGCTCCGAGTCTAATAAGAGGCGCAATTACCCACGCTCTTCCCCCTCCATCACCCACGCCATCGACCTTACCAAGTCCTCTTGCCCTTCCACCGCTACGACGCACGGAGATCCCAGGACACCATCTCTTAGTCAAATCCGGTGAGCGCCCGTGTGATACATATGACATGGGTTGAACAGACTTGAAGTAGTTTGAGCGATATGGTTCCATAATCATAATGGGGACCATACTCAATTTTTCGATATTTTTATAGTATTCTACCGGTTTAGGCAGGTTTTTTAAAATGAATAATGTCAGAATATCTCATCTCCAGAATATTTTTGAATGCCAAAGAATATTCTCTTGGTTTTCTACACTTTCCAGGGCCTATCTATCTGTATTTTATCCTTTTTCGCCTCAGCATTCGATCTGCCCTTCTTCACCCTGTCTATGAAACCTATTATCTTTCTTCCTCCTCCTTCTATCACACTGTACAGCAACCCATCGCCCGTTATAATACCCTTCAGCCATCTACCCTGCCTATCCCGGATTTCATTCAAAAGTTTCCTTTCCTCGCCCACCATCTCAAGAACTTCCTCGTTAGTCTTCCTCTTCATCCACCTCACCTTCTTCATCCTTCGTCACGCCCACATCTCAAATGCCTGTAGCCTATCTCGTCCTCCTTTCTGAGGGTCCACGTTTCTGCTCAATACAACGCTACACTCCATATTCGAATAATGTGTTTTCATTTGACAAGCTGTAGGGCTGATGAATTAAATATTGCATTATTAATGGTGCAGTTATATATTTTTATATGAAAGACATTGTAAAACATTAAATTAAAATATCTCCATAAGTTTTTAACTTGACTAATTTTTTCGCACAGTGCTTTAGAAACTCCTTCAAAACGGAAGGTTATATGTGATCCCGAAGAATGTACTGCGGTGATAAAATGATCATTTTTCAAAAATATTCAAGGAAGCATAAGAACTACATACTATACATTTTTTTGACGAGATTCAGGTGTTAGGAATTCCAAATTTTTTAAATAAGCCCTCTCTGTAGTGAATACACGTACCATCTCCCATGTACAAGAACTGGAATCTTTCGTAAAATATCTCGGAAAGTAGAGTGGTTAGGGGTTAAATTTTTGGTGTCGTGGTAAGGGTGAGATATTTTTCTTTAAAACGAGACCAAATTTCTTGGGGAAATAAAATTTCACTCAAACTACCTTAAGGTGAGGCATCATAGTCGTACGACCGGTCGAATTTTTTGTTTTTAAGGTCACAAAGAGGGAAGCAGTACTCTTCGGAGTCAACTTAATTAACATTTTTATTACTTCCTAGAGAGCACGTTCTTTTTTGTCAAGATTAGGCGCAAGAGATCGTTTCCAGAACTTAGCGCTTTAAACTTACTAAGTATTGATGCCTGATACATAATTTTATATCACATTATGACTGAAATTTTACCGGTTTGCTAATCCAACCACGCGGAAATTGGGACAAGTTGTAGCGTAAGTAAATATTAGATCCTTGAGGGTAAATTTTTATAGAATCTATTCTGAAAAGGTGTTGCTATAGTTTCAAATAAGTTAGGTCTTGCGAAAGCACCTACCAATAAGTAGGTTTAACAAAATATTACAGAAGTTGAAAGATGAGGTTTCGAAAACAAGCGTGTGCTTCATAGTTCATACGGCAGTGCTCCACCCACCCTCCAAAGTTCTCGGTATAAACAGACTCTGGGCGAACAAACGTTAAACAAAAAAAATCAATTACCAGTGAATAACCGATGGATCTCTTTTTAGAGTTTTATAAATATACGTGTGCACAATAGAAGTGTATTTCAGATTTAGTAAAACATTTTCCTACGCCTTTCACGGTTATGTTCATTTTCATACAATACCAATAATAATAATAACTATATGCTCTATGCAGATGATCTGCAAATTTATATTCACTGTTCTGCTGATGAACTTCCATTTTTCATTGAAATAATTAACAGTGATATTCCCTCCATCAGCCATTGGGCTAATATCAACTGCTTACAACTAAACCCCATAAAAACTCAAGCAGTCATTTTCGGAAATTCAAGACTTTTGAATAGCATCGATCATGATAGTCTTCCGCCTATTCGTGTTCACACGAGCATTGTTAAATTAAAAGAAACCGTTCGATACCTTGGCATCACTCTTTCCACCAACTTAAAATGGGATCAGCATGTATTGGAAATGTGTAACAAGGGAAATAAAATTCTCTATTTACTGAAGCTTCAAAAGAAAAATTTACCTGTTCACACAAGAATTTCACTTGTAACCTCACTGATTTTTCCAATTATCGATTATTGTATACTAGTGTATATCGATTTAACAAATGTTCTCGAAATACGTATCCAGCGATTAATTAACAGCTGCCTTAGATTTATATTCGATCTTCGCAGAGATGACCATGTTTCTGATTACTTTGCTGCCTTGAAGTGGCTGCCTCTTGGCTCCCGAAGGAACTACTTCCTGGGGTGTTTCCTGTTCTCCCTCTTTCATACTCATATGCCTGAATACCTCTACAAGCTATTTACCCTCAGAACTACTGTTTCCGTCAGAAGAACTCGGGCAGACCTAAACCTTCTCCACATACCCCTAGCCCGTACCAACCAATACCTAAATTCCTTCCCGATTATAGCATCCAAGTGTTGGAATTCATTACCCCCCTCAATAAAATGCTCCTCCACTCCGGAATCTTTTAAGAGGAAATTGTTCGAATATTTAAAACAGTAACACTGTTGTTTTGAAATGTAAGAATCTTTGTGTTGATTAATTTCATTTTTGTTAGAACCTTTGTTTTCAATTGCTCTTGTGTTTATGCTATGCTTATTTCATAATTATTGTATTTTGAGCAGAATGTTTTCTGTACTTATGTTTTTTTTCTTTTTTGCTCTTATGGGTTTCCCAGAGCATCAATAAACCATTCATTCATTCGTTCAATAATAAACAAAGATAGTTTCCATAATAGCAACTGAAAGCTAAAATGCAATCTGCTAAAGTTGTAAGACGGCCCTGATATTTCATATTTTTTATGGGAAGAAAGAAATTTCCGTATTGATGGGTTTTCTGGACGGTTCGAAACTTATTGAGATGCATGTTTGTATTCCACTAATTTCTGTTTAGTTTGTTTATAAAAACGTTCATTTTTCTTTGTATGTTATTATATTAATTTTTTTAATCTCTTCAAATCGTGTATCTTATGTTGCGAGGCTAAGTCCTGTTTATTAATTACAGGTGCCAGAGAGGTAATCGATGTCACCACGCAGGCATCCTCCGTTGGCATCCTACATAAAGCTCTGTCGTCCTATCCTGTATAGGCTCATCTATGTAAATTAGAGGTGTGAAATGCTGTTAGTATTTCGTAATATGTACTCTGTTTTTGTACTTTGTAACATTCTGGAACAATAAATTTCAGATTTAGTAAATTTAAATAAGATGCTGAAATCTTAATGACGGCATATCAATGAATTACAACATTTCATCATCTTTTCTTCGTGGATTAGGTAGTATTGTCTGTTCCGGCAACCATTTTAATCTCAGACGTCCACCACGTCGTTGTCCTCTAGCCTTTTACTCCCCGGAAATTCTGGAAAGGCGGCCCTAGTGTATTCTTCCTACATGTTCGCACCGTTTCATTTTGTATTCATGTATTTAATTTTATTATTAAAAATGTTTACGACTTTACTAATGATTTCATTGCGGATTACATTTTGTAAAGTGAAAGCTGTCTTTGTTATCAGGAAATTCATTTCAGCTGATTCAATTTTATTTCCGTTCCTCCATGAGGGTACCCACTTCTCACTCCAATGCTGATGGTATTGGTACTGTCTACGTTTTTTAAAATTTGAATTTATTTTCATTTCTTGCGTTATATTTTCGAGTTTTTTGGAATTTTCCGCTGTTGACGAGGCGAATTTTATTGTTACCGCTCTTATCTCAATAAAATTTGCATATCCCATTAGATAAAAACGTTTGCTAATATTAGTTTCATTGGGCGAACTTGGGCTTGAAAAATATGTTTTTATTAAACATTTGCACCTTACATCAATTTCGCTTGTGATAGAAAATAACGGCCTTGTGATCGTTAACGGATATCACTTCTCAGCTCTGCAAAACGCCCGTATTCCTTGACTCAATTTTTCAACGAGGGAATTTTTTTTTTCAGAAGAATGCTTCGATCTCACTACTGTAGGGTTCCTTCGTTTACAAAACTTTGCCAGATCAATTGAACCAACTACCCCAAAAATATTGATAGAGCGACCCTCTGGAATTTGTAGAGGCTATTGTTACAACCGAAGCACATCACTATCTGAAAGATACGAGCAAAACGGGATAGTGGAGCGTATCAACTGACACTTTCTCAGTCGTTCGGTTTCGGGCCATTACCGACATGAAGTAAAGATGCTATTCCAAAGGTAAAAGGAGCATCACGGTGCTGCGGTGACGCAGACGAGTCGCTCAGATGTGATGATGGCAACTTGGGGAGCCTCAGGAGATCGCACGGAAGATGGAGCGAACGACGAAGGTGACAAATGACTAGATTCCGCGCGGGGTTAGGAGGAAATGGAAAAAGGTCTGGGGAGAATAAATCCATAGGAAGAGTTCCGAGCTCATAAAACTTCGATGGGTCCGAGAGAGAGGGAAGAGGACGGACACTACGGAAAAAGGAATGGCATATTTGCAATAACAGAAGTGAAAAATACGGCATCACCACGTTTACAAATAGAGTAAGTCCTCGATTTACGTGGGAAATGCTCGTTGAAGAAGGGCGACGAAAGTCGAAAAGACGTAAAACGGATCCAGGCATTCGTGATCACTTTAATCCCGTGATTAATCAGGGCGTTAATTTCCAAATTCATTTTTGGGCTTCATCCAAGGAAAACTAGATATTTCAGATAGGATGATTGTTCCAGTTATAAAACAACACAAGCATATGCACATACGGTCTATTCAATTATCATTGAAGAGGGAAAAATTTTCCGACGACACTTGTCAGCATGGACGTAACATCGAATCAGACGTAAATCGAAACGACGCATACCGAGGACTTACTGTATAAGTACGCTCTGGTTAGGCCACACCTCGAATATTCCGCGAGCATTTGGGACCTTGGACAGATAGATTTAACCAAAAAAATTATTAAAATTCAAAGGAAAGCAGCGCGCATTAAAAACTGCTACGAGCGTACACATAGTGTCTCTCAATTTTTAGAGGAATTAAGGTGGGAGCCCCTAGAGACTCGGAGGCTACACGCTGGGCTTAGGTTGCTTGATAAATTCAGAACAGATATTTTTCAGAGCGACACAGAGGATAATATCATGACGCCTCACTACATCACTAGGTCTGACAGAAGCGATAAAATAAGAGAGATACACTGCCGAACAGATAGGTACAAAAATCGTTCTTTCCGCAAACAATAAGCGACCACAATAAAAATTGAGCTCCACTAAATACACTCCTATAATACATGTCACCATTTCATCTCCCAAATAACTTACACCTTTATACGGCTGGTTATCTAACACCCCCTCCCACACGCCGATGCGGCGGCTCGTAGGATATTATGTAGATGTATGAACTTACAAGAAATGCTGAAGATAAAGCACTAATTGAGTTCCTTTGATTATTGCCCAATAGTACATGAATAAAAACTATCAGAAGGAAAGGATTATTGGCAATTTTGAAAAAAAAAACTTACTCTGGCACAATGCATAATACAAAAGGAGGACATAAAATGAAAATGAAAATGGAATAGGAGGGTATATGCGTTTATTATCATGATAGTATATACATTCTACTCCAAATATTGTGATTCATTGCGACTTTTATGCGGAAACATGATCCGAAACTATTTATTTGATCACAAAAGCGATGGATTACAAATGGCTAAAATGTAGGCGCCAGAGAAAAACATGGTTTATAAAGACAATATTTGTTTCCATGGTTAACATTTGACTAGGATTTGGACATGAACACTCTTTCCTACCATTAAAATACGCTACTTGGATCACAATGGAAAAACATAAACCGCTTTCTCCCTTTGTTGATGCTAGAACTTTGACGTTTTTGTGCCGTGGCCATCCATTCAACGAGTTTATTTCCATTCATTTCATTCGCAAAACTTGAGTCGAATCCTTCTCTCAGAAATCACGTGTTTGAATCAGTAAAAAGGCTCTTCATTATCCAAAATCTGGTTAACTGTACGTAGATATATTTACTCAAAAATTTCATGAATATCTTTGTTCAAGAACAATTCACAATTTGTGCACTTAATTTTTGCTGAATGGTATTTGAGAGAATACCGTAGAATTTTTAAGAATAATTAGGGGACAAGTTTGTGCTGAACTGCTGTCGTGTAACGTGCATTGAAAAGTTGAGGGAACATTACCATAATGTACTGATTCGAAAAAGGGAAATCTGATGCACTCTTCCACTTACTACCCGGAGGACACCACGGAAGTATTACTCGTTAAAAAAAAATCACATGAATTCTTCCACGTTAATCGCAAAAACACTCTTGGCTGTATCGTCTCGTCTAGGACGGGAAAGGGAAGGGTGCCCTATCTGTTCTGATTCTCTCCACTTCCCTCTCAATTAAACCCACAACGCATTCCGGCGAACACTAAGCACACAGTCCTCGCCATTTTCCCATCTCGTCCGCTCCAGTCAGTTCTTCCTCCCTCCCTCTGTTCCATTTTCCCCATTCCCAACCCCTCGCCTTAAAACCCTGTCATCCCCACTAGGGAACTTGCATCCCCCTGCTCCACCCGCCCACTCCTACTCCCCTCCCCCTCTCCCTCCCACCATCATCTCATCCCTTTTGCCTCCTCCACGCCCGAGCAAACTCGTCTTTCCCACTTATTTCTCAATTATTCGAGTTAATGTCTTCCCTCCAGCCCTCAAAAGACCTTTTCTACTTCCATCTCTCCCTTCATCAGCCTCTCCTCCCATCTCCCTCTCGCTCTCAACTTCCATTATTTCTCTCTTCCCTTATTTATTCCGCATCTTTACGCTCACTTACCGTCCCTCCACGCGAGAGACAATTTATGATCTCACCGCTTTGATTTTTTCCGTCCTCTCGCATTAAAAAAATGCATTTATTATGCTGGGCTCCCCGAAGGGATTACTACAAAGTCTGACGCGTACTTTCAGGGAGATGGAGGGAGTGAGAGGGGAAAACGATACATTTCATGTAAAATGCATTTAACTGGAGGCATGAATCTCGGAATGGCTCCCGGAATTCGTTTGATAAAGATTTGCTTCGCACTTCCCACCTTGTATGCCTTCTTCCATGCCGTACGTCGCTTGTCTCAACACAGGTTCTTAGAACGCAAACCATTTTTTAGTGTTTTTGACTTGAAAGAATATTTTATATTGTAGTTACGTTTCATTTTAATCCACGAGAGCTTCTCTGCGGGTCTGATGTGGTAGCAAATTGTCCGAGGCAAAAAGGAGCATTTAAACTACTGGGATGAGACGGATTAAACAGTGTGTGCAAGATGTCATCATGCTGTAACCTGATAACCAAAATTTTCACCATAATAATTCCTGTAGTTCTACCAATGCTTGCCTTTGTTCAGTTTGGCCAAGTGGACGCATTAGCAGGAACAAAGCAAGAATATTTACCTTATCCTGACAATTTAAGGGCAACTAAGTCTTGAAGCATGTATTAGTCGCTTAGAGGTACCCATTATTAGATAGAAGATAGAGGGTTAGATGGAAGATGGGACTTTCTAGTCCCAATCTCGCCTAATAAAGACGTTTTATTATTATTATTATTATTATTATTATTATTATTATTATTATTTCTGATATTACTTAATTTTTTCGCTAGGAGTAAGGATTATTGTTAACTTTATGGAATAAATAATATACATTAATGGTGAATTTTTAGAAGTAAATGCAAACTGGTTTTTAAGCGAGCTTTCTAAGGAAATAAGCGAAAAATATTAGACTTAGTGCGTCAATCCGTAAGCACTACGGTTAATCGCGGGGGACCAAGGATCGCCGCCCCGTCGCACCAACGATAAAACTTTAATCATTCACCATCACAGAAAGCGTCTTTCCCACAACATCAATAATTTGAACGCACCAACTACCACGTATACTCCCTTTAATTCGCATATGTGGTCGAACTCGCCTGTGTCTAACTCCCTCGTCTTGAGATGAAATCCTCTTCCTTGTTTGTCATTACCTAAAAAAAATCCTTTTCTCTTTCCATCGCTCTTCCCACCTTTTGTTCACCACTATTAATGCGTTACATTTTCTCGTATCCAAACACAAATTCGCTCTCTGCATTGGCTTTTCCACCACCCCACTGAGCATTTTCATGGAGTTCCACCTTCCAAGCTGCTTCCATTTCAATCCTATTGCATGCTTACTTCCGGGAATATAAATTCAATCTTTGAAGCAATGTCGGTTTAATTCCTTCCTCATCCTCTAAGTCTCCCCACTAGAGGACGAATTTCATACGCACTGCTTTTCGAAGCCCTCCGTTCCATATGTCGGCATAAGACCAACTAATTCAGCTACTTCCGAGCTACTGATTTTTCTACCACTATTAATTCATTTAATCATTACTCCATTTACTATTTACTTTTCATGTGGCCTGAAAAGTATAGGCCAATGAGTTTATCGACAATTACTAAGAATTTTAATAAAATATTCTACCGGTAAAGGTACGTTTTGTTGAAAGACAAATAACTCCCTTGTTATTATGTGTGGCCGTTACGGTGTGATTTCGGTGTTTTCTTTGCAATTTTTTTATACTTTATCAATCCCTGGACTCCTCTTTCGGTTTAGACGTTATTTTGGTGCGTTCCTAGAGCTTATTTTGACCTTTCCATCCCTGAATCCATCTTTTTGGCTTTGAACGTTGGTATTATTGTGCTCTTCGCATTTATTATTACCTTAGCCTTCCCTGGACTCTTCTTTGGAATTGGAGCAAGTGATTTTGGTATGTAATTTGCACTTTGACCCTTGCGATTCCCGGACTCTTGTTTTTAGCCTTGGTAGTATCCGTTTTATAATATTGCGACTTCACCTGCTTTGGACTATACTTTTGGTTTCGCCTTTTATAATTTGTCGACTCTGCCTGGATTTTGGACTCCAATCTTGACATCCTTTTGATTTCGCCTGGATTCGAGCTATTTTTTTCCTTTCCTGTTTTTTATCTGTTTAGCCTTGCCAGGCTTTTGGACTTACTTGCATCCTTACGATTAGTAAAAATAGATTTTTTTCGGCCCTCAGAAACGAATACTTGCAGGCATACTCAGCGAGAGATGTTTTTCCCTAGTAAAACAGGGGAGGTAACTTTGTTACTACTAAAAGCGCGAAGAACTAGACATGACTGACGAAGGCTTCGTCAAGGCGCAGTCTGATAATTTTCTAGCTGTGGACGTTAATGTGTTGTTGGAGTTTCTACAATAAAGTGAGGATTTTGTCGGCCAAGAAATGCGTGGTGTGAAAGCAGTTTACAGTTAGGTTGTATTGGATCCAATTCAGCATATCATCTTCTATCTGTGAAGGAGTTTTGAAAAACCGATTTTAACAAAAAGATGCATCTACAACATCACCATAACTCAAGTATGAGAACTATCATTGAAAAGCAGTGCATAACAATAATAATAACTTTTATTTGCCCAGCAGACTGTGTTACAAAGTTTGCACACAATATAAGGCACGTCAGAATGTATAACTTATATCACGGAAATTATATACAGAATTAATATTACGGAAATAGACTTTAGTAATCCGTTGCATTTAAACTTCACTTTTTTGAACTTAAGATTGAATAAATCACAAAAAGCAAGCACTACATACGACATGAGCTTTTTAAGTAGGTATCTAAATTACTATCTTTGTTTTCTCACCACATCACTTGTCTGAAAACAACTACGTTTAGCTATACGCTATTAAAATCATTAAATTAATCAAAACCGCTGAAGGGTACTTACATTTAAATAAAACTTTCCTTAAAATGAATCTAACAACAGAAACTCACAGATTTGCCGGAGAGCGGCTTCTCTCTTCTTGCTGCTAAGCACCACATATTTCTTATTCCAGGATCTTTGGGCACATTAAAAACACTGTTTCAGGCATTCTAGAGCCTGTATTAGTGCATCTCGACACGAAGCAAAATTTATACCATTTACCCTTTCTTGGATTATTACCCTCCATCTTCCCTAGCGTCCCAGCACTGATTTCCGTGCGTCCCAGGCGAAGTATCAGAACATTGACGTCACTTCTTGCTGTCTATCGAGATGGAGGCAAAAGTTAGGACTTAAAATGTGCTAATTTTCAGCCGGGATATTTTACAATTAATCGTTCCCGGATAATTATGAGTGTATATTTTTTATTAATAGTTTTAACCGTGTATTCAGGCAGGCAAATAAAAAATTCTCATGCACGTACCCTATCGGGTTAGTAAAGTAAAAAGAGTAAAGGGGCATTGAACTTTTTGACCATGAGATACAGGTCTTTAACCAGCGGTTTTTGGAGTTTCAGGAATGTAGTATTACCCTGACAGCATCTTTAAAATACTATCAGGATAGCAATTCTCTCTCGAAATAGCAGTTCTCCACTCCTATATGATCCGCGCGCTGTATCAAACCCCCCATGTCTGGTGTCAATGAATTAAAAAGAACTCACAAGGAAGCAGAGAGCAGCCATAAATGGGTGTTTCGGAAAATTAGTGGAGAGTTTCCTCAGAATGGGATGCTCACTCAAATGGCTCGGAAGGAGATACACAGCGCTCAAACCAAACTGAGGATGCACCGAAATGGCGCGGAATTTCCTTGTTCGGGAGAATAACCCCCTGAAAGACAAGGGCTTCTCTCCCTGAATAGAAGATGGGGGCAGGCTTTAAACAACGGGCACACATTGAATAATCTGCTCGACTCGGCGAAGGAAAACGAGCTAATAGTCTGGAATAAAGGCGTTTATTCACCGAAGGACTTCACCATGTACTTACATCGGCCAAAACAAGTAGAGACGCTGCCACAAGACTGGAAAGAGGCGAAGCTTGTTCCACTTCTGAACGCTTTTTCATTAGCCTCTCCTGTCGGTTCGAGATACTGCCTGACGAACCCTATCCTCTCCGTGCGGGATGCATTCGACCTGCACCTAGCATCCTTCCGCGTAGTTCTCATCTATCTCAATCTATATAATTTTTTTCGCACTCTGTAAAGCCCTAGGCTAAGTAAGTGTGTACATATGAATAGAACATACATAATGCGCAAATAGTTTCAAGGTTTCGGTGATAAACTTCAAGAGATATCGTATTTTAATTGAAAGCTTCGTGAGTGGATTCAATTTCAAAAATCCGATCCTCAAATGCCGGCTTTGGGGGCTAATTGCAATGAATTTACTAAATAAAATATACAAAGGCTACCTTGGAACAAAAGTGCCGGGTTGGCGTTAGAAAATATCTATGTTGGGGACTTAGAGAGAACTGGAAATTTTGAACTAAGCCTTTACAAAATAAGTTCCATCTGATCACAGAATGTATATGTATACTTTTCTCGTTCACCTACTAAGCAACAACAACAGCGCAGTTAAATAACTACTTTCTTCTCCCTCGGCAATTCCCGCCCATGGTTAATCTCACTTTCTCTCACCACACATCTTATAATTCCCGTATAGACTCAAATCTCTCTTTTTCTCACTCTTTTTACTCCCTCTATGAGGATATGCAGTTTTTATGTATATACAATGTCTTTCTGCTCCTTGAAATTTTTTAACGATTTTAACAATTTTCAATAATTTTCAATTATGCATCTATGGTGGTAATTGGTGAGGTAAATTTTCCCAAATCTCGTAGGTGGAATAGATAATAATCCTAAAAATTCCATGCAACCCATTTTGCAGCCGTTAGTCTATATTATATACCAAGAAATCATCGTACATTAAGTCTCATAAATTGCAAAAAATCACCCATAGCTTTTTCCCACAATTTCAGCTGTCCGATCAATTCTGTTAGCAGTTATTTAGAAATGAATCTGTCAGCGAATAGTTGTAAGGTATTTACATCTACATCTACGAAATACCGTGCAAGCCATTACTAGGGTGTGTGGCACGGGGTGATTCAACACCAGGCGTGCAGCACACATCCCAGTTCAGGACAACGGTACGCAGTCAGACAAGAAGCTAGGAGAGTGATACGTAGAAGAGCATGCTACCATGTAGCACACTATTCAAGACAGAACTACTGGTAAATATTATTAATGCGACAGAAAAATAGCACTACATGGTACTAATTCATGCAATAGTATATCATGACGGAGATTGCACGCGAGGTTAGCATCTAAAAATCATGTTAGGAGAATTAGTACTACTAAAAAAAATCTATTCAACCAAGATATCATAGCAACATAGAGTTATCAGGATGAGTGGTTGGCAAAATATTCAAGAAAATCCCTTTTCTCAATGACAACACGGCTTGAGAACCACTGTGCTTCTCCCTGCTCTCCGCGAATTGAGCGCCTCCCGATGATTCCTTGTAGCGCATCTCAGTTGTCTGTCACAGGAGCTTCTTCGCATGAGGACCCTGTACTTAGAGCTACATTCCAACCCGAGAGTCTCTCGTTTCCACCGCAAGCACCGCTGACTACACATCGTAACCGAACACCTCGACTCACTCCCTCATCTCCCACCCTTCTGCGCACGCGCCACCCCCTTCCCCCGCTCTCTTTCTACCCCCCTCTCTCCCTCCCCATCGTCGCCCTTGCCACCCGCGCACCCAGTGGATAGCGCCTCTTTGAAGTTCGCAGTTCGATAGCGGATGTGATTCGACGACTTGTCCACCCGACACGGGCAGATGATCACAGCTTGACAGTGATTGAGGGGTCGGGATTTGAGAGGGTGGGCTCCAGAGTACTCGAGCCTCGCGCACGAGGGGTCGGGGTTGGAAACCCTACGGAGGCGGAATAATTCATCGGTAACCCGATCACTGCTTGGGAGTATTGAGGACAGCACTCCGTCCGCCGGGTCGGAAGTTGACGGGCGTTCCCCTTGACGTCTTTCGCTAAGAGCGGGCTCACACTGTAGACGGCGAATGCCTTCAGCTTTTCCGACGAACCGATTCGTTTGAATGTATTGAGTGTTCCACATATAGTTGGAAATATTGGCCTCAGGGAGAACACTGTTGCCAAACTTACGCTCTATGTGCTCACCTTCCGATGCGTAGGTGACCGTTTTCAACACCGCGCTCAATTAATTATGCTAATTTCTTTGAATGACGTTTGCATATTGGAAGACTCGAAGATTCACAGTAAGTCCGTAAATGGCAATAGTGCAAAGTTAAGCTTCCAATTATAATTGACAACATCTCACCTTTGACCTTATTCAGCTCTACACAGGCTCTAATATTTACATGTGATGCAGGAATATAGTAAATCCTATTATTGAATTACACAGTAATTGATGTGTGTGCCATTCATTCATGAAATAAAAGGGAATAAATGTTTCCTCCACCATTTCTATAGATTTTTAGAAACCATCAGTATAAAATTTTGCCGGTATTTTAGACAAAGATGTAAAATTTATTTTTGCTATTGCTACGATTCCAGGACAAATAATTTAGTACAGAACTGGAACTAACACTTCGTAGGACGCTGTACAGAGTTGCACACAAGGGCTTAGGCGAATGATTGACAGAGGACGAAGCCACGGCAGTGTTTCCACTCAATGATCCATGAGCAATACAAAGGCTTTGCCATATTTGAAATTATCGCGTCTTTGCATTCGATACGACCTCTCAATCGACAAATTTTTAGGCCATAAGTTTCCCTTCTCCATCATGACAAACGAATATCGTTGATATAGGTTTCCTCAAAAACCCAAGTTCTATCAAAATATTATAATTTCAATTTGACGGTTTCGGTGGAATCGTTGAGAGAGCAGTGTAGGTTTTTCGGGATCTCTTCTGAGTAGTATCATTTTCGTGGACAACATTTTTGGAAGCACAAAAGCTATCTTCTTCAGGTCTGAAGTGAATATGCAGGTTTTCATGCCAGCATTATATGAGGACTATTTTCCCCGCCAATTCAGTTGGGTGTGCTCTCATTGGTGTTATTTCCTTCTTCGTGAAAGCTCTTCCAAGAAGTGGATATGTTGTAACCATCTTCTATCCATACGTATTCCGTCGATTTTACATTTTTGATAGCCTCCTGATCTACCTCTACGAATTACCGTGCAAGCCAGTTTCAGAGTGTGTGGCACGGAGTGATTCCACATCAGATATGAAGTATTCTTCCTTGCTGAAATCTGAACCGCGTACTTTCCCCCCGGATGGCAGGTGCAGGCCAAAAGCAATTAGGATAACAGTGTACCGGCAGACCACAAACTAGGAGAGTGCTGCGTAGACGAACATGCTACCATGCAGTACACAACTTAAGATACAACTTCTGGTTATAATCAATGCGATATATAAAGAGTGCTATAAGGTACTAAGTCATGAAAGAGACATGTCATGCCTGAAATAGCATGCGAGGTTAATGGCTAATAATGATTTTAAGGTATGTAACTCAATTGCGAAAACCTATTTTACCAATTCAGGCTCAGAGTATCCTAGAGCGGATCTATCGCAACTGTTATGGCCCCTTATGGTACGTGGAAAGAAATACATTATAGGTTAGAAATATAGCTATAGTTAGGCATATTATGTCTTCACTTCAGACCAAAAGAAGGTACCTGTAATGCTACCGAAACTGTCGCCCTCGAAAATAGAACTACGTGGAAGAGAGCCTGAAATATCTGCACTGCCATCTCTACTTCAAGTCCCAGCAGACCTTCCGTTCTCACTAAGGGGAGGCCGGAGAACACTAAATACCCGTGGCCTGTCTAAACCCTTAATACCATTGACCCTTGCGCAGGGATGACCACTTTCCTCCTAATTAGGGTAAGGTAACACCACTTAATTTATTTAAAACTACATTTTTTCACGACCAAGATTCCCAATTAGGGAAATTAATTTTACAATGCCAGTATTTTTTTGTTCGCTGAAAAGATAACATCTTGGGACGAGGCGCCACGCGTAGTTTTTCTTCGAGGACAAGCCAATTTCGTGTCTCCCAACTCTCCGCTACGTTATCCCTTGAGTTTTATTACAACGCACCCCCGATAAGCCCTCCAATTACCGGATATCCTCCCATTATACAATCATAATTGGTCATTCCTCTGCAATCCGTTAAAGACTATCGATTTTGTCCCCGGATTAGTAAGTTACACAGGGACAAAAAGAAGAGAAAACAGCACGGGATATCATCTAGAAACAAGAAAAAGTCCCTTGCGGCAACTTACATCACTCTTGATTTATCAAGAACTCTTTGACAAAGACCTGTCAAAAATTCTAATGAGATCAAATTATTTTAATTAAAACCAAACGGCAGAAAATATAGCCCCAGCACCGAAGAATAAGAGCAAATAATTATTTTGCTTGTAATTAGCACACCATCAGACAAAAGAAAGGGTAAGAAAGAAAGAACTCCGGTAGAGATGGGACGATAAGCCTGTAAAACTCTTTTTATGTCCCTCTAAGAATTCAAGATTACGGTCGGTCGCAGCTAAACAACTAATCAGCGATATTTTTCTCACTTGAATCACGGGTGCAGATGCTGACTTCTTGTACGGAAAACGGAAATGTTATCTTGATGGGCGAGGGTACAAAACCAACCGTGTACTTGTACCTTTGCTAAAATAATTCAATATAAATTGGTCATTATGAGTCCCCTACTCTCGCTAATTGCAAGCTAATGAGTGCAAATCCAAGGTAGACTCAGGCAGAAAGATTGTGCGATAACCCTTCATTAAATTGTTGATTACCTTGGTCCATCATTAGCGAAACAAAAAATCCCTTGCGGCACGTTTAAGATGCATCGAGTAGCTCTAATAGCTAGGGCCAAACATTTCGCCGGCAAATGCATCATGAGCAGCCAGCATGGGAAGCAAGAATAAATGATAAACTTTCCCTGAATTAGGAGTTTTAGAGCAATGTTCTCGCTTTCTCTGTCGGAAAAAGGAACAATTTTAATAACATTACATGTGTTTGGTGCGTAATGTCATGATTTATTCGACACTATCCTATCAGATTAAAGACGTAGGCTACATTACGAGTTTCTCATCTTATTAAAAGCACAGACTTTGATAGTTTCACTACTTTCCGGACTAAGATGTCTTCCTGAACTCATGGATGGTAAAATAATGAAAGATGTGGATTGCATGAAACCAAATCAGTCTTTCTTTTAGGATTTAGGAAATAGAATTCATGGGAGTCATTATGATTTTACGATATGATAGAATTGGACTGATTTTTCACCTTCCATCAGGTTTCTGAAATATCCGCCACGAATTTCTTGATTTCGCTATCTATGCAGTGACTTCAAGTCTTTTTTCTTTTTATACAGGATAGTTCACATTTTAATAAATCTCATGCCTATCTTTGAATAGTAAAGGATAAATCATACAATCCATAAAAACGAAAATAGGGAAATAACTAACACAAACACATTAGTATATCACAAGCTATCCCGTCTACGCTTAGAGCCTTTCCATTTCTTTTAATGTTTTCACAGCTGCTATGACATCACTTTCACATACCCTAAATTCCTCTTGAGATTCTCGCATAATGGTTCGTAATTATTTCTTCCATTTTATTCACCACGTTTTGCATAAATCTTCAAACAACTCCTACTGTTCCTGAGATCGCATTCATCTCACACGATAGCGCTAGTTTTTCCAATTAATTGCATTTATTCTACTACCCTATATTTGTTTTTTCCTTTTCCGGATTTCCAGAATAGATATTTAATAGATATAATATAGATAGAATACATCATCAACCTCAATATTGTTATTTCTTACGCATTTATTAGCTATTAATATGAATCCATTCTTGTCTCCACGGATTAGTTGCAAGCTTTCTCCCACCCTTCCTAAGATTCAGTGATATTTTTGATTGACTCAGTCTCATATACGCCGCTTTCTTTTCATTCAATGAAATACTCGGCCGAAAGAAATCTGAGGTTAATCATTCTCAAAACAGACGCTGAATACCAAATCGGTTATTCACTTGTTTCAGATTTTTGTGTGCATTCAAATCAAAGACTTCTAATGCAAATCAGTCGGAAATGGTGGAGATAAGTAAGAGATTATTGAAAAAATGAAAGAGGTGTATATTTAGACACCTTATTGCTTACGTCGATAAGCTCCTAAGAAATTAAGCGTTTGTGTTAACTTAATTCAACATAAAAATGATAATAATAATTTGATGCTCCTATATTATGTAAATACATCAAAACAGCAACACATAATTTATGGAAGCTTTAGGTTACCCCTAAGATCGGAACCTGTGTGAGGGTAACAAAATACCGTGCACAATTTATATTACTAAGGAGTGATAAGATTACAGCGTTATACATGGTGCTACACAATTATTTAGAGAATTAATTTACAATTTATTGTGGCATGAAACAATTTTATGTACATTTTTAAAATAATAATTCAATATCATGGTAATCGAACAGCCATTTTCTAATTAGCGTTGAAAATAACATGACCTTTTTCCTTTTTAACATTTTCTGGCAGAAGGTTAAATAAACAAAACATCTCTGAAATAGATTATATGAGGCCTAGGGGGTAAAAAAACTGATGGAATTCGGTGGATCCTCTTATATTGCCTAGGCAATGTGCTAAACAAGTTTTGACTCCGCAAGTAAAGCATAAAGATTAAAGTCAAGAAAATCCACCAAAATTGTAAAGAATTTCCGCAAAAAGAGTATTCTGATTGAGGTAATTATATGAGTAGTATTAGAAATTTACAATAGACATCATGGCAAATCGAACGTGTTGGCAACATTGCAGATAGCGATATTGGAATCGGGAGCTTGTTACCACCCAGAGGGTCTTATGCCCTCAGGCTGCTGCAGAGCGTTTGTGGCGGGAGAAAACAAATCTCCGTGGGTTGTCGCCTGCGGTCCCCTTGCCTCCGATGCGGAAGGGCAAGGAGAGAAAGGGAGCAAAAGAGGAGGCGGGGCAAGAGACACTGGTCTTTTTAATCGCTAATACCACACCCGAAAACCAATTTCACGCCCAGGAGATCCTACAACTAGGAATCAACGCGACAAAGTGCGACCTACAGCCGACTCAGGAGCCCATTCAATTCACTCCCCCTTCCCGGCCTCAGCCTTCCCCCATCGAATAAACCCTCAAAAGCCTCTCTCCTCCCATTCCCTTCCTCGGGGGCAAAGACGGGAGAAGGGGACGGTTTTTCCAGCCCCCCCTCGCCCTTCATCCTAACCCTACCGGAGGGCGTGGCGGTGGAGGACTGTCAGGGTACCGCCGCCGGCGAGGATGACTGACGCCGACAACAGAGACCCGCGACAATGGGACACCACCACTTTAAGAGGCATAGACAGTGATTGGCCCCGAATCTCGCCCCCAACGAAAGGGTGGAAAGAAGAAAGGGGTGGGAGGTGGCAAAGCAAGAGCCCGATCATCCGCTTGGCCTCAAAGGGCTTGGGCTCTTTTCAATAGGCACGTGGACCTAAGGCCGAAGTTCAGACGTAAAGAGATTCAGGTAGCCTTGGCCTTGTGTGTGTGATCGAATCGGATGGTGGCATCGAAATATTTAACTGAAACTTGCCTGCCTTAAATCATTCTATTTTATATCGATACTTAGCCAATATTACATATTTATATTATCTTTAGCCGCCGTAGAAAATCCACCCGTGAGTAATCTCCTTGGATATAAAGACACCCAAAAATGGTTGCGCATATTTTTTACCAGTAACATATTAAATTCTAAAAGCATTTTTGAAATAAACTAAGACAATATTCTATATAATTGTTTCCAGAGGAAACTAGTATTTGACGTTCGGTTCCGTTTATGAAATATGGAAGAGGTTGAACACTGGAAACCCACATTGATATTTGATTGACTGGTATAATTCAGACCGACACAGAGAATATTATCATGACTCCTCATTACATCTCTAGGTCTGACAGAAGCGATAAAATAAAGAGATACACAACCAAACAGATAGGCACAGAAACTCCTTCTTCCCTTGCATAATAAGTGGCTACAATATTAACTGAACTCCACGAAATGCAGTCCCAAAATACACGTCACCATTTCACCTCCCAAAACATTATCCCTTACATCTTTACACGGCTGGTGTCCAAGGCTGTCACACGCCCGAGCGGCGGCTCGCAGGGTATTATGTAGATGTAGATATTATATTTTTATTATCCTAAAGCGCCGCATCAAATCAACCTATGAATAATCTTCTTGGACATAAAGGTATTCAAAAAGAGCTGAGCAGGATTTTTACCAGTACCTTAATAAACTCTAAAAGCAAATCTGAAATAAACTATGACAAGATTCAACATTATTAATTCCAGGTAAAAATAATATTTGAAGTTCAGTTCTGTTCATTACTCGGAGAAATATGGAAACACACGACACTGGAAACTCTCATTGATAATCTCCGCCCCACGACCAACGACACATATACACAGGATAATTATAAGTTCATTTGCAAAGGACACTGGCAATATACACACATACATAAACCGGTTAGCTTCAGACTTCGACGACTCGTTTGCCAATATATCAGATTCAAGTTCGCGTGGACTGCCAATTCTTATTAGGGGCTGGCCGGAGACACCTTTATATCGGTGGCCTTTTTAAACCCTTAATAATAGTGGCATCTGAAAAGGTGTAACCACTCTCCTCCTGATAATGGTGAGGAAATTTATATGACTGCCCGTAATAATGGATAAATTAATCGCTCAAATTGCTCATTTGATTAGTTTAATTTCGCATTTTTTCCTGGAACAATTTATACTACAAAGTTCAATTGTTGTACGCCGTCTTAAAATATCAAAGTGATGGCATCGTTATGCGAGTTGTTTTATGAAGCGAGATAATAGAAGTACAGAGACATTTTTTGTTATAAAAGTAGCTCCAAGACTTAAGAAATATATAATGTTATACATTTTGGTAAAAATTAACTACTATCACGCATGAGAGACCCTTCAAGGTAATACGTATTTGTTGATTCACAACAAGCAGTGCACACACACTATCCCAATTCGGATTTTCGCAATCGGCGCGTCAGCAGAAGTTCAGAAGAAAAGAAACCTCCCGCGCTAGGGAATGTCAACGAACTCAATATCCGAGCTCGCTCTTTAAATTTTTAAGACGGGAGATGATGGCGGAGGGTGCTGCAACCCATGCCACATACCTATCTCTCCCCCCCCCCTCCCGATAGATCGAAATGAAACGCATCATCCACAAGAACGAGCCGGCCGCATTCCTCAAACGAGCCACACCCCTTATATCCTTCCCCTTTTTTTGTTTCAGGCGAAAGGCGCGCGCAAGAAAACTAGAAGGGAAACGACGATAAGGGGGCCGAACCCTGGAATAAATCCTCACGCGGAGGAGGCGGGGGCGGATGCAATCACATGACCCAAATCCTTATTTCCGACCCGCTGGGGCGATCGGGTTGTGGGGGCGCGGGACGAGGGGGATTTTCTGTGCTCGATCAATTTCTGTTCGCACACACAGGGATTTCCGCTTCGCCGCCCCCACTGGATATCGCCTACGTTCCACGTCCCTCCGCCCCCCGCACCCCCACTCGCCGCCCCTGGAACTCAACCACTCTTCAATCGGGAGGCGCACCCCCGACTATTGAGGGCCCTCGCGCGAAAAACGAACACGTGAGTCATCACCGGCGTGTACATATGTGCACGTATATAATGTATGTACGAACACCCACATTTCCGAGGACGCAATATCAACGCTCCCAAGCACGTGGCCTCCTTGGGCGCTGTTTTTACCCAGTGGGAACTCTGTTGAGGGATCCATAGGCCACTCCCGTGGCTGAGCCCTCTTGAAGCAAACTAGTACAGAATTTATCTTCGGCCTTGCCGAAGTTTAAGGTAGTCCGAGCGAGATAGTTCCCTAGTCATAATAGAGGTCATAATCGAATCATACGTTTTAATTTCACCAGCAGTAGGACACACAAATTAAATATTACATTATTAATGGTGCAATAATATAGTTCTAGATGACAGAAATGGTAAGTAATTAAATGAAATATCTAAATAAGTATTTAACTTGACTCATTTTTTCGCGCGGTGCGTTTGAAACTTCTTCAAAATGGAAGGTTTTTTGTGATACCCAAGAATCTATTGCGGTGACAATATGATTAATTTTAAAAAATAGTCGAGAAAACGATCAAACTATACGCTGTTAGTTTTTTTTACGACATCAAAGTGTTATAAATTCCTCATTTTCTAAATAATATCTCTCTGAAGTGCATACACGTACCATTTCCCACGTAAAAGGGCTGGAAGTTTTTGACAAATATCTCGAAAAGTTATGAGGTAAGGGGTTGAATTTTTTGTCATTAGAAGGATGAGATATTTTTATTTGAAATGAGACCAAATTCATTGATTTCTAAATAAAATGATTTTTTCCCACAAACTGCCTTAAATACCCTACACCCCTTTCAATTTTCTTCTTAAAAAACTGTGTTTTTGGTCCAATCCAGCCCATTTGAGAACTGTACTGTTCGTGGACTACTAAAGTTTTATGACCCAAATTTCAGCCAGATATCTCAACTTTTACGGCAGGTATCGTGCGAAGAGACAGACAGACAGACTGACGGACATAGCTAGATTGAATCGCGAGGTGATGCAGATCATTACTATTTACACTTTAGCTAGTTTCCTTCCTGTTCCAAGTATCTGATCCGACTGGTTGACTTTAGTCCTCTATACTCCTATTTCACCGGGAATAGGAATAAAAAACGAAACTTCTAATATGTGAAAAAGAGAAACTGAAGGGAGGCATTACACCAAAAGGTGATGCGCATGAGCCAGTGGAATTGAATCATAAATGAGTGGAAAACTGCTATTTTATTACACCACACTTTGAAGAGGTCCTAACGGGCCAATTTCGGTGTTACCATAGATTTATTAAAAGATTTTCATTACTCTATATTATTAGAAACTCCTACTCATATGTAAATCGCCCGCAGTATTTTTCTGAGTTAGTAACATTGAGCATACATCTACGAAATACCGTGCAAGCCACCACTAGGGTGTGTGGCACGAGGTGATTCCACACTAGGCATGCTGTACTCATCCTAGCTGAATGCAGGACTACATACTTTCCCCCGGATACTAGGCGCATTCAAAAAGCAGTCAGGATAACATTTCGCAGTCAGACTACAAACTAAGAGTGCTACGTAGACGAACGTGCTATCATGTAGTACACTACTTAAGATACAACTACTGGTTATCATTTATGCGACAGATAAATAGAACTACAAGGTAATCTGTTATGCAAGAGCTATATCATACCTGAAATCACATGTGAGGTTAATAGCAAATAATGATGTTAAAATATTTTGCATAAGTGCAAAAATGTATTTTACCTAGTATGGGTGAAAGTATCCAAGAACTGATTTATCACAGCTATTATATACGCTCTTATTGTTCGTGAAAAAACGACATTAAAAATGTATTGGTTTTGCAGTCTATTTCCATAAACTTATGCCTGTGATCGTTTCTACCGTAATAGTTAGACTCCAGCAAATTATGTTGAACGTTCGGCAATAAATACTCTACTTCAAACTTTCGTAAAATATTTAATCCATATCAGCATAGAGTAATTTGAGCATGGTGACCCTCTGAAGCCTCGAGAAGGATGTAGAAGAGTAGAAGGTACTTTGAAATGTCGAGTTTGTGACCCGGTTTAGATTCCAAGAAGGATTCGTGCATCTGATGTGCCGAGAAATCAAACATAGGTTCTTCCGAAAAAAATATGGCGACGAGTAAATGTTACTCCGGTTCCCTCCTCTGCGAATTAAGGCTCTATTTTAGCATCGCATCGTGTGGGTCTCCTCTCCCTCATTTAAAAACATTCCCCCTCTCGCGTCATAAATCAGGCTTTAGGATCCGAAATGCGAGCATGGCTGGAAATTTCAAGTCGGCGAGCGGAGCGCCCCCTCCGCGGTGGTGTTGTCCCAAGCGTTGGCCACAACACCCTCCTCCCTCTCCCGACTCCTATCTCGCCCGCATGCAGGTGTACATGTAGGCGGAGAATCTAGCAGTCGCGGTGGAAGAAATATGACTTAATAAGGCGACTTAATGTTGCATTTAATGCTGGAATTGCTTTAATGCCAGAATGTCTCGGGGAATGGGAGCACGGCTTAATCCTGTGTGACTGCGATTACGGAGCGGTCCTGCGGTACGAAATGAAAAACGCAAAAGACCGTAAGAGCGCATGCGGCAAACGGAGAGGCTTGTGAGGGCTAGGGCACGCTTTAACTGACCCTTTCCCCATTCCAAATGAGAAGATTTTTTTCATCCGAGTGAATGTCTACGGTCACGGCAACTTTTATGTGAACATTTACAATTAACCTCACCCTCCAAGCCTAATGCTACTTTATAATAGACTTTAACTCACTATGGAAACCAAATATACGTCTTCTCTTCAACATAGCCTTGTATAATTCGTATCAAAGTATTTCATCTATTATTTTGTTTGAGGTATAAATATACTCGCGTCGTGTGTTTAGAAAAAAATATCCTCAAATTATGATCGAGATGATGATCCACAAGTGCTTGACCATCTAGTCCTCAGTCCTACTTTTACCTCCCAAATGTCTTTTACGCCACGTCCCCGATCCAAAAACGATCTTAAATATGTCAAAATGTGAATTTCCAACGATCGATTTCCATAAATATTGCTAAACAACATCTTAAAAATATTATTAATACAATTCATAGAGATCGTAGATCACACAGCAGGTGAAAGGAAGTTTTTTTTGCAGAGGGATATGAGGCTAAAAAGTGTGTTTTCCAGTCGTCAGTCATGTAATGAACCACGCTTCAACAATTGTGTTGAATATAATTTTCAAATCATCAACTTATATCTCTCAAATGTAAGAATAATGTATTAAAAATCAATATTGAGCCAAAATAATTCTCTTATGCTTTTATATGCACTTAAAAATGATTATTTGACTAAGTACACTAAGATTTGCCTGAGATATAATACGTGCATGAATGTATAGGTACACTTATGCATTTCGAAAGCATTTCCAAAATTGTCTCTTGCGATAGAATGACAAAAATCATAAAGGCGCGCACATATTCCCGATGGGCAAAAGAGTAGAAAAAACATTGGGAAGTTTTTTCAGATCAATGGAAAAATCGTACATGTACATGCTCATCTTCAATATCCTCTGATTTCATCCTTTAAAACACTGATTTTATTAAAACTATTATTAAATTTAATTATGAGACTGGAACACTCGTGTCAGCCCATCGCCGACCCTTTGAACGCAAATGACTGGCGAGGGCAAAGAGCTGAACGGTGCCTTGTTCGACAGACGACCTCTTGTCCGTTAACTGCGTCACATTAGCCACACAACCCCTTCCGACGGGCCCCGAGGGCTGCGAGCTAATTGCAGCAATAACTCCTTCGATGAGGGTCTTTTCGAACCTTATCCTTTCCCTACCTTCACTCTTCCACCGTCTTACTTTATCCCGCCTTTCTGTCCTCCGAGCCAAGAGCTTGAGTTCTCTCAACTGTAATCTCATCTAAGATATCGGCTCCACCCGAGGATATGAAATACTTATTTCTTTGATCGCACCCTGGCAACAGTGTTGATTCCTGTTGAATAAAATATGTAATGGCAAAATCTGGTTCATCTTCTCGAATTGCCAATAAGGGTTCCCAATCTCTACCTATTCCGCAGGCTTATTGTAAGAGTTAGACTTCCTTTCACATTCCGGCCTTTTACATATATATTACCCCTGTGGGGTGAGGCTAAACAAAATAACAGCATTTTTTTCCGATTGCTGGAATGTATTATCCATTCGATATGAGTACCCACAGAAAATATTCAGATGATTCTCGAATATATAAGTCTTAAAGTCTTTTATTTACCTCTACAATTCACCGTAATCGTTCACAAAATGCATTCCCCGAGAGAATAAATTCAGAATTTTTCAGGGATCAACCGAATGACAAAACATCAGGCATTTTCCTTCCTACCTCTACCCTTTGCAACAGATCTTTCCTCCCGTCTTCGCGCTATTCCCATAAATATAACTACCGAAAGCCTTTAGTGCTCAAAATTAGTCTAATGATGGCTCATCAAATACAAAACGGGATGTATCACAAGATAATGATGCAGAGGAAGGGTGCTCCTATTCATAGAATATTGGAAAAATTGACAACTCATCATGAAAATAACCATGGTTTATCTTCAAAATGAATCTTTAGTTACACAGCATTCTTCGTGAACAATGCCAACATCAAATTTATCTTCCAATTACTTTTATTTTTGGCTTCCGCACCAAGGAATATTTTATATTTATACAGAGAATCACAGAATATTTCATCGTCCTAGTCCCCCGAGGCACAAAAGATTGCAGGCAAGGCAAAATTTAGATTTGTGTCGATATAAAGGATAAAAAATTAGTCCCACATTAATTGTACTTGAAGGGCAGATGAAAACGTCACAATTAAAGTTTCATAATATAGTTGATCAGATTTGTTCTAGAATTATCTTTTCCAGTGTGCTATTCTCGTCTACATCTAAAGCGCATTGGCTGAAATCTAAAACCACCAAGTGTAAGTCACTCTTCTTCCTCTCCCCAATTATTTT
Organism: Ceriagrion tenellum; assembly: GCA_963169105.1. Taxonomy (NCBI): domain Eukaryota; kingdom Metazoa; phylum Arthropoda; class Insecta; order Odonata; family Coenagrionidae; genus Ceriagrion; species Ceriagrion tenellum. The sequence continues at coordinate 106,288,086 of OY720643.1, forward strand.
TTTCTAATCACTCCTAAATTAAGGCGACTGAACGGAAATATAGGGTCATTAACTACAAATCATAATAATTTTTCAAGCGTGTCGAAAAAATTATTGGACCACATATAATTTAAGGTAGTCCGAGCGAGATAGATCCCTAGTCATAATGGAGACCATATTCGAATTATACGTTTTACTTTCACCAGATGTAGGACATATTAATTACATGTTGTACTATTAACGGTGCAATAATATCGTGTTATATGACAGAAATTGTAAGTAATTAAATGAAAATATCTAAATAACTCTTTAACCTGACTCATTTTTTCGCGCGGTGCGTTTGAAATTCCTTCAAAACGGAAGGTTTTTTTGGGATCCCGAAGAATTTTCTGCGGTGACACTATGATTAATTGTCAAATATATTTAAAAATAACAAACAAACTACACGTTATTTTTTTTACGATACTTGAGTATTAGAAATAGGTACCTCATTTTGTAAATAATGTCTCTCTGGAGGACATACACGTACAATTTCCCATGTAAAAGGGCTGGTATTTTTTGGCAAATATCTCCAAAAGTAATGAGGCAAGTTGGAGGTTGAATTTTTGGCGTCATTAGAGGGGTGATAGATTTTTCTTTAAAATGAGACCAAATTCATTGATTTCTAAGTAAAATGATATTTTACTTAAACTTCCTTAAGTGTATATGCTTGTAGGAACAACTCATAATAAAAAATACCCTCATTTCCCATATCTCCCCTCCCTCCACCCCCCTCTTACGTGAGTTAGTATAAAAGGTTCGCATTTGAAAGTTTTTCTCTTGTCTGTCTTGAATATGACGCTATAGATGTCAAATCCGGTAGACAGCATAGTGGAAGTGAATATATTTTTTATTATGAGTTATTCCTTCTCGTCGTTCAAAGCGTAACACCACAATAAATTGATTTGATGCATGTGCTTATACTTTGGAATAATTCATGTTGGTAGTAATGAAAATGATACAAAAATTATATTTAAATGTTTTACTTAATTAAAGCAGGCTATGACTAGATTGCAATGGAGGACTTTCGTATGGAGCGTCCTGCTCTATGGTAGTGAGACCTGGACAATGGGAAAGAGAGAGAAGGAAAGAATGGAGGCATTTGAAGTGTGGTGCTATAGAAAATGCTGAAAATACCCTGGGAAGCAAGAGTCCCGAAAGAGGATGTGTTTAAGAGGATAGGGGAAATATGGTACCTACTCAGAATGCTAAATAAGAGAAGGAACACCTGGATTGGCCATATTCACCGACACGAAAGCTTGGTTAAGACCATACTAGAAGGTACAGTAGAGGGAAAAAGCCAGAGGGACAGACCTAGACTGGACTAAATGGGAAAGTTGATGAAGGAACTAGCTTACCAATCGTACAGAGAAGTGAAAATATTGGCCCAAGATCGGATAAAGTGAAGACGGTTGCAGACCAATCCTAGGATTGTAACCAGAGAAGAGGTGACTAGATTTTTCGGCGCGGTATTAGAAACTTAGACAAAATTACGTTGAAATATGTTTTTGTTCAATATCTAACTAGGCATGACGCCATGATATCTCTTCGCAACAATAATAGCCATTAATAATGTACTATTTGGCTTGAAGGGGGAAAACTATACATCTTTAATAGAATTGCTACGAATGAATGCAATGTACCTTAAGGCTGAGGGTTGAAACTTCACAAAAAATCCAAAAACCCATTGCTTTGAGGCTGTTTTTTCACCTCCACCAATATATGTCACAACTATGAAAAGAAATGTGAAGTATCTCCTAAATCGTTTCTTAAAAATGTAGCTTCAACCACCTTAACGGCCAGTGTCCGCAATTCTACTATCACACACGCGTACATCTCCTAAAGTAGTTTCGCACGTGGAGCTAGATGTATGCACTTGGAGCGGAAACAAAGGGGTCGTCAAGACATGTCTTCATTGCACTTCCTCTGTTCGTCAGAGAACTGAAGAGGGTCGATGCTCACTTCTCAGGGACACACCCCCGCCTTACCCCGCTTCCTCACTTATTACATTATCCGTTTCTCCTCCATCACCGTCTGCCACTTCCCTCTCCATTCGCAAACCTTCCCACTCACCTGATTAGCAGTTGGCCGCTTCGCCCCCCGAAACCTGATTAGTGGCTCCCTACAAGCTCACGGCCACCACCATTCCTTTACCGACCTCCTCTGGAGCTTATTCCATTGCTCGGACCAATCCTGACCACAATTCGCTACCAGACGCACCGAGCCATAATTGCAATCCATTACGGTGCCTTTCCCTTTCCCGTCATGGCATACACGTCCACTCATTCGACATCCCCGCCGTCGCCCCCGCTATCCCCCCTCCCCAGGGTTGCTTCCTTCCCTTCACAGACTCCAATCTTCCATTAATTGACTCTTATTTCCCCGAGTCTACGCCCCCGCAAGTCGCTCTCTCCCGCGACCAATGGAGGTTTCCTCATTTCGGAGCTCGATCTGCCGTCATCCATATCCCTTAATACGAGGTATCCTACTCGGAGAGCCAAAAATAAGTGAAAGTCACTGTTATTTCGTCATTTCTGACACAGCCTTACAGTGTTTTGCATGTTGGCAGAGGGAAAAAAGAGAAAAAAAGTTGCTTTCCTTCTTTCAATCCCACATAACCTTCCCATTTCTTTCCATTCCTCTTTTTCCCATTTCTACCCGTAAAATGCTTGTCTCAACGCTTATATTTCCCTTCATTTGATTATTGCGCTTTGGTCTATAATGACCTTTCAATGGAATTAAAAAATAAGCTTCAGGGGCTCTTAAACTCTTGCGCAATATTTGTCTTTGACCTTTGTAAAGACGAGCATATCTCCCACCACCATCACAACTTGTCATGGCTTAAAACCTCTCCTCGGAGGAAATATTTACTTGGGTCATTTCTCTTCACTCTCGTCTGCAATAAATATCCAGTCTATCTCATTTCCATGTTCAAATCCAAATCAGTCTCTGTTCTTAGAACCACTAGAACTGACCACTCCTACCCCTTCCGCCCTATACCTCGGACAAATACATACCTTAGATCATTTCTCATCTCTGGTTCTAATCTCTAGAATTCTTTGCCATTATCCATAAAAATTCTTCCTTGGGGTCTGTTTTTAAGGAAAAACTTTTTAATTATTCCTATAAGCAGCATATATGCCAATAATTGAATTCGTATCCTGTTATAGAATTGTATGTTTCCAAAATGATCTGAGAAATTATTGTTTGTTATCTCACTGTGATTGATATTATATTTTATATTTATGTATATTATATTTTCCATTGTAGTTATTGTTAATTATCTGTGAATGTGATTTTTTTTATTTTCCATCGCTGTGAGATGTTGGCAACGTGTGTGTGTGTGTGTGTGTGTGTGTGTGTGTGTATATATATATATATATATATATATATATATATATATATATTTATATTTTGCGGTCACAGTAGAGATTGATATGTATTTTCTTATTTTGCTCTTATGGGGAAATCCAGAGCATAATAGAACTTATTCTAATCTATTCTAAACCTTCTCCCTCACCCGGAAATCAAAATATTCAAGTATTATGGAGGTTCCACAAAGTGAAGCCTGAATTTATTAGTTATACATCTCCCTCACATTGTGCTGCACTTTACCCTGAATAATCCCTTCCACTCTTGGCAACTTGACTTGACCCTCGATTGAAAATTAGACACAATCTTTTAAGTAAATTCAAAACTGATATATTTTTAGAAGAAGTTAGCAATATCTTAAGAGCTCCTAAATATTGCGGTAGATCAGATCGTGAGAATAAAATAAGGGGAATAGATTGTAGAAGAGATTCAAAATGTTGTTTTTCCCACGATCGATAAGAGACCATAATGGCTGAGTTGAGACTTTGAATTAGGCTATTTGACAGGTAGTGTAGCTGATTAATTCATATGACCCCTAATGCATGTTTTTAAATATGCCGAGTAGTGCTAACATCATGTTTTGCATGTTCTCTGCATAACTCTTGTGTCACGTTTACATAATTACAATAAAGATTATTTTAGAATTTTCTGTAGCATTTGTAGCATACCCATTATGTGGTGCATGCTGATGAAGGTGAATTTCTTCACTGTAGTTCATGTTGGTGATAAGTCACCCCCTGCCAAACACCCTTTTGGTGAATTTCGGGGTAAAACGTTGAAGTAGAAGTACTTCTGTAGGCCCCATCCCTTACCATAACCTCCAATCCCTCATTTTTCCCTACTAGCTCTAAGTATGCATGTACGGATGATGATTTCGCATTTTGGTAGCTAGAAATCGACACTAAGCGTCGAAGCCGTGGTCTGTGCCCATTAAATTAGAATGTAGAATATTACAACTGTGTTTTTTCTATCGTCATGGAGAATAAAAATTTCCACAAAGTTGAACTTGAAACGCTGTCATACAGGCTTTGGTGTCTGGTCACTAACTCTTATTTAAAATAATAATAAGTTCAGTATGTAGTGACTATTTACAAATGGCTTTACGTGGCTTTGAAAATAGAAATAAAAGGATATTTAATCGCACCGCCCTAGTCGGTAAGAATTTTGTTTAATTGACCTTGCTGCTTTTTTGTTTGCAGACCACCTCCAGGAAAATTGCAATATCATTTTATTATTATATTACTTTATCAAGTAACATAAATTGAACTGTATCATGGTGAACTTGGTGGAATTTGTCTATAATCATGATGAATAAATTAACCTTGGTAATCTTTTACATATTCATTTACTTTGAGTTTCAACACACTGGCGCACAATCATGTGCTCACGATTATTCCACCGTGTGGTGAAACGTGTAGTGCCAGTAAATTAATCTGTGGAAGATAACCAAGGTTTTTTTTATAAAATCAGCAGTATACCAACAATGAAATTCGGATAGCATTACATGGCATGTATCTCACGCGATTATGAAGGCGACTGAAAAGTGTTTCCATTAAAAAAATAGGAGTGTGGCTAAAATTCATATACATTTCTTTCTGATAAAAAAAATAAATATCACGACTTTCATAATGATGCGACTCGATGATCATAACAGTTTTCATGACGGGTTGGAATGTAATGAGCCACTCATGGGGCTTAAATAACCAACGCGTGGCTTGATTTCGGCAGAAAACGATAGTCTTCCCCCGTATCTCAGGTGTATCAACGCTAGGGAGCGCTTTAGCGATGCCAGCGGCGTTGATTTAGGGCGATCCCCGCGACTCCTGCCGGGGATACCTTACCTAATGCAGCTCCTCCTTGCGGCTCCGCGGAACACATCCAAGGAACATGAGAAGCACCGGTGGGAGCGGCAAAAGGCTTACAGATGACGAAGAGTCTAGCTGGGTGCGCTCTCTACACCTCCCAACCCACCCCCCCCCTCTTCCCTGTAAGCTCCGACCTCCCCATTCCAGCCGTAATCTTCATCCTCGGGATTAAAATGCTCCAACAACACTCCTCTCCGCTGCATTAATTTGTCCCCGAATGGCTGAAAACGCCGACGACGACAACCTCATGTGAGTGCCTTAGTATGCGGAGCCAATCTCGCGAAGAAATCCCTCCGTGCCCCTGCACTTAAAATCTTAAAACCCGACTCCTTGCGCGCGTCTCGCACTTCATTCTGAATGCCTTGGAAACAAAGTTTTCTTCAAGTAGGTTCACATTTCCACCTTCTCCTCCTTAACGCCATATTCTCTCTCCTCCCTAACGCCACTCAATGCGCATTATTTGGTTAATCTGCCTCGCGTGACAAGACCGCTCAACCCCCTCGCGGATGCCTATACCTCGATGCATCGTGTTTCGCTCCCGCCAGCCTGAATCCACCCGCGGCGTCGACCCTTTTAACATTCATCTCCCTCTTTTCACGTTTCTCCCATGATTATTTAATCATTCCATCTCCCTCACCTCCTTTTCTGCTCCAATTTCGACTCTTTTTTCCGACCTTTGCACTTCTATCTACGACGCATCCTGACACTAATGTACACCTCACGCCGGACGCGATCTCTAAGTGCTCTTTGCAACAATTAGAACGCATGCAATGAAGTAAAGGTTAGAGTTGAATAATTACGAATTCATCAAAATTAGCGTAAGAGCTAAGGACACGTTCTCTTAAAGCTCGCGTCAGAGTGTCGCGGAAATATTTGACGACTGCATTTGGTGCACTTAAGTTGTTTGCCTTACGTCATGGCAGGCGAAAAACATCTTGCGATGCCAAGCCAATTAAGTCTTATACAAGCATTAGATTAATATTCACTCCTCACCTGTAAATTGCTCTAATTATCTTTGTGAACGCCGACTTCCTCGATGGAATCAGGCCCTACAAGTGTAATCTCCGAAGCAATGCTACGACAGGCTACTAGTTTCTATGTATCCCTCAATTTGTTGCCTTTTATGATTTTTTTGGAGGAGAAAAATCTTCAATAGGTAGAAACCAGCCCTTCTGGTAGTGTCAGGTTTTTACTGACTAAAAAACTCCTCCTTGACTCCCGCACTATAGCTGGATATAATCTTTTGAGCATTACCGCAGCCTTGGCATTGTCATCGAGCTACTCATTGTTGCGTAACATTCCTTTAATCTGCGGTCTTTCCTCATTGGATTTTATTCAACATTGCTTCCACTAGTCTCCATTTATCCTCTTGTTCTAGATACATCTACGAAACACCGTGCAAGCCACCACTAAGGGGTGTGGCACGGGGTGATTCCACACCAGGGATGCAGCTACTAAAAAAAATCTATTTAGCCTAGTCAGTATCCTAGAACTTTGTGAGAGTGATAGTTGTGATAGATCAGCGCCTGGCATTCGGGGGAGCGTGCGTAATTCTGATTTGAACTGGGATGAGTGCTGTATGCCTGACGTGGAATCACCCCATGCCACACACCCTAGTGTGGCTTGCACTGCATTTCGCAGTTGTAGCTGTAGATTCTCTTTACAGAGACGTAGCTTCCGTTTCTCAAATCCATTACTCAATCATTAAATGCTCGGGGCACTTATAGTTCAAACTCACCTTTTTTATGCAAGAGTACTGCTCGTGGGATGAAACGAAGGATAAAAATTACCTGAAAATAAAAGAATGATATATAAATAAGGACACATATGTGCATGCTTATATAGTGTGAAATACGAATGCCTCATCTACAATTCAAACTCCACTATACTACGGTAGGTCAGATCATACAAATAAAATAAGAGAAATAGGTTGTAGAACAGAAAGGTTGAAAATATAAATTTCCAAACATTGATTAGCCAGTTACACCACCAAGCCATCTTCCTTCAAGGCAAATTTCGAGGGGGGTTTAAATTCCTTCCATCTTCCTTCAAGGCGAAATTCTCCTTAAAGGAAAATGGCGTGGTGGTGTAACTGGCTAACACACCTGACCGGCAATTGGGAGATCTGGGTTCGAATCCCGGTCACGTCAAATGATTTCTTCATAGCGAATTTCAACCCTGGTTGAAAATACAGTTTTTTCCGTGATCGATAAGAGATCATAATGGCTGCGTTGAGACTTTGAATTAGGTTAGCTGACAGGTAGTGTAGCTGATTAATTCATGTGCACCTTCATGCATGTTTCTAAACATGCCGACTAGTGCTAACACCATGTTTTTCATGTACCCTACATGAATTGTGTGTCACGTTTTCATAGTTACATTATGGATTATTTTAGTAGTTTCTGTAGCATTTGTAGTATACCGATAGTGTGGTGTTTGTTGTTGAAGCTATATTTCTTCACTGTGGTCTTGTTGGTGATAAATAACCCCCTGCCAAACACCCTTGTGGTGGCTTGCAGGATAACAAGTAGATGTAGAAGCAAAAACTATGACAAACCTGGAAGTACGAAATTTATTAGGAGAGTAGTGAGCCGGGTGCCGACCGCAACAGGTTTCCCAGAACCTTCGTGTTGCTGTCAAGGAAACAAACATTTCCGGAATTTGAGAGGATTTCCCTCTCATACATACGTGCGGCAACAATGAAGCTTTAACAAAAGCTGAAGCTCGCGTCGTAATCTATTTCAATTTTCCCGGAAATCTTCCTTTGGCTACTCATTCTCACGCTGAATAACGGTAGAAGTTTCCGGAAGTCCCATCTGGAGATTTGTAGAAGGATGGCAAGTGTTAGTTGGGATGCAAGCAAGTTGAGATAGCTAGGCTTTAGAGCAGTTATTCACGCGCTCATAATGATGAAATATGAAATACCCAAAAGAAAAAAAGATTTAAAATAGTTAAATAAGGAAGATTTTGTGCCATAGGAGCGCGTCACGTTCTAACTTTCTGACGATTAGCAACGCAGCTGCTTCTAAAATGAGTGTTTGAGGGTTTTTCGCTCCGTTTTTATTCGATGACTATAAAAACGAGTATTTTCCCCGAGTCTACCGGAAGTCTTGCTCCCTACATCAACACCTTTTTCTTTCTCTATCGCTATCATCCTTTTTTTTGCGCCACTCACGTCGATATGGACCGTGGCGTTCCATCGTAAATAGCCCATCTCCCAAGTGCTTACCGTAAGTAATACGGCGCAGGAGCTTATCTAACCAGTTTCCCCATCTCGCCTTTCTCATTACCGCACACCCTTCCCTCCCTCTCCACTCACGGCACTCGGGAAGGCTTAAAACTTATTATTTGGCTCGTCATCCCCATGACGCCCCAACAAACCAGCCCAAACCCCACTCCTCATTCCCCCCTTCCCTTCCCCCCCCCCACCTGCGCTCTGAGGCAAATGCAACTCTTTCCCCAAGCACCAAGCACCCCCCCCCCTGCCGTTCCTCTCCAGGAGTTTCTATTGTGATGAAAATGAGAGGGCGTTAGTCAGCGTTATGCTTCTGATGGGCAGTGGGGGGAATGAAGGGAGGTGGGTGATGAGAGGGGGGGGGGTCAGAAAGGGGCGTAGATTGGGTGTTTAGGGGGGGATCTGGTTGTGATTTAGGGGGGGAGCATTCGACTCCGGGGATAGGAATCTAGGAAAGGAAGGCGGTACTCGACACGAAGCGAAACATTCGCATTGGTTGAAGTTGATTTTTCCGTTTTCCGAGGTTTCAGCCGCGTTGTTTCATGTTGAAGACGATATTTCGCCGGCTTTATCAGTTGGACCTGGACTAATATCGTCCTCATGTTGTTTTATCTTGAGGACGATATTTTCCGGCTTTCTCAGTTGGACCTGAGGAAGCCTGCAGGATATCCAGAGAAATATCGTCCTCAAGTTGTTTCATCTTGAGGACGATATCTCGCCGACTTCCTCAGTTGGAACTCAGGATAGCCGGCGAAATATCGTCCTCAAGATGAAACAACGCGGCGGAAACCTTGGAAAACAGAAGAATCAACCTCCATCCAAACCCCGCGGAAGCCTGAATCACAAATAAATTCGCAATGCTTTTGAGGAGCGATTTTGTGCTTATATCTCCTGTAATGAAACCTTCTTCCGCAGCCATCTCGGTTAAGCGGTCACCTCTCTGAGCGATCAATTTTTCTTTGAAAGGATATAATGAATTTCACATGGAAGCAATGTAATTTTTTTTTCACCCTTCAGCGGACGCATCCTTAGGGTAGTTTGAGCGAAATATCATTTTACCTAGAAATCAATGAATTTGGTCTCATTTTAAGGAAAAATATACCACTCTTCCATTGACATAAAAAATTCAACCCCTTACCACATTACTTTCCGAGATAATTGCAAAAAAACACTAGCCATTTTACATGGGATATGGTACGTGAATGCACTCCAGAGAGACCTAATATTAAAAATGTGACATTCCCTATTCTTAAATGTCGTCAAAAAGTCAACAGTGTGTAGTTTGTGTGTTTTATCAACTGTTTTTGAAAGAAAATCATATTGTAACCGCAGTAAATTATTCGGGATCACAATAAAGCTTCCGTATTGATGGAGTTTCAAACGTACCGCGTGAAAAAAATGAGTCAAGTTAAAGACTTATTTAGATATTTTTATTTGATTACTTACAATTTCTGTCATGTAAAACTATATTATTGCACGATTAATATTAAAATATTTAATTCGTGTGTCTCACAGTTGGTGAAATGAAAACGTATATATCGAATAAGGTCTCTATTATGATTAGGGAACCATCTCGTCTGCACTACCTTAAGCGACCATAGTTTTATGCATCCAGAGATGGCCGTATATAGGATTCACTGTACTACATCGCAAACCACCGCACGAGCGTGTGGCAAGGAGGGGATGTGAGGACACCAGCCGTATGGAGGTGTAAATAAGAAGTTTATGGGGAGGTGAAAATGTGAAGTGTATTCTAAGAGTGTTTTAAGCGGAGCTCAGTTTTTATTATGATATCTAATTGTGCGAGGGGAGAACGAATATTTGCACCAATCTGTTCGGCCATGTCTCTATCTTATTTTATAGCTTCTATCGAACCTAGAGAAGAACCGCGGCATCAAAACTATATTCTTTGTGCCGCTCTGAAGCACATGTACTGAATTTTTCAAGAAGAATATGCCCAGCGTTTATCTTCCGATTCTCTATCTGCTCCCATCCTAATTTCATTTAAAGCTGAAAAACACTTTTCGTTCGTTGGTTAGTTTTACACAAATTTGCGTGAAAGTTTTCACACTTATTCTCCTAAATTAAATCTTTAAAAGAATTTTGCAAAATGTAGTACGCAGATGTTTTTTCTGGCAATGCAATACTAGTTTCATTCGTATTCTTATGGCATATGGCATATTTTTCATAATAATTCAAGTATCTTAAATGTGATGATCGCTAAAATTGGAATTTTATTCCTGCATGAACCATTATTGTACTAAACTCAGGCTGATTACCACCTCAAGGTAAAAATTTCTCTTTAACATTTCTTCATGCTCTTTAAAAGTGTCATCAACTGTGAGAAAACTTGTAATCTTAGTAAAAGTGTATCTATAATTTTTGTACGAAGTCCTGAGGATGTGGAAATAAATCCACAAAACGTTGGCTGAAAGAGGAGCGTGAAGTCATTTATAATGTTCAAATCCCGGTCTGGTTAAATGATACTTTATGGCGAAAATTATCTCCATTATAGATTTTGGAAATTAGAATTTTGACGAACAATGTGCGTAAATTTTTTAGTTCTAAAACACAGCACCCTCAAAAGCTTTCCGGTGGCTGAGATATTTAATCTTGTCACATTACGACAACATTTGGAGAAAATAACGAAAATGCTTTACGCGCGATAACTCATAAATATATTGAAAATTATATACAGAAATGTCCACCACTCTGGTACTAGACTCAGCTCGGTATGCTGGCTCGGAAGTTGTGTGTTGGCTCCGAAAGAAATGGAGAGTACACGCCAGTCGTGTCAATCACTACATTAAATATCAATTTTCGGAGTATGTTTTTTCATCAAATTACACGAACGTATAAGTTACGAGTCTACCACGGGAAAATCAAATCTCGTCCTGTTTTCTATAAAGTTTAAAAATTTTTATAAAATTATAGATTGTTCTTCTGATTTTAATAGCAACTCATTGAAACAGTTTACGTTTATCTCGGAGATTATTTGGAATTCATCCGATATTTAAAAATGTGCATTGTGCAAAAATGTGCAATAAAAAAGCAAAAGAATTACACCGGCAAATACATGAACGAGTACTTCCATCAATAGTCATTTTATATGCAGAAACTCATATAGAAGGAACGAAAAGAAGTCCATAAATGTGAGGGAAATGAGAGACATATGCTTCGGATTGCCAATCTGATATGGCCTAACAGACGGAGCTAATAGCATATTTAATTTCATGCACTAAGTTTCAGGGATTTTTGCACGTATGCCGACGACGAATCAATGCGTTTTTTAAAAGCGTTATGAAGCGACTATTAGCACTTAAAAATCGAAATAAAAATGAAGAGTTACCGCTCGGAAGTGGAAATTATCGTTCTAGTTTGCACGGGTGTAATCGACAAAGAGGTGTCAATGTTTGCAATACAAAGTATGAGCGCTGTAGGTTTAGAGGGCAGATGAATTCCACGTGTTAATAAAAATGGCCAATGCAAAGCCGATATGGATATCGGCTTCATTTGAAGTGTGTTAAACCGTGTTCCGTCCAAGTGAGAGCCATTATTGGGTCAAAGTTTATTAGCGTGCAGCCATCGTAGATAAATTCTAAGTTTTGACACGGCGTGGGTATTATTGTTTTAATATACTTCCAATTACACCAATGGGTATTCAGAGATATTTTTAGCCATACAATTCAGTTTGATTGTTCAAAAGATAGATGTTTTAACGATGAGTGAAACACAAATATGACGTTTGATAAAAGTATGCTCGTTGTACGAAGGGTGAGGGTCTGGTCGTCCTGTTTTCATTTCCCGTTCACAACGAAACCTCATGTAATGCAACTTATCCATATCGTTGAGGAAATTATGTAGACAGTTGAAAGACTATTATCACGTTCAGGATAACACACTTTTTTAAGGACTTTACATGTGTATCCCCAAATTTACCTCCAAAATTTGGAGACTAGTCACAGTTTATAAACAGAAAAATATAGAATTCTCTCCATTTTGGAATAATTGGAATAGAAACGTCTCGGAATATTGCTTTTCGGGCGTTCAGTTGTAAGTTATATGACTTGTGTTCGTAGAACCTTGTTTCAAATGCAATTAACCATAATTTAAAATATATATGCTCAATTTTTCTCAAAAATTAATTTAGTAAATTATCAAAACTTTTTTTTTGGCAATTTCAGAATACAGTTACAGAGGGACAGTACTCGTCAAGACTAATTTAAAATATGCCTCTACATTTCAAAATTATCTTGCCTGTTTCTATAGAGAGAAGAACCCGGAAAATATGTACTTCCACTTCTGTTGTATTAGCTTGTTTAACTAGGGAATGGAAAAAAATCTAATCGAATATCCTACGAAAAAGCTTCAGCGTCATCTTGTACTCCATCAAACATTCCAAATTGTTACCGCAAACTGTCGTTTTTGATATTCATGCTATCTTGAAGCCACCATTTTAGTAAAAAATCCTTAATTAATTAACATTAATTTACCTTTACAAAGCATTCATTTGGCATAAGAAACATATTCTGTTCAATCAACATATTCATACAAGTCTCCTCGATCCTCGTAAAAAAAATACTGCGCGTAAAGAAAAATAATGGTAGGTAGAACTAGGAGCAAGGAATAAGCGAAAAGGACCGTTGAGTACCAATACAGCAAGGAAATAGCTAAAAGATATTCCGTTGGAATATGCTTACAAAAACAAGTTACGCCTCTACGGTATATAGCTTTCTTCTTGCCCTGATAACGTAAGACCAAATGGGGTGCCCTGAAAATATTTTTGGCTACTGTTGAAATAAAACCACCATGCAAATTACTTTACTTCGTATCTCTTTATACCTAAAATATACTAATCAGACACAAGTGTATTTTTATGGGGGACTAAGAATACCAGTACTCCAACAAAAAGAGCCGAGAGCAATATCGTTCAAATCTTAACAGGATTACCCGATGAGATAAAGGAAAGGAAATCGATGACATGATTGATCACTGAGTCAATGTTAGGCTAACCATTCCTGGGTAAAGATGGTCCTAAAAACAGATACAGAAAGAGAAACTGTGAGCAAATGTAATATGCTTCACATTACACATGTGGCGCAAAGTCGTCATTACGTCATCAGAATATAGGAGATTCCCAGTTATCATCTACATCTACATAATACCTTGCGAGCCGCCGCATGGGCGTGTGGCAGGGGGTGTTAGGTCACCAGCCATGTAAAGGTGTAAGTTTTTTGGAGATGAAATGGTGACATGAATTATAGGAGTGTATTTAGTGGAGCTTAATTTTTATTGTGGTCGCTTATTGTTCGCGGAAAGAACGAGGTTTTGTATCTATCTGTTCGGCAGTGTATGTCTCTTATTTTATTGCGTTTGTCAGACCTAGAGATGTAGTGAGGAACTTATCAAGAACATATAGAATTTCTTCTATCGTAAACTCAAGATTTTGACGAAAAAACATTTCTCAAGTGGGAGATAAATGGCGATCAAGTGACTATGCACTATCTCGAAGCAAACTTAGTACACTATAATAGGTTTCTTATATATACACGGTCTTGTTTTAACGCCTTGTTTACCAATACTCGGGACTCGAGATGATCTCCATTCCCATGGTAACACGGCTTCTACGGCTACCCACGTCACTTAGCATCCGGTACGCGTTGCTATGCCACGGCGTGCAGGCCGCTAGAACCGGAGGCGGGTGGGAGGAGGGGGTTTGGGGGAGAGGGGGGGGGCGAAGAGACGAGATGACGCGAGAGCATAAGGGGGAGAGGGGTTGGAAAAATGAATATAATGTCCGCGATGGTAGGGTGGCTGACTGGCATTGGCGGGCACCCTGGAGGTTTTGGCGCATTTGCATGAGAAAGGATGCTACTCGCTTTCCACAACTGAACCCCCGTGCTCATCCGCGGGGTCTATCTGCGAATCGTCGACTTGGGAAATCCGAAACGGAAAAAATTACGTATAATAATCCAGCTAACCCGAAGTCGTCTAGCAAATAAATCACCTCGAATGGAATTACACCCTTAATGTCGGCGAAGATGTCCCCAGGTTGTATTTTTGTCTCATATTCCCCAGTATTACCATTCTTGTCTCGTTTACTTTGCAGGAGAAAAAATAGGAGTATATGTTTTCTGTAAGCATTAGTATGCATTACATCTCCCGTTATTCAGTCAATAGCGCTAGCCTGGTTCCAGCCTAGGCCAAGCCATTTTTATTTTTGGCGAAGTTTTGTGGGTGCAACGTAAACAAAATGCCCCAGCCTCCGGTGCAAATTATAGCAAGGTAAGCGTTGCCGTGCTTAATAAGGCTCCCAGTCTATATTGAAATTGTCAATGCAGACATTTTCTATATATAATTGCACCAGATTAAATTTAGCTTTCGGGCATCTTTGATTTTCTTTTTTTTCTTAGAAAAGGATGGATCTTAGCATATATTACACAGCATTGTTCATTTTAAATTATATTTTGAGGAAATTTAAGGGTCAACTGACGTTTTCTTTTGATTTTCAGCAAAATTTAGTCTAATGTTTGATATGTAAATGAAAGATATATCGTTATGCTTGTAAATAATGATCCTCCATCTTTGAATCCTTCGCCTTCGTCGATACAGAGCTTTTTTGATAGAGACCAACTTTTTACGAGATATTTACCCGGCAAACAGATCGAAATAAGACCTTGTGTCAGCAGAGTTTTGAGCTTCATATTGCCCACTGAGGATAAATAGAAAACGGCGAAAGAGAGGAAATAGTTTAGGCCATGCTTATGGTAAAATGTAGTCTTCGTGCGGAGGAGAGTGACGATACGATAGCTCCCCTACCAAAAGTGGGAAGAGTCGAATGGGGCCCGAAACGAGCGCGGCAGAGGCCCTCCTATAATGTGGGGCATCGCTAAAGGCCGCCTCACCAATCTGAATTAAAAGCACCGGAGCGGAACGAGGATTCTGCAAAATGAGTCACGGATTATTGAAATGCACCATTTTGGGACAACGCAGACGGAAAATTCACTCACCAAGCTGGAAAATTGTGCACTTCATTGAGTTAAACCCGGTTCAGAGTTTGACCAATTCATTAGCAAGTTTTGTTATCCACAGTATACTGTTATTGCATTAGTAACTGGTCTGCGAAGTGATAAAAGTAGAACTAATACATTGAATGGTAGCTTCAGGACTGATATTTATGACTGAAGAGAAAATAACTTTAAGTACTGCCCTTATAAAAATGCTTGAAAAACAACATTTGCAAATCTAGATTCGTTATTTCCAATTCATTACGAAATTGACAACCATTCGTAGCAAATATTACTCTTTTTTGAGTTTTTCAATGACCTGGCAAAACATTTATATCGAGCTACGTTATGACAACAACCAACAATCTTAATGATATCTCATTCGATAGAAAACCTATGCATATCGTTCTTGTACCAGGGGGCCGCATTTTCATTAAAAGAGGTAAATATTTATCGAGTAATCGTTAACAATATAATAAATATGCTCTGGAAATCTCGGTGAAAATTAGTTGCATTGATACGGCTATACACAAAATCCAATTATTAAATAATTAATTTTCCCTGGATTGAACGTCTACATTAGAGAGCAAACAATGACCAGTTTTTTCTAAATGCGTTTTTGCCCTATTTGCGAGCCGTTCATGAACCCGCAAAAATTAGAACGCTAAAAAAAAAACGTTAAGTAACGCGAGGCTATTCGGTCGTTAATGAAATGACAGTAGATCAAATATTGGCTAAATCAGATTGTTCATCAATTTACTGATCAACATTTTTTAAATATGAATTTGCCTGACTTATTAACAATAAAAGAGATAATTACTATTTTTAAAACTAAATGCACTATTTTTCCAATTAGCGAGTAATACAATTAATAACCAAATTATTTTACATATAATGTAAGGTAGTCAATTACGACCTTTTGAAACAAATGTTCCTGAATCATTGTAATTGAACTTAATAAATTATCTTTAACGTTGACTGTAGAATATGTGAACTACTCCCATTCTAATTAAAAACTGAACAAAGAAGGAATCACCATGAGATCAATTTTTTACATGAGACCAACACTATTTAGGGCCACATTCAAGGTTTGCTCATTTATCGTAGGGGGGAAATACATTCACTGCATACGAGGCAGAATATTTAATACAAAATTGGTAAGATTTCAAAAGTTGGTGAGAAAATCGTAATTTAAATTTCATTTTCATAATATCAAACTTTTACTTTTTCTGTATTGCAAGCCAATAATGGAAGCTGCGAAAAATCACTCCGATCAATTTTCCCAAGAACATCGAGGAGAAAAATATGAAGACGTTGAACCCTGGTAATTTGGAGAGCAAAAGAACGAGACAAATCATAAAATTTGTAGAGTACAGATACTTATTTCCTTGATTTCTTGTGAAAAAAGAGGCACCCATCTATAGATGTTAACAGAGTAATTTCTAAAGCAATAGTGCTGCTTTAAAAAACTAAGAAGTTGCAGATTGGGCCTTGCTCATAACTAAATAAATAACGATGAAGGAAATACGGTTCTGCAGCCCAATTTTGAGTGGTGCGATGTATGCTCAAGAAATGTGCACACTGAGAACAAAGGATTGTGTTAGACATAGAGCGAATGAGAAAGGAGTAAGGTGAAATATTGCAAATGTGGAATACAATTGAGAGAAAATAAAGACAAACAAGAGATTGATGGGAAAATGAGGGTCTCTAAGAAGACTCTGAGGAAGAAAGAGAATGTGGGTGGAATAGTTTACATAGATACCTCAGTTATCGTTGACAATTCGCACGAAAACAATCGGTGAAATCCAAAACCGAGGCAATTATAACCATAGGAATCTGTAAAAATCCAATTGATTCGTTCTAGACACTGTAAAATACATACCAAAACATTTTCAATTTAAAATAAATAAAGTTATTTACACTAAAAGCAATGAGAAATTAATTTAAGGTGAATTTGACCAACCTAAATATGGAAGATGGAAAGAAGGAGAAAAAGAGGTGCCAATGTTATTAAAGCGGAAGGGCAATCCTCCCCCACAAGGGCCTTGAGAATCGAGGCGCTATCAGGAGTAGCGAAGTAAACACATTGCACCGAATAGCACACGCAGGAATCACAATGATGCAATAGTAGCATTAGTACCATAAAAAAACACAAAACACGGGAAAGCAATGGAATTGTTTGGTTAGTCGCCACGCGGGGTGACGCAGACACAACGAGGAGCAACGCCATACTGAGCAGGAGAACGCGTGGGTCACCATTGGTTTTGCAAAATTAGCAGCGAGGTCGCGTGGGCGAGCCGACGAAATCCGAGACATCTGACGAGAAACGAGACAATGCTTTATCCGAAAATAAGGGGGAAAACTTAAACCAACTTATATCGAAACTGAAAATAACTTCAGTAAAATAAAACAGAAGCATTACTGAATATGAGGTGATGGAACGCAAAAAAAGCCGTTACAGAAGTGAGGATCTTGGGTAGGGTTGCGAACGAGGAAGAAGGAAAATGACGAGAATCGATAAAAATCATTCTATCTTTAACAGAACAATTGCGTAGGAGGGAGGAAAGGTTCCAGTGGCCGTCGCAGAAGATAATCATATTCATTATATTAGACATAGTATTTTTGACCTATCATGCAGCTAATTAGCTCCGATAGAGATAGCCGTTGATAAGAGAGCAGTATTTTTGAAATCCCTACAAGAAATGAACCGATGAAGAGCTACATAAGGTTAAAATAGCATTTAGATGTACAGAGGAAGAAAAAAAGGAAATTGGTAACTTGATATTTTTTCACATCTATCAATACATTTTACTCAGAAGTACACAAATACACAGTGTCACGTAAAGCTGTAAATTATCGAAATTCGCTCCAACCACCTTAAGCAACTCACGATTGAAGACGAGAACTCTGCTGTTCGCCTCTGAAAAAGGACCGTCTATCGCTATGCCTACTCGACCACCCTGGCAACGCTAAACTGTTCAACAACTCAATAAGGAATAATGAGTTACAGACACACGGGCGCCATATCGCGAGCATGAAAACCCGCGGGGGCGACCCCAAGTATTTCGTCAAAAGTGGAGGCTGGGTCCAGGTATAAGGAATGCGTCACGACAAGGAAGTAGAGCGGCCGTGGTTGTTGAAAGCCTCTCTTCTGCCCACTTCCACACTAAAAAACCCCTTCGAGATCTCCCGACTTAACCTTTGAACTGCCTTGCGGTCCGAATACGCACTGCAATTACGCTCTCCAAATACGCGCCATGCCTTTCTCCTCTCCACGCACACGAGCATCATCCACGTGAAAATCTCTGGGCCAGACACTTCCCCTCTAAAACCCTCCCACCTCAATAAGGCCCGTATCCAGATTCACCTCCGTGGCACAGCCCCCGCCCCCTCCACCCCCACGCCCTCCCACGACTCGTCCTAAGAGGATAAAATGGGGGGGCGCGCCCCTCTTCATTCGTGCCCCCGGGGGCGGAGGGGGCCGGCCCCCGGGGGCGTGGGAGGGGACCGTCACTTCTATCCCCAGAGGCGTCGAAACCTCTCCGTGGGGCCGGAAGGTGGAGGAGGAGATTTGAAATGGGGGTGAGTGGGAGATAGGGTGAGGGGTTACAGCAGGGTTTGCCAGGGGGGGAAGAGAAGGGGTATGAAAATGGGGAAATAGGGGTGTTGCGAGGACCGAGAACAGCCCCGAGATAAAAAAGAGGGGCACAAGGAAGAGCTAGTCACCAAATCAACACGATAAAGGGGGCACTTCTCACGCCAGGAGAGTAATAATACATCCGGCTGTATTCTGAAAAGGAAGATCCTGGATGAGTAAGAAGGAAATGCCAAAATATTTAAAATGGCTCACTCAACGATTGTATAATACCGTTCTCGATGAATAAAAAAGCACGACATATTACATACATACCCATCACGCCGTTCCCTTTCGGGGTAGACACAGTCAAAATGTTTCACTCATTAATACATAATTGTACACCTAACTCTGCTTCAATTATTTCCTCCATACTGACCTATCCTTGCAAACCTCTTTTGCCTCATTTACCCCCATACACTGTTTCATACACGCCCTCCTGTTTTTAAGACTCCTAATATTCCTCCTCCTAAGAATTTCCTCAACCATATTCAACCACAACTTTCTCGGCCTACCTCCACCTCTCACACCATTCATTCTACTCTCATATATCTGTTTCGTTATTCGACTCTCATCCATTCTCTCAACATGGCCAAACCAACGAATCATACTCCTTTCATACACGTCCATTACTAGAGCATTTAACCCACATTCATTCGTGACCCACTCATTCCTGACCATATCCATCCTACTTTTGCCGCAAATACTCTTCAGATAACTCATACCCATGGCGTTTAGTCGACTCTTATGTCTATGCTGACATACCCATGTTTCGCTACCATATAGCAAAGTGGGAAGAAGTACACTTTTGTACACGGCAATTTTCGCTTCCTTAGACAAGCACTCATTCCTTGATATATTAATTTCTTCAAAACTAGAGATAGTAATAATAAAAATCACGACAAGAAACGATTTCACGAAATCGTAAAACTAATACACAAGAGTCTTTGTTGAGTATTGTAACTTCGCCATAGCCATATTTTTGAAATAACTCTTTCAAGTCAACCAATTTTTCATCCAAACAAATTAATATTGCAGGTACCTATTTGAGGAATCGGAAGAGTAAAGGAGGCGTACTAAATGGCAATACTAAGAATTTTATCGGATATAATAGCTTGTGGGTGTGCAAATATTTATTGAATACGCATCTTCAAGTTATTAATTATGATTCTAGCTACAGTCAAACCTGAAATAATGAAAAATGGTTATGTGCAGCTATCTGTTTCCCTACTGAAAGGAAAAAATGACACTGAAATAGCATATCCAAGGTCCTCTAAGTTTAATTGTATGATGTCTCGTTAATAAGGGGGCATAACTGAGGACAGTTTCACTCACGCTCCCGAGTATAAAACTTATCGAATAAAGTTAATATGTTAGTACAAGAAGTACTAGAAGGAAGTATAGGGTACCAATTGAATTTGATTTGTGCACCTTGATAACGAAACTTTAAGGAATATTCAGTTATGAAGTTTGAAACGACACTTACTCATGAAATCTACTATGCTATATTTTTGGGATGAATGTAGCGTCAAGCAAACACTGGAAATTTATAAAACTACAGAAAAATATTCCACTCGTACCTCACTAAACATCTAACTTATGTAAAATTTAATTGACGCCCAAAAATGTGTCCGTTTTCTGCAAGAGCTTACCAACTGGAGGAAGTTTTCAGGCCGTGCAATCTGCCACATGGGTGGTTGGTGGATAGCTGGAGGAAGAACATGGGTGAACAAGATGGGAATAGAAGTGCATCCCGAAAGAGTTCACAAGGGTTGAGTAAGAGTAAAGGAGCTGGAGGAGTTAACATCTAACCACATATCTTCCTCAGAGTTCTCATCTCCTTTGTTTTTGAAATTTGAGTTGTTTTGCTCGTTTCTGCCCATGTCTCAGCTGCTTACGGGAGAATTGGTCTCACAAGATACTCGTTTAAATATTTCCTTTTTCAAAGGATACCATTTAGCGCACCAATTACTTTATTAGCTCTTAATAATTAAAGGTTCGCCTGATTTATAACCATGCTGTAACTTATGACATTTATTTCAATGCAACTGAAAATAAAATTCGATATAACGCTGTCAAATTTCAACTCGTATTTCACAGGATCATTGCTAATCGTCAAATATTTTATTTTTTGTTTATATTTACACATTACATTTCCTGAAGCCATGTGACAATTTCATCTACAATCTCTACAATTGGCCTATTTTAGACGCGGAGTGAAAAGATTGCGATGGAGAATATGAAGAAGAAATGGGAGGCACGCCAGAGACGCAGTCGGCACGGTAGATGAGTCCCCGCCAACATCTTGAAAATGAGCCGAGGATGACTTCACCCCGAGGGTAGCGTTGGTGATGGGGGACTAGTTATAAAAAAGGAGACGCTCGCGGAGATGGCGGCTGAATCATCAGATAAAGGTCGCTTCTGCATCCTCTCTGCTCTCTCGTGGTGCGGCCTCGGGTCGCGGATTTGCGGCGGGTTGGCGCTCGCATTACCGCGCTCCACATTACTCGCAATGCGTGAGATACCAGAGGATGATGGCAAAGTAGAGAAACAAACAGGTGAGGTCTCATGGGAAAAAAATGTTCCCCCTGGCTTGTGTTCCAACCCGTAAGAAGCCCACCCTCGGAGGAGAACGCATCTCGTCTTGATCGTCACAAAACACACATACACCACAGTTACTAATCGATCTCAGATCGATCCGATCGGATCAGCTCAGTATGATAAACGGAATGGGTGGGTGAGATCGATCTGAGAAGTGGGTTGACTCGGCCTGGTTTCTCAGCCAGTTCTTTGAGATTTCAGATCGATCTGAACCAGTAGGTCTATGGTCGTTTATCATTTTATTGTCAATGGAAGATATAATATATTCGTTATTATTAAAGGCTGGTGTTTTTACAAGTGTGCAAGAATGGCAAATTATGTGACGTTGATGATATAGCAGCATATCGCGTCAACCAGGGTATTTTAAACAGGCAAGAATAAAGCTTCGCAAATACCACGCGCTACGGCAGAAACTTGTTCTGCTGTAACTGCATTGAAAAACGAATTTTTCTCTTGTAGCATTAGACTAACCTTAGAATTATAAAAACGTGAACAAGGTTTTTTTCAACTCAGATAGTCTTTGACCTTTCATACATTCTATTTTCACCGAAAAATTTTGAGATAGTGAAGGGAGCATTTACTAAGTATCGAACCAAGCCGTGATTCTGAAAAAAATAATGGTGCGAGGAAAGAGGCTTTGCAATTCATAAGGTGAAATACTTTTCTAGATGAAAAAGATGGGGTACAAATATTTTCTTATTTTACACGTCAAAAGCTCCATTCGGCAACTAATTGGTGGGAAATCGCAAAGCCAACCCATATTTGGTTCTGTATAAACCATTTAAATTGTAACACTCGCACAATACCAAATAAAATTTTCAAAGTGTAAGGCACTCACAGAATACCCAGTAGCATACACCAGTTTTCGGGCGTGGAATCACGGGCGGACGAACCAACCTGCAAGCACAGAAAAAAACCCATTGAATGATTTATAAAAATATAATGGGATACATAAATTTCAAAATGCCGAAAGATTTTCCTAACGTCAGACAACATTTTCAAACGGCAATGCAATTATAAAAGATTTCCTTATCATTTAGTTCAAACAAGTCCGGCTAGATATTTCAGTAAAAACCTCGCCGAAATAAAAGAAGAAAGAACTCTTATATCAATTGAAGAATTATCGAAAAAGCCACTTACATAGTAGTTTAACTTGCTTATATTAGATAATTGCATTTTTCTTGTTATAGGAAGCGAAGAAAAAGAGTTTGTACGGCAAGAAAATACTATCGGTACCGCTCATTTCGTTCTCCTATGAAAGACATGTGATTATATTTCTTCGATTAAGTGGTTAATCGACAAGTTTTAGTTATTATGGCAATTACAATAAGCAAAGTCATAGCATAAATAAAAACATTTTGTGCCAGCAACTACGAGAATGACATTAGCATATGCTATTCAGCAGACGATGGGGGCATGATAAACACAGGGCTTAGAAAGACAACTGTGAGTACTTTGCCGACAGCCGTTGCGGGAAACGGTCTTTTTTCTTTGTGTTTTCTCTCCAATAAAGCGTGAAGATTGCCGGAGGGAAATGTTTCTAGAGCTCGTGGGAAAAGGAGGAAAGCCACGGAGATTAAAGGAGGAGCAAAAAGTCTCATGAAAAAAACGTAAACGAGCGAAAAGAAATGCGTTAAAAAATTATGAGAAAACATAATAAACATTTAGTCTTTCGGGAAAAAAATTGTGCAAGTTTAGCTGCTCATATATCCGGTATCTTTGATCAGAGCGTGGTATCTTAGAGGAGTTTCTGCTTTTTAAGGTAGTCCAAGCAAGATAGTTACCTAGTCATTATAGAGACCTTCGAATTATACGTTTTAATTTCACCAGCTGTAAGACACATCGATTAAATATAGAATTTTTGATGGTACAATAATGCAGTTTTATATGACAGAAATGGTAATCAAATGAAAATATCTAAATAAGTCTTTAACTTGACTCTTTTTTTCGCGCGGTGCGTTCGAAATTCCTTCAAAACGGCAGGTTTTTGTGATACTCAAGAACCTATTATGGTGACAATATGATAAATTTTCAAAAATAGTTGAGAAAATATACAAACTACACGCTGTTAGTTTTTTTACGACATCTAAGTGTTAGAAATTCCTCTTTTTGTAAATAATGTCTCTCAGGAGTGCATACACGTACCATTTCTCATTTAAAAGGACTGGTATTTTTCTCCAAACATCTCCGAATGTAATGTAATAAGGGGTTGAATTTTTTGTGCCATTGAAATGGTGAGATAATTTTTCTTTAAAATGAGACCAAATTCATTGATTTCTAAGTAAAATGATATTCCGCTCAAACTACCTTAATTCTTTCATTTCGTTGTGCATTCCAAAGGAAATCAAGCCAAGAGCAGGGATATGGTTGCAATTTAGGATATTAGGCTATAATATGATGATGCGACAATATGAGTTTTATGAGAAAAGTATTTGAGAAAACATACCAACTCGTTAGTTTTTTTCGACATCTAAGCATTAAAAACCCTCATTTTGTAAATAATGTCTCTCTGGAGTGCATACACGTACCATTTTCCATGTAAAAAGGCTGGTATTTTTTGGCAAATAACTCCGAGAGTAATGTGGTAAAGGGTTGAATTTTTGGTGTCATTAGAAGAGTGAGATATTTTTCTTTCAAATGAGACCAAATTCACTGTGATCTTGGTAATATGATTTTGATGAAAATGAAAAATTTCTCTCAAACTACCCTATGTCCACCATATGCCGCAGTTTTTTTGCTTTCTCCCCATTCCTTCCAGCAAAAATCACACTCGCGCTGCGGTAAAAAAAAGCATGCGAATGTGCATTTTCTTCCAAGAGTCAATTGACCGGCCTGGGTTGTGTGTGTGTGTCGCACCCTCACCACTTACGGCGCGGGACTCCTTCACGGCGCAATCATGGACTCTCTCCGAGACGATGGGATGAAAAAAAGGGAGATTGGACGGAGAGAATTGGGGAGAAAGGGAGAAGGGTGCGGAGGAGGAGGAGGAGAAAGGGGTGAAAGGGGTGAGAAAATCGCCCCCTCCCCCAAACTGTGCCCAGTCGATTGAGAATGCTGTGGGCGTCCGGGAGGAAGGCGTTCGCGGAGAAAGTGGTCGAGAATGGTGTGCGGGGGTGGAGGAGGAAGAAGCGGACGGGAAGATTTCAGGGAATCAGGGGCGTGCCTGCGTGGCGGGTGGCTTACGCCCCACGCACCTTCCTCGCAGGGGTAGAAATCGATGCAGTGTGGCACGAGTCAGGTCGAGTGGTACTCTCTTTCCGCGCTTCCAGCCAAGATATCCGCGATACCGGCGGAATAAAATTTAATCGAGTCGAAACGGCAGCAGCGATCGCAACTGTTTACGCCAGAAAAACTGTATTTATTTATTTATTTATTTAAGTAATTGCTCACATACAATATTTTTGCCAGTTTACAGTGTAGCAGTAACAATAAACACGTAATTTAGACGTAGACAAACAAACAAAACAAAGAGTACATGACAAAAATATGCAAAAAAACCAATAAAGCATAGGTGGAAAGGGAGGAAAGAGGGAGTGGTTTAGTTATTTGCCGAGAAATGGGACTCGGCAAGATCGGTGAATGAGTTGGAAGAGAGCAAAAAGGGATCAATGTTATCAGGCAGAGAATTGAGAAGTGAGGAGAGGCGGTAGTGAAGGGAACGCTTGATAAGGGATAGCCTAGGGATAGGCATATGGAGTAATGAGTGCGTACGGGTGGATCGACAAGGAACTCGGAAATTAATGGCAATTCAGGACAATCAATATTTGCGTTAAGAATGTTGTGAATAAATTTTTAATCTGTTTTGAGTCTTTGATTTCAGGGATTGGGGATGGATAGAGAAGATAGGATCGAATCAGTAGACATGTTGCGTATATGGGAAACTGTATTTCACTATTTTAGCAAAGAAACTAGTTACGCTGTTAAGAGTGGCGAGATTTGTAGGAGCCGCCATCGACCATATGGGTGAGCAATATACTGTGAGTGGAAGAAAAAAATGCTGTCAAGTATGATTTTAGGGCTTGGGGTTAGTGATTACCGTGAAGCGGTAAAGGAGACCTAAGAGGGACAAGGCTTTGGTTTTAATCAATTGAATATGGTCCAAGTAGGTTAGTTTACTATCTGTTAAAATACCCAGAACCTTCACTGAGGAAACGCAATTAAGAGGCTCAGCATTAATAGATTAATTAAAATTAAGAGGATTTTTTTAGAGAGATGGAAAAAGTATTGTATTTAGTGGAGTTGAAGTTCAGCTTCCAGGTATTGCACCATTTAGCGGTCATATCGAAAGCATTTTGAAGGTCTTGGCCGTCAGAGGTACAATAAATTTGTTTGAAAATCTTGCAGTCATCATTTGAATGAATAGGGTCAGGAATCAGGAATGATGACGTTAATCGTCTAAACCATGGTCGTAAGTCATTAAATTCACTGTGGAAAAACAAAGTTTACCCTATTCATTCAAAATGTTTAGCGAATTCCACAAAAAATCGCTGGAAACCACCAACTTCAGACAAACAGTGTTGTGATGAAACGGTGGTTAAACCCTCAATGACGTCAAGTCGAGGAAGGGGTAACCCTGTGGTGACTAACCTATCGGTGACCATACGTCAAGTCTGATCACCAATCACCCACCCATCTACTATCGCTGGAGACGTACTTTGGACCCGTCAAAAGGGTTTATAGGGCAGGGCCACCAATCAAGAGTAGACATTTTTTTCCTTAATTTCGGCCTGGTCGGCTCTAGCAAAACTGCCAACCTCCACCAGCCTCAGCGAACTCTTGAGGTACCTATCTATACCTTTTTTTTTTAACCTTATTGTATACAATGAAATGTGCTCGTGGACACGGAATTATTATTTCTCCTAATGTCACAACGACAACTGTTCTCATGACGGTTGCAAACAACAGTGTAACTCTGTGATCGTGCCGCAGCCGCTATGTTGCGCTCTGTGCTGCGTATAGCGGCAACTGAAAGCTGAAGCTGACTGCCTCGTCTTTCATTCCATTTCAGTTTTGCTGCACGTATGACTGCGTTTGTGTTATCTACATTTATGTACTACCCTGTCAGCCGCTACATGGCTGCGTGGCATAGGGAGTTCGGGCACCAGCCGTCTAAAAGTATAAAGAATTAGGCTTTGAGAAATGAAATGGTAAAGTGTATGATTGCAATTCAGTTTTTATTATGATAAATTGTGTGCGTGGAAAGAACACATTTTGTACTTATCTGTTCATCAATGTATATCTCCTATTTTATTGCTTCGATCGGATATAGTTCTGTAGTGTGGCGTCGAAATGATATTCTCGTGTCCTTCCGAAACACATATTTTCCGAATTCCTCAAGCAAACTAAACCTTGCGTGCAGCCTCCGGGCCTCAAGCGACTCCCAACCTAATTCCTCTAAAAGCTGGGTAATATTACATTTTTTCTCGTTGCTAGCTACGACTAAATTATAAGCCACAATTTTTTTAATTATATCTGTTGTAGGAGGTTGCTGGTTTAATTAGCTATCCTTTCCTCTCATTGCTGCCTATTGTGTTCAAACTGTGAAATATCATTCATTAACATAAATGGAATCCGATACGTAACATAGTGAGAAATTTACTCGGTGAATTGCTTTATGGTACATTTAATTGCACATTCAAATGCATCATATAATTTCTAAGAAAATGAATGAAATTAGAGAAGATTCTATTTCCTGTTGAGTCAGACAATCACTCAAGACTTCACATAATTTGCTGGTACAGTTTTCTTCATGAAAGAATTCATGAATTCGTTAATACAATAAAATATTTCATGTAAAGCGGCATTGATTGTATCGAATACAGACTACCAGCAGTATTCTAACAGTATCTGTCTAGTGCCATTGTTTGGTGTTCTTCTGTTGTCCGCAACGGAGTGCTTGACATAACTGTTTCGGTTGCGAAAGATTTGCAGTGAAACTGTTATGTTCATTTTGCACCGCATTGATCGCACAAAGGATTTGCCTCCACCACCACACAATCCAAAATTCACGCCTCCCGGATGCACGGAAGGGAAATCCAAAAATGCCCGCGGAAATATGCAGGGGTTGTTTTACGCGAAGATCCGCGGATATTAAACGTCGGAAGCTGCGCTCTCGGAAATTTGAGTGCGAAATCCATTTCCCTCGTCCGTCGCAAGAACAGCGGACTACAGGAATGCTTCGTTGAGGCATTTTGTAAATTAGTGAATCTTTCTGTACAGAATATCTGCATGTGCTTGGTTACAGTAGGTACCAAACTTCTGCTACGCTTTCAGCATCCCAGCGTGAACATATGAAGGTTAGGTACAGTTGTCAGATACTTTCGTTTAGTAATTCTTACAAGAGGGCACCTGATTAATGAACCCCAATTTTGAGTTAAGATTGTTGCTGTACTGATTTTGTTGTTATTTAACTCATTTTTTAATTCAATACTATTGTTAAAGTTTATTTATTTCATTACATCTGCCAATTTAATTAGCCATTGTGCCAATTTCGGCTGTTTAAGGTAAAAAAATAGCGGAAAATTACCACAGTCTCTGTCTCCAAACAATGTTTCTAGAGCAAAATTCCACAGAAGAAAACTCATCCGCCCTGAGGAGAACTCAAACCCGGATCCCTCGATTTCCTCTGTGGATCTGTAGGATTTCGCACAGTTGTGCATTGCGGGTGACCACATAATAATCTGTGGCTAGTACTGGTTTACTCAAAATCGGTCAATAGTTCTTGCTTTTATGGAATCAAAGAGGTCAAGGAACAAGATAAACAATTGATATTAGTAAGTTCACCTACCAGCTAACACTGTGGCGATACCGGAAAATGAATTACTACAGTAAAATTTCCTTTCATATCACCAATTCATAGCCAAAATTATGTTTCTTTAAAGCGAAAATAAATCGTTATCCTTGATAAATGTTCATTAATCCGTGAAAAAGTGTCCTTATCGACTGAGAATAACTGAAGCCATAGGCCTGACAGTCAAAACAGAGAAAATTAATAAAAAAGAGACTGATGACTACACTGTGTTTTTTTGACGCAATTATATTTCTGCAAGGGTGAACGACCGGATTCGGATGTAAATCCAACATAAGATTAAAATTGTGAAATAAATTCATGCTTGAAATAATTATTATATATAAAATACCGCAATACCATCCACACGAACGAATGCTAGTGAATTTTCCGTGCAACGAGGTAAGTCAACAAGGAAGAAAGGATATAATATTTTCACTATCCCCATCAATTTTAAAATTGTTTTTATGAAATGAAAAGAAATTGGTTTTCAAAGAGATTTCACATACTGAATTTTCTCAACTGAAAAATGTGACAATAGGGTAGCTCTTCGAAGAAAATTTATGTTTATGACTGACAACTTTTTGAAGGTAAATTTTACCAGTACGTCTGAAGCTCCTCGAGCGAGATTTTCTCCTAGTATTAATAGACACCTTTTCTAGTTTTACTTTTGTAATTCAACTGCTAAATAAGCATGTAATTCAATCGATAAGAATGAAGTAAATCCATTTAAATTAATGGCGAAAAACTCTTGCTTTGTGTGCCTGAAATTCCCGGTAGTTAAAGAAATACGCTAAAATAAATCTTAATTATTTTAGTGAAGGCCCTCTGTAGTGTATACTAGTACACTTTCCCATGTGTAAAGGATGGTATTTGTCGGAAAATACATCAAAAAGTAGAGCCGTGAAGGGTATATATTTAGATATCTTTGTAAACCAAAGATTTTTTCTTGAAAATGAGACCAAATTCATTGAATTCTAGGGGTAATTACACAACGCTCAAACAACCTAAAATTCGCATGATTTTCTAGTGATTAACAATATGGTAAATATCAAATTCCGAATAACGATGAAAATTACAATTAACTCTTCTCAAGCAAGACATTGCCCGTTATAAATAGACACTCGAGTGTAAAAAGGAATTTAAGAATGAAAAGCACGAACAACGACCACGTCTTCAGCCTCTCCCTCGGTGTCTTTACGGCTTGGCATCTTGACGAGAGGAAGTTGGGTCATTCTGATAGGCTGCTGAAGTTTCATAAAGATAATCTGGTAGCGTCTCCTTTGAAAATCCGCTGACCGCGGGACGCTTAGGGTTGACCGTTGGCAGCCGACCAAATTGAAGCCGTGGCGGGTCACGCGGGGACGCCACGTCGTGCTCATCTGGTTGCCGCGCCCAGGAGAGGGCCATCTTCAGTTACACTGAATAAACATTTCATAGTGAGACTTGCATTTCCTTTGATTTTATTGGATTCTCCTAAAAGATTCTCCAACTTATCGACTGGTGATACAATGCTCAATCAGTAAAAATGCCATTTCACACGCGGCACTTAATGGCGCAACTTGATGCATAGAAATGGCGAGTACGTGGGCAAGGATTTAGATCAGCAGCTATTTTTCCCTCTGCCGTCTATGCATTTGCGCATGTATTATGGCAAATTTTCCGATTCACGCAATGAGACGCAATTTTTAAGGCATATCCATGCACGCATTAGATTGCGCAATAATGTTTCTCGTGTAAAACGGCCACTCCGACAGAAAAATTGGCGTGCAAAAAAACATGTTTCCAATTCTATTTTCGGGCTATTGACAATGTGGTCATTGAACTAAGTCATTCATGTTTCTAGTAAGGTATTACAACCACAATATTATACGCTCGACTAATATCAATCATTTTTATTTAGCAGCAATAAGCAACGCAGCATTTCTTTGCCTGTATATTTGGCTCATAAATAGTTGATTAGGTTAAGTGTATTATACTCCTTTAAAGTAGTTTCAGTCATGGCCAATTATTACAGTTAAAGTAGATTCAAC
Organism: Ceriagrion tenellum; assembly: GCA_963169105.1. Lineage (NCBI taxonomy): Eukaryota > Metazoa > Arthropoda > Insecta > Odonata > Coenagrionidae > Ceriagrion > Ceriagrion tenellum. The sequence continues at coordinate 106,318,638 of OY720643.1, forward strand.
TCAAAATGAAGAGCACTAGATGTTGTACTGTCCACTATTTTTAATGCATAAAACTTTACAACACGTGTTTCGGCACTTTATTGGCCATCACCAAGTAAAATGTCCTGTGCATATTTATTTATGATCTTTTCTATTTAATCTTTTAAAGCTTAAAACATTTCCAATAGTGGACAGTACAACATCTAGTACTCTTAATTTCAATAATGCGGTTCCACAATATCTCGCCCGAAACTGTTGACTTTAGACTCAACTCAGTTTTTTTAGAAGCTTTCCTACTTCATGTCTCAATAAATTGTTATTTCAAAATTTGATCCTGGGAAGTAATCAAATTATCATTATTATTATATTTTATAAGAGCTATTTGCTAATTGTTGGAGTTTGGCTCAGGTAACAGAAGATATACACGCGAATATCAGTGATCTTAGCTACGGAAGGTAGGTTTTTCGGATATTACAACGAGTTATGGGTTATCTGTCGACATTTCGATGAATGATTTAGTCTTCACTAATAGGTCGTTGTTGGTCAATTTCGACTTTGCTTCGTAAGAACCGTCGGGGATACAGCAGATTTTCTACTATTTATCTTGCGGCAAAATATTACCTGTTGACTCACATTTTTATCCAATATTCCATGAAGTTATATTTACATAAGGTCATATTTTGATAAAGAAACAAAGATAAATTTCATTGCTAATCGCAGATTATTTCGCATTCATGAAAAAATACCATCTCCAAGGCTTGCCAGGAACGATGCCAAGTTTTCTTGTGCCCAACCAAGGCAAATAATGCATTCATCTTTACCCGTCAATAAAGCGATGAATCACCAGGAGGGTTCCGCGTAATTCATTTAAAAGAATAATAGGAGACGGGAGAGCTTATTCCAATACGAAAGATTTACTAGCGCATGAATGCATGGCAGGAATGGGGAGTTTTTGCTTCTTGAACGTTGCAACTTCTGAAAAGTGATAATTCACTTTCTACGAGGAGACCGTCTTCGTGCTTAACTTTCACGTTTTATTACCCGAGCCGTAAATTTATTTCACAGCGCAATTGATGTGTTTTCTCTCGAATTTATGCGTGAAATATAAATTATTACAGTGCCCACATACTTAAAACAATACCAGTTTTAATATCAGAGCGTCTGAGAGCAATAAGATATATTTTTTAAGCTATGATTTTAAACTTAAGCACCCGGGAATCATGCTCGAGGAATGGCAAAGCTGGAATTTGCATTTTTTACTGATTGCATTTCAGAGTTGAATTCAGAACACTGCAGTAAACAACAGAAATAATCATAGTAAAATTTTTAACTTTGCAGATTTGTGAGTCACAAATACCATGGGCGCCGCTCAATATTCACGACTAAAAAAAATACGGATACTATTATTTAGGCTGCAAACGAGCAAAGTAAAGATTCATAAGTGTTTTCAATTTTTAAAATTCTTTCTCATGATGATTTAAGAAAATTTTCTATGTATTCTTCCTCCTGATTGTTAGTAAGAAATTGGTAAAATTAACAACCTAGAAAGCACATTCACTGTAATCTGTGTCCCAATCAGGTTACAGCCATTGCGATTTAAAAAACAACTTCCTCAGAAGAAGCTGGACAGTTATCTTAAATTGAATACTGCACCAATGGCTTTGCCAGTGGAAAATTAAGTAAGCGACATGTCATGAGAATTCTCACTTTCATAATTGTTTGACGCAATGATAAAAATAAAGTGGCTTTGTAAATTCCACAAAATCTTTAAAATAACTCAGTAAAACCGGTTTCTCTCGTTAGAACATCATCAGGTGCAAGAAAAAAGATTTAAGGACTTTGCAAAGTCATTTTAATTTTTACCATTATGAATTATTTATGCTTGCAGGCTTCTGTTGTTCCAGTGGATTGGAAGAATGCAATCATCGTGCCATTGCACAAAGGGAAGGGAGGAAAAACCGAATATAATACCTAATTATCGGGCCATTAGTTTATTGAGCATTCCGGGAAAAGTGTTCAGCAAAATTTTAATCGAAAGAGTGAGGAATATTACTGCTATCAGGGGTGTGACAGAATATGGGGTGTGCTGAGTGGGTTTATGCCTGGGAGAGGATGCAGTTACCAGCTTTTCGCACATCAGCAAATGATAGAAAAATGTATGAGCGTCCAAAAGAAAGTGTATTGTGCGTTTGTTGATTTAGATAAGGCATATGCCATGGTAAATAGAAAGAAGTTGTGGAAGGTTTTGAAGGACTATGGAGTGAGTGGGTAGTTATTGAATGTTATGATGGCGATGTATGATAATAGTAAGGCAAGTGTGAGAGTTAATGGGATTCTGAGTGATTGGTTTGAACTAAAGCAGGGCGTAAAGCAAAGATGCGTAATGTCACCATGGCTGTTTAATGTATTTATAGATAAATGTATTAGAGATGCATGTGGTGAAAACGACGGTGTTTTGATTGGAAATGTAAACGTGCGAGTTCTACTATATGCGGATGATGTTATTTTCATCTCAGAGAGTCAACGGGGATTATAGGAGCTCCTAGATAAGTTTTGTGAATCAACAGAGAGAATGGAATTGTGGGTAAATGCGTGAAGACTAAAGTAGTAGTTTATGATAAGGAGAATGGGGAGAATAACTGTATGATGAGGGCGAATGGTGAAGTAATTGAACAGGTGGATAATTGTACTTACGTAAGATGTTTGCGGAAGATGGACTTATAAATGAGGAGATAAAGAGACGTGCAAATGCTAGAAGGGAAGTGGTAGGTAGCATGCGGAGTATATCAAGGAATGAGTGCCTGTCTAAGGAAGCAGTAATTGCCGCGTGCAAAAGTGTATTCTCCCCACATTGTTGTATGGTAGTGAAACATGGGTATGTCAGGACAGATATAAGAGTAGGCTAAACACCGTGGGTATGAGTATATTGAGGAGTGCTTGCGGCAAAAGTAGGATGGATAGAACAGAGCGTCTACTAGCGCTAGGGAGGCCAGTAAATCGGCACATGTAAACTAACTCAATCCCATTGATCTTACTGGGGGGGAAGGAAAGGAGAGGGATTAGGACGCGGTGCGGACCGCCGGCACCGACTGCGAGCAGTCGGGTGCCGACACACAACCCCTGGGAGTCCGACACCAATGAGGCGGATTGACGTCGAAAGGACGACAATGGGCCTCCGCCTTTCCAGGATGGATAGAGTCAGGAATCAGTGGGTAATAAATGCATGTGGCTTAGATGCTCCAGTAGTGGACATATATGAAAGAAGTGTACTTCGTTGGTTTGGCCATGTTGAGATAACGGATGAGAGTCGAATAACGAAACAGATATATTAGAGTTAAATGACACCTTCACAAGTTCCTGAGAATTAATTGTTCAAACACACGGCAGTTGCCGTAGCCTTGAAACCTTAGGCAGCAAGGGATAGGTCGCAAAATAGCACCGTATTTCTAAGAGAGGGAAACACAAGGCATCCAAGTAATCTCGAGGAGGAGGGGAGGCGCCGATGCAGCCCGCTCCAGATGAGAATCAAGATGCGGCCGGGCTCGCCGCGGCATTGAAGGAGTGAAGAGCGGCGGAAGGAAGAGATGGCAGCCGCGGATGAAAAGAAGGCATGACAGGGAAGCAGAGGAGAGCTGAATGGGTGCGGAGAAGGGATGAAGGAAAGCGGGAGAGAGTAGTGAGAGCGGCGGATGCGGGGACAAAGCAGCCGCTCGCCCGGCGTCAAGTGGGTGCAGACATATTTCTCTCTCTCTCTCTCGGAATGAGGGGTGGGTGTGTGAGTGGGTGCGGCTTGGACGGAGCGGGAGAAATGGGCGATGGTCGATGACGGCGGGGGAAGCGAGAAACAAAAGGCTCTTGGAGCGACGCGACGGCCCAAGCGAAACAATGAACGTAAGAAAGCATTCTTCTGGCTCCCGCAGACGACTCGTAATTGACACCGGAGTAGCAAACCACTCTATTTGAATGAGAGTGTGACCCGCGGCGCAAAATATGCCGGCATAGGTCATGAGAATAGTACGCTAACCCTTGCGTGGCGAAACTCGACTATGGTGGGCAAATATTATTTACTAACGGAACGTGCGTGTTGGATGGAGTTTTTAAAGAGATGAAGTCAGGCACAACTTTTCGAGAAATAATAAATGCGAAAAGGCTGAAATGTCAAACTGTAGAGAATTGCATAGGGAATAAAAATGTCAATTTTACAAGGAGGCCAGCGGGAAGTGTGCCTAAAAATGTATACACATGTGCCAAATGCATTAACAATAAACAATAAAATATAGTTATTATCATAAAAAATTCAATATATTTTTATCCACAATGCATCATGCTTATAGATTTGTATCTCTGCAATAATAAGAATCCCTCAGTTAGTTGCTTTTGATTTTCGGGAAAATTCCTACTTCAAGCAAAAAATAATACTTTGAAATATTAATATAATATTATATATATTAATATTTAGCTCAATACTTGAAACCAAACTTTGAATATTAAAAATATGTATAAATAAATGTGAATGATCTTCGTAGTATGTTGATCTATGTCATTTTAGGCAAGAAAAATAAAACAAAATTGGAAAAACGATAAATTGATAAGAATGCCGTAAGCTTATATATCAATAAATCATCGATATTGTCAAAAATATGAATGTAATGAAGTGAAAATATCTATGTGTGTAAATAAAGAGAGGAGTAGTTCGTAGGAAAAACTGTAAAAATGTATACTTAATTGTGTAAAGTGAACAATTATTTTATTAATTACAGCGGGTAAAAATGACCCGCTTTGGGCGTTGAATGATGTTGAAAAGTCCGGGCGTCCTAGTGTTAAGGGAGCTGCGTATACCACGGCCGATAACGCTTCTGCAGACACCTACGTGCTTTTATTATACGGCTCTGTTCTGTCACTTAAAGAAAATCTGTTTTTGCAGGCCTCAAGAAAAAGGATAAATATTTATAACAAAGTCGTAACTTATCCCTATGTTCTTTACACAAAACAATTTCGACTGAAGAAAAAACGTGTATTTATGGAATACCAAGTGATCGACATTATGCGTCCGACGTATATTTCCATCATTCTTTACATTTATTGTAAGTAGAAATCCTTCAACTGTATAGAGGATCATCAAAATGTTGAAAATTACGCATAATGTCGTCACAGTGAACATTATCGCGAACTTTTGCATCGCTTTTTCCACTGTGCCATCCTTGGCGCTGTTTTCCGGGACAAGTAATGCGGGGGAAGGCGAAGATCTCTCCCAGGCTGCGATCGGAGCCAAAACTCTTAAGGGCATTTTCGTTCAAGGTATAGGGCCCCTTGAGTTAAATGGAGTTCCATATGGGATAACGAACGGTCCCTCCGTACCTTTCCAATCGTATACTAGAAGAGCAAGACAGAAAAAATCCTTACTCAGAATCGCAAATATTAATCAATTACCAACGACTTTAGGAAAACAAATCCATTTCCACCAAATTCCGCATAATTGTACTTGAATAAATTACCAATTGTATTCGTTATGAAACAGTCACCATCTATAAATTATACCAAAGTGTTATTTCAACTAGCGAGGGAAGCCACCCGGGAAGTGATTGCCATATAAATTACCTAAATTCATCTGGGATAACACATAAAACATTAATTTCAAAGGTAATTGTGAAACAGTCACGACCTGTGAAGAATATTGAACAGTGTTTTCAATCAGTGAGGAAGGTCATCCGGGAAGTGATTGACAAATGAATTTCGCAAACTTATCCGGAATGACATATAAAAATATGTGAATAGAATATTTTCAGCCTGGCAGAGTGGAAAAAAGCGATGCAAAAGTTCGCGATAATGTTCACTGTGACGTCATTATGCGTAATTTTCAACATTTTGATGGCCATCCTCCATAAAGTTGAAGGATTCCTACTTACAACAAGTGCAAAGTATGATAGAAATATATGTCGGACGTATAATGGCGATCACCTGGTATCCCATAAATTCACGTTTTTTCTTCACTCGAAATAGTTTTGTGTACCTAAAGAAAATAGGGAAAAGTTACGACTTTATTATATATGTTTTCAATCAGCAAGAAAGGTCATCTGGGAAGTGATTGACAAATGAATTTCGCAAAACTATTTGCAATGACGTATAAAAATATGTGAATATCGTAGACGATCATCTGCACATTTAGTTGTGTACGCCAAAAATTACAATCGCGGTTAACCCTTTTAGTACCAGAGGTACATTTATGTAACTCTCGGTCTTTTTTCTGTGAACCCAACCCCTTCTTTAGTGCATGCCATAAAAATGCAGAGGTACTTTCCTGGCACATATTACTAGCTGTTTGGTAAAAATTCTCCACAAAAGAGAGCGCTGGGCGCAAAAATTTCCATTTCATATTCCCAAGCTACTTTGAAAATGTTGGCCGACAAGCAACCCGTTTAAAAAAAATTGCAGTCGACTTAGAACTTGAAAATATGTGTTCTCCTTTTCACATATCATTTATTATGCTTCAATTTTAATATAAATAACAAATACACACATAACAGTCATTTAAATTACATAAGATACATTTCTGTCCATTGATTAAAAAAATGTGTAAAACTGTATGTGAGTATATCAAATGATTTCCTTGAATACTATCGGTGTTACAAGACTATAGTAGTTACTTGAAACGAATTTCAGCAAAATATCTTGAAATTAAAATAGGGTGGGACCGAAGGGTTACGGAATGCTGAGATCGTGATCACAAAAATGTACTCGGCAAGATTGTAGCACTAGGAAATGACGCAGTCTTTCGTCTCGCGGCGAGAAAAATATCTTTCGAGAGTAACGATGGAGACGGAAGGCGCGACTGAGAGACGTGAAGAAGGGAAACTTGGAAATGAATGCAGGAGGGAGGGAGAGCGGTAGAAATGAGAAGGAAGGAAAAGTAAGGAAGCTCAAAAAAGTGGTAGATGGATGAGGAGGAGGAGAGGATATTGTGGTCTTACGGGAGGTGGTAGGTGGGGGGGCAGGGCGACGGCGCCGCGGTGCCAGGAGATTAAAAATAAAATCACTGGCCAGAAATGAGAGATCCAGAGAGGGAGGGGGTGGGAAACAGGGGTTGAAGGGCGGGAGAGGAGGGAGGTAGCAGAATTGAAGCGGTTGGAAGAGGCGGGGAATCAGCAGGGGAAGGATGGGGAGAGATGGCAGGAAGGCGGGAAACAAAAAATAATAAAAAATACAAAAAAATCCACCTCTTTGCTCCCCGTGCCATTACTCTCACCCCACCTTTCCCTCCCCCAGTCCATTCTCTCTCATTCCTCCCCATTCCCACCACCCACCCCCAGAGAGAGTAACCCACTCGTCAGATTTTCCCTCAAACCGCCACCCCCATAGTCCCATATAATCCTTGGCGAGATATTCGTCGGGGGAAAGGAGGCGAAGCGGTCTGGGGGAGGCAGGAAGCGCGGAGTGCGGCGGAAGGAAGGGGAGGGAAGGGTTGTAGGGATGAAGGAGGTGTGTGGAGGGTCGATTTCTTCAGATGGGCGTGGCCAAATGAGAGTTTGGGATGGTTGGTTTAAAGGAGAGGACGGTGTAGGGCTCCAGGAAGGACGGAACTAGGCGAAGGAGGTTGATACGGAGGTGGAAGGAAGCCGCATGACTCTCTCCTGCGACTCAACAAAGACTCCTTCCCAGCTGCCCTCGACCCTTTTATGAGCCCTTTCACCTGTCCTGTTCGTCTGGATAGCGGGGGGGAAGGTCACGGTGTAATCACAATTTTAAAGCTGAGTAAACGTACCACTCACCTTGAAAGAGGAAGCACGTTGGAAAGGAAATAAGGGTGACGATAAAACAAGAGCTGGCGCGTAATTTGTGGAGTGAATTTTAACATTTTAGTATTTGTCAAAGTAGTAATAGTAATGGATACAGCGATTACGAGGAACGAATGAAGACACGTTGCTACTCTGACATAAACTAATTTCCCATTCATGTCAACTTCATTCAGAATCTATCTCGAGTCAATTGGTTTTAAAATCGAAATAAAAGTTGCCTGGGCGCAAAAAAAAATTAAAAAAGCATGAGAGGAAAAGTAATAATATAGATTAAAAATAACATGTAAAATGCTTTTAACTAGATTTAGACGGAATATTTCGAAAAATTTTGATACAAACATAATCCACCAGAAACAAGTGAAATCCTCGTTATCACACTGTAAAATGTCTTATACCACATTTATTTCAATTCAGTGAGCCTTTACCTTACTCACCACGCCCTAAACTTAATGCTAAGCAAAGAATGGGGGATTTTTAAGTCTTGTATCCAAATAATTGAAAGAATAAATACATTATATATTAATATAAATATTTTCAATAAATATTTATTGAATAAATATTAGCATTGCCACCTGATGTAAGGATACACATAATTATGCACCAGATGGGTGGAATTCACAGGTAAAAATAAGATTAGACTTAACCGGATCTTCCACTACTAATCGGATTTGCTGCCAGCAATAGCAAGTTGGATATGCAGCCTCGATTCCCAGTCAAGATAAACGATTTTTTCACGGCAAATTTCGTTCACGTTCATGTTCATCAATGCACTTGTGCGCGTGACCGCGTACCATATTATTTATGTATTTGCCGTTTCTTGAAAGTTGGCATGCTTATCAAAATTGACATTGAAACAAACACTCACCTGGCATTAAATCCTACAACAATGAGCTTTTTCACTAATGGCGTTATCAATTTATGTTAACGTTTTACTAATAGCGTTATCAATTTGTTTGCACAATATTTAAGATGGCATGATACTTTAAAGAAGAAGACGAGATAACTGCCATTAAAAGCTGAGCCTAATAGGTCTCCCTTGAAAGGATCAATTTTTTGGCATCGGTCTATTGCTCTCTATCCTCATTTTATACATGAAATCTAAATTGATGACATGAATGGAGGGAGACACTTTATCCTTAGTAGAAACAATATACCAGAAGAATTTAAAAAAACCACAGTCTAAGCGTATAAGAGTAAAAAGGTGAGATAAAACTAAAAAAATCTTGAAGGTACATTCTTAAAGCTTACGCGTGAAGTGGCTACAATTTTGTGTTAGTATTTTATTTATATTTAAACTAAAACGGAATTATTCCCAAATCCTCAGAATTAATGCCTATTTTAAATAGAAATATAAATGAATACACAAAAATTTTAAGTGGAGGCACTTTACTAAAGGCTACGCGTTCGCACGTATGATTCAGTTACAGGGCGAAGCGATACGAATCTCCGCCAACAGATGGCTCTCATATTCCATCTCAGTCAACTGAAACGTGGAACGGGCATATGAGTTTCACAAAATACAAGCAATGTTTGGGAAACTTAGGAGCACCTCCAGAAATGTATGCAACGATATCATCGACATTTAGATTATTATACGTATGTAGTTTGTTTACCATAGGTATATACGTATAATGGTTTAATTAAAAACCAAATTCAGCAAAAATATGATTTATTATATATATGTTGCAATTTGTATGTTTCGCCAATATTTTAGTCTGCTTCGTCAAACTTTTTCAACTAGCTTTTTTTAACACATCCGCTTATTTATAGGAGAGTTAAGAGGGGGGTTTTGGAGACCACAACCTCAGAAAATGGGCGGCGGAAAAAAATTGAGGTTGTCCGGCATCAAAGTTTAAGACAAGCGCGCGGCAGAACAGGGGGGTGTGGAGGAATTTACAGAAGGGTGTTTTGGCGAGGGTGGGAATTAAGAGGGCTGGCGTGGCTCGGGGTGATGTGGCCTCGGCGTCTCGCGGGGAGGGGGGGGGGAAGAATTAAAATGAAAGTTTAGAGGAACAAGGCGAAAGAATAGGAGGGGAAGGGATTGAGAGGGGGATGTGGAGAGACTAAGAAGGGAAAGTAAAATCTCTGGGGGTTGTTCAAAAAAAAGGGGGCGAAAGAGAAAAAAAGGAAACTTCAGGAGCGCACATCAGCGGCAACTGGCGCAGAAAATGAGGGAACGAAAGGAAGCAGAAGGGGAGGCGAGGAGAGAAGACAGACCGCAGCAGGATGCGAATGAATACTCCTAAATATGTGTACATCTACATATGAAAGTACCGTGCAAGCCACCACTAGGGTGCGTGGCACGGAGTGATTCCACACCCGGCGTGTTGCACTCATTGGATTGGATTTTGGGGAGGCGACCGACAGCTGAGGTCATTTTTGCCACAGGAGACAGGTATGGGAGGAAGATTGGATGAAAACTCGGCGTCAGCATTATCCTGGTGTCAACGAAAGGCGCCAAGGGAACCTAGGCTTAACGTCTCATCCGACAGACGGAGTACTGTACTTGAAGTGCCCTCCACAAGACAGTCAATAAGGGATCAGGTTTCCTCTGAAAAACATCCTACTCTGTAGGGATTTGAACCCTGACCTTCCGTGTGGTTAGCCACCACATCTACCCGATCCCCGTGCTGCACTCATCTCAGTTCAAATCAAAACCTTGCACGTTCCCCCGGCTGCTATGCACAGACCAAATAGACAGCCAGAGGGGGTTGTTTTTGAGCCATTTGCGATAATCCAGAGCACGTAACTAAGGCGTCACGTGGTACAATCACGAGAGATTTGAGTACTTGAGTTCGAGTGTACGTGTTTGAACCAATTGTAAAAAATCTCTCGCAGCTTTCCAATCGAGTTTGTCTCGGGGTTAAATTGTTATTGAACTTTTATATCCCAATTAGAGGCGCATGAAACAACATATCAGACGATTAAGATCGCCATTCGGGTGCGTAAAGCTCACAAAAATTTCCATACGTTGGTTGTTGTATCACGTGAATTCTTAGATACGTGAAGGAGATTACCTCAAATGATTCAAAACACCATCCCCGGAGGACCAATACGCGGTCAAACTAGAAATTAAGAGAAAGCTACGTAGACGCAATGCTAGCATGCAGTACCCTCGTTAAGGTACCATTACTGATTGGCATTATTAATGCTTTTAATAAATATTGCTAAGAGATTTTAAATTATGCAGAAAGCAAAATAATTCCGGAAAATTCAAGCCGGGTGATTTCTTAATTATGAGGGTATGCCATGTGAGCAAGCCATGTAACCATGAGGGTAACACAAGTCTACTCTACCTTTTGTTGGTCATAGTTTCATTGAATTGATCTATCGCAACTATAATGGTCTCTTATTGTGCATGGAGAGAATAACATTAGATATCTATCTTTTCTGCACTCTATATCCGTAATCTCCTTCCCTCGATCGTTTCTTAGGTAATAGTTTGACTCCAAAAAAATATTTCGAACGTCCAGCAAAAAATATTGTTGAAATATTATTGAAAATAAAATGTCGGAAGCCACAAACGTTTGCCCAATCATTAACACGTCCTTTCACCAAGTGAAATCTTTGCTTTTATATAATATTATATATTAGTATGATTTGTGCATTCTTTTGATTAAGCTCCATGGAATTTTCACTTCTGGTAATCAGTTTTAATTAAAAACTTGAATATACTGCCTAACTCTAATTGGCATTTTTCCGCTTCAATCTGAGCAGGCTTCATAAGTACACATACTAAAACCTATTCTTTTAAGGCTGAACTACAAGAAAACTAGAGAGGAAACCCTATATTAATTACATCTCAGTTTATAAACAGCACATCAGAGATGCTAATTAAAGTCAATTTGAGGCCATAACTACCTTAATTATTCATTACTGCATAGTCATAACCATTTTAGTTAGAAAGGAAACTAAGAAGAGTACGAAAAACCATCTGATGCATAATGATCTCATCTCTCTCAAAACCCTATCGGTCAAAGAAGACTCTAAATTTGTATGGAGGCATAGTTAAATAGTATCCACAGATGTGGATGCAATATTAGCCCAATAAAGCTACCTCCCTATTACCATATATATACATCCTAATCCTGTCCATCGTGAATTAAGGTCTACCACCTCTCATCATTAACCAAACTGACAAAAAATAAAATAGGTTTGATGATTAAAAAATGTTATCCTTCAATTTTTATCACTGAAAGACATCCTTAAGGCTTCATAAAACGAATGGCTCGTGAAAAAAATCGGCGATGTCTCTAGGACACTACGTTATATTTCCAATGAAATGGATTTAAGTCAATCTCCACTCAAGTAATAGCAGAGATTTTTCTTTAATTTTTCCTTCGGGGATTTTACACCCATTAGATGAATTAGACCTCCTATTAATTACACCCCACTAGAGCTATTACATTCATTTACCAAACGACACATGCACAGACTCAGAATTACATGATGGTGGCGGACGAAAGCTTATCGAAAATTCTGACTTCCATTTATGGATTCCTATCTAATGACTCCATAATCTATGATTACTCATCGTTAAAAATCTTTATTATATGAATCACAGACTAATTAATCCTTTTTAAGGGGAAATTGGGTTATAAATCTCATTTTTGCTACAGTAAATTAAGTAGAAGGAACGCTCAACACGATATGCAAATGTCACAATCTGAAAAGTTTAAAATAGTTATTTTAGTTCCAAATGCACACTTAACCACTGCAGGAAATGATTCCAGGAGTAGTTTTTCAAGGAGATTATTCGGAACTTTCAAATATTCACAGCAACTTCGACACTCTTGCAGTAACTATGGACACTCCAATACGGTAAAAAGCCTTACCTTATCTTCTTCCGGGCGTTGAATTGTTCGAATACAGCGGAGCTCTTTTTCGAGTTTTTATTTTCTGGATGCAAAAATGTCTCCTCATAACTTAGGGTTCATTCTAGGAATTGTGGTGGTCCCTGGGTCGTACCCATGAGAATCAAACATTGCCTGAGGAAATATTCGAGATAAGACCCCAACTTCCATGAAAAATGCGGAGAAATAAAAGTGCGGCGGGAAGTCGCAATATCGCAGGGATTGTGGCCAATACCTTGGCAAATTTTTAATGCTGGAGAGGGAAAAATTCTTCCGATACTTATTGCCATGCATTGCACTAGATTTTGAATCTGGGTTAATGAAATGCTAGAGGGTGAAAAGCAGTGTGCTTAACAGCCAAGTGAAGGAAGTTCGAAGTGATATAGAGTTGGTCTTGGCGTTGCGGACGATATCTGATCAATCGATAAGCATCGTTCAATCCTAGAAGATGGCGTTTTATTGTTTACGACGGGCAATAAACGGTCGTGCCAAGAATCAGCCAGCCAAATCGGCGAATGTAGGTTGCCTCTGGTATTTCATTCAAGTTTGAGGCTCGTAGCTCCTTCATATCGTATGCTCTGGACAAGCGAGCGGCGTGGAAATTCACATTCAGATAATATTTAGCTTTGGCTGGAATAACGAAGTCTTAACTGATTCCAGATTTATATGATAAAAATGCCAATTATCCTCTGCGATATATTTGGAATAGGCTCGCGGAGTTACGGTTAGTTTGTCAAAGTACTTTCATTTTATCCCGAATTAACGGAAATTTACTTCGCCTATAGAGGCAGTAAAGGAAGCGAGGGTTATATACTCAGAAAAGACATGTCTCGCCACGCACCATAACTTGTATCACGAAGCCAAACTATTCACATGCAAGAGAAAATTTTGGGTGAAGAAGTTTGGAAGAGGAATTAAACACGCGGTTATCACATTTCATTTTATAACATGGGGAAATATTTAACAAAATATAAAAAATAAGGGAAAGTTAAAAGAAGGACAAAAAAGGTTAATGCGATAAAACTATGCCTGTAAGTTTATTATCGGTGAGTTTAAATATGCTCCTGCTATTAGGCCAAGAATATTGACATAGCTTCATCTGAAATATTGAATTACCATATCCAAAAGGATCCGTTGATAACATAATTAACATTTTATGTGATCTCTTTTGTGAATTTCTACAATAAATGAGTAAACTTGAAATAATGAAATAAATTTGCATAGATATCTATTGAAAACCTCACATATTTTTATAAAGCAAGATAAAATATTGATATTTTAGATTAAATCAAAGGCAGAATTTGAACCAATTTTCCATATAGGTACTTACTTTTAACGTAAGTGATACCAGAGTCGTACGAAACGATTCCAAAACTATAGCCAAACACCAAGGATATGTATCTGAAGCCCAAGTGTATCCCATATCAATTTGAGGAACCAGATATCTGCCTTCCGAAAATATACATATATTCATACATATTTGAGCATTTCTTTTCAAGAGCGCCTTGTGAGCAGTGAGCACCATTTATGCCCACACTCCTTCAGCCATTTGAAAAAAAACGTGAAGGAAACGGTAAAAAAAACCACGAATGAAAATGCCGGGAAACTAAATCACCCCGTTTTCTCGCAGCGCATAGGAACTATAAGATTCTCCAGGAAACGGCCAGTTTGCTCATTTTCGCCGAGATGAAGGCGCCTAGAGAGTTCCCTGGATATAGGCCACTCGGCGACAACTTACGGCGGAAGTGTTTCCCAACCGCGACCGAACCCCTCATCGCTCTCTCATAGATTCTTCGTCATGGGAGGCATTGGAAGTAGGTCCCTCCGATCGTAGCCAATAACGACCATCGATAGTGCTCGCACAACTTCACGGTCCTGTAAGTTTATAACCTTCCCGCAAGAGGCCGAAACTAAGTGATACGCCGGCGATGGGAGGAGGTGGGGAGGGTGAACTACGAATTCGGTTAATAGAGGAAAACCGTTTTAAACACTAAAGCGTTCCAAGGTAGCATATGAAATAAAATTATATTACGAAGCATAAGAAAAATATCTACTGACATGTATTTTCATAAAATTACCGGTTGAGTAGTTTACGATTTTCGAGTTTAAAAATGGGTGATTTGATATACTTTTTTATAAAGGAATTTTTATTTTTCCTTCCTCAGGTAGCTCATTACTTCAGTTATCAACCAATCTACAATCATACGTACATACATACAAATCAAGCTATTTCCTTTCGGGGCAGGCAGTCACAAAGTTTCACTCATAAATACATATATGTACTTATCATAATCATCATAAGTACATATATGTAACTCTGCTTCAATAATTTCCTCCATACTGACCTATCCTTGCAAATCTCGTTTACCTCATTTACCCCCATACACTGCTTCATACACGCCCTCCTGTTTTTAAGACTCCTAATATTCCTCCTGCTAAGAATTTCCTCAACCACATTCAACCACAACTTTCTCGGCCTACCTCTACCTCTCGCACCATTCATTTTGCTCTCATATATCTGTTTCGTTATTCGACTCTCATCCATTCTCTCAACATGGCCAAACCAACGAAGCACACTCCTTTCATGTATGTCCATTACTGGAGTATCAAACCCACACTCATTTATAACTTCCTCGTTCCTGACTCTATTCATCCTCGTTTGCCGCAAATACTCCTCAGATAACTCATACACACGGTGTTTAGTCTACTCTTATGTCTGTCCTGACATACTCATGTTTCACTACCGGCCTATAGTTCAAATCAATTCAATGGAACAAAGTGGGGAGAAGTACACTTTGTACACGGGGATTTTTGTTTCCAATTAACAACCATCTATAGGATATTAACTAAATATACCTCATAAACTATGAAGAAAACATAGGAAAAATAAATAAAGTCATGTAAAAATTAAGAGAAATAGAACTGTTTTACGTCATTCGTTTGCCAACATTTTACAAATTATGACACATTTTACATTATTGTGCATGAAAGTAATTTAAAATTAGCCTATAAAATATGTTGCTTTTTTATGATGACATGGAGTTTAATATTTCCTTCAATTCGGTTTTTAGGTCTCCATGGCGTTAATCTGCTATTGATTTTCTCAATTTTCTCATGTACACACGGTGGGCGGTGGGGAAGATCCAGAAAATAGAAGGAAAAATTCACTTTAATTTTTGGTGCGACACATTCACCCCAAAATTCGGATACTACTTTTCACTCCATTGACTAAGAATATTCTAAACAATATTGAAAAGCGATATTTTCACATTAATCAGCAACTGGAATCAGTCGCTTCGGTTCAAAATCATACATATAATATTTTTTGACTGATTCCTGCAATGAATACTCCTCATAATTTCAATATTTGCATTCATGTTACGTTCACGGTTCCAACAAACATTTCATGATTACTTATAAAAGAATATATGTAAAATTTGAAATATAAATGCTAATAAATTACAAGATAATTATGGCTAACGCGAAAAATTACGATAATTTCAGTTCCCCATTCAACAGATGTGACTTGATGTTCGTTACTCCTACAAGCGATGAAAATGTATTTATGTTCCAAGTCGTCTTCAATTTTTTCGTTGAAAAAGTAAGTTAAGCATTACAATCAAGTTGTAAATTAAAAAAAATGACGCTTCTCACAATTCAATGGAAATTGAAAAGGAGACCGACAAGCAGGTGCTACCATCTTCTCCTAAACTGGTGCATGTTAATGAGATACGCAGTTACACTGTGGCATGATTTATTTTTTGCAGTCATATTTTATAACCAATGAAGAAGCGTTTCCTACCATATTTATTTTTAAAAATACAAAACTGTATGAGATAAGCATGAAATCGCAGCACCAGGAGATGTCGATGTGAGCGATTGTAAGTGCAATAAAAGCATGGGATAACGAGACACACCTTGTTTTTTTAGGCATCCTTGTGCTGCACAGACATCCTGCCTAATTGAATGGCAAAACAGCGAACAATGACAAATGACCGAGTTCTTGGCTCTTTAGAACCTGCTTAAACGTCGTTTTTCCTCCCTATGTAACTCTTCAGGGGAGTTATTCTAGGTGGAGCAGTTGATTTTCAGGGAAATCTAATTAATCCATTTGATTAATCCACTCCCTCGTCATTATCCAAACAAAGCCGGGAGAGGGCGCCTTCTAAAGTTTCTAAGGATTCATTAAGGTGATTCGAAACGGGAGTATGACATTTCGTCACAGCGCGCACAAACGAGACACGTAATCCTCAAAGGCACGCTCGAGAGACGGCGGGAGGGCTGCGTCCGGCGATGGGAGAGCAGCTTAGAAGAGGCCTCAGCTGATGCATTATCCCCCGCCGTATCACACTGCTGGAGCAAACGCGGATGCAGATGAGGCTCTGCTAATGGTAAAATAGTGCACACCATTAGATTACAGATGAAGCGTGAGACGCAGAGCTGTTTAAGTAGCGGAGGCACATATGCGAGGCCCTAGAAAATCCTGCGCCATCAAAGGGATAATGAAGTCACAATTACTCACACGATATATTAACACGAGGTCTTTGATGGTGTTTCAAAGTTTTTCTTAAGTCTGGCTGGATTTTCAATCACATAACTCAGAGGAAGTAAACGCCATATCCCACAAACTACACCGATGTGTAAAATATGGTAGCGACAACACAAGCCATAAACTACACCTTCCAGGGATAAAAGAATATTAAGTGATCGTGCGATCTGCGGGGTATTAACCCACGCCTGGGATCCACTCAACAGATATGAAATACACAATCGCATTAACCGAGGTGAAATTCAATCACTCCACCGACTAGTATTCTTCTGACGAGGAGCTGAAACCTTATTCCAGAGAAACAATAGTCGAACACGCACAAGTAAGTGGTTTGAAGGGATAACTCTCAGGCTAGTGATCGATTCATAACACACAAACTTAACTGTACTCAGAGGCTCACGGGATAGCAAAGAGATTTGAACAAATAAAAGGTGGGATATAGCATGTCCGTCCGACTGTTCTATCTACGACATTTCCCTTATTTCAACGTGCGAACAAAAATTTCAAGTTTTTCACAGAAGTCGATGGGTTAAGGCATAAATTCAACAGACATTTCGATTAAATTCACAGTGATGGCTCATTACATTCTGTTACTACTTAGTCTATCCCTTTGATATGCGCTATGCTCGATTAAGAGGGGAAACAGGTGAAAAATCCACAATTAATGCGTTTGATTAGGTTCTCTCCCAATCATACTTTAATATTGAGCGATGAATTTTGACAAATGTTTGGCACAGTATAAAGCCATGTGACGACGAGATCACAGCACAGTTGCATTCAAATACGGTTTAATAATAACTTTTTACGTTACAATTTTATCAGTAACTATTTGTCTACATGGTTCCTTATAAAATTTCAGTACCTAGTAAGGGATGGCTAATAAAAGTGAACTTAACGATTCAGAGTAGATATGTTTCTTTTACAAGAGATATTAAAACTATGTAGTTATTATAGATTATCTGGCATTCGACAAAACCTTACCGGTAGAAAATTTTTAAAAATTATTTATTTATTTAAGCTTCACCGAGACGTCTCGAGGACGTAGAGCTTCGCTCAAATTTACAGTAGAAAGGCTTTGGAGGGAAGGACCTTAATATTCTATTTTAAAGAATCGCAGATAGTGGATTCAACAAAGATGAAACCAAAATTGAGTATCCGGGGGTCAGTCAAGGGAGCAGGCATAACTTGCATAGTTTCTACCTGTAGGGAATAACGCCGTAGGTAGTTGCTATCTTCGGACTGTACACGGCAAGTTCCCTTGTAATTCAATTATTAAGTTTTTTAATACTAGTATATTTTCATGATTCAAATGTAAGGCTGTAATCCAAACTGACATAATAGAAATCCGATTAATAAATCTATAATTGCGACTATTTTTCCTATTTATCCTTACAATTAGGAGTTATACAACCAGAACTGATACCAATGTTGTTAGCAACGTCAAGAGGAGTCACTTGTGCAGAAAAAGGTGAGTTGAGGTAGAGATTTTTGGATGAAAAAATAGTTTTAAAAAATTCTTTACCAATTTATGCATAAAAATTAACAAATACGGAATAAGATAACGAGAAATGCTGGTGTGGAAAGCACCGTCAGAAATACGCATAAAATTCAACGCAATTCAACAAATATTATCCCTATCCCTCCGAGAAAATCCCAACAAATTTTTCTAATTATCTTTATTGTTTCATCGCTAACCACGCTTTAATCCCCTTGAGGAAAAACCACGGAAATCTTGCCCAAGACAAAGACATTGTTTCGAAGTTTGTTCACTCCACTGACCATGAGATGCAGTGCGTGAGAATACTGAGACTTCCTAAGGTCAGGGTTAAGGGCTCAGGGTCACTAATTTCAGAAATTATAAAAACGTAAACATAGAAACTTTGAATAGCGTTTTAGAAAATCGAGACAAAAACAGATTTAGCTACTGTTGAGATAGCTCAGATTACAGGAGAAAAACTTCAATTAAAACGAGAAATCATTTTTATAATCACTATGCAAGCTTTATATTCAAAGACTATTTTCTAACTTTACATTTGCTTTACTAAAAATCAAAAAGTCCGGAAAAATTGGATAAAATATATGGGAATCTTACCACCTATTATTTAAGGCAGCTATACACCGTACATATTATTGTACATACGAATGTTTCATATATTGTACGAGAAAATGAATGGAATTAAAGCAGGTTCTATTTCCCGTTCAGTCATTCAGACAATCATACAATGTTGCGCTCTACACGGTTCAATTTTTCTAATGAAAAAATTCATGTTTGTTTGCACAGTAAAATTTACCATGTAAAGCGGCCTTTAAAGTAATCAGCAAATTGCTACCGTAATAAAAATGAAAGATGCGGTAGTTACATACAAACTGCGCTGCAGTCGACTCGTATGGCTGGACAAAAATGTTATTAAAATATATCCGAGGAATAACCTACAGATTTTGCCAGCAAAAAGCAGGATAGTTTAGACAAGCTATATGAAAATGCGCCAGTGAGTATTAGTTTTGACTGACGTAGTCAGACTAACACCGACTTAAGCAACGGAGTGGATCTTGATGACGTATCCGCGATGCTACCGCCGCTTGCGACAATGTTCTGTGCATACAACGCACTCTGATCAGCTCGTCATCGACGGTCAATAATGAAATTGGAATGTGTATCCGTTCTCGGGATGCTGGAGCTGGAGTCCGCATTTGGAGAGGCGGCTACTCCAGTGCATTCCAGTGACGCGAGGCACGCTCCGTGAAGCCGCGGTGATATCGTCAAAGTAAACCGAATCGTGTCATGACCGTTGATGAGATTGAACGCGCCTATAACGCTTGTTATTCCCCCACTCGGGCTTACGTCGATTGGACCCTCCCCCAAGCTCTTAGCTTAAAAGTCTTGAAACAGAATAAACTTGGTATTAAAATGAAGGAAGTGAGCTGGTAGGGCAATAGTTACTCCCGTTTAAGGTAGTTTGAGCGAAATATCATTTTACTCAGAAATCAATGAATTTGGTCTCATTTCAAAGAAAAATATCTCACCCTTCTAATGACACAGAATATTTAACCCCTTACCACATTATTTTCGGAGATATTTGCCAAAAAAAACCCAGCCCTTCTACACGGGAAATAGTACGTATGTGCAATTCAGAGAGACATTATTTACGAAATGAGGTATTTCTAACACTAAGATGTCGTAAAAAAAACTAACACCGTGTAGTTTGTATGTTTAATCAACTATATTTGAAAATTAATCATATTTTCACCGCCGTAGGTTCTTGGGTATCACAAAATACCTTCCGTTTTGAAGGAGTTTCAAATGCATCGCGCGAAAAAAATGAGCCTAGTTAAAGACTTATTCAGATGTTTTCATTTAATTACTTACAACTTCTGTCATATAAAACTATAATCTTGCACGATTAATAGTGCAATATTTAATTGATGTGTCCTGCAGCTGGTGAAATCAAAAAGTATAATTCGAATATGGTCTCTATTATGACTAGGGAACTATCTTGCTCGGACTACCTTAAGTGAGCAGCAAGTATTTTCATCCTTCTAACACCTAAGTTTTACACTCATAGCATTCTCTTTGGTTTTCATTCGGGTTAGCAGCTTCGTGATGGGAGATCGTCACCAAATATTTTCATCAGAAAAGACTGTATAAAGTAATTGATTAAGAAAAGTAATCTTACCTGAAATGAGAATATCTTAATTTAATTTATTTCAGAGGCGATTCAAGGTCTGCACACACTGGCGCGAGACGTGCGAGCGAAATATTTCGCCTAAAACTGCTTGGAGTGCGAATTACTTTCTCGCACACCAAGGCGAAACATTCGCAATGAGTGAAAAACAAGTACTTGGTTATGATACCACACTTGATTTAAAGCAACACTACCTAGGTTTCGGTATATCATTCCATAATCAGGTGCCAGCCCGCCTGATGATGGCATGATTTGCTGAAACCTTGGTCGTGTTGCTTAAAATAAAGTGTGGGATCATTACCAAGAACTTACTTGTTTTTCATTCATTATGAAGTAGTTCCACCGTGTAAGGCCAGAGACTGTGCCTTATATTCGAAACATTCGTGGTAGATGTAGGACTAGCGCATGATTTCTCCCGCAGAAATCACAGAGTATGGGACCCGAAGTTCTATCAGGGCTGTACCCTTACTTCAGAGATCTTGGACCTTGTTGTGACGTCAAAGGTTTTAGCGTTTGTATCACCAACAGCGTACAAAAAGCTAGTACACTGGTATTCTATAAAAAAAAAACCCGAAGCCCAGTTTAGGACTTTTTGGGCCCATGGGTCTGACAAATAAGGCCTATCTACATCTACATCTACGTAATACCCTGCGAGCCACCACGAGGGTGTGTGGCAGGGGGTGAAGATCACCAAACATGCACTATTGCCATGTAAGTAGGATATATAATGTAGACATGCTAGAAAATAGGGTCATAGAGTATTAGTTACTACAGTAGATTATTAGTAATTGCAAGTAATTGCAGTAGTTATTACAATAGAATATTAGTTACTACGGTATAGTACAGGTTAAAATCTACATAATAAGGAAGGGATTATTGGTAGTTATTACATGCACCATGCACTACAGACTATTCTAACTATGTTTCACCTACCTATCCCTTTTGCTGCGTTGCCTATTGTTCTCTCTTATGGTACGCGGGAAAAATGACATTTTAAATCTATCGGTACGGCAATCTATCTCTCTAATTTTGTTAATATGGTCAAACCTAGCATAATACTCAGGGGTTCTTAATATGTATCTAACGTCATCTGTGAACAAATCGGTTTAGAATTTACTTAAAAGGTTTAACCTAAATTTTAACCTGCGTTCTGATAGTAAAAAAAATCATCCGCCTTGACCGGTATTCGAACCCGGATCCCTCAATTTCCGGCCGAGTGCTTTTTTTCCAATGATTTTATTTTATTTATTTATTTATTTATTTATTTTCACTACCCCGAATACAGCACATAGGCCATTTTACGTCGGGTGAACAACAGCAACAACGGACGAGACACAGACACCCATGTCCTGGGCAGATAATATTCTACCCAGGCGGGACTCGAACCCGCGACTCTCGCGTTAGCAGGCGAGGACTTTGCCCCCCGCCACCGGGGCCGACAATATCTTCACAGAGGATATTGTTTGACAGCTTCAATAAGCTATTAGATCTTCATTTCTCATTGTAACTTAGCTCTTGCGTGGAGACACGGGACGCGGGAAACGCTTCATGCAGCGAACTGAAATTTATTCGTGGCGGTCCCGCGTTTCGCCGGGCGTGATCCACACCAGCATGCGTGCAGAGGAATCCCGCTATGTTACTTTTTCCCACGAAAATTTCGCTCCTGCATCCCGTGATGGTGTGCCTACGCCTTTAAACTTAGGTAATTGGTAACGTGATCAATCTTTACTATCATTATGGAGCGTCTATAGATATCCTTTAACATGAGATATTGAGCCTCTCTTGGAGCTCTGTTAACTCGTTAACAACAAGCTTTCGCGAGAGTTTTATTGCAAGAATTTTGCGAGAGTATTGCTAGATTTTCATCAAAAATAAGGAAACGTTTCCGTATGAGTCTCCTAAACGTCAGTCAGAAGGTTAGTCCTCGCAATAACGAGACCGAGCAAAAACAATCTTCTTCCCTTCAAACAACAGAACGGAACTCTTATCAGCCGAAATATGGAGAAATTATTCCCTGGAACGAAAGAGTAACAATTTCTCACGGCGTGTAAATTTATGGTTTCTATTTATTTTTGGTCTCGGTGAGGGCGAAACGAAAAATTGACTCGTAAAATATCGGTGAGAGACCGAAGGAAGAGAGCAATGTAAAAAAGAAGACGAATGAAAAAGGTTGTTGGGCATAAATAAAAACAAATGCCGATCCGAATCCGATGAGGAAGGGAAGTCGGGAATAAAAAAAAATGACTTCGACAAGGAGCATAACTAACCTTGCGTGACACGGGCGTGGACAAATTTCGGGATCCCTAGGGGTGGGGAGGACGGGGGGCGGGGGCTAGGTTGCTATGGAGGGCGGAGGCTGGGTAGAGAGATGAGGAGGGTCCATGTCCGTGAGGAGAAGAGCAGACGGAGAGATTTTCGACCGCTAATGTCGACAGGACCGTATTTACGAAGGTTCCCTCATCAAATACTCGAATCAGAACAAATTAGAAGTCCAAACTTTTCGCATGTGCCTTCGGCAGTAAATAAATACGGAGTTCAAAGATGAAAAGGCATGGGTACTGGGGAGAAGGTTATTAACCATAATTATGTTGCTTATTAAACGTTTAATTGTTAATAAACACAGCTGTCAGTTCAACGAGCTGACTCCTGGATTCTTTCGATCGTAAATTCACCTAGACTGTAATGACATCTGTCATTTGCCACCTTAATCCTTCCAAAAATACGTTCATCTGTTATTTGTTAACAAATTTACATAAAACATTGACACTTAATGTAAGATCAATGTTTTAAAATATTTCAGTCTCTTTCTAGAGCCAGTGCTCTCTTGTTATAGTTTTCAGAACAAACAGTGCTGATAAGTTGCCGAATTCAGGCATTATCACATTGACTCCGAGATGTACAGGCCTGAAAACCTGAATATGGATCGTCTTCTCTTTGCAAGTGGAATTCCTAAAATTTTCAATTCCCTCTAGAGGCAAAATGGAAAAGAAATATAAAAAGAAAGTTATTATAAAGGTTTGGCGATTCCCGTAAATTTTCTTCAAATACGATAATGAGTCGTCACTGATGGTCTCAGAATTTGCCAAACCGCTTGAATGCGATGTTTTATCGGTATTAGCGCAAGAAAACTGGGGACACCAATTGCAGGTGAAAATATTTTTGCGGCGTATCTGGATCTCGTATTTCTAAATTAATAGCGCCTACATTACATTAAGAAAAGTAGTCGGTTAAGCTGCCAGGGTGATCACTAACACATGTGGACCGATAGGCAGCAATTGAATAGTATTGTTTTCAACTAAAACTTCTACCTCTCTAAAACTAATGGATCACATGACAATGAGAAGCTCGTAAGCGTTTTTATCATATTTTTATGTAGTAAATTATCGTTTTTCTTACACCAAATCCGGTGTCAGAACTAGCTTATCAATCAAGAAAAAGGTGAATCGGCAATAACTAATTTATGAGGAGTTGTCTTTACAATTCCCGGAAATGCCGCTCATAAATAGTGCCAGTGTTTATCCTAAGGCATTTGTCATTCCCTAATTTAAGAATAAACAAAAAAAGAACAAGCCTTCATTAATAAAAATTGAAAAAAAATCCGTTAAATAAAATTTCCATTGAGGGATAGAGTTAATAAGACACAAAAATTTGTTTTCCCTATGTACAAAAACTTTAAAACTTTTCAAAATCACAACCACATGACTCGGGTTTCCATAAATTACTATCATTGACTTCAGGCGACAAAGTTTTGAGTGACTGCTTGGAAAATATATTTCTGCTAACATGTTTTCCCGCAGAGTTTTCTCTGAGAATCTTATTCTATCAGAGTCACAAATTTCCTCGAATATGGCTTTAAATTCTGAAATGTTGTAAGACCTCCATTTTCCCCCATTTGGGAAAAAATCTGATAAGAATAGTCCACTAATTCATAAAAACTGACAAAAAATGCGCAAACTAAGATGTAAATTGCAGGATATAGTAGATAAACAATGTATAATTGATTTTTTATAATTTGTTGTATACATTAAATACAAAGTTTCAACATCTGCCTGCTCATCATTCTCTCTATAGGTTTGAAAACTTCCATAAAGAAATACAGCATGTGTTGTACACGTATCGAGATTTTCAAAAACTCAGAGTGCAGTCTTATTTCTTTTGCATAATTAGTTAAGACGTACTGAGCGTTCGAATTTCTAGACTCACGCCAAACGAAAGAAATTACAATCCAAATTATGATTTTTTCATGTAAATATTGTTCTTCTTTCCTATTTACGGAATTTTGGAAAAAAATTGTAAAAATGCCCACAATTACACATTTTTGGGTAAACATTCTCCTTCAGGAAAGCTTCAGGTAGCATCTAACAAAAATTTGAGCAGAGACTACCTTCACAGTATTAATAGACTATTACCGAAATGCTTTAAAAGGGGTATAGTATACTTAACCTTATCAACTAACTATCAGCCAAAAATATAGACAACAAAATACAAAAAGACTTCACAGACCGCACTTTTTGTAGGACTGCTAAGTAAAAATGGGAGCGGGATTGTTACGGTCTTCACATCTAGAAGGCTATGGCTGTCACGCAAAAGACAATTTCTTCAAACGGCAAATAGGATATGAAAAATTGGCATCAATTTTTATTTTCGGCGGAACCTCCTCCAGCGACGCTCGAGAATAGCCGGCGAGGGGAGTTTAGGACCGAGAAGGAGTTAGCAGGGGAGTGGGGGAAGGGAGGGGAGAAAGAAGAAGCGGAAGGAGGAGTGGGAGATAGCTTTACAACTCCTCAAAGAGTGAATAAGAGTCCCATAATTCAGAAACTAACCGGGAGTTCACTTCAGATACGAGTTTACTGTATGCCTTAGCACTCCGACTTGGGTGTTTGTCTCCCCCTTCTTCCCGGGACTGTTTAAACGAGCAAGGGACCTTGGGAGGGGGGGGGGGGAAGCGGAGAGGGAAAAGAAGGCGATAATTTATGCAATGGGAAAAAAGAAAAACAGGCTCGAAGCGTTTCGCGCAGGCACATAAACCTCCCATCTCTCCACCTGGTTCCCACCGAGAGAGAGAGAGAGAGAGGACGGGAGAGAATGAGCAATGTATTCAAGCAGCCCTTCGAGTTGTTGCCTTTTTAACTATCGCACATCTCTCCTCTCGGCAAGCGGGAGAAGGAGGCTGAGAAAATGAGTAAGAAGACTCACGCCCCCGCCCAATCCCATACAATCCTATCCTTTTGCTTCCCTTTTGGTCAACACGCATCGTCTCCGCTACCAGCAGCGAGAGGTGTCTATGGATTCACTCCGCCAGGACGTCAAACCACCCGAGAGGGGTCCCATCGGTCGCGACTTATTTTATTAAATCAAGAAATGGGTGGTGTACTAAAAATTAAATAAAATAAAATTAATATTATCCCACACTCAAAGCTTTTAATTTTTTTTAAATCGCAATCACACGACGCGAGTTTCCATAAAGTATCATCGTCAACTTCAGGCGACCATGTGAATGGGTGTGTGTGTGTGATTTATTGAAAAGTACATTTTTTCCAACTTGCATAGCCGCAGAGTTTTTGTTTTAGAGTAAATCTTGTCAAATTAGAGCTCTAAAGTTTCTCCCAAACGGTTTTTAAAACTAAAAAGTTCTAAAACATCCATATTCCCTTTAGTTTAGAATTCGTCTAAAAAGAATGTGCCTCAATTTACTGAAAACTGAAAGGTAATCTGTTAATTGAAATGTCTATTGAGGGATAGAGCTGATAAAAAAAACTTAATTTTTTCCCCTTTGCCTACAACTTTGAAACGTGACAAAATCACAACCACACGACTCGAGTTCCCATACTTCTAAGCATCGATTTCAGGCGACAATGGTTTGAGTGAATTATTGAAAAGTGCATTTTTGCCAACACGCATTACAGCAATTTGTTTTCAGGGTAACATTTGTCTATTAGAGTCTTAAATTTCCCCGAATCCCGTTTTTAATTCTAAAACATTCTACAACCTGCATGTTCCCCTTGATAAGAATAAACCTAAAAACAATAGACCTCTAATTAATGAAAATTGAAAGACAACCAATTAACTGAAATGTCTATTAAGAGATTGAGCCATTAAAAAAATGATTTTCACCTAAGTACAAAACTTCAAAACTTGTCAAAAATCATAAGCACGACTCAGATTTCCATAAGTAATTCTTATCATCTTTACATAATGGTTTGTGAGTTTGATTGATTAGCACATTATGCTAATACGCATTACCGCAAAGTTTTTTTGAGTAACTTTTGTCAATTTGAGTTCTACATTTCCTCAGATACGGCTTATAATTTTCAAGTCTTCCAAATCCTCCAATTCCGTTATTTATGAATAACCCTAGAAAGACCAAGCCTCTTTTAATAAACATTGAAAAACATTCCATTAAATGAACTTTCTATTGAAGGATAGAGATGATAAAACACATAACTGTATTTCCCCCAAACAATACATTGCAAAATAATTTTAAACTCTTCAAAATCACAATCACACCACTGGGGTTTCCATTAATTATAACCATCGGCTTCAGGCAACAATGGTTTGTGTGACTGCTTGTAAGTACATTCCTTCTAACATGTAATATTGCAGTAATCTCTGAGCATCTTGACCTATTAAAGTGCAAATTTTATCGAATATGGTTTTTAATTCTGAAATGTTGTAAGACCTACCTATATAATTGTTATATCCAGCGCTAAAAAATAATGCACACTCAGTGCACTGGGTTTTTATTCCGTTCTTAATGGCGGACCACACAACAATTCAGAAAAAATATAAACATCACACGTAGAAACAGGATTTTTTTTAAACATAGCACTCAAACAAATGAATAACGAAATGCACGTATTGCATGTATATACGACAATAATATTCCCTCATTTGAGAAAAATTTAAATCGGAACAGTCCTCTTATTTAAAAAAATTGAAAAACAATCCACATTTAAAACGTATATTGAAGGATATAGTTGATAAACTATAACCAGAAAACGCAAAAATTCAATTAGGAGAGGAAAATATAAAATGAAAACTCAGAACTTTATTCCATGAATGCTTTCATCGGACGTCATTGAAAGTGGCCCATCAAGGGTTATGCGTTAAAGGCTTTCTAACGACAAAAAACGTAAAAAACCGAGCTGTACCCCTAATGGCCGCCCTTGTTTAAGGGCTGAAAGCGTTCGAGTAAGCCTCATGACATTCCATTCCTTTAGTGCGAATAAATCGTGGAGTCACTGTTAACATATTTTCAAGAATGCCGCATGCAATGAAATATGGGAGACGCAAGTGGAGAAATCTTGATTGAAATAGGAGTTTTTACTGCGAGAAAGGGTCTGCAGTGTGTGCCCCGAGCGCATAAAGGAATGAATGGTCAAGCGTGTTCTCTTTAGAGAACAGACACCCATGAGAGCTAAAATCGGCTTTTTCCCTGCGGCCCTGACGTTCTTAGTCAGCTCGTAATATGAATGAAGGCCTTTGCAACGCTACTGCTACATAGAAAAATTTTGAGCTGCTATAGAATTGATTTATCACCACTGATCAAATTTTATGCTCCAATGGGGAACAGTAAATGCTAAAACTGAGCTGAAAATCATTTCCCACCGAGGAAGGCTAATTTTCTATGTCGCCCTCTCGCAAAAAATATCCGTCAATCACGCCCAAATGATTTAGTGTAAACGTCTTGAGCTTCGTAGTAGGTTTTTTAGAGGCTAATATTTTCTTGGAATGCCAAAATTTATTTCAAAGAATATTTTATGATCACACAGATAATATTTTGCTACAGAAGTCCCACAGCTAAAATATTATGGTGTAAGACTAAAGTTCTTCAGCTTATGAAATAAAGTATTCTCAGACTCAAAGTGCATAATTAAAAACCAGTGTTTTATAACTGGTAAACAAATACGCCTCCACGTACAAATCATGCTAACGACACTGCTCCATCGAATTTCAGAGGGTGTGGCATTGTGACGCGATGAACAGATGCTGAAATCGCGACTACGGTCAGAGCAGTCATAAGTCTTTCCCCAGAGCAAAATAACGGAGGGCATGGCAATATTTGGACATATTCCCCCTAAATAATGGAAATATTCTCTCTCTTGATATAGATATCTTCACAAAACTATTTAATTTTACTCATCAACAGGCTCTTGTCATGAATACGCAGATGTATAAA
Organism: Ceriagrion tenellum; assembly: GCA_963169105.1. Lineage (NCBI taxonomy): Eukaryota > Metazoa > Arthropoda > Insecta > Odonata > Coenagrionidae > Ceriagrion > Ceriagrion tenellum. The sequence continues at coordinate 106,347,674 of OY720643.1, forward strand.
ACAATCTTAACAACAAGTGATGACTTGTATCCCTTAAGTGCGGATTCAGATATCTTCATAACTTTGTGGCAGCACGTATTATATTCTTGCAATTCATATGTCTATAACTTCATTTCCACAGACTATGGCGCAGCTAGGATGCTCATAAAATTGGAGAGCACATTCGCCCGAACGGGATTTCAACTTACTCGACGAATTCTCTCAGGGCATAAAAATGAGCTGGTTTATGACGAGATAAAACAGAAACATGGCTAGATCCAGAGAACATGGAGTATCTTAAACGATTTTCAGTAAGGTTAGAAGGAATTTATTCGTATACTTCTGGATTCGGTAGAAAAAAATGAAAACATATACTATAGTGATCGAGACAAATGGGCAAAAAAGGGATTTAGTTATGTTGGAGATGATGCGGCTGTAGATGAAAGTCAACGCGTGCGTGATGTAAAAGTATATTGGTCGAATGGAAGGAGTATAGCGAGAAAGCCGAGAGTAAATGCGTAGACTCCCATGTAAAAAAAACGACGGCAAAAACTTCTGAAACTAGAAAGACTGACTGAGGCGTAGCGCACATGTGACGGTAGGAGAGCAAAAAATAGCTTTGGACGGAGGCATTTGTTGAAAAAGTCTGTCTTCCACGACCATTATCATAGATCCCTCACGGTGGACCGCGCTTTCCTAGAAATAGGAGCGAATGTAAGCGTCAACTTTGTTTGATTTTCGGAGGAAGAAAAAGAAACAGTGTAAAAGGCTTCGTAGGGGGCGTCTGCGTTGGTTTGGAACGTGGGTCGGGCCAAAAAGGAGGAGGAAGGACCTCAACAAATTTGACTCTATGTCTGACTCATTGGCAGGGCAATAATTTAAAGATTATCCGCTCACAAACACTCGTCTCAGCTTCTATTTGCTGCGCGGCTCGGCCCTCGCCTTTATCTCTTCACGCGACAAAAACCATCAGCTAACCGACAAGGAGGCGACGAAGGAATAGAGGGGGGGAGGCTACCGTGTCCCTCATTCCTCCCCTCTCCCGGCCACTATTTCGACAGGGCGAGCGGGCGGTGGGTCTGAGACGACACGAGGAAGCCCATCTCCTTATCTGTGTCCACTCCCAAGACATTGCTCCCTCGACCGAAAACCGACTCAAACATCGGTGCTGGCGGGCTGAAGATATAAGCGCGTGAGAAGGCGATAGTAGTTATCCATTTCCTAACAGGGGGACGGGATGACGACTTTCCCCTGACTCATCGCTCGAAGACGTGAGGTGGAAGATCTGGAGCTTGCTCGAAAAACAAAGCGTAGTCTCATAAATACCGTGTATTTTCTGTACAGCTCTTGTCTACCCAATATATTAGTGCCCACAGTGAAGAGAAATACCTTTTACTCTTCTGTACAGTAGCGTCGACAAGTACAAGGCATTCTTTTATACGTGAGTATCCATAATTAAGAGAAATACTTCGTAATTTTTTGCACCATTATTGTTTACACTCTAATGTGTATCCACTATGAAGAAAATACTTTGGTTGTTTCTACACAATTCTTGTTCACACTCTATGTTAGTATCCACTATGAAGAGAAATACATTGTACTCTCAACGTAGTTGTGTCGAGAAGGACAAAGTAATTCTTCATACTTTAGTAACCATTGTGAATAGAAATACCCTGTACTTTTCTACACAACCGAACTTTATATATGCTTGTTGTACCACAACTGTTTACACTAACACGACGTTGGTATCCATAATGAAGAGAAATACTTAGCTCTTTTCCGCACAACTGTGCAGAAAATAAAGAGAAATACTTTGTACTTCTCTATACAGGAATGTAGAACTCTAAGAAGTGCTTCTCTTCATTATGGATACTAACTTTAAATATTTGTACGAAGTGTCGCCGGACGCAGTTAAGTTTAATGACACCGCACCTAGTTATCTTACACTCACACGATGCTATTACTCCCATTCCAAATACTTGGCACCTCATCAAACAATAGAGTAGAAAATTATGTCGAAAATCTCTTCATATTTGTCTAGAAAATTGTTTAAAAATTTCTGCTTTAATGTGTAGAAATTTTTAACACAATTTTCTACCCAATTGTGCATCAAAGTTGAAGTATTTCTCTTCATCATGGAGACTAATGTGGTGTCATTGCTGGTTACCCTATCCACTCAATGGAAAACATTCTATGAGTTCCGAAGTGCGTGGTCAAGTGCTCTGTGTCCATCAAAGGCATAACAGGCAGTGTCCGATGCACTGTCCAAGTTGTTTACAATATGAGACGTCTGCTTGCGGATCGGAGGTGAGAATGGGCTGAAACCCACAAACGAAACGAAGAAATAAATGACATTGATATCTTAACGAGGGCGTTTCTTTGTGTTGACGACGCGCCCGAATAATTATTGAATGTTCCGGGGATGATGGGCACGAAATTAAAACTATGTGTATTCCTATCACCATATTCTGAAGGGTTCTAATTCCCATATGAGATTTTTAAATGCCCGAAATCATCGACTGAAGGCTTGGAGGCACTGAATGGGGACCGCGGAAAATGTTTAACCTGCTACAAGCTCATTAAAACCCAATGCATGCATGCATGACAATGCGATACGCATGGGGACTAATGATCGAGATACTCAGTTATAATTGGATGAGTTGGATGTGTGCGGAAACCTGAGGATTCAAAACAAGCACTTAAAGTGAATTGTATTCAGTGTTTTTACTAAATTTATATGGTTCACAACACGCAAATATTTATTAACGATTGATTCCGTCCATACTTTTCTTTCGTCGGCTTATCCTCCTCTTCGAATGTTAGGCTTACGCTACGATGGATGAGTCAACATTTACATACAACCCTGCAAGCCGCCGTGAGCAGGGGGTGTTAGGACACCAGCCGTGTAAAGATGTAAGGGATAAGGTTTTGGTAGGAGAAATGGTGACGTGTATTATGGGAGTGTATTTACTGGAGCTCAGTTTTTATTTGATCACTTATTGTGCCTGGAAAGAATGAGTTTTTGAACTCTGATCTGTTCGGCAATGTGTCTCTCCCATTTTATCGCTTCTATCAGACCTAGAGATGTAGTGAGGCGTCATGATAATATTCACTGTGTCAGTGTGTGAAGCACACCAGCTCTGAATTTCTCAAACAAGCTAAGCCTAGCGTGTAGCTCCTGAGTCTCTAGGGGCTCCCACATTAATCCCTCTTAAAGCAGTGAGTCGTGGGCATGTATCATATGACCTGTCACAGTGCTCACATGAGCCATCATTGGTGTAGCCAGGGGAAGGCAGGGGGAAGCGCCCCCCCCCTCCCCGATGGACGAGACATTTCATACTAAATCTGCTATACGGAGCAAGAGAGGGTATTATTCTTCCCCTCCCCTAACAGAAATCTAAAGCTACCGATGAGTGTCCTGCCCCCAGTATAAATCCTGGCTACGCCCATGTGGGTCATCGAATACGCACCAAAATCGGTGGGATTCCCATAGCGACGACGCGAGCAGAATCGCCGGGTAGAGTACTATCCAGTGCTGTGCGAATCAGGAATTTTCATTTTGAATTGAACCGAACCGAATCTCCCGAAAGATATTTCGAATCGAAACGAACTTTTTTTAAATTTCGGCAGCGAATCGAATCACCCTAAAAAATTCGCTTGCGAATCGAATTCGAATCTGAATGAAATACAAAAGCTTATACGCGTGAAAGTTATAAAGATTTTCACAATATTTCAGGGCCTTAAATTAGCTTATATATCTATATAGTGGCACAAAGAATAGCACAGAGTAACATGTGGTCATTTAAATTTTTGTTTCGCGTGAGGCAAACATCGTCTAAACGGACGGCGCACAATTTTTGGAATAAGCGGCATGATTGAATGTATGCAACGATTCGAAAACGAATCTACCAGATTTGAATATTTCGAATCATTCGGTTTCGAAGCATCCCAATTCGCAGGCGAATGGAATCGAATTAAGCCTGATTCGAGTCGATTCGAATCGATTTTGAAGCATTCGCACAGCTCTAGTACTATCCGAATCCCAAACACAGAGAACTGGAAGAGACACTACGCACCGGTTTGTGGGTTGGGGGTGAGATGGCCACGTGCGATTGGCTGCCGATCAAATTGACCACCGTATTCACTGAAGAGCCAATAATGGGATGGGGCAGAGGGAAAATCATGCACGAGGTTTCTCTTTTACGATAAATTATCTCTCCCTCACTTTCTCCAGAGGTTTTGCTAGCCAATATTATCGAGCGGTGGCCGTGAACTCAAAGATGATCGACGGGCGTCAGTGATGTAACCATGTGGTTCCGACCCGTTGACTCCGAAACCTTAACGTTTCTCAACCCCTAGACGCTTTGAACCGTTCCTAATTGTATTATTTTATAACGCACCACATGTTTTTATGTGGTTCGTTAATGTTATTGGAAAAAGACAACTGCTGTGCTCAAAGAGGATAAGACTACAAACTAGGAAGGAGTATGTGAAAGAATTCGTGTGGAGCGTAGCATTCTATGAATGGGAAGCATGGAGTATTGGAAAAGCTGACCAAAAAAGACTATAAGCCTTCAAAACCAGGTGCTGTAGGAGGATTCTGAAGATAAAATGGGCGAACAAAATAAGAAATGATGCAAATTCTAGAAGAGTAGAAGAGGAACGGACATGGAACGGTATGGAACACCATATAGAAAAGAAGAACAAGATGAATTGGATAAACCCTGAGACACAATAGATTTATGAAGAACATAATTGAAGGTAAAATAGAGGGAAAAGTACCTAAAGGAAGACACAGGAAGATGTTCATGGGCCAAATAAAGAGAAGAAAGTACATGAGAAGACATACCAGGAGGTAAGGGAACTAGCATTTGATAGTGAAGTGTGGAGGACTGCAGTCCACCAATCTTAGGATTAAACAACCAATAAATAATGATTAAAAGGCTGGACCACATGGGTGAACTTGAATTTTAAAAAGTATCAATGGATATAGTACCATTCTGGGATATACTGGTGATAGCCATGAATCAACCATTAGTATCGTTTCCCAAATGACGAGGGTTCTTATATTCTGAAGTATTTTCGTATTAATGTCGATTTTACCCATTTTAATCATAGAGACATGATAAAAAATTTATTTATTTCTACCTTATAGCCAACAAATTATATTCCCCCCTCAAAAAAAGGGAAGCCTCTGTTTAAACGTGCAATTTGTATAGCAGAAGAGGAATGGTAGTAATAGAGAGACGCGGTAAGCTACAGATGTAAGGACTAGAGAAAGGAATGCTCGTTGATGTGACGTTGACTGAGAACACGATATATTTGCTCAAGAATACGCTTTCTGATGGCGCCCAAGACTACGGCCTTGTTGATTGAACGACAATAAAAAGGAAACGAAAGATAGAGGGATTTTTTCTCTTATTTTAGATCTACAAACTTGTCTGAGTACCGCCGTAAGTAAGGGTATTAATGTTGGTCAGATTTCGTAATCATTAGACAAAATTAAGGGATACACAACCGCGGTTCGAAATTTTACCTCGAAATTTAACCAGTGGCAGATATTCTTGTAACTAGGAAAGTAAGATTATGAAAAAAATATTTCCTTTGATTATCATAAAATTGCAATAATTATTTTAAGTGATGAAAAAATTTTAAAATGGAAAAAATAAAAAATTACATACTAAATGTTGCTGACAAAGTCGCATCGTATACGAAGATAGATCGCGACACCCCTCTCAATTAAGAGTAATCCTCTCATACTCTGAGGGAGACATGAAAATGTTATGATTTCCAGAGTTAAATCACGCGACATACGGCCACCCACCACCATTGCAAGCTCACATAAGTGCGAAATGTCCGAAATGTGCGAAAATGAAATTAGTGCCACAGAAGCAAAATGATGCACTTTGATTGGGACTCGACCTCCGACCCCTCGAAATCGCGACCAGTGCTTTAGTCCGGTTAAGCTATCGAGACATCATCCTCCCCGTGAATTTTTCTGTCTACTGCCGGACATGTACGCAACAGGCATTTCACAAAGAGCGCCAGGCAACACAGTCCACGAATTGTAAACCAACATGGAGGGATCGAGGATTGAAGAAAGCGGGGAATCCGGGTTCGTATCCCAGTATTTTTTTTTCTTTCCCAGATTTTCTCATGTGGCATTTCGCGCATATGTGTCCCATTTTCCCTAAAACAAAATTTTGATTAAATACACGAATTAAGGTTGTCCGAGCGAGATAGTTCTCCAGTCATAATAAAAACCATATTCGAATTATACGTTTTAATTTCATCAACTGTAGGACATATCAATCAAATATTGCATTATTAATGGTGCAATAATATAGTTTTATATGTAAGAAATTGTAAGTAATTAACTGAAAATATCTAAACTAGTCTTCAACTTGACTCCGTCCATACTTGATTTCTTTTCGCTCGGTGCGTTTGAAACTCCTTCAAAACGGAAGGTTTATTGTGATCCCGAAGAATTTACTGCGGTGACAACATGATTAGTTTTCAAAATAATTGAGAAAACATAATAACTACACGCAGTTACTTTTTTTAATGAAATCTAAGTATTAGAAATACCTCATTTTGCAAATAATGTCTCTCTGGAGTGCATGCACGTACAATTTACCTTGTAAAAGAGCTGATATTCTTTTGGAAAATATCTCAGAAAGTAGTTTGATAAAGGGTTGAATTTTTGGTGTCATTAGAAGGGTGAGATATTTTTCTTTAAAATGAGAACAAATTCATTGGTTTCTAGGCAAAATGATATTTCGCAAATAAGCAAACTACCTTAAGTTAATCAAAAAACGAAATTAAATGAATATATGAACAAAAGTGGCAATGAAAAAACATCCATGAACGGCAAAAAGGAAGAGAATTCAAACAAAACTTCTGCTCGCCAGTTATCTCGCGATAATAAAAGAAAGACATGCCTGAGTAGCATTCGCGGCCTGGCCCGGCCCGGGGTGCGGAGGGCAAACCCCATCGCCGATTATAGGAACATTCGCGTCTACACATTGGGACAAGATGCATTCGTCTTCCGTGAGGATTCTGCGTCTCGGAATCCGAACGAGGATTCCCTCCGGCATCAGGGACGAGAGGCGGGGGGGCGGGGCGGGACAGGGGGGGGGTCGAAAGGGCCTTCTCACCGGGAGAGTACAGGCGAAGGGAGGGCGGGGAAATACAACAACATCGAGATACGCCGCTCGCAGCGAGGAGTGGACCTCTCAGGCGCATCCCTCTCACCCAACGCCGCTGACCAAGCCAGCTCACTTTATATTCCTTCCTCCGGAGCTGAGGAATGGACGGGAGGACAAGAGGGGAAGGGGTTGGAAGATGAGATCGTGGCGAGCGAGCCGAGGAGAGGGAGAAAATATGACATAACTCATCAAGGAGGCGATAAAAGCAAACAGTTTTCCTCTCGGGACAGAGAACTCTCCAGATCCGACTGATCAATCGTAAAAAGAAGACCCACCTTTAACAGTAGTCCCGAGAGATTGATTTACAACGCCACCAACTCTTCCCTAGTAGAGGGCGGGAGACGGATGAGATGTGAAGAGAGAGGGGAATAAGGCAAGAAACATGTCTGGAGGGGATGAGGTGGGGAGGTTATAAAGAAGAGTGAGAAAAATAACAATAAAAAAATTGTATATACACGACGGAACGGACCCCGGCGCTAGTTTATTAACGCACTATCGTATTTCTTCGACAGTCAACGAAGGCGGGAGGCCGTAAACAAACCTCGCGAAGGCTTGTTAAAGGGGGGGGAGGATGAAAGAGGGTGAGGAACTTGTTTCTACATGCGGCCAACCACCACTCCTCATCCTCCTCCGCCAAACAGACGCTGTCCAACCCTCCACCCACCCTCCGCCACTTGCCGGCACACGGGAGTCCATGACGAGCAATCAATCAATGGCGCAAATCCCCTCTCGGAGGAGTGGTGGAGAGCAGGTAGGTATTCGAGAGAGTATACGGGGGAAGGAGGGGGGGTGTGGCAACAACCCTTTCCACATCCATTCCATCCCTCCCCTCACGAACACACTCGGACATTCACTCACACGCTGACCGCTGCTACCAACTAGTCCTGCGCTCCCCGTGCAAATGACGAAACCCACATCTCTCGGTCTCAAAACCCTCCGGACCGCCCGACCACTTCTCTAGGCCGAACTCGCCATCAAAGCCAATCCCACATCGACCCATTCGCACAAGAGTAGTAGGTACGTGTATATACATACATGAACACACACACCTTCCCATCTCGGCCGGCCTCTGCCCCTCTTATAAAATCCTCACGCCGAAACCGCGAAGCATCCATTCCACGGATTCAACTTCTCTCCACTCCATCTGCACCTCCACAGCATCCCTACCGACCGTCGCCATCCAAACCGTTCCTCCTCCTTCTGTACCGCCCTCTCCTCTCTCCATCCTTTCCAGGGAAAGATATTAATCGCAAAAAGGGAACACGAATGCTCACTCGTCTCCGTAAGTTTGTCAAGGAGTCCCTTCCCTTTCATCCGTCGGAACCCGGAGAGTGTTCGCTAGGAAGGCGATCCCGTATTGAGCGCCGACGAGTGGTTAAGTTGAGATAGTTTTCCGAGGGAGGCTTTGGACCACTTCCGACCCACTCTGAATGGCTCCCGGGGAAATGAGACACTTGGCGACTTCACTCAATGAATACCCACTAAATAAAAGAGCCTTCAGTTTTGACGATCGACTGATATTATCATGATTTTCCAATTAATGGCGCACTGAAAGTAATACGAAACGTGCTGATTGAATTTAGGTCGTCTTGCGACAAATTGAAACGTCTTAAGTTCAGATTAGTGTCGTGGTCAGAGTAGGTACAAGCTGATGCCATGTTCCAATTCAGGTGAAGGTGTAAAAACGTTCGCCCAAGATAGTAGCCCATTTGAAGTATAATAATGATTTGGCTTGGTAAGAAATTAAAAGCTAGCATTTATTTTTTGATCGTATAATTTAAACAATGGTCAACATCATCAATTATTCGATCACGCGAGTCCGCTCCTCAAACGGCATTGGACGTGTTTACTGACAGTGAACATTTCTCACTGTCAACTGAACAATTAACTTGGACAACCAAGCGTCCATATTTTCAAAATGTTATCTCTTCGAAAACGATTCTAATCCGCGAGAAGACAAACTATGAAAAAACCTAACTTAGTTTTTTACAAATTCAGGAAGTGACGTCATGGTTAAAACTTTTGGACCAGCTTCACGACCAAGAAATTGTAGAAAGATAAAAATTGAGAAACTAATAAAAATTGGAAAGGAAAGCTATGCGCTACATTACAAACAGCTTCATGTGAACTAAGTGTTCCACAACTCGTAGATGAGTTAGGTTGGGAAGCACTAGAAACACGGAGGCTACGCGCAAGTCTTGCAATGCTTGAGAAACTCAGAAGAGGTGTATTTTACTGTGAATCCGAAAAATATAACTTTGAAGCCGTACTACATCTCTAGATCCGACAGAAGCGAAAAAAAATGATTTTTTAACGAATGTACTTCAGAGCAAAATTCGTTCTCTCCACGAACAAAAAAATGACATTAACAAAAACTAAGCTCCACTCAAAAAAATTATACAACTCACCTTTCCACTTCTCCATAGCCTTCTCCTTTACTACTTTACAAGGCCAGTGTCTTAACACCCTCTGCCGAACGCCCATTTTGCGGCTCTCAGGTTTGAATGTGGATTTAATTTACAGAGGATAAGTTTTCAAATAAATTGACATTTTAAGGATGCGCTGATTTTTTATATCGACGGGATTTAATTGAAAACTAGAACAGTAAAACATGTTTGATTATCTACATGTGTATGTGCCATGAGTTAGGTTGTCGGCGTTACTCTGGTTCTGAAAACTTCGCCTGACTTAACCACATGTTCCGTTGAAGTGGATGGGTTCCAATTACTTCTAGCATTCCCATGCCATGCAAGCACGTCATTACTCACCCGACTTTATGAATTAATGGGTTTCGATAAGAAGAGACAGAAATACGGAGTACATACCAATGCTTCTTGGACGCATCAGAAAAAATATTTTGTAACAAAAAATAGTCTTTGGCGATAGACTGCTGCCCATTCCATGCGATCAGGACTGTAAGGTGCCGAACGAAAAGTATAGGGCGTAATACGGAAGAATTTTGACTTAATTAAGGTAGGTATAGCACTTTCCCACTGAAAAAATTAAAAAAATGCGCACTAGGTATCGATACACATTTCACATATATTAAAAAATTAATTTACCAGAGAAAAATTGCTATTTCTCTCTTCATTATTGTAGGATGCTAACTGATGCATGTTTCTTGCTTTTTACAGACTCCCTGGTCAAAGACGGTTAAGCTAGAGTTAAGGTATCATTTTTGAATAATGTCGGTTACGTCGGTCGATCTATTTGACAAAATATATTAGAATAACATTACAGCATGTTGATGCTGAGGTGTGGCTGAAATCCCAGATTGGTACTGGCGAGTATGAGGAACCATTGAAATTTATCGTGGAACCAATAAACCGAAACAATACGAGGAGAATCTTTGTCCGCAGTATTCCAATTGGTTGGAAAGAGGAGGGTGACAAAAATAGAAATAATTCACAACAGAAGCGAGCTGCAATCACCACAAAGAATTTTTATGATGAGCAGAAGGGACCCACAGGTCAGACAGGCATCTTTTCCAGCTTTCAGACACAGGTTAGCGCACCGTGGATACTACATACGACGGTATTCCATGACGACTGCGATTATGCGCTATAAAAAATGCATTTCCTATCTTCGGGAGAAGGAATAATATAATCACGAGATAATAAAATTGGTTCAGGGCCGTTATAGCACTAAATGGGTTCACTTCTGAAGATGTCTGGATTTTCTCAAGAGGCATGCCAAAGGACTCAATTCTGTTGGATTGCTTTCCTACCGTATATTATTTGAGAGTAACAAACATTTATTACCATTATTATAGGTAATAATCCCTGCCTTGTTAAGTGATAGTTTTTATTGACAATGGCTGGTATCATGAAAAAGTAAAAGCCTAAAAGTGATTACATTTATTAGTATTTTTTTCAGTGAATCGGTGAGCTAGTATCATTCTAGCGATAAAATAGCTCCAAGCACTCACTCGAGGGAATGTAAACAACATTGTTAATCTTTAATAAAAAAAACAGTCAAAGGGGATGTAGCAGTTACCGAGGAAGAGTATACAGAAATATCTTTGCTGAATCCTAGTAATGCGCGCAATATTCATTAGCTAATAGCTTTACGTGACCGGAGAGGAAGAAAAACGTTAAAACAAACGACTGTCTTGGCAGCAGGGCCTCGAGCGTGGGATAGCATCCCTTACCAAGAATAATGAGATTACCAATTGAACCGAGTTTTACGAAACCTAATGGAACTAGAACATTAATATTTTAGTAATCAGATATAATTTAACCTTAGAGAACCACCAAATCTCACTCAAGATACTGCAAAAGAAACAAACCCTTTAGCGTTTTAGTCGATTGAGATTAAAAAAAAAATTTCCCGACGTTTATCTCGCGAGTTCGAATAAAAAAACTTAACTGAAGTGACCCAATGATACGATTGGTTTTCCGTCAATCTATAGCATCGTTAAACCGTTAGACCACTTCGCCAGAGGTCAGCTAATGACCGCCGACCGTTTCTCTATCTGGAGTCCATTCCGCGTGAAAGGGTCTAATGGCTCCCTGCCCACATTTCCTCCGTTAAGGGGCCCTTAATGCGTGCGGTCGGATAATCGCCTTGCTCGGACTAGAATTTGAAACTGCCTCTTTACAGTTTACTTTGGTCGGCGGGTAAGATAATCCCAGGGTCATTATCTGCTATTTCTACTACTCACAATACTAGCAACACACAACTAGAATATCAGACGCAAATTGATTTTCCCAGTTCGCTTCATTTGCATGAATAATTGTTCGGTAAAGGGAACATACAGAGAGTGATAAAAAGGTCATCCTAGAAGAAGCTAGAGGAAACAGAACAATCACAATGAACAGCAGAAAATGATATTACTTATCCAAAGACTGAAATTTCTTGAATCGCCGCGAAAAGGGATAACTAGAAATAAATTAGAAGAGAACAAGTTATTTTGTGATGGAACTTTGCTTGAAAACCCAATTCTTGTCCTAGCATGAAAATAATATCGAATACAAAAGGTCATTTACCTCTGTACCAAACACATAATGATTTAAAAAAGGATCACCGAACAAAGAGTTACGTTGAAGGTTCTTTTGCAACAGTTGGAATATTTGATTAAAATAAACCTTAAATAATCGAGATACTAATATTAAAAACTAAATATTTCCCCTTTCAAAGTCACGTGAAATTTAACGGATTTGATTATCGAACGTCAACCAAAACCATAAGGATTAGAAGAAGGAAAGTCAGCAGAAAATTGTTCATTATGGCATTCAAATTTTTTTTCCTTCCATAATATGTCTTCTTATTATAATACTCACACAGAAGGAAAAATTCTAGGCAAAACACAGAGAGGACGACCGAGAACTTCGTACCTAAAGGTATTGGCGATGGAAACGGGATTCACCTCGTACAATGAAATGAAGAGGAAGGCTGAAAAGAGAGATTGTTGGAAGTCGTGGCTGCAACAACAAGGATGACCTTTAGAAGAGAAGAAGGCATTCAAATTAACTGAGAGGAAGAAATAGAGTAAATGAGTGATATATCAACACGAGAGCAGATTATAAATTAACTTTTAACGCTAATTAATGAAATTTTCCATGATAATATCATTTGAGGTGGCCTGGGTACAAACCTAGATCTCCCAATTGTCAATCTCGTGCATGAGCCAGTTTTATCACCTAGTCAGCTTCCCTCGAGGTGAATTTCGACGGGAGTTAGACCACTATTACAATTATCAAAATAATGGATCCTGCTGTTGATGCAACGATTTGAGAAATGGATGGCAGTTTGGGTGAATCCTGATTATATTCAAATTCTTTGCGAATAACATTAAGAAAAAAGAACGGTAGAATGACGCCGAAGAAATTTTGAAAATAAATTGGCGCATGTTTTTACTGTGAGGTATTAACGACGGACGGGGCAAAAAAAGTTTAAATTCTACAAAGTTTGCAGCGTTTTTATGACAATTCTATCGACAGCTGTGAGCATTTAGCATCGATATCGAGAGTTATTTTATTCACTCATACTTATCACTTTTGTCAGTGAATTTAGAGGGGATGGTTCCAATGGATTGCCTCACTAGAAGGTCGTCTCACTTCGTCCCATGTTTCGCCATGCTGTGCTCAGCTGCCAATTGGAGGTAGTGGGTAGTGTGTTTATTTAATTAGTGCATCGACAGCTTTGTCATTTAATTACCTATATGAAATATACAAATACTTACGCTTTAAGAAGTGGCCGCGAAATGATCCATACGTGCGTAAGTATTTTTTGTAATTATTGTAAAACTAGGATAAATTTCAGAAACGTTGCCGATGATCTTACGATATTAATTGAAGCCCCTTATATAGATGGCCCTGGACTAGAAGGTCGTCTCACCTTGTCCCATGTTTCGCCATGCTGTCCTCAGCTAGCTATTGGAGGTAGTGTGTTTATTTAATTGGTGAAATAACAGCTTTGTCACTTAATTACTTAGATAAAATATACAAATACTTACGCTTTAAGAAGTGGCAACGAAATAATCCATACGAGCTTAAGTGTTTTTTGGAATTATTGTAAAAATGGGATAAATTTCAAAAACATTGCCGATGAGCTTAAGATATTAATTGAAGCCTCACATATAGATGGGATCGTAGCCTGGTATCTATTGATTCTACACCTACCAGAGTACTCAGCATGATAAGCATGCCCCAGAGCCTGTCACAATCCGCCAGGGTATGTCGGATAATGAGAAGACTCCATATCAAGTTCCTCACCAACGCCTTCTCCATGGTTACAGCGATTAGATCGCTCTTCATCTCATCAACGACTTGTACACCAGCGCAACGGTTTGCAATGGAAGCGAGTGGAATGATGTCCAGTTATGTGGAACGAGGCGTCTTGTTTCTCTCGCCTCTCCGCGCGCGACCCACCCAGAATCATACACCCTCTCGAGTGACGTCAAGTGCAGAGCGGCGAATGCCCCGGGGTGCGTGGGTTCGAACCCCACGATTCCTGTCACAGACTGGGGTGCGGTCAATTGCGACGCCTAGAGCCACGCTCCCTTCCGTTCACCACATCCTTATCAACTCCTCAAGTGGCGCACACGACTCTGCTCGGGACAAAGGGGGGAAGGGTGGTATCCGCATGGCGCCCGCTTCGTACATTACAATGACCAGGTGGTTGATTGTTTGCGCTTCTCCGTGAGGGGTTGGCATAGGAAACGGGATGGGTGAATTGGTATGGGAAGGGAGACGACAAATCGAATTAACGGAGATTGTATCGGCGATCTAACGACGCCAGACACACTTAATAATATACGTACTTCCATTGGGCCCAATCTATTGGTAAATTGATTGGGAGACGCTTTATTCTGCGTTTCCGTATTAACACTAGTCTGGAAGTAAGGAAGCTTTTTATTAAGGTTGCTGGAGTGGAAATTGTAAGTCACTGAGATCAAATTTGAATAACTTTTCAAAAAAGTTTTTAAAAATTCTTTGACTACTCTCGGGTCCCTTCATATGTTTATGCACCGGAAATCAGCATTAATACAGTCACCTAAATGACGCAAATATGATATTTAAAGGTTTAAGATGGTAGATCAGAAAAGGAGAATGGAAAAAATGGAAATGTGGTTTCACTGAAGAATGATGGAAGTCTAATGGACGGAGAATATTACCAACGAATAAATCCTACGAATAGCTGAAGAAAAGAAACAAGAAAAAACTGCGCTGACTGAGAGACAAACCAATTACACACTTTTTACGGCACAACGACCTGCTGAAAACAGAACTTGAATGGGAAACATAAATTGGCGAAGTCATAGGGGTGGACAAAGAATGGAATACTAGTTGCAATTCAATTTATTCACATTCAATAATGATGCCCTTACAACTGTAAACGTTGAAGGCCATATATGCATTAGTAAAGACATGACAAGCATTTCGCAGGGATTACATATGGTAACATTTTCATAAAGTCCCATTTTTGGGGATTGTTGTGAAATAAACATGAGAGACAGGGAATAGCTAATGAAGTCATCATATTAAGCATTTTAATAGCAACAAAAGAAATGTCTAACTTCAGTGAAAATGAATGAATGAACGGGATAAAGCGTTTGGCGGATAGGATAATAGATTGAAACCCGTCGAAAACTGATCTATGGACTGATGAAAATTATTGATGGTGAAAATGTTATAAATCAGCATTACAGCGATTCAGACGTCAGGTTCATGTATCAAAAGGATACATTAAACTTATTAAAACACAGATATGCCCGGTTTTATGTGAGATCGTTCGAGAAGATCAAATTAACCCTATTGGAAAAACTTCATTTCTGTTTAATTAACGTTAAATCCGATGAACATTTGTATCCTAAACGAGAAGTGGTTTTCCCTCGGACAAATCTTTCGATATTCTCCTCGGTCATTGAAGATTTTCTAGCGACCACCAATTTTCCATAATTAATTCTCTCTTACAATCTTCATATCATCTGACTCCATTTATTGTTTACCTTTTTCCCATTCTCTTTCAAGTTTTCCTATCATTTTCCCTAAAATTATCCTCTTTCAGCTGATGTAAACTTTTGGGACTCCATGTTTGTATCTAATGGGTTTCACAAGTCAAAAATATTTTCTTCCTTGCCAGTAAACTCGGGAAACCAAGAAATCAGTTGTAGGATTTATATCGTAGCGTCTTAGCCCAGGCCATTTTGGAGAAATGGAAAATCAATGCCCGTGGCTGCATTAAAGAATTTCAACTTAACAGTCCAGCGCATTTATACTCTCGTTACTATTGCTGGTGAAGTAAAAAAATTGTAAGTTTCCGCCAGAAATAGATTGCCGCAAAGCTCCTGTGTTACGACCGGCTGAACATTGAAGCGGTTTGGAATGCCACTTAAAAGAGGCAAAGTACTAATGGCAACAACGACTTAGATTTGTCATAGAAATTACATAATACTTAAAATTACAATGCAGCCAATTAGCAAATACGTTCTGTGCTTTTTGGTGAACGAAATCACCTGACCGAATAGTCAGAGATGACAAGCCAGTTTTTGAATCATACGACCGTGGAAAAATTGTTTTTTCACGTCTGTCAAAGCAGAATCGTTACATATATTTAAGGTAGTGCAAGCGAAATAGTTCTCTAATCATAATTGAGACCATATTCCAATTATACGTTTTAATTTCACCAACTGAGAGACACAAATTAAATATTGCATTATTAATGGTGCAATAATATAGTTTTACGTGACAGATATTGTAAGTAATCAAATGGAAATATCTAAATAAATCCTTAACTCGACACATTTGAAACTCCAACAAAACGGAAAGTTTATTGCGATCCCGAAGAATTTACTGCGGTGACAATATGATTTATTTTAAAAAATAGTAGAGAAAACACACAAAATATACACTGTTGATTTTTTGACGAGATTTAAGTGTAGGAAATGCCTAACTTTTAATAAAAGGTCTCTCTGGAGTGCATACACGTACCATTTCCCATGAAAAATGGCTGGTATTTTTTGGAAAATATCTCGAAAAGTAATGTGGTGAGGGGTTGAATTTTTATGTCAAAGGAAGGGTGATATATTTTTCTTTAAAATGAGACCAAATTCATTGATTTCTAGGTAAAATGATATTTCGCTCAAACTACCTTGAGCCATCCCCTGCAAACGTGATAACTTGCTCGCACTGCTTATGAAAACGTCCGCCATCTTCCCAGCGTGAATCTGCGACTGCCGTTCATCGACTAAATTGTCGAAGGGTGAGTTGTTGATCACTTAAGGCAGCGGATGGAGGCTGCCACCCACGGCCTATTGGCCAATCGGAGGGCCCTCATCTGGGAAGGGGGGGGGGGTGGAATTTGATGGGACCATTCCGTCCTCACACGCTCCCCACCCCCTCTCCAAAACCCCATCTCCAAAGCGACCGGCAGAGGGTGAGAGATGAGGCGAGGCGAGAGACGACGGGAGCCACTACATTTGACGCGACATAACAAGCGGCAGATTAGATAATGGGGAGGACTCCGAAAGACCCTAAGGACGACCCTCCCCTGCCCCGACCGATATCCTTTCTTTGACACATAAGGTGGCTGGTCATCCGATAAAGGGCTCTCTTTCGAGGGTCGTGAAATTTATCAGCCGAATCAGGGTCGGGCCATGGGAGCCGGTCGCTCCCGTCTTGTCGCCCCGTCTCATTTCGAGAGAGTCCTCGAGGGCTCTCTTGGACAATTGCTGCAGCGCCCTCGCTTGATACTCGTCGTCAAATAGAACGATCTGGGAGAGGGAGAGAGAGAAGGTCGCAGTGCGCAGTCAGTGGCCCAATCGAACAAACGACGGGTCGTCCATATTGCCGTCCACTCGAGGACGGGAAAAGCGAGAGACTCGTCAAATGGCTTCAAGCGATTTTCGCAACCAATTAAAGAGTCGAGAGAGGTGGATGACGTCCGCTCTCTGAAGGACCTGGAATTCGGCTGCTCAAACCGTTTCCAAGTGCGAAAATAACTACGCTTCGCAAGACTTGCAAGGCTAACATTTGCATTCATTATGGCCACCATCCTTAATTTTTCAGACACACTAGAGCACATCCAAGATACAAGCGAGGTTGAAATATACTGATTTGTCTTTAAAATGAAACCACTTAATTTTTGTCCCCCAATATATTAAAAAACACAATTCGTTCGGCCTTTTCAGGCCATTATCAAGATTACAAAGTAAAATACCATGAGACAGCACAGTTTACATAGAATCCTCAAAGAGAGGGAGGTGGTTAAAAGAAGGGGGGGTGAGGGGTGAGTAAGTTTTGAGGAGGTGATTGGGCAAAACTGCAGGGGAAGGAACAAACAGGTGGTGACACCAGACTCAAGGACTACGGGGATGGAGGTGGGGGTACAGGCACACAGAACAAGGGTGAGGCAATTGAAGGGATTATGCCATTGAGTACTTTATCACCATGCACATTGTAATATGACAAAATTTAAAAAATTTCCAGGAAATCCAACTTCCCCCCCCCCCCTTGTCACAAACGTGTAAGAGCTTAGGGGTAAAATTGGATCTGTGACCCTCATCAATTAAATGCTCAGCAAAATTTTCATTTTAAAGATGAACAGGTTTCATTTTAAAGATGAACAACTTCCACAAAGAGAGCTCGCCAGCCATTGATTTTATACTGCTTTGGCTTATAAAGAAATGAAAAGTGAACAATTTATTCACCAATAAATAATACAAGTTCTTTGGTAACTTTGTGGTATTCCATATATTTTCTTTCATTTACAAAACCACAACTTAAGTTAAGTTGTGGTTTCGTAAATCTAACCATTAAATCTTCTGAAAGAAAAAATGTATTCACCGTCCAATGATTTAGGCAATTGAGGTATACGGAGAGGGTGCTTGCTAATGAGGCCAATGCTAGAAGTTGTAACTCTGGCGTGGCCTACCCGACATCTGTGTAAACCCCGGTTTTCCTTTAACGCTTACAGGCAGATGCTCTAATTTACCCATTTTACTATCTTTTCTGCCGTTTACAAATCACAATCCGCAGGCATTCACTTCTTTACCATGCATATTCCTTGCATAAGGTCCTTTAATTAAGTGTTTAAATTAATATTAATCCACGAACTTGATGAAAAGTATGGTAAAATGGAGCTGAATGCATAGCACTACACATCCTATGAGTTCCGGTTTGCACCAGTCGTAGCGTGTTCGACTCATGTTCCAAGGGTCACTAGTTCTGAACCAATCGACGGAAAAAACTTTTTTGGCTGGCCAATTTTTGCACGCAACCCGAATTGAACACCACAACTGAGAGGCAGCAGTCTTAAAAGGCATTGATAGCACAGATCAAGTAGATTGGACCGATATCAACGGCCACAGATTCTGGCGAGAGTGAAGTTTATATACGGAATCGGTCGTGGAAGGCAACGGGAAACCATCTAATTAACATTCCTAGTAGATGCAGCCCTGCATTAATATACATGACATGATGGCATTCCTCCCAATGATATGTTCCGAAGGTAAAATAGTTCCCCAATCGGATCTCACACAGGGAAACACATCAGGGAAATAACTAGTGAAGCAAACCGTAGATTAGGATTCGTAAAAAGGGTTCTAAGCAAATGCGATGAGAGAGTAAGAGAAAGAAGCTATTTTACACTTGTCAGGCCTCATTTAGAATATGCCGCTAATTTTATCTGTTTTCATCAAGTTCAATTTTCAAGTTTTCATCATTTATACTGATAATATTAGAGCAAAGGGTAAAATTGAAGTATGCGCGGAATAACAGACGTCATTTGGGTTCCACGTCGCAATGCCCCGAATTCAAGGTAGAATATGAAGAAGTCCCAAGGCATTACTGCATGAACTAAGTGCTGGATTACTATATATGTATCGTGATATTAATAAAACCATTTATTATTTAAGGATAAAATCTTAATCAAAGTAAAAACTCGTAAATTTGAAGAGAATCACAACAGACGGAAAACGGCAAAGTTTAATGGCCCATATCATTACAATTTATCAAATCATCATCATGTACGAGGCAAATCAGATTAAGGAAATGTGCAAAATTTTAAGTACCTTCGCGGAATATCGGACTTCATTAGGGCTCCACGTCGCAATACCTCGCCTCGGAGAATATGAAAAAGTTCCAACGGACTGAGAAGCCCGCAACAGCGAGCTTCGGTGAGTTTACATATCTTCCGATGAAGATCACTCCAACTCCGTCGTATTTCACGGAGCTGCTCTTGTGATAAAAATTCCCCAGCGCCGGTGCAACAGCAATTTCCTCCGTCCCGATGGGAACAATGAGTTCACCTTTGCCCTCAATACTACACATACTCCAACAACAATAGCTGGGCTCTTTCCTCATCCAAATTAATTCAATCCCCACGGCGCACTTCCTAGACGAAGGACGAGGGGGAAGCGGGTAAGAACATAATAATTACCTCGGGGTTAGCGCTTGATTAATTGTGTTCATTGTAATGACCTCATGGCCGTGCATCGCGAATGCTTTCCCGAGGCTGGAACAAAAGGAATGAGGCGAAGAGATGTGCCGTAAATATGCCCGTCCCATTCGGTGAGCAGCACACACACATACTCGCATAACCGACCGTCTTCACTTCCCTCGGAGGGAGCTGCAGCTGCGAAGACCGGACTAAGCCCAGTCGGACAACCTCCTCCACCCACCCACCCCGATTGACAGGAGAAACATGGGTTTCGCTGCAGGGGGGAGGGGCCGGAGATAAAGCAACGGTAGGGAGAGACCTCTTGGGGAGTGGGAAGGGGTGGCCGAGGAGGAAGAAGAGGAGAGAATATGTGGCGGCAGCAGCAGGAATGGGGATTGAGTTGGTCACAATGAAAGGTATAAACGAATGAGAGGATGTCTCATATTCTAATTTTGTGAAATTCACAGTCTTCTTCCTCTTCGCTCCTCCTCGAAAAAATCTTCCCTAATACTGGAATTCCTTAAGGTGGTTCGGTTCTCAGGGTATATTATTCCAGATTTCCTGAAAACTTGCATGCAGCATCTTTGAAGAGTGTTTTATTAACTTATACGAAAGTAAAATAGAATTTCCATGAAAGAATGATAAGGTTTTCCCGGAATATCTGCTGTATAAATGTTTCTCGATTGTTGCACCGGGTAAGAGGGTCCAAAGGTCCCGACGTTTCGGAGATCGACTTGATCTCCATCTTTAGGGGTTTGATGCCGTGTTTTTCATTTTGCCCAGTATATATACTCATTGCACTAGGTTCAGGTGCCATCTGATTGGTTATGGCGTGAGTGAGAATTGTCCCGCCTTCTCGTATGTATTGAAGGGTGTTCATGATGGGTCTCCAGGATTTACGTAAATGGAAACCAGCGTCTCTGTTGAAGCTATTTGACTGTAGATGGATCTCAATGGCTTCCTTTGGAATGGTTTCCCGGTGCAACACCCGAGAAACATTTATCCAGAATTTCCATGCTAGCAACACTGTAATCAAGCCTTGACAGTGTAGATTTTTACTCGGGCTCTAATGAAGATTGCTCAGATTACAGCTGAAAAATTACAATTTGAGCGAGAAAGTATGTTTAAGCTTTTGATTAAAAGTTTATTAGAAGCTGAATGTCCTATAGGTACATTAAATAAAAATAAAATATGTAAAGGCATCTTACCTCCTATTTTCTGAAGCTATCTGCGAATTACTGCCGTATTTGAAGTCAAAGAGCAGTAGTTTTATGCGGATTGCGCTGCAGTCGGCTCCTAAGTGCTGTACAAATGTGGTCATTAAAAATATATTCTTGGAATAATCTGCATACATTGTTCCTTAATTTTTGTTTTCGAAGGGTAGCTGGCAATTAGCTAGATATGGTGCGCAGCGTTGTACGGGGCAGAAACGTGATCCCTCAGAAAGCAGGATGAGAATAGGCTGCAGGCGTTTGAGATGTGGGTGTGGAGAAGGATGGAGAAGGTTAGGTGGACGGAAAGGAAGACTAGCGAGGAAGTGTTTTAGATGGTGGGCGAGGAAAGGAAACTTTTGAATGAAATTCGAGATCGGCAGAGTATGTGGCTGGAGGCTGTAATAAGGGACGACGAATTTCTCAAAAATGTAATAGAGGGAAGGATGCTGGGCAAGCGGGGAAGGGGAAGAAAGAGAATAGGTTTCATGAACAGGATGAAAAGGGTAGATCGTATGCTGAGGCGAAATAGGATATACTAGAGTGAGATAGGCCCCTGAAAGTGTAGAAAACCAGGAGGAAATGCTCTGACATTCAACAGAACTTACCTTAACCTGTAGAATACTTAAAAAAAACCTTTCATTTGCTGAAGCCGGATTTTGAAACTTAATAAATAAGAAGGGGGAATTAGTAATTGTCCTGATTCACAGAGTCCAACCTGGGCCACCTTAAAGCCTCCCAAGAGTTCACGATGGAGGTGGACGCTATGGCATCTGAATTGGTTGAGAGTACTCGGAGCAAAATCGAGGGGTCTGGGTACGGATCCCAGTCCATGGGGGTTATGTCTGAACCACTCAAGACAACCTCGATCACGTAACTAAGGAGTCACGTGGTGCAACAACGGCCGGTTGGAGATTTTCGTGATATTCACTTGCTGACATGGATATTTTTTGCACCTGATATGTTGTGTATCGTGTCTCTAATCGGGATATATTAATCCATTGACTACATTACGGCGTAAAAAGACTCGATTGGGAAGGCTGCGTGAGATTATTACAAATAGTTCACGTACAAGGCATTTGTCATTTTGAAAATTTCCAATTTAAATTGAGTTTAGCAAATGATATTCTATCTCATTTTTCATTTTTATTTTACTTTGGCAGATTTTTTTTGTGTTTTACACTCTTTTCATTTAAGGAGACTCTTGCTTCATGAATAAATTTCTAATTTGTGAAATTTTCTCGGGATAAACACCGGGTTAAATTTTTGGCTGCTGCTAACGTTTCAATGGATAACACTTCCATCGTCATCAGGGTAATGATCAGGTGATGATTGAAGTGTTATCCATCGCAACGTTGGCAGCAGCCAAAAATTTAACCTGGAGGGAATCCAGAGAGAGTCTCACACTTATTATTCGCCGGGAAAGTACTAAGTCATTTAAATTTATTATTGTTTACAATATTAAACTTTTTGATTTATCATCGAAAAAGTTGGTATCATAATTTTTTACATTTTCTTTTATTTAAGATCATATAACGCAGCCACCATGGCGTTACAATTACTTAAACATGTTTATTTATATATTTTTTAAATATCAAAGAACACACTAATATCAAAAAGGAGGTAAATGAGTAGAAAATAATGGGTCGCAGAAAAGACCGGTTCAGAGTGAATGAGTTCACGGAGATCTACATCTACATGTACGTGATACCCTGCGAGCCACCACGAGGGTGTGTGGCAGGGGGTGAAGATCACCAAACACGCACTATTGCCATGCAAGTAGGATATTTAAGGGAGATATGCTAGATAATAGGGTCACATGGAGCTAGATGGTTAGTATCTACATAATAAGGAAGGGATTATTGGTTGTTATTACATGCATCATGCACTACAGACTACTCTTAACTATATTTCACCTATCTATCCCTTTGCTACGCTGCCTATTGTTCTCTCTTAAAGTACGAGGGAAAAATGACATTTTAAATCTATCGGTACGACAATCTATCTCTCTAATCTTGTTAATATGATCAAACCTAGCATAAAACGCAGGGGATCTCAATATGTATCTAACGTCATCTGTGAACAACTCTGTTTCGAATTTACTTAAAAGGTTTAACCTAAATTTTAACCTGCGTTCTGATAGTAATTCCCATCCTAGTTCTTCTATTAAGCTCGTAACACTTATACAATTATCATAACGGCCTTTAACAAACCTAGCGGATCTCCTTTGCACGCGCTCTAATTCTTTTATCATACCTTCCTCGTACGGATCCCATATACTTGCGGCATATTCTAAATGAGGCCTGACAAGTGTAAAGGTGTTCCTTCATTTCTAGATGAAGGATTTCTAGAAGGAAGGATGAAGGATGAAGGATGAGGAAGGAAGGAAGGATGAAGAAGAAATATGAAGGTGTGCCTTCATTTCTAAAGGAAAGAGTGTACAAGAAGTGTAGAGAGGAAATCTCAAGGGAGGAGGAGAAGAAGAGATGCAGCACTATCAACAAGACCCGCGACCAGAAAGTGGCGTTCCCTTGCGGGCGAGACACGCTTATTATTGCATCCGCGCATTCGATGGTCGACGGGGTAGTATAGACGAAGCGACCTGGAGGTGTAGTGGGGGAGAAGGGGGAAAGTCAAGGGGTTTAGTCAATAGCGCTCGCGAGAATATTTAAGCCTCCGCGACGAGTAAACAAACGAAGGCGAAGGGCCACACGGAGCGTTCCGCAATGTATTGGGACGTGCGCCGTGCATTATTAATGATCCAAAAGGAAGGGGTGAAATGGGGGGGGGTCGTACCGTGTCCGAGGCTCGTGACCAAATGCCCGAGAGTGCTTCGGCGACGCGCCCGGAAGAAGGCGGGTGCGACTCCGCCACGCGGGATTCAACTCGCGTCTCTCGCCATCTATGATTCAACGCTATGAGAGGCCTTCAAGCGATGGATAAAAAAGAAATAGCGGAGAAATCGCAACAGAAGACTATAAGGAAACCGTCTGAGAGGCAGAAATTTATATTCAAGGCACTGATATTCATTTTAAAAAATACGACATGCATAATAAATGGTCCAACATCGCTGTAAGTGGATAGCGACGCGCACTGATTCCAAATTGGGAATAGCCTAGTCCAGTAGTTCCCCACAATTTTATTCCACCTAACTTTCCATACGTAACTTTTTAGCCGCGTAACTTTTTATCTAGTACAGTAAATTATGCATGTTTGTCGCACCTCCGTTTTAACTTATTTATCTTTTTTCTCGTGCTTCAAAACATTGAAGCATTCACGGGGTAGACCTACCCCATCCACTAACGCACAATCTCAATAGAAGCAATTTATATTCATAGAGCAAACATAATGGAATTAGTACTTTAACAATTTTAATACTTAGGCGATTTTGAGCTCCCAAATGCTAAAATATTTGAAATGTAGAGTGGAGGAGTCAATACTTAAAATATAAGTACGTAATGCAAAATACTAGAAACTTAAATACGAAGAGTCAAAGTGATCAGACACTGAGGCAATGGGCAAGTAGGAAAAGCAAAGAACTTCTAAGCTTCATGCGACTCTTCTCCCACAGCAACAGAGGGCTTTCAGGTTTCTCATCCTCCTCAAGGCGTAAGTTACACGCTTTGGAAAGAAATGAAAAATACACAAGTGTCGTGACCCGGATATTGACGGTCGAGTTTCCCTCTCTTCAAGATGGAAACAGCTGGATTTCCTCTATTCTTAACCCTTTGAGTGCGGCATGACGTGACATCACGTCATGGCTGTCTTTACGATGGTGCTGATGACGTGATATGACGTAATAGGTAGCATAAGTGTTTCAGCTTTCACTAGGAGGCCTAGTGATAGTTTCCTAGTGAAAACTGGAACACTCACGGTACCCTTGACGTGATATCACGTCATCAGCACCAGCATTAAGACAAGCATGACGTGATATCACGTCATACCGCACTCAAAGGGTCAAGCATGCATTTAATAGATTACTCTTTTGCATGTTATTTGGTATATATCAGAATAGGCAAAGAGAAACGGTCTCGCAAGCATAGCATTTCACTCTCCTTGACGTCAATCGTCACCTGGCCGAAAACATCCGTCTTCGGTTTTCCTATATAATCGCACGGAGAGATGGTCAGTGACGGCAAGACCCAGTCGGGCAGTTGGTCCATTTTGGTTATAATACAGCTAAACCACGTAGTGAATAAGGACGAATCGAGTCGTGGGCCATCCGGCCCGTGCACCAGTCGCCGCAGCGCCATCCATCCGTGCTTCTACCCTCAACTTCTATCATTCCCGAGACGTGGTAATGATCTTGTTTGGCTATTCGAGACGCACATATTGGCCTCTTTCATTAAATGATCAAATACTTGATTTTAATAAACTTTCACTTTCCTTTCAAAACCTCTCTCTGATTATTTGATTCTCGACCCCAAGGGCAAGAATCCACGACGTAATTAAAGCTGTGTTCGGGTCCCGTCTCGCATGCGAGGCCCATTCACAACGCAAGGCGTAAGATATACCTGTGAAAAGACTCGGGCGTGGTTCAAATTTTAATCCGATTCACGTAACAAAATAAACATTTTAAAAGTATAAGTGCACTGTACAATTGTAACACTGAAGAGCGGTGGATGATTTGCTCTCCAGTTTTGTTTTCTGTTCTCTTTTGTTTTATGTCCCATGCTACCCTCATGCATACTTTTTTGAAGACATCGATTTTTCTGTTCGTGAAGTTCAGACGTGCCCAGTTGAGCTTGTGCTGCGTTCCCTTTCTCAATAAAATCTTTGATTACCTTTAGCATACCAATATAGCTTTGTTGATGTATATCAACAAAGCTATCTATGGAGTGTAATAAAGAACGTACAATCTTAACTATTTGGCTAATACAATTTGAAATAATTTTTATTTTTTTATTGAGTCCTACGGAAATTTTCCCATTAGAATTTTAAGAGGACATTTTTGTTGCATGCTAACCATGAGTACAACTAGCAAACGTGGCAAAAGAAACAAAAATTTTGGTGCCTGAAAATGGAATTTAATGACTGTAAAAAAAACAACCAGGGCATAATAGTCGCATAAATGTTGGGGAAAATGAGTTTTGGTGGATCAATTGAACAGCGCCGTCAAATACATCTTCGACGGAAGGACGTACGACTCGGGTCCGAGATCCAATAACCCTATTGGATATATTGACGCGGAATCGAAATGGCACGCTCTTGACTTTCACAGCGTCCCTCGGGAGAGGAGGGAGGATACGGGGGGGGGGGCGAGATATCTCTCCCTCCTCCCCCCCTCCCATAGCTATCGCCTCGTTCCCGCAATACGGCAACCATCACTCTCTCTCCCCCAACACTCCTAAACAGAAACGGACCCGCGGAACCCCAAATTAATTCAACGAGCAAATCCCACGGCCTTCCAATTAATGAGCATCGCACTCTCCCTCTCACTATCCCTCTCGCACACACATTCAGGTACGAATGAATGAGAATGACGGCATCAATCCATAGGTTTTTGCGTATAATTTCTCATTTCTTTCCAAAGGCAGCATTGCCCGCTCTCCCCGACTGCGAAGCCGAGAGACTCCCTCTGGGATCATCGCGGCTGTGCAGTCGGGCGTCATCGAACGAGCAGACGCGTTTCAGAAGGCGCACTCGATACATTATACTGCGGCTATCCTAATAATAATATAATAGTAATAAAATATCCTTAGGCAAATAAACGATAATGTCACCATAATAATGAATGGGGAAATACAGGAAGAGATCGATGAATTCACTTATCTGGGAAGCATAATAACTAAAGATGGTAGAAGTAAAAGGGAGATAAGAAGTAGAAAAAGACAAGCAAAGATAGCTTTTAACAAGTAAAAACGCCTCATTAGTACAAACAGTATGAAGTTGTGTACGAGGAAGAGATTATTAAACGCGTACGTGTGGAGTGTTGCACAATATGGGTGTGAAACCTGAACAATAGGGAAAGAAGAGAAAAGGAGACTTGTGTCCTTCGAAAACTGGTGCTACAGGAGGATGCTCAAGATCAGTTGGAAATATAAAGTAACAAATGAAGAAGTTTATCAGAAAATAGGAGAAAAGAATGACATATAGAGAAGTGTAAGGAAGAGGAGGACAGGACTTGTGGGGCACATTCTGAGTCACGAGAGCATGATAAATACGATACTAGAAGGAATGACTGAAGGAAAAAGATGTAGAGGAAGACCTCGACTTGATTATACGAAGCAGTTATTGGAGGATTTGAACTGCACCAGCTATCAGGAACTGAAAAGAAGAGCCGAAAAGAGAGCCGACGGGAGGACTACTGCAGACCAATCTGAGGATTGAAGACCTAAGAAGAAGAAGAATCCTAATAATGGCAAATGTGGGCGATGGGGACATAATATATTAAAAATATTTCATCATTAATATCTATTTTAATAGGAAATTATAGGTTAAGGCCTGTGGAATTTCAGTCACTGGTATATGCAAGTGACATTTTATTGATTGATAAGAATAAGAGAGAATTGAAAGGAGCCTTGGAAGAATGGGCAAATGCAATTGGAGACCATGGAATGAGAATGAATGAGGGGAAAAGCAAGGTTATGGTAGTCTCAAATCATGAGGTGCAGTAAAGACCGAACATAACGTGGGACGAGCAAGAACTAGAACAGGTTGAAAAGTTCGAATACCTGGGGACACAAATTACTAGTGATGGAAGGTCAGACCCTGAAGTGAGCCGAAATAAAAACTTTTATATGGCTTGGTCATGTGGTTAGGATGAATTAGGAAAGGAAGCCAAGAGCGGTGATGGAGGCAAGATCGGAAGGAAGACGAGGAAGAGGACGATCAAAGCTGGAGTGGGAAGAATACGTGGAGAGACATGCAGCCAGGCGCGGAAAGAGCGTGAATGAAGTAAACCATCTCGCTCAGAAGAGGACCGAATTTAGAAAGCGGCCGACGCCTAACAGCAAAAGGAGATTTGAAAAAGAAGAAGTAATATTTATTGAAAATTTTAGAGAGGCACACTTGGATCATAAAAACCGTAATGATATAACGCCATTTATTTTCAAATTATATACGTACTAGGAACTGGCTAACTGCAATTCATCGGATATACTTAAGGTATATACTTATGCATACATTATACACCAGAATAGCATACGTAAGGAAAGGGGTCATGATGAAAAGGCAACTTCTGAGTGCAAAGGCTAGACTCCTAACGAGTAAACAGCACGAGAAAATATCAGACATGGTCTGTTAAACATTAGTCTGATGTGTCACTGCGTACCTCAATAGTCGCTATTTGTATCTGGATGGGGAGATTTTTGGGCTATTTTGGATCTTACTCCTGGTTTGGAACATAAAATTATTTACTTTTTATAAAAATGTATGTTACGCAAAAATATATAACTGAATTTAAAATGATAATAAATCATATTAAACCTTTGGTTTACGATGATGAGCTCAAATAAGTATATCTTTAGGGCCCGAAAATCGCATTTGCCTAAGGCCTCACAAATGATTGTTGCCTGGGGCCCCTCTAGGCGTCATTGCCTGGAATCCCGCAAGCCACATGGACGGCCATGGCTCTGGTACATTGAATGATGGTGAAATGTCACCTTCTGACGATAAATTACATATTTTTGCAATGCAGCAATAGTGATAGTTTCATTAACTTTGTGGAAATACAGAGTAGTACTTGTTGGTGATACCACATCCATAGTCACACACACTTGAGGTGGTTTGGAGGTAATTTTGGAAATGTATGCCTAGCAGTCGTGTTTCCATAATGTCTACAATAGTCTTCAAGCAAGGTGGACGTCTCGATCGCTGAACTGGAGGAAAGCTCCCGCTGTGCTATCGAGTAATTCAGTCTCAAGTCCCGGTGGTGACGAATGATGGAGGATGATTCACCCGTTTTTCGGGTTTTCCGCCGCGTCGTTCCATCTTCAACGTGGTTTTATTCTTTGAGGCGACCATTCTCTGCAAGGAAAAAGGATACTTCCTCCATCTCATTATGAAAGGAGTGGAAATAACCAAAAACCCACACAGCCACAATAGAGACGACTGCTACCCACAATCTGCAGCTAGGAAAACACTTTTTATGAGGACCCTCAGCGAACCAATCAGAGAAGGGGAGTCTAAAATGGCGTCAGTATATTTCGGCGCCTCCTGATCCGACGTGTCACTTAGACCTAAGGCAGCCTGGGGTATGGTCGACGAAAAAATTGTCCTTAAGATGGAACGACACGACAAAAATCCCCAAAAACGGAAGAATCGACCTCCATTCATGCCCCGCGGAAGCCTTAAGGTGGTTTGAGGGTTTGAGCGAGACAGTTCCCTAGTCACAATGGAGACCATATTAGAATTATGAATTTTAATCTTAGCGGCTATAGGAAGCATGAATTAAATATTTTATTATTAATGGTAAAATAATATACTTTGATTTGACTGAAATTCTAAGTGATTAAATAAAAATATCCGCGCAATTCTTAGATTTGATTCGTTTTTTTCACGCGGTACATTCAATACTACCTCAAAACGGAAGGTTTTTTGCGATTCTGGAAAAATAATTGAGGTGACAATATGATTTATTTTCGAAAATAATCGAGAAAACATACAAACTACACCCTGTTAATTTTTTGACAAGATGTAGATGTAAGAAATGCCTTTTTTGTAGATAAGGTATCTCTGGAAAGCGTAACCTACCATTTCCTACGTAAAAGGGCTGGTATAATTAGTCAAACATCTCGGAAAGCAGTTTGGTAAGGGGCTAACATTTTGATAACTATGGATGAGTAAGATATTTTTCTTTAAATTGAGACCTAATTCATTGATTTATAGTTGAAATATTGTGATTTTCCGTCAGTAGAATTGAGCTCATTGAAAGAGAGCCGAATGGTAACATCTTCTGCGCTCGGAAATCTCAGAGGAGAGGTGGGTTTCGTGGATGCCACCCACGGAACCCACCCACGCCTTGCAAGTAGATACGAGGTAAGGGATTGAAGCTATCTGAAGGAGAAAGGAGGGTTTGGATCAACAAGAAGAAGAGTAGCGGACACGACCGGCTCCTCCTCGAGCAAGAACAATAGAGAGGCGAATCTTCCACTCTCACACCCGGGAAGATTTCCACGACGAGAACAAGACAAGGGGGTGGAGGGTGGGTGATTTGAGGAGGGGTGGGGAATAGGTCTCTTGTTACGACGATAAGGGAGAAGAAGAGGCTTTGGGGGGGCGGTGCCGAGGAGGCGGAGGAGGAAACGGTCAAGAAGCCCCATCACGTGGAGGGCATAGAGAGAATGTGCTCTTAGTACACCGGGGTGAGTGATGGGAATGCTTGAGCAGTGGACATAATGGGACCCTTAGGGGCGATCGGAAGTGCTGCAATGAGATTGGATCGCCGGCATGCACACGAAGAGGGGACACAACGCGGCTTCGGGAGAGAGTTCGACGCGGCCGGCGGAGAGGGAGGCACCAGATTAGGCGAGGCAAGAAGCAGGTGGCCGGCGTTCGCCTTCCCTCGACCACCCAGCCGACACACAAGTCCCCCTTTCGATTTCCTTCTGCTCTTCAAAGGTGGGCGTGGATACGGAGGAGCGTCTTCTTCTTTTCTCCCGGGAGGCGTAGGGGGGAAGGGGGGTGAGGCGGGGGAGGAAGGAGGACAAAGGTCACGTGACCCTCCCGTTTGACGGGGGGAGGAGGTGGCGGGAGCGAAGAGGGGCAGTGGGGGGCCCGCAGGACGTGAATTTTTTATGAGGAGAGGACGCCTTTTAATTGATGCCTCCTGGGGGAGGAAGGCAAGGGGGTGGGAAGGGGTGGGTTAGGCGATGAACTCAGTCAGGGTGTGAGAGCTTAGAAGGATGACGATTAAATTATCACGAGCTCGGAGTCCTTAAAGACTCGACTCTGGAATTTCATAAAACATTCAAATCCGCGAATTTGAATGAGAATATAAGACGAAGGTCGATTGACTTCGAAATGAAAGAAAACTATCCTCCAACTTCAGATGGAATTAATTTTGTACTCGCCACCTTATAACCCGCACGTGGCAGAATTCTCTCTCCATTATTGGAATTTTGGATTAGGAAAAGGTGGACTAGAACGGGGCATAATTTTCTCATTTCAAGACAACGCCGTGCAATAAACCCTGAATATATATTCTACAAACCTTGGCC
Source organism: Ceriagrion tenellum (assembly GCA_963169105.1). NCBI lineage: Eukaryota > Metazoa > Arthropoda > Insecta > Odonata > Coenagrionidae > Ceriagrion > Ceriagrion tenellum. The sequence continues at coordinate 106,379,114 of OY720643.1, forward strand.
ATAATTTCGTTCAAGTATCTGTCTCTTGAGAACTATTCCAATTTGCTCTGGTTCCTTGTCATTTTTAGCCATCTTCCGGCAAAAAAAATCGTCTGAAATATTAATTCGTTTAATTATACCAACTAACTCGTGCTATGAGCGAGGTTTAGGATTGAGGAACAACTAATACTCAAGGAAAATTGCGGAATCAACTTCATATTTCTCATTTAGTCACTCAATGATTATGCCTTTTCAGGCTTATATCGTTTACACCATATCTACTCTGTAGGGGGAGTAAGTATATACTCCTCAGACAAAGTCGGATATCTTGGAATTACCCAAACTTCAGATGTATTGTGAGGAACACGCATAAAAAACATATGCGGGACAGCATTAAATAAATTAGGATTTATCGAGCGTATCGAGGGAGGGCCTCAGATGAAAAAGTTAATGAGAGGCGCTACTTAGCTCTTGTTTTCCCAAACCTCGAATAATCCACGAGGATTTGGGATCCTGGAGAGAAAGATTTAACCAAAAGAAGAACAAAATATACAAAGAAAAGCTGCGCGCTCAGTCAAAAACTTCTACGGATGGACACGTGTTTCATTTAGTTTTTAGAGAAGCTAGGTTGGAAGCCGTCAGAGACTCGGAGGCTGCACGCTAGGGTTAGTTTGCTTGTGAAATTTTGAAACAGGTGAGTTTCAGGGAAACAGAGAATATCATTTTGAGGCCACGTAACATCTCTAGGTCCGACAGAAGCTATAAGATAAGAAAAATTCTTTTCCGAAGAGACAGGAGCCAAAACTTGTTTTTTCCCCGCACAACAAAAGACCATAATGAATATTTAGCTCCACTTAAAACACTCCTTAATACACTTCACCATCTTACCTCCCAAAACCACACTCTTCACACGGTTGTTGTCCTAACACAACCTGCCACACGCACATCCGGTGACTCTCACGGTAGTACGTATCCGTCAAGTAAAATGAAGGACTAGGAAAAACTACAACAAATATTTTCAAAGAACCTCGGAACTAACCGCGCGGTTACTTCAACGGAGTCACCCGCAAGCGATCACACAATTGTGTGAAATTCACAGGGGAAAATTATACGCCTGGACTGGGAATCGAACCCAGATCCCTCGATTTCGATTTCCGTACTCGGATGCGCTCGCATACGGGTACCTCTCGCATCATATGCACGGTAACTGTGAGAACAACTTGCTCGTTTAAGCCTCCATGAGTTTCACGGTGGAAGAAGACGCCTGGGTAGCTTAATTGGTAACAGCACTCAGCCTGGAATCGAGGCATCTGGGTTCGATTCCCAGTCCAGGTGAATGATTTTTCCACTGTGAATTTTACACAATTGTGTAAAAAATATGTTATTTATTCAAAACATTAACTGATCATAGATTAAAATGCTACGATTGTGAAGACGATTGCACGTTTTGATAACCCCATGGACCGAAGTTTCAGTAGATGTAAATAATGTCCTTGGGAAATGCAAACAAGTATGACAGATAGGCCGAAAGGTTACACGCATCGTTCTTTCCCCAGTAGTGGCTGCAAAAAAGTCTGATTCTAAGGCGCTTTTGCTCACCTCTCTCTCAAACAAGTGTATCAACTGGATAACAGAAAAATCACCCGAGGATCTGGACTGACCTGCAAAGAAACAAAAGAAAAATTATTCACATCGTCAGGAGCATAGCAATTCTAGCGATCATAAGGGTAGTTCCACAGCTTTTCTACTAGTAAAGAAATGGTAAACAAGATTTACGAATCCAATTCAAGCATAATACTTCACAACGTGATAACTTGGAGCTGCCAAAACATATAAGCCCATAAAATAAAGTGCCAACTGATTACAGAAGCATAAGTATGCTAAAGGAAGGGAACTGTCTTTAGAGTCATCACTACTAATTGGAAGCTATCAACAATTTTTAAACAATCTCAGGAACTCAAGTACAATAATAAGTGAGGGTGAACCAGATTGGGAATTGGGTAACTCAGGAAAAATAATTACAGCTTATTGACGAACAATATATAACTACGGGATAAAAATACGATTTTCATGAAAAAAATTTCTTCCCAGTATTTGTTCACGTGATACACGCGAATTCAGGAGCTGATAACCAGTATTTAAGACTAATTGCTCGCAAATTAAGATTTGAGGCTTTCTCTGCGTGATATATTTCGTAGTTCTATTCGGGAAGTCCACCGGGTGAGAGACTCCATGAGTGCCGACGTTTCGATGGCCGAGTCGTCCATCGTCTACCATCGAGACCACGCCCACGTTACAGCTTCTAGTATTTACGTCTAGAATTCTACATTGACTACTACATCTAACTACTGCCCTACGAGTCGCAGCATGAGCGTGTTGTAGGGGGTGTTAGGACACCAGCCGTGAAATGATGTGAGGGATAAGGTTTTGGGACGTAAAATGGTGAAGTGTATTATGGGTGTGTATTTAGTGGAGCTCAGTATTCATTGTGGTAGCTTATTGTGCGCGAAAAGAACGATTTTTTGTACCTATCTGTTCGGCAATGTCTCTCTTATATTATCGCTTCTATGAGACCTAGAGATGAAATGGGGCGTCATGATGATATTCTCTGTGTCGCTCTGAAAAACATGTTCTGAATTTCCAAGCAAGCAAACTAAGCCTTAGCGTGTGGCCTCCAAGTCTCTAGGGGCTCTATAGAGACTTGGAGGTTATCCCTGTAGACGTAATCCCTGTAAAAGTTGTGAGACACTATATGTACGCTTGTAGCAGTTTTTAACGAAGCGTGCAGCTTTTCTTTGTATTTAATAAATTTATTTTGGTTTATTTAGTTTGGTTTGTTTAGTTTGGTTTGGTTTGGTTAAATAAAAAAAATAAAAAATAATTGAATCTTTATGACCAAAGTCCAAAATACTCGCAGCGTACTCCAGGTGAGGTCAGCTCTGAGCGAACTAACCAGAACTTATGTGCACGTGACAGGTATTTAACCTTAAACAAAATGGAATTTGATAGCGATCAAATACTGCATGAAATGAGTTTTCAAGAAACAGAACTGAGCGAGACATAATCAAGTACTCATGTCAACAATATTTGCTATCGATCAAAATCTTGTGCTCTAACATTTGCAGAAACACTCAAAATAATATCAAACAAAATAAGAGGAAGCTAACAGATACAAAATATATAGTTTTTCATAACGAGGATAAATCAAAGGAAATGTATTCTGGACCATACAAATCGGGAAGTTTTATGGGAGAAGGAGTGGGAGAAGAATATAAGGCTAATACGTACCAGTCGGCAAAAAACTAGCTTAATCAGTGGCATCAGACCACGTGATAGAGGTATAATTTTCGCCAAAAAAATTCATAAGAGATCCGTGGATATGCTACTTATTTAAGGCTACGTCGTATATCTTGGAGGATTGGGTAATGAGCATATTTCATGTTTGGCCGAGATCATTGTAATAAGAGCTTTACGGGCATTAACTTTTTTACTCGGCTCCCGGTTTGCCTGTCACAGGATGGTTAAAAAAAGGAATAAATTAATCATATTTTATGTACAATTCGACATATCTAATATTGATCAAAGCTGTCGCTATAGCATAGCAAGACAGACAGTATTAATCTAATATAATTGACTAGGTGTTCATAACATTTTTGTAACTAATGACTACTAGTGCTTAAATACCCGTTAAGTTCACATGCTTAGCCACAAGAAAATAGTTGAGTTAAATATTTAAAGACATACACTGGAGAAATACAAGCAATGATTATTTTTTTGTAATGATGCCTAGCTTTATGGAGAAATTCACAATAATCACAGAGATATTATTTGATACTCTTCCAAAACGAACTCGCTGTGCACGGTCAACATGCAGGCTGACAGGTTTGATGCGTTGAAGAATTAACAATTCTGAAGGTCACTTTGAGAATATCACGAGGAAATAATTGTACTGAGAGGCTAGTGACTTAGGAGAAACATATCCCTTTATATTTCCATCTTCTCTTCATTGGAAATAAAATATCGTACCTGAAGTGGACAAATATTGTTCAACTGATATCCTGGATTATTAGTCGATTTTCGTTGCTCACAGTTACCATAAGTTATCACATGTACAATAAGTAAGTATGACATACATATCTTTATGTTTATTTATCCATAAAAAGAGTTATTAGAACTGAAGTAAGTACAATGGCAAGGAAGACTACTTAACTTAATGTATAAAATAATGTAAATATAAGAGGAACTTTTTTGTTAAGCCTAAAATAAACAACAAATATGGTGAACGTGATTGGCAGCATATTCTACCAAAATCACTAAATCAATATTTTGGAGAGTTGGAGAAAGAAAATGTAATTAGTTTCAAATAAGTGTAAAAAGGGTTGTACAAATGTTAATGGAATTTTAAAAGGCAATTTTTTATCAAGGTGCATTCCTATTGTTGTTGTTTTTTGCTGTTATTTTTTTTAGCAAGGTGCATTTCTGTTCATGTTTTTCTAAGCATATGTTTTCTTAAGTCTTTCTGTTATAGTTTGTTGGTAAAAGAAGAAAAAAAATACTATCATAATTTTTAATTTTACATTTATTCCGTCGATAGGCATGTGCCTGACGGAACATCGATATTTAATTGTTGAAAAATAAATGAAACGGAAATGAAAAAATGAAATGAAGCTGACGGGAAAATAAAGATGACTCTTCCGTAGAGCAGATGAGAATCTCAGTAAGATTACGGCTCGTTGGATCATTATTTAGCCGATTATTTGTATCTTGTTAGGAAGTAGAAGTGTCCAATTTAAATTTTCATTCGCTAAAGCATAGAATTAAATTCAAATAATACTCTTACGAAAACTTTAGAACAGTTAAATTATCGTATTTTAGTGTGCTGTATCTTCTGAAATTTTTAAAAACTTGCCTGTGTGCCTAAAAACGTGCTGTAATGAATTTGTTCCGGTGTGCAATATGTAATCGTTGGAATAAAAAGCCCAAAGAATATTGCATCGCTATGGTAATATTCATGAAGAATATAAATTTCAATCAAACAGTCATTTTTCACGCACAAGGTCATATTTGCTCGTTTGATGACTTTGTAATGCCATCATTTCAAGAGATCGCAATGAAAACAAGGATCCCTGTCACTTTTCCCATCACTTGAGCTTGTCCTTTTTTCCATCCCTTAAGCTATCATTTTCCCTCTAATTAAAAAGCATAGCTTTAAATCATCCCTCCATTATAACGAGAAAATGGAAGTGAATTGAATCAGGTGAAATGCAGTTTGAGCGAGATATTTCGCCGGTCATAATGGAGACGATATATCAGTTTTTATTTTATTTTTTAATTACAACAGAAGTAATGAGTAACATATAAATGTTGCAGCTGGCACAAAAATATAGTTTTACTTGATTAAAATTCTCAGTAATAAAATACAAACATTTCTCTACGTAGCCACTTTGATTCATGGATTGAAATGGAGAAATAAGAGCTAAGGTCATAATCGCCCTAGGCGACAGATAAGAGAGGAAGGGTGGAGAGAAAACTGGTATCTGGATTAGCCTGTTCTTAACGAAAGGTGTCAAGGGGACCACGGTTTAATTTTCTCATCCGACAGACGGATCACTGCACTTGAGCTTTGATGCACTGACACTTAAGTAGGGATCGGTTTCCTCTGAAAAAAATATCTACCTCTGAAGGGATTTTAACCTTGGCCGACCATACTGTTAGCAAGTACCTTAGCCAACACACCAACCCGATTCCCGTTTTCACTATTTTAGCGCTGCACCGTGAGGTAAAAACGCCTTCACAACAGAGACATCATTTGCGACTTTGTAAAAATAACTGGTTACTTATTTATTTAAAAGGAAAAAGAGTTAATTGCACGCATAAAATTGGCACTTTTAAAGTTTCCGACGAGATTAAGTCATCATAAATTCTTCAATATTTAAAAAAAAGTATCGTGCCTGAGGATGATATAAAGGTCTCGCTATAATGAAACTGACCAGAACAGACTAGAGCCTTCGGAACCTGGTGCTGGAGGAGGATACTGAAGATAAAAGAAATAAGAAATGACGAAGTATATAGAAGAGTAGAAGAGGAGAGGACCATAAGGAACACCATACAGAAAAGGAAGACCAGATGCATTGGACTCACCCAGAGATACAATGAGTTTATATAGAATATAATAGAAGCTGAAATAGAGGAAAAAGCCCTTAGAGGAAGACCCAGGAAAAAGTTCATGGACCAAATAGAGAAGAAAGTACACAGGAAGAGATACCAGAAGGTAACTAACATTTGATAGGAAAGGGTGGAGAGCTGTAGTCCACTAATACTAGGATTGAACGACCAATGATGATAATGAAGTAGCGCGGTAAGAGGCGGGTAATGTGGTAATATGTTTTTTTTTCTAAAATAGTCCAGAAAACATAAAAACCAAACACTGTTAATTTTTGACGAAATCTAGGTGTGAGAAATTCCTTGTTTTTTTAACCAATGCTACCTGGAGTGCGTAGGTACACATACCATTTCACATGTAATAATGGTCGTTTTTTTCGTAATTTTCTCGAAAAGTAGTTTGATTAGTGGCCCTATGGCATGGTATTTTTGGAAAAAAGAAATTTTTTTAATGCTAATCCCAAAAATCGTTGAATTCCATAAGAAATGCGATTTCACTTAAACTGCCTAATGCTTAAAAAGGAGCGGATAGGGGGAATACGACTGATAAAGGATAAAACTTACAAATACACGATTTAGTAAGGAATCTCTATTGAGAAAGAGAGTACTTTGCTGTGCGGGCGGCAAAGTGGTACTTCCAGTTACGAACTTGCGCCAATCGAGGTTTCCAAATGGTCGAAATGAAAACGGGCAAAAAAAGAGGAGGGCATTCGATGGCGGGGAGACGGAGATTGCGGCGCACCCTGGCGGTAGAACTAAATACTCTTAAGCGAAGGAGATTCGCCCCGGCAGATGGAGACGAGAAGTGGAAGAAGGAGAGGATAGATCGAGGGAGGAATGAATAAGCGTGCAGAGGGAGAAAAGGTGAACATTTCACGTAGGCCGCTGAACCCCGAGGAGAGGATGGGGCGGAGAAATAAAACAAAAGAAGCACACATTCCGCCCCGCGGTCCAGAGGGGCGAGGGGGGGGGGGACAAGGGCGCCTCCCGAGATCCCCGCCCACAAAAATCCCTCGTCCGGTCCACAATGCCTCACTCCATCAACCAATCTCATTAGGCTGTGACCGCTCTATTACGCCCTGGTTGCCCGGGGCGATGCCGGGGCGAGGAACTGGCAAGGCGGTCGGAGGATGGGGGGCGGGGCGGGACGGGTGGAGGAGGTGGGGGCAAAGGAAGGCGGAAGGCAGGGATGATACGGAGTGTGGGGGGGGGGAGTGGAGTAGGACTAAGCAAAAGCCCCTTCGGTAAGGAAGGAGAGGAAGAAAGACGGGAGGGGTCGGTCATGTTCTACAAAAGGCGGGAGTCTTGCGCGGTCAGCCGGCCGACGGAGATGAGAAAGGAACAAGTGAGAATCACGATATCCTGCGGCCCACGCACCGCCACCCAGGGGCGCCTCCTTTCTCCCATCCCCATGGCAACCCACTCACCTTTCACGCAACCCCATGTTCCACAGTGGCCCCCCTCAGAGACGGAAGCAGAGTAACAATGGCCGAGTAACAATGGATAAAAAATAGAGCTGATCAAATTCTTTCCTTACACAATAAAACTTTGCACACAGAGTGCATCTTCATCTACGCCCTGTCGTGCTAACTGCAGCGAGGTTGTACGTCAAGATGTGTTAGATCACCAAATCAAGGGAAGACTAAAAACGATAAACTGGGAACGGAAGATGGACAAATGATAAGCAATCGATTGCAGTCTTCGCGATAAATAGGAAAAGTTTTCATAGTTTCGTCCGTGACAGGATTATCAAGGAGAGGCATCATTGTCAGGTATAAATTTACATCAAGGAGTTGTTCTTCTTCATTGGTCGTTCAATCCTAGTATCAGTTGGCTACAGCCCTCCACCCTTCCCCATCTAATGCTAGTTCCTTTACCTCTTAGTATCTCTTACTATTTACTTTTCTCTTAATTTGGTCCATGAACTTGTTCCTTGGTCTTCATCTAGGGACTTTTCCCAATATGCCGTACTTGTTGCAATTATGAGTGTTGCTTAGGGAGGAAGAATTGGAATATCAGTTTTAACTGTTCTGAAGTCCACCGACCGACAGTTAAGCCTGTCAGTCTTGTCAACAGTAAATGTTGTCAGTCTTATCGACCGTTAATCTTTCTTATTTTGTCACTTTTCTACGTTTTTCAAGTGTTATGTGGGGAAAAATAATCTCCACTACCCCCGTCTAAAATTAGTGAGTGTGAAAAAGCGCTAGTTTATTTTAGTAACCAAAAACGAAATTAATTAACGAATAATTAACTTCATTCTGACATTTCCGTGTTAGGGCTGAAAAAAAAGCCATGAAAATTTTAAAATTGAAAAAAATTTTGCTGGGTCTAGTAAATTGAAAGCATTCAATATAGAATGATATCTATAGGGTGTATACGTGCGTGACCAAGATCAAATTACAATTGGTGATAAAATAATTTAATTTATAGAGTTAAGAGAGTAAAGAAACAGCTTAAAATTTAGCAAACCGGGAGAAATGGTTTAAAAAGCTTAAATAAGAATAATTTTTCTAAAAAACCACCGCTTGGAATGTTTATACGCTTGCGTTAATAAAACGCAACCAGTGAAGTGTAAAACGAAAAAAAAATTAATTTCAGACACAATAATTACTTTAAGAATCAGCCACTGTAAGTCTACAAAAATGTAGTTTGAAGGACCTCAGGGAGCTAGTTTGCATGGCGCCAAGGTCTCATGGCAAAATGACGAAAGCATTATTTTTATTTTAGACTAAACTTCGTGGGTATGAGTTATTTGAGGAGTGTTTGCGGCAGAGGGAGGATAAATAGGGCCAGGAATGAGTGGATAATAAACGAATGCGGGTTAAATGCTCCAGTATGGACGTGTATGAAAGGAGTGTGCTTCGTTGGTTTGGTCATGTTGAGAGAATGGATGAGAGTCGAATAACGAAACAGATATATAAGAGTGAAATGAATGGTGCGAGAGGAAGAGGTAGGCCGAGAAAATTGTGGTTAAATGCGGTTGAGGAAATTCTTAGAAGGAGGAATATTAGGAGTCTTAAAAACAGGAGGGCGTGTATGAAGCAGTGTTAGGGGGTAAATGAGGCAAAAGAGGTTTGCAAGTATAGGTCAGTATGGAGGAAATTATTGAAGCAGAGTTAGGTGTACAAATATGTATTTATGAGTGAAACTTTGTGACTGTGCCTACCCCGGAAGGGAACGACTTGATTGGTATGATGTATTTATTTCCAGCTCGGTGAGTGAGCAACCTAAAACAGCTGGGACGATTCGCATGGCACCCAACGGAAGGGGCTTGCTCTAAACTAAGAGACTGCTCCATGGGAGGAGAAGAGGCTTGAGTGAGTAGCTTATCTAAAGGCGGAAACTGCAACAATGATGTTCATCTCTTCTCCTATCCGCGGAAGAGACAGGCAATCAATTGCCTTCGGGATTCAACACGCATTCAATCTATGGAGGAAGTATCCTGAAAACCGAAAGGCCAAAGCTGCATGATTACTCACACCACGTTTCTTATCCCAACGAAGTCAACAACATATTGAGTTTAAGCGTCATCAATATATTGTCAGCGTCTTCCTTCTATGAAAATTGAAACGGTATTCAGTTACAAGGAAAAGTATCATATACTGATTTTCTGGGCATATTAAGTGCTTTATTAGGCTCAGTTCGCTTGAAAATTTCAGAACTGGTGTATTTCAGAGCGACACAGAGAATATTATCACGAAACCTCACCACATCTCTAGGTCAGACAGAAGCGATAAATGAGGGAGATACATAGCCGAATAGATAGGTACAAAAACTCGTTCGTCCCGCATACAATAAGCGACCATAATAAAATATGAGCTCCACTAAATACACTACCATAATACACGTCACCATTTCACCTCCCAAAGCCTTATCCCTTACATCTTTTCTCAGCTGGTGTCCTAACACCCCCTACGTCTACACGGCCTTAACCTTAACGGCTAGAATGATTTTAGGGAAAATATTCCAAAAATTATTATACATCCTAGATTTTTCCACAAGAGGATTATATGCATCTAAACTATCAAAACTAGGATTATATGCATTGTGATGTGGAGAGAATAATGGGTTGGCAATTAAAATGTTCCTTCCTAAATGATGAGGTAAATAAGGTATAAAAGAGGGTTAAGGCCCTAGAGAAAGACACAGGAATAAGTTTATGGACCAAATAAAGAGAAAAGTACATGGAAGAGATACCAGGAGGAATGGGAACTAGCATTAGATAGGAAAGGGTGGAGGGCTTTTGTCAACCAACCTTAGGAATGAACGAACCATGATGATGAATTTTGAATAGTTTAACTAAGGTGACAAACTTAGTTAATAAAGGATGGCGTTTCCTTCCAAATTACGGCCATAATTGAACTATAATAAATGATGCAGCAAAGTAGTTTAAGATGAAACCAGAATGCTACAATCATATTTATTAGAATGCAAATTGCTCCGTAGTCGAGTAGTTCTCTCCAAGAATACGATTCTTGGAACTGAAGGTGAACTTAAAACATAGCAATATCGACGTTCCAAAATTATAATGTGATATCGTCATTATTGATTAAAAAGTCAGAAATAAAATAGCTAAATTATACAGTGGCAGGAGAGATATGATGGGATAGCATCTTGTAATTAATAAAGACTGATATTGTACTGCACACTTAAGTAAGCCAAATTTGTATTACTCGAGTTCCGGCTGTCGTTCAACCATTATCCAGTCCAGTATCAAAAAACAACCTTTACTGCCGCCTATAGTTTTTCAGATTTTACATGCAAAAAGGAAAAATTAGAGGAGATGTTTTGTGGTGTGTGAAGGAGTTGAGAAATGGCTAAGCTGTCGAAACCTGAAGCTGTAGTATGACACTAAAGAGCAAATGGACGGATAAAATAAGAAATGAAGAAGTGCACAGGAGAATAGAAGATGATAGAATCATATGAAACACAATACAGATGTGAAGAAACAGATGCAAAGGGCACATCCTGAGGCAGAATGAGTTTGTAAAGAATGGAAGTAAAAGATAGTTAGAATGAAAAATCACGAGAGGAGAGCTAAGGGATAAATTCGTAGACCAAGTAACGAAGAAGGTTCATGAGAGGAAATATGAGGGAGTAAGCCAATAAGCATTGAATAGATAAGGATGAAGGGCCGCAGTCACCCAGCCCGTGAAGCATCATTGGATTGAGCGACCAATGATGTTTCACGGAAAAATATTTTAATGGCAATTGCAACGCATCAAGTTCACCTTTCGTTGCTAGGGTGAAAGACTCCAACTTAGTAACGCCTGAGAAAACTACCCTTAGTCGATCATTAACGTTAAGAAGCTTACATTTATGGATATTTCCAACATCGGTCGTTCAATCCTACATCCTAAGATTTATGGTCGAGAGCTCTCCATTCTTCCCTAAATAATCCTAGTTTTCTTACTCCTCGGAAGATCTTCTGTGAACTATCTTCTTTATATGTGTCTATCCCTTAGTATTCCTCCCGGGACCTTTTCCTCTACTTTTCCTTCAATTACATTCTTCACAAACCCGTTGTGATGCACGGTGTACCAAATCCTTTTGGTTCTTCTTTTCTCTACCGAGTTTCATAGTGTTCTTTCGTCTTCTACTCCCCTGTATACTTCATCAATTCTCATTTCGTTCATTCATTTCATCTTCAGCACTCTCCGACATATCTAGGCTTCGAACGCTTCTAACAATTTGTGGTCCGCTTTTCCAATTGTCCATACTTCCGATCCATAGATTGATGCGCTTCACACGAATTTTTCGCAAACACATTTCCTCATTCATAGTTTCACGTTCTTTGAACACAGTACGTAGTTGCATATAACCAATGCAACGGACATGTTTAGAAAGAAGCGGACCACCTCACAAAATGGACAGCTTACCAATAAACATTTTAATATTTTCTGAGCATACTAATCACTTTAACTGGTTTGAGCAATATAGTTTCCTAGTCATAATAGAGACCATATTCGAATTGTACTATTTAATTTAAGCAGCTGTAGGAAGTAAAATTAAACATTGCATTATTAATGGTGCAGTAATAGACTTTTATGCGACTGAAATTCATAGTAATTATATAAAAATATTTATCTAAGTTTTTAACTTAATTCATTTTCATAACGCGGCACGCTTAAGACTCCTTCACAACGGAAGGTTTTTTTACGATTCTGAAAAATTTACTTATAAAATATGACAATATGACTTATTAAAAAAAATTTGAGAACAGATACAAGTTACATGGTATTATTTTTTGATGAGATATTAGGTGTTGGAAATACCTCATTTTTTTAATAAGTTCTCCCTGGATTGCATACACGTACCATTTCTCATATAAAAGGGTTGGAATTCATCGTCCAATATCTTATTAATTAGTTAGGTAAAGGGCTAATATTTTGATGTCATTGGAAGATTAAGATATTTTTCTTTGAAATAAGACCAAAACGATATTTCGGTCGACTACCTTAAAAGATGACAGGAATGGTTTTTCGCACATACTTCACTCTCACAAGAGCCGACAGAAAAGGGAGTGGAGCACGCTGCAGATTCTTCCGCTCTTTTATTCTTTTAAGCAAAGTAGAAGGGAACAACCCATCGAATGGGGTTTTACGCGGACAAAGGCAAGTGTGATAAAAGAGAAAACATTTTCGCAGGATCCTGAAACGGGAGAGGGCCACGACCGATCCCCTCTAGATTATCGTCCAACGCGCGACGCAATCTCCTCATCCTCTTCTCGCTTTTGTTTAAAACCGGCAATAAGATCGACCGCGGGTGGGAGGGAGGGAAATGCTACAGGCTCTGTGGAATTACCTCTCGAGTGAGGAGCCATAAGAGATCGTATTTAATCGGATCACGAGGGAAGGAGATGAACGGGGAAAGGTTCCCCAGCGGCGTCGGCATACCGCTCGCTCGCTTTCGTCGAGGCGAGAAAGAAGGCAACCCCCACTCTATAATGCTTTTATCGAGAACTGGAAGCTTTATCTTGCCGAGGATGTAACCCTAGGAAATCGATTGACCCCGATGGCGGCACAAAGAGAGAGGTGGGCCTTAAACAACGCCCAGTGGCGATCCCATCTCCGATGGGCTTTGAACGAACACTCGGCGAGACACAAATTCCACCGCCCCGACCTTAAATTCTGGACAGCGGTGAGGATAATGGTTTCGCCACTTTACACCCCACATCACCGGCCGAAAGCGTCGGTAAAAAGTAATGAAGACAAATAGGCAAATTTTTTGTAAACCAAGGAAGTCACAATCGAAAAAAATGGTGCAAAAATACCATGCCCGAGGTATTGAACTGTAAGAGATGCGTAGAATGACAGAGGAGTTGAGTGCTAATTTTTTTTTCGCAAGCCAAAATGTGGCTGAATACTTCATCATCTGGCCTCTGTCGCCGGACACCAAGCGCTCCTATCTCTCCTAAATTTAGTGTTTATAAGTTAGCGTAAGTATTTCTACATGAATCACAAGATAAATTAGTGTAAGTATAAATTACAATAAGTATCTCTACATAAGTCACAAGATATGTTAGCTTATGTGTGAATTAGCGTTTGCATCTCCTCTCCTAAGTATAGCATATTCCCAATCTCATCTAATGGGGTGTAACGTGAATGTTTCTCCCAAACCGTTTTCCTTCTTTTCTTTCCAAACATGTTTTCCTTGTGCCGTACTTCTAATGTCAAGCCTCAGTTAATGAACTAAGAGTAAAATTTTTCTTTCCTCCATCATATTGTTTTGCTTCTTCCCTGATTAACTATTGATATGGATTCGTCAAACACGCAAAAATCAGTCAGGTGTACACCAGAATGGAAACGGCGCTGTAACCTTTGCAGGATGATTTGTTCTAGGACTTTTATTAATTGATTTTCCACAAAATCCAAAAATAAGGTCCAATTTGATATTGTATTTGAATACAATGCGAGAATAGTCTTGAGTTTTGGCCTTCGTGGATGAGGTCTAGGTGGGGTTTTGAAACTGCTGGCGGCGGAGAGTAGTCGAAAATTTCTGCGCAATACATCTTGAAACTCAAATATGTTGGAACGCACAGTTGAAAGCCCCAAAACATCTTGCCCTTATTCGGGCCGTTATAGCAAAAAATGAGTTTAAAGTACATTTATTGGAGACAAACTAAAAATATCCATGAAATGAAATTCCATGTAAATGTTCAAATTACAATCACGCTTCGAGAAATTCGAAAAGTTGGCACGGCGCCTTTGTCGGCGTAATCACCTCAATAGTCGCTGAATATTATCCGGGAAGTATGGGATTAAAATCCACATGCCATGACGTAAAGGAAATGGATGAATGGTGGGGTTCACGAAGCTTGGTGATTGCGCTGTAGTACAATCTATGAAGATGATGACGGTCCCTATACTAACATGGCCCAAAGGAACGGTACTCGACTCTCGAATTACCTCATGAACGTGACAAAAAGAGCAATATACGAGGAATTAACCTTGTACTGCAAGGGAGAAGTTTCGGGAGTCAATTACAAAAAAAGACTGGCCCACATCTTTAAAAAAACGGCTGCAAAATGAACAGGACCACAGTAGCAGTTCTCCGGAAGAGATTGCTTTATTTCGACGATTCTGGGGTCAAGAAACACTTTTATTGAATGAGGAAGACGAGATTAATGAAAAGAAGAAGAACTACAAAAAGACTACAAAAAGAAAAGATTGCAGTAAAAAAACAATGGTGGTACCACACGTCTCACTGATGTCGGAAGCGACGGCACTGGCGGAGGGTATAGGGGCCGAGAGCTTGCGGTAACCAGCCCCTTGGGATCGGCCCCCCTAACGCTAGCCCGTCGCTGACGATCAATCAATTGATGCAAATAAATGAATAATGACAAAATGAATGAATGAATACATAAGGAGACGATGAGAGCATTAACCATCCCTTACCGTTAAAAAAAAAACCCGCGATCGTGTCTTTGATAAAATCTTTCTTTACAATTAAACATAAGGATTCTTTTTCCATTATTTTTTGTTTTATTTTAGCTCTACTATTCGTCTGTGTATGTGCATTAGCTGCATCCAGGTTGGGCTCTCTCAATTTTTCCCTAACTCTAATATTTTCTGGCTGAAAATAGAAATACTAGGGAGGAAAGGTTCTTCCCAATCATTTAATGTCTACATAAGGTAGATATTTAGTCGTCAGAACATCTCTCCTTTGAAAGCTTGTTTTGCCATTGATATCATTCAAATACTAATTTTGAGACTTGGAATTGAGTAAAATGGTATATAGCCTATAGAATTGAACATTCTCCATCGATTTGTTCACGAACTTAGAAGCATGACTTTCACTTCGTGTAAATTGCACGAGATTTGACGATTTTTCTCTACCTATCTAATCCCTATTTCTGGAAAAAAGTACAAGAGGACAGGCAACGTGCCCCAAACTTCAGCTCGTGTCTCGGAAATTAAAGAATTAAATATAGCTGCTCGCTTCGCTCCTTTTTCAGACGAAATCGTTTCCATTCAGTCAGTGTCGTGGGATATCTCCGAATGACCTAACTTTTCCATGAAAATTAAAGCCAGGCGGGATTTTTAGCCCTTTCACTCTGTCTGTACCCCTTTTCCATTCTCGGCAACCTCGGTACATTTTTTCTCTTCGCGGCCACCCAATTTAAATTTGAAATTCCAGTAATCTCGATTCAACTTGACCATCGCTGCTGCTCGAGTTCGATGGCAAGAGAAACGGAAATGCCACGAATTTTTTAAAGAAGATCTTACATTTAGCCTTGACATCTCCCAGAAAAAAATAAAAGAAGTTATCTGGAGGGTTTTATCCACACTTACTGTTGAGAATACAAAATGCGCCCAGTCACGCATACGTGTGCAAAGATATCTACGCATTAAGGGGAATAAAATTCGCCATGATAAATGAGCCAATTGATTAGGACAGAATTCAAACCCGGATCTCCCAATTGCGGGTCAGACCGCGCCTTCTGTACCACAATTTGGATGTGAGAGGAGAATTATTTTGATAGTTACGAACAAATATGACGGTATAATGAGTAAAAAACTCGTTTTTGACGGTGATTTTCGATAAAATTTCGGATTCCGCGCCGCAAAACATAATGATACTTGAAATGAGACGAAAATTTTCAAATAAATTTCATTCGTCATTTATATTTTTCTGAATGCATGGTCATTTCCACCGCAAAAACATATGCAGGTAAGTGACGTGTGGTCCAAGAAATATTTTACGGTTTTTACCTGAATGCTAAAATGTGGACCCAATTCCCATCGATTAGCTCAAGCCATTTTAAACCCACATCGAAATTCACCCTGAGTTATGGCCCGGCGGCGTTGACACACCTGAGCGGCTGTTGGAAGATCCGGGTTCGCATCCCGGTCAAATTAAATAATTGTTTCAAAGCCTATTTCTTCCCCTCGGTGTATAACCTAGAGGTGTTTGTAATTTGTTATCTTCTTTCATTTCAGGCTTTTCGCCAACAATGACTCGATTTAAGAGCAAAACATTGAGTCCCTTGCTCGGGGGGGGAAGAGTTGAATGACATCACTATGAGAAATTGAGAGGTACAACATGTCAATGGTGAACATCACCTGCCCTCCTTGACTGGGCTTTATAAATCTTCTCAAACAGTGGTCTTTTAGGTAATGCCGAGTGCCTTTATCGCGAACCCCAAGCAAACAGAAAGAAGCCCCAAAGGCAGTTGCCGGTGAACGAGAGGACGAAATAAAAGCAAACATTTGACGATAGGGGAAGGACGCACGAAATGCTTCAGTTTTTGTGATATCGCACCGACAATCCCTAGAGTATGTGTACCTTTGGGAAAGGTGATTTGAAATGAACAACCATCTTTGCGCAGTTCTTCCTTCGTGGGAGGGTTTGATGACTGTTCCAACTACAACTTGAAGCAATGATGAGCGATATTCCGAAGGGCTTTATTATGAAGTATCCGTTACCACCACGGCAAGGAGTAAGGAGAATTAGGATTTTATACGAAGAAGGAGAAGGAATTGACGCAGATATGGTAGTAAAAATGAAGACGAAACACGCAAACCGCCGCATGGTCGTGTGGCAGGGGTTGTTAGGTCACCAGTCATGCAAAGATATAAGGTTTTAAATATCTTTCTCGGGCTTCGCACCGGGTAATGTTTTCATAATCCGCCGACGTTTCGGAAAACGACTTGTTTTTCATTTTCAAGGCACGTGTTATTTCCGCCGGTGCGAAGCCCGAGAAAGATATTTAAATATAATACACCGGGAAAATCTTAAATCATTCATATAAGGTTTTGGTAGGTGAAATGGTGACGTGTGGAGCATGACAGCTTAGGAGCGTGACAGAGGGTAGGTTATCACCAACATGAATAACACTCTACCATGTCCTTCATGACTGATGTACCCCACCTAGTAGTCCCCACTTGGAGATGCGATAGGGGGACTATCTTACCTCCATTTTTTTTGGGTGGAATATAATATGTAGAAGTAGATGAAAATGTAGCAGAAGGCACGCCGGATCATGTAATAGGTAATGAGTGAGCATTGTGCAACGTTTATAAGCACGGCACTTTTTTGGATCGCCACTTATTAATCATATTTGAGAGTATGTGAGGAAAATTAAGATGGGTTGGTTCTGAAATACGTGCCGTCAGAGCATCGTTCAGGGGTAGGCTAGCTAGGCGCAATCCGATTGCAGGATGGATCGTCACTTCCGCCGCAGAGAACGCATACAATTTCCACCCTTAGGAGGATGCATAGCAGGGCGACGCAAAAACAGGAGTGGAGAGAAAAACTGGGTCTCCAAACAGTTCTCCTGGATGCACTGAAACGTGAACGAGAGCGGAAAAACATGCAATCAGAGGATCTACCCTCTCCCTCCTCCCCAAAATCCGATCAATCGCTTCCCACAAATTCCCCCAGATCCGAGAGATCGTCCCGAAACTTAATCGGGGGAATCGGAAAACGTTTTCTTACCCGATTACTTTTTTTTCTCCCCGCTGGATTCTCCCAAGAGATAGATTTACAGCGGTGGAGAGGATTGGGAGGCTGGAAGATTGGTGGATGGAGAACGCGCTAACCACGAGAAGGAACACCAATGCAACTACTTTTTTAAAACTCAAGATGAGCCTAATAGCACGGAGATAAAAAATTTGTCAGAAGCAAACGAACACGTATGATAGGGAGTAATTTCGTTAAATATGATGAAAATTTGATGCGAATAATTATTCTTTTGATTTATTATGGCAAGCAATTTGGTTAACTCGTATTGAACATTTCGATAGTTCATAATACTGAAAATAGCACGGAAGAGTCTGGTTGAAATAATAAAGTTCATTCCTTACCATTTACAGTTTGATAATTTTCAGCGAAGTGATCATTAATTCTATGAATATGTTGCATGTTTTCTTGCGACTATCGAATTTTTATTTTTGATAGAATAATTTTAATTATGAGAATGGATTGATTTTGTTCGATTAATATAATCGTAGCATCTATGAAAATAAAACTTAAATGCACTTAATTAATCAAAATTGCTCAAAATCTTACATTAAATTGATCTTGGTAGTTTTTATCGAACATACCTAATAAACAAGTTCGATGAAAGGAGTCTAAAAATTTAATGTTCCGTATGAACTGAATTTTTTTGTGAAATTTCTCAAAAAACTGATATGTATATACTTCCAACCAAACGTTTTTCTCAGTGAGGAAAGATATGCTGTCGATGACCCCTGAAACATGGGCGATGATATTTTGAAAAAAATCGGGAATATACGAAATACAATAGAAATTATAGCTTAAGTGTCAGAACCGCTAGATGTCTCTACATGCATTTCACGAAAATATTGCTGGATGAATCAATCATCTGCTCTAGGATACGAATCGAAGCTCCTCAATATGTCGTCAAGTACTCACGTAATCAATGTAACTCCAAGAGAGTGACATGGTTATAAATTGTGCGGCCATGTCCGCAGATCTTTGAATATATATCGGAGTAAAACACAACAGCATAGTCACATAGGCAGTTTATGACCATGAAACTTCGCCTCCGGCCAATTATTATCAAATATTTTATTAAAAAATGCTATTTATTACATTTCGCTCATTAATCAATTCACTTAAATGTTCTACCAGCTGATTGGCAGGCTATTGGATAGAACTTAATATGTCCTGATTTATGGAGTATTTCTGTTTTTCCTCCTATAGGCGAAACGTCATTAGATCCCACTAAAATTCCTCATGGTGTCTCCCTCTTCGTATTTCGTCCAGAATTCCTATAAATTTCCTTCCTCTGACACACTTTCCCAGGATTCATTCCTACATTACTCTCTTCAACATTCCCTCTTTTATAACCGTCCTAAATGTATCTATTCTGCCTCCTCAGAAACTTCGTCACTGATAAATAAGTCGCTAAAGTTAAATTACCTTTAATATAACTTTAATGACAATTTTAGGTACAGTTTAGACCAGTGGTAGCGTGATTGACTCCCGTTCCGAGGATCGCAGGATCGAGACCAAGCGACAGAAACAAAATTGCCTGGCTTACCAACCAACATTTGCCAACTAAATTTTGCACGCTACCCAAATTTGACCCCACTACTGAGAGGCAGTAGTCTCAGCAGAAGACATTGATGGCGCAGATCAAGAAGAATGGACCGGTATCAACAAGAACAGCTTCGGAAGAGAGTGAAAATTCACGGAATCGACCGGAATACTACGATAGAGAAGACAACGGGGAAACCACCACAATTAGTCTCCCTAGAAGATGTAGCCCTAAATCATAACTATTGGAGCTCCTCCCAAAAAAATATTTTGGAGGTAAAATAGTCCATCAATCGGATTTCCAGGTGGGGACTACTGGGAGGGGTACATCAGTCAGGAAGGACATTGTAGAGTTTAATTCATGTTGGTGATTACCCACCCTCTGTCACGCTACTAAGAGGTGGCTGTTAGGGTATTATGTGAATGCAGATATCGATTTAAAAGTTTATGGTATCTCACGATGAATGCTTGGATGATCAATCATTTTTCAATATCAATAAATGGTCATCGATGAATTCCAGTCGGTGGCGAGTCGACGAACTGGGGAGGACTAACCAGGGCACTCCGTGAAAGAATTTCGTGATGAATTGATTGCGTGGCCATCATAACGAGAGATAAAACTCACTAATTGGCCTCACATCCATCCGGATATTCCCCAGCGATCTCTCCCGTCGAGACACCCGCTGCAGAGCGCATGGCGCCACAGAAAATGCTTTCGCCAACTTTTGCGCGGGTCCAAAAAAATTAATACGCAAGTCCGTCAAGGAAGTTTGAGCAAGATTGAATTTCACACAGAATTCAATAGATTTGACGTCATATTTAAAAAAATATATCTCTCACTATTGATAAAATACCAAAACACCTGTCAATTAACCGTACTATTTCTCGAGATGTTTGCCAAAATACAGAAGCCGTTTTCCAATAAATATGGCTCACTTAAGCACCCCAGAGAGGCTTTATTTCAAACAAATATCTAGGAATTTCCAATTCTAATTTTTATTTAATTAATTTTTAAAATTTATTTTATTACATTTTTGTATTTTATTTAATATTGTATAATTTGTTTACATTATGCTGTTAGTATGTTTTCCACTTTTTATAAAAATTAACAATATTCTGCAGTAATTTTTCGAAACTGCAAAAGAGCCTTCAGTTATGACATGTGGCGTGAAGAGAATGAATTGAGTTAAAGGATTGTACAGGCAAATATTTCCTTACTGGCAATTTTAATCATATACAATAATAAATATTCACCATAAATAACACAATGTCTACTACATGCTTTCAAGAGCAACATAAAATTCCAATATTGTGTCAATTAAAACTAGGAAGAAATATCGCAGATACTACCTTAAATATGGTTTAAAATGTCCTCATTGAAAATAGTCAATGCAAGAGTGGCATTTATGGACATGGAACAAAATGACTGACGCTCAAATTCCTGAGAAATGCATAGATTACAACGCTATCCAGGGTTTTCGACATGAAAAGACATTTTCGATGCGATTTTTGAAGATAGAAAACTATGGCCCATACGAAATCGCATTTACGCAGCATTCATCGTGCTTCCCAGAATTCGGTGTTCCCGCAGATAGATCCTATTACAGTTCATCCAAAATAATTGCACAGTTGACACAAATCCAGGTAATTAATAACGATTTCAATACCTTTCGTTTTGGGAAGGAAGTCACTTGACGGAAGAATCCAAAATGGTGGCCTCTGTTTCAATCATACGATCCTGAAAAAAACTGTTAACTTTTCACTTCTTCCTAAGGAAAATCAATGTATTTCAACTGTGCTAAAATTTTTGACAGGCACCAACACGATGCGTGAATTAGTGAGCAGTGAAATATGTCACTAATGCTAAAGACAAAGAAAAGGAACTTTAAAACCCCGCGGCTTGATTTCCAGTCCCAGGTTACTCTATAAGGTCTTAAGATATCCGAGCCTCGACAGTGACGAAATGTCGATTTCAGTGCCTCCAAAATTTCAAATATTTCCATTCAAAAGTCATAATTTTTCTGGGGCTTTGACGTCACATGTACAAATTTCCGAGATTTTCCCACGTCAATTCCTTACTAATTAAGTCCCCGGGAAACCTTTCTGCCTCAAGTGATTTCCAATGAATATCCAGGCCGTTCAACGCAGAAGGTTAGTATATCAGTCCGGAAAATGTCTTTTTTTATGTTTTGAAATTATTGAGTCAAACAAGGAGAGCTAAATCAATGAACATGATTGACAAATCTCCCCTAGTGCAGGCTAACTATTGTATCCTCTAAGCAATCGGCCCGCACGTGCATTCACGGCACGCGCGTGGGGTCCAGAGGCCAATCACCCAGACATTAATGTCATTGGCTTCGAGCTACCATTGTCATCGTGGAACGCTCGCTGTCTGCGACAGTAATCTGCCGATATCGTCCTAAGAGTAAACGCTCCTCTGAAATCTGAGGTTCAACACACTTCTTCACTCATAGCGAACTGTGATTCAAACGCGACTTATCAAGTCATTCACGGTGATTCACGCGCCACATGCACAGAAGCCATTAGTTTGGTGACAAATATTACAGATCCGAAGTGAGCAAGCGTTTCATTCGGAGTGTGGAGTGATACGGTACGCTTGTGAAATCCTTCGAACAGTTAAGAAAAATATTGGAATTTCTCCAAGATATACTGGGCTTGCCAGAGGAAATGATCTCTGTCACGAGCCATAGTACACGCAAGGCATACCTGAAATATGACGACATTCAAAGAAAGAAATAAGGTACCTATACAATACGAACTTAAGTATGCGCAATCATAACTAAATAAGTGTCCTGTATTCTGCTTACATCCCAGATTTTATTACTTATTCCTCAGGGAAACGACAGATGAGATCATTTAGGATTGTGCTCATCAAAAACTGCTGGAAATTTTACGCTTATGTGAATAGTTTAGATATTTTTTTAGGAAAAATTAGTCACGTAGGATAGGACGGCGATAGCACAGCCACTAAGAATGGCATTTAATAAGATTTGTTTCACACTTTTAAACGTATTTTATAATAATTGTAATATTATTTACGAGGAGAAATACCTGGAATGAGGGGATTTACTCAGCCAAAACTACATGGAGTTAATTAAAACGCAGTGAATTCGCCATAAACAGAAAGATCTAGGTGAAAATGAGGGAAGTAAATGTTTTCCGTAAATATTTGATTTCTAAATGAGGAAAAAACCTAACTGAACATTACATATTAATGTGTTATTATCAAATTAATATTTTGTCCCCTGAAGGTCTTGAAAAAATTAGAAATTGTAATTTTCGTGGCCTAGGTCAATTATAACAATTTGCCTTAGAACAAGCATCATGGAAAGTCTGTCTAAGGAACCGAAAATCGCCGTGTACAAAAGTGTATTTCTTCCCAATTTGTTGCATGTTAGTGAAACATGGGTATGTCAGGATGAACATAAGAGTAGACTAAACTCCATGAGTATAAGTTATCTGAGGAGTGTTTACGGCAAAAGTAGAATGGATAGAGTCAGGAATGAGTGGGTCATGAATGAATGTCGGTTAAATGCTCCAGTAATGGACGTGTATGAAAGGAGTGTGCTTCGTTGGTTTGGCCATGTTGAGATAATGGATGAGAGTCGAATAACGGAACAGATATATGAGAGTAGAATGAATGGTGTGAGAGGTGGAGGTAGGCCGAGAAAGTTGTGGTAGAATATGGTTGAGGAAATTCTTAGGAGGAGGAATATTTGGGGTGTAAAAAACAGGAAGGCGTGTATGAAGCAGTGTATGGGGTAGAATGAGGCGAAAGAGGTTTGCAAGGATAGGTCAGTATGGAGGAACTTATTGAAGGAGAGTTAGGTGTACAAATATGTATTTATGAGTGAAACTTTGTGACTCTGCCTACACCGGAAGGGAAATGCGTGACTGGTATGTATGTATGCATGTATTTTATTATTACCAAGATAGAGAAGAATCTAAACAAAGTTTTATCATGGATGACAGGGGTATTAGAATATTATAGTAGAAGATGGAAAACTCAATGCTGTAAACGTTTCCGAAGTTTAAAACCCTGAGCCATGTGACTCGCCTGGAGCACGTGGCCGAGGAGGGGGGGGGGGATGGTTGTATCTAGGAGGAACAGACGGATGGAGGCGGAAATGAAGACGTGCCTGGAGAATTGGGGGAAGGGAGAATCTTGGCCTCGGAATGACGCCTCCGAAGAAGTTTTTGTGTTGGCCTCCAATAATTGAGAGCACTCGGGAGTCAGTCAAAGGCCGTTTCCCCACGCGAGTTTAAACTGGGGATGGAAACCATTTCTCCTCCCACCCCCGCCCCGCCCCGCCTTCCCTGCCGGCCAAAAGAAGAAAGAGCCGAGTGAATAAAAGACCGTAAAGACGAGGAGGGCAAAGGGGGGGGGGGGCAAGCACCCCCGCTGGGGCGGAGGTGAGGCGTAAACACCGACCCGACGGCGCGGCGGCAGTCGGTGGACGAGCCGGGGGGGCGGCGTGGCAATCACGGGGGCGCATCCGTGAGGTGAGTGGCAGGAGGTGCCGAAGGGACGATGCATCTTCCCCCCCCCCTTTCACAGGCCGCCGCCCCCACGGACAGCGAAAGAGCCCCCGGCGACGGCAGTAATGCAGTGCGTGGAGTCAGCCCTCTCCTCCTGCCCCCAACCTTCTCCATTCCCTGGCTATTGAGACGTCGAACCAACTGTTCTAGGCTGAGCGAGGGGGAATGGGCGTGCGCCATGTGCAAGAGCATCTATTCTCGAGAAAAACTTGCCTTTCTCACTCTCATAATGAAAAGGAATTCTACATTAATAACGGAAGCTGAGATGTCTGACTTCTTTTTCAAGTACGAGGCGGATCCAGAAAGTAAGTTTTCCTATTAAATTGGATATTTGGGGAGGCGACCGACGGCTAAGGTCATTTGCGCCATAGGGGATAGGTAAGGGAGGAAGGGTGGATAGAAACCCGGCGTCGGCATTAGCTGGCTCTTAACGAAAGGCGCCAAGGGGACCACGGCTTAACGTCTCATCCGACAGACGGAGTACTCTACTTGAAGTGCCCTCCACAAGACACTCAAGTAGGGATCGGGTTTCCTCTGAAAAACATCCGCTTCAGCAGGGATTTGAACCCTGGCCGCTCGTGTGGTAGCCGAGTACTCTAGCCACCACACCACCACACAAAAATTGATCCCTCGATACGAAAAGTTTCTCAAGGTGGTGGCTATGTCGAAAAATAGCTAAAACATTGCTGTACCTGTTGCCAATAAAGGTTTTCATGTAACTATGTTTTCTTTTTTTTATTAGGGAAACTTTCTTTCTGGATGCGCAGCGTACTTTTCCGAGAAACACCGTTTTGAACTGTGCATTATTGTCCGTTTATTTGAGTATTTTACCATCCGACTGGAAGGTATTAGTATAGTTCTCATCCTAAAATCTCAAATTCTGGTACTGTTTCCCGCTTTCCCTCATATGGATGCTCTGCCATGAGATCCCTCTATACGTACCTACTAATATTGTCTACCACTACTTATTCTGTCAAAAATTCCGAAACCAGATGCCTCACAATATGTAGACAACCTTGTAGTAAAGTAAAGTAAAATAAAGAAATCTTTGAGCCAAATAAAAATGACTTTGTTAATTCTGCTAGAGGTTTATTAGCACGATCCAGGTTTTGACACTTCGTGAATCTTCCTGGTCCATTTTATTTGGTTCAGAATGGATAACTTTCACAAAGTAAAGTCTGCAACCATTTCCTTTGTGAAAGAAATATTTATTGTCCCAGGAAAGGAAGCATTTGAATGAAATTCGAGATCGGCAGAGTAGGTGGCTGGAGGATGTAATAAGGGGCGACAGATTTCTCAATAATGTGATAGAGAGAAGGATGTTGGGCAAGCGGGGAAGAGGAAGAAAGACAATAGGTTTCATGGACGGGATGAAGAAGGGCAGATCGTATGCCGAGGCGAAAAAGGATATACCAAAGCGAGATAGATCCCTGAAAGTGTAGAACTCCGGGAGGAGATTCACTGACATTCATCATAACCTACCTTAACCGGTAGAATACTGAAAAAAATATGTATTTATATTTTTTTTAAATTATTTTTTCATTGGTCCTTAGAATGTTTTAGCCATTTCAAGGATTTTTTGCCTTCCCTTGGTATTGGTACAAAGGAGACTTGATTTGGCAGACATGATGGAAAACGTGCTGAACCAGAGGAACTCAGGCATCTAAGATATCTTCTGTTATTTGAATTTGGTGAAAATATTCATTCTCTTCTTTTGTAGACTACTTTATTTAATGAGCTTGATTTTTTTCTTAATAAAATAAAAATTATGAAAAAAATAAAAATACATTGTCCACGACGTGATGGATAATTGGGTTCTTCATCGTCTCTACCAATATCTCTATTGAATTATAGCATGGCGGTGTGATCCGATGCCTTGCGACGATCAAAAGCTAAATAGCTACCGGCTAAACTAACCTTCCAAAAAATAGGTATGAGAGAATAGAAAATATGGTTGCATCTCGAATTTGCGTTCAAGTAGCAGTATTTTCATAACCGACATTTCGACAGCTTACTCTGCCGCTATCTTAGGGTGATGAGTGGCGTTGAGGCCTCTATTCATTCATAAAAAAAGATTTCCCATCGCAAGAAACGTTGATTCGGGGGTTTTCGAGTCCAAACTCAAGAGAAAAAGGTTTTTCTCACCCAAGGGTGGCAAAACACTTAAAGAATTCAACAATGGGCACTCTCCATAGCAAATAAACGTGACTTGGAGAATTAAAAAATAATAAGTACTCAGCAAAATATTTAAGAGCACGAGTGAGTGTGCTCAAACACTCTCCTTCGCTCGCGAAGCCGTCTCCGAAGATAAAGATGGGATGATTTCTTGGAAGGGAAAGCTCTTGGAACAAGGGTGAGGAATCGAAAAAGAGCGTCCCTTCGATGAGGACGAGCTGGAAGGAGAGGTGACTCGAAATACCGAACACGACGCTACTAGGTTGGTAGCAACCCGCTAATGCATCAGCTTTATCAGTAGCTGTGGCGCACTACAATTTGTCAAGAAATGTAAATGAAATTTCAGTGGCTTGTAGCTTCCCTTTGAGGCCTAATTTTCCAAGTAACTGAGTGCTTTTTTGAAGATGCTGCTCTCGGAAGAAAAAAGAGTGCTTATTTACCAGAGGATTTAAATGCCGAATGATAATTTCGAGGTGCGGTTGATGCTGAAAATGAATCGAATTGTATAAAAGCATGCTACGAGTATTCATTTGTTCTACTATCATTTATTATACTATCTACTATACTATCATTTATCATACTGCATTTGTACTACTATCATTTTAGACTCCAGCCCTAAGGTTCTCATTTACATGATCCATCATTGTGCGGGTCTTTTTACCTAGTGATGCCCAATATTTGGATATGACATTTTACCAAGAGGCTATTTGCTTGATTCAGTGGATCTATTATTGCGTCGTTTCCTATGATTTTCATGATAAATTTGATGCTACTGTTGTTTAGATGCCATTGGGTCTGAGGGAAGCTGTTCACCTACCATCATCATGTTAGATAGAGAGATCTTAAGAAGTAAGGGAGAAGAAAAAGTTCTTGAATAAGCATTTAGATATATAATTGAGCCATATTTGTCTAGTTTATTCCTGTATATGTAATAGAATTGCACACATATTCAGTGTTTAGGTCTCAGAATGGCACATGCACGAGGCTGTCAACAAATCATTTTTGGTCTATAATTAAAAAATTAAGTTTTACTAAAATTTTAATTTTCGCATTTTTCCTGCATGGCAGCATAATAGTGAACGACTATTTCATCGGCATTCTAGTCGACATCATTTGAACCTGATTATGCCGACTGGAATACCGGCGAAACGCTCCTCCACTAAAGTGCTGCAACGCGGAAAGAATCCAAAAAATTCTAAATCACGAGAAAACTTCGGAAGCCTTAGCAACAAATTTTACTGAAGTTAACAAATGAAAACTGATGCGACAAGTTTGACTGATGTGTCATACCCTGCTCTTTGATTAAAAGTGCCCTCAGCAGGTGGAGGAATTTTAATTCTGTCAAGTAATGCAAGCTTCATAAAATCAATTGAAAATCGAAGCAAAATATTCAACACGGAAATTCCGATGACAAAGAAAAGTTGCTTCCCTTAAAGCATCTCTACCTTTGATGCGGGAGGTTGAGGCTGGTATTGGATAATATTTGGAGATTTCTTAAGAGGTTTATCAATTGTTAATCACAAAATTGGGTATTTTATTATTAAAATCGGGTATTAAATCTTTATTTCGTTCGCTTCTACTTGGAAATTCAATCAACAACTTTCTCCTAACCTGATGGTTCCCTTTGAAATTCAGACTTGCGTGAAATGTTGCCTTTTCGTCTCAGAAAATTCATGGATTAAAACCCAAATTATTAATTACATTGTACAAAGTGTTCCCTTAATGGTAAATGCCAGGATATTTTTCATTCTCGACACGAAATACTATTAGCAGGTGTCTCATCTGTTCCTGATGGTTAAAGCTCGTTTAAGTTCTTTTTCCAATCGGATTTACACGAGCTGGATAAAAGACTACGAAGAGAAATTCCCCGAAAGCAAAAATAATCCAATTAGGTATTATTTCTGATCATATTCCCCAGTCGCCGGTCACAGGAAAAGAGTTTAGCCGCATTACATAGATATCTATGTATAAAGGCACGTTCCTGAGACTCAGAATTACTAAGACAGAATGATATATGTCTAAAAAAAGGAATAGAAATCTAGCGCATATGATGTAACCATTTACTTAAGAGGAGGAAACAAAAAAAATTGACCGTCACTTTAGAAAAATTTGTCGTTTGGATATTATTTTGCGGAGGGGACGCAAAGTCAAAACAGAAAAAGAAACAATATGCATTGATGAATAGCGGAATATAAAATCTCATTTTTTCTAGTCGCTCCTAAATTTTAGACCCGTTTTGAATAATCATTCCTTTTTTTTCAAGGTCTCCATCTCGAACTATAGACAGGGCTGCGCACGCCACCACCCATTCGGCGAAGGCCGCCCGCCCGTTCGTCCGTTTCGGCAAACACTCCCGCCTCTTTCCCCGGGCCCACCCAACCAAAGCTCCCTAGTTCGCCTCCCCATTAAAACCGCCATCTGGCTCACGAAATTACGACGAAACAACTGACGGCAGACATCCGAAAGTAGAACAGAGTTCGCTGAGCGAGTGAGACAGAGTATGGAAGTGAGCGGACCTTGTTTCTGATACTGTCCTCAACGAAATCGTCCCAAAATTTTATAGGAAAACAGAGTGCCAAACGTGTACATTTGGTTGAAGAATCTAAAACAAATGCAGGTACTGCCTATCTTTAGAGAGCGTGAACAACATCAGAGAGCATCTCTTGAATTGCGTGAGGAGGGATGGATGTATAATTGACAAAGAATTCAATTTTTATTAATTAATTTTGATATTTTCATTCTGATTGGAGCTGAGAAAAAAATGGCATAGAACATGAATGGCGGAAAAATAAAGTTGAATAAAAATATTTGAAGCAATATTTTAGAGATAGAAATACTAATCTTACAAAATAATGACGTCTCAAATGAAAAAACTCAATGGACAATCTCTTTTAATTCATTATCGGGAAAGGGGAAAGGTAAAAATTAACAGTTTTTGCCAAGGGCAACAGCATATGCAAAAGAGAATCCCCGACTACTGCCCTTCATTCCAAATTTCGTTTATACACACATTCTAAGCGAACAAATTCAATTCAAACGTAGCTTTTCGAAGGTATTAAAACTTTTGTAAGCATATGAAAAATTTGTTCATAAAATCTTTCTTAGACTTGCGCGCCTCTCGGCACCTCATATTCTCTGAGCACTTCACAATGATTTTTCTTGTAAATAGGGTTCAAAAATGATCTCAATTCCTAAACAGAAGTGCCACTACTATTTGTGCTTGCATACATGCCCATCACATAATTTGCTTTCCATGTAGGCAAAGCGAAATGACTTTATTATTACCGCTAAGCCCCAGGAAACTGACTCCCGTTCTATGATTTCCTCGAAATTTGCCCAATCCTTAAAAACTACCTTCACTTCTCATATACGAATACATTGCTAAATATACGGTCTCTATTTGCAAAGGCCGCTTTACCCGGTACTTTTTACTGCACAACCGAATACATGAACTCTTTTATGAGGCAAATTGTGCCGTGTAAAGAGACAAAATATATTACTGTCTGAATGACTGAGGGAGATTGGAAAAATACTTCGGAAATAAAGCGGAGAATACAGCAACCTAAAAAGGCGTTTATAAGAAAGAAACAACTGCTGTGCTTAAAGAAGATAGGACTACAAACCAGGGAACAGTACGCGAAAATATTCGTGTGGAGCGTGGGTCTCTACGGATCGGAAGCATGGACCATTGGAAAAGCTGACCAAAATAGATTAGAAGCCTTCGAAACCTGGTGTTGGAGAAGATGCTGAAGATAAAATGAAGGGGAAAATAAGAAATGATTAAGTATATAGAAGAGTAGAAGAATGAAGGACCATGGGAAACACCATACAAAAAAGAAGAACCAGATGAATTGGACACACCTTGAGAAACAATGGGTCAGTGAAGAACATATAACCCTTTAAAACCTAGTCCTGAGGGAGGATACTGAAGATAAAATGGACGGCAAAAATAAGAAATCATGAAGTGTACAGAATATTAGAAAAAGAAAGTAACGTATGATACAGAAAAGAAGAATGAGATATTTTGGACACATTCTGAGACACAATGGGTTGGTGAAGAACATGATTGAAGGTAAAATAGAGGGAGAATACACAGAGGATGACCCAGGAATAAGTTTGTGGACCAAATAAAGAGGAAAGTACAAAGGAAAAAAAACCAGGAGTAAGCGAATTACCATTAGATAGGGAAGGGTCGAGGGTCAACCGATTTTAGGATTGAACGACGATTAATGGATATGATTGAACGAGAATAGATCCTGCCCTAATTCCTTTCATTTTATTGTATATTCCACGATACATCGCTCCGTTGCAATTAAATGTGCCGTGAAGAGCGGTCTTAACACTCCCAATTTACCTCCAGTTTTCAGTGTTTTCAATCACCCTCATCCATGGTTTTTATGGCCTTCCTCTTCCTCTCGCACAATTCACTTTACTGCCATGTAACTGTCATTCGACACTTATCCCAACGCACCAAAGCAAATAAAAAAAATATTTTTATCATCTGCATGAATTTTATTTCAGTTCTGGAACCATAAAACGGCGAGTCTCCATCTTATCGCCATGAGTAGCAACCCCGTCAAGATATAATAATCACAATCACCGAACTAACTTATTTACGCATCTGAAATCAACGATAAAAATAACAATTAAATTCACTATTTACCAGCCATGATTAAAATCCGTTTTTACATTTAATTTACTAGTGTTTTAATAACATATTATCGCCCCATCGTAACGTTGTTACGACAATCCATTATTTCGACATGGTCAAAACAAGGAAGCACATTCCTCTGGTATATGTCCATTCATTAAGCATCCACATAACGTTCATTGTGCAGGCATGCCACACTCCAGCCATAATCCAGCTTCCTCGCGTACTTCTCATAAACCAGTGGGCGCGTACCATAGATTGGGAGGGGCTGGTATTGAGCATTAACGATACGTCACATTTGATTTGCATTTTAATGGATGTCTGCGAAAACCTAATGCCCACAACAATCAAAGGATTAGAGTGGTATCTGTTCGGGAAGGAGGGTTCACTCAACCGTCCCCAGGGATTAACATTCCGCTTCTCAACATACTGTCACGGGAATGAGCAGTGAATCTGATTGGATTGGGTAGGGAGAGTAAAATGAGGTCGATATGATAGATTCATGGTCACGACCCAAGAGACAGCACCTGCCCACAACCCATTAACAAGTTTAATGAAACACAGCGAGGCACATTTTTTTCCGCCAAGAAAGAAGACGGTCACTTTATTACGAAACACAATGACCCCTTTTGGGAAGCTATTTCCATCGCGGGCTTCTCGTGTTTATCCCAAGCGATCGGGCATATAATAAGGAACCAAAAAAAGAATGTCCCGCCCATTTAAAGAGGGATTAATATCCGGCCTATCTGGTGCACATCGACTTTTCCCGTCGCCCGTTGAACCCATCAAACGCTGTGTGGGAGGGAGGCGGGTAGAGGGTGGGTGGGTGACCGGGGAATTAGTCGAGGTTGGAGTTTAGGCCTTCTCATTGGCGGAAATCCGTTTGTTTGCTTTGAGGCTGTCGGGAGACGACAATGCCACCTAGGGAAAAGAATACCGCGCTCTCAAACCGCCCACGTCGCCCGCCACCCATCGCCCCGATCCATTTAGTGACAAAAGTCGAGTCCTTTTTTTAAGTGGCGAACAGAGTCTGAGGAGGTAAGAGAGGAGACGGGAAGGATGGGAAAAAAGCTCTTCTCCTTCTGCCACAGCAGTCAGGGGGCTTCTAGTGGGAGTTGTTTTCTTAAGGCGTCTCCCGGCCTTCTCAAAACGTCCATACGCTTTCTTCCCCAAATGACAATGGCGCGCCAACCAACAATGAAGCGTGACTGAGCTCCTAAGACAAACTTGAGGTCAAAAACACACAGAGGGCAGCTGAAATTTCTTTTCAATGACGCACGCGTTGATATATTACTCTAGGCGAACACTGGTAGCCATCATAGCGTATTAACTATCAAATAAATCTTACTCATTGACAATTAAAATATAGGATACCGTAAGTAATTCCAAAACATTAAAAATGAAAAGATTTGTTCGTCAAAAACTCCGCAATAATGATAAAAATTGGGGTTTTTCTTGCACGCAATTTTTTAAACAGATTTTTCTACTCTAAGTGGGTAAAACAAGTTTCATGCTGGCGTACTGTTGCACTACACATGTCATTTTGTATGATTGTCCATTTATATATTTATATCATTAAAAATAAGCTGTAATTACTATTTTAATGCTTAGACTACTGATAAATTGTAGATATGAACGAGTCAATTTTCAGCACAATAACTAGTTACACTCTGCTCTTTGGAGATAGCCTACAGGACTCAGGAGTAGGATTTCATTTTGAGGAAGTTTGCAAGGTTGAAAAAATGTCTAATTATAAGAGAGACAAATTTATTAACCGAAATGAGTTATTATTAAGGTTTATATATCCAAAATATTGAACGCACTGAAACGTATATAAATAATTCGTGGAAAGGAAATTAAGTTTACTAAGCTTATTTTGCAAAACGTAATGATAATGTTACCGTTTTAGCCTCTCATATTAATGAGGTGTTTTTTAATAAAATAATCCTAATACTTGGGACAATATAAAAAGAAAGAAGTGAGTTGTTTTGCAAAGCACTTTCCTACCAATTCTACCACTAGTTGCGTTAAAATTATTAGAACTGCGTTCGAATTATCGTGAAAAATTTTCGCTTCAAGAAAAATGGGAGTTGTGATTTGATTCATGCTATTTTACTAGAGAGCCTAAACATTTCCAAATCTGCAAAAAATAAATTGCTCACATTCAGTTTAGAAAAACGAGAAATTAAAAGAGCTTCTGCGCTGCTCGGTACAAAAGCAAGAGGGTATACAGGTGCTTACATTCACAGCACCACTCATTGTCGAGACCGCTCATAAATTAGTATCCTCACAAAGCATTCCACATGGAGATACCTCAGACATTACCATATGTTGGCTCGCAGTTAAGCAGAGAGAACAGTTTATGGTGAAAGCCAATGTAGCTGAAGTAAGCATTGTGATTTACTAAGGAAGACTTCGAACGGGGAAGTAAGCAAAGCCAGGTACGTTGGAAAAGCAAACGTATAAACGTCCATTCCGCAGCAAATCTCTCCTGGGTGGCTGTGTTTGAATCCACACTGAATGATGCCGATCACGTTACTAAGGGGTCACGTGGTACAACAACTAACGGTTGGGGATTTTGGTAAACTGTTTCCCATGGATTTCCCATGGATGGATTACTAAAGAGTCTGATATATTGCATATTGAGTCTTTAGTTGCGATATTTAGCTATATTTACAACATCGCCGCGAGGAAAACTCGATCGGGAGGGCTGTGTGAGGTTCATACGAGTGGTTTGAATTCATTTTCGGTTTAAAAGGGTTCGAAATTTTAATGTACTCCTTCAGTACGAGCTTGGGTGATGCTTGAGTCGTGGAACGGGCAACTAGCGCTTGTACTTAAAAGTGGGCGTAAAATACGTCAAACAAATCAATGACGGCACCCGTCAACTGAGCATATCTTGAGAAAACTTCTAGGTATGAAATTTTACTCCAAATGATTAGTAATCAGGTCACGTATGAACACTACGGCAATCTTTAACTTAGCATTAGTGAATTAATCAATCATTAATTCAAATTAGCCGTCGCTAATTCCGCAACGACAGCCATAGCGGACGGTTTAGTTCTATTACCGCCGCCTATGAGCCTCTTCATCAACTAGCCTGCACTAGTCATGAAGGAGACGTGAGATTGATCCTAAGGTGAAAACGCGGCGTTACTTCCTGAATGTCGGGAAAATTAAGTACCGCAAGTACGCCTTGAGGTGGATTGGAACTCTGCCCATGTACTCGAAAAACCTCCCCCGGAAAAAACGACAAAAGGGCGGTGACCAGAGGGCATACACGGGAACGAAAACTTTCCGCCATTTTGATCTTTTTGAGCCCCGTGAAAAGCACGGAAAATGCTCGAAACGGATAAAAAAATGGACGCGCGCACCTGAAAGCGGGGTAAAGTGTGAGGGGGTGGAGGTGACGTCGTCAAGCGTGGCCGAACAGCAGGACTTCCTCCCGAGCCAAAAACACAAAGAAGGGCCCGCCGTTGCCGTTCCCATTTCGCCGCTGGTTCAGTGGGTGGATCGGAAGGGGGCGGGGACTAGAGGGGGAGAAGCGGGGGTGGGGACATGGTTGGAGAACCATAATGGGGGGGTGGGGGGTGAGTGGAGAAAAGGTGTTCAGGAGAGGGTGAAGACGTCCCCCCCCCACCCGTTTTTTCCTTACCACTCGTCGGGGGCAGAGAAGTGTTCCCACTGCACATCGAAGGCAGGTTAAGGACGAGTTAATTAGGGATCCCAATGGCGGAAAAGGTTTTGCCGCAAACCGCGCACGGCAAGGAAGCTTTTCCGTTTCCTTCCACAAGAGACACGACTTACCCTCCAATGAAAATACACGGCAGAGCTGCCACCGTTGGCCACGTTGGTCGTCACTTATGGTAGTTGGAGCGAAATATCAGAAATCAATGAATTTAGTCTCATTTTAATGAAAAGTATCATACTCTTCCAAATATACCATAATATCAGCCCCTCACCCAGGTACTTTCAGAGATTTTTGACAGATAATACCTGGCCTTTTACATGGATAATGGTAGGTTACGCTCTCCAGAGAGACCTTGTTTAAAAAATGAAGCATTTCTAACACATAGAGGTCAAAAGTTAACAGGGTGTAGTTCATATGTTTTATCGACTATTTTTGAAAGTAAATCATATTGTCACCGCAGTAATTTTTTTCAGAATTGCAAAAAAACTTCCGTTGTGAAGGAGTTTTGAACTTACACCGTGAAAAAATGAGTCAAATCAAAGACTTACGTGGATATTTTTATTTTATTACCTGGAATTACATTCGTATACAAGTATATTATTGCACTTTTAATAATTTAGTATTTGATTTATGGTCCATAGTGCTACTACAATTAAAACGTATGATTCGAATATGGTCTCCATTGTGACTATACATGAGGAAGATAGTGAGGAAACATTTTTCTCCGGAAAAAAAATAATTGACAAACATTCAAGCGAGGTTGGACCATGTGATGCCACGATTTTTGAAGTTTTATGCAATATTACAATGCTTCAATGGCACGTATCTTCCCCGATTGCCTCAACTGTCGGCATAGGTCGAAGACAAACATTGTCCGACCTTTTCTAATGTTGAGTTTCAGTTGTCACCGCCACACAGTGGCCTGATATCAAAATAAGGTGTCCAAAATTTAGAAATAGTTTTCTTTTCTGTCTAGAAGTTGAAACTTTGCTAACTTGTCAATCTCAACTGATTGTTGCATGTGATTTTACGTTTTATTTTCTATAATTTTTAATTTATAACAATCAGCAGTGGCTCAAAGTTCAACAATTTCCCAGAAAAAGGGCCGCATTCGATTTTCTTTGAAATCCTCTAATAACAAAAACTATTACAGAACCCCTTGAAGTTAACATACAGAATTAGAATCAAAATTATTCATTTTTTAAACCCATTATCTTTAAGTGAATGTAGTTCATATACCATGTTCATGATATTAAAATGATATTTTTAAAATCCAAAGGGCGGCCAACGTATCTTATATTTTATTTTGAAGTCACAGCAGTAAAATGGTTTGGCTATACTACGATATACGCTGAGTTTTTCATATGCGATATTCTTCAAAGCTTTCAAAATATGAATTTGAATAGAATTTTTGGATCCGTTTGAGTCTCCGAAAACGAAATAGAATTTTTGATGACGCGGCGGAATCGGATATGTCCGCGTCACTGCGTTCACCACAACTCCGCTGAGGCATATCTATTTTTGGTCATTTGGAACCAAAACCTTCACGTCTGCAGAAAATCAGTGGCATAATTATCAGAAGTTATCTACTTTCTGGATATTGGAACCCCGTTATGTTCATGAGGGACAGCAGGAAAATAAACATCAATGAGAAGATGCCTACGCACTCACAGAGCCAGCTTACAAGAGGTTACTTTCCTCTTTCTTAGCTCGTCAAATAAGTATTCCCGTAGTGGCTTCCACGATACCTCTGTAATTAATCCATCCCTTTTCACACTTATCATTGAGTGCAAACTCGGATATTTGACTTAATTAACTGGGCATTTTAAGGTGAATGGCAATTTAGCACTTCTTCTTGTCAATAGCTTGATAAACCCTACATGGCAGTCCTAAAAATATACTGAATAAGTTACATACTTAATTAATCAGAGAAAATTTTAGTGGCGTCTAGACGAAAAATATATCCATGCTAAAATAATCTAACATTTTATTTGGATTTAAGAGACATATTCTACTGCAGAGAATCTAAAACTCTTTCACTTGGCTCTAATCAGTGACTCATACCTTACATTTTTAATTGTTGAGAGAAATTTTATGTATTTACATCTATTTTGTATCAGACTTTAATTTCCTCAATGATATTCTCATCAAAGGCCTTCGGGGTAGTGACAAAAATTCTTCATAAACATGCAATGTTAAATTATTAGGGCCACCACCTTACATCAACCTTTGCGATACATCTGAGACCATTCCCAATTTTAGACCAAACAATTAACTCCCAAAAAATGTCCTTCGCTCTACGAACGGCCTATTTTCTATTTCCAGCTCAGAGCATTACCAACGCACAAAAATCGATATAAAACAACCCTTTGTACTTTTACGGCGTATTTTTGAGCATCTTATTTCCTATCTCCACCAGATAGGGGTCAATCATTCAACCCTTCGCTCTACATTCATTTCCCTAGCATCTGATCTTAAATTCCAGCCCTCCTCCGGCACTTGGCTGCGAATGCAAGTTAAAAAGGGAGTCTTCTCTGCTGGAGAAAAATAACCGTCAACGGAGCATCAACTCGCAACTTGTCATCTGTGTTCCCCTTAGTGAGTCCCAAGCCTTTTGTTAATCTGCTTCGCCTTTAGCAACCGACAGAACTTCTTGAAGATTCTCATAACGATCCAACTTCTTCCTAGTAAAACATAATTAGAGGCAAGAACCTCTTTCGTGGTGAACTCGAGCTCCGCCGATGGCCGCGGACAAAAAAATGCGACGCCGGTGCTCCCTCCTTTCTCGACGGCGATGCGGGCAGGCGCGGGAGTCGGAAGGGGTGTAGCGTAGGCGTAGAAGGATATCTCCGGCGCAGTAATTTTCAATGCAAGCGACGTTGCATAAATTTCGACCTTTGTCAAGTTCGCTAACGAGGACCGAAGTTAATAAGCAGCCAAATTACTGAGCGAGACGACATGGAGTGTCGAAACGCAAGGGGACGAAATTGTATAAACTTTAATTCGAAAGAGATGATGACGGCGGGAGCTGAGAGAATTAAAGCCCTGAAATCTTGAAAGAAAGCAAACAATTGAATCGCGTGTTAATCTAAAGCAGATATTTTGTTAGCGGTATCGCCTGACGCAGAAAAAAATAATGAGATACTATAGGATGAATTGCTTATCTTCATGTGACGACTTCGAGATAACTGAAGAGAAACGGTAGAATTTCAAAAAAAAATTTGAGATGCACCTGTGATTTTAAGCTGTTACCTGCTGGCTTTCTATTACAATTTTAAGGCTCTAAGCGTCAACGCAGCTGCCAACGCAGCTGCCCACAAAAGTGCAATTTAATGCTAGTTGATTAGACGAAATTCAACTTAATAACTATTTGAAAAAGAAGAAAAATCAATACAATGTATAATGACATATGATAAATAAAATAATAAAGCGTCATATGAAGAGTCGATCCTTGAAAAAATTAGGCTAAAAATTAGGTTGCAAAAAGTTCAAATCGATCTAGTGTGTCTAGTTCGTTCAAATAATTTTCACTTTTTTGTTTAGCAATGCTATTTTTGGATGACTTGCATCAGGATTTAAAAAAAAGTCAATGTCTCATCTCCTATACCGAGGACCGAGTCATGGCTAATGAATTATCAGTAAGAGCATTCATTAACCCTAACGAGGTCTCTGAAAAATGATTTAAAAATTTGGTTTTTAATACTCACCTCGCAATTAATCACAAAAGAACAGTCTTTTACGAGTCTGAAACGCGAATTTTTTATCATTTAGACTATTTTCGTCAGAATCTATTAACTGACAAAACTGTAAAAAACTGGTATCAAGTACGAGATTCATTCAAGATTTATTGAAGAAATGAAAATTTGGACGTAGGTAAAGAGAAATTTGTGTACTGACAGGCAATAAACATTTAGCTGATTTTAATAACTGGGCACAGCCAAAACAGTACAGTATAAGACACGGAATAGAATTTAAAAGTGTGGCCCTGAGAGACTCCCACGAGTCAAATTGTTTCCCTATAAATCACCACATAGAGGTTAGAAGCAGCGGGATAGATATAGGTATCGTAAAAATACACGCGTTCCTTTATGTTTAGTTGTCCTTTACTTGATCGTGTATTTCATGTCGGTCCATTCTTTCTGTACCCTAAGTGTGCCAACACGACCGAGTTCAGAGGGTGGTAAGACAACTCCGACCACATTTTTTATATCTCCTCGTGAATAAATTAATTAAAGTGTTCACTATGAATTGTTTGACATTCTTGCAATGCTGGAAAATAAAAGCTTTTTGGCATTTTGTCGTGCTCCAGCTATTGCAAAGAAGCGACCAGGTGATATAAGCTTTGTCCGCAGTACATCGGCCTCATTCATGACTCAAATTTCTATCCTGCAATTGAAGGTCACCAGAAATCTCCCTTTAACATCTTACTTTACGCACGGAATCTATTAATTTGAATAAACTTATTTCTTTGATATTTTTTTCTTGACCTCCGATGGATTCCTATTCCAACCTAGAGCTGAAATTAGTTCGTTTTCAGCAATTTTCCTGAAATCCGGTTGTTTAAAGTGGGTTTTTATCAATTCATTTCTCTTTGCTTGTAATCTCCAGTTTTCGCATCACGCTGGATATTGGCTCTCCTCTGAAGATCTTGGTATTGATCCCATGATATATGATATGCTCGCATCCGGAAGAGTTCTCCATCTCCTACCGCCATTAGCCGCGGAGTTCATCCTCCCACATAGAAGTCTAACAGGAAATTAACCCTACAGAAGTGAAATGACTAATTGGAACATGAGTGGTGACGTCGGTCTCCTAGTCCGGTTAGAACTTTCGAGTTTTTGAACAGATGATATCAGATTTTTCTTCAATGATCTCTTAACAGAAGCATTCAAACATGAATTTACACATATTTATTTAGAGTTATAACCACAAAAATTGAAGTTACTTAAGCTTTTATTCAATCTAGGCAATACAATAAAATGGATAGACCAGGACATTATTTATCTTCATTAGAGCAAATTAACCGCAGCAAAGTGTAAATATATAAACAAATAAATAATTTCCATAAAATGGAATAAATTACTCATCCGCATTTTTGTAATATCACATTTTACATAGTACAACAAAATGGGTAGTATTTAAAGACAAGAGTGGTTACGAACAGTCTGTTGGGCCGGAAGTAGCTTTACGTAATAATATTATAACGAGTCGCCCTCGCAGAATCGAAGAGCTCCGGGAGAAAAGATATGAATTATAAAATAATTGGCATAATTGTGATAAGTGAATAAATGAATACGTAAATTGTAGCAATGTAAGTGAACTATTATGAAGATAAATGTAATTAAACCTGCGGTTGTTAGGGAGAGTTGCTGAGCAGTGTTGAGCGTAAATAAAGTGGAGATGGAGTTAGGGATGCCACATCGACATTGATGTATCGCACTACTCGATGTTTTTTGGCCGAGACATCGAAAAGATCGAGTAGTAAATATCGAGTAATAATCCAATGACATTTGAGTGTGTGGTGAGTACTTTTATAGACGTCGCAAAATCGAGTCCTCGATGTTTTTTAGTCGATGTGGCATCCCTAGATGGAGCGGTTCGTTATGTCACCAAGATGTATGTTGTTTCACGAACCCCAAGCGAGTAGCAACATGCTTAGACGAAGTGATTTTTTGGCTCGAATTTTAGAGGATCAGTATAGAACAGAAGGCCATTGAAGAGGATGAACTGCAAAATTTTATACTTCGCTTGTGTTACCGGAAATATTATATTGTCGGTCTGTGAGACCGGGCGTCACTACTCCAGGGTTAAGCAAATAGAAATTGAAGGAGGTATATAATTCACTTAAAACAGCTATGGCATAAATTTGAGTCCTACTTCTTGCTGTGTATCTCAGTTATCTAGAGAATTTTGTGTAATTTTATGCTTTCATCACCGGTAAATAGTCAGTGTACGGGTAGCAATTCGTGTAAAGGAAATCTCTCATCACATTCACCCTCTGCGTACGCGCTGGAGTATTTATGCCCGCGGAAGCGTAACACGGAATCATGGAGGGTGAAAAAACGCTATATGATAAACGGAATCCATTGGCAGGACAAGTTGCAGTCGCAGAAGACCATTTCCCTTTCTAAATCTCCGAAACCCTTCGGAAAATGGTAACATATAGCCCCCAACCCTGGACACACAGAAAAGAAAGAAACTGCATAGATTGAAGACCTGCTCAGATTGGTATTTACTGCGAGTTGGATCGATGGATGTATGATATGGAGAAGGAATACATGTGTTACGAAACCTGTTGAATGGAGTCTAAAAAAAAGCAGAGAAATGAAAACATTTCGAAAAATGCAATGAAGGTAAATGGGTGTCTTTACATACTCGTCGAACTCACTAACATTAGCAGGAGGTAACTTATTTGGCATGTTAGGGGAAAGAAAATAGTAAGAAGTAGGTCTGAGCGATTCTTAAATTGATTTCCTTGGGGTTAAGGCCACATTTCTTATCGTATGCTAAAACAACAAAACAATTGCATGATTATTTCTGATTTCCGTATTGTTGAGTTGTCATATACAGTCAGGATACGATGGTCATTGTAAGAAAAATATCAAGCTGTGGTGTAGCCAATGAGATTTGAATAAAAGCGTGCGATATTTGTTACATGTGTAAACTCGTACGAAACATATGAGAGATGACTTGGACCACGATTGCGAGAAAATATAATAAGTGCGTATCCTACTTTATGTGAATCTGATGCCATACGTGATATCATGAGACGTAAAGATAATGGCGCACAGCAAAAGGCAAATTTTATGCTTCAGTTTGATTGTGTCTTTTGAGTATTTTAATGGAAAGGTATCAAAGGCAAGAATGTGAGGCCATCCGCCATCGCAATGCTATGAGAAAAAAGGGGAAAAAGGATGCGGATATGGAATTTGGGGGGTGTGTCAATGCAGAAGAGGGCGAGGATAAACATCATACGTGGAAGTGGAGGGAAATATCACGACTTCTGATGGGATTGAGGTGACGCCTTCACTTCCGTGAAACCAGTCGCGCGAAGAATCCTTTACTTTGCCAAGCAGAGCACGAAGGCCGTTGCCTGGCAACAAACACCTCCAGATTCATTGGATACTGTAGTCCCTGACGACGCGAGAAAAGTAGTTTTTTCTATTGTTGAGGGAAGAGACTTGTGGATGAATGAACGGCGGGCGTGAACTCCTTCGGGTCCTCCGAGCGAGCGAATAATCCGACGCTGTGCCGTGACGGGACTAGAATTCACAAATTGAGCTCGGGATAAAGTCAAACCCTGATTAGATACAAATATCCACGTGTCGTGGCGTCGATAAAGACTGATACGAAGAGGGGATAAGGAATGAAACAAGAGTATATTTCGATGAATACCAAAAAAAGTTTTAATTGTGAACTCAAAATCACCGGTAAATATTTTATAATAATTGATAAAAGGCAATCTCTATACTCCGAGCGGGCATAAATAATCTCACGAAAAACTGAATATACTGGCAGGCGTTTTGTGGATATGTAAATATTCGTTATCATTTTAGAATTCCTTTTTTTGTTGCTGCGGGCAACTTAAATGCTGAACCATGGAAATAGATGGAAATGTCATCAAGTCATCAAATTGTAGCCTAATAGCCGAAACAACAACCATATTGATCATTCTCGCTTTTTCATTGCTTTCCTTAGGGAATTCCGACGAAATGTCATCTATCTGGTTAAATTAATGTCAAAAAATTCCTCAATCATATATTGGTTACTAATTGCTACGAATTGATGAAAAAACTATGTAGAAAGATTTTCCTTAGGGATAAACTTCTAATAAATTTCTTTTTAACACAGAGGCACTTCTTTATTAACTCAGAGTAACCTATTTACTTATTTATGTCTTTCACAAAAAAACAATCATCAACCGTATCCAAGCAGCCAACATCAAATGTTAAGATTGTCAATATTCAACGCGGATGATACTCGATTTTGCTCTTGTTTTCAGCGGGAATGCGGATAATTTTTTATTTATATAGGTAAAAACATACATGCAAGGAGAACGCATATTGAAGAAGTAAATGCATGCAAATTTTTAGTAAGTTTCTGATGAAAAGCATTGTAAAATTGCAAAATTAGTGCGTCAGCCTGTTAGCACAAAAGTAAAATCGGATTTAACAAAGATGTCAGAGAGACCACGCCCATGTTACAGCCTCTAGCATTGGCCACGGTAGCATGTGGCTTCACTATCTCAATGGGTTGAACTTCTTATTGTTCTGACTCTAAATAATACCTTTATTGCATTTATAAATCCTTGGTCCTTCTAAGGCAAATGGCTTTTCAGATGGTTCAAGAATATCCATACAGAGTGGCATACTAAAAATACAGTATTTTTGAGTAGAATTGTTATAATACAGTTCATATATTTTTAAATGTAAGACAAAAAAATCAATGTTATGACATTGAAAAAGTTACCAAACCTGTTAAACGAATATAAGGAAAAATTTATCTTTGCCATAATATTAACAGATTATAATGAGAAATTACGAATTTCTAATTTCGCCAATTTACCACTCGTAGACTCTTTTTTAATTTATGTCAAACTTTTTAGATTATGTAGTTTCCTAGGCATACAATTAGAGTTAATTGGTATAATATATTTGGCCAACCTTTTGTCAAATAAATTATAATAACCATACGTTTTCAACATAGGAGTGTTTTGTCTATGCATAAAATGTGTATTGTTACAAATAATTTTGGAATCTTTTAAAAATAGTTTTCCACTACCATTTTAGCAATTTATATACAGTGAAAACATTATATTTTTGCGCATAGTGATTTCCGGTTAATATTATGTACTACAATATAAGAATCCATCCACATCAATTAATTTCAATATTCTCCTATGGTTTCTAATTACCCTGTTTAACCATGTGTTAGACGCCATTCCCCAAACTGTGATTCCGTATCTCAATATATTCTCAACCATAGCTAAATAAATCATTAATTTTATGTTTACAGATAGAATTTCATTGAGCATTAATATGTGATAAGATACAATTCTTATTTTTTATTTATATTGCCAATATCGCTTGGAAATTTTAAATGATCATTTATTATCACACTAAGATGAGTATATTTTTACTCCTGGTCCAGTACTGGACAATTGCCGATACCATCAAGATTAATGTTATTATCGTGAATGCAACTGTGGGAATTCAGTTTTATCTTTACTCCTTTCTTTGTCCTATCCATTGAGGATATATGCATAATTGACATTTTTCCTAAGTTTTGTTATGTTAATAAATATTAAGAAATAATATAATAAACATTGTGATTAAGCACTGCAGATGCGCATATATGCGTGGAAAATTGCGATGCAATCCTTGAATTACAGTTGAACTCAAAAGGGCGAGGTGCAGAGGTATAGATTTTCCAAAAATTATACGAAATTAGAAACTGCTGAATTCACTTTTTATTTGCGCCAATCTTTATTTGGGAAAACAAGAATCATGTCTTCCTGCGAAAGTCATCACACAAGTGCCATACCTACACTGTGAGTATAGTAAACACTAAATCTTCAGATACAGTTAAATATCTTGGAATTACCTAAACCTCTG
The DNA here is from genome assembly GCA_963169105.1 of Ceriagrion tenellum. Taxonomy (NCBI): domain Eukaryota; kingdom Metazoa; phylum Arthropoda; class Insecta; order Odonata; family Coenagrionidae; genus Ceriagrion; species Ceriagrion tenellum. The sequence continues at coordinate 106,423,452 of OY720643.1, forward strand.
ATATATCTTGGGGAACATACATACAAAACATACGCGGTACAGCATGAAAGAAATATTTATTTACTTAATTAGTCCACATACAGCATACTTTCCAATTTACAATGGCCCAATATAACAAACACAGAAGATAGACACATACAATTCAAACAAAACTAAGATCAATAACAATTTATTAACATTTTTTTAAGGGCCCAGCGGAGGGAAGCAATTAAGTATTTCTAGCGAAATGAGAAAGAGCGCGTTGTGTAAAAGTGTTGGATGAAAGCAAAAACGGATCAATGTTGGTAGGGAGAGAATTTATCAGGGAGGAGAGGCGGAAGTGGAGGGAGCGTTTGGTCAAGGATAACCTGGGAATGGGCAGGTGGATTAGAGAGTGCGTGCGGGTGGGTCTAGATGGGATTCGAAAACTGATGCTAGAGATCAGTTCATGGCAGTCTATAGTTGAGTTGAGAATGCTATGAATGGGCTTAAGATTAGTTTTGAGCATTAGTTTCAGGAGATTAGGTAAGGACACTGTAGACAAAATGGTATCAGTTGCCATATTGTGAAAATGGGGCATTTTATATTTTACTATCTTGCAGAAAAAATTAGTAACACTCTTAAGAGTACAAATATTAGATGGAGCCGAGATGGATCATATGGGGGAGCAGTAATTGATGAGTGGAAGGACATGAGGATATGTTTTGTTAAGCGCATAATTGGAAGGTCCTTGGATAAAAAAGTAAAAGAGAGATGCTATATTGCTCTGGTTAGGCCACACCTCGAAAATGACACGAGCATTTGGGACCTTGACCTTTAAGACTTACCCCAAAATAATTAATAAAATACAAAGAAAAGCAGCGCGCTTCGTTAAAACCTGCTACAAGCGAACATATAGTGTTCCATAACACTTAGAGGGATTAAGATGGGAGACCCTAGAGACTCAGAGGCTACACGCTAAGCTTTAGTTGCTTGATAAATTCAGAACTGATGTGTTTCAGAGCGACACGGAGAATGTAATCATGACGCCTCACTACATCTCTAGGTCTAACAGAAGCGATAAAATAAAAGAGATACACTGACAAACAGATAGGTACAAAACTTCTTTCTTTCCACGCACAATTAGCGACTAAAATAAAAACTGATCCCCACTAAATACACTCCCATAATACATGTCACGATTTCAATCCCCAAAACTTTACATCTTTTCACGGCTGGTGACCTAACACCCCCTGCTCATGCCCGTGCAGCGGTTCGCAGGGTAGTATGTAGATATGTTACCAGAGCAAACCCCTGCAGGTATCGATACATGTAGAGACATTGCTACAGTCTGCCCTTCTATAGACGTCAACTTCGATGCGTAAGGAATTCCAAAGAATTCCGCGAAAAGAGGGGACTTGGACGCAAAGGAGACGAAGCCCTCTTAAGCCCACTCTGTCCTCATGTCGACGGGAAGACAGATTGAGTTCCACCGAATTTCATCGTCTGAGTGTTTCTACGTGACAACCACCTACCATAAAAGAACATGATTGGCCATCCTAAAAGACGGAGTGGTAAAATACTAAATAAAATACAAAGAGGGTACTATTGTACACATCTGATTGAATCGGGATCTAAGATGTTAAGAGATGCGGACGTCATTAGGATGAATCAGCGTTGAGAAAGACTAGGAAATGCATTTCTCTCCCTCATTAGGGTTGGCGACATTGCTTGGCATGTAGCTAATTTTAATTTCATTCGCTTTTCAGACCGTCGATTGAAAAATAGGCTCAATCTTTTAAGTAAATTCAACACCGATTTATTTTCAGAAGTTATCAAAATCTTACGAACTCCAACATACTACGGTATTATTATTTATTATTATTTGTGTTTATTTATCCTGGGTTGGATGAGACGGAACCGTCCCCTCTTCCCCAACCCAGTACATACACAAAAACCCATGACCTGGGCAGATAATATTCTACCCAGGCGGGACTTGAACCCGCGACCCTCTGATTAGAAGGAGATGACTTTGCCCCACCTCCACCGGGGCCAACATGAGATCCGGGATACAGGGGTACATCAGACCATGAGAATGAAATAATGGAAATAGATTTTAGAACAGAAAGGTTTAAAATTCCGTTTTTCCCGCGATCGATAAGAGACCATAATGGCTGCGTTTACAATTTGAAGTAGGTAAGTTGGCAAATAGTGTAGCTGATTAATGCATATGCACCCTAATTCATGTCTGTTAATCTACCGACTAGTGCTAACACTATGTTTTGCATATACTCTGGATGAATTTTGTGTCACGTTTTCATAGTTACATTATGAATTATTTAGGTAGTTTCTGTAGCATTTGCATCATACCCATCATATGGTGGATGTTGGTGAAAGTAAATTTTATCATTGTAGTTCATGTTGGTGATAAATCACCCACTGCTAAACACCCCTGTGTTGGCTTGCAGGGTAATAAGTAGACGTAGATGTAATAATGGGAAAAGTAAAAATTTACCAAAGAATCGGAAAAAAACGCATTGTGATACTACAATTTTGCATTTTTTTCCCACAAAAAAACCGGTACAATAGGGAATGAGCGTCGGGATGAATCGGGTTTCGGAGAATTAAAATTTCATGTTCAGACGGTCGCCGAGTGACCCGAAACGAATGAAAATCGACAGGTTAAAAAAGAGGGGTCTCGCGCGAAATTGTTTGATAAATAAGGCCTTAATAATGCGAGCGTAAACAAAACCGGATAAGGTGAAAAATCCGGGGTGAGTTCGGAATATAGAGAAAGAGAGGATGGAGAGAGAAGATTAATTACGGACGAGAGAAGGAAGGAGGAGCGGAAGTTAAAGGACGGGAGACGTGGAAAAAGGAGGTCTGGCGGGTAGGGGGGAGTTGGTCCAGGGGGGAGGGGCTGAGGAATGAGTAGGCGGCGAGGAAGAGGGTGGAGAAGAGTCCTGGGCAAAAGGGAAGGAGAGTGACCGTTCACTTCCCCATATTCCCTCTTCATTTTTATTTTCTGCGTTTCCTCGCAGCAGGATTTAGATAACGCCCACCTGCCCCCAGCGTCTCCTCGCCCCCCCCCCCCTCACGCCCCACATAGGGGGAGCAGTAGGCAGCTAGCTGCGGAATTGCCGCCGGGCCTCGAGGCAAGAGTTTCACACGACACGTCCAAAACATTCTAGGGGAAGGAGAAAAAAAGCGTGTGTGTGCCCCGGGCCGAAAGCATTACTTACGACCTTCCACTGAACACAAAGTTCCCTCACTGTTCCTCCTCTCCGATTTTTTTTTCATTTTATTCATTCCATATTTATCTGTTTCTAAAATCGTTCTGTTTTCCGACATACTTTCACTCTTTCCGTTGAAGTTTCTGAGCAGAAAAATATAAATCCTACGGCACAAAATGCAAAAGAAGAGCCGATTCGTATTCAGATGTTCTTTGTGGAGTTTCCTCATGAAATAAACGGGTAGGGAGAGTAAACTATGAGATTTTAAATTCTCAATCGCATATTGTGGATATTCACACATTCACGCTTCTTTTTCCCAACTGCACCGAATCATCTCGCTATTTGGGGTAAAAAATGGAAGTACCGATTTGTGAATCAACGCCACAGTTAGACTGATATGCTTTGATGCAGTTCGAGTCTATAAATATATAATTTACAACTTGCACTGCGCTAAATTTTAGCCATTCATATTAAGTGTACACTTTCTAGCCAGTAATATTTTACTCAGGAAAATAAAAGCCTCCCGATACTTCTCTGTCATTCGTAGAAACATGACTATTCTTGAAAGTATATCCTTGGTATCTACCCTAAAGAATAAATGAAAACCTCGAGGAGGACTATTTTAACTGATTCATATTACCCGAGGATAGAAACAACTAATCATGTTAAAAACTTAGAAATTCTATTACGCCATAGTCTAACTTTTACGCTTGGTTCTGTTTAAGGTTTGCAGCCATATACAGTTTTATGTATACATGTATGTATATAGCTGTATGTATTTTATATAAACATTTATGCATATAGCTTTATATACAATTTTATTTTAGCCGAATAAAATGATGAATTTGGTCTATGTACAGCCCATCGGAGAGGTATTCTCAAGAAACAGAAATTATCATGAATACGAGGAAAGAAGCCAAAAAAAATGTCCGTTGATATTCATGATTACCGTTTGTATACTCGTAGGCACTGAAAAATCATTGAGGTGAACAAAATTAAATGAATCCGACATGAATTCAATGGCACTGAAGAGTGAGTTACATCCAGTTGTCTGAGAGCAACGGTCTGATTCCGATTCGACAGATGTGCGCGGGGAAAGGAGAGAACCCTTCCGGGAAATTGTGCCCCGAAGAAAGATAATTTCAGAATTTTCATGGTTTAACATGAAATGATCACAAGAGAGAACAGAAGGGGCTCGCAAAATTTCCCAAAAACCCTCACAATTATATTTTAAAAGTCGCTAATTGAGTCAGAAACTTATCATAGCATTTCAGGACTAGGCAAAAAAGTAAAAGCAATTTATGGGAACATTTTTCAACAGAATAGAATGTTAATTCATTGTCCTGAGGGGCATGGACCCTAGAGGACACGAAATATGTTTTATAAGCTTGATGAACTGTAATAAAACAAAGACGGTCGGGCTGGGAAATGCAGACATTAAATTTTGCAAAGATATGTGAAGTGAAAAATTTAACCATTTAACAAATAATAATAATTTATGTATTAATGTAAATAATAATAATTTATGTAATAATTATTTATGTAATATTTAATATGCATGGCATAGCGCTATGTAATACATATAATTGAATTACAAATTCAAATACACAAATTCATGATTTACGTATAGATACACAGCATTAAGGGTCTGAAAGTAATACGCATATAATTTCATTTTGAAAGTAGTGAGGGAAGGACTGTTTTTTTATGTGTTTAGGTCGAGTATTCCAGAGATGACAGGCAGTCGCTGTGAGTGAATTATGAAACTTCAGAGAGCGATGGTTGTGAAAACATAAAAATTCAGAATTACATCTGGTACACATTTCACTGGAATGGTTGTACTTTTTGTCCATTCGTATGATTACTAGTGTCTATAAGGGGAATTTTTAGTACTTCGAATGAACCATCGTATAATGTTTTTGAGAGGCATAACTCCACTTATCACTATTGGCAACTAAGACTGGTTCATGGTACATTTTCCTTTCTAGATAATTTTTATTTGCTCAGCCGTACCAGCTTAAGGAATATTTCCTCAAATAGGCTCGTGATACATTTAACAACAGCGATTTTTCTCATCATATCGCATTTAATGACAACATTTTTCCATTCGCCCTTCTACAGGCGAGTTTGTTTCTCATTTAAACCTCAAAACTTAGGTAAGGCTTGAATATAACTTTGCATTTACGTATCACAATAATTCATATATATTTCCCGCAGTAATTCAGAGCAATTGACACGTAAGGTGTTATCATATCGAAGCACTTTGTAAAATCCGTCCACGATGTACATCTACGTAATATTTCCATTATCTTTCAATTCATTCAATCTCCAAACCTAAACTTACAGGAATCTGTCCTCAAATCAAACTTGATCCTCATCGGTTCCATTTCCAGCTATTGAAACTGAGAACCCTAAAGAACTATTTATTTTGAAGGTAATTAAGGTAATGGAATCAGATATTACGCCTCCAAAATTCCCAAAAGCTTTCCACAGTATCAGAAATATTATACATGAAAGGAATGCAGTAAATTATTATCACGGCTCGCGTAACACAAATATGGAACGAGGTAATCCAACCGACGCCATCAGAAAATGCCGCACGCACCGCTGACCTCATTCCGGCCCACTTCCCAGACTCCCTCGCAACTGGGATCTTGCCTACACACAGAGAAGCGCGGCAAACCTCACCTCATCTCTTATCAAGAGAAACCAACGCCCACCACTCTGCATTTCGCCCGGTCTCATCCACTCGGCAGCCTACCACCTCGAAAAATCTCAACGCCCTGAAAAATAAAAGGAAAAAAAACCACCCCCAGTCTCCCTCGGCCACTCTCTTTCCCTACCCCTCACCCCTGAATATCTCTCCTTCCCCATCACCGCAAATTCTCCTCTCCCTCCCTCTATCCTCTCTGCCTCACTCACTCTTTCTCAAATCCCTCCCGGGGCCCTCCTCCTCTCCACTGCCGAAAACAGAAGCGAATAAGGCGTCCGCCGCAAACTTCCATCCATTTTCGCATTTCCCCTTGTCCCGCGGGATGGCCAAGCCACTCCCGTCTCTCCATCCGCTTCATCATGGGGGCGGGCACGCGAAGCAAAGAGGGGCGGGGGGTGCCGCAAATACCGACCAAACATCCCCCCTTCCCACCTCCCCCCCGTACCAGAACAACATCCCTTTATTCTCCCATCCCGCCACCCCCAGCCCCTCCCCCCCCGCCATTCCCGGACCACCCTCCCCGCGAGTGGACGGCCGGATTTCCGATTCCCAGATATACCTCTGACTGGTCTAATGCACACGTGCCCGCTTCCAGCGGAGTAGGTAGATCTCGGGGATGAACATTCCGACGGATTCCCGCGCGTGGAACTGCTCACTCTCGCGTTGAAGGAAATGCTTTATATCAGATTGACACCCAGCCCTCCTTCTTGCGACTCCCACGCGTCTCTCTGCTTGCGTGATTTTTGCTTGCTGAGATGTTAGAAAAAAATATCCGAAAACGAAGACCTTTTCGAGGGATTTATCACAAGCTATCTTAGAAAGACATCTTCTTTAAATGCAGGCATTCAGCGCAAGAAAATAATTAATCTAATGAAGATTTTGGGGCAGTTTGGTCTATTCTAGCTCCCAGTGTCCCTTTCGCTACTAAATTCGCGTGACAAAAGGGAGGCCTGGTTGAAAACTCATTATACTTGTACGAAAATTATTCATTAAAAAATGAATGAATATTGACGAAGGTCGAGATACGCAGATAGGAGTAATTCTTAAGGATTGCATATTCCATAGCAATATATCGAAAAACTTGATATATAAAAGCACCCACACACAAAACTAAGAGCAATAAACAGAGAAGTTACTCTCTAGCCCATTTAATAAACTCTGTTCGCATACACAATCATTACACTAATTAGTGATTTTACTCTCCTAAAGTCTGACTATACCCAGAAGTTTCAACATTTGAACATCTAATTTAGAAAAATTAAAATGACCAGAGAAGATTCATCAACTGAGTATAAAAATTTAGAAAAATTAAAATGATAGTTTGAATTGTAAAACGATAAGTGATGCATTCCTCTTGACTTCAAGAGGATATAAGAAGATAGAAACATGATTTCTCAGGATTTTCGAGGCAAGTTTTACAAGCAATAAATGAAATGGTTTTAGAATATCTCTCGCTTAATTTTTTTCAGAATTCTCCCCTAGCGAATGTCCTGCACGCTTATGGCAAATGTTGAAGATGTCAGTTTTAGTAGTCATTTTCAATAGCCTAACACCCTCAAGAAATGCTAAGTTTAGTATCAGGAAGGCGCATAGAAGTGGGGGAAAACAAACTGGAACAAGTAGAGAATTTTTTTGACTAGGCTAGTATGTTAGAAGTAAATGGAAATAGTAGCAAAGTTATAGGGAGGAGAATGGTGGTACGAAAGAAAGTCTATGATCGCACAAGGGAGCTAATGACTGGAACATATGGTAAAAGAGTATAATGAAAGGCGTTTGAGTTAGAGCGTTGTGTAGGGCAGACACGAACACTCATAGAAAGGAGGACGAGAGTAGACTGCAGAATTTCAAGATATGAGTGTGAAGGAGGATGTAGAAGATGCGGTGGACAGAATGGAGGGCAAACGAGAAAGACGTAGGCATGGTGGGTTATGGATGGGAACAGGAGAATGCAGAGTGTGTGGGTGGAAGAGGTAATAAGGGGCCGATGGGTTATTGAAGGTCGTGATAGAGAGGAGGAAGTTTGGCAAGCGGAAAAGGGGAAGAAAGAGAATATGTTTTACGGACTGGATGGAGAAGGGTAGTTTGTACGTTGACTTGAAGATGGAAACACTAGAGGTGGGCCTGGAGTAGCAAGTTTAGAATGACTGGAGGATTTTTCCTGGCTTTCGATAAAAACCTTAAAGCGGGAGAATGTTCTAATGATAGGTCAAAACTATTCAACAAGAAATTCATCCCACGAACGTGCTAACTTAACTCGCCGCAACGCATGGAAAAGCTTCCGACATTTTTCTTTATGCTTTTACTCCATTTCCAATATATCGACCAGTGTCCGTTATTTTTACTTTTTACTACTTTTACTTACGCATTTTTACTTGCCCACATAGCTCCAAGAGACTCTTGACAGTCAGCGCAGGTGTCGCGGCGCGAGGTGGACCGGAAAATTGAAGCACGATATCAAAATATGTAAATAATATGGAGAATGGCATAATGTTGAGCCCTGCTCATAACAAATTTACTTTTCATTACGCGACTCAACACGGCGCAACGCCGGAAATAAACCCTTGAGAACAGCACATACGAGTTCATAACGACTTAAAGCGGCGTTACTCGAGTTGGCGTAGCCTATAGTTGAGCTCAGCCTTCTCATTATTCTAGCCAATAGCGTGGTCTGCTTCGTAGTCGATAGCCGGGAAGCAATCGATTGCTACACTCAATACGTCCGCAAGCAGCCTAATGGAAAACGCGTTTTTGCTGTGAAGTTGCCTGTGAGCACTTCAAAGCGGAAATTTACACGAAGAAGTTGATTTAGGTAGTGAACAAATAACCCTTACATACCCAGAAAACCTCCCGTTTTTAGTTTTATATTACTCAAAGTACGATTTATATCAGATTTTGCTTCTCAACTGAGGTGTTTCGATAGAGCTAACGACAACTCTCGATACTCACATTACCGATAGGTCTCATTGATCGATTTTGAGACCGAATTTGGCAGTGATGCACTGTGACTGGTCAGAAATTTCACTCCCTGGCTTGCTTTTGTAGCGAGAATAAACCGAGCTATGCCAAGTTAAGTTGTAAATGAGCCTTGATTCTGTTTCATAGACGGACAGGAGTATACATATGTACCAATCACGCCGTTCCCTTCCGGGGTAGGTAGAGTCACTACGCTTCACTCGTAAGTACATATTTGTACACATAACTCTGCTTCAATATTTTCCTCCAATCTGACCTATCCTTGCAAACCTTTTCCTTCGTTTACCCCCATAAACGTCTTCATAGACTGCTTCATTGAGGGCGAATGGTGAACTAATTGAACAAGTGGATGATTTTGTGTACTTAGGTAAGATATTTGCGAAAAATGGACGGATAGATGAGGAGATAAAGAGACGTGCAAATGCTGGAAGGAAAGTGGTAAGTAGCATGTGGAGCATATCAAGGAATGAGTGCCTGTCTAAGGGAGCGAAAATCGCCGTGTACAAAAGTATACTTCGCCCCACTTTGTTGTATGGTAGTGAAACATGGTATGTCAGGATAGACATATGAGTAGACTAAACGCCGTGGGTATGAGTTATTTGATGAGTGTTTGCGGCAAAAATAGGATGGATAGGGTCAGGAATGAGTGGGTAATAAATGAATGTGGGTTAGATGCTCCAGTAATGGACATATATGAAAGGAGTGTGCTTCCTTGGTTTGGCCATGTTGAGAGAATGGATGAGATTGAATAACGAAACAGATATATAAGAGTGAAATGGAGAGTGGGAGGATGAAGTAGGCCGAGAAAGTAGTGGTTGAATATGATTGAGTAAATTCTTAGGAGGAGAAATATTAGGAGTCTTTAAAAACAGGAGGTCAGGAGTATTACTTGCGTTTTAAGCCATTCTCAGTATTTATGCTATAAATCTAATGGATGCGGTTTTTTCTAATTAAGTTTGAAATCAACCACTTTCTTGCTGCAATTTTTGGAGTGGACAGCCTTATTACGCCTGTAATACCAAAGTTTTGGGATATGTATTCGTAGTTGGGTTTTTCTGGTACGCAGGATCGTAGAAAAAGCTTGGATTAACTTTCTGGGCTGGAATCGACTTATTGGCAGGTACCTATGCGAATGCCAATCCCCACTTCCTTCGCCACTCTTTTAAACGATATCCCTCGGCGCAAAAAAGCTTTCCCCGCTAAACCCTTAAAAAAAATCCATCTCGGGCTGCTCGCTCTCCATTACCGAACCACTTCCACGAGCGCGCCACCAGGGGGATTCGTAAGGGGTGGGGGAGGGGGAGGGGAATGGAAGGCACCATTCTCTTCCCCACCCCCCGTCCTCCCACCCTCCTCCCACATCTCCCGATTCCCCATTGGCCACTCGATCCCCCGCGAAGATCCCCAAAACAACAGAAACTCCACTTTCTCCCGCTCGCGATTCGAGGCACCAATCCCCCAGAAGTGCTCCCTTCTCACCTTTTCACAGCCGAGAGAGAGAGAGAGAGAGAAAAAAAATAAGAAGAGGCTCCTCCCGAAATATTCCTTCTCCTCGGGAGAAATTTTTCGGGCGCTTTTCCCTTCATTTTCCCGCACGCGATCTTCTTTTTGCAGTCTCGATGCATGTCACTTATCCTGCTCGTCTCTCGAGCTTTTCCACCGCCCTCATCTCCATGTACCATCCAATCTGTTTCTTTCGAATCACTCGAGGGCCTTGAAAGCCGCCCACGCACAGAATGCGAGAACACTGCTCTAGCATATATTCTGTGGTTTCAGGCTTGATGGAATGGATTCGGAACATAACTAAGTATGAAAAAATAGTCAACTTCCACTGTGATAAAATTCATTCCGACCGGTTTCGCTGTTTACAGCATTTTCAGGTAAGAAATATCAAGTGTGCATAAGTTTATATAGGCAATGCCACAATATTTGTAATTCCAGCGCGGCAAGTGTTGCATTGCATCCCTGAAAATTACTGTCAGTAGTACCACCCCCTCCTTCCCGCCACCCGCCTGCCTATATAAACTTATGCACGCTTGATATTTCTTCCCTGAAGATGCTGTAAAAAGGGCTGAAACCGGTTGGAATAAATTATATCACAGTGGAAGTTATCTATTTTATCATACTTAGTTGCTGCTCTAGCAGCTGAAGTCCGCTTAAAGGTAATTCAAACCCGAAGCTAAGCATACCTAGATATGTAACAAGAAGGTAGATAGTACAAAGTTGGCACAGATGATCTCTCCATGAATTGCGGGACTTCACCTTGTGTTGTCTGGATACGACGGTTCCACCGGTATTCCATTTGGCGCCTTCAAGTCGAAAGAACAGGGTTTAGTTTTTGGCCACATATACACAGTAAGCTAGACGACAAACTAGGAAACAACATTTGAATACATTCGTGTTCAGCGTGGAGCTCTATGGATTGGAACAATGGATATTTGGAACAGCAGACTGGAAATGATTAGAAGCTTTCAAAACATGGTGCTGGGGGAGGATGCTGAAGATGATATCGACAAAAAATATAAAAAAATGATGAAGTTTAGAGAAGAGGAGAGGACCATATGAAACACCATAGAGAAAAGAGGAACCAGATGGATTGGACACGCTCAGAGGGACAATGGGTTTATGAAGAACGTAATTGTAGAGGAAACAGGGAAAAGTCCCCAGAGGAAGACCCAGGAACAAGTTTATGGACCAAATAAAGAGAAAAGTATTCAGTAAGTTTTGCATTATGCCGTTCCGATTACAGTCTGACTCGATGTTATGTCAATGCTTACGAGGGCCATCGGAAAAATTTTGTCGAATTAATGCCAATAAAATGGAATATGTACGATATTCCTGCGTTGTTCAATAATTTAAACATATTTATCCTATCGTTAAGTAATCGCCATTTAAATTTTTTTGATGAGGGTTAAAAACGAGCTTAGAAATTAGTGCCAGAGTAAATAATGCAATTTAAGTGGTCACGCATTACTGGTTCGGTATAGCGTCGACACGATTTACGTCGCTTTTCTTCAGCACGCATCTCCGTCGTAATTCGAGGACTTACTGTAGAGGGTGTTCCGCTTATGCAGTGCCTTATTACTTGTCCTTTCTCTCAGAACTATCATCCAAGCATTTTGGAAGGATAACCGTCTTGAAAATTTCTAGTATTATAAAAATTTGAATTGAGAAATTAACAACTAAACGAGAGATACATTTCTAAAATTCCCGCTTCCACATTGTAAATTTCGTGCAATAGAACCTGTTCGAGACGTCAGAACATTAGATTTAATACCTTTACAAGATAGTAGAATTTAAAGTAGCCTCTAAGTTGCTGACCACATGCCAGATAGAATATATGTGCAATGCGCCATGGATTTTATAATGCCAAAAGGTAATGTTATGCCTGCTCAATACGTTTCTTTTCCGCTACCCAAACGTTAAGACATGCACGTGATTTGTGTGAACAGAGGAAGTAATTTTATCATCTTTTTGCGTCAGTTTTCATGCACGCACCTCGTTGAAATGTATGTCAGTATTTTTCTGAACATTTACAACACGCATTTATGAAGGTGAACTAAACTGTGTATGGAAAATATTTGAAAACCACACAACTACCACAACACTCCCTACCACCTGAATTAAAAAGCAAAACACCGTCCAACGGAAATAGAAATCCAAACGAATAAGACCTACACCAGATTTAAATTTGCAAAGGGAGTAATTTTCTCGTCCCATTGCATCAATGTTCATGCACTCATCTCGTAGAAATGTTTGTCAGTCCTTTTCTGAACGTTTGCAACACCCATTTATGAAGGTGAAAGAAATACTATCCATGGAAAATATATGAAAACCACACGACTAAGTACCTCAGCACTCCTTACCGACTGCATTGAAAGGGAAACAACATCCAACGGAAACAGAAATCCAAGCGAATGAGACGTACACCAGATTTAAATTTGCAAAGGGAGTGATTTTACCGTCCTATGCGTCAATTTTCATGGCCTCACCTCGTTGAAATGTTTGTCAGTCCTTTTATGAACGTTTACAACACCTATTTATGAAGGTGAACGAAATACTACCCATGGACAATATTTGAAAACCACACGACTACCACAGCACTCCTTACCGACTGCATTGAAATCGAAACAACGTCCAACGGAAACAGAAATCCAAACGAATAAGACGAACACCCGATTTATAAGAGCAAAGGAAGTAATTGTATCGTCCTTTTGTGTCAATTTTCATTCACACGCCTCGTTGAAAGTTTTTCCATTCCTATTCTAAATAATAATAATAATAATAATATTATAATAATTTACTTCCTTTTCAGGAATTGCAGAGTGGTAGTACCATAGATAGCCCCTAAGGAATAACCTGTGTTGGGGCTACTGACAAATAAATAAACCATGCAAAAAACGATAGTAAAAAACAAAATGGTTTACAATTTTCGATAAAACGTTTACAATACAGTTTACATGTTTACAACCACCATTTATGATGGTGGACGAAATATCATGTATGCAAAATATTTGCGAACCGCACAACTCCCACAAAAAGCGACTGAATCGAAAGCAAAACACCGTCCAACGGTAAGGGAAATCCAAACGAATAAGACCCACACCAGATTTATAAGAGTAAAGGGAGTAATTTCATCGTCCTATTGCGTCAATTTTTATTCACGCACCTCGTTGAAAGATTTTCCATTCCTATTCTAAATATTTACAATCACCATTTATGATGGTGGACGAAATATCATGTATGGAAAATATTCGCGAATTGCACAACTCCCACAATGCTCTTCACCGACTGGATTGAGAGCAAAATACCGTCCCACCTGATGTTTCGCCCGCACCCTCGAGGATTCCTAAGGCCGCGCGTTGCTCGCCGCCGCGATGCCAGCGCCAGGGGAGATCTCCCGCTGTCCGTGACAGGAGATGGGTGCCCGCACATCTCTTCCTACCGCACACCCACACCCTCGACGCCGAGACGCCCAAATCCATTCCTGCCCTCTCCCTCAGCAGCTTTTGACGGACGTCCAACCCGCGGATTCAGAGGATCAAAGTCTTTCTTTATCACTCACTCCGCGAATAACCAACTCCCCAGTCCCTTTCACCTACGCCTCCCCCCTCTTTCCCCGCCAGAGACTTGTTTCTGACACATTAGCTGACGAGAGAGCGTGGGATCACGCTGCTGCAGTCGGGGGTGGCAGCTCAGATTCGGACGAAGGAATTTGATGTCTCCTCCAGGGCAGGAGCGAAATAGGAAACGGTGATTTATCAGAAGGTTGAGCGAGGATGCTAAAAGCCTTTTTTCCCTTCCGGCGAACAAACTCATATTGCTTACTCTCCGTCCAGGATTAGATAGATACAATGCAAGCGTTGTTTGCGCCGAAAACGAAATATATTCGGCGAAGGAATGAAGTCACGATCATATTTAGCAATCTGGCGAGTCAATGATCCAAAGTAAACGCATAAAAAAACTATTGAGCATAAATTTCCGTTACAATGAACGAAGTGCTAATAAACGAACATATAGTGTCGCACAACTTTTTCAGTGATTAAGTTGGGAGCCCCTAGACACTCGGAGGCTACTTGCTAGGCTTAGTTTGCTTGATAAATTCATAACTGGTGCGTTTCAGAGCGACATAGAGAATATTATCATGACTCCTCTTACATCTCTAGGTCTGACAGATGCGATAAAATAAGAGAGATACTCCGTCGAACAGATAGGTACAAAAATTCGTTCTTTCCGCGATCAATAAGTGACCACAATAAAAACTGAGCTCCACTAAATACACTCCTATAATACATGTCACCATTTCATCTACAAAAAACGTACACCTTAAACGGCTGGTGACCTAACACCCCCTGCCACACGCCCAAGCGGCGGCTCGTGGGGTCTTATTTAGATGTAGATGTAGAATTGTAGTGCGTTCCAACCTGATGGATTTACATTGCCATATTACACACATGACTGTTTTGAATTACAGTTTTCACGCTAAGTAATTAGCCTCAAGTTGCTGTGTTCTGCATATGCACGTCGAAGTACATTAGACTTGAATTTCCATCCACAAAGTAATTGCTATCTGAACACGTAGGCGTCAAGTAGAGGATAAATACCAATTAGCAACAGCAAAAAGTGCCAAATAGTGGATAAATAAAGATATAATATATTTCCAAACAATGGCAAGTTTTCAAAGTGAAGAGAAATTTAACATAAATATTCAATTTCTACTCTTTTTTGGTATTTATTTTAAGTGTAGCAGCAGAAGTTGGCTATCATTGCAAAAATATTCAGACTCCTCACGCTAAACAACCTCCCTTCACCGTTTCGCAAGATTGCGAATGTGAATCAGCAGCCCACGTCCCAAAGTCTTTCGCTTTGCAGATTCTGGAACCCTAACGAGAAAGCGTCAAACTTAAAAAAATGTGCCCTAAGGACAGAGACAACGAGAAATCTGATTAATCGCTAGCACCGTTGAAATATTCCGAGTTGGCAAGCTCGTGGATGGACAGAGACGAAGGCAGGGGGGGAGGGTGGGCGGAATTAGGGACGGTAGAATCGAGGAGCGTGACGCGAAGTGAACGAACGCCTCGGGATTCCATAAATTTCACCGAATAAAGTATAATAAATCAGGAGCATTCTTTTCCAAAAAATACGAATGAACTCAACGCCACAGCAAACGTCAGATTCACTCGCAAAATACCGTCACGCCCCGTCGATTCCAACAAGAAGTTCCATCAAAGGGAGCCAAGCGAACTGTCATGCAAGGGAAAAGTTTAAAAGAGAGCGTAAATATCGATTATGCACTCTCATTCTCATCCAAAAGCATGGCTCCCACTGATGCCCACACAAAAGTCCCTAGATGGGCCCATGAGATCGATATTGGCGTCATTTTCTTCAGCAAAATTTAAGTTGGGAACGCAGACAAATTCCTCCGACTCCTTTCTGTTTCATGCAAAATTGTTCAAAGTCTAGGTTCACATTTTCTCACCATAAAAAAGTGTTCATATTTTACTTTTAGCCCCATAATCGATAAATGAATCTTTTTGACTGACACGATTGAAGTTTGATGGGTTCTTAAATTACTGCCATCCTCACAACATGAATAACTATGTAAGAAACAGAACAGGCAAATTATCAGTCAAACAATTTTACTTTCTGACCTAGATCTCGCCCTTTCTTTGGTATACAAATACCTACTTACTCAAGTCCTTACGCAGGGTCGTAATGAAAAAGAGTCAATTGCGTTCAGCTTACGAAGTTATAGTAGAGTTCAACAAGGTCATTCAATATCGATTGTATTCTACCTACGATAAAAGTTCACTAGGAATAATGCAGAAACCCGTTCACTTTAAGTCTCAAAGCCCACACAACGGGTCTGCACTCGATCAATCCAAGTTCGACCGAGTGATCGACTCGGCCGTGGACTGCATTTGAAGGGCGCTCGCGAGTCAGCGGAAGGCGCGGGAAGCAACGAAAAACTCCGATAATCACGTCTACCCAATATTTCGAGCGAGCAATGGAAAGGAAATTCATCCCAGGACGGATTTTCCTCAACAACAACATGAGCCGCACTTAGACGAATTCTCAATTGCAGGATTTATTTCAATTTCCCTTTTCATGATTGCCATTCCTTATTCAACATAGGAGAATTGAATAAAAAGATATTCCCAACAGAATTTCATGACCCTTTTACGAAGAAAAATGCTTAACTTTTATTCTCAGATCTAGAGTTTCCCAGCAGATGGATCATGCCATAGAACGACACAAAAAATTTGCTTGTCTCCATCCCTATAATTATATCCTTAAGTCTGTCGTACACTTTGAACTATAGTTCACTTCACTTCAATAATACTCTGTAAGGGCCTTCAAGCCTGTAATCGTCTCTTTGATATCAATTTAGCAATTACCTACTAAATATTGTCAGGTGGAGACACTACAGAAATATGACCTGCGCTATAGGTATGCTAGCGAGGGGTAGAAGAGAGACAGAATAAATGGTTTTAGTCTCATTTTCCATTTATTTTGTAAGACCAAAATTCCAAAATTATCCTGAGAAACTTACGCAAAAATAAAAAAAAATCCATAAACCAAAAATGGATTTTTTTTCGTGCGTGGCGTGAGATATGATGGGAAATAATTTCCCTACAGAATTTTAATGCCCTCTTAATAAAAAAAAATCTCAATTTTTCTCGCAGCGTCAGCATTATCCTTTATTCCTTTGTTAGTGGATGATGCATGTCATATAGGCGATATATCTATATTTTTTGTCTCAAAGCCCATCAATATATTATTGAAACCGATTAAATGTTCATCACTAGAGTTACTAGCAGGGAGTACGATCGAGACAGACTATATAGGTTTTTTAAAAATGTCCTTTCCCTTATATTTTCCCAGACAGAAATACCCAGACCATTCGCCAAAACTCGCGTAGTAAAAAGAAAAATCGTGCACCACAGATGGAGTTTTATTTCGCGAGTGGCGTGAGAGTGAACGAGGGAATTTTCATTTCTTTTTCCGTGAAACCCAGACCTAGGCTAACACAAGGGACTTGAATGAAAAAGGGAATCCCAACAGAATTTCATTGGCCTCTTACCAAAAAATCATATATTTACTGTATTCTCAGCATTGGCCATCATTAGCGGGTAGTTAATGTAATCTAGACAATAAATACATTGTTTGTCTTCATGGCATCATTATCATCATCATCATCATCATGGCATTTATTACAATTATTAAACACACAGGGCTAGAGCCCGCTAGCGTCGGCCACTAGTGAGAAGGACTAACAACTTTTTTCAACTCGTTTGTCTTAAATTTTGCAAAACAAAAAAAACCCAGATTACTCGCCGAAACTTGCGTAAGAACGCGAAAAACCATTAACCACAGATGGAGTTTTTTTTTCGCGTGTGGCATAAGAGTGAACGAGAATGAGTGAGTGAGTCGGAGAGCGCGACATTGATTCGCCCGTGGCGGAGGCAACGCCAGACGACGACGGGGGACGTCGTTTTTTGAAAAGGAGCGAGGGAAAAAACATAATGACGACGAAGGGAATGGAATGGAGAGAGAGAGAGGAAGGGAGAGGTAGGGAGAGGATGAATGGAGGGATGGAGGGATGGAGGGAGAGAGGATGATGGTAGGCGTTAAAGAGGTAGAGAGAGGCAGAGTGTGGGAGAGGTCGAGAGGTGGGCAGAATGAGGGAAAGGTTTGCAGATAAGGTGAGGGAGAGGTAGACAGGGCGAGAGAGTAGAGGGAGAAAGACAGTGTAAGGGAAATGTAGAGAGGTAGATAAGGGGAGAGGGAGGTAGACAAGGTAATGAGAAGGTAGAGGGATCGACAGGTCGAGGGAGAGGTAGATAGGATGAGGGAGAGATAGAAGGGTAGACAGGGTGAAGGAGAGATAGCATAGGGGAGGGTTAGACAGGGTGAGGGAGAGGTAGAATGGGTGAGGTAGACAGGGTGGGGGAGAGGTAGAATGGGTGAGGGAGAGGTAGACAGGGTGGGGGAGGCGTAGACAGGGTGAGGGAGGAGTAGGGAGAGAGAGAGACACTGTGAGGGAAAGGATGAGAGCTAGATAGTGTGAGAGAGAGATAGGTACACTGAGTGATGAAAAGGTAGAGAGGCAGACAGGGTGCGGGAGAGATAGATAGGTAGATAGGGTGCGGGAAAGGTAGAGAGGTGGGCAGGGTGAGGGAGAGGTAGAGAGGTAGACAGGGTGAGGGAGAGATAGAAGGGTAGACAGTGAGGGAGAGGTAGAGAGAGACAGGGTGAGGAAGAGGTAGATAGGGTGAGAGAAAGGTAGAGAGGTAGACAGGGTGAGGGAGAGATCTACATCTACATCTACGTAATACCCTGCGAGCCACCACGAGGGTGTGTGGCAGGGGGTGAAGATCGCCAAACATGCACTATTGCCATGCAAGTAGGATATTTAAGGGAGGCATGCTAGAGAACAGGGTCACATGCAGCTAGATGGTTAGTATCTACATAATAAGAAAGGGATTATTGGTTGTTATTACATGTATCATGCACTACAGACTACTCCAACTATGGAGGTATGGATACAGATAGAGAGGTAGAGAGGGTGAGGGAAAGGTAGAGAGGCAGACAGGGTGAGGGAGAGGCAAAGAGGTAGACAGGGTGAGGGAAAGGTAGAGGAGTAGACAGGGTGAGGGAGATGTAGAGAGGTAGACAGAGTGAGGGAAAGGTAGAAGGGTAGACAAGGTGAGGGAGAGGAAGAGAGAGACAGGGTGAGGAAGAGGTAGAGAGGTACATAGGGTGAGAGAAAGGTAGAGAGGTAGACAGGGTGAGGGAAAGATAGAGACGTGGACAGGTGAGGGAGAGGTTGAGAGGTAGACAGGGCGAAGGAGATGGTAGACAAGTGAACAGGGTGATGGAAAGTTAGAGAGATAGCGTAAGGGAGAGGTAGAGAGGAATACAGGATGAGGAAGAGGTAGAGGACTAGATTGTGTTACGGAAAGATATAGAGGTGAGGTGAAGGAGAGGTAGATAGATAATTTGAGGGAGATATGGAAGGAGAGAGAGACAGTGCGATAGAGAGATAGAGAGAGAGACAGGGCGAGGGAGAGGTGGGGAGAGCGATAGGGTGAGGGAGGAGTAGATAGCGAGACAGGATGAGATAGAGAGAAAGAGGGTGGCATGGGGTGAATTCAAAGAAGGGGAAGGGAGAGAGCGGAGAGAGAGGTGCGTGGATCGGTTGTGTTTTCCACATGGGGGGGTGAGGGCGGGGAAACATACGCACGCACACCTTGGCGACAGTTTTAATTACTTCGTCTGGAGAGTGACGTCGTCGAGAACGAGGAGTCGATATGGAAAAGAGGAAAGAGGGGGATGGGGGAGGGGGAGGACGACAGGGGGGCCAACCGTTTCGTTTATATATTTTTTTATTTGACTCGTCTGACGCTCAGCTCGCGAGTCTCATGCCCACACATACACACGCAGACGGTTGGAGGGGCGAAAAAAGAAAGGAGCCTGTTTCACTCTCACCCCATCTCTCACTTACTCTTCGCCCTCGTTTTTTTTCTACCCCCCCCCACCCTACTCCCCTGGAGCAGCAACGGTAGACTCCGCGGCGATGGAGGGTGCACGAGGGAGAAAAAATAAAAAATTTCACCCCCTATTCTCCCCTCTGCACACACACTACACGCAACGCCCCACTTCCTACCCTCCCTTAACACCCTCCCTCTTGAGCAAAACACACCTTCATCCCAACCCACCCAGCACTCACCTCCCTCCATTCCGCTTTTGCCTTCACCCGTCTGAAGAGGGTTGTTGGGAAACGGAGGGCGGAGGAGGTGGAGAAAAATTGCAAAAATGTTAAAAATGTGTACACGCATTTCGTGTCGATGAGAGGGAGAAAGAGTTGAGACGACGGAAGGTGTATAAGGCGGGTAGGGGGGGGAACGGGGGGGAGAAGGAATGTCTCCCACCAATACCACTGCCAACTAACTCTATGGATTTAAAGGGGTGCGTACCCGGGAGGGTGGAGAGGGACCGAGAGAGTGAAAGGGTGATATCGCACCCTTACATTTCTTCCATCCCTGTTAATGGCCGCGGGCAGGGTTCCCGCAGACGGGCGGGAGAAGGGAGAGCGTGAGGTAAGATACAAGAGACTTGTCTGCGGTTCATCACCATCGGAGTTTTATACCCACCGACTTGAAGGTTTTTGCGCGATTTCTACCCAATTTCGTCGCTTTCAAGGTTATTATTTAGCATACCTTCGAATCACCTCAATCTTCAGCCACAAAATCTCTTAATCTGAAAATTTTCACAAACTCAGCCCGTTCACGCGTCTGAGGTTCATCAAGTTTGGATTTTCTAACAGCTGATTCGTGTATTTACGCACGTTTTTACATTATTTCCCCGTTTTAGAATCATTATTTTGCATACTTTTAAACTATCCCGCTCATAAAAAGCCTGTAAGCTTTTATTCCTATTCCATTCGCATGGAAAAGGGTGATAAACTGTGGTGCTGTGCGCGGCTAGTAATTACCAATCACTATTCTTGGAATTACCAAGAATAATTTGTTATTAGTTCTTTAAATTAAGGCATCCATTACGGTCCAACAAAGTGAACAGAAGAGTTAGCAAAAGCTTATGCTAAATAAAAATATAATCTGTTTGACCAAAGGCAAGAATTTTAATAATGCAACACACTAAAAAGATAAATTCAAAAGTCATCTGAGTATTTCCGTATCTGTTGTCTAATGATGATGATATATTTAAAAGTAGTATTTATGTTCACGATCCTGAAAATATAACTATTGACCTTCAAAAATGAACAACATCAACGGATAAACCCAAAAACTCAAGTCCTGAGAGATGTCCAGTCGCTATTCTCAGATTAATAGGCTAAGATTTTACGGTGTTGCTACCGGGAACGATATATTTCATAGTCTACCAATCGAACATCTCCAGAGCGTATCAAATCACGTCAACCGACATAATCCATTTCAAAATATGTTTTCTTTTTCATCCGCCATGCTTACCAAATATCCCCATTAACCTCTTCAAAATGGTATAAACTTATAAGTGTCCTTCTCTCCCATGAGCAACCTTCTTCCAGCATCCTTGAAAAATTTCCTACCCTCACCACAAGAATTTCGCTTTTCATATCAGTAAATTCAGAGTCAAATGGGATGACTGACAAGACCTCGCTCTTCCATCACCTGATGACTATATTTACTCGGCTGACTCAAATTAATTAGCCGCAAAACCCCAGAATATTAGCCTTAATCTTCGCGAACAGCTTGATCAAACCTCGAATCCGTTTTAGGCGGATAATTGCCTGACGATTTGGATTCCATGCGGGATTGGAAAATGGTCGATTGCCTACGACAGATACGTCAAAGAGTGCATTGTCGAATGTTTCTATACGAGGGCGAAAACACAGCGGACAATTGCAAGACAGAAACATAAGCGTGAAATGAGTTTACATGAGAGATGAGAATGGGAGAAATAACTGGATGAAATCTAATATTATTTGTACTAGAACTGTCTGGTATCCATATCTCATGGACCGTGTAATTCATTTTGAGAATTCCACAATATTTTTCTTTGCTTGCATGTAGACCGCATATTTTAGAGCTTTTATTGGTTTTGTAAGGATGATGCATTCATTTTTCGTTATTTAAAGAGTATCATCATATACAAACTCCCCCCTTGCTTGCAAACTGCAAGCACCCATTTCCTCGTTGTCATTAATATAACGGCGAACTTGAATTTCCAGTCACTGCATATATAAAGGTTATGGTACGATGTCACTCGCAAGGCATTCGCACCAAGTGACTGCGAGTGACTTCGCATCATATCATTTGTATACGTAATAAATGGAAAGTATCCTCTACTTCCGAAACATCAATATTCTCAATTACCACTCAAGAAATATGAACCAGACTAGTACATCAAATCTTTATTCTACATCGAAATTGATGCCTTTAATGCTGGAGAAAAGCATTTACATGTCAATACATTGAAAACTACGGGTACAGAATTTTGGTAAAATATAACTAATATTTTAAACTCTTTCAAATCAAGGAAGGAAGATCAAGTAGCCGTTCCACTAATGACGAGAAATAATATTCCAAAACATTACTTAACGAGGAATAATGTTTCAGAGCGACACAGAGAGTATATTCATGACAAAATGATAAAATCTTTAGATGCGGTAAAATATCTTGGAATTGCCTTAACTCCTGATGTATCATCGGGAACACACATACAAAACATATGTGGCACAGCATTAGAGAAACTAGGTTTTACCTGCTTGTACCTGATGACTCTGTGAGCCGAAACGCGTTGTACGCATTAAAACAATTTAGTAGAAAAGTGCAATTGTTTCTCTTACATTATGAAGAACTTCCACGATATATCGCCTGAATCTGTTGAATTTAAACTAGGTTTTGTTAAGCGTATAATAGGAAGGTACTCGATTGAAAAAGTAAAAGAGAGATGCTACTTCGCCACGGTTAGGCTACACCTCGAGTACGGTGCGAGCATTAGGGACCCTGGTCATAAAGATTTAACCAAATCAATTAATAAAATACAAAGAAAAGCTGCACGCTTCGTTAAAAACTGCTACGGGCGAACATATAGTGTCTCATGACATTCAGAGGGATTATGTTGGGAGCCCCGAAAGACTCGGAGGTTGCATTCAATGTTTAATTTACTTTAGAAATGCTGAACAGGTGATTTTCACAGCGGCACAGAGAATATTTTCATGACGCCTCACTACATCTCTTGGTCTTACAGATGCGATAAAATTAGGGAGATCAATTTCCGGACAGATATGTACAAGAACTCGTTCTTTCCACGCACAATAAGCGACCACAACAAAAACTGAGATATGCTAAATGCACTCTTATGATAATACACGTCACCATATCACCTCCAAAAACCTTACATCTTAAAGCGGCTGGTGACCTAATACCCCCTAACACACGCCAATATGGCGGATCGCAGTGTAGTATGTAGGTGTAGAAAACCTCATAATGTGGATTAATGATTCAGTGGATTTTACTGCGCAGGTTAAATATTTCACCTTAATTCAAAAAACAATAATAAAATAATCTAGGAAATAAGGCGAGGTATTAGAGAGGAGCATTGAATGCCCCGAGACAGGGGATTAAATAGATGCATTACATGCGAGACGCCTTCAAACAGCGGGACAGACGGCTTCATCGCACAATCAGCGATGATAGCTCATTGTCTGCTATACGGCCGGAATAGGACTGCATAGGCACCCCCCTACACGCAATCGTTAAAAATGCGCCAAATTATTATCTTTTTTAAATTCGCAATGAGAAACCTCCCGCCACCCACTCTTCCATTTGGATTAGAGAAGAAAGACGTAAATACGAGGAGACAATGGGAGCGATTTGCGTGCGTCGGGACCGTGAAAAAACAAAAGAGACCCGGGAAGCGTAACGAATCCTTTCGTAAATTCACCCGCGGTTGAGCTGCCTCTTTCCATCTCCCCCTCCAACTCTGGTCTCCCTCCCCTCTTCCCCCTTCCGTCCACCCCCTCTCTCAGCAAACTCACATTTTCCCATCCCCCCCACCCTTCCCCTCTCATGTGTCGTGCACGAGCCACCTCCCCTCCCGCCCTTACAAAGGGATTCTGAAAATTGAATACCCAAACGATCTGCTTCCCGTCCACTAAAAAGGCAAATAATAATGCGATCTGTCTAGACAGCTTTTGGTCCAATTCGTTTTTGATTCTGGTATCTGGACTAATACGGACACCGAAGTGGCAATATTATGCCGAAGGTCATGAAGCTGATCTCGCTTGGAGTACGCCGCTAGTATATGGGACCCTTAAGAAGTAGGACTAGTTTTAGATATAGATCGGAGGGCAGCTATATTTGTAAAATTTGTTATGATAAATATAGTGGTGTTACTAACTTATTGAGGGACTTAGGGTGGGAACCTCTATCCGATCGAAGGAGAAATATAGGTTAAATATTTTACGAAAGTTTGATGCAGACTATTTTTTGCCAGACGTTCAAAATGTTTTGCTAGAGCCAAACTATTATGTTAGAAATTATCACAGGAATAATATTAAGAAAATAGACTGCAGAACCGGTAGATTTAAAATGTCATTTTTTCCACGCACAATAAGGAACTAAAATAGTTACAATAGATCAATTCTAGATTACTGACCATGCTAAATAGTTTTTTTCAGTCGTGCTAAATATCTTAACAAGATTATTACATACTGACCTCGCATACAATCTCCGATTCAACATACTCTTGCATGTTTTAGTACCTTGTAGTGCTATTTATTTGTTGCAATAATAATACAAAACAGCAGTTGTACCCTGAGTAGTGTACTGCATGGTAACATGTTTTTCTACGTATCACTCTCCTGGTTTCTGGTCTGGTTGCGTACCGTGGTCCTGACTGCTTTTGGCCTGCGCCTGGCATCCGGGAACAGTTCTGCGCAGTTCTGTTTTGAACTGGGATGAGTTCTGCATGCCTGGTGTAGAATCACCCCGTGCCACACACCCTAGTGGAAGCTAGCACGGTATTTCGTAGATGTAGATGTAGATGAAGCCGGCCATATTTGATCCAACGCAAACAACCAATTACATCACAAACTTTCCCCCTCTTATTCATTTTTCCGGCCACGGACGAGCAAACACCCTTAGTCAGCAGGGGGAAACCTTTCCTCGGGTCCGGAAGGAACGCCGCCGTTAGAAATTGCGTATTTCCCCAATTTAAGGCTCCTTTTTTGTTTCCGAATGCATCGAGGCTCTCCGTTGAACGGCTGCCACTTTCTTCCGCATCAAGAGATAAGAAAGACATCTGGAAAGGGTGCCTCATACGCATAATGGCCTTTAGGCTAAGTTTTGTTTCTTTTGGCTCACGTTGAAGCATTCGTTATGGCTTCATGGGCAAAACAAAGGAAGGATAAACAGCGAGAAAAGGCAGTGCTCTACGTGCCTAGTGTTGTGGGCTGACGGTCATACTGTATTTTTCTCCAGTTTTATTTTTAATTTCAGCTCATAAAATTATAATAACAGCATGAATTCCAAGGCAGTAATCTTTCCCATAACATTTAAATCACCTAGAATAATGATACTAAATCGGGTTTCATTTTCGGCCAAGTAATAACTTTCAATAATCATTGTCTCTTAAATGACTTGTGCTGGGAAGCCTCTCAGATATTTTTTGGATAATTAACTCTGTGCTCCTGAAAATATGCTTGTGATGTAAATTGATATGATTAATTCACATGTGCGATTCGAGGCTAAAGGGAATTAGCAGCTAATAGGATCTGAATATCTTGTAATAACTGCATTTCTACAAGAAACCACGAGGAAATATTGAAAGAAGTGCCTCAGTGAGTAAATAAACCTACAAATATCTGAAGATATACAATAATGGTGTTTCTTTTGTGCGACAAATAATTATGCTGAAGATGCAAAGCGAAAGAAGATATAGAATCGATTTTGGTTATTGGATTTGGTTGAAATTCTTACGTATATCATACGTACAATATCTGCGGACGTTTAGAATAACTAAATTTCAAATAGGAAGCTTTTACATGATGCATCAGGTGTAGTCTTAATTGAAACCGGTATGACAATCTCTAACAGCCATTCCCTCCTTCCACATCATTATTAATCGGATTGGATTGGATATTTGGGGAGGCGACCGACTGTTAAGGTCATTTGCGCCATAGGAGATAGGTAAGGGAGGAAGGGTAGATAAAAACCCGGCGTCGGCATTAGCCTGCTCTTGACGAAAGGCGCCAAGGGGACTACGGTTTAACGTCTCATCCGACAGACGGAGTACTGTACTTGAAGTGCCCTCCACAAGACACTCAAGTAGAGATCGGGTTTCGTCTAAAAAAACATTACTAATCGGTTGCTTGGAAACAATATGTAAATATCTTTCTTTACTTTCCACAAATCATACGAGACAAAAGAAGTTACGTACCAATTTCCAAGAATGGCATACCGATGCATAAATTTCTATTTTTTTCTCTATGCTAAATATGCTAAGCCATACCAAATCAGTTTCTATCGTCTGTTGTCGTTTTTAAAGATACCATAGACTCATTAACGACATTCATTTACATTAAGATTTTAAGATTGCTTAGTATACGATGAATTTTTCGCCCAATTTCAATTATGGTCGAAGAAGATTGCAATCGCTATCATAATTTCTGGACACTACAGTTTACTTATTGGCATTAATAATGTGCTCAAAATTGTACGCATACTTTATTGAAATTACTTGTTTTCCATGTGTCATAATTTGGTAAAAATACGATGCATTCCCAAACTTTCACAAAAAAATATAATTTGTAATGTCATTCTTCAAATTTGACTTCTGCAGTTGATTTAAAAAATTGTCTTTCATCATGGCAATGGAAGGATAAAGAAAAAATTACGTACATAAATGACATTTACTCACGGCTAAGAAATCGACTAAAATACTACCAGCCTTGTTGTTTCACTTCTCCAGAAATATAAACTATGACATAAAGATAGGTTCACCTTTCCCACCAACGAACCTCTATTAGCATAACGAGTTTGGCAGGGCATAATCTGCTATATTTTACCAACACATCGGACATGCATCAGGTGTAAGCCTAGAATACTTCTTTTCAATTTTTAGATTAAATTAAAACTTGATCAATGACTACAGCAGCGCGTATCGAAGCATATAATACCAACAATCGAATTCTGAATCTTCAACTTACTGGCATATCGTCATTGCTGTAAAACGAACATAATTACCTCCTCAGCGTAATGTGATCACAGGCAGTTCGTTTTCAAATCATGAATATATTCTTTGCCTTATCTGACTCACCATAATAGTGCCAGATTTAGAATTCAAACAACAAACTTTTTTCGCAGTATTGGAAGCATCGTGGATACAAAAACAGAGTAATTGAAATAATGCATTATGAAAATGGTGTTCATGAAAACCTCGGGATATCGTCGCTGCAAAGGCTAAAGAATCGTTGAAAGACATTATCGTCTAACTGCTAAAATTCCTTACCATTTTAGCATCAAGATATTACTTTCATTTCATTTGAGCTCTCAGTTTAAGATTTAAATTATCGGGCGATCGAGTTCGTTAACCGAGGCCTTGGTTCTCTGAAACTTTCTTCCGACATCAACGCGAGAAAAAGCTACTCTCCTCTGATTGGCCCGTGAAGCTGATGGCGACGTAGTCTTGCGCCGCCTGCAAAAATAATCCAAGTCCCAAGTTGCCCCCTCACACCGCAGGCGTCCGCCAACTTTTTCCTGAAATCCTCTCCTGGCCTCAGTTCTCCCAGAAAAGATCCTCCTGCCCCCCCCCCCCCCAGCCACCCCTGGGGGGGGGGCGGTGGGGCGAAGCGTTTGCCTCGACACCTGGCGATCGAAGCCGGCAACTTCCGAATTGCCTCCAGGGTTAATCAGGAGATGCGTGCCGGGAGAGGATCGCACGCTTTCGCATAAGGAGTTCGGGAGACAAAGGAGACTGCCTAGCCTCGCAGTGAGGAGGCGGGAGGATTTCCAAAGAACTACGGCCCCCAAAGTCTGCCTCCTTTAATTAGGAGATTAGCCTCCCCCACCCCCATCCACCTTTTGCCTCAGCCGACAAACAGAGGGCGATACACGGGGCCTTGCGCTGTGCCCCCAAGGAATAAGAGCTCAAGCAAGCATATGCACCCCTGGGAAACAACAATTAAAATTTCGGTCCGCAACGATTGTAAGCACATATTTTAAGTTAAAAAACGAACTTTCAATTAGTAGTTTTACAAGCATCTATCAAAGAAACTTAACATCTACATCAACATCTAAGAAATACCCTACCAGTCACCTCATGAGCGTGTGGCAAAGAGTGAGTTTTCACCAAGATGCAACACACGGTATTCCACTTTAATTAACTACAACTACTGACATATTTGCAAAAACTTACTAAAATATACAAATAGTAAGATTATAACAACGCAAGCAAACAGAGATGTTAAGGTTTTACCGCAAGCATTCACGGCTTACTGTTAGTACTAGGTCGCAGATGATGATATAGGCATTAGGGAGTAAGGCAACCAAATAGCTACACTATCTATTGAGAAACCTAGTTTAAAGTCTCATTGGCAGCTGTCATGGTCCTTTATAGTTCGCGGAAAAAATGGACCTACGAAATCTGTTTGTTATGGTTTCTTTTTCCCTAATTTTGTTCTCATGACCTGATCTGCCGTAGTAGATCGGATTTTGTAAGATTTTATCATCGTTAGCAAAGGAATTGACTTGAAACTCATTCTCAACTCAACTATAGACTGCCCTGAACTGATCTCTAGCATCAGTTTTTGAATCCCATCTAGACCCACCCGCACGCACTCTCTACTCCACCTGCCCATTCCCAGGTTATCCTTGACCAAACGCTCCCACCACTTCCGCCTCTCCTCCCTGATAAATTCTCTTCCTACCAACATTGATCCGTTTTTGCTTTCATCCAACACTTTTACACAACGCGCTCTTTCTCATTTTGCTGGAAATACTTAATCGCTTCCCTCCACTGGGCCTTTAAAAAAAATGTTAATAAATTGTTATTGATCTTAGTTTTGTTTGAATTGTATGTGTCTATCTTCTGTGTTTGTTATATTGGGCCACTGTAAATTGGCAAGTATGCTGTATGTGGACAAATTAAGTAAATAAATAAATAAACAAATAACTGATCAAGTGTAAGTTTTAATTGAAATCGTGAAAGCCATTTCCCCTCCCAGTTGTTGAAATAGGAAAATAGCACTACTGAGACTATCATGACGGCCATTTACATTTCTTGCCGATCTTTGCTAGACGCCTACAAATTCGATTAATATCAACAGCAAATTGGTTCATATTTGGTCATCTCTTTCTCATCTTTCAGATTTGAAATACAGTAAAATCCAATCACTCATTTTACTACCGATTGCTCTATTCCATCCAATAATTTTTGCTAAAGCTCATTCCTCGTTATTGTAAGTCGGATTGACGTGGTAATGAAACGTACTGTGCGAATTGAGTGATCCAAAATTGAGTCGAGCAGCGATCTTTATATTTTATACCTGTGCAAAATTCGATATTAAAAATGTGTACGTTCTTAAGCACAGCCTATTTCTTCCACATTTCAAACTTCAGCATGAGAGTTCGAAACACTTCCACTTTCACAAATGAAAAAACGACTTCGTTTTCTTCCACTGATTTATTTTTTTGGTACAACATGTTTCGACACATAGAGGTCATTTTGAAGTACTTGAAAATGACCTCTATGTGTCGAAACATGTTGTACCAAAAAAATAAATCAGTGGAAGAAAACGAAGTCGTTTTTTCATTTGTGAATATCAACTACCACATAGTTGAGCCTGATACCATTGAACACTTCTACTTTGTAATCAGTCCACTTCCGGATTACGATTATCGACCGAAAAACACTAAGAAAAACATCTAGAAGGGAAAGAAACATTATCATACTTCTCCAATGCCAATATAATTACTAAATTTATTAGCATTTTGTATTTCCACTCTGACTTTCAAATTTAACTGTAAATGGCACGTTGACCTACAAAATTAAATGGGCATGAGTTTTTCCAGGAATCTGGTAATTAAGACGACGGAGCAAGTTGAGAGCGTTTCTCGGAATCAAGAAATGTATGGATGGCTGATGCGATAACTTAATCATTCCCATTCTCTGATTCCTGGAACTGTTTGGACGACATAAAACACCGGAGAAGAGCCGCGTTGTTTGAGTTGAACCTTGACGATTTTGGCACCAACAAATTAATCAAATTAAAGCTGGAGGGCAGTAAGTTCACAGGGAACAATGTCAGATACATTCGACTTTTTGTAATATAAGTTTGACTTTTTTATAAATAAGATCCATGGCAAACAATAATCACATAATTCCGAGTCAACTGCATGGAGCACATAATACCACTAAAGCTCACATTGATCTTTTTATATTTCACTGTACCAATCCTTTTCGGCATATTCGTTCAAGCACCTAATATGGAGAATTAAATCGACGAGTAGTGAGTGAATTCTCGCTTATCTTTTCCTTCTGAGCAAAATCAGCATATTTACACTGAGTTATTTATATGGATGGACTCTGACTTATTCTAAGCCAAAAGGGGTAATTTTCTCGGACGCCATGGCCTGCTCATACGCATTTCCCAAGGAGGTTGGAGCGCTAATCATGAGTAATTTAGTGCCATCTTAAAAATTTATCAAGTGAGCCGAAAAAAGTTCTCGAACCACACATCACTTAAGCACAACTCTTTTTACGTTGGAAGTAACTGTACCAGTTGTCATATAAATGCTGAAAGATTTTAAAATTTTAGTCACAATAAACACAGAGAAATGAAGTCTACGGGTACGGGAAATGAGTCTACGGCGCAGAATTCTAAATTAAAGCAAAAACCGTGAATAAATAAGATTTTTATTTGTTTGTTATTTATTTATTATGATGTCTTGAGATAAATTAGGAACCATTGTAGTGATATAAAAGGTATTTTTTCACACTAAGGAGAAAATTTATCGTGCCAAAGCGAGTAAAATGGGATTCTTTATATCACTTTTCGATTTATTTTTCTGCATTCAGTATCTAATTCAATAGCTCATTTCAATTCAATTCGTACACATCAACTTTCTTACAAGATATCATCTCTGCTAAAAATGCCTCATATTTTTTGTTCATATCACTATGACAATCAATCCAAAATGATTAGATCATGTTAAGAGGACGCATCATACCCTGCGGTAAGGAATAGTTCTGTCGAAAATCCACCAGATGGCGTCACTCGCACCCGACCGAGGCGTTTTGGCGTCAGGAGTCTCCTACTCCAGGATAACTCTCGCACAAGGCAACAGTTATCGGTAAGTTGTAGCAAAGTCTCCGGCGCGTAAGTATAGGCAGCGCTGACATAATATCTTTGAGAGAAGACTGAACTACTTGCGTCACCGTCCGAACACATCATGGCCGAAAACCATTCAGGTAGCTCGTCGAAAGATATTAATTACAGATTACATCTTACAACCGTGATGACTGTTACTTGGAATTCTGACAGAAGACGGATTGATACATCTCCATTAGTTTAAGATATGTCAATGATAATAGTAGTTTTTGTAAAAATATACCCCACATCTTGCCGTTTTCTCGATGGTTTAATTATGCTTTGGGAATAATTTTTCATATTTCAGATACGAGTGTCCCTTGGAAAAGGTCTATTCTTTATACTGTAAAAATTTCAAGTTGATGACGTAAGACTTTAACAAAAAATCTGGGGTTGGAAATCATCACAAATTCGGCCAGTCGAGCGGGTCTGATGCGTCGCCTTAACAAACAAACAAGAACAAAATTGAATTCATAATTAGACACATGAAAATAATAAATAAATACATGAAAGTGATTTTTGGTTATCCCTGAATTATCCAGCCATCCAATGACAGGCGTCAATTTGTTCATATGCCCTCCAATTATTTCGAAATATTATTCAAGTTGGACTAGATTGGATATTTGGGGAGGCGACCGACAGCTAACGTCATTTGCTCCATAGAAGATAGGTGAGGGAGGAAGGGTGGATAGAAACCTGGCGTCGGCCTTAGCCTGCTCTGAACTATAGGCGCCAAGGGGACCACGGTTTAACGTCTCATCCGACAGACGGAGTACTATATTTGAAGTTCCCTCCGCAAGACACTCAAGTGAGGATCGGGTTTCCTCTGAAAGACACCTTCCTCTGCAGGGATTCGAACCCTGGCCGTCCGTATGGTTAGCCAATACTCTAGCCACCACACCAACCCGATCTCCCTATTATTTAAGAGTCAATGACTGCGAGTTAAAATAGAATTAAATAGCTAAAAAGACAAATCGGCGACACTCAGTTTTTTTCCCTGTTAACTATGCATAAAAATACACGCATACAATTCTTCACACAACTGAAAATCGCTCCAACCACCGAAAGAAAAGTCCGAAAGGACTCACAAAATAAGAATGGATTGTGATCGGCGGTGGGTGGGAAGGACGCCTTACTTCCCTCCCCCACCGGCGGTGCCGCCAGTTAACGCGATCCCCGCCCCAACCATGACATCGACCTAGCCCCGAGCAAACGAGGCGGGAGGTCGCGTCTCCCAAATGCCTCGCACCGATTCAAATTCCTCGACAAAACAGATGCTCGGCTCTCGCAAAACTTTCACCGCGGGCGATAAAACAAGACGGATGAGTCGCCTTTTTTTGTCTCCGAGGCAAAAAAGAAAACTAAAAATTTGGCGAAGGAGGAATTTCATCTCTTTAATGGATGCGAGTGCGGAGGGTGGATTTGCGGAGTGGGAGACAAAAAAAAACTCTCTCGGTCCATTTGTCGGGAGGAGCCACGCTTTCTTCATCCGTGTCACAAGAGGAGATGGGTTGTGGGGAGGGGGCAGGGGGGGGCGAGGCTTGCTTCCTTCTCACCATATCCAAGGCGAGGAAGTTCAGAATGTTTCCGGAACGTTCCGCAGGCAATGCCGTTTAAAAAAAATTATAAGTCAAGTTTCAGTTTGGAATGAATTCACCATTCCGAAATTTTATCCCCTATAGAGCGATCCAATAATAGAGTTCATATGTACCTTGCAACGAAAAAGTTCCCTCAGGAGTCTGAGCGGACGAATCGTTC
Source organism: Ceriagrion tenellum (assembly GCA_963169105.1). Taxonomy (NCBI): domain Eukaryota; kingdom Metazoa; phylum Arthropoda; class Insecta; order Odonata; family Coenagrionidae; genus Ceriagrion; species Ceriagrion tenellum. The sequence continues at coordinate 106,456,465 of OY720643.1, forward strand.
TGACGTGTTACTTTCATTTGGAAATATGTGCGGGACACCTCAACTTGTATTCAAACTTGGAAGAGACCTCTTTAAAATTATCATCAGATGAATGTGAAACAATCACCCATATTTACTCACTTTATTTAAAGTTTAATTTTAAAGTTTGTTTAGAAGATTTTTCTTTTGAATGTTATTTTTGCCATACCGTCTTTTCTTTTTTATGTATAGGCCATATAATACAGTAATTTTCAATGATATGTCTCTGCAAGGAACCATGAAGAACAATGTATAGATTACTTGATAACAACATTATATTCTGAGGACAAGCATATTTCTCTTACAAAGACTACAGAATTATAGTAGCATTGAAATACCACATAATTATGTCGTAAAGGCAGAAATGAAGCCAAAACTGCAATTATTAAGACCACGTGCGGCAGACAATGATATCAATAGAATCAAATAGTTTACCACGTTAGACAATACGCATTGCTACCCAGACTAAATCTTAATTAATTAAGTGCTTTGACAGCCTTAAAATAAAATTGGATTGGAATTAGAAATGCTGTCTGGTGTGTTGGCCTATCTTTTTAGAGCACTGCAGTTTTTTTTAAACTACGAATGCTTTCTAAGTTTTGGCTATTTTATCGCTTAATATTCGTTTTCTTCTTGGGTCACACGTGATGGAAGTTTCGAGATAGGTGACGTAATGAACATGCTCTTATTTCTCTCACTTCAGTGTGATTTCTGCATTCAGTTCTCTCTTCCGCAAACTAGGATCGTAGTCTACACCTTATTTGCTTAAGTAATTTTAGTACTCGATAAAATGTCTTTTTCAAAGAACCACGGAACTAGCCGCGCAGTTACTTCAGCGAAGACACCCGCTAGTGATCACACAATTGTGCGAAATTCACTGCGGAAAAATCATTCGCCTGGACTGGGAATCAAAAAAGGCGAAAGCGAGGGATCTGGGTTCGATTCCCAATCCAGACGAATGATTTTTCCACTGTGAAATTCACACAATTGCTCGATAAAATGAATTTTCATTCTCCTATCAAAACCTTTGTTCGAATATCGACAATAAGAGCAAGGACCCTTTCTTTCAAAGTGAACCACGAGTCCACGGGTCGCCGTCAAAATCCGTTGACGTCGCGACGCGTACAAAACCATAGGTATTATAATGAGATTACCCTGAAGATTTGAGACCTCCCTAAATGACTGTAAATAGAAAACTCTTGTTCAAGTATTATAATGAAATTATCCTTAAGATTTCAGCCACCCCTCAATGACTGAAAATGGGAGACTGTGGTTCAAGCCTGCCCACGATAGGCTTCAATGTTTTCACAGCTCTTACGGGCCTCCAGATTATACCGTAGCACCCGAGCATCCGAAAAAAATGAACGAATAGCTGCGCTTGTGTGTTTGTATGTGTGCGTGGTGGTGGAAAGATGACTCTTTTCCGCTCCCCTTCGGTGGATCCAATCCAAAATTGAGGGAAAGTGATGCGCCGACCTTGGCCCGGAGTCGAGTTTGGAGGGCGAGGAGGATGAGGAGCGAATGAGGATTTTTCCGGTGGCCCGCCGTCCCATCTGCCTGCCGTGAAAAATTTTCCGGACGGAGAGAAGTTGAAAGATGAGACGAAGGTTTAGAATGGCGGTAGCTGCTGCTTCTTCACCCCGGGACTCAAATTTTTTTCCTGCTCCCTTCGCTCGAAGAAAGAGGCGATGGAAAAAAGGTGTGGGAGCCGACAACAATTTCCCCTGGCAGAGAGCTGATTTGTTATCCGATACTTTCCACGCGCATGAACAACATCTACGGACGAAACAAGGGACTTGGGCACATACAAGGCCCCTCAGTCCAATGAGTACATTCCTTAAGCACGCAGGGGGACGGCTGTTATAGCATGGACAATGCAGGGTCACGCTTTTAAATTACGCTGAACAAGAGACGCTATTGGCGCGGGAAAAGGAAGGAATTTTAATAATAAGCCCTTAATAGTGGAGTTTCACGATGACTTGCGTGATTCACCAGAATAACATTAGGGTGTTATGAGCTAGACGTCGAATTCCGTCGAAAATCCTATATTCTTTCTTATCGCACTCCGCTGCCAACTCCCCACCGCCAAGGATCCGAGCGCCGTACAATCTAATTCATGATCGCGCCAATGTAAATATATCAGATTAGCTACTGTTATTCTCCACGTTATGAATTTTACTGTAAAATTTCACTGCATTGAAACCGGCCACAGCAGCCACCTCCCTTGAGCTGTTGCTTCTGTAAGCGGCCAATGTTTCAGGAAAGAATTTCCCTCCATCCAGTGGCCATTATTTTAAGAATCCGCTTAATTCAGCTTTTACAGTACATCATTGAACAACTGGTAGAAGTCACTGGAAGTGAGCCTCCGAACAGACTATGGTTAAAAGTTTAATTTATGATAAGAGATACTAAATGTGATTATACACTGCGTTTACACCGTTCCAAATTTTCGTCACAATCAAAGCATTCGAAAATTCGAAATTCGAAAGCAAGCAAAATATTCGAAATTTAAACGAAAACCGTATAGAAATACGTATTTTTTCATTTACCATTATACCTTGATATCAATTAGAAATCATTATAACTATGTGAAATATTTACTTTTGCGTTTAGGAGAAAATCTATGCATACATTATAGAATTATTTCGAATTGCTTATATTCCAAGTGCCACAAGTCTATGTGTTTAAGTGGCATTAGTATATTAGGGAAATCAAATCGGCAAAATGTAATTTATTCATTATTTTTCAATACATATTACTTATAAGAAGGCGTGTAAAAAATTTTACGCAAATCTGTGCAAAAATGAAAATATCTCCAAACACCTTATCCTCGGTAATCAAGAAAACCGTAGTTCCCACCGCAGTTAGCTGTCCTACGGATAGAATTTTTGCAACGGAGCAAATATTTTGGATGGCAGACGGTGGGGATGACATATTTTCCACCTCGTGCGTTCACGTGAGAAAAATTAAGACTGACTAAAAGGATTCTGACACTGAAGAGTGCAAGACGAAACGAGATGGATGACATTTTTTTTTCTTTCTGGCCAGAGGGTGGATGTCTCCCCCGTCGAAGATGACGAGGGGGCAACGGGAAGATTTTGGGGGGGGAGGGGCGGGGAGAGAAGGGGAGGACGGAGGGAGGATGTTGAATTTCCCGACGACACCTGGCTGTTCGAGAGGGGGCGTGGGGAATCGGCGGCGTCTACGTGTCCCTCCTCCTCTCTCCCCCCGCACCGATGAGATTAAATCCCTTCTCGGCAAATGCGACGATTCACAAATAACCCGACGTACTCAACAGACAAATAACCACAGATTTATATCAGTTCAGCATAAACACCTATACGTAGCAACTATGAATTTCTCCCTAAAGGTAGTGCAAGCGAGATAGTTCGAAAATCATAATAGAGACCATATTCGAATTATACGTTTAAAATTCACCAGCTGTAAGACAGACGAATTAAATAGTACATTATTAATGGTGGATAATATAGTTTTACATGACAGAAATAGTACGCAATGAAATGAAAATATCTAAATAAGTCTTTAACTTGACACATTTTTTTCACGCGGTACGTTTGAAAATCCATCAAAACGGAAGGTTCATTGCGATCCCGAAGAATTTACTGCGGTGACAATATGATAAATTTTCAAAAATAGTTGAGAAAACACACAAACTACACACTGTTGTGTTTTTGACGAGATCTAAGGGTAGGAAATATCTCATTTTTAACGGAGTGCATACACGTACCATTTCCCATATAAAAGGGCTGGTATTTTCTGGCAAATGTCTCGGAAAGTAATGCGGTAAGGGGCTAAATTTTTGGTGTCAACGGAAGGGTAATATATATTCTTCTTTCAAATGAGACCAAATTCATAGATTTCTACGCAAAATGATATTTCGCTAAAACTACCTTAAGGGGACTGTATGCATCGGCGTTTAGTGATAAAAGGAAGCTGATGACGGGGACATTGAATCTACGTACCGAAATACCTACACACAGAAATACCTATACAGAAATACCTACGAAATCGAGGACATCTAGAGGACGAATTGAGAACAGCTACTGCAGGGCAGGCTGTAATGCCATTGAAACCATGAATCACGTCCTGCAAAACTGCCATCAAACCCACGGCCTAAGGATAAAACGTCATGACGCTGTAACGAAATATTTAAAGAGGGGTCCGGAAAATAAGGGATTCATCACGGAAATGGAAAAGGCGTATATGACACCTACAGGACGATTTGTCCCAGATCTAATAGCTCACAAAGAGAATGTAGGATACATAATTGATGCGCAGGTAATGGGCGAACAAGTAGAACCGGACCAGGCCAACTACGCGAAGAAAAAGAAGTATGACAGCAATGTAGAACTCAAGAGGAAGATCAAAGAAGAAAATCATCTGGAAGAACTTCACACGCTAGCAGCAACCATTACCAATCGAGGAATATGGAGTTACCAGTCATCGAGGGAGCTCATCGATAAGAAGATCGTAAACAAAAGCGATTTGAAGGTGATTTCTAGCCGTGTTATCATCGGGGGAGTAGCAGAATGGAGATTCTTCAATCGATCAACCAGCGGATGGAGATGGCGCAAAAAGACCGGCGTCGGATGAAGAGCTGAGAAGAGAGGATGTCCAAAGGGAGGAAGGTAGCCGCCGTCGCACGGCGCAATAAGGAAGGGGGGTTTTAGTGGGTATTTCCTTACGAGGACGAGTCCCACAGTACCTGGCCAATCCACCTAAGCCAGGTCTGCGTAAACGCATTTCCCTCACCCTTAAAAAAAAAAGGATGTGAGGAAGACACTGGTGAAGAACTTGATATCGAGCGTAGCGTTGTATGGGGCAGAAATGTGGACCCTCAGAAAAGAGGACGAGAATAGGCTGCAAGCATTTGAGTTGTGAGCGTGGAGAAGGATAAAAATGGTGAGATGGATGGAGAAAAATACTAACTAGGAAGTGCTTGAGTTGGTCGGCGAAGAAAGAAAACTTATGAATGAAATTCAAGATCGGCAGAGTAGGTGGCTGGAGGATGTAATGAGGGGCGATGGATTGCTCTAGAACGTGATGGAGGGATATATAGTAGGCAGGCGGGGAAGAGGAAAAAGGAGATAGATTTCATGGACAGGATGAAGAAGGGCAGATCATATGCTTAGGTGAAAAAGGATATACTAGAGCAAGATAGGCCCCTAAAAGTGTAGAAAACCGGGAGGAGATCCTCTGAAATTCAACAAAAACTACCTTAACCGGTAGAATGATTAAAAAAAATACACTCCTCTTTCGGAAACGCCCTTTTAGTTGTGGCATCAGCTGCATCCTAGGATAAATCTTCGTCTTTCCCTCCATTCCCAACAAGAACAGCATTTCAGAACAACAGCACCACTAATGGCAGGATGGAAAATTCGTTAAAAGGGTTCGGAAGAATTCTCACATTAACATTATTGTACACAATGTCCAACATTTTGATAATCCAACATGGAGATGAGAGATTTTCTTTAAAATATGGGAAAAAATTGAGAAACTGAATTAGAATAACTAGCCCCTCTAATTAACTGAGTTAACCCATCTATATAACAATAAACAAACTTAGCGAACGTCTCTGTACCCTTCCGTCACGATAGGTAACGTTGATCGCCATCCCACCTTTGGAAATGACGCGGAGAGTTAAGTTTGTAGAAAATGCTTTCACCTTCAAAACATAAGTGAACATGGATTCGAAGTTGGCTAAATTACCTATTATTCTCCCGATGAGTCTGGTGTAATGTCGTTAAAAACATGGATTGAGGGAAGGACCGTGGATAATAGACTGAAAACTTGAACAATTGCATAGGAGAAAGATGCAGGAAACAAAATAAACATAAGGATGGACAATAACATGCAGTCTGGGTAATATGATTGAAAAAGGAGCTGCTGAATGAAATATTGTGTGAAATAACATCTGTGTACGTATTTTAATATGGCTGAAAACTAGAATACTGAGAACATTTAAAATGTGCTTCACAACCTCTTCAATACATTGAATTACACTATTAATCTTAACATTCGTAAGTGTAAAAAAAACAGCTGTGGAGCGTGGAAGTTTAGACCTTGTTCAATACATAAACGGAAATTGTTCCGCGATGAAAAAGCGGAGAGAATACTGTCTTCATTATACTGCACAAGTATTGAGTCAATGTACTTCAAAACGTTTTTATTTCCCATGTCCTTGCAGTAATCAAACGCTCTGTGTCTTATATTAATCAAGGATTTTTATCTTTTTCAGTTAATAAAAGCTAGAAAATTACTACTAATTCGGAGAGCTTGTTCAAAAACAATCTATTTCTTCAATCAAGATACGACTGAATTACAAACATTTAAAGCGAAACTAACATAGCAAGATTAATTCATATCCATATTCATTCGGTGAATCCCTTTTATTTCCCTCTTAATTGACGGCGATCTCAACATCATTTTTCTTGTTGTTGCGACGGCTATTGAGATAATCTGAGGACGCACGTTAATTTGTATAGTAGATATAGAAAGAGAAAACGTACAACATTTTATATAATTCAACTTATATGACGTTCCCACTGCTATTTGTCATTCTATTTGTTCACCATGTTTGTGCCATCATATCAAGCATAACGCCACTCGTGCGCTTTAATCAAATATTCACTTGTTGTCCACGTCATGCGCAGTCCGAAGGGTTGACTCTTAATAAACTCAAAAAGCCATTACTCACACGGGGTTGGATTTACTTCTTAGGTTATCCAGTTAATTAATTTCCCAGGGTGACAGCATGCGTGCCTTACCTAAAAAGAAAAAAAAACAAATACTTTAATCAAAAAAGACAACAAACAGGATTTAAAAAAAAACAAACTCGGCGCGTATGGCGAGTGACGTTTGTGGAAAGAAGAAATCTCAAATTTAATTAAAGTTAAAACAATGGCGTGCCAATATCATTTTACAGGGACGTGCCAAAAATAACATGCTGTTTGAGTCTCTCAGGTCAAGTTAAACTAATGAAAGTTGAACCGTTCACCCCAAGGGAGAATTCATGCATAAATTGTGCCCTCTATTCATTCTCCTCTGTCTCCCCCACAGTTTAGTTTCATATGGAATGTCCTTGACTGCAACATAATTTGGTTTAGAGTGCAATACATTGCCACTTTATGTGATTTTCCCCGAATGTTTTAGAAACAGAGAATCCGTGAAATCTTCATGTGAAATTTATGAGAGCACGTTCATCTAAGCAAGTATTGGGAATATCGAATTCCAGTAATATTAGGATAAATACAAAAACGAAAGATGAGGAGGTAGAGCATTAAGGTCTCTAATGTTAAAAACCAAAGATAAAAAGCTTCAATGGCCATAAATCGTGCTTTGATTGCTTGCATGTTTTGTCACCGACGATGAATTTATCCTCTAGTAAACATCACAGCTAGCCTACTTTGGTATATTTTTATTTTCTGGCATGAAATTATTCTAAAGTGGTATGGTAAAACTTCCTCGGCCATTAGTGGTAGTTATCTTTGCTTTGCTTTACAAAAAGTAATCGAATATGACACATTAAAGAGTAAATTCACACAAAGCTTTCACGCTACCATTCCCATTCTCATAAAACCTTGACGAGGGGGAAGGAATTTTGCATTTCTGCGATCTCCGGTGCCAATTTGGAAGCAACAATGATAAACACCACAAGTTAAGAGTCCCCCAAAACAGAGTCGGTCGAATGGCAGGAGGCAGATGAAACTTGACCCGCGTAACGCCTGACCAAGGGAGACTTTTATACTGATGGGATGACGGTAAAACAATATTAAAGATCACAACGGGGAACCAATTCAATTATCATGGTGATGATTTATGATGAACGATTGGATAATGTGAAGAGTCCGGTTAACTGAAATAACCAACGGAACCCAGGGTGGGAAACAAGTTAAGTCCGGTAGTAGAGGCGCCAGAGGGCACAGACGTACAGAAATTGTCACTGTGTGAACGAATATAAGAAAGTGAAAAGGGCATAAGATAAAAACTATAGCCTCCGTAAAAAAGCTCGGAGATAATTATTATTCGAAAATAAGCGGCTTAAATTTCTGGATTAAATTTTAGAGAAATTTATATAATTTCGGGAAAATACTGAGAAAAAGGGAATAAAATAATAATGACAAAAGATTTATTAAGTTTCCCGGGAAATATCGTGAGATTCAACGGAAATTTTAGTGTGAATAACAGAGGAACTGTTTTGCTAGTGAAAGAGCGTTTGCAGGATGAGGAAAAAAGGGTAGAATGATGTATTGGTGAAGTTCCTAAAAAAGATGGGATGCGTAAACGAACGAGACGAAACCCTTTAGCCAATGGAAATTTTCAACGCATACATTGCCGTTCGTCGCGGTAGTTGAGAAATTATTACGCTGGTTGCATTGTCACGCATAACAACTTGTTTATAGTATCCGTTCGTGCGGTCAGTGGCTTCATTGTAGCAAGACGCTGCTAGTTTGAATGGACCGTTTTAATGAAAGAAACCTACTTTCTGTATATTCTCCAAATGTGATATCGAAAGCATGAAGGACGGAGGGGAAGAAAAACGATAAAGTGCCATAACAGCAAAAGAGGAACGACATCTACTGGTGGATAGTTGGAGGAAGAAGTGATTGTAGTTGGGACAAACGATCGGGTAAGATGGGAAGCTGACGACCGATATTGAAGGTGATTCGTTGTCTCGGGCGTGACTTCGTGTTATCGTGAAATGCTTAGCATTATAAATGATAAGTAACTTAATTTTTCCTCATAAATGTATTAAAAAAGACGACCTAGGTTTCGACGAAGCGTCGTCGTCTCTTTATAATAAATCTATGTGGAAAAACTGAGCTATATTATCATTTAAAATGCTTGAAAGTAATTAGTAGCAAAGCGAAATATTGGGACGTAAACTTACGCATATTTAACTCTCTGATTAGAGAAAGACTAGTTTCTGGGGAAGATGTTATGAGAAATGAAATATTTAAGGAGAGACTGTCATTCAAAATTTTCCGAAATTGGTAGAATAGCACTGATAGGTATTTGAATATGTGACTCCTTGAATTTAATTTTAAGTAATTCGACATACTAACAGCGTTAGATCTGATCTGATGATGATATAATAGGGATATAGATTGCAGAACGGACTGATTTAAAATGTCATTTATTCTGCGATCCATAAGAGACCGTACAGCGGCCAATGGGAATTTTAACTAGGTTATAGTCCATAGAGAGCAGCGCGGCTAATTGGCTGATTTGTTCCAAAGTGCTCCTTTTCTAATCTGCTACTAAATACTAAGAGCTATCATTACGTATAGAATGCTATATTCATGAATCTTGCATCACTGTGCGTTTATGTAGTTGTAAAATAGATTAATGAAAATTCTTTCCATGCCATTGGTAGTATAACAATAGCGTTGTGCATGTTTGTGAAAATTTTTCCTTTTTAGATAAATTTGCAGGTGTTTGTCGTCGCATTATTGGTGGTGGTTATCCATGGTTTGAGGCTCCACTACATGGAAGTTGATTTTCACAATTGAAACTATAACTTGGTTTTCTTCCACTGTAGCATGTTCTTGGTACAATATGTTTCAACAGGGTTTGGAAGGTACCTAATGATGACACTGCTGTGTTGAAACATGCTGTGCCAAGAAAAGAAATCAGTGGAAGAAAACCAATTTTTTCGGTGGTAGTTTTGTTAGCAATTTAAGGGTACATTCCGATATTTGTTGGCGAAAGATTCCCTCTCTGCCAAACACCCTTGAGGTGTCATTCAAGGCATTATGCAAATGTAGATTTGATATTCAAGGTCATTTTTATGGCACCTGTAGACGCAACTAGGCCATGTACTGTTTGAAAGGCATAAATACTAAAGTAGCCTAATAAAATAAACACCAAGTATGCTTAGCACTAAGAAGTTAACGCGGTAAATGCCGTCAAAATGTCCCTGCATCCGATGGGAGGCTCGCAGGGAATTTATCTCCTTGAGCGGACGGATAGCGGGAGTGAAGAGTGAGTTTCCCAATGAGGCCGAGCACGCTCATGCCCAAGGCATTGGCTTTAAGAGTGCATGACACCAGGGGATCCGAGTTGCAGCACGCCATAGTGACGTTTGCACCGAGGGATAAGTGAAGTCGTCACAAGCAGTTAGAACGGAGTAAGACGGGCCTCGAGAGAGGGCGACGCACGAGGAAGGAATATTCTATGGCGCGCGCATGCGTATCCTCTCCACAGACAGCGATGACCTCGATAGCAGTATTAGATCGCGTTTGGCAGAGGTCAAGGATCTTGAAGACGCAGGAAAAGTACGTTTCCTGGAGAATTTCCGTACTTTTCGGTTTTGGTGAAATGTAAAGAAATGATGAAGTGCACAGAAGAGTAGAAGAGGAAAGGACCAGATGGAGAATCATACAGGAAAGAAGAACAAAATAGATTGGACACACCCTGAGACACAATGGATTTACGAAGAACAGAATACAAGGCAAAATAGAGGGAAGTTACCCTAGATAAATACCCAGGAATAAGTTCATGGACCAAATGAAAAGAAAAGTACACAGGAAGAGATACCAGAAGCTAAAGGAACTAGTATTGGATAGGGAAGGGTGGAGGGCTGCAGTCAACCAATCCTAGGATAGAACGGCCAATTAAATGAATGAATGAATGGAGATAAAGTTTTTTGTGGGAATTTCCATATCTACATCTATCCCTGTGTCCTCTATCCCTGTGTCTACGAAACTACGACTTCTTCTTACGATCGTGTACGACCTAAAGAGGGATTCAATTGTTGTGTCACATCTTAATCATAATTAACTGGTTATTGACTAGAAAATCATATAATGCCAATGCATCTTCCAAAAGATCAAATTTATATTCAACCTATCTATATAGAACATAAATGGGGCATCGGGTTGGTGTGGTGGTTAGAGTACTCGCCTAGCACACGGGCGGCCAGGGTTCAAATCCCTGCAGTGGATGTTTTTCAGAGGAACCCGATCCCTACTTGAGTGTCTTGTGGAGGGCACTTCAAGTTGAGTACTCCGTCTGTCGAATGAGACGTTAAACCGTGGTCCCCTTGGCGCCTTTCGTTAAGAGCAGGCAAATGCCAACGCTGGGTTTCTATCCACCCTGCCTCCCTTACCTATCCCCTATTGCGCAAATGTCCTTAGCCGTCGGTCGCCTCCCAAAATATCCTAGAACATATATTAAGGAAAAGAAAGAACAACCTCCATGTATAAATATCACCCACAACTCCAATAATAACACGGAGCATGACAGAATAACATGGCTTAGTATTTTCGTTAATTTCTATCCATTAACGCCCCCCATAAATATTTGCCATTTTGCATAAATAACATACGTATTAGAAGAACAAGATGTATTGGGCATAACCTGAGACATAATGGGTTTTTGAAGAACATAACTGAAGGCAAAGCAGATGGAAAAGTTCTCAGGGTAAGATCCAGGAATGAGTTCATCGATCAAATAAAGAGGAAAGTACAAAGAGAAAGATACTGGAGGAACTAGCATTAGATAGGAAAGGGTAGGAGGCTGCCGTTAACCAATCTTAGCATTGAGCAACCAATCAATGAGTGAAACAACGTTTTACATCCTATGGAGTGGCTCAATCAAAATCCTATACACACATAGAAAAAGGGCGGCATATAAGTGAGAATGAAATCTATTAATATCCGTGTTCAGGCAGATACAATCGTGAATTGGCCTCAAATCCTTTTTGAGTCTACGACACGGAAAAAACCGTCTAACCTGTGGTAAAATATGTTTCCTATCAACAGCAATGGAAAAAATAAATACATTAATACAGATAGCTGGCGTTTTATTAACCTCAGGGGGGCGGTCGGAGTACAGTGGAAGGAGGGCTATTCATTTCAATTGGAACGCAGCCTGCTGAGAATTGCAAAAAAAATTGAGACGTCAGAGCAAATAAGACGATGGTGGAGGATGAAAACGAATGTGACTTCGGTACACACAACTGGAGTCCCGTGGAAGGGTAGAATATGGCGAGGTCCTGGAGTGACTAGGAAGCCATAAATAAGTGGAGAGGGACGGGTGTGCGACAAAAAATGGCCATTTCCAAAAACAAAACACGGACGTTGACCTTATCCCAAGTTTTTCGGTTGCTTGATGGATTGCATTGCGATATTCGTGCGCCAAAGTCCCGAATTTCAATTCCTTCGCTGGCATCCTCTGACACGAACCCCGTCACCATGAATACCAATTAATTCCCTAATTGCTCATCTTGTTAATTGATGCAGGATATCAATTACAAAAAGGAGCGCTACCCTCAGTAATTAATCTGCACTAGACAAGAAATAATATTAATGATTGCACAACATTAATGAAGCATTTTAATGATTTTCGAAATATATAATTGGTCAAATTCTCTTAAAGAGCAAACGCTTGAAAAAGATGAAGTCAAACTATAAGATCTTAAGTAGCTTCAGCCGGGTAAAACAGACACCTTTTCCGAACGGTTGGAGTAAAATTGAGCGTTTGTTGTGATGCTAAGGATGAGGATTGAAATAAAACACAGGTGACAGCAACGCTACCTAATATAGTGCCCAGATTCTTACACATGGGCCTTCAGGTACGTGTAAAGCACGAGGGAAAGCTTATATCACCCATCACCAGAAAGTGAGTTTTAATCTGGACGACTCTGTAGCGACCTCCAGGGAGATTTAAGTAAAATAACATAATATCTTATGCAGCTTCATCAAGACCAAGTACGTTCAATGCTGATCTAACCTGCTTGCTTCCATGAATCAATGATAAGCAAGCTAAAACCGATCCCCATGCTGTTAGTAGCCCTTAAAAACTCCCTCGCTCCACCTCTCCTCCATCATAAGGGACCCATCTTATGCGCTTCCTGTCAAATTGCAAGTATTCTTTGCCAGAGTCACTCTCGTTGCAGTCCTGTACATCAGGGACCAAAAGCTTTCAAACACGCTAAAAGCCTTTGCTAGCACTAATGTAATTTAGGACATTTATTGATATTGCGGAAAAGGAATCTTGAGCTAGAGGGAAAAATAAGCTGATAGTGGTCATTTTTAGAAATTTCCACGATAAATGAACGTCCACGGGTCGGAACGTGACTTGTTGGTAAAATTCGCAGATTACTACGCTGCCCAGCATTCTAAATTTCCGTGGCAATTTTGGAGTGCACTAAGTTACCAGACGTTTAGCCGTTATAGTCAATCACAGATGACAAAACAACGGAGTCGGAGACGACTAAGAAGCCTTGACCCATGCAGTTGCATGGACTCATTCACCCAGCGCTATCCGGACCCAGCTAGGAATGAAGAAATAAGATTCATTTATGGCGAAAATAAGGCGATGATAAACTTAGAAGGTACAACAAGAAGATATCGGCTTGGACCGGGAATAACACCGCGGGCCCTTGTCTTGTCGGGTCACTACGAAGAGGAAATAGCCGATCAAGGTGGCTAAGAATTTAAATACTTTTATCATCACTTTTATGGAATTGAATTTAAGTAGCATGATAGTGTAGACACAAAAAATATTCAATTTGTTAACAAGACATATGCACAACTTGAAATTGTAAATGATATATTCATTTAGGGAATTAAAAAAAACGGTTAAGAGCATATTTGCTGGAAAAATGATATTTCTCATTGAATTTTGAGTTATTATTGACAGGAATATCACATAGAAGATGGAATAGGGCGTATACATGTTGGAAAATCGACTGTGATGAAAAATATCACCTCTTTGTGAGGCTGATTTGGATCGGGAGGGCTCTAAAACATTTTTAAGCTCGTTTCGTGAGCTTTATTCTGCTGCAACCGTTGATGAAAACATAAATATAATGAACATTAGAATTTTAAACGATATCGAATCAAATTTAATTACTTAAAAAAATAATCCCGCAGAACAAAATTTAATAAGTAAAATATCAAGACAAGGAAAACAGAAATTCGGCCTCTGTGATAGTAACGGAGGAATGAGATGAGAGTTAGGAAGAGGAGGAACGGATAACTCAGTCGGCAGCAAGAAATAAGACCGAGGAAAAGGGGATACCCCGGTGGCATTGGGGTTGGAAAGGGGTGGAGGGTGGAGAAACGGGGCGTGTTCGCGGGGAAGGGCAGGTGGGGAGAGGCGGACGGTTGGGAGGCAGAGGAGGAGGAGGAAGCCCTTTGCCGCGCGAGATGGATGAGAGCGGGCCGGAATGGAGCCGAGGGAGGATGAGAGGAGGAGGAGGAGGCGCGGGCTGGGAGATAATCCGGAGAGAGAAATGAGAGGGGCGTCGGCGAGGGACCGGAGGAGGCCCGGGACGCGGGTTCGGAGGGCGAGGTGCGAAGTGGGTTTTGGCGGGCCGGGCTGGTGAGCGATGTCCGTGTGCACGACGTGGACCCACTCGATTCGAGGAATGGTCGAGGCTGGGAAGATAGATTTCGGCGAAGATAATAATTAGGATGCAGAGGTCACACTGAGAGGAGAGAAATAAGAGCAAGTTGGTTCCTTAACCTGTCTCGGAAGTTCCATCTCGTAGGACGGAAGAAGTACATACTTAGAATGGACATCAAACAAAGAATCAAGGGGATCGGGTTGGTGTGGTGGCTAGAGTACTCGCCCACCACACGGGGGGCCAGGGTTCAAATTCCTGCAGAGGCGGATGTTTTTCAGAGGGAATCCGATCCCTACTTGAGTGTCTTATGGAGGGCACTTCAAGTGCAGTACTCCGTCTGTCGAATGAGACGTTAAACCGTGGTCCCCTTGGAGCCTTTCGCTAAGAGCAGGCAAATGCCAACGCTGGGTTTCTATCCACCCTTCCTCACTTACCTATCTCCTATGGCGCAAATGACCTTAGCCGTCGGTCGCCTGCCCAAATATTCAATCCAATCCAAGGAATAATCAACATCACAGAGCCTAAAATTCCGCTTTCTTTCCCTTGATATTTCACCTACTAATAGTTATATTTTATCAAGCAGGTGAATCGATAGAATACTTCCAAAAATTTTGAGCCTCTTATTCAGTAAGTATTTTTAATTTGGTGAATAGCTTGCACCAATTTGGAGAACTACGATTTCAAGATGTGACTGTATTTATGAACTACCAGGCTAAAAAAGCGTTCATGGTGAATATACAACTGTTTTGCTCAAAGAAGATACGACTACAAACGAAGAAACGTCATGAGGAGCGTGGCACTCTGTGGATGGACATGGAACCGTTGAAAAAGCAGACCAGGAGAGACTAGAGGCTTTCGAAATTTGGTGCTTAGGAGGAAGCTTTTGAGGAATACGTGCATGGGACAGTATGGAGGTTAAGCTTCAGACGAATCAGTTGTATCTTCCACTGTCTAAAATGCCCTTTGTATCATGAATTTACGGCTCGTTATCGCTCTGATAATACCTTTTCCAAACAGTCACGCAGAGAGGAGAGAAACAGGAGCAAGTGGATTTCTTAACCTGTCTCGGAAGTACCATCACGTGGGACGAAAGAAGTACAGATGTACATTGGACATCAAACGAAGAATAGCCCAAGCTAAGAATGCGTTCATGGTGAAAAGACCACTACTCTGTTAATAAAAGATAGGTCTACAAGCTATAAAAAATATCTGAAAACATTCGTGTGGAGTTCTCTATGGATCAGGAGGATTAACTGTTTGAAAAGCAGGCCAGAGCAGACCAGAGTTTTCCGGAAATTGGTGCTTAGGAGGAGGCTTTTAAGGAATATATGCATGGGACAATATAGAAGTTAAATTTCCGCTGGATCGGTTTGCATCTTCCACTGCCTAAAATTTCCTCTTTATCGTCAATTTACGGCCAATGTTCTCGCTCTGATATTACCGTGTCCACATAATTATATTCTTGACGTAGTCATCTGAGAAATATGATACTTGTTAACTCTGTGAATGATAATTATTGTATCTCACGTCCGTACACGTTAACTTAACTATCACGCTTCCTTGGATTATCCCCTTCAATATGCCATCGTCTCTTTCGGACGACAGTGGAACGGGCCCCTTTTATCAACTTCCAAAAGAAAGGCATTGTAATCAGCTTGCAGAGGTTTTTTTCTTTTGATTTTATAAATTACTTACAATAAATGTATATAGAAGAATTTTTAACTTTCTGGTTATAAAGACAGTGGAAAATTTAATTATTTTGATTGATCTCGTTCTACGCTTCGATTTTGCTTAAGAACTACGTTTTGATTAGGAAAATTCTCAAATTTTCTCCGATTTCAGCAATAGCGTAGTTCCTTAGCAACATAAAGAATTGCTTTAAACGGAATATTTTGCAATAGCAATGAATAGAACTCTGTATAAACTTTTTAAAAGTTGTGGAAATGTATTACACTATCCGGAACGTTCGAGATGATCGTGAAAATGCGTAGAATTATGCAAAACCTTCTAGAGGGTTGTGGAAATCAATTGATAACTACTGTACAATTTCTTACTCTTTATCTCTGCCATCGAGAATAAAAGGGCTTTTTTCTGCTAGCTAGATATATAAACTGGTTTGCTGTGGAAGGAGGTCGTTCTGCCATGCGACCAAAAGGTCAGCATGGTGGTGAGAATTTTAGTCTGTAGTATATTTTTACGCACATTAAATACGTACCGACCATTGTTTCAACATTGTGTCATTTTCAAGGCACCAAGAGAATATTTCCACAAGCATATGACTGGAACACTTTCATACACAGTTCCCTTTCATTCCTCTGTTAAATGATGTCAAACTTGAAAAGAAAAGCTTGCGAAGCTTGAGTATTTTTCTTTCTCGATTAAAATGCTTGATGTCGCCAAGTTCGTGTCGTGTGATCATAACGGAAAAAATATTTTTTTTCACATGCAACCACAAATTCATACCATATACATCTATTGATCATTCAGAAAACACAGTTTTAGACGGTCTTATACCGTATGTTACTGATGCAACGCACAATTTTACTTCGACAGCGCTTAACTACCGAAGAGTCGCTCTTTGATGTCAAAACGACTCTGCATTTCCGCCAGAAATATTCTCCCTCACACCCGAACCTGCAACTGGCGAGCACGGGTCCAAAGACACACTGACTCCAAAGCATTCCTCCTCCCTTCGACCACATATTCTCCGAGATGACTATACCACGGTCGAATTGCCTTCCCGTTCCATCCGCTCTTCCTTCGTACATCTCTTTGATCCTATCATGCCTCCTCTCTCGGACGGTCCAAGTTTCGCCCATTCTCTGGACACGGCCATACTAAGAACGCTCCTTTCACACTGGTCCATTGACGGGACATTCAATCCGCATTCTTTTATGACCCGCTCATCACTCACCCCACCTATCCTCGTCCAATGGAAACCTCTGGGTGGATAATTATCCGCAGCCTTTGAATTCGCACGAGGAATGATTGTAGAGGGCCGGGCGAATATGAGAGGGCGCACTCTTTTCTAACGAACTCTGGCGGGAAGAGGGAAGGGAGAGAGAGAGAGGTGAAACGAAGTTGGAGGAAGGGAGATGAACGAGAAAGAGGGCAAAGAAAAGAGGATTGCGGGGGCAAGGGCGGGTGTAAAGTGAATCGGGTGGATTCACTTTCCGCAGGGCGAAAAGGTGAAACGGCGAACTGACGGTAGGGCAACTGATTTGATTTGTTAATCTAACCGATTTAGGGTTGCGTTACACTGCATGCATTTTATTAGCATGAATACATTTTCACAAAATAAGAAATTACTATTTCTCTCAGTAGGAGTTCGCTGGTTTTTCGCCCCCCCCCCTTCTCGTTGAGGTGTTCTCCTGCATTGACTTTTTTCGCGGAAGGATATTCGCCTCTTTACCCTCACGTTTTCCCAACGAATGCAAATACATATAGTACTTAAATTCAACAATTTTATTTTTCAATTTTTCCTTTTACATATGACTTGAAATGTAATTTTTAAATAATGTTTATTTTGTGATATTGACAAGAAGTTTGGTGGAGGAAAGGGTGAGTTTAGTCCTAACCTCGTCCAGTAAAGACTCTAAATTGCCAAAGCCTTAGAAACCTCTGAACACACAGTTCATCAACGCAGGAAAGAAATGCGATCGTCTTCAAATTAGTTCCATTGGTAAATCCGATCCTTCATATAAAAATTACAACAGCGCAAATCTTAAGATTAAAAAAAACTAAGCTTGAGGAATCAGCGTTCCGACCATTTTGGATGTACAAGCAATTTGCCAGGAGCAAAGCTTCTGTATCACCGCATCGACTTTCAGTGAGCAGAGAACAAATATGAATAAATGACACCGTCTTAGGCTCTACTTTTAGAAATTGTCGAAATACGGTGAGACGCGAAAAAAATCATGAAATCATTGTCATCAGGCACTGAATGCATACACTCTGCCATTTAGTGGAGTGAAAATATTGATAATTTTTCAAGTAATTTGAAAAAATTATACGCCCTTGTATTATTTAAGCATAAATTTTTTTTAATGGAACATGCCTTACTGCTATTAAAGTAAATTACAGGAGAACTTCTCTTTAAATCGTTCCTTTAAATAACGCAGGTGAACTTTAAACAAACTTTATTTCGGCATAGCAATGGAAACTCAGGCGTTAGTTCTACTTCAACTTGTGTCTTCGAATCGGTGTGACACCGTAATGCTTTTTGGAAATCATTATGATATTATGAGTCGTTTTATTTTGCGTTTAGAGGAGAATTGAATATATTCAATCAAATCATTATGACATATATGTCATGTATCATAAGGCTGCGTATTGCCTTAAAAAACTAATCGCAATTGTGTATTTTTTCACTTATATCTAAAGATATCACTGTTTAAAACATGCACACAAAGTTTCACGCAATTAGTTCCGTACATAAACAAAAATCGTTCAAACCACTTTAAAGTAATATATGATTTTATCGCTTATGAAGTTATCACTTTAAAGTAATTGGAATGAAATATCATTTCACCTAGAAATGAATGAAGTAGGTCTCCATTTAAAGAAAACTATCTCTACTTTTTGAAGATATCAAAATATCAACCCCTTACCAAAACTACTTTCTGAGATATTTCACGAAGAATACCAGCCCTTTTGCGAGGGAAATGGTACGTGTATTCATTCCAGAGGGACATTTTTTTTTAAATGAGGAAATTATAACGCCTATATCTCGTGAAAAACTGATAGTGTGTAATTTGTACATGTATTTCTTAAAATATTTATATACATACATGTATACATACATACCAATCACGCCGTTCCCATCCGGGGTAGGCACAGTCACACAATTTCACTCATAAATACATATTGGCACACCTAACTCTGCTTCAATAATTTCCTCCATACCGACCTATCCTTGCAAACCTCTTTTGCCTCATTTACCCCCATACACTGCTTCATACACGCCCTCCTGTTTTTAAGAATCCTAATATTCCTCCTTCCTCAACCACATTCAACCACAGCATTCTCGGCCTACCTCTTCCTCTCGCACCATTCATTTCACTCTAATACATCTGTTTCGTTATTCGACTCTCATCCATCCTCTCAACATGGCCAGACCCACGACTTAAAAAAAAAATATTTTAGAAAATAAATAATATTGTCACCGCCGTAATTTTTTCAGGATCACTATTAACCTCCGTTGGTACTTCAAACGTACCGTGCCAAAAAACTGAGTGTAGAAAAAGACTAGTGAGGTTATTTTAATTTAATTACTTAGACTTTCAGTCAAAATTAAAGTATATCATTTCTCATTAGATTTCAATATTTCATGCACGCTTCATACCACTGCAGAAATCAAACGTATACTTCTAATGTGGTCACCATTATGATTACAGTTCTATCTTGCTCACCCTACCTTCAGGGCGGCTACCTTTCCCTCCCCTCAAACGCCTCACAACCCCCCTGACTCCTCTCCGCCCCGCCCGCTCCTCAACGACGGCCAATTCATCCTAATAAATCTCATCCTTTATAATTAAATCAATTTTACGGACCCCCGGTTCTCTCTTTTCCAAGTTTGGTGGATACTGTTACTTACTTTCGCGAGCGCCGTCCCCACTCCTCAAACTCCCCGTCGCTTATTAGCACCAACGGCAGAGAAGAGGGAGGGGTAAAGAAAATAGAGAAGGGGCCGATGAGGTAGGGGAGGGAGGAGGGATTTCGGATTCGGCAGAGTTCTACAAAGCGTGGGAGGGGAGGGATAAACAGTGAGAAGGGGCGGGAGAGGGCCGATGAGGTAGAAGGCGCTGAGCGGGGGAGGGTGGGGCTGGATTCGTTTTCCCCGCTCTCGACTAATTTCCTTCGCTCCCAGAAGGAGATCAAAAAATGGGGTGGGAGATCGAGGGAGAAGAAACTGTAGCCTTGGCAATAGATCCATTAATTATCGGAGATTTTAATCGGATTAGATCGAGTCTAAATCTCTCGCATAAGTTTTTCTTCCCTTCGGGGACCGTGTTTGGATGGATATGGGAGGACTTTGCGAACGTGGCCCATTCTTTCATTAACACGTGGTCCATTCAATTTATGTCATTTTCGAAATTTAATTGGTGAAACGTAAGTGGGCCATTAATTTCCCTTCCAAGAGTAATTCGTTAGCGGCGGACCTTTCGTTGAGGCGGAGCGGGGACGTAATAAACCACGAGCGATTCGATTTGTCATTCAAAACAAGTGTGACAATTGCCAGACATGAGCTTTCGACATGCACGAAGGCATTATCGATTATAAAATGCTAATCATGCCAACATCAGGAATGGTATCCCACTGTGCTTCTCATTGCCGCCCCTCAAGGCCGAGTCGAATGTTAAAACCAGAGATGGTGGATGCATCGAATCCGATGCCGGAAACTAACGAGAACCATTCCCTTATCTGATTCCAATGGGAAGAGTGCCGATCGGAGATTTAGCGATTGATGGATGAACGTATGTATAGTTAGTGAAAAAAATGGGATGCGGCTGAAGAAGCTAATTTCTGTACTATGCTTAAATTGAATTGGGTTTGATTTGGCACTCATCATTAGTGATTGTTCAACCCTGAGATTGGTTGATTTCAGCACCACCCTTCCCTATCTAATGCTAGTTCTCTTACCTCCTGGTATCTCTTTCTATGTACTTTCCTCTTTATTTGGTCCATGAACTTATTCCTGGGTCTTCCACTGGGGAAATTTCCCTCTATTTTGGTTTCAATTATGTTCTTTACAAACCTATTGTGTCATATGGTGTGCCCAATCCATGTTATTCTTCTTTTCTCTATGGTGTTCCACATGGTCCTTTCCTCTCCTACTCTTCTATACATTTAATCTTTTCAAAGTTTGTCCATCCGTTTGATCTTCAGCACCTAATGGCATTCATATACTTTAAAATAAACTGCTATTCTTCAACTGTTGGTGCGTCATAAAAATCACCAAGGAAAGTTTTAAAAATCTTCCCTTTCATTTTTTTATCGTTTTAAAGAGATTGACCATTGTTAGTTATAAATTAGGTGCACTGGAATTTTACACGATGTTTATGTGGGATAAGATGAAATAAGTCAAGAAGGTAATCGCGTTTTATCTCTGGCCGCAACACTTTCAGCTCTCGCTGATACTTCGGAAAAATAGAATGAAAGGAAACAGCAATATCGGTGAATGAAGGTCACTCTTATACCCCACCGCGATAGTAACTCTACCGTGTACCGATTGCAAAGAGCAACTTGTCTGAATCTCCAGGGTTTCTGAATACTGCCGTCACAAATTCAGACACCCTGACTAGGGTACGGCATTCAGAAACCCTAGAGATGAATACAACTTGTTCTTCGAAACTTCGGGATACATTGAACGGTTAACCCAGTGGAATACCCGGGAGACCTTTATTCACTAGATACTCCGGGAAAACCTAAGATCCTTCAGGAATATCGATAATAGCGACCAACACCTGTATCTCTGCCATCTTCTTGGAGAAAAGACGTAATATCCGGGAGACGGTGAGTGGGGTGTGCTCGGGAATGATTGTGAATCTGGGAAAGGAACACAAGGAAGAAAATGTAGATGGCTGCAGCGAGTCGAGAGGAACGAAGATGATGTCGTCCCACAATATTCACCGTCGCCTGCTCCCGACGGAATTCCATTTCACTTCACCCTCACGGGGAACATTGGAGGAAAACACAAGTGGTGTTTAGAAACTAAACAATGAACTCGACAGAGGCGCACCAGGCGCGATAAAAAGGGCGCTCTGTTGCTCATTGGGGTGAAATGAAAAACATGGAGTTGGTTTCGGAGAAAAGTATCCGAAAACGAAATAAAATTTGAGACTAATGGAAACGCAAATAATAACGCATTCTAACGGGCTCTCGGTAATAATGAGGTTCATGAACCTGAACGAATAATTTCGTTGCATTTATGAAGACTGTAGTATTTTCAAGAAGTAAGCAAAGAGCATGTTTCTCAATCCAACTCACAATTACCTGTAGTGAAATGTGGACGATCTCAGAACTCTCGAGTATTACCTACTATGGATATTATTCTAATGCTTCTTATTTCAAAGAAAATACACTAGTCTTGCAATATTTTCTCCACGTAATTGGAGAAAAATTTCTTGCGTAATACTATTGTTACCTTTTTTAATTTATTGCAAATTTGAAAACTGGGCCTACTATGTCGAAATATATACAACATCAAATTATCTTATCTGTAATCGAAACACGCGAAGCATATAAATTCCATTATACTCCATCTACCTGGGATATTTTATGAAATTTGGGTGTAATTTTGGGATAAACTCATTCTCTAGCGGATGGATATTTGGCCATACAACTTTAAATATATCGAGATATATTCACCACGATGAGCTAACTATTGTGCGTTATAGAAAAAAATACAAGGTTGATATCTAAAATGATGTTACTAATAACACCTGTTACCTTCCTGATAAGTAAAGAGCTGCTAAAATATTAGTGATAGTGGCAATCTGTTAAATTAATAACTTGCGAATGCGCGGTGACTAAATATTTGCTGACACATCCGGACTGTCCATCACTGAATAAAACCGGCCTCATTGGTGGGAACAGCTCGCATATAGACGTATTTCCGATCCACAGTTTGTCGCAGTATACACCCACATCGGATCTAAACGAACTCGATTGTCGTCGACTGTTTGCTAGGGTTGCACGAAACGGATAAGTTGATATGCTAGGCAGGGCACTTGGTAGGACAGGATGTGTGAGTATCAGCATCATTTTTTATCATGCCTGTACTGAAGAGCAACAGACGAAGCATTTCCAATGAATTCTATGGATATTTTTAGTCATAGTTAAGGTTATATTATGCGTAAAATTCATTGTGGCAAAATCATTCGCCTGGACCGAGGTTCGAATCTAGTCACCACGATTTCGCGCCGAGTGCTCAAACCGATTTAGCCACCGACCCACCATCCAGGCGTCCTTTTCCACTGAGAATCTCCACTGGAAAGAGAAAGCTGACTTTAAAGAGCGAGTTTTTCTCACAAATTCCTTGCATCTAATTCCAGAGGTACCCATGTGAGAGCGGTAAGCGCTACAGTCCACGGGTTGAAGCCCAGCTTAAAACACAAAGCTGCATACTATGAACTATTTCTGTGAAAAAGGCAAATGAGATCTTTACATGAATCATTATTCGTTAAAGCGAGCCTTTTCTTATTTCGTAGCCTTTCTAATCAATTGTACTAGTCTTGCGTCTTTTCCTTCTATACCAGTTGCTTCTATCTCTACCTTATTCTTCTTCAGTTAGCAGTCCTGGGGCTGGTTTGCAGCAACTCGCCATTCTTCTCAATTCTCCGCCATCCTCTTCAGTTCGCAATATGAAGTTGTGTTAGTGTCTTTCATTATCTGTGTGATATATGCAAGTGGTCTTGTCTCTTGTGTTTCTCCCTTCCATCATCCCTTCGATGACTCTTGCTAGCAGGCCATTATGTCTGAGAGTGTGTCCCATTATATTTGCTCTTCTTGTTTTTAGACTCTTCATAAACATTCTGCTTTCTCCAGCTCTTCTGAATACTTACTCATTTGTTATATGCTCTACCAAACTGATACTAAGCATTCTTCTCCAGCACCAAGCCTCAAAAGCCATCAACTTCTTCTCTTCTGTCTTCCCTATTGTCGATGTCTCGCTGACATACAAAGCCACACTCCACACGTACGTCTTCAATAGCCTTTTCCTTATGTTCAGTTCTATATTTCTGGTTGTAAATAGATTCTTCTTTCTGGTAAAGGCGTTCTTTGCCTGAATAATTCTACTCCGTATTTACCCTTTGCTGGTTCCATCGTGCGTTAGTTTCTACCATTAGTTTAAATTCGGTGAAAGCCACTTGAAATCATTTGATCAATAGTTCATACGATTTTTACATAATCTTCCCACCATGTACGTCCATTTTTTTCATCTGAATATTTCCACTGCTTTAATCCCAGCGGAGGCTCTGAGCGGCAAGTTGGCGGACAAGAGATAAACCCTCTCTTCCCGACCCATCCCTATCAGTCACAACATTAAACAAATTTTTTTGCGCCACGAGCTCCCCACGCCCGATTCGTTGGGAGGAAAAGCGCCCGAAAATATATGCGCTCCCGCATAATTACGGATTCATTAAAATGTCCAGGTTAGAGCTTCACGCCTCGTCGCCATTATCCACGGTCAAGCGAGATGTAATCGATCTGCATACGTTGCATTCGAAATGAATCGAAATGAGGAAAACGGGCGAGGCGAGGTTGGTCAGCTCTTTTGGGTTTAGAGGGGAAGCATCGAAAAGGCGAAACGAGTTGCTGACGAAACAATCGAGGCAAAGTTTCGTATTTTGAAAGCATTTTCCTCGAGCCAGGCTGGAAGAAGAGTGTTCGAATAGAGAACAGCTTTGTCTTCAGTTGACTGGATAGTAGAGAGTGGGATATGCACAGAAATACATAAACAGGCTAGGGTCGTAAAAAGTAATAATTGAGAATACCCATAATCCTAATTTCAATCTTGGTTGCTACAGGGAAATACTTTACTCTCTCAGGGCAAATGCATCTAGAAAAGTAAAGTTGAATGTCATGGGAAGTAGCGTTCCATATTTTGAATGTTTTAATTAGAGCAGATAAGAGGCTTTAATTATATGGGCCTGCTTAAGGACTGAAAAGAAAAGCTGGAATGCTAGGTAGATAAATAAAGTAATGCTGGTATGCTCGAGAATAATTGGATATTGGCTGACGAGATTCGAAGAATATAGCAGCAGTGGATGGATGGAACACTGACAAAAAGGAAGAGTTGAAAAAAGATGCGGACTATTGAACAGCATGTAGAGATCGATGAATCCCGAGAAAATTATTTACGGACAAGTAGTAAGTCCTGGGCCATAATATTTTAAAAATAACCCTAAATTTGGCTTCTGGCATGGTTAACCTTGCTCCATGCTTAATCAACCTCTCCAATGGTAGAATACGAAAAGATGTAATGACATGATTAAGGAATAAATAAACAAATACTCGCGCAGCAGGCAAAAAAAAGAAATGTGTCCAAGAAGCATGAAATAATCAAGGCCACGGTTATTGGTCCGTCGAAGACCGTTGAAGAGGAAACATACAACGGCAAGGCTGCTCGCTTTTGACATAAAAATTTCGACTTCGTGCAGTTCCCGGCGAACGGAGGAATATTCTTGAGTAACGAATTCATTGAGCCGAACAAGCTTCGATAAAATCGATGCTAAACTCGGGGCACGTTCGGTTGGGCAATGCCTACAAATCTGCTCGTCGGAAAGGGCGCGCGCACGCCAACATACCAGAGGACCCTTGGGCCGGGCGAGGGAAACAAAAGAGGAACGAATCAATGAAGTCGAGTCCAAGCCGAGGCATGCTAAATAGGAGAAAATGGGCACGAGTCATTAAGTTGGACTTTAAAATAAAAAAATAGACAAAAATCGACATGTTTATTCCTCTGTTACGCATTCAGGCTTTCTTATATCTTGCCAATATAAGCTGAAATATAATTTGAGGCCCGATTCTTCAAACTCATCACATTTCTGAGGAATTTCTCGAGTGGAAGAAATTGCTATGTTCAATTTTATCATCTGGAGTGATCACTGGATTCCATGTTTCAATAGCCTATCCTTGAAAAGAAAACGTGAGTAGAAGTGGCACGGAGCCCTTTTTCTACTCCTTACTTTCCAGGTCAACAAAGTTGAATGAAAACTATTTTTGGAATGTATATCACTTTTTCAATGTAAGAGCAGAAATTCTTAATGAATATACTCGCATTCAGCTTACGCACTGCTTACTCCGTCAGTGAAAACTTTTATGAATTTTTATAATTTTTATATATTTATTATATGCTATCCATGGCAGAGGCAATGGAAAAAGTTGAGATGGCTCATGAAGATGCACGAAGGATTTAAAGTATTCACCAGAGCTCTGCGCTTCTGGAAATAGCCAGATAATTACGAATTGAATAACTCAAATATTTCAGGCGGTATCGTCCACTTTAAAACACTTGCAGGTTTAGGTCAGAGGAATAAAGGCAATGCGACCGACGCACAAATTGAAATACGTACATTTCACCTGTTTCCCTCCTATGAAATAATTTTAAACTTCGCTGGTGAATACTCATAAATTGCTTCCTTGAAATTATAAACGAACATGGTAATGACTCTTAACCATCAGCTCGGCAGCTAGAGGTCAGAAAAGATAATCCACTTCATTTTTAGGAACATGAACAGTGACTGAGGTATTTTAGCTAATTTGAACCTAGGACCGTACCCTAGGAACCGTTGAATTTCTCATGAACTATTAAGCAAAGAATGGTTAGAATAAACTTTATCTTAATAACGTAGCATATTTGAATGGCAAAATTGGCTTCAAATTTTCAATAGATGGTTTGCAAAGCATATAAAGCGTGTCACCAGGCGTTCAGCCGGCAAGGTGTGAATCATTTTCATAAATATTGCATTTTGCACGGAGTCAGGTAAAACTGAATGAGTAAAATATTAATTATATTTCTTTGCGTAAGACGATACGATAAATTCTGCACACACGAATGGACAAGAGATGACGGAATATTCATCTTTTCGCCATGCATTTATGACATAGATGAGGTTTGAGCAAATACTCATAGCAGTGAGTTCATCTGCACTGTTGTTCATCTATTAATTTTTTTGGCAAAATAACTTTTTTTTCATGAAACTTAGTTAACAATGGTTATTTTATTGATTTTTAATTGTTGTTGTATCCAATCCAAAACTCTGGACTCCTCAATTTCTCTCTGCACAATATTTGAAAAATTACAGATGTTTTACCCAGCCAATTGGATTTAAAGTGGAATCTATCAAGATTTAAACCCCATTACCCAATGATGACAATGGGCATCATTGGGTAATGGGGTTGGGTAATTGGGTAAGGCAGAATGATCAGTAACGATATAAAATTATAACCTAATAAGCAAGATAAAATTTTTGACTTAAACAATTTATTTAAAACTAACTTCCGGTTTCGGCTGTGCCGGAGCCTGAAGATGGCGTGACAGCCGAAACCCGTCGTTAGTTTTAAATAAATTGTGGAAGTCACATATTTTATCTTGTTTATTATGACGTCCTTCCACCAAATGAAAGCTTCTAGCTACCAAATAATTTTAACATAGGCACCGACTTAGTTGTTTAAGAGATGAAAGTGTTCACAATTTTTCCATAGGAGAATTGAAAAAAAAGCATTCGTCTCTTGGGGCCTAGGCGGTACGATAGACACACTGATTTAAGTAGGATGAGTTAATAAAGGAGTAGTCTAGTACGAAGGCAGACGGTTAGAAACGAAAGAGCTGAAACACGAATAAAGAATAAAAAAACCCTCGCAGGTAAAAGAATACGCGAGGAAAAATCAGGGAAAGTAAAAAAATTATGAGTATTATTCGCTTCTCTCCCAAAGAGGTGCATTTAGAGCGGACGGCACGATTTCGTTCTTTGGAATCGAGAGTTTATTTTTCTCCCTTTTCCCTTCGTTCCACTCGGCCAACTTCCGCCTATGAAGTTGTTTGGAAGCAATGCATGGCGGGAGGAAACGAGTGGGAGTCACGTGACCGAAGAGGGTTTGGGGGGATCGGAGAAGGAGGGGGAGAGATCGGTGGAGGGGGGGGGGGAGGAATATTTTTTAGTGGGAGCCGAGCGGGCCATCCACTGCTGGGGACGTATTTTTTTTTCTTAAAGCGAAAAATAAGAGAAAGAGAGGCAAACTCTTTTTCCAGAGCTGCTCGCATGCGGCAAGAACATACTCACTCACTCCGCGATTCCACGAGCTTCCCTTTCTGTGCCGCTCGGCAAAGAGTATCTCATTCCTTTAACGGGGAAAGGGACGGGGAGGAGGCGGGTGGATGGTAGGTATTAAGGATTAAGGTAAGGAAGGAAAGAGGACAGAGCGAGATAAAGCGTCTTGTAGAAGCACGGGAGCGTGCCTTTAAATGGCCGCATTAATTCTCCAGAAGCTTCTTTTCTTGTCAAGCTGCTGAAACAGGACCACCTCCTCCTATACCCTGAAATTTCCCGCTCTCTCCAAGGACTCTTCTCTATATCTCTACCTCCTCTGCGCTGGAAAAGAGCGCTCGCCTCTCTTCCCTCGTCGTCGTGGGCGAGCAAAGGAACTCCTGCGGATGCAGCCGGCTCGAAAATAATCTTGGGAGAAAAGCATGAATGGTTACATCCCTCGGAAGCGGAGCCTGAGTATCGCGCGGCAGTGGATCATGCATAAGAGACATTTGAAACCATGAACATCCCTGAGAATGGGAGTGCATACACTCGCGATGTTTGTACGCCAGAGTGAGCATTTTTACATCAATGGCTCTTTAAAAGATTTTTCAACCGCCAGATTAAAACTTTCAACACCTTATTTGTCCTCATCTTTCCGCAAAAATGTCGGCGCATTCAATCTTGCCGAAAGTTTAGTATTTTATATAAAGACCCCACCGTATTCCGGTGAGACCTCTTTTCTCTTAATAGTCCTACTTAACTCAAACTAATCTAAAAAAGGGCGGTTTCGACAAAAAATTATAGTTTCGAGATTTGATGATCTTGATAGTCTATACTGGAAAAATACGTACATTAGCATAATTACATTTTCCACCGTGTCTTGATCGCAAAAGGAAGTCTAAAGTTTCCTTTGTTCTAATTTAGGAGCAAAATTAAAGAGAGCAATAACTCAAAGTCCCATTAAACCTGAAGATAACCCCATTTGTCACACAGAGAGTTTTATAATAGTCACAGCATGCGTATTTTCATTTTAAACTCAATTATGAATCCATGTTGCTTTAAAGCACAAAAAGGGAGGGAAATACTTATCATAACAAATTGAAACCAAAAGAAACAGCAATTATTAAATTAAACGGACGAAAAATATTGAATATATACTCAAAGAATACGACTTGTACTTTTCCACAGGCTTCATTTAGATAGTACTACGCCTTTAAACGATTTGCGGCATTATCAGGTACCATAGCAATACCGCTAGTCGGTGAATCTAGTTTCATTAAGTGAAATAAAATATGTAATAAACAACAAAATATATTTTTTTAGTATGGATACTATTAGCTTCCGCGAAGTGAAGCCTAAATACATAGAATGTAAAATTACTGGGGATAGAATGGGTAACACTACCCTAAATAACTGAATTAATATCAAAATTAAAGCAAAAGATTAAATAGAAAAACTATAACAGTTTTAGCGCATAACACGAAAGATAAGAAATTCATTCCGTGGGCAACCAAAGAGTAAAAAACAAAATCCTGTTTACACCAAGTAATGTTACTTCAATAAAATTCATCCCTGCATAACTACGAAAATGCTCTAGGAAAGTTTTAGTTACCACAATCAGTATGAGTGACATTTTTTGGGATACATGAATCAATAGGTCACAATGAAGATTATCGATTCTCCACATTTGCTTAATTTCTCATGGTTTTGCTTGATCTCTTTACTATTGTTGGTCCATTTGGGCTCTCAAAGAAGCTCAATTGAGAATAATATGCATTCGAAAAAAAGGAATCGAATACACGAACGAACAAACGAATACAGTTTAGTTCGAAATCATTCAGTGAAACCAGTTTTTACGAAAAATTTTAACTCATCAATTAAAGAGGTCTTTCGTTTCAAGGGGGCCTTAAAAAATAGAGAATCAACGCCATATTATGGGAAATACACGCTCGATATCTTTAAAAAGGAATTATTTGAACAAAATATATTAATAGCGCAATTTTCACAAATCAAACCCTTTGCACAGGAAGCTCCGCAAATGATACATAAAATGGATTGTGTGTTTAAGATGAATTGTAGTACTGACGCATTAAACTCATGCCCTAGTTTAGCATGCAAAACAGTCAATTACGATCATTTTAGTGAAAGTGCTGGCATAAATAGATCCAAGGTCATACTCCAGCAACTGCGGCAGCTTTATGTAACAAACAGCTGCTCTAACAACATCTTGAATGTGTGTCAATGAAATATTCGGATAGGACCTTTTACGTCCAAGTGAAAGGCGAGTAATGCTTAAAGAAAAAATCATTCTTAACCGAGAGAACCGTTGTAACCCTGAGTATTCCGACTGTTCTCCCTTTTCTTCTTCGTGAGTGGAACAAACTCCAGGAGGTGTGGGAGAGGGGCACGAGGCCGTGCACAGTTCGAAAACGCAGTGGCGCTAGCGAAATTGGGCGGCTGAGAGAGAGTTCGTTTTGAGGGGTGCCGTAACAAATGGCCACTTGTGCAGCAGGCACCCAGGGATTTCCAAGGGGATGGGTGGGGAGGGGGCTGGAGCAAGGCTCCCTCCACCCCTTTCTCCTTCTCACCCTTGGCGCGCGGCGAGGCTAAAGCAATGGAGACAGTTCCAACGAAGGAAGAGTTCCCGAAGTTGCCCCCGGAGACCGCCACTTTCGGTGGGAAATCTTTTGATGGCGGGCCATCCTCATGGGGGCTAAAAAGCCGAGGAGTTCCGCATCGCACTCTCACACAAACCCTTTCCCTTAATCCCACACAAGACAGCGGGACCGACGATTCCTGGCGGGGTAGGCAAGGTGTGTGGCGTCCACAGGCGACTTCTCTCCTTCCCCCGACCACTTCTTGGCATCGCCACAACGTTTGCAACCCTCTCTTACTGACTGTAGACGCCTAACCCAGTCGTCCCTCTCCGCCATACCGACCGCCCAACTCCGCCTCCCCGTAACCCCCCATGTCCCTCCATTTCCCCTCTTGCGTGAGACTAGCTTCTTCTTCTTCCACTTCCTTACTTTCCTCCCGAGCGAAAACTTTCTTTCTCAGCTTTGAGAAACTCTTTTCGGGTGTTCTACCGGGTAAAATTTTGGAAAAGTACCGAGGTTTCAACGCTTTTTTATATCGTCATCATGGTAAGTATATCATTATTGGTCGTTGAAACCTAGAATTGGTCGACGGTAGCTCTCCACTCTTCCCTATTTAATGCTAGGTTCCTTACCTCCTGGTTTCTCCTTCTATATACATTCCTCTTTATTTGATCCATGAAATTATTCCTGCGTCTTCCTCTGGAGACTTTTCCCTACATTCTGCCTCAAGGTAAGCCGAGCGAGATAGCTCTCTAGTCATAATAGAGACCATATTCGAATTATACGTTTTAATTTCACCAAATGTAGGACACATCAAGTAAATATTACATTATAAATGGTGCAATAATATAGTTTTATATGACAGCAATTTTAAGTAATTAAATGAAAATATCTAAATAAGTCTTTAACTTGACTTATTTTTTTCGCGCGGTACGTTTGAAACTCCATAAAAACGGAAGGTTTATTGTGATTTCGAAGAATTTACTGCGGTGACAATATGATTAAGTTTCAAATATAGTTGAGAAAACATACAAACTACACGCTGTTAGTTTTTTTTCATCTAAGTGTTAGAGATACCTCATTTTGTAAATAATGTCTCTCTGGAGTACATGCACGTACTATTTCCCATGTAAAATGGCTGGTATTTTTTGGCAAATATCTCCGAAAGTAATGTGGTAATGGGTAAAATTTTTGGTGTCATTGGATAGGTGTGATATTTTTCTTTAAAATGAGACTAAATTCATTGACTTCTAAGTAAAATGATATTTCGCTCAAACTACCTTAAATTATTCTCTTCGCAAACACAATGTGTCTCAGGGTGTGTCCAATCCATTTGGTTCTTCTTTTCTGTATGGTATTCCATATGGTTCTTTCCTCTTCTATTCTTCTATACACTTTACCATTTCTTATTTCTTATAAGTAAATGACCATTTAATATTGAGTCATTCATACTTAGCTATTTAGTTGACTGGATTCATTCTTATACTTCTCCCAACTTGTCTCTCAATAGGTAATACTCAATGATTCCTAACTCAAAATTATATATTTTGTTGTCACTACAGGATATTGAGGAGAAACTTTTATCTTAGCTTGCCCAATATCCTATTTCAATTTAAAAATATATTTCAGAAAGTCCTCGGTATGCGTCGTTTCGATTCACGTCTGATTCGATGTTACGTGCATGCTGACAAGGGTCGTCGGAAAATTTTTTTCCCTAATAACAATAAAATAGATCGAATGTGCACATGCTTGCGTTTTTTGATAACTGAGACATAATCATGCTATCTGAAATAGCTATTTTTTCCGGGATAATGGCAAGAAACAAATTTTGAAATTAACGCCTTGACTTATCTTGGAATTTAAGTGGTCACGAATAGATGGATCCGTTTTGCGTTGTTTCGACTTACGTCGCTCTTATTTAACACATATCTCCGACGTAAATCGAGGACTTACTGTATTTAGTATGGCGTCTACTATCGAATGATGCAAAATGTTTCTAGGTCATCTGCCATTTAACGAAGATCTTTGGGCTTAAAAATGATCAAGTTAAACGCTGAAATATATCGTCATTATGGCATAACGATGGCATCTCTTTTCATGAATTTTAATCTCAATTTAATCCCAAATTATATCGATCAAAAACTTGAATAATATGCACGACATATTGAGACACTTCATAAAATTTGTTTCAATTTAGGTCGTCGGTTATATAACTCGAGTATTTAGGTATAAATAAAGCATTTTTTTAATAATATAATATAAATAAAGCATAAAAGTTTATGTCGGAGTGCATAGCAACATATTGTGATGAATGTTGATACGTTGCCAAGGGAAACTTCTGCTGTTTGCCTTATATATTCAATTTATTTTCAATTTATATCATTATTAAGCATTCAATATATATATTGTTTCATTTTTTAAGTCTGATGATAATAATACCCTTCCTTCAGTACGTTAAATAATTATGATATAAAATCCTGAGAATTAGCAATGGAGGCTGGAGTCACTATATGTACTGGTTTTTGTGACGTAGTTATACCTTCAGTTTAATGCTCTGTCCTATAGTATTTTACCCAAAAGAAGACTTACATCAAATTTTAAAAAACATACCATATAGTACTGAGCCTATATTTACTCGTTACAGCAAATTTAGTGCGTCATAAAATACAGTACTTCTAACCGCAGGTTCCTCCTTTATAACAAATATAAAGACATAAAATCCTTTTCTTTTACAATTGTTTAACAAAAATTTGAATAGAACAATCCAAAAAACATACAACGTCCAATGTTTTCCCCATTTACAGTATTTTTAACAAAAAATGATTGGGAAAATACAAACACATTACATAACCTCATTTACTTATCCTATAGTGTTGGTCCGTTTCAACGTTGGCAATTTTGAAGATGTTTATCCATTGTAATACCCGAAAAGAATTTACTCAAAAGCTTTCTTCTTGTCATATGTCACTGCGCTTCTTCAACGCTTTAATTAGGAACGGCCTTCCCTCACCGATTTCTTCTCAAGGAGGAACCAAAGTTGTAAGATTTGAAGGGATTTTTTTTCATTCGGGCTACGTGCACAAAATACGAATCCTTTATCCAATAATTTAAGCATAAAAACACTTTCCAATTTATTTAAAAACAAATTAATGTTGAATATAACTGGGCTCAAAGCAAAGAATGTGTGAAAAGGGAAATTGGAAAAAATTTGAGAGAGGAAAAACGTATTATCGTTCCACTGAATTAAAATGAGTGGAATTGATACAATGCTTTCATTTTCAAAAACTGTATCTTTTTTCTCCCTTAATTGGAAATGACTTTTCAAATCGTAAAGCCTGGCACATTTGCACTTTAAAAGAATTAAATATTTTAAATATAAGCTTTTTTTGGCTGAAATTAGAGAGAATGAACAGAGTCTTCATAGAATAAAATACAGACTCAGTACTGAGAAGATGTTTCCTGCCAACATGTGCCTTTTCATTTTATCAAAGAACTTCTTTAAAAGTACCATAAAGGGAAGGGGTACAGTGTTAATATCATGTGATAGTTTCGTTCAGTCATTACAACGAGCAGAATTTTTGACGAAATAAGGCTGTTGATAATGGCCAAGCAAATAAAAAATTGCTGCCTAAGACTTTAACTCAGGCAAGAACCGCCGCTGTTGCTGCGAATGGATAAATTGTGTCAACTTTTGTTTGCATCCTGCCCGATCAATCACCAGGGAAAATCCACTTTTGGCCAAATGAAAAACATATTGGTTACCACAACCCTCTAATTTACATTCGAGGGTCAAATACTTTATTTTTGTGGTTAAATAGCAGAAAAAAACGACATCATGAAGGGAATGTGCTACCAAAAAAGTATTTTTGTCTTTTAAGGTAGCAAAACCAATAGAGGTAAAACATAGATTGTGTGTATGTACCATCGAGAAATTTATTTTAGCTTTATTTGCGTTTTAGAAAAATATGAAACATTTAAAAATATGAAACATACTTTCAGGAAAAACTTAGATGAGGAACTTTTCTAAAAGTCAATGATTTAACCTCCATATTCTTGGTCACACGCTCAATACTAATAAGTAGAATTTTTTATTTCAACTTTTTGGATATCATCAAATATATGATGAATTTTATGTTATCTGTCTACCTCGTTTCTAACAGCAGCTTAGAGAGCACACAACAAGATCAAAATGAGACTGTGTGGGGCGCCAGCGAGGGTGTTGTTTATTTGTTTGAGGCAGATGATAGGGACCGCAGCGGGTGGGAGAGTGTAAGCCGACGCCTCTTGATGACCACGCTTGATATATTTCCCCAATCATACAGAAACCCATTTAAAATCTTATATTTTTAATCTCAGCCGCTGTAAAAAGTATTAAGTAAACGTTTTTAAATTAAGATCTCTAAAATATTGTTATTTTTTACTGAAATCGACAGTAATTAGGTTCACAAATAGGTTCTAATGGTTCTAAAGGTAAATGGCTAATAGGTTCACAAATGACGCATTTTTTCTGGCCATCCGTTCAATGGAACATTTTTTCGAATCTGTAAAAATAACTGCGGAGAATAGTTGTTTTATTTCTATAAATCTTTAGAAATGTATACAAATTACCGGCTGCTAAATTTCCGACGAGACCTAGGAGTTTGGAATTCCTCAAATTTTTAACGGTAGTCTCTCTAGGGTGCCTATGAGCACTCTATCAATTGGGAAATGGTTTTTATATTTTGGCAAATATCTAAAAAATAATTCATAGTGCAATACGTAGGTAGTATTTTAGTACCATTTAAATACGAGTGCTTATAGGCAGAATAATAATTATTAATTCATTCAGCAGGAAGAAATGATATTTAAGGAAGAGATAGAGATACAATCATATTTAATTCCTCCAGCAAGATGTAATATTATTTCATCTATCATGCGAGTGATCTGTTTCGTAGCCTAATTCACATAAAATGGACTTATTCCTGACTACTGCTTCGAGGAAACTTTTCCAATTAAACAACTAAAACCATGTAACCTAAGCAAACCTGCGAGTAATATCCAGTAGTTTAGTATGAAAAAATAGGAAAATTCCTCTGTGATAAATGTATCCCAACCGGTTTCGCTTTTTACAGCATCTTCAGACATCTTTACCTGAAGATGCTGAAAAAAAGCGGAACCGGTCGGAATAAATTTATCACAGTGGAAGTTGCCTATTTGTTTATACTTAGTTGTGTTCCGATTCCGCTCCATCAAGCCTGAAACCCCATGAGTATATCCAGTAGTTATATCTGGCATATACATTTATCGCTAAGAATAAGACTATGAAATGAAGTATAAATAAAGCACTAAAAGTAGGTAGCTCTGTGCACCTTTTCACATATTCTATCCAAGATGAAGTGTTTACAGAAGAGGACTCCAAATATTATGATCGGAGTAAAACGGGCAGTATGATACACCACATTTACATGTCGAATACTTATTTGTTAAGCATTCAATTTAATAAGACATGAATAGTTTAAGGTAGTTCGAGCGGAATATCATTTTACTTAGAAATCAATGACTTTGGTCTCATTTTAAAGAAGAATATCTCACCCTTCTAGTGACACAAAAAATGTAACCCCTAACCACATTACTTTTCGAGATATTTGCCAAAAAATACCAGGCCTTTCACATGGAAAATGGTACGATTGTGCACACCAGAGAGATATTATTCATAAAATGAGGTATTTATAACGCTTAGATGTCGGAAAAAAACTAACAGCGTGTAGTTTGTATGTTTTCTCAACTATATTTGAAAATTAATCATATTGTCACCGCAGTATTTTCTTCGGGATCACAAAAAGCCTTCCGTTTTCAAGTAAGCAGTTTCAAATGAACCGCGCGAAAAAATTATTCAAGTTAACGACTTATTTACAAATTTTCATTTAATTACTTAAAATTGCTGTCATATAAAACCATATTATTGCACCATTAATAATGCAATATTTAATTGATGTGTCCTATTGCTGGTGAAATTAAAACGTATAATTTGAATATGGTCTCTAGTATGACTATGGAGTTATCTCGCTCGGACTATCTTAATTGGTTAGCACGCGCACGGGAGAGCGTCTACCACCGTTAAGTCTCCCAAGACTCGACGCCGACCGCCGCCAGCGCCGCCGCGGTGGGAGAGAACTTCCGCCGACGCCCGCGGCGAGGCGTTCTTTCCCATTCCGCTGGGTGGAGGGAGGGCTTGACGCAGTTCACATGTTTTTAAAGCAATTTGCGCCTCTCCTTTCCCATTCCATTGAAAAGATAAACAAACATCAATCAATGGAAACCAAGACCCTGGATTCAAAATATAAAAAAAGGGGACATTTTTATTTTTCCTTCCCGGAGCGAGAGCGACAATGAGCTATAAATAAAGTAGATCCGACGTTACCTCGGCAACGCGGTCATACCGCGCGCCTCCTTTTATAATTTGATTTTGTTGAAAAAAAACACACCTGACTTCTTACATCCCCTTACGCAACACCCTCATTCTCCGTCTCGTTTTTTTCTTCCCACCTTCATCCCCCTCGCACCCCCCCCGCGCACTAAATCTCATCACACCGATCCTTTGTTCATCCCTCCGCGACATTCTGTCATATTTAAATGATATATCACCATCCTCCCATTTTGTTCCGCCAAAACACACTTCTTTTTCCACCTTCCCTGTCTCCCCACTGTTTTTTTTCCTCTCCTCAACCCGCCCCCCCACCCTCCCCCTTCCTGTCCCACCGACCGGAAAAAGGTATAAATCTCTTTTTTTTGTATCAAAAGAAAAAGAGCTCCTATTATGGAAATCTCCTGGATGGGAAATGCGTACATATATATTATCGTTATTTGCCTTAACCTCTATTCCCCTCAAAGTGATAGGGATTTCCTTCGCAGAAACGTCCCCTTCCCCCCCCCCCTTTTCAACCCCGCGTGAATTATTATTCACTGCAATTTTCTATCACTGGCGCTGGAAATCATTTTCTGCTTCCCAACCAAGGGAGGAAGGTTTGGGGGAAGTACGGAGTTACGGAACAATCTCACGACGCGATGGAGGGTATATAAGTGCCATTCGTGTCGGGGATGGAGCTAAAACAGACAGCAAGTGCTCTTATGCAATGAGCGAGATATCGGCAAGTTAATTAAACCTAAGAATACTCCGAACTTTTAATTGGAGAAAATAAAAATACCATGAAATTGTCATACACGAGAACAAGAAGAATGAGAAATATGTAGGCGAACATATGTAGCCTTCACCATCGCATGCAATCATCAATCCTATGGCAAATCTTCATCTGCATACTACCCTGCGAGCCGCCGCATGGGCGTGTGGCAGAGGATATTAGGTCACCAGCCGTGTGAATATGTAAGGTTTTGGGAGGTGAAATGGTGACATGTATTATAGTAATGTATTCAGTGGAGATCAGTTTTTATTGTGGTCGCTTATTATGCGCGGAAAGTACGAGCTTTGTACCCATCTGTTCAGCAATGTATCTGTCTTATTTTATCACTTCGGTCACACCTAGAGATGAAGTACGGCATCATGATGATATTCTCTGTGTTGCTCCAAAACACATCAGTTCTGAGTTTCTCTAGCAACCCGTGCCTAGTGAGTAGTCTCCGAGTCTCTAGGGGCTCCCACCTTAATCCCTCTAAAAGTTGTGAGACACTATATGTTCGCTCGTAGCAGTTTTTAACGAGGCGTGCTGCTTTTCTTTGTATTTTACTTATATATTTAATATAATTTGTATATTGCACAGAGGAAATATAAGTGTCAGTTGCACCGGGGAGGGAGCTCAAAAAGATAGTAAGTGTTCTTATTCTATGAGCGACAAATCGGCAAGTTAATTAAACCAAAGAATATTCCGAACTGCTAATTGAAGAAAGTAAAAAGACCCTGGCATAGTCATGCACAAGGAAAACAAGAATAAGATGGGCTGGCCGCGTGATACAAAGTGAGCAGGATACACTACTTAAGGAGGTAGGCCTGGGAAGAGTAGAAGGAAGAAGACCTCCTGGAAGACTTAGAATACGGTAGGATGAAGTCAAGTCAGGCATCAACCGGCTGGGGGGAAACAGTGGATGAGGCAGCAGACAGATCGAGGTCACTAGTGGATGAGGCCAAATCCCAAATTCGGTATAGATTACTAATAACAATTATTATATTTTATTACTCCAACAGAAAATGCGTACTACATAATATCATTGGTTAAATCGGGGAGTAACATTAGGTAGCCATGAAAGTAATCCTGCATTATGGCTACCATCGTTTAATGGGTAAGGCCCACACATATAAAGGAAAGACAACATTTTAAAATTACAGAAAATTGAATTTGCGTTAAATCTAATTGTAAGTAAAGCATTATTTCGCGTGTGGGTTCAAGTAATTATGATAAATAGACGATACTAGGGAATCTTCTGTATTTTTCGGGTCATCTCCGCTTGCAATAACTTTGGTGGACAAAAAGTTTTTCTGGTGTTCCAACTAGCGTCTTCAGGCCAAATGAGATCGGATTAAGTTTTTTGGCTGCCTTTACAAAAGGGCATCCGGCAAACATACTGCTTTCTTCGAGGCTGTTCCTTGGAGAACTTTATTCCGAGCACTATGGAAAGGATATCACTCTTCTCCATTGATGTTATAGAGGATTTTTTCAAGGCCAACTCCACCAAAGTCAACGAACGCGGTGAAGACTCAAAAAATGGAGAGAAGACCCATTCGTCAATGCCGCGGAACCTATGATCGTACTTACACGATCGTCATCTCCTACGGGTAAAAACTACAGAATAACGCAGAGCAGTATCTTAAAACCATCAGCTTGTCCATAGGATCACTCTTTTCTCGATAATGACGGTAAACATTAACTCCTCACGAGGAATGATGTGCTTCGTAACATATGAAAGTTTACATGGCGGAGAATTTAAAATACTATGGATTCCGCGATATTATTGCTTACTTAGCGTCATTATTTAAAAATAATGGCGTACACAGGTTCTTTTTGGTCGGTATTGTCAGTTATAAAGTACGTTCAAAAAGGAAGCGGATTGATTCTTTTCTAATTTGCCTGTTACCCTGCGAGCTGTTCATTCATAGAGATTCCAAACTAGGACATAAAACATTCCGGAATAATTTGTCACGTTTGACAACACTTTGAATGTAATGCTAACTGCATGCATTTCAAATCAAGTTTGTTGACCACGAGGAAGTGATAATACATTTAATTAACCCCAAAAACTTGAATCAAACACTTCGCCAAATTGAATGTTGCGAGAGGTAGGATTTTAGCAAGGCATATGTGCGCTCATTTTGTGATATTTTTTCCCTTCTTCTGGAGATACTTATTGAAGAGTCGGATATATGCGGGTTTGGGCAAGAGGTGGCAACACCGGCAAGCGAGCTTCCCTATAGTTTGACTCACCTGGCTGGCATTAATCTCACCGTAATATGCTCGGCGCCCTCTCACTTTTACTGCCAAATAAATTCCCTTTATGTCATACATTTTCATTACTGATGCCACAGGCACTAATTCTCTTTCCATCAACTGGGAGACGGAGTTAAAATTGGCAACCTGTTATATCTATCCCCGAGAAGATTCCTTTTTTGACATTTATATCAATGGAATGTGATTTGTCCACTTGTCTCAAAGAGCCCATCGTATTCGGTAATTAAGTCGGTAAACATATTTTCGCATATTTTCAAATATTGACACGAAACGCAAGGGGTAACATAAGATGAAGTACATACATACATACATACCAATCACGCTGTTTCCTTCCAGGGTAGGCAGAGTCACCAAGTTTCACTCATAAATACATTTTGTACACCTAACTTCGCTTCAATAATTTCCACCATACTGACCTATCCTTGCAAACCTCTTTTGCCTCATTTACACCGATGCTCTGCTAAATACACGCCCTCCTGTTTTTAAGAGTTCTATTATTCCTCCTCCTAACAATTTCCTCAACCACATTCAACCACAACTTTCTCGGCCTACCTCTACCTCTCGCACCATTAATGTCACTCTAATATATCTGTTTTGTTATTCGACTCTCGTCGGATGAGGTATTAAATGAATTTATCCATGAATAACGCTATAATTAGTAATGGACAAGTAAGGTTTGGAATTGTCTATTTTAATGCAATTCTGTCAGGTTTTAAGGGATATTTTTCACCGAGGCTAGAAAATAAAATTATAACTCCTTACCTAGATAAAACAGATATTAAGATTAGCTGATTGATCGATTTAACATATTCTACCTACGATGCCCAGCTGTAGATGGCCAACGAAGTCCAAATCATCTCCAAAGAGATCATATTTTTCTTCCGATTCCTCTTTACTGCATTGAATTAAAGAGACAGCCACTCTAAGGCATCTGTCCTTGTCTCTTAATACAATTAACGATCATGACTGTTGTATGTCTGTTCCATGCTAATAACCACTTCAGACTGAGAGGAATAGTATGTGATTTAGGTGGTATGTCATATGACGATAGAAGAGTAACCAGCCAACTTCAATCTTTCCGTCAGGTGGGCAAAGTATTGCACTAGACGCGCTCTTCTTTGAACATCGAAGCAATGATCAGGTTTCGGAGCGATAACTTCACCACGAATAGGATTCGAACGTGAGAAGCCAGTATTCTAGTCATAATGCAAACCCGATAACCGCCCAGCTCTGCGATATTTGCATGTGCCTTTGATGGGATGATTAGCTATTAGCGATTTTAATCAGCTGATGTTCCAGCGTCTTTGTACCGTTCCATTGTCGTAACCTCCCATTGTTGTAAGAGAAAAATAATAGGCCCGTTTGTGTCCTTCACACAAAGATTGTTCCCGTCTTCTTATCTTTTAAAAATCTCCTCAATAAAGAAGCAATATTCCCTTGCGCGTTCTTCTCCGCTACGCCGATGAGAGGAGCGGGAGGGAGGAGATATCCAATTACAACGGGCGGGGGACCAATTTCAGCGTTGCCCCCTAGCCCACCCCCTCCCGCAGGCCCCCGCACCGTCTCCGGCCCTTCCGCCCCCTCGACTCCACCCCCCCCCCCCGCACGCATTATTCGACCCGCCTCCTACTTGCAGCATACCTCTCCCCCCAAGCCTTCCGCTCCTCCCCCACGTGGCGGGGCAGATATGAGAAGACTCAGCGCTCGAGTGGAAGATTGCGAACATTTTCATTGCACAGCCACCCTTCTCTGAGTGGGGAGGGTGGGAGGGAGAGGTCGCCCCCAGCAAACACCCCCTCTACCTCGATGTTGTATCGATATGATATAACGAGGACAAGCATCGATGGGTTCAATCGATTCCTATCCAGAGATTGGATACCGTATTTCTACGAATATTAGCCGCACCTTTTTTCCCGATTTTGGGGCCTCAAAATCGGGGTTCGGCTTATATTCGAGGTGCGGCTTAAATTCGAGACTTTCTTAAAAATTCGTGAAAATGACGGATTTGAGCAAACCAGCCATTCGGATTCTAGCGAATGCCAGTTAAACTTGGTTAAACTCGCCTGAGCCACGGACTTCGGACGTAGTGCCAGAGTAGGTCTGCAGTGGGCGCGCCCAGAGGAAGGGGAGGCGGCAAGGTACAACTTTGTAGCAGTGTGTTGTATGTCTTGGGCGGCTCGCGGCGCGATCCGAATGGCCGTAAACAATTCGCAACACTTACAGCACGAGAAAAGGCCCTTTCGTGCGTTTCGTGCCGTCTTTTAGTTGCTTTTTACACTCTGAGGGGATGCACTAAAAAGGGTGCGGCTTATATTCGCGTATTAACTTTTTTCCCTGTTTGAGACCCCAAAAAATGGGGTGCGGTTTATATTCGAGTGCGGCTTATACCCTGAGAAATACGGTATATCTATGTATCTAGACTTTCATTTCCACGGAGAATTCGACCTGAAAGAATTGTAGGATCAATATTATCGGATTTATATGCATGGATCAAGGTTTCAATTGGCATTTAAATTTAATTTTATCTTATTTTTCATTCAAGGAGAGAGTTTACTTAATAAAACAAAATAATGTATTCATACGTCATATTTGGTGGTATAGATGAGTCTATACGATTTTTGTATTCCACGTAATCATCATATATACTATTTCTCAAAGGTGTTTTTAGGTCACAACGCCTTAACTCCCACTCATTCCCACCGTCCCGACACCCCCTGACAGAGCCGGCCGAAGACAAGTAAAGATCCTGACCGGCATAAAAGAGGGGGAGGCTGGCTTTTCCCCTCCGAGGAAAATATTATTTTTAGCTAATCCCTTGGGGTTTCGACGCCCACACCCCAACGACGGTGCAGTACGCCCAACCTTTCATTCTCACCCACTCGACTATTCCGAGGTGCACTGTGCTGAATGTCATAATGCGGTGGTGCAAGACTATGTATCATAAGAGGCGCTGTATTTAAACATATATTTGGAGCGTAAAACATGTCTTTAGAGCATGCTCTTTAACGACAGTGAAGCCAGGAAAATAACAGCACAAGTGCAAAAGAGAACTATAGATGTGATTTTAGTGAATAATAATGAAGAATACATGGGTGGGAAGAATTGCAACCGAGCGTCACTACTCGTGTTTTCAAATGAAACCTAAGTTGTCGGGCTATGCATAAAATGATATTATAAAAATGTTGATAATTTTTTGCTGATATATAATGGAAATGAATCCTTTATTTGTATATCAATCACTTTTTACGGCTATTTTTCTCTAATGAAGAAACACAATGCCCTAGTCTACCTATACATATGTATATTCTCCGCCAAACACGCTTACAGGGTAATATGCCAATGCAGATTAAATAGATTTTTGTTGTGAATAGTTCGAATGAACATTTATAAATTTATATAACAATAATCATTTTAAACTTAGGCTTCATTTCCGAATTTAAATTCCGAATAGCTTTGTTTCAAAATGATACAGAGGACATCAGAGGAAAGAGGACAAAAGCGATGCAATAAGAGAGATATATTACCGAACGGATAGGTACAAGAATTCGCTATTTCCACACACAATAAGTGACCCCATTAAAAAGTGAGCTCCGCTCAAAACACTCCCTTAACTTAAACTTTATAATAACGATATTTAAGTAACTCCCTTAACTCTCCACAAAACCATTTCACCTCCCAAATATTTTCCTGTACAAGGTTGGTGCCTTAAAACTCCCTGCCACACGCCCATGCGGCGGCTCGCAGGGTAGTATTTGGGTGTATATGTGTCATAAAATTTATGATTACTTGCGATGGTGTAAGCTACATATGTTCGCCTTCAGCGGAGAAAGTTGTCTCAACATCAACCCGGAGGCGTGTGACGCAAGATAAGGATAGACTGCTGATATTAAAAAAAAAAATGAATAGAACGACTAGCACACGTGCTCTCCATTGTTTACACGCTCAAAGGCGGGAAGGAGAAAAAAAATTGAAGTCATAATTCCGTCGGTGGATTCCTCTCTCGACACCCCGAATCAATTCATGCGCGCTCGCATGCGTGGGGTGGAGTTCTCCGCGTCGGCGGGTGCCGGCCGACGTCTCCTGCATCCCCCATCCCACCGGCGCCTAGCCAACCTCTCCCCGCACCCGTGCACACTGCCGTCGCGACGCCGCGAGGTCAAGTGGTCGACGAGTGGATTATGGAGGTCAAGATGCTAGAAGCAGATGGTGCACGCTTCAGAGTTTGCCGAGGGCGGGCCGAGGAGATTGGCGGTGTAGGTGAGTCGGAGGAAGAGAAAAGAGTCGGGGAACTGCATGAGGCTCTTATATAGCG
This sequence comes from Ceriagrion tenellum, assembly GCA_963169105.1. Classification (NCBI taxonomy): domain Eukaryota; kingdom Metazoa; phylum Arthropoda; class Insecta; order Odonata; family Coenagrionidae; genus Ceriagrion; species Ceriagrion tenellum. The sequence continues at coordinate 106,500,960 of OY720643.1, forward strand.
TGAGGGTAGGAAGAGGGTTAGGAAAAGGGAAGGAAAATATTTAGAAAGCTTTGAGATGTGGCTGTGACGGAAGATGGTGAAGATACGATGGGCAGATGAGGTTAAAAATGATGATGAACTGAGAAGGATCGGAGAGGAGCAAACAATATTGAAAAGTGTAAAGAAGAAAAATGCAAATTGGATAGGCTGAATTTTATGGAGAGTTTGCTTGCAGAAAGTTGTCATAGAAAGGTAAGATTAACGAAAAGAAAGGAAAAGGAAGGAATAAATGTGGTGTGATGACCAATATCGTGATAGGAGGGACGTACAGGGCAATGAAGAACAAACTTAATGGTTGAAGGCGTAACTTCGTGGAACGCTACCGCAGACATGACGAAAAAGAAAAATCTCTTAGTATACTTTTATTCCTGACCAAGGTTTCGACCTTTGAAAATTATTGCGAGGCAATCGAGACCTAGGTCAGGAATATAAGTTTTAAGTGTGGAATATACTAAGAGATTTTTCTGATATTATGTTTTATTGGCCTTTATTTCTGATTTTATGTTTTCCCATGTTGTTACGGGGTTTTTGTCATTGGTAGTGGTGATTTTTTCGATTACGCTGGTGATGAAACTGATATGTTCGGGGTTCTCGAGGAGGCTGTTATGAAATTTCCAGTATGGAGGTGAGGGTCTGGCTATGTCCGGGGTGGCGAGTTCTATTGTAAGTGCTTTATGATCTGAGAAGGAGGTCTGTCTGCATATGGAGATGATTTTTTGAATGTGATGACTGTCTACGTATATTCTGTCGAGGCGTGAGGCGATGCTCGAGTCTGCTGGTGAGTGATATGTGTAGCCCTCCTTTTTCCCGTGCATCTCCCTCCACACGTCCGTCAGTTCTTCCTTTCTGATCATGTTTGCCAGCCGTTTGGATGTCCTCGGGTTCCTCTCCACCCTGGATGCTCGGTCGTACCACAGGGACAAGGTACAATCAATGAGCAACTCTTCAGCATTGTGACTCTACCGAGACCTTGGGAATTAAATTACTTGCTATAACCATGGTAATTTTGTCATTTATAAAAGAATTGTGGTTCGCTGTTTCTTATCTTAAGATAAATTGTGGGAGATTTTGTTCTAGTTATAATTTTATTTTATAGATGAGGCACATCCTACCCCAGACCGCAACCTCACCCAGAACAGAAATTCCTGAAATATACAATTGAATTGAAACCTGTCAATAGATTGATTTAGTGAAAGAAGAAGAAAAATAGGGATCCTTGAAATCGTCTCATGAAGTAAAACCGTGCGATGAGATACAGACATAAGTCGGAGAATTTGGGGTTCAGACCCTCAATCTCAACACCTACTGTTTATACACAAATGAGTTGAAATTTGCCATCAAATATCGTTTGATTTATCTGGAATTTAAATCCACATCTTTCAATGTCGGCCCCGTTGGCGGCGGAGTAAAGTACTCGACTGCTAACCCAAGGGTCGCGGGTTTGAATACCGCCTGGGTATATTATCCACTACCTAAGACATGGATGTTTATGTATGTTAAATGAGTTAATTTTAGGACAGGACTGCACAGTCCTAAATTCGCTCACAATAAAGTTATTATTATTATTAATTTCCAATCGGATGTGTTGGTTGGTTACACCAAGAAGTCATCTCAGATTAAGGCGCATTTTATGATTTTATCGTAGCGAATGTCATCCCATTGTTGCAGCAATACGCATCGCACGATTTTTCGAATAATATAGTTATAAAATGCATTTATTTATTTATTAATTTTGCATGAAAATTTATGACTATACTGTCCCATTATTGCGTGAACTAATCTCGCAGCAATATTCCCTAAATAAAATTTTTCCGTGCTTAGTCTGTAAATTCCGAACGTCCAATTTAATCAAAATATCTCTTTTCAAATAAGAAATCTGTGCATCGACGAATCATGGGAATAAATATCGCATTTACATGCCTGGATGTCCATTGTGGTTCAACATAACAAAAACGATATTTTGCGTAGGCCTTTTGTTGAGACCAACCTCGTCTTGCCGTGAAAATTAAGCGTCTTATAAAATTCGGTAGATAAATAAAACTGCGTCTTAAGCCCATTTCACCTAATACTAGACCCAGCACAAGTTTGAGGATACTTGTAAGCATGATAGCTGGTAGCATGAGTGATTACTAGCCCAGCTACTGGATATCATAATAAACGTGATAATAATTTGCTACCAGCTCCAAGTAGGACCCGAAGTTCTTTGAACAATCGCATAAACTTTTACAGTCGCGGTGCGATCTTCACTTTTCGGAATCAGCACCATCTATCTCTCCTTATTGCTATCAGTAATTTAAAAGCTAAGATATCAACAATGAATTAAATGTCCCAACTTTATTGTTTTAGTCACCTGCAGTCATAAAGTAGATAATATTTAATATTTTAGTAGACACACCATATTATACCATTAGGCTGAACAAGTTTAATGGTCATGCTGACACCTTCTAGGATGGAACCAATTATACCAAATTTCATTCTCAATATCTATCTCAATCCTAGCCGTCAAAATTGTAGAGAACTGGACAGTGACGTGTTCCTAATTAACAACGAGCATGATTGGTGGGATAAATTCTTCATCTTTGGAAATAAAATTTATTTACCATTTCCATAATATATACTTTTATACCAATATATAATAAGGAACTGGATATAAAAATGCTAATATAAACAAGTATAGAACTGGACAGTGACGTGTTCCTAATTGACAACGAGCATGATTGGTGGGACAAATTTTTCACACTTAAAAATAATTTTTTTTAGCATTTCTATTATATATCATTTTCATTGATATATTTCATTTGCCAAGTGCAACTTATGAGAAAACGAATCTGTACAATCTGAACGAAAAACACTGTACAATCGCCCAACTTCATGACTTGGTCAATTTTTCAAAATTGTGGAATAATAACGATGAATCACTTTAATGCCAACCTTCTATCACTGATAGAGTATATAATCATGAAGTCTAATAATATTTTTTTAACAAGTCTTGTGCTTGATCATTCATTGTGGCTTTGACGAAATCGCGTTTTGTTTGCCCGCGGTATTTGCTTTTCTTTTTCATCCTATTTTCGGCGGGGAGGAAGGAATTCAGAGAGGGTGCGAAACAGGGGTTGTTCTGGGGGTTGCGAGGTACAAGCACACCCCCGCACATGAGAGGGTGGGGAAATAATAGACGAGGGCGCCGACGTCGGTGGAGCGGAGGGTTTTGAAAACTGCCGGGGAACGCACAGACGCGCAAAGGCACCCCATTGCACCCTCGGAACGCGTGCAGTAGCAGTAGAGGGTTGGAGAGGGGGTGTGGAGTGGAGTCTGAGGGCGAGTGAAGGCGTGTCCCCGCTTCATTGATCCTCGAGAGGGAGAGCCGTGTCGCCGTGTGCTGAATGTCCAACGGATGGGGAGAGAGAGATACAATTACGGCGGTGCGTGGCAGGCTGTGCCATCCCCTCACCCCGGACAAACTTCTCCGCCTGCCCTCCCCTTCCTCGGCCCTTATCCACTTGAAACGCCAACCTACTACCATCAGTGGAATAGGGAATGCCACTCCCATACATAGCTAACAGATGAAACTGCTGCCTCCACAGATGAACGAACAAATTAACTGTACCCACGGTCCATGCTTCACTGATCAGGAACTCGGCAGGAAATCGGAATTTTACTAAACGGTAATGAAGACTGATCAATAATCTAGGAAAATACAAGTGCTGTGCTCGAAGAAGATAGGACTAAAAACCAGAAAATAATATGAGAAAACATTCTTGTGGAGCTTAGCACGCAACATATCGGAAGCACGGACAATTGGAAAATGACCAGAGAAGACTAGTAGCCTTCAAAACCTGGTGCTGAAGGTGGATGCTGAAGGTAAAATGGACGGAAAAAATGAGAAATGATGAAGTGTACGGAGGAAGAGAGGTGGAAAGGACCATATGAAATACCATAGAGAAAAGAAGAACCAGATGGATTGGACATACCCTGAGACACAAAGGGTTTGTGAAGAACATAATTGAAGATAAAATAGAGGGAAAAGTCCCCAGAGGAAGACCCAGGAATAAGTTCATGGACTAAATGAAGAGAAAAGTACACAGGAAGAGATACCAGGAGGTTAGGAAACTAGCATTACATAGGGAAGGGTGGAGGGCTGCAGTGAACCAAATATGCTATTGAACGACCTATGATGATGATGATCACCAGTCTAGAAAATACGTAGTTTCGCCATAATTCTAACTTAGCTAGAAATAATAACTTTTCCACAGATTTAGCTTATCCTCGTTTTGCACCATGTTTTGAAATAAATGCACCATAGACACCTCGAGAAAAAGTAACCAAGGTAAAACTTTGTGCATTTATAGGTGGGTGCGTATCCGGGAGCGATATATAACCACGAAATTTCGTTGTTCCAGCACTATCCAATTTCGAAAAATTATCCAATAGTTATTTGTTCAATATTAATTATAGTTTATTATCCAGTTATTTGAAATGGGTCAGTAGTCTAGCATGTTTGAGACTAGAGGTAGATCGTCGAATTTATTGAGGAAGAAAGAGGATTGTTTTAATGAGTGGAATGGAAAAGGGTAAGACGTACATGAAAATGAAGAAAGGGATACTAAAGGTAGAATTGGCTCATCACGTGTAACATCTCTCAACAGGATTTTCTCTGACTTTCGATTAAACCTATATTTAAATGATATAAACTTTAGTTTAGTCCTATGAATACAGAGATACTGTAACAAAATTATGGACGTCAACTTTTCAAACCTATACAATAAATTGAATTACCTGTTACAAGATTTACGATAAAAGTTTTTTCTATGATATTATGGCCTCTAGCTAAAATTCAGTAATAATAGGATAAAATCGGAAAAAATGCTCATTATTCTCAATAACAGACTTCAGAAATTGCTGTTAATGGTTCTATAAATGTGGTTTATAATGCACCATAATAAAAACAACTGCGCAGGACAGCAAATGTATTTCGCACTTCCAGAACTTGAAGGGTTGCATTATAAAGCCTGCTCTATGCTCACCTTGTAAAGCAAATGTTACCAATCGACCAGAGTGGGGGCCGAACGAGAAACGTATTTAGAAGAGAGTTAAGGAGAACAGTTGCGATGGAAGCGTTGAATGTGATTACAACTACAGTATTATTGCATAATTATTTAATAGACAAATTGCTATGGCACCCGAGATTATTCCACCGACGAAGCCTTAGTTACCATTCGTATTCCAATGTGCATCATTAAGTATGACGCACGTTTTGCCTACAAATCACCGAGGTATACCCTTCCGTATGGTGCATTAAAAGTGATGAATACGAAGATGATCCACGAAGCTCAACCGATGAACATTTTGGGACCACGAGAGAAATAGAATTTCGCGGAGCCAGGATGAGAAAGTTAAAAGTGATGAAAATGTAAATCTCTCCGTGATAAAAAAAGAGGGGAAAAAATGTTTCGCGAGAGAGCAAGAGAGAGAGAGAGACGAGGACGTAAAAATGGAGCTTCCATTACTAAAACTGAAAGTGGAATTGCGACGAGATGGTTTAAGGTGGGTGGAGGGAAAGGGGGAGCAAATCGTCCCGAGTTTAGGAAGTTGAGCATCGCCGTATTCTGGGAGCTAACGGTGATATGCATAGTAAATCCAGCTGCAAAATGGGGAACGCCGTACGCACCGACCATTACTGAAATATGGATGCAAATGAACGAAAGCAAGTTTATTGCATCCACGTGTTCCGTCGCCGGATGGGGAAAAAAAGGGCCGTCGCTTCCGGCTCGCCGTCATAATCGTTTCATTTCACTTTCCGACCTCCTCCGCGGATCGATCGATATATTCAACTTTTCCGCGACGCGCCGGCCGCAGTCCAACTCCCTAGCATAGAACCGCTCGCCGAATGCGGTCTCCTACAATTGGGACGGCCGGAAGTTTAATGCATGCGTTCGCATGACGGGAAGCAGGTCCTCGTTTCAAAGCAACGCACGACCGCATTCATTATTTTATGGCGTCACATAAACGAGTGTTTTCATTTTAAATGCAGAAATACGTAACATTAATCTCGTTTTAACATGGTTATTTCGTGAACGCTCGCTCCACATACCATTAACGAACGAATTCGAGATTAAATGACGTTTATTCGCAACGCGTGTGACTCCGCTTTGCGGTCTAATTGCTAATTCACGCAGATGGTCGAGTTGGCGAATTTTTTTTTGTGTCACGACATAAATTGTTATTTAAATCATTTCATTATAGCGTCACCACAGTTTTGTTTTTCGAAATAAATTTTGCAAATTTAGTTTCCTTTAAAATTGTACATAATTAAATAAAAGTCATTGACAAATATTTGCTGCAAACGATGAAAATAACAGTTACCTCCTCTTAAATTGAACACAAAGGAACAGAGAGGGAGGGACGCATGTTAATACATTTCTCTTCTTATCTACGATTAAACACTTGCTTCATTACTTCCGCGGATACTATATTTGTATCATAAATAGCTTAAGACTCCCTATTCAAATGTGTCAAATAGCGTTGTTAATGACAGGGTTGGTTGAGAGTAGACATCAAAGCGGCATTTATCTCCAATTTCGGAACCGTTTTTCATTCTAAAGGCACTGCACATTTGGGTAAAACATACTTACTTTAGGTAGTTCGAGCGAAAAATCATTTTACTTAGAAATAGATGAATTTGGTCTCATTTTAAAGGAAAATATATCACCCTTCATTTGACATCAATAATTCAACCCCTTACAATATTACTTTCCGATATATTTGCCACAAAATGCCAGCCCTCTAACATGGGAAATGATACGTGTATGAACTCCAGGAAGAGCTTATATTAAAATTGAGGCATTTCCTACACTTAAATGTCGTACAAAAACTAAAGGTGTGTAGTTTGTATATTCTCTCAACTATTTTTGAAAATTAATCACATTGTCACCACAGTAGATTCTTGGGTATCACAAATAACCTTCCGTTTTAAAGGAGTTTCAAATGCACCGCGCGAAAAACTGAGAAACACAAATTCCCATGGTTAATTGGAAGAAATTCCACCCAGGGAACCCTCGTTCCACAGTTGCGAGAAACTGAACCGGTCGCCAACGGGGTTGTTTTTATTTGTCAACTGAACAACGTCGTGTGGGGACATAATATTAAAAATGAGGCATTTTCTTCACTTAGATCTCGTAAAAGAATCAACAATGTGTAGTTCGTGTGTTAAATCAACTATTCTTGAAAATTAATCGTATTGTCACCGCAGTAAATTCTTCAGGATCACAATAAACCTTCCGTTTTGATGAAGTTGCAAACGTACCGCGTGAAAAAAATGAGTAAAGTTAAAGACTTATTTAGATATTTTCATTTAATTACATACAATTTATGTAATGCAAAACTACATTATTGCACCTTTAATAATGCAATATTTAATTGGCGTCTCTCACAGCTAGTAAAATTAAAGCGTATAATTCGAATACGGTCTCTACTATGACTAGGGAAATATCTCGCTCGGACTAGCAGTTTCTTCGTCAAATTTGAGGTAGTGACAAGGACACAGCAACAAAATTACTGTATTCGTTGCTGCATCATATCTCGGTCTTATTATGCTTAGGCCGTCATGCTTACAATTGATTAATATATTTTGATGAATTAGATTTTTTCTCTGTTTTGGAAACAGCGATAGTGATGAGATGAGCAGATGCAACACAACCAGGGTTAATAAAAACGGCACATGATAGTCATTCAAGATAATATTCAATGAATGCACCACATGAGGGAGTTAGAGTGGTAAAAACTTACGGTATTTTGGGAAAAAGAGTAATTTAATTGATTTTCCTGGGAATACAGATCTTTATACCTCCAGGAGACAATATCCTACTATTTTCTCATGTGGTATGTCGATACATGTGATTTTGAATGAGGCCGCTTGGAGAGGTAAAATTCAGAATGAACCCGTGCAACGGAATGGGATGGATCAGGTATGAGAGCTGACCATTGGACTCAAAAGAGAGTGTTTACTACTGAAAGTATTGGCAGAGGGAAGAGGAGATGGATCCTTTGGGAAATAACGTTGGCACAGCGGTCTCTAGTATACCTCATCTGAAATTCAAACAGGAGCAAAGAACACCGAAATCGTTCCATATTTCCCGTTACATTATTGGCAATTCTTTCAAGTGGTACAGACAGCGCAATACATATACGGGAAGTTAGATTCAGGGGATAGCATTTCGAAATGAAAGACGTTATTATAGATTATTCTATTTGCCAGACGCAGGGCAAATAAGAGTACTTGAAGGACCAAAAGAGAGCCTGAATATGAAATTTAACTAAACATTATTTTCCCCTTTTTTCGAGTCGCATGCTTATACTTTAAAAGAAACAGTCGCCCGGGGAAACGAGGAAATACATTCAGCGCTGCAAATCGGATACAGGTTACTAAACGCGGCGATGGTCCCCCCAGAGGGTAAACTAAGCTCCCGGAAGAAGAGGTAAATAATATGCATCGAGATGTCCTTCATACTGCGCCGAAAAGTCCGTGCTTACATCTTAAATCTAAGGAGCTCCAGTGGACCAAAATATCCTCATCCGTATTCGCGCAACGAGCTCGCGAAAATGATGTCTCTGCGGAATGTCAACTCTGCCAAAGCGGGAGAAATGCAAGCTAAGAGGAAGAGGTCTGGGTATCTCTCACTCCGGTCTGAGGATTCTGGCAGGAGGAACAAAAGGACCAAACGGTCGTCGGAGCAAAGAGAGCGGAGCTGTATAGAGAACAGCACTCGGCGAATGCACCTGGGAGGTTATCTTGCAGAGACAAATGACGGTCGGCGCCCGGAATAAAGCGGGAGCGCGTTACTTGAAAACGATTACGAGACGTAGGCCATTCGTGCACGAAGGAGGAGCTCTCCTACCCCCTCTCCCCCCACCCGCCTCCGCATGTGATCTTGCTGAAGAGAGGGAGGGAGAACCGCGGGGAAATGCGAGAAAACAAGACGAAACAAAAGGACACTGGAGGAGTAAAAATAAAAGACGCCCGGAATGCAAATGTGAAGTCGGTGCAGAATTCTCGATCGGCGAGTGGGCAACGGTAACTATGGCAGCGAGGAGCAAGAAAAGGAGGAGTTAGCGGGATACATGGCAGACGTGAGAGGAAATGGGAGGGAAATTAGTACTGCTTTGAGAACACTGATATATAGAGATGCTTTCTTCAAAGAATGGGAAACCTATACCTACCTTTGAAAATATCAAGCCTTCCCCACGACCCGATTCTCAAAAATAAAAAAACTGAAATCTCAGATTTTTATACCGCCTCATCTTCTTCAATCGGTAGACCACTACTCTTTTTTATTGTATTTGTTAACCTTCTTTTCGTTGGCTTTATGTTTTACAGCCTGCGCTATAATGCATGAGTGTGATCTTTAACAAGAGTTAATGTGAAAGAAAGGAGTCAAGGGTCTCAATAGAGCCCCATAAAAGTGAAAATATTAAAATATCGATCGGTTGACACATACCTGTACACGGGTACCCAAAGATGTATTAATTCACTGCTTTCTGCTTCAAAATATGTCTCCCAACTATTTACCTTAACATCTAAGGGTATTTTCCGCATCTCTTCCATCCAAAATTAACTCCGAATCTTCTTCTAACATACTTCTCAAGCTGCATTTATCACCTCCTCCCTAACTTGTCCAATCCACCCACTCAATCAATTTTTATTTTCACCAACTTTGCTCGTTCATTTGCCAAACAGTACGCTGCTTTTCATTCATTCTATTCGCTAGATCGTCAGTATCCTTTTATAAATAATCCCCTCCCAAAAATTACCTTTTTTATATTTTTTTGTTTTCGTTGTCGTTCCTCGGCGTACCAGCATCAAAAATGTCCCTCCCTTTTAATCACGGAAAAACACAGGTGTTTTATGTTTTGTAGATGTTGGTATGAGTTAAAATCAGCTTAGGATGTAAATCAGTCAAATATTGCATTATATAGATTATTCCCTGTACTCTGAAAAACCAGTCAATATCATATTATATCAGTAGTAGACTTCAACAGCATTTAGTTAAGCATTTAGCCTGTAACTCGAAATCAAATACAGTTGGCTGCATCTTTTTTGGATGAATGCTTCATTGACCTACATATCTGGAAAAATAAATGACTAACTCCAATTTCTCTTCCAAAATGGCAATTTCGTAAAATCGACAATTTTTATAGTGTCGTTTGTGTTAATATCAAGCCTCGCGTAGGTAAAAAGCGCGTGCAGACACTTTTTAAATGTGATCCAACTGAAAAATTGTGCCAAAAAGGCAGAAAAAATTCTCTCGGGACATTTGGATAGCGGAGAGGAGACCGCATTTCCACATTTCTCATTTCGCGATGTGCAACCGACTCAATGGAGGTGGGAGGGCTTAGGGAAGGGAGGCGTGCGGAAGGTGACGTTCAATTTTTTTCATTATTTTCCCTCCGCCTCTTTCTCTCTCTCTCTCTATCTCGCGTCGCCGTATACGCGAATGGAATAGGGGTTCCGGTGAAGCTCCTTTCTTGCGGCGCTCACGAGTGCGAAACGACGGCGAAAAAGTGAAATAGAGAGGGAGGAAAAACTGTTTTCAAAGGCGATTTGTCTGCGTTGCCTTCGCCATGCCATTGGAGGGTGGGAGGAGTGGGGAGTAAGAGGTTGGGCGGGGAGAGGTGGCGGAGTTGCCGGCTAAAGGAGAGGTGGGTGGGCGGGCGGGGTGGACGAGAAGAGACGGGTAAAATGAGCAAAGCAGAGAGAGAAGGCCCTTTTCTGGGCATTTGGAAGTCCGCGCGCAATCCTAAAAATGACCATCTGGTGTGTCCCCCCGCGGCGAGCGAGCCTACTCCCGCTCCCTCATAACATATTCATGAGCTGCGGCGGGCCGCGCGCGAGGCTCAGGGCTTCCGACAAAAAGAGCGGGAAAGGAAAAGAGCTCTCTCCCTCTCTTCTCTCGGAAAGATTGGAAGAGCGATTATGCAGCGACCATAGGAGGAGGGGGCGTGGGAGGGGGAAGGTAGGCTGGATAGGGGTACAAAGGGGTCTGAGAGGCCCTTTCCTTTGCTCTCTTGGGAAAAGGTGGGAAAAAATCGATATCCCTCGCCATGACTAAGCTGTCGAATGAAGGAGTTATCCTTTCACTCGAAGAAGCACGTCTCCCCCTTAGGGGAAAGTGGAGGCCGGTGCCAAAATATCCACCACAAACTCTCGAGCGCACTGTCAAGCGAGTACACCCTTTAGAACCGTGGAACCTCCACTATGCTAGACGCTCTCCTATGTAGTGCAAAATCCTCAAAAATATTTCATCGCCCTAAATATTTTTTTCTGGAGATATAGTCCCAAAATAAATTCCCTGGAGAAGCACAAGTAAATATGTGAAACACTGGCAAAAGGGAAATCAATTAATAAATTGACATTGGACATTATTATTATTAAAGTATTCTACCAGTTAAGGTAGGTTTTTTCTGAATGTCAGAGACTCTCCTTCCGGTCCTCTACCCATTTAGGGGCCCAATCCCCTCCAGTTTATCCTTTCTCGCCTCTGCATACGATTTACCCTTCTTCATCCCGTCCATGAAACCTACTCTCCTTCTTCTCCTTTCCCGCTTGTCCAACATCCTTCCCTCTATCACACCTTTGAGCAACACATCGCCCTTAATAACACCCTTCAGCCATCTACCCTGCCTATCTAGGATATCATTCAGAAGTTTACTTTCCTCGCCCACCATCTCAAGCACTTCCTCGTTAGTCATCCTTTCCGTCCACCTCACATTCTCCATCCTTCTCCACACCCACACCTCAAATGCCTGCAGCCTATTCTCGTCGTCTTTTCTGATATCTCCATAAAAAATAAATTACTCGGAGAAGGACAAGTAAATATGTGAGACGCCAGCTATAGAGAAGTCAAGTAATTAATCAATTTTGGACCTTTATCTCCATAAAAATAATTATATTTAAAAAAGGAGGTTGTGAAATGGAATCATCTGCATGTCATAGACGCTGCTCGATTCCAGTTTAACACCTCAATTTCGTCCAATATGGACAGAGTTCGATAAGATGATCCAAAGTCGGCGAGGTAGAAATATTGCGATTTGGCTAGGAAAGAGAAGATAAGCACACTTTTTCTTTTAGTCTTTAGGTTTAAACAAAGGTCAAAATTATGAGTTTACTGGTGATGAATAAAATTAATGGTTGAAGGCGTAACTTTGTGGAAGCTTACCGTAGGCATAACGAAAAAGAAAAATCTCTTAGTAAATTCCACACTTAAAATTTTTATTACCGACCTAGGTTTAAATCGCCTTGCAATCGTTTTCAAAGATCCTATCTTTGATTGCCTTGCAATCATTTTCAAAGGTTAGAACAGATACATGGCTATATGACATGGGAGCGGAAAGTAAAATGCAAAGGTAAATAACAAAGAGATTTCTATTTTAGTATTTTCCTGCTACAATGTAATAAAGAAATTTGAGCAAACTTTTTACCAAACGACGCTGCTAGAAAAGAGTCCAGGTGTGGCAAATACACTCGAAAACTTTATTGAAATATTATAAAATGGTAATTGCTTCAACCCCGTTGAACATTTCAAATAGCTACTTTACATTAATTCGTCACTGCGAACGATTAACGAAAACACAATTTCTTCGGTATTTCTTTGTCAGCGTGTTTAAGTTTTTTCAGTTTCAGCTTTTAAAATAAAGTAAATATTTTACTCTTTATTCAGTGAAAATAGAAAAAATCACATCATTTATAGCATTTGAAGCATTTTATGGCTACCTTACACATTGCGATGGCGTGTAAATAAACTCACTTTGTATTATTCCACATTGGTGTTCATTATTCCGACCTAGGTTTCGACTCAAGTTAAGTCATTATCAAGGTCTGATAATGACTTAATTTGAGTCGAAACCTAGATCAAAATAATAAAGACCATTATAGAATATTACAAAGTGAGTTTATTTACAAGCCATCGCAAAGTTGTTCCACCAAGTGAAGCCTGAGAATTTATTAAACATGTCTCATTTTTTAACCTCGCATCGCTTTTTTTCTAACTTAGTATAGATGCAACCAGTGAACTACAAGGATATGAATAAATGATAACTCTTTTCTCACATTATTTTCTTTTGAATAGCACGACGGAATTGACAAATTAGCGGAAGTGAAGCAATATCGATCTTCTGTTTGAAATTTAGAGCAAGAAACACTTGAAACATATATTTGATTCTTAGTGATATGAATTCCACTCAACTTTAAATAGTTTTCATCGGGAATGCGGATGATTTTCAACTTAAATAAACAAATAAAAAAACGTAAGGTGACTTTAAACGTAAAGTAAATTTAAAGACTTTAAACGTAAGGTAAATTGAAGAAGTAAGTGCTTTCTAATTTCCAGTAAGTTATCCTTGGGAAACTTTGTAAAATTGCAAATTTAGTGCGTTCGCCTGCTCGCACTATGGGAAAATGAAGGTCAACGAATGCGACGGACTGGTTTCTGCTTCTCGCATTGGCCTGTATAGCAAGTGCCCTCTCCATATACCTCAATGGGCCAGTCAATTGCTGCGTATATCGAGAATTTGCACGGTTTACATGGTTGGAGACAACCTGTATATTCTGCGGACTTTGGGATAACAATGCCAGCTCGAAAAAGTAATTAAGTTTATATGGAAGCTTCAACAATTCCGATTCGAAACAATGACAACCTATTAAATCTGAAACTAACGGAATTCTTTGGAGTAACAAGAAAATGCCCATTAAAAAAATAGGGAAAGAAATGGCATGGACTGAAAAGGGCATAAAAATACAAAAGTCAAGAACATGGAAAAGGAATAGTTCCGAGCCACAGATGCGGTGGCAAACAAGGAAATAAAGCAATCTTTAAAATTATTTTACTCCTCCGTTCGCCGAAGCTCGGATTCCAACTTATTCGACTAGCTCATCCATTTATTGCAATTGTTTTTGATGAACGCGTTCTAAACGCCAGTGAAAAAAAGGGCCTCGGTCCAAACTGTGAGAGCAATTCTGGTGCAGGAGACGCTGGGAAAAAGGGGAATGAAAAACGGTCGCTCGGAACAAAGGAAGCGAATAAAATGAGCGGCCAAATTCAACTCTCGGAACTAAAACGAGGAAAAAAATGAATGAAGACAAACGTTTTCAATCCAGAAAAACGTTTGGGAATCGGGTGGCGGACGCTGCTGTGACATTGTTTTATATATACTCGCGGCCGTATTTCGTCCCCACCCCTTTTTTCATTCTTCGCGTTTTCATTGCTCCGTTTTTTTTACGATTAAAAAACTCCAGCTTGATTGGCCATTTTCCGCAGGAGATCCAATCATGATGAAGGGGGAGGGAGGATGGGGCGACTCTATTGGACGGTGGAGAGAAGGGAGAGCCAGGCAGGCGGTTGGCATGAGTTCATTTTAAATGTCTGTGAACCAAAGAGAATGTCGTCAAATTGTTCCTAACCCTTTCGCAGAGAAAGAACAGTAATTAATAAAAAATCCGCGTATTACGTAGTTAAGCGGGTGGAAATCCAATTCAGATACCTGGATATGCTATCATTAAGTACTTGACAAATTATGTACAATGTCTCTTTAGGAAAGCCTAAATAAAAGGGCAACTCCTATGTAGTTACAATAATAATGGCATAAAAATTGCCAGAATTATATGTAAACATAGTTTAAATAAAAGTTTAAATTTCGATTGAGAAAAATCTAGGAAATCTTTATATCAATGCGAAGCGCTTGTAATTGTATGACGTGTAGCGGAATATTTTAGATTACATTTACTTCACGCGTTTTGACTCAAAAGTCTCTGAGTCAGAGTCAAAAATTGAAGGCTTTACTTGGTGGAAGGTCGAAATTGTATTAAACCAAGCATTGTGTCTTCCACAGATAAATATTTATGAGTACAACCAGGTTCGGCTGCTACGCCATCATCAGGTACATCAATGTATCCTTCCATCAATCAGGTATAAATTGATGTACCTGATAATGGCGTAACTGTCGAAACTGTTTGTTCCTACTCATAATAATACATGTGGAGGGCACAATGTTTGATTTACTACAATCTCTTAGTTTTCAGTCACACAATAAATTAAGTAATTCCAAAAACTATAATGTTCCAAAATATATTTTGCAGCTTTTGGAGTCAATATCTTAATGATAAATAAGAACTCACTTCTTTGTTATTGCGAGTCTCCAATTATCAGTAATTTTTTAAATCCTCTTGCAAACAAGATGCTAGCAGCCGAATTTCGCTAGATTTTTTTACCAATTTTTAAATGTTGGCATTCAGGAAACTATGATGAGCAACAGAGAACCAGAGACGAGCTCATGGTTTTCTCCAGGGACGAGTTCTCAACCGAACCTCCACGTCAAGGGGTGTCAGATTGGAATCCCAGAATTGGCGGAGAATTTTCTGGTCCCTTCTCGGGTGATAAGAGGACATCACTTTAGAACCAGCTAAAACTTAATGGTGTATTCCGTGAAACAGTAGAAATTGTTCTGGGTACACTCATTGGTCTCATTTGAGGGATTCTCGTCACAAATAATAAATAAATGTAAGGGACCTGACCAGACCGGAGCCTAAGCTTAAATATTGTTAGGAAGGAGAAATTTTTAATTTAAATCACCGTTGACGTTAAAATACCCAGCTTAGCGTTAAGAAGACACTAAACTAATCAAAACAGCAACCCTTTAAACACTTTTTCACGTTAGTTATTGCTCAACCCTCGAGCAGTCACGCCTTTTGATGAAGCTTAAGCTGTCACCATGGCACACTGATTAAGCCAATGACAATTTTATAATATTTAGTCTTAAATTTAGGTCATTTCGTTAAATTTTAAGCCTGTACCAAACATTTTCAGGTATTAAAGAATTGGTAACGTTAATTGATACGAAATACTCTTAATGACCGGCTGTGCTCAAAATGCTGAAAATTTCCCTGGGGGTAGCTAAACGATATTCCACTTTTATAATGGCTAAACATTTGGATTTATGAAATTTAATTTTCAGTGAGAGTCCACCTTCATTTCTGTGGCGGAGATAGCTGTGAAAGCTGTAAAATGCGTGATATTCTCCATTCTCCATCTATGTTTCCTTGTCTGAGTTTTTGAACGCAATTACGGTTAGAAAGAGTGCCGCATTACTCCAAGTTTATTTACTGAAAATAATTTACCGCCCGAAGCAATTTTAAGAACTCTGCAAACTACGTTTGCATGACAGTAACAGTAAGCAAGGCTCACGTGGGAAAAATTACGTCCGTTTTCAGCGATGAGGTACGTATTGTGTTTTACACTCCAGTGAGTGTCATCAGACTGAAAGGCTCGCCTTGATAACATGGAGATGGTAGGACACGATGACCACGCGTCGCTGAGCCACGTGCGAGGACGCACGGCCGTGCCAACAGCGGCCTTTCCCTTACACTTGTCGAGCACGCTAAGTCAAATAATCTGGCGGCCGTTATGTCGGCCTTTCGGCTTCTCAAATGCCTAAATGTATCTGCGTGGGCGTGCATCTCGTGGGCATATCTCCCTGTACACTGCATATCTCCGGCAAAACAGCGAGATTCGTGTGATTTGGGGGAACGAAGCCATTCATCACTCCGTAATGGTGAGCCTAACTACAGTGAAAACGATCCACTTAGAGGCACGCACGAGGCACGCCACTGAGAAAGACAGATAGCAAACACAATTACAGGGAACAGAATTGTGTGCATTCACACACAGTTCTGCGTCGGGGACTCCAGTACCAGGTTATCAAATTTTATTTAGAAAAAAGTTAATCATACCAAATTTAACTGGAAAACATGAATTGCCTTACGGGAAATCCATGTAAAATCACTTACAAATCATTAGAAGTCTTTCGATCAGTTGATGCCTCAATCATTTGAAAATGACCAATAATGCTCCCCCTATATGTAACTCAGTCGCATGCGGAATGACTGTAGACTGAACAAAACTTGAATAAAAATTGATTGGTTTTTAGCAATTCATAACTCCCCAGCTGACGTTTTTTTCCGGAGCATTCTTCATCACCGGATCAGGAGAGGATCTTGATCGAGTCCTTCGTATTCTCTGATGAAATGGACTCATTTAAATACGGCCTATCATTTTTTCCTCTGCTAATCTTTGACTGTGAATTTGGAATCTTTAAGTAGTTTTTCAATATTTTTGTCATCCCTGGATGCCATGTTTTCCCTACCCCCTTCTACATAACCGAATGGACATAACAAAGTTTTTTAATTTTTTAAAATTCATAATAGTACTCCACAATATCCCGCCGGATAACGTTGACTACACCTTTCTGTACAAAAGAAACGCGCAATTGCGTGAAAAATAACAATTTCAATCGTTTAATTGCATTTCAATAAAATTAGTTACTTCTTCAGGGAATCTCTTCCAGATCAGGATACAGTCCAACAGCTAATTTTTAAGTGAGACCGAATTTAGCAATTTGGCGTAGGCTATCTTTAAATTGGAGGACTGCCTGCTCCGTTCACCACTAAGCTACCACTAGTCATATGTGTGACAGAAAAATGCTTATCATTTACACCCTGAAAATATCTAATCCATACAGCGTTTTTCTATAAATTTACCATAGGCTGGGATTCAATAGCCATTCTGTTTTTTTTCGAAGAGATATTGTATAGTTCTACATAATAATCTTCATCATTACTTTCATGAAATAAAAGACAAGTTAACGGCATTTGAAACGTCTACTCTGGTGGAAGTGATTTACTGCCAGACCAAATACGAGGTATGATGTCAGGAGTGCGTCAGAAAACTGCTAAAATGCAACGATTCCTATCGTGGTCTTTGCGTAACAGTGTCTTCAACCTGTAGAATGTAATCTTTGAAAAAAGCTTGTTTGCATATTAAGATCGGTATTTTACATGCAAATAATATTGATCTTGATGTAACTTTCGTTGAACTCATAATTCAGGTAAAAATAGCCCCAGATTTAGGCATAGAATTTACATTAAAATATTTTTATTAGCGTCAAGCTTGAAAAGTAAGACTTTCGACTGACTTAATATGCGACAGAAGAGTGAACAGTTTAACTGATTGCAGGACTTCTAAATACGTTGCACAAAATCAGTTTCACCGGTGGGATGAACTAGTTCATCATCTGAAGCGCGGAATTTGCTGTGAGCGCAAAGAACGGTGTTACATATTTATCCTTGAAATAGCCGGTATTTTGAAAGATTAGCACTTTCGTCATCTGTGTGCCAAAATTTCCATGAAAGATGTATAAACCTCCAAGTACTTGGAGAAAGAGATCAAAAAGACCACGAACATGGAAAAGCTCGAAGCGAACAACAGAAATGCACGACTTCAAACAATCTCGCATGAAGACCGGAGCGAATGGCCCGAGAGAGGCGTCGCTGCGGCTATATACTCGGTTTGGAAAGCTGTCTCGGACACAGCGGGGATAGCGCACGCGTATTTCTTAAAGACGCTCTATTCTACACCTCTTTCCTTCCGAGTTTCCCTCACTATTGTGCGCGAATATACGACAGGACAGCAGCACTTTTCGAGTCGTCTCCCTCCCAATGTTTCGATTTTGAAACAGCGCTCACTTCCGCGCGAGAGAAAGAAAAATGAGAACCAGCGGGGTGACAAGTGACTCCCGAGTGGCGTCGCGGAATTTTCATCGCGCGACGGAAAGTAAAAATGCGAGAAAAAGGGAAAATGAGGAAGGAAATTCCAGAGAGGGTGGATTGGGAGCTCGCTCGCGTTGGGAGGGGGAGTATGTGCCATGCTGGCTGGTTGGATGGTCGGATGAGAGTTGGCAGGGGCTGCCTCGCCCCTGCTCCACCCATGTCCCTCCCCTCGTCCCCCGAGTTGGCTGTGGCTGCCTCAGTATTGACGAGAAGAAGAGGAGAAAGTGGAAGGCACGCCACGTAGAACGACGCAGAGATCGGAGACAAAGGATATTCATCCCCATTATGATATGAACTCTGGTTTATGCAGAAGTTTTCACCTTATGCGCAATGCGTCCGCAAAATTTTCCCGAGTTATGCTCAGCCATGTAGATAAGTTGCATGTATCGCACTTTTTATGATAATTTCACGATCGTGGTGAGAGGATTCAAGGCAAACTTCCCTGAGCTCGGTTTTCTAGTGTCCCATTTCCCTCTCTCCCCAACTCATGCCCTCTGAATCCTGCACTCATGTTTCCAACAATATTTCCTCGATTTAATAGCGAAATTATTCATGGCCGTGAAATACTCAGTCCACATTTATTACTCATGGCTCAAAGATTCATGGATTTAGTGACTTTTATTATGACGATGATATTGGAGTATTCAGAGCCAAACGGTGTCTAGGCAATAGGTAGCTATCCGCCAGGACTCGCCATAGAATCACAAACTAGATGAAAGACGGGGGATATTTAAAAATTCAAAAGACGTGAGCTTCAAGTTTTCATGGGGAATAAGTGAAGGAAAATAGAGAGAAAAATACGAAGACTGAGCTCATGGGATCAATACTTGGATCAAGTAATGAAGAAAGTGTGTAAGAAGATCTATCAGAGTGTAAGGGAAATAGCAATAGATAGAGAAATATGGAGGACTACAGTCAAACAAAGATAAAAATTACGTGGCCATCCTCGAGGAAAAATATAGAAAAATTATTGTTAGAAAAAAAAAGATGACATGCGATAATTTTTTAGAGGGCCTAAGTTGGGAACCGCTCAATACTCAGGTGCTACACGCTAGACTTTGAGGCTGCACACGAGCTTTGAACCTAATTCAGAACTGGTGTGTTTCAGTGAGGCCCAGAGAGGAGAATTTTGACGCTGCACTACATCTATAGGCCGAATCGCAGCGATAAAATAAGAGAGATACATTGCCAAACAGATGAATGCAAAAACTGGTTCTTTCCGCGCACAATAAGCGACCACAATAGAAACTGAGCTCAACTCCAAGCAATCGATACTCTCAAAATACACTTCAACATGTCACTTCCCTATAACATTCTCCTTTACACATTAACACGGTTGGTATCCTAACGCCCCCTGCCACAGGCCCAAGCGGCGGCTCGCAGGGTAATATGTAGATGTAGATGGGTATGCAGTATATATTTGTGAGCGAGTACAACACAATGATGGCTAGATAAATGTTTCTCGGGTGTTCCACCGAGTAAGCAGGTCAAAAGGTCCCGACATTTCGGAGAACGACTTGCTCTCCAATTTCAGGGATTCTGAATGCCGTCTTCCAAATATAGCCGGTATATATACTCATTCCTTTTAATGAATTTTGGCCGGTAACTATAACGGCCAAAATTGAGAAGAGGGCATTTAGAACCCCTGAAGATGAAGAGCTAGTCGTTCTCCAAAACGTCGGGACCGATGGAACTGCTTCCCCGATGGAACACCCGAGAAACATTAATCCAGCAGATACGCCGGGAAAACCTAAGATCTTTCACCATGATGGCCATTTAGTACGCCAAAACACGTTTATTTATGTAAAATAAATTGAACTGTAACGTATCTAATAATTTTTCATTTTTTTAACCTGTTCCGAGACATCTCGCAGGATACGGTTGGCTTTAGAAGAATTTCAATGCACTTTAAGTCTTCCATGCAAACCTTTTCGAAATGATAAAACATTTACTTGGCACCGCTACATCGTCACATGGTACAGCTCTCAGAGTGCACCACAGCCTCCCTCGGATCAAAGACACGAGAGTCTGAGGCCAGGAAGAGAGAAAGATAGAGGGAAAAGTACTTAAAGAGAGAGAGAGAGAGGGAGAGAGGCATGCTGGGATGGATGTCGAGGGGGAAGCGACGATTCCCCTTCCGGGCTTTTTACGGCCGTTTTTACGAGAGCACCGCCTCGCGATGTCTTGACGCGTGCTAGCAGCGCCTCTCCCGGAGGGAGGACGAAAGAGATTCGAGCAGTCGTTTGAACGGGGGAGTCGAGAGCTCACGGGAGGCGCAATGGATTCGCAAAACAACCCATTCCGTAGGCGAGTCGAGGAAATTTTAATACGCATCACCTTGTCGACGAGAAAATAAGAGCGGGGATGACCGCTACTGGCGCGAGCCGTGGGACGGCGAGGGTCGCAACTATTTATAAACAATTGAGGGCAGTGCTGCGAGATTTACGACGGCGTCCCCCTCTCGCGGCAGCTAAGGTTGAGCAGCAGCAGCAGAGCTCTGGTAAAGTAAAGGCGGTTTGTCAGCGGGAGCAAACGGAATGCGAAGAGCGGTAAATCATCTTAGCCGGGCCCCGGAGTGAGAAGGAAGGAAATCTGTGAAGGAAATCCCGCCCTCTTCAAGACGAACCGGTCAGTATTTCGGCCCATCTATTTCATTCGTTGAAAAATGAAGCAGACGTTTTTGCCGTCAGACCTAAATGGGCTAGATGTTGTGCAGCCGCATGAATACTATATCTATAGATGAAATAGAATACCAATGGAAACTGAACAGAGTACAAATGAAATAAATTTGCTCAGTTTTGTTTATTTTCATGTTCAAATAAGTTTGATTGCAAGAAATATCGGACGGTTGAGGTTTGAAATGAGTGACTGATGAAAAAATGTGATAAATATTCTCAAGCAGTGGACTTGTACGAAAAGAGTGCTCTCTGTTGGTATGGAAATTTCAAAAGAATGTACCTATGAGATTCGAATAGCCGAACAATTATATGGTAGCAGAATGAACGACGTAAGCGGAGGAGACTGAACAGGAAAATCGTGTGTGAGTGTGACAGAAGAGACTTAGCGGAGGAGGAATGTTAAAAGTCTCATAAATTGGAAAGCGTGTCTGAAGCAATCTATGAGTGTAAGGGAAGCAAAAAAGGTTTTCAAAGATAGTGAATAATAGAGGAAATTATTAGAGAGATCCAATTTTTGAAGGCTAATGGCAATTACTAAAATTCTTACCTGCACCGAAAGCAAATAGTGTTATAAGAAATGCATGTATGTATCTATGTAAAAAAGACATATAATATATAAATTTTGTCATTTTTTCATTTTAATTTTTAGATAAATGTGATTGCGAGAAATATCGGATGTATGGGGGTTGGTATTATATTCATATTGAAGTCATAATGATAACGATTATGTCACATGTCTCGTAACCACACCGGTTGCGTGGATACCTCTACTAACACCGATCAGCTTATCATACAGGATAACGCAGATTTAACTTTGGAAATGCGATATTTAAGTTGAATATAGACGCATTTATAAAAGCTAGACATAAGTCAATTCATCGTGCTAGCAATATCAACGATGTTTTCATGTCATGACAACAAAACAGAGAACAACGAACGCTGATTGGATGTACCACATTCGATGGGCCATATTATTCACCTGTCCATTTCACACACTTTGCCATAAATTTCCAAAACTGGAAAATAAGTAAAAAGAGATTTGATGGGTAACGGAACTTTGAAAAAAAAACGATAGTTTCTACCAGGGCTCAAACACTTCGCTACTCGACATCGGTCGGCGTTCACTTGAGGCTTCCGAGATCTCAGCGCGTCTATCATGCCGATAGTTAAAATAAATGAAGCAGCAGGCGCAACATCGAACACTCATGAAAAAAATCTCTAGAGAGAATAAAGTCGTCTGTCACCATCGTTTATTCTTCTTGCTCCATCCATCATCTACTTCTCTCCTAATAAAATCATATTTCAGCCCACGTTCATTATACCAACTCCAACCAACGTGAATTTTTTCCTCCACGTCAAACATATTCCATATAATTTAGTGATACACCAACCCTCGCCGCGTGTTTCAAGAGGGCTCTTGAACATACGACTGAGTGGAGTATTTCCTCATTGGTCTTCTCGAGATATCAAGCCACCTAACTTCGAACTCTGACCAAGGAAAGTGACATTTCCGCTCTGAAATTTTCGCAAGTATGCGATAATCAGTAGGTGGCTTCTTGACTGCCAATGAAATGTCACCTTTCCATTTATGATTTCAGTTTTAACACTCATATATGGGGCCTATGAATGATCATCGCATAATGTTTCAACATTATTCACTCAGCATTTTAAAAGGCATTTACAAATGGGAGCCAATATTTCTAGCTATTATCTTCTAAATCATAACTGTAATGGCTCAAATAATAGAGAGACCAACTTTCATTATTTAGATTATAAATAAAAAAATTAATCGGTAAATAGGCATGCTAATACTAAGGAATATCCATTTGTAAACAGAAAAAGTACACAATGAAATAAACACCTTGGAGAGCATTTTCATCACTTTCCTACAAGTGTAAATATATGCAAGAAAATATACGATGAAGCATTTTCTTAATGATTCAATTGGATACTGGTCCTAACTGTCAGTAATTTTATTTCAAATTAATACTATAATTATACTTATAGTTTAAAATAATATAACATTATTGATGTGATTTTGACGATATAGAAAGCTGGGCCACCTAGCACTTTCTACTTGCACGTGACCAGCAGATAAAATTTTCTTTTCATCTGTATCTGTTTATAAATACTACTCTTGTAATAGGTAAAACTAATGACATTGACGCAAGCAACAAAAGAATGCAACGTCAGGAATGACAATTCCAGAGAATGGTGAGTTTTGCCCACACCAGCGTGGTAGTTTTTCCGGTCCTCCTGAGACCATTGGATATACTAGTCTTTCTCGATATCCATTATGCCACGTTGCCACTCCAAATTGCATCAAGAAGGAGGGTATGTCGTACCAAAAGACGCACAAGACAGTGTGAGAGAAAACAAGACGGCTTATCCGAGTCCAGTGCACGCAGCGGATTCCTCCGAATCAGTAGGTGCGCAGTCAGTCAATCAGCTTACTCCCACGCGTCTACGCGCTGACACCATTGTGACGAGGGTGCACTTGTCATTTTTCCATTCTCAACCAACACCATTTCTCAGCTAAGGCCGTAGTGCACGAAGCGTTCGAGCACGCAATTCGCCGCGATTCACGCCCGCGTGGGCGGCAAAAGGAGCGATAGAGGGAACAGGGGGATGCCGACCTCTTGATATCCACATCGGGAAAGAAGAGGGAGACACCTAATCAGGAAGGATTGACTCCGCATCGCCCTGCCTAATCCGTGAATCCAAATGATGAGCGGGACAAGAGAGGGGGGGGGGTTGGCCATCTCCCTCCCGGCCTACGCTTTTTAAGAGACCGCCCCGAAGGAACCCACGCGATAAAAATCACAATTTATTCACGCGTGGAGGTCGCCCTCTACCCCCCCCTCCTCCCTCCTTTTGGAAAAGGGAGCCTTTTGCATTCATCATCTTGCACGCCCCGGGTGCCACCGACTCCTCCTTGCCCCCCCCCCCCCCCGTAGGTCCTCCGCGCCTCCCCACATTTATCACTCCGCGCGTCGGCTCTGTCGAAAATTCTTCTTCGGCAAAAAAATATACTACCTTCACCTTCCCGCGGTCGGATGAGAAAAAAAACGTCTCTCTCTCTCTCTCTCGCATAAACTCTCTCTCCTTCCACCTGCGAATGCGAAAAGATATATTTTTTAAAAACTCTTCCCCACACACACTGAAGTACACTCGAGTACAAACACAACGCCGATGTTGAATAAAAGTAATTAATCTCCCCCTGTTGCGAGCGGACGTAACACGCATGTTACACAAACTTTCGCAAAACGCAACCGGGAGCTCGCGAGCGGCTACGGAATTCCATCTACCATCTCGGAGCGAAAGCATCCACGGGCAAGAAGGAGGAGGGGAGATTTTTTTAGGTGAGAGGGCAAGGGGTGCGGGGAAGGGTGATCGCAGGCGGGGGGAAGGGAGGGAGGGGGGCGGCCCCCGCGCGGTAAATAAATAAAGCCTCCATTAGTCATGCATCCGACGAAAATGTGCCCGATCATGGCGGCGGGCGCTTGAGGTGAGGAAGCGGGAAAATCTTCCCGAGCTGCGCGCCAAGAGAGCACACTCGGGGGCGATAATATTTCACACAGTGAGGGATGGAAAGGGGGTGAGTACGGTAGGGAGTGAGACACTCCCACCCGTGGCAACCCTACTTCCCCTCTAACCTTACCCCTTTTCCTCATGACCGGCCTAAGGCTTAGGAGCGGGACAGATAACATACCCATCAGGAGGAACATGAGCGCGTAAGAAGACCAGAAAGTGACACACATATGGCTGTGGTTGAGCCGATATTCAGGTACGGCATTACTGCTTGCGGACTCTGTAGTCAGTTGCAAAGAAAAATTTGTTGTTATGCAAGATAGACTGTCGAAAATGGTTTATCTTAATGCTGCAACTGAAGTAATTTTGTCTCCATATTGCAATGAAACAGTTGGTAAAAATTCCACACTAAACATTTGTTAACACCCGACAATGGTTTCGACACAAAGTACCATTTTCAAGAATTTTATACGTAACTTTGTCATTCCACATAAACTTTAACTAAGATGACCCGGGTGTCGACCTGGTGATGACGCGCCACGTTGAAACCTTAAATAAAATTTATGTGGAATAACAAAGTTACATCATTTACAATGTGCAGTAAATTCCATGAAGTCACGCCTGAGACAACTGGGCTCATCATTATACAGTCAGAGATATTCGGGGGTCTGTGAAACCAAAGATATATGATCCAATTAATAGGTATGTACGTACAATTTCTTAATACTACTACCACAGAAAAATTACTCACCCAAGTTTAATATCAGACTGTTATTTTACCACCCAGTAAAAAAAGTGAAGGCAGATACTCCTAACTTGGAGAAGAGAAATTTAAATTGAAATGACGTCCCGAAATAGTTTAATAATTGTGGTGGGAATAGGATAGAGGTAAATATGCCAAAACTGTTCTATATACTATCACGACATTTGCAGGTCTTGAAGTTATTTGGAAAATTAAAAAAAGGAGGGAATAAGGTCAAATGCAATTAGGAGAAGACTCTTGCTTATAGAAAAAAAGAAACGTAATGTAATAACGTAGGAACAGGATGGAGGTCAGGGTGCCTTAAATGTTTAATATATTACAAAGGCATATGCAGGTCTTGAAATTATTTGGTGAATAAAAAGTTAACGGAGGGAATAAGGTCAAGAGCAATTAGGAGAAGGCTCTCGCTTACAGAAAAAGAAAGAAACTTATCGGAGACGCATAAAGTAACGGCGTGAAGTAAGGATTAGTGGAGCCTCGTTAAGAGCCTAACGTGGGCTGAAGCTAAACATGATTTACGGAAACAGGTGGGTGTATACAACATTAGAGCACGGAGGTTAGCAAAATCGGGGTCAGGATTTGGATGAAAGGATAAGAGAGTAGGGAAGATGAACGATGAGGTGTGAAATTTGGTGAAGGAGGTCGGTGCGGGACTGCCGAAGGATTCTTTAGAAGTGGTTGGAGGCTGTGTTGCTAGGCAACGGGATATCTAAGAAGGTGATGGAGGGGAAAATGTCGAGCGAGAAGGGAAAAGGGGGAATTTCGAACATGGTGAAATAGCATTGGAGATATGATGAGTTTAAAAGGGTGATTTTGAGACCATAGGTACATGAGCTGTGATTCTGTAATTCGGAATAGCACTGGAATACTAGACATGGATCATATATGCGGGTGAATTTCTTGGTGAAAACCCTCCGAGGATACAGATAAGTATACTAATGGAAAAGTCACCATTACAGCCATGACAATTTAAAGTACCTACTGGCCATCCATAATTAAGAGAGCTATTTCGTGATTACATAAAATGACTACGATGAGTAAGTGCTAAATTTACAAAAATACTTGAGAATCAATACAAACTACAAACTGCTTAAATATACGACGAGATTAAGGCGTTAGAAGTTCCTCGTATTGCAAATTTATAATTTATGGAGCGCTAAACCTTACCATTTCCATGGCTGGATGGTGTATTTTTGGCATACATCGTAAGTTAGTCCTAGCGAGATAGTTCCCTAGTCATAATTGAGACCATATTCGAATTATACGATTTAATTTCGCCAGCTGCAGGACAAATCAATTAATTATTGCGTTACTAATGGTACAATAATATAGTTTTGTATGACAGAAATTGTAAGTAATTAAATGAAAATATCTATACTAGTCTTTAACTAGACTCATTATTTTCGCGCAATGCGTTTGAAACTCCTTCAAAACGGAGGGTTTCTTTTTGATACCCAAGAACCTACTGCGGTGACAATATGATTAATTTTCAAATATAGTTGAGAAAACATACAAACTACCCACTGTAAGTTTTTTTTACGACATCTAAGTGTTAGAAATACCGCATTTTGTAAATGTCTCTCTGGATCGCATACCTGTACCTACCATTTCCCATGTAAAAGGGCTGGTATTTTTGGGCAAATATCTCCGAAGGTAATGTGGTAAGGGGTAGAATTTTTGGTGTCATTAGAAGGGTAAGACATTTTTCTTTAAAATGAGACCAAACTCTTTATTTCTAAGTAAAACGATATTTCGCTCACTCTACCTTTAAAATTAGTGTAGTAGGTGGGTAATGTTTTGATATATTTTGGAAGATGACATATTTTATCTTAAAATGCATTAAAATCAACGTGATGACATATCCCTCTCAAACTAAATTAATATATATGCGTGGCAGACTCTTAAGAACTTGGACGAACGAAAAGATCTGAGTGCAGCAACCTTTTCTTGAGGGGAAATGTCCAGCAAGCTATGGGTCAATTCTTTTTATGGCACACCCTCCAAGGCTCTCTCGCCTCGAAAGGTAAGTTTTACAGCTGGAAGCTGCCGAAGCGCCCGGCGTCGACTTCACCCCGCTTTGCGGCGACCGCCGACTGCGGGCGAAATTAAAAGCGGACGGCTATTTCCATAGCTGAGGGGAGTCGCGAGGCGAAGACCGGCTTTCCACTCACAACTCCTCGGATAGGAGTCGCCCAAAGGAGACGGGAGACTGACTCCTCTCAACGGCGGGGACGCTTCCTCGATCTATCCCCGAAGCTATTTCACCTCTGACCCCTTCCCCACCCTCTCCCACCCGCCCAACACGCATTGTCCTCCTCTGATGAGGCTGACCGTCCACCGCATTGTTTTCCTACCAGCACTGATCACCTCAACTCCCCCCCCCCCCCAACCACTTCCCCATTGTGGTCGAATATCCTGTCCTGGAACATCCTGGTCGACGAGAACGCTCAATTGAGTTGCGAGACGCCATTAATCACCTCATAATTACCTCTTATTAATGCAATCTGTTCACTTTTTTACCACCTAATACCTGAAGTTCTTTTATTTAATCGCGTGGCGTCACTTGTCTTTCAATAGCCGTAGAAACCTGAGGCAATATCCTCCCATGAGTTACGAAGGTGGAATGGGATAGAAGAAAGTATTCTTATTGCACTCCAGCTTTAGGATGTATTTATTTCGCTATCGGGATTTAGAGCCGGTAAAATAGAAACTCTAAGAAGTCACATTTTCTTAAGCAGAAAGGTCTTATTTTTTCGAGAAAAACCTTCATATTTTTAGAAATGTCGAAAATGGCATCGTAATTAAATCCGAATCACTCATTAGTAATGTTTAATTGAGTTAGTTCAGAAATAAAATTCCCAGAGAATCGTTAACATAGAGTGGGGTACTTACAGCCACGTGGAATGGAGTGAAGAGTAGAAAAATGAAGGAATCTCACCTGGAAATAGAAACAAAATACGTTAAATTCCATTGATTACATATTGTATTTTTTTAATTAGGGACAAATCAGACCAAATACACTTGAGGAATATTTTGCATCAAATTGAATGACTGCAATGAAACACATCACGAAATTAATATCAATTCCCGTTATTAAAGCGAAACGTAAAAATGTTATTTAGAACACGAGTTTAAGTGATTGAAAGATAAATTAGATTTTGTAGCTATTTTACCACATTTCAGCGCTCTGTGTTCTCATGAAATGAACGTAATGACATGTATTAATTTTCAATATTCATTTATCGTTTAATTGGAAATGAATCATCATCTCCTTTTCAAATATGCCGAAGGGCCATTATGGAACTAATATAGACATGGACTCATTCCTAGTGAAACGAGTTGGACACAAGTTATAGCTTTGAAATATCATAGTATCAAGGGCGTAGAGACATACGTTGTAATTCAATTTATCACAACGGGGTGGTAGACTAGGAAAAAAGATAGAAAAACAACATCGTTACAAATATGTTAACTTTGAAGGACTGAACTTGGACAGGGAGGATATGAGTTACGCGAATCGAAATTTAAAAATAGTGTTGGAGATGGGTAGAGGAGTCTACTAGGGCTATTTTTAACAAAGGAACTAAATTTCAAAATTCAAATGCATATTTGGACCAGCATTGAAAATTTCGTCATTATATTTATGGATTGCTAGATTACATCTTCATCATTGGCCGTTCAATCCTAAGACTGGTTGACTGCAACCCTCCACCCTTCCCTATCTAATGCCAGTTCCCTTACTTCCTGGTAGCTTACTTCCTATGTACTTCCCTCTTTATTTGATTCCTTTTGGGACATTTCCCCCGATTTTACCTGCTTTTATGTTCTTCACAGGCCCATTGAGCCTCAGGGTGTGTACAATCCGTCTGGTTCTTTTCTGTGTCGTGTTCCACATGGTCCTCTCTGCTTTTATTCTCTTGTAAATTTCATAATTTCTTATAAGTTCCACTCATTTTATTTTCAGTATCCTCCTCCAGCACCAGATTTTAAAGGCTTATAGTCTGTTCTCGTTTGCTTTTCCAATGGTTCATGCTTCCGATTGGATTGGATCTTTAGGGAGGCGACCGACGGCTAAGGTCATTAGGTAAGGGAGGAAGGGTGGATAGAAACCCGGCGTCGACATTAGCCTGCTCTAAACGTAAGGCGCCAAGGGGACCACGGGGTAACGTTTCATTCGGCAGACGGAGCACTGTACTTGAAGTGCTTTCCACAAAATACTCAATTAAGGATCGGGTTCCCTCTGAAAAACATCCTCCTTTGCAGGGAATTGAGCCCTGGCGTCCGTATGGTTAGCCAGTACTCCAGCCACCACACTAACCCGATTCCCATGCTTCCGATCTAAAGTGTGCCACGCACCACACGAATGTTTTCACATACTCTTTTCTAATTTGCTGGCCTATCATCTTTGAGCACAGATGTTGTCTTTTGACCATGAATGCTGTCTTAGATTGGATAATTCTTCGCTTGATGTCGGTTGTACTTCTCCAGTCGAACGTTATGGCATTTCCTAGATAGGTGAAGGAATCTGCTTGCTCTAATTTGTCCCCTTCGGTGAGACCTCTGCATTCACGCAGCATCTACTAGAATTCATAAGCAGATAAATGGGAAGCGACAAACAGGAAATCAGCCCGTGGTCTAATTCAGTGTATTTGTACTTGCAAGATCTGCGATTGATATTGCGAAATTGAAAGTGTCGTGTAAAAAGTCCTTTACAGGTAAAGTCTTTGGGTCACGTGATAATGGAGGATGCTAGATGTGTGGTCCGGATGGGGATAAAAGATCCAAGGCGTATGTAAGCCATTTAAGGTAGTTCTTACAAGATTTTTATCTAGTCATAGCAGAGACCATATTGGAATATTATTCATTTCAGGAGCTCCACGAGGTACAAGGTAACCATTGTGATATTGATGACGCAAGAATGTTTTAACCCTTAAGATGCGGCAGCTAGATTGCAAGTCTTCCACTGTGTGCGGGAAATATTCGAAGGAGGCCAGACCCTATTTTCCCCCGCGAGAGGCAGAGCAGGTAGAAGACCCTTGCAATCCCCTCCCGACCCTCTTCCCGACAATCTGCGGAAAGGGCCCCACCCAATAAGGGACGGATTGGTGGAACAACAGTTAATTTGGCCAAATTTTTTAATCGGCGAAAATCTACAAAATAAGTATCATATGAAGTTTGCTTGTAATTTACTGTTCAATTTGATATCAAACGCCAAGGAAATCCGTTTTTCCCCGCATTGCGCTCTGGTAAGACTACCAGAGCGCATTTAGAGGATAATAGGAAGAATGGTTAGTACAACGTACTCATGGCAATGGAATGCGACCGCTAACGTGCGAGGGAGAGACTCGTTCGGGTTGGAAATAAGGATTGCCGATTGTCTCCCTCAGGGAAGAAAGAGTTTGGGCCATAAAGATAAGATGGGGCTCAGGGAGCAGGTAAGAAGAGAGGGTCGAACGTACAAGTACGTTTTTCCTGCAGTTGCCCGTACACACGTACAAGTACGTTCCCCGCAGCTGAAGGGTTAAAGAACTGAACCGACTGCAGCGCCATTCGAATGGGACTACCACATTGTGACTTCAATTACAGAATTAATTGGCTAATAACATATAAAAAATAAGCCGTAAGATGCCTGTATTTTATTTTATCCAATTTTCCAGGACCTTTCACTGCTAATAAAGAGTTTTAATGAAAAGCTTGGACATGAAATTACATTCAAATTGACGTTTTTCTGCTGAAACCTGAGCCGTCTTCATGAGAGCCTGTGTTAAAGTTTTCACTTTAAGGCTAAATCACAGCATAATTAGCAGTGGAACCCTAATATTTTTTCATCTAAGTTTATATAACACACTTCATAGATGCGATTTTCAAGTTTTTTGAAAATCAGGAATGAATGACCAAGAGGCTAGAGACTCAGCGACTTAGTCTTAGGTAGTTTGACCGAAATATCATTTTTCCTAGCAATCAATAAATTTGGTCTCGTTTTAAAGAAAAATATCTCACTCTTCGAGAGATAGCAAAGTATCATCCGCTTACTGAACTACTTTTCGAGATTTTAGACGCAAAATGCCAGCCCTTTTACATGGGAAATGGTACGTGTATGCACTCCATAAATATCCCATTTAAAAAATGAGGAATTTTTAACACCTAGATCTCGTCAAAACTTAACAGTGTGTAGTTTGCATATTTTCTCAGCTATTTTTTCAATAAATCATATTGTCACCGCAGTTATTTCTCAGGAATCAAGAAAAACCTTACTTTTGGAAAGTGTTTTTAACATACCGTGCGAAAATAATATGTTAAGTTAAAGACTTATTTAAATTGGTAGTTTTAGGCGTAACTTGTTGAAATTTGTTAACATTATAATGATAACTCGTAACTTTGCGATTCCCCGCCTCCAACTGAGTTGTGTATATATGATTGATGGATGATATATATATGGAATCACTAAGTTAAGAGTTATCATTATACCTTATTTAGACATTTTTATTTAATTACTTTAATTACTGTCATATATAACTATAATATTGCACCACTGATGGTGCAATATTTAATTTATGCGTTCCACGGCTAGTGAAATTAAAACGTATAATTCGAATATGGTCTCTATAATGACAAGGGAACTATCTCGCTCACACTATCTTAAGAGAACATGTGAAAAATTCTTTTGTGGCGTCAGCCATTAAAAAATGGTCGAACATCACTAGTTTAGAGGAAGACAAATTCTTTTTCACCCTGTTTAAAAGAATTTGAACCGTGCAGTGAGAGACTTGACACGACCCGGCAAGTGGCCAGGAAAGTGCAGCGGTTGGCTTCCAGCGAGCAACGATGTGGAGAGAGGTGTATAGGAAATAGAGGGAGGTATTATGACTAGGGAGCTATCTCGCTCAAACTACCATAAGGAGATGATGAAAAAGAAAGAACTCTTAGTATTTTCCACACTGAAAATTTTTACTCCTGACCCAGGTTTTGATTGCCTTGCAATCATTTTCAAAGGTAATCATTTTCAAAGGCAATCAATCATTTTCAAAGGCAAGGCAATCGAAACCTGGGTCAGGAATAAAAGTTTTAAGCATGGAAAATACTAAGAGTTCTTTCTTTTTTGTAATGTCTGCAGTCTCATTCCACAAAGTCACGCCTTCAACCATTAGGTTATGCCATAAGTCGGCCCCGGTGGCGGCGGGGTAAAGTCCTCGCCTGCCAACCCGAGGGTCGTGGGTTCGAGTCCCGCCTGGGTAAAATATTTTCTGCCCAGGACATGGGTGTTTGTGTCTCGTACGTTGTTACTGTTATTCACCCGACGTAAACTGGCCGATTGTGCTGTATTCGGGGTAGTAAAGATAAATAAAAAATAAAATAAAATAAGAAGAGCAATTCTACCATTCAAGCTAGCCTCAGCTCGAGTTGGTTGCCTATAGCATTCCACTTCAGGCCTTCGCGTATCCAGCACAACTGGAAATATACGAAGTGGAAACGCGGCTATTTTTACATTCGTCGGGACATCAGATGACCCCGGACACGTTGGAAGGGAAATTTTGCCCGTGCCGAAGGGGGAAATAAGAGTTAGGGGGGGGTTATAGAGGTGGAGGAGGAAGTCCCGGGTATCTGGACGAAGACGGCGCCCTGAGAAGGTGAGTGGGGTGGGGGCACAGGGCCGGGGTCTTTCCCATTCTCCATTCATATCCTGTTAACGCAAACCTCCGCCCCGTCACCTCCTTCAACGACCACCCCCGGCACGTCGAGGGGGTTGGGATATGGGGCGAGGGGCAGAGGTATACGCCCGAAGGGCTTCATCGGGGGTCATGAACTTCTGCTCACCCCCACTCCCCCCCAACGTGATGGATGATGGGCCAGCTGGGTACATGTGACGTCACCGAACCTGGGGGCGCCACCCCCTCTCTTCCCCAGCATTATAGAACCCACACTTCCCCTCCTCCCGCGCCCCCAACCCGCATTTGGATGGGTACTGCTTCGCTCTTAGAAAGCATGCGCGCAATCATCGCAAAAGATCGTGGCAATTATGTCGAGAAGGATATTATGACTGGAAGGTAATATCTAACCCTAGAGACCCGGAGGCTGCACGCTAGGCTTAGGTTGCTTGAAACATTCAGAACTGATATTTTCAGGGCGACATAGAGAATATTATCATGACTCCTCACTACATCTCTAGATCTGACAGATGTGACAAAATAAGAGAGATACACTGCCGAATAGATAGCTACAAAAACTCGTTCATGCTGCGAACAATAAGCAACCATAGTAAAAATTGAGCTCCACTAAATGCACTCCTAAAATACATGTCACCATTTCATCTCCAAAAACTTACACCCTTACACGGCTGGTGACCTAACACCCACTACCACACGCCCATGTGGCGGCTCGCGGGGTATTATGTAGATGTAGATTTAGAACTTTAAAAAAATCGAAACCATCTGGAGATCTTTTTTGACCATTCATGGCATTATTATCTAAAACATCAGATTGACTGCGGTCTCTGTGTTTGTCCCTTGTGCAGGATTATATTCCAGTAAACATGGACAGAAATAGTGACTGGTGATTATAAGTCCGGCTCTCTTAAGCCCAGCTTAGGACATTGTTTATTTTTTGGTGTCATTTGGCTGGTCATTAGTTGGATATTAACATTGTCTTACACCACAGGTAGACTTTTGTCGTTCAATTTTAGTGTTTGACCTATACCTTCCCTGACAGATTTCCAAACATTGCATTTAACAAATGATGTGGTACGAAGTCACTCGCACGGGTGCATTTACACCAGGGTTGAAATTCGCTATGAAAAAATCATTTGACTTGACCGGGATTCGAACCCGGATCTCCCAATTGCCGGTCAGGTGTTAGCCAGCTTGGTTGTGTAACTGGCTAACACACCTGACCGGCAATTGGGAGATCCGGGTTCGAATCCCGGTCAAGTCAAATGATTTTTTCATAGCGAATTTCAACCCTGGTGTACTTTCCTGACAGGTTGTGCTAATATTACTAGGGTCATCGTTACTTTGTATCTTTACTTAGTTAACCTTTTCCCCGTGGGAACATTTTTTTACATTCTGCTCGGCGACTGCGGGAAAAAGGTTTTTGTACGCTTGACCGTCGCTCTCCTATCGGGGGCAGTCGGTTATCAAATTGATCGGGGAATAATTCCATTCTTGATCTAATTCCATTCATTTTTTTGGATATTATATGATACGTCCATTTGTACAATGAAATTTTCCGACTAAAGCGACCTTGAATAGACTAAGGATTAAGTAGCTTGGGTTAAAATTTTCTCCACTCGTAACATAGATCACATTCAAACTAAAAATTAAAAATTCAACAGGCATAAGACACATGAAATATATTTAATGCTTTTGATAACGCAAAAATATTTTGTGACCAATCCCTTCAGTGATTCACTAAAAATATATTTATGGCTCTGAAAGGGGTTGAGATAAATTTTCCACATTATCCAGGAACTCATTCATTTTCCTACGTCAGAGGGGAAACAGAGCATATCAATGAAGCCACTCTACTTTGCATGAAGAATATATTTTCCAGGAAGTTCCAAGTAATTGAACCAGATTTACACTGAAATGATATAAGTAAAAGACCTCTCTAAATATGCTTTCTAAGTCTAATACACTTTTAGGTATAGTCACTTAGAAGCTATTTCAGATCACTTTGAGATGGAATATGAGCAATAGTTCATTGAATTAAAAAGGAAAAGTGATTCAGTTGTCAAATTCATTAAGAGTAAAAGTCGAATTTACCTAATAAGGAATACATGTTAAAGGTGCAACTGAGCATTCATCATGGTAAGTAACAATAATTCAATCAATTTTTCATCACTGAGGTTTACGAATTCCAGGCACAAAATTTATGAAGAAAAACGAAAAATGTACACCTAAACAATGCCCTGCAAGTCACCTCAAGGGTCTATGGCAGGGAAAAAAAGATCCCATTTGACCGGGACTTGGATCCTAAATAACGCGGATAGAGCTTTATCAAGGGAGGCTAATGAGGATAGTTTTCCTCATTGGCAGCGATATCTAGAGAGGTGGGTAAAATTTGAAGATTCATCTAGAAATTTCCATTTCCAGATGAATCCTCAAATTTTCAGATCATACTACATACGTATATACCAATCACGCCGTTCCCTTCCGGAGTAGGGACAATCACAAAGTTTTACTGATAAATACATATGTGTACTCTGCTTCTCTGCTCTGCTTCAATAATTTCCTCCATACTGACCTATCCTTGCAATCCTCTTTTGCCTCATTTACCCCCATACACTGTTTCATACACGCCCTCCTGTTTTTAAAACTCCTAATATTCCTCCTCATCAGAATTTCCTCAACCACATTCAACCACAACTTTCTCGGCCTACCTCTACCTTTCGCACCATTCATTCTACTCCAATATATCTGTTTCGCTTTTCGACTCTCATCTATTCTCTCAACATGGCCAAACCAACAAAGCACACTTCTTTCATATATGTCCATTACAGGAGCATCTAACCCACATTCATGTATTACCCACTCATTCCTCTCTCTATCCATCCTACTTTTGCCGCAAACACTCCTCAAATAACTCATGCTCACGGCGTTAGGTTTACTTTTGTCTATCCTGACGTACCCATGTTTCAATAGCATACAACAAAGTGGGGAGAAGTACACTTTTGTACACGGCGATTTTCGCTTCCTTAGACAGGCACTCATCCCTTGATATGCTAAACGGGGAATATGCATTATATACAGAGCCCAAGATGAGATTTGCGGTAACAGAGATCGCTTATAATATTTAAAAACGGCCTTTCATGATGACTTCATGGATATTTATTTTGGACCGGAGGAAGTTTGATCCTAGGACTTGAATGAAAAGAGGGTGCAGTGGTTGTATTGTATCAACCAATAATTATCTCATTTATATAGAAAACCCAATGATGGAAAGAGCATCATACATCATCCGCAACACTTTTGTAACATAAAATTACTCACAAATAAAAAAGTATCTTTGTTAACTTGATGGTATGTTTCAATAGACATATTTCATGATATATTTTACTTAACCACAAAAAACACACATTTATGTCCTACATTGTAATGACTGCAACAGTGTGTACGTTGGGTAACTCATAGAATTTTATAATTAGGACCAAAGAACATTTTAGTGCTTGTAAAAACATTAATAAAAAGGAAGTAGCTTCTCCAAAAATGCATTGTGTAACGGTCATAGCAGAGCATTTGAAACTAAAATCCTACACTAATTGCAATTCACGTGAGCACGATGCCCTCGAGCAGTTATAAATTCTGAGGAAAATTAATGACCCTGATGTGCAACTGTTGTCAATGAATGTTTGTTCCATTACCCCTCCCCTATCCTTGAAGCAGTTACACATTGATACCTGCCACCTCTCTCTCTCCCCCACCCAGTTTCTCCCTTTTTCCACCCCCCCCATCATCACCTACCCCTTCTTTCCTTTTTCCCTAATATATAAGAGAGTTCCCTAACTTGTTATGCACCTGAAGATGATACGTTGAAACCCGGGTCGTGTTTTTATGTGTGTTTTTTGTGGTTGAGTAAAAGATATCATTAGATATGCCAATAAAAATTACTCGTCTTAGTCAAAGAGGTCATTTAAGAATTCAAAATGGGATCAGATTCAATTTCATCACTACTTAAAAAAAAATTACTTACAGTGCGATGTAAAATCGTCGTGGGGAAAGGTGTAGCATAACATTCATCTCATGAAACTGACCGAATGGAAAAAAATCTTGAGTCTCAGAATGCTTGGGAAATTTCTCACCGGGATTATGCGCATCTACAATTCGAATAGACACATTATTATTCATTAAAATTTGTGGAAGCCAAAACGGACAGACACCCTGCCGAGATGGGCTGGCAAGGTTGTTCGACCCCAAAGACTGATTGCCACTCCGCTTTGAGTCATAAATCAACTGAAGAACAATTAATTTGCTCGCTCAAAGCTACACAACCAATTTTTTCACATATTTTTTTAGGAAACACTCGATGTAACACGAAATCCTGTACTTAACCACCTAGTCATCAAACAAAAGTCAAATATATTCAAGCTACAAGGCGGAGTCCGACAATTTATGTAAATAGCAAGCACAACATGCGATATTAATTTGATTTCTACCGATGGATTATGCTCTCACTATTCAAATATGTTATTTTTTAAGAGAACTGAATAAGGAATTTATAACACCGAAAAAAGTATATCCAAATCACTTTTGATTTATTGCGTTAGGCTTAGGTTGCTGAAAAATTCAGAAGTCGTGTGTTTCAGAGCGACACAGAGAATATTATCACGACGCCTCACTACATCTCTAGGTCTGACAGAAGCGATAAAACGAGAGATACACTGCCAAACAGGTAAGTACAAAAAGTCGTTCTTTCCGCATACAATTAACGAGCATTATAAAAATTGAGCTTCACTAAATTCACTCCCATAATACGTGTCACCATTTCACCTGCCAAAACATTTCATCTTTACACGGATGGTGACCTAACACCCCTCGCCACACTCCCATGCGGCGGCTCATAGGGTAGTCTGTAGATGTATAGGTTACCTGATCTATTTTTTTAGTGAAATTACTTAAGAGTACAATTTGGATACATACAAGATACAGTATGAAATGCTCAATTTTATATCTTAGATTAAATGTTCGAGTACGCCTTGCCTGATGCTATTGTTTAATTAACTAAGGTTTTGTTTTGAATAATTTGTAAAAATTTGGGCATACGTAAATGAGAAAAAAAACATTGCCATGAGAAAAAAAAAACTTTTTCTCATGGCAATTTCTTTAAAAACATTCACTCGCCATGTTTTTATATTTTCATACGTAAATAGTTGATCTCTTATTAAATATTCAGCAATGTTTTAAAATCAACACGAACCACATCACAAATTCACTCCTCTTCGAAAATGCCTTCTCTTTGCCTAAGCCTGCACCAGCGCTAATCCGTCCGCAGCTGTCCATACTAATCTATCACTGCTTGATAGTTGCTTAACTAAGTAGAGAGATTGTTTGGGACGATAAGCGAATTAATTCTGCTCTCAGTCGGAATTACTTCCTCATCCGGCGTCAACTGTTCGTCCTTGTTTCGTATACCCCTTTGTTCGTGCGACACGACCGACCTAACTCGACCTTCAATTTCCCCACGATATCTCTTTGAATGTTTCAAAGCCAATGAAAACACGCACAGTTTGAAATTGCAAATTGCAAAAGCGTTAGTTTGAATACCCTTTGAGCGTTCTTACCGAGACGCGTAAATTTCTGTCACCGTCGCTCAGACACCACCTCGCGGTCGAAAAAATTGAATTTATTTGTGGAGTCTTACGCATTCACGTTAAGTTCTTTTTTCTATTTATTCGACTCCAAAAAAACTTCAAAATACTTTGATGGGTTTACACTAATTAATGTTTCATATTTCATACGAAGGAAAAATCTGAGATATACCACTCACGCCAAAATGTCGGACAAAATTCCATCTTGCTATTTTAATAAAATCAAGGAGCCGCAGTTACTATAAATTGTTATTAAAATATGACCGTAGTTTATGAAAATTACCGTAATTAAACATAACATTTTTACTCCAAAATATTTTTCTTCACTTTCCACACAAAGTTTTACAATTTCGAAGTCTTCACGGGTTCACGGGTTAGATAGCTGCTGGCCGACGTTTCAATAGCTACCAAACCTGTTGGAAAATCCGTGAAGACTTTATTATTATTGTACGCCGGGAAAGAACCAAATCATATGTAATTTCGAAGAAAATCGTTAATTTGACCGAAATGCAAGTTTCTCCCCTTGTTTTGTTTCCACTCTCTGGCACGTGCAAACACGGCATGAATTACGCGGCGGGTTAAGATAGTAAAAAAGACAAACTCGATCTGAACTCTATGATGGCGTTGAGAAGTTGTCTTAATTTCCCTACCAAAGAGTTTCTTTCCATCGGAATCAAAATGGAGACAGAAAATGGGACACACCCATCACTTACAAGGGAGAGATTACAAGCAGCGCACCAAAAGTGACCGCTTCTCCTCCACAGGGTGTGCGGCGAAGCACACGACCTAATGACTATGACACTGAGCGAGATGGGATCGAACGTGCACTAACAACGACACATCCTCGCATCACCCCGCTGATTAATGAATGGCGCTGCCTAGACACCTGCACCTTTGATAGTTTCTGATGTCGGGCCAAAAACCTAGGGCTAAACGACGGGGAATTCTCCTCGTGAACAAAATTTCATGCCACTCCCATATTCTCATTAATCAGCCATGGACGCGGAGGAGCTATCAGCCATGTTAAGGGCTCCAAGCCATGAAGTAGCACCCACGGGCATACCGAATTTAAGATTCGACGAAAGAAATTAAATCCGTGACCTGCGGGTTGTGTTGGAAATCGCTCGAAATGATTCCGAACACGTAACTTCGGAGTCACGTGATACAAGAATGGGTGGAGATTTTGATAGGTTTTACCCACACGAATGGATAGTTTAAGTATCTGAAATGTCGTTTACCATGTATTTAATCGCAATATTAAGCTTCATTAACGATGTTCACGCGAGAAAAACTCGTAGTTGAAGGCTGCGTGAGATTTTCATTAGTGGTTTAAACACACCATAGTCTCGAACCCTTCGTGATAATACCACGTGACTTCTTAGTTACGAGCACGGAATTATTCCGAGTGACTTTAAACACAACCCCCCTGATGATGACACCATGGATGGATGGATTAAGAAAACCAAGTTATTTTTTCATTAGTTTCTTAAAAACTTTCAGCGGGAGACTACACGATAAACGATACTTAAACTATACAAACGAATACACGATAAACGACATTTCAGATACTTAAACTATCCATTCGTGTGGGTAAAACCTATCAAAATCTCCACCCATTCCTTGTCGTATCACGTGACTCATTAGTTACGTGCTCGGAATCATTTCGAGCGATCTCAAACACAACCCGCCAGGTACTTGATGATGGCACCAATGTGTCGCAACGTTGTACCAAGAAAATAAACCAGTGGAAGAAAACCAAGTCATTTTTTCATTAGGGAATTTCAACTTCCACAAAGTTTAGCCTCAAACCATGTAACGTGTTTTTAAGAAAGTTCAGAACAATGATTGAGGAGAATCAGGCGGCATGAACATGTCCTTCTGGAAACCCTTACAACGTTTCAACACTAAAGCAAGGGTTTTAACAATTAAACTGTCTAACGGGGTGCCAAATTACACCCTTAAATATAGCTCCCGGGCGAGGTTAACGCGTTGGGAAATTAAGAGGGTAAGGAAAAAGAGCTGAAAGCGGATATTCCGTCGAGGAGGGGTAGATAAGGAGCATTGAGAGATAAGAAGAAGCTCGGAAGGAGGAGGGACATACAATCCCTTCTTAATTTGGAAGGTCCGGCCGCTCGCTAAGCCGACTAGGACGGGTGAGAGGGATTCCTGGGAGGATGAGAAAGAAATTAGAGGAAGATATAAGGGGAGAGAGAGAGAGAGGAAAAGGAAAAGGCTTTCAAGATAAATATATTCCTAACGAATGGAGAGGAATCTTTAGTAGAGCTGGTTGGGGGGGGAGGGTTAGGAGGGGGGGATGGCGAAAGAGCAGAAAGAACACACAGCGCCGCTACCGACGCCACCTAGAAATAGAATTGTAAATGTCTCAGGCGTTTAGCCTGATGCCTCGGACAGCTTCTTCCCCCCCTCGTTCCACAGCGAAAGACGAACGACTTAGTTAATTAATACCCCTCCGTGGAAGCAGTGTCGGAACAAGAATTTGGAAGGGAGGAAAAAATGAGAGAGGCCAGAAGAGTTCACTCCTTCTTCCTTCCTCCTCCCCCCGTGTGCCCCCCCCCAATCCACATCACAGCTCCAGTCTCCGTCGTCTCTGTCGAGCGCGTGTTTTGGCAGTCGTTCACGCCTCACCCGAAAAGATAATGCGCAGAGGGTGGAATCGAGGAGAGACGGGAGGAACGGAGGAAAAACGAACATTCATTAGCGCGAGTCAAATGTCTCGGGGAAGGTGAGTTGACGCCTTCATACTCGCTGATGCGCGAAGAACCCCTCTGTAATGATTTCTTCGAGGAAAAACTGCGCGTACAACTCTTCTCCCGAGGAAAAAAAATGGACTCGATCTATAGTTGGTCGGTGACAGTGGAAAGGACCGTGATGGCAACTACGCCTGTGAATTCACAGATAAATTGAAAGTCACAGGGGGATCGGGTTGATGTGGTGGCTAGAGTACTGGCTACCCAGACGGGCGGTCAGGGTTCAAATCCCTGCAGAGGTGGATGTTTTTCAGAGAAAACCCGCGCTCTCTACATGAGTGTCTTGTGGAGGGCGCTTCAAGTACAGTACTCCGTTTGTTGGATGAGACGCTAAACTGTGGTCCCCTTGACGCCTTTCGTTAAGAGCAGGTTAATGCCGACGCCTGGTTTCTATCCACCCTTCCTCCCTTACCTATCCCTTATGGCGCAAATGACCTTAGCCGTCGGTCTCCTCTCGAAAAATCCAATCCGAAAGTCAAAGTGTGAGGGCAGTGGCAACTTTACCGATGGGATAGTGAACAAGATAAATTTGTGACTTTAGCCAACCTCAGGACCCGAAGATGGCTTGACAGCCGAAACCGGTCGAGAGTTTTCAATAAATTGCGGGAGTCACAAATTTTGTCTTGATCATTATGAAGTCAAGTGAAAGCTTCTCGTTTCGATATTACCTATGGGAAAGGGACAACGCTTCGCTTACCCGTATCGAAGTCTTCCTGAGACAACAGTTGATCATAGAGTTGAGGAAAAACTGTAATGCATTTTTTGTGATGTCAATACATTTAACGTTGGAGAATACAGGGTATTTCAGAATGAATATCGGGGTTTTATAGCTTTTTTCGGTGAAGCAACTGTAACTGGTGTTTCTTATCTTGGTGCCCTGTAGCACTCGTTCCTTAACTGCAGGATGATGAACCAGAGAACGTTGTTTGGCAACAAGATGGCGCGCCGCCTCACTGGCATAACTCAGTATGCGAATGGTCAAACGATGTTGTACCCAACGGCTGGATTGGCCTCCAGGGGCCGGACGGCAGGGCTTGTTTTGCGTGGCCTCCACGTTCACCCGATCTGAAACCAAGCGATTTTTATCTTTTGGGGTTCATAAAGGATCATGCGTGTGTGCCTGCGCTACCCAGATCACCTACCCAACTTAAGAAACAAGATTGAATAAGTTGTGGCATCAATTACTCCAGGCACACTGTTCAATGTATGGGTATGGGTAGTATGTATGGGTATGGGTAGACGAGGACTCCTGAGAGAAGGGATGTACCCACGCTTTGACCGGAATTGGTCCGAATTGACCCTCCATGGGTCCCCAACTCGAGGACGTACTCCGCCAGACCGCACGGCGTCTACCCAGAAAGGGAGCCAGGAAGACACCTAATACCAACTCTTTGAGCAACGGGCTCAACGGGCTTCCGGTTCTCAAAGATGTGCGGTAGGTTTTTCGCGAAAGCGAGACCGACGGCTACTCGTCTCAGTTGTTTGGGTAACCAAACTAATACGAGCACTTCGGGGAGGTGGAGGCCCAATTGAGGTCCTTTTGACCTCAATCCGCCTCATTGGTGTCGGCCTCGAAGGGGTTGTGGCTCGCTAACTTTCCCTTCCTATCCCTTTCCTTTTTTCCCACCACCACCCACGCTCGGATATAAGCGAAAGCCTTCTGCCGAGACGGAGGTAGTTACCCCGCAGGAGTAGATGCCCGAATCCTCTGTTCAATGTATGGGAAGAACTCACCTATCGGCTGCATGCGTGCCGAGCGTAAGCATATGACGAATTGGGCTCACATCGAACACTTGTAGATAAATCGAAAACTTGGTCTTTCAATTGATATATCATTTATAATTGTAAAATAAATGGAATAAATTCTACACAGTCGAAAAGCCCCAATGTTCATTTTAAAGGAACCCGGTAT
This sequence comes from Ceriagrion tenellum, assembly GCA_963169105.1. Taxonomy (NCBI): domain Eukaryota; kingdom Metazoa; phylum Arthropoda; class Insecta; order Odonata; family Coenagrionidae; genus Ceriagrion; species Ceriagrion tenellum. The sequence continues at coordinate 106,544,603 of OY720643.1, forward strand.
TTGTAATGCCTTGCGTTAAGTACGTTGTAGGCGGCCTTCAGACTGAATGGTAACCGCTAAATTCCACTTGGAAAGAAGTTATTCACTTTGTAATTATCCGTGCATTTGTACGTTGTACACGGCCGTCAGACTGAAATGGTAACCGCTAATATCCAATTGGAAAGAAGTCATTCACTTTGTAATTGTCCGTGCAATTTATTATTCCACTTCCGGTTTCAACGTCTTGTTGTCAGAATCCATCCTGAAAAGATTCTTTGTCATGTGGTTGATATGGAGCATAAACTACTCCTATTTTCTTTCACATGCTGTACAACACATCAGTGAACAATAAGGAAAATTAATAATTGTATACCTTCCCCCCTCCAGAAAGTTAATTTACATCAACTATTGGATCCATAACAATGGTTTTTTATCAACAGCATATTTCCCGAACATTTTCCTAGTTTTAATACGGCCACATTATTTTCTTTCCATCAAAATGTCCTCATCTACAATTTTCCCATACCCTTGCTCTCAGCCAAACAACTCGTTTCAATCAAAAGTCCTCGTAGTTAGTCATGTTTTTTGGAATTATTATGCACGGCTGCCCACAAAATTATCACAAGGACTGTTTATTTGGGCGTGTAGCGATGAAAGGTCCGAAATTCGTTTGCAAAGGGAAAAAAGGCCGATCCATTTTTTCCATAGAACAAATTTCACGGGTGGAAACAATGATGTAAAACAAGTGAAACAAGGTTTCGTGCCCTGTCCATACGTTTTACCCCTTGATGTTCAACTCAGAGCATCTAACCGAGAAATGAGGATATTATGCTGTTAGATAGTTTTTTTCACGCCGAAAACAGGACAAATGTTTTCCATAAAAACACTTGGGTTTTAAAATAAACGGTATCAGGATGCAACTTTAAAAATCAGTAGATTTAATTTTATTATAATACTTTTGTATTAAAATAATGTACTGTTGAAATAATTTATATCGACTGGATAATAGGTAAGCATTGATGAATAATATTTACGAAAGGATTACCGCAGAAATTGTAAATATTCATTCTGCCAAGCATGAGTGCACAAATGGTGAAAAATAAAAATCACGACAAATATATATTAACATCTCTAACCAGCAAAGTAATCAAAATCTGAACGCAAATACAATTAGAGAGACATCTTAAGAACACGGGTAATTTTATAATTTCCCTGATCAGGACAACTATTTTGCGCGACTCAAAGGACCTCCATATTCAAAACAAAGATTCTCAGCGGAAAGGAATGTAATTCCACGTCCATGGTTTCCACAAAGATGCTGCCTTTTAAACTTCCACCGGAGCAGACAACTTGGATTCAAACCTACACCCCAGCCAATGGCATTGGCCCGGGTGGGGTGGAGGGGCTGGGGAATTGGGGGGGAAGGGTACAAGAGAATAAGTGAACCCTTTAAGGGTACTACCCCCACCCTAAACCGTCTCCATTCCGTCGCTCATTAACCACTAACGGACGAGGAGAAAGAGACGGGGAAAAAAACCTGAACGGCAATTCATTTGACCGCAGCACTGTTGATTGTGAAAGATGGAGAATTTAGACGGACGGCGTGCGCGCGGGGAAAGGCTTTCCTCGGAAGAGGAGAAGATATGCGGATGAATGACCAGGACGAAGGCTCGCTCCGGAGTCGAGAATAAAATTCCTGCCCCGTAAAAAAAAAATTGAAGGCAGGAATGCAAGGAAGGCTGGACGCAACAGTGGAAGGCGAGTATCATCGATGGAGGCATAGTCAAAAGCTGGATGACCTTCCGGGGCTGAGGCAGGGAGAGGAAAACTCGGTGGAGGAGAAATTAAAAAAAAAAGTGAGGCATTAGGGGGGTGGGAGTCGACTCGCGTATGGAAAAACAAAAGAGCCACGAAATTGAAGCTGGGATGGAGAGAGAAAGAGAGAGAGAGGAATGAATAGAGAGGGTTGGAAGATAAAAAAAAGAGAGATCGGCAGAGCGCCTGCACTCGCATGAAACTCTCGTTAGAGAGGCGGCCGTAATGACGAAAAAGAAACGCTAACTGGCGCACAAGTCGATGGCAGACGGAGAAATCAAGAGGAGGTATGCATGTGCGTTGCATGTGGTCCAGGTTCGTGGGGGAGGGGAAGGTCAGCATCCGCACACGGCATGATACACCCCGGCGCCGCATGAGCGCGTGGCACGGGATACCACAGACACGTGCCATTGAAAATGAAGTTTCATAAGGAAGCGAAAAGCCGGGTAAATTTCAATTGCTTATGCGGTAATATACAGAACATATGTGAAAAAGCAAATACGCATAAAACAAAACGAAATTATAACCATTATCGAAACGACCGTACAAAATTAGAAATGATGAAGTGTACAGAAGAGTAGAAGAGGAAATGACCATATGGAATACCATGCAGAAAAGAAGAACCATATGAATTGGACACACACTGAGGTACAATAGGTTTGTGAAGAGCATAATTGAAAGTAAAATGGAGGGAAAAGACTCCACAGGAAGACCAAGGAATAAGTTCATGGACCAAATAAAGAGAAAAGTACATAGGAAGAGATACCAGGATATCTTCAATAGTTTGCGAGTTAAACATGTGGAATTCAGAGTTCATATTGAAATGAAATAAAAAACACTTTGTATAATCCACAAAAAACTTTAATGGTAAGAGCCCGACCGGTTTTCAACACCTTCGTGTCATTCTCAAGGGACTATACCCTATATTATAGTATAGTCCCTTGAGAATGACTAAGGGGCTATATCCTATATATTCAGGGACTATACCCGATATTATTGTATAGTCCCTTGAGAATGACACGAAGGTGTTGAAACCGGTCGGGCTCTTACCATTAAAGTTTTGTGTGGATTATACAAACTGTTCTCATTTCATTTCAATAGGAGATACCAGGAGGTGAATAAAAACTAGCATTGGATAGGAATGGACGGAGGGCTGCATTCAATCAATCCTAGGATTGAATGACCGATGATGGCGATGATCGAAATTCCTACTTCTCTGACGCACTACGTCTTAAAGGGAAATTAAGAAAAATAAATCGGAATGCTCGAGAGAAGACGAATTCAGAAAAATTGGAAGTTTGACCGATAAGAAGTGATTCCTGCCGATGCCGCTTGTTTAAATCGGGGTGGGAGGAGGAAAGAGGGAGAGAAATATGTATAAAAGCAAATCACAAGAGAGTTCTATGGTTTAGAGTTGAAGTGACAATGGGTATTCATTTCTGCCGAAGATACAGCGTTGAATTAAGTAATAATTGCTGTGAGAAAAAACTCGGACTGGACCAGAAATCGAGCAGCAGACCTTTAAATTGACGGGCCGGTTACTGCACTTATTCGATGCCCGGCTACGCAAGATCATATTCATTTCTTTGTGAGTGATGAGATGAGTTACTTATTCCTCAAAATATACAGAACATATGGATATATGGTTCCGACGTGACATGTCATCATTTGGTCCGATCAGGTCATCTGATGACGACGTGTCACGTCGAAACCCGAGTATTCTTGAGATAATGTTAGGTGGAATAACAAAGTCATCTTATTATTTAAAATGTTAATTAAAATCCACCACGTCACACTTTGGGTAACAGAGTATTCATTTCTGCTGACTATCCCGTGGTTAATTACGTATTAATTGCCAATATAAACAGTTTTGAGTTTGCACTGTGAAGTAAAGCAGTAAAAAACTTTAGTGTCGCATAAATTATGAGTTTATCGTGAGATAGAATAGGAGAAAGGATGGCGAGAGAATTGGTGAGCCTTTTATAGGAAGCTGAAGGGCGTTTTTGTGACTTGTATCGCATATAAGTGTTTTCTTGTATGAGTACGCTCAACAAAATTGATGATGCCGTTCGACGGATTTACCTCTGTTACGATAAAGGCCAACCTTTCCTCACCATGAGGGCTCTTCACTAATCTTTCTCTCCGCCTCTTCATTCAAGGGATGAAAAACTTATCTCTAAATTTATATCTATTTGTCATAACTTTGAAGAGGAAAGTCTGCCCTCCACGTAAAGCTCAATTTCTTGGTAAAAAAATCTTTCTCCGTTATATCTCAATCATTCGGGAAAACTAATCTATTATTTTGCTCTGCGCTTCGTGCGCCGCTTGTCAAATAGAGACCCGTATTTCTTTCCCAAGAATACTCGTTCATTCTTCCACATTGTGCACACCATAAATTGAAGTGACAATCCAACATCGCTTTTATTCATGTAGATGAATTAATTGAATTTCTCGCTGCTAACAGAACAGTTTTTTCCCCAATACTCCGCTGAAAATTGCGACAAAAGTTCCTCGTAATACAATAGAATTTGGGAAATCGTAAATCCCAGCCATAACAAGGTTTTTAAACGCTTTGCAAAATCTCATGCAAATGAAAAGCCATCTTCTTCACTTAATGATTTCCCCTGCACATAAAATTTTAACACACCGAGTATAAGAGTAGAAATTATACAAAAGAGGGAGGAGAGAAAAGAGAAGTAGGAATAAACGGAGGAAATTAGCCGAAATGGAAAAGAGCAAGCCCAAGTATTGCGCCTAGTTTAGGTACCTACTTCAAATTAAGGTAGAATTGGTGGTATATATATATAAGTATTGTGAGGATAAATAGTCATATTGGAGAGAATCAAATTTTATTTATAATTTGTGCAGCCTTAAGAAGAAAAATCATGCAAAATTAATGAGGGAAAAAATATTTTTTTCCGACAAAGTCTGAGTTTCTAAATATTCTCGCAACAGTATTTAATTTTGTTTCCTTATTCACGTCCTTCGACGAAAATGCCCTATAAATATTTTTTTTGCGATCATATCAAATTTATTGAGGTGAGTATTTAATTTATTTTTTAATATAGTTAACAAACATGATAAAGACTGGAAGTTAAATTCGTGAATATATGTAGCCATAGAAAAATAAAAAAACTTTGTTAACTCCGCCTATTGAGTTACTCATAAGTGGAGTTAACAAAAGCATTTCATTCTTACGTGATGGATAACTTCCACAAAGTGAAGATTACAGCCGTTTCCTTAGTATATCTAGTCGTTAAATTTTCTTTATTCTTAAAAAATCTTTCCTGAGTGCATTGGTATATAAAATCCCATAGCAAACTGCTTCTATTTTTTGTGAAACATGTCAAAAAGTAGTGTGGTCATTGCAAATATTTTGGTTACTTCAGGAGAGTGAGATAATATTCTTTGAAATGAATTCCGAATACATTGAATTATAGGTGAAATAAAAGCTAGGCAAATCCAATCTAGCCGAGGATTTTGAGCCCTTGTTAGGAGGCTGTAGAGGGTGGGGAAGAAAGTTGGGTTGGAAGAGATCGATGCTATTGAGTTGCTTTTTTTTCACTCAAGAAACACAAGCAGCAAAGGAACGAATTTGTTGTTGGAGAGGGAGGAAAGGGAGGACGGTGTGTGCGAAGAGGAAGGTAGAGAAGCGATACGTGGCGGGCGAGGAAAAAAAGTGGAAAGAGAGGTGATGGATTGTTTGGAATATCAATCAAAGCCGTGAATGCGATCTGGGGCGGACGAGAGGAAGAAAGGTGAGCCGGAGATGGATGGGGCAGGTAGAATGGGGGGGGTGGAGAGAGAGGGAGGGAGGAGACGGGAAGAGGGGGGAGGAGGAGGGAATAGGGGGGGGGGAAAGGGGAAGGAAGAGTCGAAGGGGGAGATCGAAGAGTAAAAACAGGCGCGGGTCGAAGATGAATGGAAATGTTTGGCCGGGAACAGAAGATGAGGATGGCGCGTTGTCAGGGCGACGGAGGGGGGACGGATCGGAGGGTAAGGAGAGAGGTATGAGGACCGGGAGAATGTTAGCACACAGTGCACACGAAGGCAATATGAAAAGAGTGAAGCTCGCGCTCTTCGGAAAGTCTTGAGCCCCATTTTGTCCGGATAAAAGTGATGTTACACCCGAATGTCACGCAGTGGCACCGTTAAAATTATTGGGTATGACGTAGGGAGCACAAATTAAAGCTTATTATTGAAGTCCAATCCATTTTTAACGTGAGTAAATCGTAATTCATCAGAAATAAATAAAGTCATTTAGTACTTCCCAATTAATTAAGATAGTTTGAGCGAAATATCGTTTTACCTAGAAATAAATGAATTTGGTCTCATATAAAAGAAAATTATATCACCCTTCCATTGACATAAAAACTTGAACCACTTACCCGATTAAATTCCAAGATATTTACCAAAAAGTACCAGCCATTTTATATGGTAAATGGTCCGTGTATACACTCCAGAGAGACCTTATATTAAAGATGAGGCATTTCCTGCTCTTAAATCTCGTCAAAAAATCAACAGTGTGTAGTTTGTGTGTTTTCTCAACCATTTTTGAAAATTAATCATATTGTCACCGCAGTAAATTCTTAGGGATGACTATAAACCTTTCGTTTTGATGGATTTTCAAACGTACTGCGTGAAAAAAAGAGTCAAGTTTAAGACTTATTTAGATATTTTCATTAATTACAATTTCTGTCATGTGAAACTATTTTATTTCACCATTAAATATGCAATATTTAATTCGAGTGTCTCACAGTTGGGGAAATGAAAACGTATATATCAAATATGGTATCTATTATGATTAGGGAACTATCTCGCTCACACTGCCTTAAAGATCATTTGTAAAGCATGAGTTCCGGCTACCATGCAGTCCTGATTAGATGCGATAATGATAATAATTGTATCAGATGAGGACTCCATTACAGCCAAAACACGTGTTATATTAAGTTGGTTATATAAAAATGACAGTAAAGCACCAGTATCTGTCCATCACAAGATGCTGTTCCACCATATCTTGTCAGATAGTATTGTATTCTTTTCCATTATATAGTCTAGGTTTTAAACGTTGGGGAAGCGGGATAATATTTTTTCTTCTTCCTGGATGAAGCAGCAAATTCATTTTCAATGATGAATCACTATCATAAGAAAAAGTTTCTGATTTATTGAATCAATAAACTGTTTTCATAAACCTGCTTTCATATCAGAAGGATAACGGTGTTAATACATATAAAGTGATCACTCATTTCAATCCATAAAATGTATCAATGCATATATTACAGGTAGAGAATTAATTTTTATCACGACTGAAGTCAAGCCATGGGAAAAACATGCACGATATAGACTCCCACAATTAGAAATGAAAGAAATCCCTTTGCAGAATTAAGAATGCAAGCAATATTCAAAACACAACAAATTACTTGCCCCGACTTAAGCATATAGTCTATGATGGACAAGAAAGATCATCAAAATGAGAAGAAAACGGGTTTCGCACTTCATTTGCTATTAAAATGCATTTTAGCTGTTTTTTTCATACAGAAAAGTTACGATTACCCACCATCAACTGTATTGGACACATCCATGTCGTGAATTCTTCATTTTTCAATTATTATTCTTTAACACGCCAACTTAGATCTACATTTCTAGCCCTGGATTCATACGGAAAATTTTCCAAGTGTGCAAATTGGTGCATATAATACTCCCTAAGCTGGTTATGAAGTACGAGTAATATCACATTTTTTATTTCACCAAATAGAGCAAAATTATCTAAAACTTTACATGGTAAACATTCACCATGTTTCAAATGAATCTCCAGCATTAGTGAGAATATTTCTAGTTGTGATACCTCTTGCAAGAAGATTAGCACACTAACCCATTTTTGCGGAAGCTTATATCGTTTTTTATCAAACTGTTCAATCATAAAATATGGCGATGTTCAGAATATGCCCTTCGCACTATCCTCAGGCCTGCCAAGTTCTTAGAGCTCAAGAAACTTCCTCACAGAGTTTATGCGTCAGTTTGGTAACGACTTCAATCAAAATACTTCAAATTCAAGCGACGATATACCTTGATGAGATTTTGATGCCACAAGAGCCTTAACTTCTAATTTCACATACTCCACGGAATAAAAGTATCCTTGCTGAACTCCAGACGATTCTGGAGGATACGAAGAGAGAGACAGCTACAGCAAAATAACACCATTTCTTAATATTTTTATCCAGAGATATCAACATTATTAACTTGATTTACAAGTCACCTAATCCTTGAAAGGAGTCGTTTATACCTGATCCACCCAGTGTCGTGAGCCGAAATTGAAAGATAGAGAACGAAAAGCTGGTGTCGCAAGTCCCCTTTACATTTCTCCTTCTTTAGTAAGATATTTTCCGCAAACTTTCTTCCTTAAATTAGTTTTAGTGTTTCTCTTTCCATTTTGGTTTAAATGGGAAAAATACCCCCCTAACTAACTGGGAAAGTCAACCCAGAATAGGAGATAGAGAAGAGCCTGAGCAAAGACTGACCTATTGAAACTGATTCGGTCGGCGTTCCCTATAACACAAGATGATACCTGCCTTGGCAAGGAACGAAACTCTGCGCTAGATATCTCAATGCCTCGATTCACGCTCTCCCCCTTTTGTTTTGTAGAATCTTGCTGTACTTTAATGCCGGTGCTATGCTCATTCAATAAAAGGTAGACAAAGCAGTCTGCGTGTTCTTATCAGGGGCGGGCAGGCCAGGGCGGGCGGGTGGGAATCACCGCCGGGGCCCCCGGTCCTGCGGAGGCATGTTTGCTCAGACATAAGAAGAACTGAAAAGACTCTTACTTTAAATTGGAAATTGAACTGTTTTGTTTAAGTCATAAATACATACCTAAATGTGTTCCCTCACTTTTTTGAGGGGGGTGTTTGCCTGTTGGGGCCCTTTGACCACGCCGCCGCCGGGGCTCTTGGGTAACCAGTCCACTGCTGGTTCTTATGCGGACCATTCTAACGTCAAGGGCAAGAGTCCATTATTTCAATGTGTAGCGTATATCCACTAGTCGTCAAGACGTCGCGGCGCTCAACACACCAGCAGGTACATTTAGCTTAAAGGTATGAGCAACAAAATTGGTCAATTTATATCAGACCCAGCAGATATCTATTTAGGGCGAGCGCCAACTAAGAAATATCCAAATTGATTCATTTTTGCAGCCGTTAACAAACATATTGGTTCTTGCTTGACTTAATTCTTATCCATGGGGCCATAGAAGTTTCAAATAAATAGCTAAATAACGTTTAGTCTCACCACTCATTCATACCTAGCTCTAATTAGCTGAGCTGACGAATTAAATAATGACATCTTCCTTTTAAAAATACAGGTTCAAACATTTCAAAAATTTTTTCACTTATTTATAATCGTTTTGGGATCAACCTCCTCATTTGAGAATGGGTCTCCAAAACCATTCGTGTATTTGGCGATGAATTGGAGAGTTTTAACAGCAATGATGGTACTAATTTCAAAGTTCACCACTTGTGACACAACTTTACCAATACATCTTTTACCAAAAAATTTTCAATTGGGAATTTGGAACCTCAATGAGTATAATCAGTTTTTGGAGTTACCATCCAAGCATATTTCAAGAGGTAGATACTCATTTCTCATCATGAAAATTCACACAAATCCCAGCAAATCACCTGCGTACAATTTAGACGAGTCCATGTAATGAACAAAAAACGTTCAAAGATTCCAAACATGTGAAAATGAAAATGAAACCTGCTTTGCAACAGGTTACAAGAACTAATACTACATGACGGCATCAATGAATGCATACATAAAAGCCAAATGCTCGCCTTCAAATTCTGAGGACAGTGAGTTTCTGTACCTTTCAGGGTGTGTAGACATACTTCTTGCGCAAATCACATATATGGAGGTAGAGGTTTTGCAGATGTGTCATTTGTTGACCCAGTTGTGTAATTCATAATTGGTATTTCACTCCTAATATTGGTAGAATGGAGCATTTCTGGAGAGACACTTCCCTCTGTAATGTTAGTTTGCTAAGTTGAATAATTATTGCATCAGGAATGAAGGTGATAAAAAATAGCGAAGAAGTTTATTCAACAGGTTTAAGGTATTGCACCAAGCATTAATTATTTAAAGCTGTAAAATCTGAGGAACAAAGCTATGTTAAACATTGACGGCCAAATGAGAATTTTAAACAAATGAGATACTTTTAAGAAAAACAAAATTATGGTTATTTTCTATACTATATATTGAGAATTTATTAAAAAAGCATTCTTGATAATATTAAATATTTAGCTTTTATGGATACATTAATTGATGCTGTCATATAGTATTAGTTCTTGTAACCTGCTGCAAAGCATCGAATTTTTCATTTTTGCATATTTGGAATCTTTGAACGTTTATTTTTTAATTACATGGACACGTCTAAATTGTACGATGGTGATTCGCTTTGATGTGTGCAAATTTTAATGATGTGAATTGAGTATCGGCCTCTTGAAATATGCTTGGATGGTAACCCCAAAAAACTGATTATACTATTTGAGGCTCCAAATTCCATATTGGAAATTTTTTGATAAGTGATGTTTTGGTAAAGTTGTGTCGAAAATGGCGAGAATAAAAAAAACACGAATGAGATGATGAGCAAAGTGAATAGGAATGCAACTATCTCTCAAAGTGCGGAGGAGCTCTACCTACATATATGTGGTTTGCGCAACAAGTAAGCCAACACACCCTGAAATGTACAGAAACCCACTATCCTTTTATAAATTACATGGACTCGTCTAAATTGTACGCCTGTAAGTTGCTAGGATGTGTGTGAATTTTAATGATGAGAAAGGATCATCTGCCTCTTGAAATATACTTGAATGGTAACCCCGAAAACTGATAATACTTATTGAGGTCCAAAATTTCTTATTGAAAATTTTTTGTTGAGTGAAGTATTGGCAAAGTTGTGTCGCACATGGTAAAATTTGAAATTAGTATCTTAATTACTACATTAAAATCTCTCTAATACATCATCAAATACACGAATGATATAATGAGCAAAGTGAATAGGAACGCGCCTGGCCTCTCAAAGGGCGGAGAAGCTCTACCTCCATATATGTGGTTTGCACAACAAGAGAGCCAACACACCCTGAAATGTACAGAAACTCATTATTCTTTTATAAATTTCATGGACACATTTAAATTGTGCGCCAGTGATTTTCTGGGATGTGCATGAATTTTAATGATGAGAAATGAGTATCTGTCTCTTGAAATATGCTTGGATGGTCACCTAAAAAAACTGATTATACTCATTGAAGTTCCACATTCCATATTGGAATTTTTTTGTAGACTGTTTGAGTGCCGCATGACGTTACATCACGTCAAGTTTGTCTTTACGCTGGTGCTTATGACGTGTTATCACGTCATGGGCACCGTGAGTGTTCCAGATTTCACTAGGGGGCCTAGTGAAAGTTACCTAGTGATAGCTGGAACACTCACAGTACAGCATCAGTGCAAAGACAACCATGACTTGATATTACGTCATCCCGCACTCTAAGGGTTAAGTTATGTATTGGTAAAGTTGTGTCACAAATGGTGAAATTTGAAATTAATATCAATATTACTAATAAAATCTCTCCAATTCATCTCCAAATACACGAATGAGTTGATGAGCAAAGTGAATAGGAACGCGACTGATTTCTCAAAGGGCCGAGAATGGTTCTAGCTGGCAGGAGAAGGAGGAGGAGGCAATGAGGAGAGAGAGAAGGAGAGATGGGGCGGACGTGGAAAAATGCGCCCAGGAAGAAGAAGGAAGAGGAGGAAGGAGAGGGAAGAAGGAAGGCCGGGGGGGGAGGAGGAAGGAGGGCGTGCGTGTAAGGGACAGGAAACGAACGAACGGGGGAGAGGGAAAAGTTAAGATTAATGACCGACTTCAAAGAAAGAACACTCTCAATTAAGAGAGAGTGAAGTTCGGGGCAAAGGGACGGCAGACGAGCAGAGACGGGAGAGGCGAACGAGCGAAGGGAGCAGCTGAGTCCAAAACAGACGAAAAAAAAGGACGAAACAGAGAAATGACACAGCCTCGACATTCAAAAGGGTGAACTCGTTTAAGGCGACGGGGCCTCGAGAGGAGAGATGAAGACTTCAGGGCTGGCGGGTAAGGAGAGGTGGGAACCAGATGAGGAGGCGAAGATGAGAATTTAAAAACCATTTAGTGGGCCCTGAAAGAGGAGGAGAAGGAATGGATTCGAGGATACGTCTCGTCAGATCCCCAGAGGTCATGGAGACGATAGGTGGGTACACGGATGGAAATTAGCAGGACGGTGGGACAGATAAAAAAATGTAAGTTTAATTTGAAACCGTCAGTCCCATAAATTACCCGGAAGAAGATGAAGAAAGGCTCGCGTAGGTCTTGAAAGATCTGCGTAATAAGTTCGATGAAATTTATACGTTCTAATACTTTCGTAAGTTTGACAAAAATAATTATACTATATTAATGACTATGAACTAGAAAGTAAAACGAAAAAGGATTACGTAAAATATTCTCATCTCACAATTGTAAGGCTGAAGAATATGGTTTTAGTCTCACAATAAATATCCCTTGAAGACTAAAGCAATAAAATAGAGATTCCCTGGCAGAAGAATAAGTATAAACGTTGTAGGTCTTGAAATATCTGCGTAATAAGTTAAATGACACTTTTTTATACGTACTTATATGTTACAACTACGACAAATTTTAATTCTACTATATTTACGATTGAGAACTAGAAAGTTCAAGTAAAAAAGGATAACATCAAACGTTCTTGTCGCACAATTGTTAGGCTGGAGAATACGGTTTTAGTAGGGCACTAAATATCCACTGATGATTAAAGGAATACAAAAGAGATACTACGGCTGAAGAATGAGTATAAGCGTCGTGTAATAGCACACAGGGTTTGAAAATACAGCAAAGGCATATCAAGAGACGAATTTTCCTACATACTCCCTTACTTCCGGACTTATTCTCCAGAAGTTACACTTTCTTTTTCAATCTCGGATCCCGAACTGAGGTGTAAACCCTAAAATTTTTTCACAGTGGCTCATAAGATTGTAAGTAGATGTAAACAAAGCAGTAAACAAGTGGCTGGATCGTCTTTGAGTTCTTCCCGCGTTTGTTATTTTTGGTAAACAGCCGTTTTGCGGACTTTCCATTCGGCATCGTTAGGTCCGTAAATTTAGAGTATTTTGGCCGATATATATAATGTTCTTGGACCGCATATCATAGGGCTTGGTTTTATCTGAGGAACTCTGGTTGGCTGAGTGGTACAAATGTCGCAGACGGTAGAAAATCTGTTTGAAAGTAGAGGAAAGTGAGTAGAAATCTTCCCTGTTAAAATTATCGGATTCAAAACCATTCCGATTGCCTTCCGATCAGCCGAGGGAAGTAGACACCTATTTTATTAGGTGATGATCATACACGCAGTAAACAAGAGTGGTTTTTAAGCTTTAATTCTTTGAAATTTTTCATAGCTAAAAGAAAGCAAAACTAAAAAAAGGATATATCCATACGAATGTATTTATACCAGCAAAGGTTACAAGGAGTCGCCGTCATTTTAAAGGTGTCTTAGCAACAGCAATGCACCTGATATCTATATACATGTAGACATGTGCATATTCAACAAGCTAATTGAACTAACCTGCGAGCAGTCGCATGGGCGCGTGGCATGGGATGTGAGGACACCAGCCGTATTAAGATGCAAGGGATAAGGTTTTTGGAGGTGACATGGTGATGTGTATTATGGGTATGTATTTAGTGGAGCTCAAATTTTACTATGATTGCTTATTGTTCGCGCAAAGAAAGAGTTTTTGCACGTATCTTTTTCGCAATTTTTCGGCGCAATTCGCGAACAAAACTTTTTGTTCGGCGAAGAGGAAATTCGACGAAAATAACGAGCTCTTATTTTTATCGTTTCTCTCTGACCAAGAGATGTAGTGAGGCATCGTGACAATATTCTCCGTGTTACTCTGAAATACACCAGTTCTGAATTTCTCAAGTCAGCCGAGCTTAGCGTGTAGCCTCCGAGTCTCTAGGGGCTCCCACCTTAATCTCTCAAAAAGTTGTGGAACAGTATATGTTTGCTCATAGCAGTTTTTAACGAAGCGTGATGCTTTTTTGTATTTTATTATTTTTTAGTTAAATCTTTATGATCAGGATGCCAAATGCTAGCGGAGGCATTTTTGTGATGACTATTGCAGGAAGTGAACTGTGGTCATTTACTGATTGTTAATTTATCCCCCATTCCTGGCACCACGAATGAACGTTGTTAGGGTCAGATGACAGAACTTCAAAGTCCATCTCTTCGCTTCATTCACGATAGGCAACTGCATTGTGTACAAATAATCTTAATTTGCTGCTAACTCGAGAACGTAGGTCATTTACATAAATAATGAATAAAATAGGGCCGCTCACGCTTCCTTGAGTAACCCCGGATGTGACTTCGACCATATCAGAGCTAAAATCATAAATAACTAATTTTTTTCGATCACTGAGAGAAGTTCCATATCCAATTCACTATTAATTTATTAACTTCGCATGAATACAAATTATAAATGTTTTTTTGAGGAATTTGGTGACATCATGAGTGGGGGGGAAAATTAGGGTCGTAGGAAATATTTTAGGCCCTATTACTAATCTCCGCAAACCCCCTTACAAAAGGGAAGGACATACAAGACCATTGGTGTTGTTCGACATACTGAAAATGACGGTGACTCGTTAAAACCTTGGTCAATATAAGTTCGTATGTGTGAATAGAAACCATAAAGCTTCTAAGCGATGATCGTGGTTCGGAAATTTTGAAGCGCACTGATTTCCAGCGCCCCCATTCACTCAAAATTAAGCTCATTGCTGCTCCGCGCAACAAAAATGACGAGGCAAGATGCTACACGCGAGATAAAAATGGAATAAAAGTAGATCAAGGGCTGGACTGCGAAGACGAGCAGATGTCCCATTGATGGAGGTTTAAACTCGGAATCGAGCAGGCATAGGACGAAGGTGGAAAGAAGAATGGACGTCCGACCGCTGGATGGCAGCACATGCGGATGAGCGATAGGGATGCAAATAAGCACGGAGTCACGTCAAGGGTGCGCCTTGAGGATTGATGGCTATCTACAAATCAAAGCTCATTGGACGAGAATAAAAGTTACGTCCTAACACCGCTATGCAAGCCACCCACATGCCTCTGAAATAGGCGAAGAAAATCTCGACTTCTCCGAACTTAAAAGTCTGCATATGGAGACTGCGTATCAACCCACAGAGTAGAGGTTTAGCGCAACGTATGGGGTCGGATCAGAACGGCAGCAAGCGTATTAAGAGGACGCATCATACCCTATGTTAAGGAAAAGTTCAGTCGAAAATCCACAAGATGGCGTCACTCGCACCCAATCGAGGCGTTTTAGAGTCAGGAGTCTCCTACTCCAGGATAACTCTCGCACAAGGCAGCAGTCGTCGGTAAGTTGTAGCCAAGTCACCGGCGCGTAAGTACAGGCAGCGCTCATATATGATCTGTGAAAGAAGACTTAACTAATTGCATCTCCGTCCGAGCACATCATGGCCGAAAACCATTCGGGTAGCTTGTCGAAATATACCAATTACAGATTATATCTTACAACCGTGACGGCTGTTACTTAGCATTCCGATAGAGGAGGGATTGATACATCTCCATTAGTTTTAAATATGTCAATAATAATAATAGTTTTTATAAAAATATACCTACATGTTGCCGTTTTTCCGATGGTTTAATTATGCTCCGGGATAAAATTTTCATGTTTCAGATACGAGCCTCCCTTGGCAAAGGTCTATTCTTTATACTATAAACAGTTCAAGTTGATGGCGCAAGACTTAAACAAAAAATCTGGGGTCGGAAATCATTACAAATCCGACCTGTCGAGCGGGTGTGATGTGTAGCCTTAACATTAAATAGTATTACTATAAGTTTCCATCTGCCGGGTTCTGGCTTAAGTACCCATGTTGGCGGAAACTTTTTCATTTTCTATTTCAGCCCTACTTGGGTGCAATGAAAATACGATCTCCACCCGCCGGATTTGACGTTAAACTATGAAGACCACCTTGTTAAATTCCAGATAATTCCAACGCCAAAAGAGAAAGAAAAATTGGATGCATTTGAAATATGGTGCTATAGGAACATTCTGGAAGTACCCTGGATGGCAAGAGTCACGAACGAGAATGTGTTCAATAGGATAGGGGAAAGACGGTGTCTACTCAGAATGCTAAATAAGAGAAAGAAGACCTGGATTGGCCATATTCTCCGACACGAAAGCTTGGTTAAGACCATACAAGAAAGTACAGTAGAGGGTAAAAATCAGAGGAGCAGACCTAGACTACACAACATGGGACAGTTGATGAAGGAACTGGGTAGCCAATCGTACAGAGAAGTGAAACGATTGCCCCAAGATCGGATTAAGTGGAAGACTGTTGCAGACCAATCCTAGGATTGTAACCAGAGAAGAGAAGAATTCCAACGCCGGCCTACTCTTTTTCATTCTAGCACTTCTACTTTTTCGCCATTTATCCCGGCATGAGGTGCCAAAGAATACACGGAGGTTTGAAGCATTATGTAGCATGAAAACTAAAGGACGTTGAGTTAATGGCGACCAGATGACCACAAAGGTGAAATTCAATAGCCGTTAAACCAGTTGCACACGTCTGCTAACCACTGATAAATCCCATGATATGACCCGAAGAAAATATTTAACTTAAAGATAAAACTCACGAGGCTGCATACTTTTTTTTAGGATACAGGAAATTCTGTCGGATACATATGCATCGAATCTTGAAATGATGATAATATTGAAATGGAAAATTTCCATTAGTCAACATGGTCTTGTGGTACAAGAGAATCCTTGAAAACATATCAATTATGTGGTATATGCATTTAGGATTATGTTTCCAATATGTCTGAGGAACTAATAAATTTTCTTGTGATAGGCAAAAAATTAACATCAAAATGATCCTATTTAAAAAAACAATATCTGTAAGAGAGAGGTGTAAGAGAGAGAGACTCGGTAATTTTCCTTCCACACCTATTCCATCGTGTGTTGCAGTTTTGCCACCCCCCTTACATTCCACCTGCTTCCGGAGAGCTCTCTCGCCTCAGCCAACACCTAGAGTCAGCACGGACTATGTACCGTCGCATGATCGAACATCGAGAGCTCTCTCGCCTCATCCAACACCTAGAGTCAGCACGGACTATGTACCGTCGCATGATCGAACATGCGGCGTTTACGAGCCAATAAGGTGGCCAGGTAAAGTCACGAGGTGACGCTAAGGTGTACAAGTGGAAGGAGACGGCGTTGCTGCGTGGTCAGTTGGCCGCGAGATGTAACGGAGTCAACACAATAAAGGTCTGGTCTCTACCTCGCTCTTGTTCTGTTCCCTGTACTCCCTCTGACGGACCCCAAATCCCTTCGCGGGTTAACAATTGGTGTCAGAAGTGGGATTTGGTCAACATCTGTCCCCTCAGAGGCGAATATATATCAGAACAGGTAAGACCATGGCATCTCGTGTTAGTTTTGGAGGCCGGGAAGTGGAGCTCCAACAAGCCGTTAATGAGCTGAGTACGCGCCTCCAGGAAGTCGAGGAGGAGAATCGGAGGATGAAAGAGTCGGGCGCGGCGGCCGTGGATAGGTCAAGACCGCAGTTCTCATTCTTTACCGCCGTAAGTGAGTTCGGGGGTAGGGCGGAGGAGGATATTGACTCCTTCTTCTCAAAATTAGAGGGGATAGCGGAGCTGAGTGGGTGGTCCGAGGGAGAAAAGCTGAGAGTCGCGAAGCTACGAATGTGCGGGGATGCGGCCGTTTTTATTCGCACGAAAGACCTGTGTCGCGAGACCGAATCGTACTTAGAATTCAAAAATGAACTCACCTCGCGTTATCGATCTAAGAAAACAGCCAGGTTTTTCCGGGAAGTGCTTTCGACTCTCAGAATAAATCCGGGTGAAGGGATCGAGCCGTTCGCGGATCGAGTGAGAGCCATAAACGCGCGAACGTACTCAATGGAAGGAACCGCGGAGCAGGTCGCGGAAAGACGAGCAGAGGCGGATCAAAGGGCGCTCGACACGTTCTTGCGCGGGCTATCCGGAGAGATAGGGCACCAGTGCCGATTGACCGCCCCGGAGACCTTCGATGCCGCCATCAGCACTGCCATCCGCATCCAGGAAGCGGAGAGCAGACCGAGGGAGAACCCGCCAACCCGTCGGGTATTCCAGACCACTGGGCAGCGCACCTGCTTTTCCTGCGGACAGCCCGGACACATGGCGAGGGATTGCAGCGGGGGAAGGAAATGCTTTGCCTGTGGCAGGGAGGGCCATTTCGCTCGCGATTGCCGGAACCGCCAGCGAACTCCTGCGACTGGGGGTTTAAACGGAAACGGGGTCGGAGAAGCCGCCGTATCCGACCCCTGGTAAGTGTGGTGCTTCCTCGCATTGGACGAGGAGGAGAGGATCAAGATTTGGTGGCAGTAGTGAACATTTTTGGGAGGGAGTGTAGAATGCTCGTAGACACGGGTGCCCAAATTTCCCTTGTTCTACGCAGCGTGTGTGGGACAAATGGGATTAAATCGTCTTCCGTTAGAGTGTTAGGGATAACGGGCGATAGGATGTGGAATCATGGGGAGAAATTAGTAAACTTTCGTGTGGGAAACACTAGGTACGACTTGCCGATGCAAGTAGTAGATCATCTTTCGGGTATCGAGGGTATATTAGGCTTAGATTTTTTGAGGAAATACGGGGCGGTTATCAATGTGTGCGCCAAAGAACTCAACGTGGGAAACCAGAGGTGGTCGTTGGGTCGTGACGTTGGAA
The DNA here is from genome assembly GCA_963169105.1 of Ceriagrion tenellum. Lineage (NCBI taxonomy): Eukaryota > Metazoa > Arthropoda > Insecta > Odonata > Coenagrionidae > Ceriagrion > Ceriagrion tenellum. The sequence continues at coordinate 106,563,235 of OY720643.1, forward strand.
CGACTGAACGTGTGAAGGGGAAGGAAACTCATATTTGCGCTGAAGGTGTAGAAGTAAGACTTGATCGCGCAGAAGTAGTCCCTCCGCGCAGCGAGAAACGCGTGTGTGTAGCGATTTCGAGTGATAAGCTTTTTGGGGGGCTCGAGGTCATTACAGAGCCAGCACTGGAAAGTGTCGAGGGGTGTGCTGTGGCGCGAGGATTGTGTAAGATAGACTGTAGTAATCGAATTGTCGTACAGGTGGCGAATTTTGGGAGGGAAGAGGTAGTCCTCCGCAAGGGCACTGTATTGGCCACATTGGGTGACGTGTATCGGGACGAGGCCGCGGTTGAAGGAAGGGAGTGCCACATTAGGGCGGTGGAGGATGTCGCGAGCGACGTCGATTTCGAAGAAAAATTGCGCCACCTCGGCGACAAGGAGAGGAATGCCTTGATACCGGTGCTCGAGGAGTATAAGAACTTGTTCTGCTCGAAGGGTAGTTTACCAGCCACTGACATTGCTTACCATCACATCCCCACGGGGGACGCCAAGCCAATTTACCGACGCCCGTATAGGACCCCACATCACCAAAAACCTCTCGTGGAGGAATTTGTACGAGAGCAATTAGAAGCGGGGATCATCACGCCGAGTGAAAGTCCGTGGGCATCTCCGGTGGTTATAGTCCCAAAAAAGTCGTTGGATGGGAGGCCTAATTTCCGTTTTTGCGTTGACTTCCGCCAATTAAATGCCGTGACGACCCCTGATGTGTACCCTATTCCAAATATAGTGGACACTCTCGATCATTTGGGCGGTTGCGATTATTTCACCACGATCGATCTAACGAGTTCGTACCATCAAATCCCGATGCATCCTAAATCGCAGCAAAAGACTGGCTTCCTAGTAGAAAGTGGGCATTACGAGTATAAGCGTATGCCATTCGGCTTACGAAACGCCCCCGCCACATTCCAGAGAATGATGGACGGCGTGCTCCGCGGGTTAAAGCCAACTCAATGTATGGTTTACCTCGATGATGTAATCGTTTTTAGTAAAGGGATCGAAGAGCACGCTGAGAGACTAAGGCGGGTTTTGGAGAAGTTGAACGGTGCAAAATTGTCCCTAAAGTTTGAGAAGTGTCAGTTCGCACTCGCTGAAGTAAAGTATTTGGGCCACATCATCTCGCGAACGGGTCTCCACCCAGACCCCGAAAAGCTTGAAGCCGTGCAAAAGTTTCCTGTGCCGACAAGTGTGAAGGAATTGCAATCGTTTCTTGGGCTCGCAAACTATTATCGGCGATTCGTCGATCAGTATGCGGAAATAGCCAGGCCCTTGACTAGATTATTGAAAAAGGGAACATCGTTTACCTGGACGCCGGATTGCGAGGGGGCAATGAATTCCCTAAAGAATTCTCTGACGGCAAGCCCCGTGCTTGTTTACCCCGATTTTCAAAAACCCTTCATCTTGTCTACTGATGCTAGCAATATCGCCGTTGGGGCCGTTCTATCACAAGAGGTTGATGGAGAGGAGCATCCGATTGCTTTCGCTTCCCGGCAGCTGAATTCCGCGGAGATGAATTATGGGACCACTGAACGGGAATTGTTAGCAGTGGTTTGGGGAGTGGGTCACTTTCGATGCTATTTATATGGGCAAAAATTTAAAATCATAACAGATCATGCCGCACTGAAATGGCTCTTCAGCATGAAGGACCCGAGTAGTAGACTGATGAGATGGACCTTAAAGTTGGGTGAATATAACTATACGGTAGAGCATAAACCGGGGAAACAGCATTTAAATGCTGATGGGTTAAGCAGGAAGGTAAGGCGGGTGGAGACCACGGAGACTGTTTGGGAAAATGATGTCGGAAAGGCGCAAAAGGGGGATTCCCAGTGCGAGGTGTGGCGTACACAACGAGGTTTTGTGATGAAAGGGGAAATCTTGTATCGAGAGACGGGGAGGGGATTAAGAATTGTGGTCCCTGAGGGTATGAAGACGCAAATTCTACGGCAGTATCACGAACATCCCTTATCTGCTCATACAGGGGTGCCATCTACCTTGAACCGTATTGAGCCTTTATACTGGTGGCCTACCTTGCATTCCGATGTGAAACGATTCGTGAGGGATTGCGTGTCATGCAGTCGTCGCAGCCCATACGGGAGGACGCGGGCACCACTGCAGGAGTTGCCTGAGGCAAGGGCGCCGTTTGAATTAGTGGCCCTTGACATTGTAGGACCTATGCCCTTGACAGACAGTGGTCATAAATATATACTTTCCATCCTAGATCACTTTTCGCGGTATTTGGTGATGGTTCCGTTGAGTGACCAAACAGCAATGACAGTGGCAGAGGCGTTCGTAAAGCGGTGGGTTTTAAGATTTGGGGTTCCTAACACACTACTGAGTGATCAGGGGACAAACTTTACATCAGAGTTGTTTACGAACGTGTGCAAATTGCTTAATATTAAGAAGCTTCGCACGTCACCTTTTCATCCGGAAGGCAACGGGAGAGTGGAGAGGGTACATAGGACGGTGGCGGTGATGATAAGCCACTACATAAACTCAAAAAATTCTGATTGGGATGCGTGGCTGGCCTTTGCCGTGTCGGCCTATAATACAAGTGTGCACACTAGTACCAAAGCCTCCCCCCATGAAGTAATCTTTGGCTTCCCTATGCGGTCCCCTTTCGAGTGCTTCGATCCAAGGGATAAGGAAATCAAGGGAGATTACGTGGTCGGGCTACGCGAGAGGTTAAAGGAGATTTGGGGAAAATGCCGCGCAAGCGGTAGGAAGGCTCAACGGGAGAGTAAAAGACAATACGATAAGAGGAGCAAAGCCGTTCATTACCGCTGCGGGGAGTACGCGTACTTGAGTGACCCCCAAATAAAATCTGGCCGAGTAAAGAAATTTCACTCCCCGTGGGCTGGACCTTTTCGAGTGATTGAGGTAGTGTCGGACGTGAATGTGCGGTTGGAGCTCCCCTTCCGTGAATTGTTGGTACATAAAAATAGGTTAAAACCATACTTTGGTCCTATCCCCCCACCCTCAACCGGCAGATACAGAGAGAGACGCCGAGGCCGCCCAAGGAAGACCTCGACGGTAGTGGATGAAGCGACCAGCTGTGCACCCGTTCCTAGTGTTGTGACGCCTCCCACTTTCTTCCCGCCCATACAGAGTGCTTCAAACCCCTCCAGCCCTCCCCTCATTGAGTCCTCGACGCCCGACGTACCTCCGTCTAGTTTTCCCCTCGACGAGACCCTCACCTTGACGACGGAGGCACATTCCGAGGAAGGACGCAGGCCATCGGAGAGCATCACAACAAACCATATCAGCAGCCCGTCTCCCTCTTCGAGTGCCCCCTCCCCGAACTTCCCTCCCAGATCGCCTTACCCCCTGCGTTCGAGGCAGGCCGCCCAGCAGACGTCATCGGCAGAGACCACGGACAAGGAGCTTCCTCGTGGGAAAGAGGAGGAAGACGCGGCTCAGCCAACTGAACGCCCGTATAACCTGAGACCCAGATAGTGTTAAAAAAAAAAGAAGAAAAAACAGCATGTGTGGGGTAGCGCTGTGTGTAGTGGTCGTGTTTTGGGTGTTTGCGATTGCTTGGTATTATTGGTATGACAGCCCGGGCGCCATATGTGAGGTTGTAGAGGAAATACAATGATCATGGGGTGGGCTAGGGTTTCATTGGGTCTGCTGAGGGTCGCAGAAAATGGATTGGAGGGTGTTCTATTTTGTTTTATTTTGTTTTGTTTGGGGTATTTCTGTTGCGACAAATTGAGTATATGTCCGTGAAGTGAATTGATGATTACATTGTGGTGAAGGGTTTTACTTATTTAACCTCATGATGAATTTTATTGCTTAATCAAATAAATTGTTGCATTAATGGGAAGGGGCTGTTCTGTACGTATGACTTATTGAAACTTTATTGAACACCATGTTCTCGGGAAAATGACATTGTATGTATTGGGTTCTGGAATGTACAATAATTGTAATTGTGTTACTGAAGAATTTGAAGTGGACGTAATTGTTTTGAATGTAATTGTTTAAAATTGTCTGTAAGCCAATTTTAAATTGTGAGGGGGAGTGGTGTAAGAGAGAGAGACTCGGTAATTTTCCTTCCACACCTATTCCATCGTGTGTTGCAGTTTTGCCACCCCCCTTACATTCCACCTGCTTCCGGAGAGCTCTCTCGCCTCAGCCAACACCTAGAGTCAGCACGGACTATGTACCGTCGCATGATCGAACATCGAGAGCTCTCTCGCCTCATCCAACACCTAGAGTCAGCACGGACTATGTACCGTCGCATGATCGAACATGCGGCGTTTACGAGCCAATAAGGTGGCCAGGTAAAGTCACGAGGTGACGCTAAGGTGTACAAGTGGAAGGAGACGGCGTTGCTGCGTGGTCAGTTGGCCGCGAGATGTAACGGAGTCAACACAATAAAGGTCTGGTCTCTACCTCGCTCTTGTTCTGTTCCCTGTACTCCCTCTGACGGACCCCAAATCCCTTCGCGGGTTAACACTATTTAAAAAAACAATATCTCAAGACAAGAAATTCCCGTTTCGTAAAAACAAAATAGATATAGTTACATGTGAAATTATTGTTAATCTTGATGTAAGCAATCCCCAAAATAAAAATTAAATATGTTTTAATTACCAATCAGATAGGTATAAAACAGGATGCACCCCTGGGGTCTTGACGTGAGATATGACTAGACAAACCCATACAGAGCTGGAAAATATGTTTGAATACGGAAGCTGCGGAACAGATGTGAGTAGTTTCATCGCTTAGTTTTCAGGCTAAAATATCTGTCTTGTATTATCGATGTGACGCATAGAGATAGTGACAACAGCATATGAATAATGTTGATCAATAGCAAAAATATAAGTATTTGAGGAATTCTTGCTGGGTGAAACTGGGTGGGTTTGCTGGGTTAGGTTGGGTGCTCTAGGAATAAATTGTTTATCTCTAGAGAAATGAGCGATTTCAAAGAATTTCCTTGCAGATTTTTCACCGGAGATACATTTGTGTATAAAACGTAATATATTTTCGGAGGTATTTATAATAGAGGTTCAGGCCTATACAATTAAAACTATCTTAGCAATATCGCTAAGGAATATTTTTTGTTATATCAGGAACAACCGTATTTTACGATGCATATAAATATCCAATAGATTTAATTTAAGAGGAAAACACATACTTGCATAACCAACAATAGACCTTTGATTTCGCGTTGGAAAAAGTGCCCTTGTAAAACATACTTTCTGGGCATATCATCTCATATCATTTGATATGCGTAAGGATATAAAAAGAAAAATCATCAAAAGTTAGAGAAACTTACATCACAAATCACAACTTTCTCACACAAACTAAGCTCGCGAGGAGAGTCGAATCAAGAGATATAAATTAACAAGTAAATCAACTTTGAAGGAGTAGTCGGTGCCACAAACAAGGGCTTTAAAAACCAATTTTCCCTTGGTAAATGAGGAAATACTATTCCAAAAGTAAGTCGAAGAAGTAATGCAGCCGAGGCAATGGAGCTCAGAAACTGATGGAATTATGAGAAGTGGATGAAATTACCACGCCATCTTCACACCGAGATGAGAGTTGACGAGACGTACGAGAGTTGCTCGTAGTTCAGAATAGAAACTAAAATAAACTTCTCACGGGAGCTAGATAAGTTCTACCACTAGTTAACCGTCTTCCCAGAGAAGGAGGAAACGGCGGATCTTCCGGCCACTGAGAATAGAAAAAGTTTCCTCGGAAATCATGGAGAGAATAATCTTGAAATTAGACGCCAGAGTCGGAAGAAAGAGATTAAAATGAATTGGTGACAAATGCTTTCTTTTGAGGAAGTTGAACGACGGAATATGTCTTCGTCGCACCGCGGGGTATCTTTCCGTTTCTAGGACGCCGGCACTTGAAATGAAAAAGACAGCATTTTCGGGCAGATGGGGAGAATTTGTCGTTTGGAGGGATGCGAGAATTTTTTATTGGCGTCGGGGACGGAAAACTTTGCCTCTTTAAATGCAATTGCGATGAGAATAAATCGTATGAACGTGCATTACAATAAGCACTACTTATTAATATTGCTTTACAGAACAAGTGAACAGAAATGAGCAAAAATAAAATGATGTCCACTATTGATTTTTGTGATTTCAAATGTGACTTTTAAATTTTGTAATTAATATTTAACATTTTGATCTTGCTAAAAAGCCTATTATATAGACTTAGCAGTACCAAAACGTTATAGTAGGTTGTAATTGTATATTTTACATTTATGTAAAATCTTTTCCGCTACTTTAATGCATTCAATTTTATATCATATTTGAATGAATGTATATTTCTTTAATTTTCAATCTGCAATGTGGCCAGTTTAATGTGATGTACTACCATGATTTATACCTCTATATTATGTTTTTATTTTCTGTGTATTTATTTCTTTTCTGTACCATTTTAATTTCAATGACAAATAAATGATTGATGACATAGCAAAGGAAACGAATAAGCTTGAGAATGAGAAAAAAAGAAATTTTCAATGGAGAGGAAAAAAAAGTCTCAGAAATACACTGCAATACATAATATGCGGTTCAGAATTTTCCAAATGACGCGGAAAATTCGAATGATTTTCTTAGGAGCGTTAGCTCACGACGCAGAGTGAGATGAATTGCCCATTTCGGCTGTAGCAATTGCTAGTCACTTCACGAAACTTGAGTGCACGCAATAGCTCACTGAGAAAAAGAAATATTCCTCCAGTTTGCAATACATATTTCATGTTCTGCACCCATATTTCTCCGATAAATGCCCAAGAGAGGCATATGGAATATCAAGTTGGTGCGGATCAATGTCTTGCAGACTACGGGATATGGAAAGGTCCTATTTCTATCGAGTAATTACTTTCACATTCGCGCATTAACAAATCAGTGTAGAGATATCTCATTTTACAGCTCAGTTTTGTCCAATCGTTTTGAGACGTGCATTTACCCATCTTGAGAGTCCTAATGTTCGTTTGAAACAACTAGAATTAGAAATGCTGGAGCTCAATGAATTCCTTAGGGCTAAAAATATGATACAGGGGTACTTTACACTCCAGTTCTCGCTTGGGATACCATGGTATACATGGTATATGGTATCCCAAGGTAATATATTTTAGAATTTCTGCTTTGTAATACAACGTAGCCTTCTCACCATACCTATACCTTTCAAGCCTTTCAAAGCCTTCTTATCCACCCGCTGTCATTTCATCCCTGAGGTTTTTTATATACTGTCAGTGTCTCGTAGCAAAGTCGTTTGGGACACCTGAGTATCCCACGCAACGAGACAGTTTTGTACAGACAACATGGAGCTTTTATATTCGTCGGTATTAGGTAAATTGCTACGCATTATTTTTTTCCAGATGATTGCTTTTGAAAAATTTATTGGTTATCTATTATTGATATCTTTTCAATATTTATCTAATTATATTGATTTGATTCTCGTAGCAAACGCATAGGAGCACCTGAGTGTCAAACACGATATTTTTTCACTAATCTCTTACACCCCAAAGATTTACTGTTCGTTATTGTCAGGACAGTACATGACATTCTTACGTTGATTTAACAGATTTTATATCAAATTTACTAGTTTCGATTTGACTGAATATGGTAAACTGATGACAGCGCTGCCAGAGCGTGTATCTTATCTTTACTCAGTATAAGATGAACATCCATCGGCCTCTCGAATAAGTAAATTTACCCGCTATACGCCATTGCGTTTCGGATAGATAAACGACGGAACACAATGCATTCTTTCATTGACAAATATAGACCTCTGAACAAGGAAAGGGGGATGAAGTTTGATATGGGTGAAGATGAGTCAGGAGAATAAAGAGCTCATAATTTTTTTTTTGAAAACCGTTTTTCACAAAAATTTAAAAAGAGTTTTTAAAATAGATTACAAGACTTTAAAATGAGTTTCAAAAAAATACGTCTTGACCCTGAAGAAAGTTGAGTATAAGATCTTTTCAAACCGCGCAAAAGAAACACACCATTCGCGCTGGATATCGAAACTGTTGTAAAACAAATTCCAATTAAATAAAATTTATACTAAAATATTATGATAATCTCATTTAATATAGGCATATTGTGCAGGACTATAATTTTGGGTCTCTATTTCTCAAATTTAACTTATTAGCGCTTCATAATGTCATAAAATTAGCCGCGAGCATTTGGGACCCTGGTCAAATAGATTTAAACAAAAATATTAATAAAATACAAAGGAAAGCAGCGCGATTCGTTAAAAACTGCTACAAGCATCTATATATATAGCGTCTCACAACTTTTAGAGGGATTAAGGTGGGAGCCTCTAGAGACTCTGAGGCTACACGCTGGGCTTAGGTTACTTGAGAAATTCAGAACTGATATTTTTTAGAGCGACATAGAGAATATTATCATGACTCCTCACTACATCTCTAGGTCTGACAGATGCGATAAAATAAGAGAGATACACTGCCGAACAGATGCGTACTAAAACTCGTTCTTTCCGCGAACAATAAGTGACTACAATAAAAAGTGAGCTCAACCAAATACACTCCTATAGTTCATGTCACAATTTCATCTTAAAAAAACTTACACATTTTCACAGCTAGTCACCTAACACCCCCTGCCACACGCCCATACGGCGGATCGCGGGGTATTATGTAGATGTAGATGAAATTAGATTCATAAGACTGAGTCCATCGTGAAATCGCTTGAATTTTCTTAGTGACTGGGATTAAATGATCCCAAGATCATAACATGAGACAGTTAGGAGTTAAAGTTGAGATCAAGAACATATTGGTAAACCTGCGATATGTTTGCCAATTTAGCATGAGGTTAGCTGGTGATTTTAGTATTAAGTTCATTTAAGTGGAATATTTTAATTATTTAGGGTTTCTCTCGCTGGGGGCGTCTGCAACAAATAAAATATATCAAGGTGAGCGAACGGAACTCGCAACAATGCCGAAAACCCAAAACTGTCCCTCACTCTCTCTCTCCCAAGATACGAAAAGTTTCCGGAGCAGAGAAGAAAGAACTGCGGAAAAAAGTGCGGTCAGCGGGTGCGTGAAAAATGTACCCCCTCGGTTCCATCACTGTCTCCAGTCACAACCCCTCCTACCCCAACGAAACAACCCCGAGTGCCCCCTTCGGCCAATTCCCTTAAGTGGACCTGTCCCATCTTCATTCGTCGCCGGACTAGTCGGCGGAGCCGGCGCTATCCCGAGGCGGACCGTCGGGTGAATAGGCGGAGGTATATAGAAGGGGCTTATCTTGGAGGGCGGGCCGGTCGAGAGGGAGATGACGGGGAGGGGGAGTTGTTGGAGAAAGGGCTGCCGTAGGGAGGGAGAGAGAGAGAGAGAGAGGGCGAGAAGGACAGTTGAATGAATCTGACGCGACGCAGGGGGAGAGAAAGAAAGGTGTCTTTCCCCGAAGCGTGGCGGCGCGCGGGTAGAACTGGGAGGGTTGCGCGTAGAAAGGGTGGGGCAGCTACCTTCTACACATAATTTCGAGAAGAGGGTGAGCTTCGGATTTGGAAAGAAAGGGACCAGATAAGAAAAGAAAGGCAATTGTGGTCATGGTTGGAGGGAATGGGAAGCGAAGCTGTGCAGTCAACTGAACACCGGACAACATCTCTGAAAGTGATGCAAAACGAGGAACGGAATGTGCGAAACGAAGAAGACGGTGAAAGAAGCAGGGAGGGAGGGAGTGAGGAGACAAAATGGTTGCAGCTTTTATTTAAAAAAAATTACCTTAATACCAAGTATAAAAAAACGTTTATAATCAAAGAAAACTTTTTTACGCTTTTTCTGCTATCAGAATGATTCTGGCTTATTTGGCCATCTAATGATGTTATAATGAGCAAAACATTGGTCGTAATTTATTATTTGATGCACCATTGGGTTTCGGCAATAAAACCATCTTTGGGTACACTGTAGAAGAGGAATGATCTTACTTGAGGATGGCATAACTGGCAAAGCCGATTGTACCTTATATGGTAAGCTTTTTACTTTTTCTGCTTTCAGGGTTGTTCTGGCTGATTTGGTCACCTGATAGTATTACAACAAAGACAAAAATATAGGTCGTAATTAACATTTTTGTGGAATCTGCCTTATTTTTCTTAGTTCTCAGTTATTTTTCGTTTCCACAAAATATCTCCTGAATCTTCTGAATTTGTTCTAAATATTTTAACGGTACAACGTTTCAAGCGTTATGAAGACCAATTATTTGATCGAAATAGATTCAAGAATATAAATTAACCAAGAATATCATTGTCAAATTAGCCTTCTTTTGATACATAGTCTCAATAGAAAGAAAGGAGAGCAGGGTCAATTTTAACTATACTTTTTGGAAATTACAAATAGGTTGTAATACGTGCGGTAACTTTCGGGAGAATGCTATGGAGCCACGACCGAATGAGCCACAGCTAAGCGTAGGGGTTTCTTAAGGATCAATTCATGACTTTGAACCTATTTTTTCCTTGATGGAGGATTTTCCCACCTATTCGTTATATAATAGAGAATGCAAATAAAATAATGTATGGTTATAGTATTTATGAAGCTTTTTCTTCTCCAATTTGACATATTGGGGAATAGTAAATGAGTTTCGAAAGTTCCGAAGGCATGTACCGGATTTTCCAAACCTGAATAGCACCAAAGGGTTGAGTAAAAGACAAAATATAACCATAGGTACGGCACGGCAGCGCAGCATGTGCAATAAACCCTATTGAATGGAGAAGTTTTGCCGTTAATACACCAAAAAATGCAGACGAAATTGTTGCGGTACGGTAATGATTTATTCGTAAATAAGCAAAATGGAAATATTTTCCAAAAGAACACCGCATTATCTTAAGGTAGTTCGAGCGAGATAGTCTTCTAGTCAAAATAGAGACCATATTCGAATTGTACGATTTAATTTCACCAGCTGTAGGACACATCAATTAATTAATGCATTATTAATGGTGCAATAATATAGTATTATCTCACAGAAATTGTTAGTAATTAAATGAAAATATATAAATAAGTCTTTAACTTGACTCATTTTTTTCGCGCTGTACGTTTCAAACTCCTTCAAAACGGAACGTTTCTTTGTGATACCCAAGAATCTACTGTGGTGACAGTATAGTTAATTTTCAAATATAGTGGAGAAAACATGCAAACTACACACTGTTAGTTTTTTACGACATCTAAGTGTTAGAAATACCTCATTTTGTAAATAATGCCTCTATGGAGTGCATGCACGTGCCGTTTCCCATGTAAAAGGGCTGGTATTTTTTGACAAATATCTCCGAAAGTAAGTTGGTAAGAGGTAAAATGTTTGGTGTTATTGGATAGGTGAGATATGTTTCTATAAAATGAGACCAAATTCATTGATTTATGAGTAAAATGATATTTCGTCGAACTACCTTAAAATTAATAGTTAAACCACGATCAAAAGTTGTGGTTGGCTGCTCAAATTTCGTATACAAAAAGCAGGCTTCACAGTCGTTTGTCGAGACACCATTGACTTTCCTCTTTAACGTAAAGTTCCGTTTGGCTCAAAAGAAGCGAGAGACAGAGAGTGAGAGTATTCAAGCGGGGGGGGGGGCGGAAGGAGGGATTAAGACCCATTTCCACGCACCCCTCAGAGCCCTAAGGGGTTTCAGGGGCGGCAGGAGTGCTGAGGAGGCGAGGATTTCATTCGTGGGGAAGGGGACGGGGGCGACAAGAGGCGGCGAGGACGAGCATAAGGCCCATGAACACACACACGCACACGTGCCGCGGGGACAAGGAAAAGTGGAAGAAAAGAAATCCGGACTGGCAAACACGGTGGAAAGCTGCGTCGTTGTCCACAGTTTTTTTTCGATATTCTGTTGGTGGGAGAATGGAGAAGGAAACAAGACTCGTGCGAAAGCTAGGATTAAAAAAATCGGTGGAAAGTCAAATTTTGACGGCATAATAACATACAAGAACGACCATGCACAAAGATCTTTGCGCATGGTCGTTCTTGTATGGCATAATGTTCGTTCGCTGTGGTCATTTCGTTCGGAATTCGTTGGTTTCGTCATGGTCGTTCTTGTGTGGCCTCAAGGCGAAACAAAGTATCCAATTCTGTACGGTGTGCAAAAACTAAACTACAAAAGTGTATTTTTCCCAACTTTGTCGTATGGTAGTGAAACATGGGTATGTCAGGATAGACAGAAGAGTAGACTAAACGCCGTGGGTATGAGTTGTCTAAGGAGTGTTTGCTGAAAAAGTAGAATGGGTTGGGTCAGGAACGAGTGGGTAATAAATGAATGTGGGTTAGATCCTCCAGTAATGGACATATATGTAAGGAGGGTGCTTCGTTGGTTTGGTCATGTGGAGAGAATGGATGAGAGTGGAATAACTAAACAGATATATGAGAGTAGAATGAATGGTGTGAGAGGTGGAGGTAGGCCGAGAAAGTTGTGGTTGAAAGTGGTTGAGGAAATTCTTAGGAGGAGGAATATGAAGAGTTTTAAAAACAGGAGGGCGTGTATGAAACAGTGTATGGGGGTAAATGAGGCAAAAGAGGTTTGCAAGGATTGGTTAGTATGGAGGAAATTATTGAAGCAGAGTTAGGTGTACAAATATGTATTTATGAGTGAAACTTTGTGACTCTGCCCACCCTGGAAGGGAATGGCGTGATTAGTATGTATATACGTATGGGTAAAAACTGATCTAGATATTAACACTCGAAGTCACTCATATATTGGTCGTTCAATCCAAAGATTTGGTTTACTGCAGCCCTCCGTCCTTTTCTAACTAATGCCAGTGCCCTTACTCCATAGTAACTCTTCCAACATACTTTACTCCATATTTTATCCGTGAACGTATTCCTGGGTCTACCTCTGGGGGCTGTTTCTACTATTTTACCTTCAATTATGTTCTTCACAAATCCATTGTACCTCAGATTGTATTCAATCCATCTAGTTTTTTCTTGATTAGTGTTCCAGATATATGCTCCATATATTTGTATAGTGCCCTAACCTCTTTTGTTCCTCTGTAAACTTCATTATTTCCAATTTTGTCCATCTATTTTTATCTCTTTTATGCCTTTTTCTCCATCACTTCTGATGAGAGATGCTACTTCGCTCAGGTTAGGCCACACCTCGAATACGCCGCGAGCATTTGGGACCCTGGTCATTAAGATTTAACAAAAAATTAATAAAATACAAAGGGACGCAGCGCGATTCGTTTACAACTGCTACAAGCGTACATATAGGGTCTCACAAATTTCAGAGGGATTAAGGTGGGAGCCCCTGACGGCTAGAAGGCTACGCGCTGGGCTTAGGTTGCCTGAGAAATTCAGAACTGATATGTTTCAGAGCGACACACAGAATATTATCATGACTCCTCGCTACATCTCTAGGTCTGGCAGATGCGATAAAATAAGATAGATACACTGCCGAACAGATAGGTAAAAAAATTTGTCCTTTCCGCGAGCAATAAGAGACCACAATAAAATTGAGCTCCACTAAATACACTCCTATAATACATGTCACTATTTCATCTCCCAAAAACTTAAATATTTAATCGGCTGGTGACCTAACACCTCTGCCACACTGCCAATACGGTGGCTCGCATGGTATTTTGTAGATGTAGATGCAGGTCACCAGGTGTTGAAACATCCTAGTCTGTACGGTCTCTCTGTGGACCGGTCAATGTTTCCGATCCATGCAGTGCTACGCTCCACACAAATTTTTTCACGTATCTTTTCTTCGTTTGAAGTCCTACATTCATTGAACATAGCAGAAATCATTATGAAAGAGGAAAATCATTAAGTATCACGCCATTTTTATTTTCCTGACATGCCTACAATTGTTAAATTTTTCTTCCTCACTTCACCGCTGTCAATAATTCCAAGAAGAACACAGGTGATCCAAATTTTAAATCAAGTCAATAGGATCGAAAAATTCTGACAGACGAAGTAAAAGAGCTGTCTAACCTTGCCAGTGGTTTAAGTATATTTAAAACTGCAATAACACGTTCCAGAATCTAATCGATGCAGTTCATTGACATAAATGAAAAGAAGCCAAGTTGAGGAAGGGAAATCACCTGCATTTTTTCTTATGTTAGTATAGAAAGACTGTTGAGATTAAAAGTATACTTCGGAAGCATCGTTTTAAAAATCAAAAGAAAGTTAAATAAATTTTTATCTCCTCAAAATGAAGTTTATTATTCTCAGAATATTCCCTCTGCCGTTTTGTTTTCATTCACTCTGTGCAGTAAAGGAGCAGCTCGAATTTACCTCTCTGATATTTTTACCGATTTAATTTAGTCGTCGCGAAGCCAATAAGGCTATGGAGAGTCGTCGTTTAAATTACTCCATAAGAGGCGTGTTCAAAATTCGCTCTCAAAAAAGCTCCCGATTCTTCAGGAAAGCATTTTGGCATTGTTTGTATTATGACTAGACTTTTTAAAGAAAAATCCTGCTCAATTATTTTTTCTTATTGAGCATTAACAATGTATTGACCGTTGATGTTTTTGTTGCCGTATTTTTTTACTACACATCCACAAATATAGAATTGCATAAAATAATACGCAATCATCCGAATATTTTATTTCGTTTCTATTTAATTTAATGCGTCTGTATTCATTTCCCAGCATGAGAAACCAATAGTTTCCCGAGAAATGTGTAATACTTAAGAGCAAACAGAAATATAGCCTAATGTGAGCCATGCGATAGTCAAACAACATGAATTCTGCCCTAACCTCCATGGTCAAATATAGTACAGGTATACTCAAACTGCTCTTATGTACGAAAATCATGTTTTACGTTCTGTGGTAGAATATGAAAACTAAATTTAAATGTGCTCCCAAGATAACGCACGAATCAACTCACCAATTGTTAAAAGACATCTCGGCTAGAATTTAGATATTTCAGGCTAGATTGTTTTTCCAATAAAAACAAAATTCGAAATTAAATTTTATCAATGGAGCTTATCAAGACGAATTAAATACATATAATGCAATTGATTAGGCAAAACATGGCGTTGTTTAACTAAATTTTCAGTAGCTAAATTCATATAGCTTAACTTGAGTTGACTATTTCATACCGTGATGTGAAAACTTCATTGCAAAATAGGCTTTTTTGCGATTTACCATAAATACTGAGGAGAACATTTGGCTAATGAAAAAAATTATAATATAAGGTACAAACAACACAGTAGAAAAGTTATGACGATATTAAGATGTCACATATTGCTCACTTTTCAAATAAAATTTCGTGGAGTGCGTACGCATAGCAATTCCCTTGGGAAAAGCCCTCTTTTATATGAAAATTACCTACAAAGGAGTGTAGTAAGCGGATAGTAATTTGGTATCTTTAAAATGATGATATTTCTTTAAAATGAGACCAAATTCACTGATTATTGGTGAAATGGTACCTCGTTCACACTGCCGTAATTAGACGGAACGGCTACATCATGTTGCGGTCAGCGTTAACCAGGCATTAAAAGAAAAACCAGGCCTGAGGAGGGTGATAATAGCATCAGGTTATCAAACTTCGGAATGAACGGTAGGTTATTCAATTCGAACGACCAAAGACCTAGGCAAAGATTTGGAGACTCAGCCATTTCCAATTCTCAGCATCAATTATTAACACGGTAATTTTCAGACGGGACGAGTCACTGGCTAAAAGGTGAGGGCGGCGTACCCAAATTACTGCAGGCGGCAGAGCGAATTGCATGCCACGGTGGAGAGGGAAAAGAAGTTATTGCGTTACGCACATACGACGCGCCGGAGCGCAAACACACGCGTGCAGAAATGCAGAGACGGAAGGGTGCGTGGATTACCCGCCTGCGGGGGCGACGAATGAAATGCATAGGGAGTGGTGGGCTAAGAGAGATGTTATTGCACCCAAGTCCCCCTTGGATTTGGAAGGGGCAAACACTAGGGTGGAAAACGTTGCATTCCGTAGGGTAAACCAGTGTCTCCGAAATATTTTCGAGCCATCACCCTCTCTCTACCTCTCTGTCTCTCTCTATCTCTCTTCCTATCTGTACAATAAGCTTTCTTTTGTTCAGACCATTCACAGTCGCCCTCTCAGGAATTTAGATATGCTAAGAGTCCCTCAACACCGAACTGATAAAGAAAGAGGTGCTTTCTGGATATTCTCAGTCATTTTGTGGAACAGTTTACCATCCACAGTCACTAACTGCTCTCTGTCAAAACCTTCCAACTCCATGCTCGAAAATATTTTATGTCTCTCGATTCCTGTTGATTATGTTGTTATACTGTTTTTGATTTTTTTCTGTTTTCATTTATGGTGAAATTAATTTTTTTGACAAATTTCTCTTATATGCGAATGGAACTGAACTTTATTTTTTTTACATCTTTCAATGTTTGTATTGCACTCTCGTAGGACTGAGAGTCCTTTTGTACATTGATCAAATAAATATCTATCTATCTCTTCCACAAGCCTATAGCCAACCCTCCCGCACTCAGCCGTAAGAATTAGTAAATTAAATAAAACTTTGTATAGTCCACTATAGGTTTATTAATACGACCCGGGTTTCGTCACTTCGTGTCATCTTCAGGTAATCAAAGCTTGGTTCTCCAAAAGAGATTCCATCTTGTACGACCTGTACTTTCTCCACATGGAACTCTATATAGACCTGAAGGTGACACGAAGTGTCGAAACCCGGGTCGTGTTAATAAACCTATAGTGGACTATACAAAGTTTTATTTAATTTACTTTGAATTACTTCCTCAAAGTCAAGCCTGGAAGCATTTCCTTCGTAAGAATTAGATTTATAGACTTCATGGTTGAACTAGGAAAGTAATAAAAATGAAGTTGAAACAATAAAAAATAATTTGGTGTTTATTTTACATCAAATGTTATATGTTATATATGTTATTGTTATGCATGAAATGTTTTTATTGCACCGTTCGGCCTGGGCCCCCCCTGCAGCCATCTTGTTTCTTTTAGCCACACAAGATTGAAGCACCGCTCCCGAGGGGGCGTTAGCACCCGCTATGGGAACCAATGGTGATTATCTAAGCTTATTTTATCTACGGATAATTTTAATCTCTTGACCACACGTTACTCAAAAAAACATAGATAACCACGTATTAGGCTTGCAATAATGACATTGAATAAAAGGGTTATACTTTGTTTTCCGCACTAAATTTACTGATATGGATAATTGTATTTCAAGTGTTAAATAACTATGAAAGACAATATTATCCAACTTCATGTTGCTATGACAAAACTAGTCTTCTTTGCTCATTAATAGAAAAAAATGTTCGATAAATTTTATCCATGCTGTGACATTGTAAACAATGAATTTCTAAAAAACAGAGGTGTTAATGGTAGCCGAATAAGATTTTAATATTGGAATTCAGTAAATATTACAACAGTTACAGTGCTCTTTCATACGGAATACACACAGAAAGTGAATGATTTCCACGCATTATAAATTGAATACCTGGAAACTCCCGGAGTTTCCGACTTCGGAAAGGACGAATGTGGAAATGAAATCTTTCTTAGTGTAAGTGCTCTTGCGTAGCTGTATTACAAACTCAAATAAAGCATTTTAGAGGTGATTTTAGAAGGAAAAAAATTGTAGCGACCTTACTAATCCGCTACAATCACCCATTTTTCATGGTAACCGATCAAAGTGTGCTGAGAAGAATGGCTAATTAAAATGGCCGCAGATTTTCCGTTTCGCCCATGATTTCACAGCGAGGGGGAGAGAGAAAAGAGTTGAGCTTGGATGGGACGCCATTGCCCCAAGGGGACGGCCGCATTACTCGCGAAGGCTTCTTCCTCCAGCTTTCTGAAAAGGGGCGATCTTTTATGCATTTCACCCCTCGTGGCGCACTTGCTGAATGGGAAAGGGAAAGTGTGAGGGGGGAGGAGGTAAAGGGGTGGCGGACAGGGGTGGAAGGAGGAGGGAGAGGCAGGAACAGGGAAAATGCGGAGAGATAGGGGAGCGGGTAAGAAAGGAAGAAAAATAAAAGGACAAGGAAGGGAATTTCCGCGGGAAGTGTACGGGATTTGTATTTGAGCCACGATCCTCCTCCCTTTTACAGTCCATAAACAAATTCTGCCTCTCGGGAAAAGGATATTCCCCACATGTCTCTCTGCCCACGCTATCGCTCAGCTCCTCTCGAAGGATTCACGTTTTTAGCTGCCATCTCCCAGCATCTCCAGAAGACACTCTTCCTTTTGACTCGCTCCCGTCATTTCAGTCAATCGCATTATGTTTTTTTGGGGATACCAAAATCTTATGACAGCTTTGATCATTATTTTAGAGAATATGCACACGCTTACTGATAGTTGATTTTACCGGATACTCAACTTAATCTCCCTACGCTTCAACCACTCCATCTCAGCTACCTTTACTTCTCTTCGTTCCATTTTAAATTCTTCCGTTTCTCCCCCTCTCAACCTTTTTAAAAGGCATTCTTCATATTCAGTAATAGATGTTAGTAGTCCGACATTTTCTTCACCTATACCTAACGATGGTAAAAAAACCAAACGGCAAAATGGGTACCACTTACATTAAAATTTGCATAAATGAATTTGAGACGGTAACTCCGAGTCATTTAGAAAATACGATCTGAAAATAATAGCCAATTCAAACGTTAAGGAACTATTTGGTGTAAGGTCAACACTGAAATAAGATGTTCTTTGTACTTTAAAAGTTTATCATGTAAGGTACACCCAATTTCGTAAGTTAAGGCATCCTCAAGTAAGGAAATTCTTCTACTACAGCTTACCCTAAGATGGATTAACTGCCATAGCCACTTGTGAATTTTATGATTAAGTGTGGAAGTTTGTCTAATTACAAATGAAAGGAACTTAAAAAACATCAGATCAAATTATTGCTGCACTTTCTCCATTGATACACTATCCATTACTTTTACATTTACGCTGAGTAGCATTTTGGTAAAAAACATTCGATATGGAAGAACTCTTACATCCTCAACGATCGGTCACGATATGAATTTTGTTGGAGTATTTAATCAAGCATGAAACATAGCTAAGCCTAATGAAGAATAAATAAAGTAGGCTATAAAATACTTGGTTGTAGGAGAAGGGATTTAGGTAATAAATCCAAAAATATTTACACGGTCTGAAACTAGAAGAAAAAAAATCACGCTCAACTGAGAGATAATGTGGCGTACGCTTAATTGAAAAATTAGGGAGTTGGAATGCGATAGAAAAACCACTGTAGAGGACTCATCGGTGCGTTTTCTAGTTTAAAGCGATGGGCAGTGAACTAGCCAGCGCTTCACGGTTTTTAATAAATCGACCTTTAACTGATAATGTTCTCCTCGTCATTCCGCTATTTTTTCCTATTTTTTTTCATAGAGTCTGTTTCTTAGAGTCACCGTTCATTTGGTCTTTTTCGACATTTTCATTACATTTCAATTTCTAGCTGCTACATCGACTTTCAAACCTGACTTAAATATTTTTGCTCATTTTTACCTCCTGAGCATCTATTTTGACATAAAGGGTTCTCATTAATAAATTTTGAGTACATGAATAGTTTAAATATCCAGTTGATATAGTCAAAGTTAGTAAAATCCATTGGGAAGTCCCCGGCAAAAATATTCCTCCCTAGTGATATGGTTTCGATGCCAAAATTTTCAAGATTCCATTTATCTGGCATGAGGCTAATATAAGCAGCTGTTTATATTCATTCTGGGAAAATAATCCCAAAGAAATTGAATGTGATTTTTCAACTTATTGGACCTATAATTGAATTGTCAATTATATAAAATTATTATCGGGGAAAAAGAAAAAGTCGATCTACCTACTTATAAAATAAAAATTGTTATTTTGTTGTTCGGATAACCTTAATGTGATTGAAAATACAGCTCTGCAGAACTTTGTCATCAGTAGATATATGCTTGGTCTTATAATCTCAGATTAATTTTATGAAATCAGCATAAAATATCAGAAATCTTTATGAAAAGCAATGCTTTAATCTTCGTCCTTAAATAATGACGAATTTCCCGAAAGGATAGTCATCAATATACCAAAATCCAAAGCCTCCATTAACAGTGAGTTTATGAAAAGACTAGGTAGCCTATTGGGTTACCTTTAACGATACAGTAACTCGGTTTATAGTAAATCTAGAGGTTAAAAATGTAAAGGAATTAGCTTTTTTGATTTTATGAAAAAAAAACCCTAGATTTTTGATGGCCATGCAAATAGTTCTCACCATTTCATTCCATTTTAAATGGCAATGGCGTAGTATTTGATGTATGTTGCGAATCGCAACATAATTAATTACTTAAATGGGGGAAAACGTTGAATTTATCAAATTGGATAAGAAATGAGCCAGTCGCATGGGGAGGTATTTCCGAGTTACGGCATTAAAAAACGAATCACGCAAGAAAAATATAATCTTTCGATAAATAGCATCTCTCTAGCTCACTACAGTGTCATTACTGGTAGAATAAAATACAAAATAGAATGAGAAAAGGCTGGGTTAGCTCAAAAAGAGGAGAGATGAAATATGTCATCACTTTATGTTCAGATTAATTGGGAAAAAACTGGATTTTCGATCACACCCTTGCTTCAGGTTATACAGTGCAAACAATTAAAGTCTCAACACCCAGAACAACTATTGAATGAAGTGAATTTTAATTTACGCAACAATAGCTAGTGAAAATGTGACAGCCAGTTAACTGTTGAGTGGGATAGCAAAAAAGATGACAACAGCACATGAACTTGCAAATATTTATGATATGCAAACTATATTTAGTGTGAACAAAATACATACTTCCAAAGGAAAATTTTAAAATATCTATTATACCTATAGCCATCCATTATAATTATGTCCAACAACATCAAAATCCGAGAAGAGAAAAATGGTTTTTAAGTTACGAGTTGCATTATATGGAATTGGCTCTAATTCGCCTCACAAGGGCGTCCGTCATCTATATGTTTGGAATAACCTAAAATTACTTTTCGAGGCTTCTAATGGGACTATCTGCTTGGGTTTATTAAAGAACAAATGCCGCCCATTTGGAAATATTTCATCAGAATGGCCGAAAGTGAGAGTATTGAAGTCCAGAAAGAGAGACAATAGCCCTTTAACTTTCTCGCCTTAATGTAAGCATTATTAGAGGCAAAAAATGCCAAGTTGTTGACATTAACTAGCGTATTGCTCCATGCTCATTAAATTTATGTATATACCTACTGCTGTTGAGGATTTTCAATTTATGCCATCATTTTGCGATAACTATAATTAGTTTAGACTAAAAACATCACAAATACCATTTTCGAAACATCAATTTTGCAGCCTTAATTAGACTGTCGAACAAATTTTTCCAACCAGGGGAACTTGCACCCGTCCGTAGTGTTAGGAAGCATTTCTGGGGGTGTGAGATAACTTTTCCGATTTTGTTCATATTAAGGGTAGTTTTTGTTATGGATTAATCAACTATAAATTCGTCACAATATAAATTCTTCATATTGTCCATATTTTTCACTTCTGTTGGTTCAAAACTTGAATTTTAATTGACCACATTTGTGTTAGACACCTTAATTTTTACCTTATATAAACTCTTACTTTTGAGGGTGAGAGATATCACTGAAACACTAGGACGCCTGAACTTTTCGACATCATTGAACGCCCAAAGAGGGTCATTTTTACCCACAGTAATTTATTAAATGATTCCTCAGTTTTCACTTTTAAGTTTACATTTTTAAAGTATTTTCTTCAAACCGCCACTCTTTTTCTTAACATAAATATATATTTTCACGTAAAAACATTCATAAATTTGACTATAACAATAATTTATTTGTGCATATAAACTTACAGCATTTGTATCAATTGAGAGTTTTTTTAATTGAATTTTATTTCCCTTACCAAAAATAAGATATCTCAATAAACTACGGAGACCTTTAACATTATTGTTTATGTATATTTTTTAAAAAAGTTTTGTCGCTATTAAGTGATGCTATTAAGGTAGTTTGAGCAAAATATCATTTTACCTAGAAATCGATGAATTTAGTCTCATTTTAACGAAAAATACATCACCCTTCCATTGACACCAGAAATTCAATCCCTGACCGAACTACTTTCCGAAATATTTGCCAACAAACGCCAGCCCTTTTACATGGGAAATGGTAGGTGCATGCAGTCCAGAGAGAGCAAATTCAACATACGAGGCATTTAAAACACCAATATCTCGTCAAAAAATCAATATTGTGTAGTTTGCATGTGTTCTCATATATTTTTGAACATTAATGATATTGTCACCGCAGTGAATTCTTCGGGATCACAAAATACCTTCCGTTTTGAAGGACTTTCAAACGCGCCGCGTGAAAAAATTAGTCAAGTTGAAGACATTTAGATATTTACATTTAATTATTTACAATTTTTGTCATATAAAATTATATAATTGTACCATTAAATATGCAATATTTAATTCGTGTGTCTCACAGATGGTGAAATTAAAACATATATTTCGAATATGGTCTCTAATATGACTTGGGAACTATCTCGCTTACTTTATTTTAAGAGAACACGTGAAAAAATTCTTTAGGGGTGTCAGACATTAAAAACCGTTGAGTATTTCAAGTTTAGAGAAAGACAAATCCATTTTCATCCTGTTTAAAAGAATTTGACCCGTGCAGTGTGAGGCATGACACGATCCGGCAAGCGGCCAGGAAAGCGCAGCGGTTGGCTTCCAGCGAGCAACGAAATGGAGAGAGGCGTATAGGAAACATAGGGAGGAGAGTCGGTCACCCAGAATGGCATTATCAGGGGCCAGGGCGACCCGTGGAGCGTGGATGAGGAAGAGGAGAAGCTCATCGAAGGGACCGTGCGGAACGGGGGCACGTTATACACATGCATGTGCGGGTGGAAGAGGCAAATGGGACACTAATGGTGACGCCAGGGTACCTACGACTCCACCTCGAGTTGTGCCTCTCTCAGGAAGCAGCGCGGCATATGCCGTGCGATGCCGCCGCCATCGGCATTACACTTAGCGGAAGGAGTAGAGTGCGGTTCTCGAAGCATGTCGGGACGGAATGGAGGAGGATCCGGGGCAGATATGGACTCAAGGTGAGGCGGAGGCGGGTTTTGGCGGCGTCCATCCCTTGCACGCCATATGGGACGCGAATCGCGGCGGGGAGGACGCCCTTAATGCGACGGCCGCAACATTAGCCAACGCCGACGGAGAGTTGGTTCCAAGCTGGAGCACCTGTTTTGGACGGCGAGAAAAAAAAACTGGAAATTCAAAGGAGGTGATAAGAGAAGCCCGAAGGTGCTCTGATGTTAAGTTGATGCTCGGTTGAAGTGATTCATAGTCATTATTTTTGGTAAACATCCCACCAATCTGCTTCGCTCTTTCATGAAACGCATGTGTTTGTATGTGCTTGAAATTTTGTAATCAAATGTCGGCGTCCATTAAGAATTCATGCATGATTTTTTATTGAAAAATATTTAAACAGTTTCTACCTTTTTTCTAATGAGTTCATTTTATCAGAATATCACGCTGTCAGAGATAGTGAAAAGGAGTAAAGAGCCAAGTCATTAATTTTTTATATATGAGCTCAAAGGGTCACCCTAAAGAACGCCTCGTTAAAACATAAAAGATACACTGAAGTCACAGAGTGCAACTAAGCAATAGCCTACTCCAAAGGATATAAACGCTCAAATTAATATACTGAAAAAATAAAACCTCGTCAAAGGAATGACCTCCCAGCTCCTCCATGTCTCAAATATAATGCTCAATCGTGTACCTGCAAGCTCGCCATGAGCGTTACAAATGGGTTGGTCATATAAAAGAGATATAAAAAAATTCCTTGAATCGGTGAAACTCGCTTAATTTTTCGCAAAATGCAATCTGCTTGAGGATAAAATGGAGCAATTACGTTGTACAACTACAATTCCCATTTATGTAGTCCCGTGTTTGATCCTGCCAAAAGTACTTGGATCGGTGTCGCGCGCTTGATTCATCATTAATTTCCATCTGCTTTAATTTATAATCGAGCTTTTACGTTTTTCTCCTGATTTATTTAAATTATCTTTAAATAAAAACTTGACTGAAGATTGCCAAAGGTAATTGACGATCATGTAGCCTGAGACAGCACATCGCGCAGTTATCGTCGAATTAGGTCGCTTTCTTGACCTTCAATTTGTTTCATTAACCGTTGATTTCCCTCGTTTTCTTTTTACTGTTGCTTCCAGTGATTAATTAGGTAATTCACCTTTATTTAATAAAAAAATCATATTTTTAACTTTAATTTATAGCTTAAGAGCTCTGTTAGGATATTATGGAGGATATTAACTGAGTTTCTTCACTTTATATTGGTTCAAGTAATCACTTAATTAAGTATTTTTACTTCCATATGGCCATATTAACATCCTTGAAATGCATTCCTCTATATTCTTCATAACATCCTCAGTCCCGAGACATGTCCAGCATTATTTTTGGAAAATTCTTAATACTTACGTTATGCATTGTAAGCCATGTTTGCAGAGTTAATATCTCTGCCACGCGACGGGCGATCTCTGTGAATCAAGCTTCTTAATTATGCTGCCACTTATCAGCAAGTGGCGTTGGCGATATTTTGCGTTGCTGAGCGGGAAAAATTTCAAACGTCTGTGTATTGCATACAATACGCCAGGACCGAGGAGGTTAAGTGCGAAAATTTCTAGGTGGCTAGATTTCAACCATGTTTGCTGAGGTAAAAGAAAGAGAAAGTCCTTCATATTTTGGGATTTATCTTAAGATACGCAAGGTAATTGAATCTTGCAATTTTTTTACAGGTGACAGTCGGCAGGAAATAAAATTTATAACGAGCCTTCTTCTCTGCGCAAGGATTTCAAAATACGGTTTGATCTTTTGCGGAGGGACCAGGGAAAATGGGTGAGGGTCATGTTTCATTCATAAGAATCAAAATTCCGAATTCACGAATTATTTATCGGATAAAAAGGAATATAGGTGGCTGTGCGCCAAAAGTTTTGCATTTGGAAAGGAAAGGATCAGATCTTGACGCCCTGGAGGAATGAGAAATATCGGACGATGCGAATTGAAATAAATTCCAACTACTCAAACATCCCTCACGATCCTCGAGTTAGAAAAGCTTAACAAATATTTCAGCTTCCTTATTCCCACTGGAATAGGCCTCCCGCTTCGAGGTGCCTTCAGCACTGCTCACCACCAGCCAACCCGTCCAGTCTCCTTACGCCGCAGATTATCATTGTAATGGAAGCGGGAGAAGTAGGACAAAGGCATACACGTGAATAACTTTAGTAGATACCTGTCGTAACCCGTTTTATCTGGTACAACTACATGCCTTTGACCTTGGATTATGGGCGGCCGATGGAATTTCCATTGTGGAAATGTATGTGATTACTAAATAATCGTTGTGGAGGCATGCCGTGTTTTTCCGAACAAGAGGTTTACATTATTAGCATATTATTCTGTAGAAACGTTTTTCCTACCCCTAATTTCATTGTATTTATAAATATTGCCTGATGCGCTATTGTAACCAAAGCAAATACATAATCATATCTAAAGGTAAATCAGCGAAATATTCACCGCAGCAATGATGATGTCCATATTCTATTCCATTTCTTGATCACAATACATACTATGTACCCTTCCTCGAGTTTTTGGAGAATATTAAGCAGCTTTGAGGAATGAATTTAAAAATTTTAAAATTTAGCAAACACAAAGAGTTTTTTTACTTGACCAGAAACTTATCTAGATAAGTTTTGTTAATCAACGTATAAAATGGAATTGAAGGTAAATGCGTGCAAGACTAAAGTAGTAGTATTTGATTAGGAGAATGGGGAGAATAACTGTATGATGAGGGTGAATGGTGAAATAATTGAACAGGTGGATGATTTTGTGTACTTAGGTAAGATGTATGCGAAATATGGAAGAATAGATGAGGAGATAAAGAGACGTGTGAATGCTGGAAGGAAAGTTGTAGGTGGCATGTGGAGCATATCAAGGAATGAGTCCTTGTGTAAGGAAGCGAAAATTGCCGTGTACAAAAGTGTACTGCTTCCCACTTTGCTATATGGTAGTGAAACATGGGTATGTCAGGATAGACAAGAGTAGAGTAAACGCCGTGGGTAGGAGTTATCTGAGTAAGTAGGCAAAAGTAGGATGAATAGGGTCAGGAATGAGTGGGTCATGAATGATTGTGGGTTAAATGCTCCAGTAATGGACGTGTATGAAAGGAGTAAGCTTCGTTGGTTTGGCCATATTGAGAGAATGGATGAGAGTAGAATAACGAAACAGATATATGAGAGTAGAATGAATGGTGTGAGAGGTAGAGGTAGGCCGAGAAAGTTCTGGTTGAGAAAATTCTGAGGAGGAATATTAGGAGTCTTGAAAGGAGTGCGTGTATGAAACAGTGTATGTAAATGAGACAAAAGAGGTTTGCTAGGATAGATCAGTATGGAGGAAATTATTGAAGCAGAGTTAGGTGTACAATTATGTATTAATGAGTGAAACATGTTGACTGTGCCTACCCCGGAAGGGAACGGCGTGATGGGTATGAATGTATGTATGTACCATAAACTTAAAAAAAACTCTGACATTTAACTATGACGACGTTTCTGTAGGAAATTTATAGATAACAGTGAAAAATATCATAATAGACATTTTTTTCTTTCTTACAATCCAATGTCGTTTTATCACTTAGGCTTATAACGCATATATTTCGCAGGTATTAGATTGTATTAAGACAAATTTTCAACTTGATATCCATATGTACATACTACTCTGCAAACCACCACATGGGCGTATGTCAATGAGTGCTAGGACACCAGATGTGTAAAATGTCAAGGATGAAATTATGGGAGTTAAAATGTTAAAGTGTATTATGAGTGTGTTTTATTTGGAGCTTCGGTTATATTATGGTCATTTATCGTGGGTGGAAAGAACAAATATTTGTACATATCTGCTCAGCAGTGTAGTTCACGTATTGATGCTAATGAATGTCAAGGATTCAAGCCGAGTTCAAAAAATTCAAAAAATACATTTCTTTGGAATGAACAAATTATAAAAAGACAATTTGAAACAAACAATTTAAAGAGAATTATTTCGAAAATTTGTGTGTAAAATTTAGTTTCCTTAAATTTCTAAGCATTACGAAGGCATATTAGAAAATTAAGGAGGAAAATATGGAATTTTTAACACTTTCTCATTTAATTCCGTATAAATTTCGAGTACTGAGTACTCTGCGGAAAACTTTAAGAGTGATATGCTTTCATCAAGGAAAAAAATGTAACATACAGTCACTATACATCCGTTATGGATAATATTGTGATTTCCAACGAATACTCAAATGCACTTGAGTGAAACGCGGTCAAAACGTTTCTTAGCTAACTTAAAAAAATTGTTGAAATATGCAGTCAACGACACACGATTACAACTCCAGCCACCTTAATGTGATCGGAACTTGCAAATAGCCTCATCTCAAAGCTTGAGAGCACCCTCCAATACAATTAAACGGGATCGCAATCAGTTTTAACGGGCCTTCGGCCGGGACTGAGACGGCAAAGCACCCTTTCTCTTTTCTGCCTCCCATTCCACTTTGCTCTCGCTCCGCGTCATATTGAAAGTGAGCCGTTTCTGCGGTGTTGTCCCCTTATGATACGAACAACCAACACAGCATCACACAGCGGTCTCGAATACAATCGGGAAAGAAAAGATGTACTCAGACCTCTCCCCAATTCGCGTCGTGGCTGGCGTGGGGGTGGAAAGAGCGGAAAGAGGACAGAGGGGGGGGGAATCTGAGGGTGGGGATTCTAGGTTTTAGTGGAGAGGGAAAGTGGATTGTTAGATCAGTACGGAATGGGGTTGAAGAATGAGTTGAATGCGAGCGTGTAGCGGACTTGTAAATGATGATTGTGCACCTCCCCCCCCGCCCGTGACATTGAAGGAACACGGCGACAATGAGTCAAAAAGAGAAGCTGTAACAAAGCATCCAGCCCCCTTTCCCATTTGTGCATGTTTCTTGTCACCCGGAGGGCGGAACTGCCGCAGGAAACGGATTGGGGCCTATTTTGTTCAGCACCACTGGATTCGTTCACTGTTTCAGGGGGTACGTATTTCATCTCCAGTTGCAAGAAACTGTTGCAATTGCACGTATTCCGACGCCTCTAGCGTGTAGGTTGAGTCAATTCTTCCCTGCACAATCGGCCGGGCGCGATTCAGGGAATGCACGGTTAATAATTATCCCTTCTCAGGTGGAGATTGAGAGTCTACAAATCGCGCGTTCCATGGGTCTGACGGAAGTGCGATATCTCGTATGGATTACTGCTAACAGCAACTGTTTCAGGCATAAATGACAAATAAGCGTGCGTAAAAAGTAAAGATTTCATGCTTTATTAATAAATATTTTATTATTTTTGAAGAAATGCAATAATTATTCCTTTTGTTACAAAATATTTATCGGAATCTATTTCAACTATCTATGAGGCGTATGAGATTGCGTGATAAAGTTAAGATTTCATGCTTTAGAGGTAAATCTTTTACAGCTTTTGTGAAGAAATGCAGTAATGATTCCTTTGGTTGTAAAATATTTATCGAAATCTATCTCAATCACTCATGAGGAGCATGGAATTGCGTGAAAAGTCGCCATGGCAACCGTAAATAAACAAGAAAAATGGCCTAAGCACTTATAATGCGTAAACTCTATGGAAAGGAACTAAACGACATTGTTGCTCCGCCAGCTGAAGTCAATTTTTTTTCAGAATGCAAACGCAATAGTAAAATTTCTATTTTTCTTTTTCTAAAGAAAAATGAATAGGTGTTTCATTACTTTGATGTACAAGATATTCAATTAAAGAGTTCACATTGCGCTGTTGCTGCACAGACATAGTACCTCACCGCTAGAGTACAAAGGATGTAATGTATAACAATTGAAGTATTGTGATTGTTAAACTATTGGCTCATTCTATATTCAACCCTATGCGGTACCTTCCCACCTCTGCTTACCTGCCGAAGATCTCTCAGATTTTTTACCAGGTGTGCAAAAGTGTTTTGCGTTGGGTGTTTTTTTTGTAATAAAAATTAATATAATCTTTATTTCCAATCAGTTAATTAACAATTCCATTCTCTGCCTCTCTACCACTTGATTCTTACTTTGCATCATCAAAATATTCATATTTTTTCATTAAACATAGCCAAATAATACATGTCTTATTTTTTCCTTAAATATTGTGATACACAGAGAAGTGTTGACGAATACGAATGGTAATAAAAAAAAATCATGGTGCAATTCACCAAAAAACCCACGAAACTAGGCCAGCAGGATGAGGTAATACAATAACAGACCACACGAACCTTCATTTTCCTGACTAAACTACTCATGTGCCCACTATAGGCTTATTACAATGGCAACAATCCCCACCCTCTAACCTTCACATTTTTTTCTTTGAGAGCAACCATTAATCTCTGATAGGAGATGAAAAATGACAATATTTAAGTCAAAACTGCTTCGATCCTTCAAAAAAAGTGCAAAACACGTGTACCTTCAGTGTCCCGTATCCCTTTTAGTATTTAATATTTTTGAATGGAGCTTATACATAGCATAATTTCATTCCGAATTTTAGCAAAAAATATTTTATTGTTATTAGTTTTCATTCATTGCTGCTTTTTCCCCCTTTCTATTTTAGGCTTCGTAAAATAAATATCAATAAGCTATCACATTATTACCAAGTCACATATATTTGACATAAAAATGCCTTCCAAAATTATAGCTTTCCATGAAAATGACTTTGGCGTTTCATGAACGTCCGCTTTCCTCAAGCGGGGCCTGGATGAACGCACGTTTTCACAATTAGGTCGACTACACTACGAAATGTAAGGGCTTATTTTTGGAATAGCAGCGATATATTTCCCTGGGAGCTTTACGAACTGCATTACAACTGCGTTAATGGCTGCCGCAAAATTAATGAATCTCTAGTATCTGCCATTTCGCCACCAAAGAGTACCTCGCCAGCACAAGGTAATCCTGTTGTTTTTTCTTACAATTCTAACATGAAATGCAGGAGGAATACGATCATTGTGGTATTAACGCTAGGTTAACAAGCCTTAGTTTTCCATAAGAGAAGGTAGATTGGCATCAAAGCGACAAATGGAGCGACATAATGACTAACTCTCTACGGACAAAAATTTAGTATAAGGTCAAAAATGAAAACACGCAATGCAGAATTAAAATATTTACATTTATACACGGAAATAAATTTTACTGCATCCTAGGTTTCGATGTTTTTAAATGTGTTTGTTTGGTGACCTGATGATGTTGCAGTTAAATTTATGTCTGCGGATAAATGCAATTTTTTTTATTTCTGCATCATGCATAAATTCCACTGAAGGTAGTTTGAGCGAAAAATCATTTTACTTGGAAAACAATGCATTTGGTCTCATGTTAAAGAAACATATCTCACCTATCCCATGACACCAAAAATTCTACCCCTAACCATATTATTTTCCAAGATACTTGCCAGGAAATACCAGTCCTTTTACGTGGGAAATGGTACGTGTATGCATTCCAGAGAGACGTTATTTACAAAATGAGGTATTTCTAAGTCTTAGGTGTCGTCAAAAAACTAACAGCGTGTAGATCCTATGTTTTCTCAACTATTTTTTTTTTAATATTCACTATCCCGAATACAGCACAATGTGCCAATTTACGTCGGGTGGATAACAGTAACAACGGACGAGACACAAACACCCATGTCTTAGACAGAAAATATTCTACCCAGGCGGGACTCGAACCCACGACAAGGGGCGGGCCAGGGACCAGGCGGGACGAACCCACGGCTTAGCAGGCAAGGACTTTACCGGGCCGGGGCCGATTGAAAATTAATCATATTGTCACCACAATAAGTTCTTGGGTAACACAAAAAACCTTCCATTTTGAAGGAGTTTCAAACGCACCGCGCGAAAAAATGTAGTCAAGTTAAAGACTTAGATATTTTCATTTAATTACTAACAATTTCTGTCATATAAAACTATATTATTAAACCATTAATAATGCACTATTTAATTGATGTGTCCTACAGCTGGTGAAATTAAAACGTATAGTTCGAATATGGTCTCTATTATGACTAGGGAACCATCTCGCTCGGACTACCTTAATATCGCAAGTCTTTGGATTTTAAATTAAAACACACAAATTGCTACACATTGAATTAAAAGTTTACTAACAAAAAGTTACTATTGAATTAAAATTTCAAAATTAAGAATTTAAATTGTTTAATGCACCCGGTGTTCTGCAAGGAGCTGAGGTACGCGATGTAATGAAGCTATTTCTCTGCTGCAGGAAAAATTATACTCCGTAGCGAAAGGCCAAGGGGAACTTTTAAAATCAAATTTATCCCAGCCAGCTGATGACTTACACTTGAATTCGCATTACGCAATTCGTGGCCGCGTGATGAATGGCCGCAACAGGCGATCATGGAAAGGGGGAAGACTGAGACGAAAGAAAACGAAAGAAACTCAAATGCAAACCAGTATTTCAATATCCAAAGAAAAAGCGTGTTTACCAATCGATCACTGACATCCGAATGATTGATTCACTCCCAATACGGATTGGAATGCAGACACATCTCAAAAGCATTCCACATGGAAGGAACTGAGTCTTAAACATTTATTGAAATTCAAATCCATAGGCCCTTCTTCGAGAGAACAAAACTTCCCCTCGGCCAAATAAAAGTAAAAGGAAAAAAACTCGACGCCTAAAACAACGAAACACGTCGGCAGGTTAATGGAAAATATATACTACGCAGCAAGACTTCTCTACTTGCTGTGAAGAATAAATATTTTCGAGGTAAGCCATGAGTGAAGCTCATCAATTTGGCCGAGTTGGCTATATTCCTTCTCCAGTCGTTGTTTAGTCAGTAGTGCTGAGAGACCAGCGGAAATGACACACTCCCGTGAGCATTCTTTTGAGAATGATCGCCGGCGCTGGCTGAACTTGGGAAGAAAGAATAGCAATGCTCCATTGTATGCATAGATATTGCCACGGGAAAAAATTGCCTTAACTGGGAATCTTACCATTGGCTTACCAAACTAATACACAGATCGCCACGCTACCCAAGCCTCCTAATTTGTAAGGTAATTTCCTTGTACCCGGGAACTACCTTCTCATCACTGTGCGTGTGGTGGAAGGAGCCCATAAAGCTAGTTGGAGTTCCATGCGTAACTACGAGCGGAAGGATACCTATCCGATCATTTACCGAAGTGTCTTTCCACCTTGGTTGTCTAATTGTGAACGACTATTTGATACATGTCCATGTATATATACCTCTACTTGCGATATCGCCTCAGCAGACGTTGGCCCGGTATGACACGGGGAATGTATGATCAGGCGCTTTCTCTTTAGTCTGTCAAATATACTAGTTTCCATAAATGGCTGTATTACATCTTCATTGTACGTGGTGCTTCAAAACTTTACCCTATTTTATAACACTGACTGATATGAATATCTTTTCCATAATATGTTCCCAAAATAAGTAGCGAGATAAGATGAATTTCAGAAAAACAGGCAGGTAAGTTTGATATAATGAAGATGAATGTTATCAGATACAGTCAGTCATAGGAACTTACATATTTGTTAAAGTAATATATAACTTGAGTTAATTCTTCTATGCTGGAATTAGAAATATCAATATCAATGCTGATTGGTGACTGGGGATTATTTTTATTCGGTAAATCTGAGAAATTATATATATTTTGAGAGTAGATCAAGCATTCTAGTAGGAGCAAATACTATCACAATAGTTAATGCTACAACCTACAAAACTTAAAGAACTAGATCCTTTACAGAGAATGCATTTACTTACAAGTTCAGTCCTTAAAACAATTTTGTTACTTATGATTGATAAGTAGAGAAAAACGCCACCTGAAATTAAAAAAAGGAATTTAGCTTCTTGTAGTTCAAAATACACATAAAATGTTATCTTTAACAAATAATCATCAAATAAATTTAAGACACACCCCATCCGTTCAATGTCATAATATTTTCCTCCCTATTCAGCTCTCTCTATATATATCAGCGACCAGTAGCCCTCTTTAATACATCAAATCACAAATCCTCATTCAAATAAGGCACTTACTCTCTAAATAGTCTCTCTATAACCCTCTCCTAAACATATAGACCTTTAAGTCTGACATGGACATGTCCACCACGCTCACTGTTAGTTTCCTTAATCCACATGCGCTCAGTCCGATTAGTTTCCTGGTTTTAGTGGTTCTTTTCGGGTAATTCATGCACAATAAAACGATAAGCCTAATACGTTAACCAAATATTGCCATAGTATCCCAAGTATTTGACATTTTTTGGCTATACAAGCGCCAAATATTTGCTTTAAAAACTACCCGAGATGATCGGCTATTGAAAACAGATTTAAATTTTTTTTAAATATAACAACATATTTACGTTTTATTTTTTTCAATACATCAATTTTATAAATCGTATGCGGATAATTTTAGAGAAAGTGAATATAATAACGCTAAAATTCAAAATTCATTAATATATACAATAGTCTCTCATTATATTAACAGGCATAGTCCTGCTAAGCCTACGGCTTCAGCAGGTGCTTTAAATAATTGATTAATAAATAAATTCACTACATTGATCGGTCAGAAAACATTTGAAAATTGTAAAAAACCTAAAATGTAATAAAAGTACAAACATATACACAAGGAAAAAATTAAAACGTTAAATAAAATAGCATAAGTACAAAAGTTTTTTTTTAACTAAACAAATGAATATAAGTGTAAACAAAAGTACGAATTAGTTTTTTAAATCAAACACAACATGGAACCGTCAGAAAAAATTAAAAATATCGACGAAAAACCTAAAATGTAATTGAAACACACAACTACTCACAAAACAAAATTAAAACTTTACTATTAAATCATAACTACCTTAACATATGTGCAATTTTCCATAAAAACAAATGTGCAACATAAGATTAGTTAGAAGACTTATTTGAAAACTGTAAAAGAAACAGATTCCTGTCGGGTATAATAGTTAGGTATATTTCAAAATGGTATCGAAATTGACAACAAATTCGTAGAACCATGGGGATGCGAGTTCAAATTCCGGTAAAGTCAGACGATTTCCTTTTTATTAAACATTTCTCAACATTGGCTTTCTACTTACATATATCGTATACCCATTTCGAGTTATTACCCTGGTATCAACAATGTTCGGTGTGAATTTCACGAATAATTATTATATCCTTAATCATTTTACTGTAGGTTTTACATATTTACTCAGAATCCAGCAAGAAGGCCGATAAGACTGCTCTTGAATTGCGAGTAGGTTTAAACCAAAAATAAATAAATGAGAATTAGCAGAGTTATTCACTTAAAGCAGACACGATTGAAACACAATTAGTTTGCCCCGTTTTAAAGTAGCAGGGTGGGATAATTGAATTGGCTTCAGAAACTTCTTAGGCATGCGGTAAGGTAATCGTGTCATTGGAAAACGCACAAAGGACATATATATATATATATATATATATATATATATATATATATATATATATATATATATATATATATATATATATATATATATATATATATATATATATATATGCAGGAAATTATGAACTGCTGTCGGATTCGCGGGTAGTAATTGCGGCTGCAAGCGGACATCAGTCAGTCCGTCCTTTGCTGAGATCAAATATTTTAGGGCAGGAGACGCAGAGGTTCTGTTCTGCCGATGAGGATTTTTTTCAAAATGGTAGAATGAAAAAAAATAGACGATGAATCACCGGACTCTCCTTAGTCACAAACTGAATCCGAAATATTCCATACATACATGAATACTAATAGAGATGTTATGAAGTGGGCTCGCGGAAGGAACCCCGTGAAAAACTGACGCCCATTATTTCTCAAAGCTGATTCCATAAATTATTCTTCTTCAAAAATATGACGTGCGTGGGTTCGGAATTCTACAAAAAAAGCTGTCTCGCCCTGCCATCTGTTGGAGGTACATACGAGTGCTAAAGGATACACTGCGTGTAATGCATCTGAGTTTCCGATTGCTTATTTCCATGTCACAATCACTAAATCTTAGGGAGGTAACCATAAGATGCTATAGAAATTGGAATGAATCATGCATATCTCCATTTGGAGAGTTTATTTTATCTTTGATTCAGCTCTGCTTCAAGTTAAGTAATGCAAAACCTCGGCATGCATCGATGGAATGGAATTTAGTAAACCTGGCAAAAACTGATTTTTTTACCACGGGATCAACGTAAATCATCCATATTACATATGTGGACCCCAGAAGTCAAGGGGTCTAAGTGACAATTTAAAAAAAGTTAGGTACAGGAATGGGATGTGAAAATATAAATCTTTTAGGTGGTAAAGGGATCCAAGTGATTTTCTTGACAGGTGATGCTATCTAGGGTAATGCCTCCTAACTACTTAGTGGGTTGTACCAAGCATTTTCAACTTTGACTTAAGTTTTCCCAAAACAACGATTGTGTTACTTAGACCCCTTGACTTCTGGGGTCCTCATATGTAAACTAGGGGTAGGGCAGCCATTTCATAAGGTGAGGAGAGTAAAACTGTATGGCGCCATCGTTTCTTTAGCTTCCAAAATTTAAGATAATTTGCACAGTGATTAAATCCGCGCAGTAGCCAAAATGTCCATAAAGAATTTTAATGGAATTTATTGTTAGCATGTTAATTCGCTAATTCACTAATTACATTTACAAAAAAATACAACTGATCCTAATAACTGAAGGCTTAATGAGTAAATGTGCGTAATCACCATATAAATTGTTAATAACACGTGAGTTAAATATAATTTTCACCCCAACCCACCACTGATACAATAAGCAATGAACTTGAACAAAATTATCGGTTAACTGCGTATTAATAAACTTAATTAAATGAATTTGAAAATAAAGATATTTGAAGAGAATTTCATTCATGCTTTAAGGTTTAAATATTCTGATAATTACAATAAAAATTCACTCTTAGAGGAGTTTATGACTTGCTACGACTCTGATTTCTGATATATCCTCTTTCTGTACAAGCCATGTCTCGGAATTCATCTCATAAACATAAATAAAAAGTGCCAAGTAAAAAATAATATGCATATATTTTTGAAAAAGAGAGTCCTAACGTAAAGATCGTCGTAACTATAGCCAATATCGATATTTTGATTAGTAAAATCTCTTCCTTGCTCGCCACGATGCGACTTTCGGAATTATGCAAAGAGACTGCAGCAAAGCAAATGTAGCATCACCTTCTCATATAACAACATTCTCGTACGGTATGCCGAACCAGAATTGAAAGTTTGGTCCGAGAGTAAATACTTCTTCAAAAATCGAAAGTGTCCCGATTATTTTACATTAAGAATACATTTGACAATGTAGAAAATCAAGGTATTTGCAAAAAATAAAGTTTCAATTAAAAAAATAATTATAAACTATTAGAATGAATAAAAATATGACAACCATAGTAACTTTGATATAACCCTATGTAACTTCTCTAGTTTTCTGAAAACCTTATGTATTTTTTGCTGATTTGTTCAGAATAAAGCATAAAACATATCATCCTTTAAAAAACATGCTAATTTTTAGATAAATTTTTTAGAAGTAGTAGTTTTCATTTGGAAAGAAAAACTCGTAATCCCTCAACCGAATAGGAAATTTCGAAGACCAAAATAGTTCTTAGAAGAAAACAGTTGGAAAATTAGAGGTCTGGCTTACTAAATAGTTTTAAACTTTTCCAGAATATGAAAAGGAAACTGGAATCACCAACAAGGGTTTTATATTACGTAAAAAATGCGGCAAATCCATTTGAAACGGTTTTGCCAGATTTAATTGCTGATTACGAATCAAATTTTGAATTTACTTATCACTGCACTAGCGATTGTGGTATTTAAGTTCCATCCCAACTTTCTTCACAGCCACCTTTACTGTGTATTTTCACATGCAAAGTCTGTTCCGTCTTTCACACCTATCTCTGTACTGCTTTTCTCAACAATCATTAGAAAGTGACTGACCACCCAGCAATTCCTAATTCTTAATCTCGTTTCCGCCAAGAGTAAGATGTTCCATCTATGTTGCAGAGCTAGTACACGTGCACCATACCTACCCTCTCAGATGCAACGTCGGGAACTATAATTCTAAAAGTATGCTTAGGTTCTCTATGTTTAAACATTAATGGTTATGAGATTCTTAAAAGGAGAGAGATATAGGTTAAATATTCGAGTAGGAACGAATAAGCAGGATCAGATATAACCCCTAAATGACGTACGGAGAATCGAAAAGGAAACTGTTCAAAACATTTACCATATCCGGTGGAAAAAAAGCACTAGTAAACAGTGTTTATAAGGAGGTACTGATCAAGGACAATATTTGTGGCCATTAAGAGATATGTATTTTCAGAGTAGCTTTGCCCGATACAGTAACCTAGGCTCAGAAAAGAGTGGTTGAGAGCATGATGTAGGAATGAGAGGCACGGGTGATGATGAAAATGGAGATGACTGATAGAAAAGACCAACAAATAAGTGCTTGACTTTTTAGGTGAGGAAATGGAGCAACTGAAGGAAGCCAGGATTAGGCAGATTAGGAGGACGGGCCGGAAATTAGAGATGATGGAAAGCTAAAGGTTATAATTCAAGGAGGAATTTTGGTTTATCGAGGAGGAGGGAAAATAGAAACAGGATATATGAATGGGGCGGCGAAGGTTATGATTTATGCCGAGAGAAAGACGGGAAGTGTGAGTGAAAGTAAAATTCCTGCGATTGCTGAATATTACAAGATGCAATTCTAAGACGACATGAAACTATTTCACACATTAAAGGACGCAACGAAAGCCCTATCCTCTGGACACGAACAAGGCACACTAATCCATTAATTTCCGGTTCTTTCCCATCCCTCCCCTCTTTGAACTATCCTTTCTCACCTAAGTTAAATGATAAAAAACTACATCTCGTAACCTCTGACGAGTCTTAGTAGGAGAAATGAATAAGGTAAGCCATTCTCTTCCGCTTCTGAAGAATTCATGCGATATTCCATCGTTGCCAACCTCGAGTTTGCTGGGATCTGTGACTTTCATAGCTCCGTGTACCGGGTTAAATCATAGGTGTTCCGTTTCATTTCTTCATTGCCTTTGAAACTTTCGCACATAATTTTACGAATTAAAAAGAAAAAAATATACAAGGGAAGAAGCTTTAGAAACTTGTAATTGGCTAAGTTTGCTTGCTCAAATAGGTGGACTGAAAAAGATATGAAGAAGTTTACAGAAGATTAGAAGAAGAGAGGATTATATGTGCCACTATACAGAACAGAAAAAGCAGACTGATTGGGCAAAACCTGAGGCATATTGGATTCGCAAAGAATGTAACTGAATAAAATGAAGGGAAAAGTCCCCAGAGTAAGGCCAAAGGATTAATATGGAGACCAAATAAATAATAAAGTATATTATAAGAACTCAAAAAAAGTAAATGAACCAGCATTGAATGGAGAAGGATGGAGTGCTGAAGTCCACCAATTTTGGGGTTAATTTACCAGTGATAACTTTCCAAACTAATTTTGTGCTAAAGTAATTTTGCCCTCTTTACTTTGGTCTGATTATGATCGTTTCCAACATGCTCTTTCAGAGGTTGTTTATTAAACCACTATCGCCATGGTTATATTACCAACTCCTTATATCCAGTGATGGGAATGAGGGCGCATCCTCGCAAATGATTTCTCGTCAGGATGAGTAGCTTTAATACTACTTCCTATCAGGGGTCGCCAAAGATTTTTGCCAGCAAAGTTCATCTATACATACATAACCATCACGCCGTTCCCTTCCGGGGTAGGCACAGTCAAAATGTTTCACTCATTAATATATAATTGTACACCTAACTCTGCTTCAATAATTTCCTCCATACTGACCTATCCTTGCAAACCTCTTTTGCCTTACTTACCCCCATACACTGTTTCATACACGCCCTCCTGTTTTTAAGACTCCTAATATTCCTCCTCCTAAGAATTTCCTCAACCACATTCAACCACAACTTTCTCGGCCTACCTCTACCTCTCACACCATTCATTCTACTCTCATATATCTGTTTCGCTTTTTGACTCTCATCCATTCTCTCAACATGGCCAAACCAACGAAGCACACCCATTTCATACAAGTCCATTACAGGAGCATTGAACCCATATTCATTCATGACCCACTCATTCCTGATCCTATCCATCCTACTTTTGCCGCAAATACTCCTCAGATAACTCATACCCACGGCGTTTAGTCTACTCTTATGTCTATCCTGACACACCCCTTGTTTCACTACCATATAGCAAAGTGGGAAGAAAAGCAAGATTTATAAATTAAAAAAAAACTTTTTCACTTTTAATTTTGAATTAAATTCAATTAAAATATAAAGCATGCTTCTGAAAATACATTTATATTATCCAAAAATGCGCGTGTACCTAGGGAGGCAACACAAACAAGGTGGAGATTCATTGGTCACTCGCCGACCAGAAAGACCAGAAAGACGGGGTGGTCAACTATCCCCGTGCACACCAACCAAACCTAGCCGAGAGCTCTATCCACGTATCAAATACCATTGCATTGAAGAAATGAGTCTTCGATTCTGTATGACACAGAGGATGTTTGACTTAAGTAACCTAACGAAAAGGACCATCGCTGTCTCTTGGTGTTGGTAAAATTTACTTGTGCCGTAAGACTCGGGACATAATAGCTTTGTCGAAAAATAACTGTCTCCATTTGAGAAATAGCGACCTTACAATGGACGTAATCCTGAAGACTATTGATTTTTGCAATGATTCTAATTGATGACTTCGTGAATCCCAATTTGTTCCGATAAAAAGCAACATAAGATGCATATAGCGAAAATTAAAGGCAATTTAGATGACTTGGTTGTTTACGATGGAAAACCTTACCAAAATGAGAAAATTTTCGATTTTACTAATCTGGTCCATCACTTGTGCAACAAAAAAATCTTATAAAATCGAAAATCTTCATATTCTAACGGTTGATTAAGAATAATGTCATCCAAAACGGTATATTGGAGAAAAAAGTTTCATTTTGGGAATTCAATGCATTTTAATCTTTTTTTGAGCTATTGCAATAAAACGTAATTGGATTTCGCACTGCGATTTGACATAATAGCAGAAAAGTAATTTGGTATTTGCCAATTATCTGTTACAAATCTGAAAAATATTCATTATAAAAATATATAAGCTTATGTTAACTGCCATTTCGAGCACGTAGAAGCCATAACAACCCGTGGGCTCCGAGGATATTAACAGTTTAAAATGCTCCCTTAAATGCCCGCTCGCTTCTATCTGAAAATCGTTACGACTTGCACACGGAATAACTTATCGTTCCAAAAAAAAATATACCTACGAGAGTCACGCGGTTGTCGGCAATTAGGTAAAAACAAATAAACAACGCGGGAGGCACGAAAGGAGAAGGCCGCACGAGGAGATCGAAATGGGAACGACCCGCGAGGAATAGGATGCGGGGCGGTGGAACGGAGTCGCGGGCCGGCTTTTAGTAATTGCAGAAGAGAGGGATGAGACGAGGGGGGGAGAAGGGGCGGGTAAAATAAAGGGGGCGGGATGGTGGGAGGAGGGAGGGACTGAACCAATATTTTTAATGGCGTGGCCCAAATGGCAAAAAGAGACCGAAACAGAGGTAGTGTCGAGCGTGGATGGCACTCACTCGGAGAGCAGACGAGCCACCCGACGTCGGCGAATGGAACAAGAATGAAAGATGAGCGGCCGGAAAACAATGGGTCGGCGCGGAGTGACAGGCAGCTGTTTTTTTTCCGCCATTACCGACAACATTATATTTTTTCATCCCGACACGCTCAACATTCATAGCATTGCATCGATCCCTTCCACGCGCTCTTATCAGTCTTGAACAAACAAGAGGGAGCCATTTAAACATGGCGCTAACATCGTCGGCGTCACCGCGAAGCATGTGACCGAGCAAATGTATGTAGGATGCGACCGAATCGAGGAGGGGGGGGGGAATTAATAAAAAAAAGAGGAATGCAGCGACGGATATGTCAGCCATATCTGAGTGCCATTAGGAGCAGAAAACATGCGGCCTCCATATCTGAAACCAGGGCGCTCAAATGCATTTAAAATTTAATCGTCACTACGCGACTTGGTGAGCTCTGCGTTCGCGATTCCGCGCGTTGTTTCACAAGCATTGTCTTGGAAACTGAAGCAACATATTAAATGATTCTCAAAGGACCTACGACACGTTTCGATTTTATCATAAAAACTCCTATTGCTCTTTGATTAAATAAATAAGATAATTATAATTTTGCATTCCCCGCTCCTGGATCAAACTTAAACAATCTCAACTGCTTCATATTTGCATGCTCTTCTGGCAATTTGTTAATAGATGGAAACAAAGGCAAGCTATGTTCAATAGAGAATTATTTGCAAGAGATTCCGGGCTATATTTTTTTAGTTTTGGCATACCAGAGAAACACACGAATTGAAATATGGCGCTTACAAAATTTATCAATGTTCGTAGCTTAAATATAAATTACAAGGTAACTAGCCTTTTTTTATAATTTAAGGAGAGGTTAACATTTATAATTTTAAGTCTCTCGAGAAAATAATTTGAGAAAAAAATATTTCTCAAGATAGAAGAAAATCTGACAACTGCCAAAATTTAGACGGCAATTCATTTTACTATTTCAAAATAAAACAAAAACTGAATGCGCAGGTAAATCTCAAGTAAAAAAAACTCAGCGGTAAATCTTATGAAAAATTTGACCGATATTAGCTATGGGAGAAATTCTCAGTCATGGAAGCCATTTAACGCCAGGTTAAATGTAACTACTTAATTTTTGCGTCAATT
This sequence comes from Ceriagrion tenellum, assembly GCA_963169105.1. NCBI lineage: Eukaryota > Metazoa > Arthropoda > Insecta > Odonata > Coenagrionidae > Ceriagrion > Ceriagrion tenellum. The sequence continues at coordinate 106,605,040 of OY720643.1, forward strand.
ATGGCAGTTTTAATCAGTCAACTTTAAGAAATTGATAGATTAGATTCCTATATTTTATTATCATTCCATTTTCCAGAACTTTTCATGTCTTATGAAGAGTTTAAATTATAGGTAGTTTGAGCGAGATAGTTCCCACGCCATAATGGAGACCATATTAAAATTTACTTATTTTAATTTCAGCAGAATGCATGTATAAAGGAAGCATGAATTAAATATTGCATCATTAGTGGTGCAACACTATAGTTTTATACAATTGAAATGCTATGAAATTAAATAAAAATATATACATAAGTCATTTTTTTCGCGCGATACGTTTAAAACTCCGTCACAATGCAAGATTGTTTTGTGACTCTGAAAAAATTACTGTAGTGAAAATATGCTTTACATTCAAAACAGTCGAGAAAATAAAAACTACGCGCTGTGAATTTTTTGACGAAATATAGAAGTAAGAATTCCCTCACTTATAAAGTATGTTCCCTCGGGAGTAGGTGCATAAACGTACCATTTCCCATTAAGAAGAGCAGATATTTTTCATCGAAAATCTCGGAAAGTAGTTCTGTAAGTCTAACATTTTTGTATCTTAGAAAGTGAGAAAAACTTTTCTTTAAAAGCAGAACAAATTTATTGATTTCTAGGTGAAATGACATTTCGCTCAAATTGCTACAAAAATAAAAAAAAACTGGGTAGCTCTGGTTAGCAATGTTCTCGTTCAAGTTGGTATTTTTCTGCAATAATCTGAGCAATTTTCATAACAGCCCTTGTTAGAATATCCACTTTCTATGCTAGATTACGCTAAAACTATCCTGGAGGCATCATTCAATTTTTCATCTCAGTTTTTAAAATACACCGTTAATATGCTGTTATTAGTTTTTATAATTCCTGAAATAGGTGACCCTGTGTCCTGAGTTTCCTTACGTAGGGTTAAAAATAGTTCTGGATTTCACTCGCATTTGCAGATATATTGGGACGCTGCAAAGCATCCAGTGTAATTACACAACGAGCATATGTTCACAATCTCGCATTCAGCACACAATCAATGCTGCGCAAAGTGCGTAGGCCACCGCTCGTCACGCCGTGAGCATCTGGCTGGAAAAGATTGTCACGCGTGCGATATCTAAACATGTGAATGAAAACAGTGCAGGGAATGGGAAATTGGATGAGGCGAGGAAGGGGCTTGGTACGGAGTGACCACCGCCAACGCTGTGATCATTCACGACTGGAACGAACACCGATCGACGGGACGAAACTGCGAGATATATATTGTACACTTGCATGCGGGATGGTGCTCGGAAAATCGGTTCGCGTAGGAGGGTCTGCGAATCTCCTAGTCTTGCTTTCGTCGGTGGGCGGGGCACGGTGGTTTCAGCGTTTTGCGTGCGACCAGCGATGCAAAGAGAGTGCGGGAAATGAACTTCTCTGCGTGGGCGAGCTGCGCCCCAAGTGAGACGTAATATTACCCAATTAGCAATGTCGAACCTTGGTACACAGCAGTGAAAGTGGGACCATGATCAGTAGCCGGGTGAAGAAGAGGACTGAATGAAGGACCAGGACCTGGACGAGGGACGGAATGAAACTTGTAAAGCAAGGAAGGAGAGATGAGAGAAAATTTGACGATTTATGATGCAAAGCATATGAAGTGCAGGGGTGAATTAAGATGGAAGAAGTAGAATATCCGCGCCAATTAAACACAATATTTTTGGAAATATAAAAATCCACCGTAAAAAGAAATTCAGAGGTACAATATAATTCATAGTACATGCATAATTTACTTCATAAAAGCATAATATATAACATATGCCTATTTAATGCACATGAGCTGCTTGGGGTGAGGAATCAGAGAGGAGAAGGCAGATGATAGAGACAAATGGAGGAAGAAAATTGAGGAGTCCAAGGCCCGATTTGGGCTGTAGCGCCATCGAAGAAGAAGAATATGCCTATTCATTGCATCAGCAAGCGGAGAAACGGAGAAAGTTTCACTTTTCATTCCCATACAATGGTATCAAAACTGCCATCATTTTGAAAAATTTGGAATTAAGTTCCATTTTTTGTTTTAAATTTTTGAGTTCAATGGATTGTTTCATATTTACATTTAAAGCTGTCAAGTTTTTTTATCATCTCAATCATCCATTATAGGTACTTCGTACCAGAGGCATTTGAATTCCGTTGTATTATAACATCGTTGTTAGCATGTAGAACAACATTAAAGCAAAGTTTATCGTAAACTTAATCGAATTAACGAAGGTTTGTTTCCATGGTAACATCACATTGTATTGAAAGATTTTGAAAAGCGTTGGAGATATGCCACAACCTTGTCATAAAAGAAACAAAGACAATCTAGGAAAATGTCGAGCCATCACGTATCCCTGATGAATTATTTGTTAAAATAAACATGACCCTAGAGAATTTTATCATTGTCCTTCTCAATATTTTAATACAACTCATGTTAGGAGAACAATATACTGAGATTTTTCGTTCATGTTTTTATTAATGTTCATCAATTTCCATCTTCCTAGAATCATTTAGATGCTTACGCTTACTGAAAGCTGGAAGTAATGGGAAAATTGTGGTTTCTTTTGTTTTTTTAAAATAAAGATTCCTTTTGCATGCTTATTGAATATAAAACTAATAATAGAAGAGATTTGGACGATAAACGCTACTACCCCAAGGGAAATTCTATCTCGACTGTTGGGACGTTCAGAAAGTCAACATTCCAAAAAATTAGGATTCTCGTCATGAATAAATTGGCGTTTTCCTAAGTATTTTGGAAATATCAGCAATAGTACCGTTAACGGAGATGTCCACTATGGGAATGAATACAAATGTTAGTTCAAAGCGATAGAAGAAACAAATCACCCTAGGTCACCAGTTTTCACTGTGTGAATTTCGCATCCAGCTTAACACAATCAAATTCCAGAAAATAGCCGCAGGACGAGAAAAGTCGCAGTGAAGGAACCTTCAGGGTATTTCGCGGCGATGCCCAAAAGGCAATGCAGAGTCTCCCGGGGGTATAGCCTCTGGAGAATTGCCGAGCTCGAAACACGCAAGGGACGAATGTGAAATAACAACAGGGGACCGCCACGCCCCCTTTTGTGACTAAACCGAACTGAAAGCGCCACTCTTCACTCAAAATCCTATACATTCCGCTCCCGAACGTTCGATCGGAAAATCTGGAATTCTTCCTTTCGTACCACACGAGGAGGTTGATTGATGGAAGGAACGATCGGCCGGTCACAAAGAATAAAAGGAACGAAATTCGGAAACGCGTTGCTGTGCGTGATAGCGAGCGGCCTATCTTCGATCTCCCAGTCCGGAATGCGAAGGACGGGGGCACCCGACGTGCCGCACCCAACCCATTGCGCTGGCTCTGACTCGGCAGAAACACAGGAACTCGATGTGTACAACGATGCGCATTTCGTGTTTTTCTTTTGCGTGCGCGTGTCAATCCGTCGATTGAGAAAGGAAGACAAGCTCATGAAAGGACGGATAAATCCTTTTAAGGTAGTCTCAGCTAGATATCATTTCACCAAGATTTTGATTAATTTGATCTTGTTTTTAGGTAGATTGAGCGAAATATCATTTCACCTATAAATCAATAAACTTGGTCTTAAAACGAACAATGCCAGGGTTAACTCTGTGAATTTCCTGATGGAAAAAAGAACAAACTTTGCCAATTGCACTAGTAAGTTTTATTCACGACCCGAGTTTCGGCAATTTACGTCATCTTTAGACAAAGATGATATAAGCTGCCATAATGACTTGAAGAAGAAATGACATAACTGTCGAAACGACCTGAAGATGACATGACTGTCGAAACCCGGGTCGTTAATAAAACTTACTAGTGAAATTTGGAAAGTTTATTCTTTTTCCACCAAATTTGGTCTCATTTTTAATAAAAGTATCTCAACCTTCCAAAAACCCCAAAATATCCAATCCAAATATCCAAAAACCCCCATATACATATATGTAATTTGCATGTTTAAATGTTTGCTGATTGTGCTTGTCTTGTATTGGTAAGAAAGATACCCAGCGGAACAAATACAATTAATGAATGAATGAATTAATTAATGATCAAGAACTAGAAAGTAACGATATAAATGATTACATCGGATAAAGTTTTACGAGTGAGGCGATACCAAGTGTGAATTGGTTAATATATCATGATCTCAAAACGACTGTACTTTGTGAAATATCCGAAAAGTTATGTAACCACACACCGAACTAGGTTTCGACATTATCTACTATGCGATTTTTAAGACGTTTCAAGGTGTTCGGTTTTTTTCTTCCTTTGACCTTGAAATGACATAGTATTATCGAAACCTAGGTCGGTGTCTGGCTGTAAAACTTCCGCGGAAATTTCACAAAGTACAGTTATTTTGAGATGATGATATCCGATTACATCAGAAATTCTTATCACCAAAATGTAAGGTTGAAGAATATGATTTTAATCTGACACTGAATGTCATAGACGTAGACGAATGATAAAAATGAAGAAGAAATTCGGTATACTTTTAATTAAAATATTACAAAATATACGCCATGTGCCGCAAGGTCACGTGCTAAAACAGTATCGAATTGCCAAAAATTAACAATTTGTAATAAATTTTACCTCTAACTTATATCCAAAGTTTGACGAAGATCAGTGGATTATAGTATGACACACCAACCACTTTAACCATCACATTTCCGAGAAAGAGCAGTCATATCATCCTGAGCCGCGTTAATGCAACGTCCCTCTTATTTCTTCACGTGGCTAACGCCCGGGGATATAGGTACACCCGGGATTGAAGCCCTTACATTGGATGATTTCAGAGTTGCAATGGCGCCGTGAAATAGTGCTGTCACTGTCAATGAATGAATAGCATCTACGCGTCTTTATTTACGACCGGCCAACGAGTGATTCCTCGTCCATTCACTTCCATTTCTAACCTAATCCTCCGCTGCTTCCACTTCCACCGGTTGTACACACACTATAAATCAGTGGCCAGTACATCTACATCTACATCTACGTAATACCCTGCGAGCCACCACGAGGGTGTGTGGCAGGGGGTGAAGATCACCAAACATGCACTATTGCCATGTAAGTAGGATATATAATGTAGACATGCTAGAAAATAGGGTCATAGTTTATTAGTTACTACAGTAGATTATTAGTTATTGCAAGTAATTGCAGTAGTTATTACAATAGAATATTAGTTACTACGGTATAGTACAGGTTAAAATCTACATAATAAGGAAGGGATTATTGGTAGTTATTACATGCATCATGCACTACAGACTATTCTAACTATGTTTCACCTACCTATCCCTTTTGCTACGTTGCCTATTGTTCTCTCTTATGGTACGCGGGAAAAATGACATTTTAAATCTATCGGTACGACAATCTATCTCTCTAATTTTGTTAATATGGTCAAACCTAGCATAATACGCAGGGGTTCTTAATATATATCTAACGTCATCTGTGAACAAATCGGTTTCGAATTTACTTAAAAGGTTTAACCTAAATTTTAACCTGCGTTCTGATAGTAATTCCCATCCTAGTTCTTCTATTAAACTCGTAACACTAATACAATTATCATAACGACATTTAACAAACCTAGCAGATCTCCTTTGCACGCGCTCTAATTCTTTTATCATACCTTCCTCGTAGGGATCCCATATACTAGCGGCATATTCTAAATGAGGCCAATCTATTGGCAACCAGCTTTTCCTTACGCTCACGTAATAGCCTACCAAATGGATAATGGTGATATTTCAATATTTGCTTGATAAGGGGAAAATTTACCTTGATGGCGTAGGCAGGCGATGAAGAAGTTCCAAGAAGGCAGGTGTTACTTTAAGTATTGCTAGCGTTCCGTTCAAAACCAACATGGCTCATCTATTTTTTGCAAAGTGAGAAATATTGAAATAAAAAATTTGAAATGCATATTCCTTGTATTATTTCTGAACATCTTCATTTAATGAGTGCTTGAACTCAGGCCTTATAAACTCAACGAAGAGGAGGAACGCTTCTACTGCTTCCAGAAGGCTTGTGCTGAAGAAGTCAGAGCAAATGAGAAATGCACCTCAATGCGGATATATGCAGAATAAATTAAATTACTTCTTTCCTCCATATAATCTTCTCGAGAGTTTTTAAAGCTAAGATGCATGCACTCATAAGATAACGAGTAGTGATTATTGGTTTGTACTCGTATAGGTAGGGTACGACGGAAAATTTTACGCATCAGCACTTACACGAGAGGTTTCTTTTTTAACTGATCCTTTATAATCACACCACATGTACTCTGTCCCAGCTGAGTCGTCAGGATGTTTGAAGCTGCTTAGATATGACGAGACTTTCGCATGCATGAGTGCTCCATTTCCTCGGAGGCAAAGACGAATCTGCAGTCCCAAAAGAGCTGCTTTTCGCGATAGTTCGCTGAATGTAAAAATAACTTTCGCAACCATAAAAACCCTAGTTCTCGCAGAAATCACAATCCAAGATAAAGGTAGAAAAATTAACCATGACGCTTTTAATATGTTTGCTAATGTAATGTTATATTTTCAATAAAATATCTGGCACTCCCGATATGATGGCTCAACCTCGATAAGCATTATAACATGAAGAATTATTCTGATTTTCTAAAGCGTGTAATTATGAGCTTAGTAAAGAGAAAGTTTATGTAATATCTTCCTTAACTTTGATGAAGAAGGTACACTTGTTTTCACTTCCATCCATCCCTACGTAAATTTACAATAGAATTGGAAAGCAGTACCTCTACCAAACGAATTTGGCAATCTTGACAAAAAAAAATTGGTGACTTTAAGGTAAGACTGAGTGTTGAATCAACTTTTATCAGCAGATAGTCCTCTGACATCAAGTCATGCGAATAAATAAGATGAACAGCGAAAACAAGCGAAGGAAACGAGACAGCTGGAAATCGTACCATTTCAGGCAACGGAATGTGAATGGCAAAATACACTCGGAGAGTAAAATTCGCATTTCCCTCTCCGAGCTAACAGGTAACTAGGAAATCCCGATCGAGTCCCTGTGCGGACCTGAAACCTCGTTATGCTCTCTATGCCAGCGGCGGCGGAAGCGGCGACTGTTTGCCAACGGGATCCCACCCCGGCTAAGCCGCCCCTCCCCCACTCCCTCTAATCCTACCCCCCTCATGATTAGCCTCGCTGACGCCGACAGAGCAGCAGAATCGAAACTTTGGCCTAGTTAACATCACCTCCCTGCCCAACCCCCCCTACCTCTCTCTGAACGACGGAAAATCCCACAAACCCCGACAATAGTTTGACGCCTTAATCACAGATGTACCTACTCTCCACATCTGTCTCCTCCATCCCGCTGCCATGGAAACGAGACTCGCGTTCAGTATTGCGACTCGCAGACTAATTAAACGCAACTTCTCCTTCCGCTTCCCGACACGTATAATGACCTCCGCCCGTGACCTGGAAGAGCCATAAATCCGAAAATGCCGATTGCTGCGACTGCGCAGCCGACTGAACGATACAAACACACAAACATACAAAACAAAACACAACAGGGGGAGAGATAGGGAGTGGGGCTGGCTGATAGAGGGCGGGCAAAAGCAATTCCGGAGGAAAAGGGGATTTGGCGGGAGTTCGTATTGCGAGCCGTTGAAAAGGACGACGGGTAAGGCAATCCAGTTTCCATTTCAAGTTTAGAGGGGTTCGGCTTTAAAACAGAGAATGCGATTAAAACAGCGATCGACTTTCGCCATTGAAAGGTGTTTCATCAAAGCCCTTGCAGCAATGAAGAGCGGCGAAAACGAAAAACTTCGGCTAAAGTGCCATTTTCTGGCTAGAGGTTGATAACGAGAAAAAAATCGGAGTCTTTTTTTTTGCAAAGCTACCATTTTCCAGGAATACGACGCCACGACTTAATCACATTCTCCGGCCAACTTTAGTTCGTCCCGTGATAGCATTTAGCTCGTCCTTGTTACAGAAGTAAGTGCGTATCCGAACTTCGCTCATGTCCAGCATGAACAATATGTTTCCCCAAAGATTTTCTTTCAATCTTTAAAAACCGAACTTTAAAAGTGATATTGTGACTAAAATTTTAGCATAAAACTCTCCAGTAAAATTTTGTATGGATGTACCGTTAAAATTCACCCTTTTAGGGAATGTAAATTAAAATAAATACAAACTTAAATTTGATAATGATATCTATCATATAATGAGAGTCACAGTTCCTTTCACAATGACCATAATTCATTGGTAATTCACTCACCTCACACTCCTGAAAAGGCAATTATAACGAAAAAATGATACAATCTGGATTTTATTAATATTTGAAAAGCCCTGGATTGATTAAAATTTTATTAACTTAATGAGATTTAACATCTCAGTCTTATAAACCTGGTAATGAAATAAACTCTAATCTGTTTATTGATGATGTTTTCTAATATTAAGAATTATATTCGGATGCGGAAACCATGCGTTTAATTTAGTCCTCTAATTTGGCGACACCTATAACAATGATCTGCTAAAAGTGGTGCAGTTTATATACATATAAAATTTAATGGATACAAAATTTTTTGATAGAATTTCACGTTAATGCAAGAGGAAACTACAGAGGAAGCTAATTAACCTTACAGCTTCGGCTCGGTACTTTATAAAACATGCAGAAAATAACTGTGAAAATGGATAAAACAGTAATGTATTTGTTGAGCAAAAATTATAGAGATACAATCGGACCATAAAATAATTACGCTTGTCGTTTCACGCTAGTTAGGGCTCATCTAGAGTATGACGTAAGTGTTTTGGACGTGGCAATGATGTATTTAATGGTCTATCTAAATGAAATGTCAAATCATGGCGATTCGTTATAACCCTCGCATGGTAACAGAAAGCAAGACGCAGTTATGGGACACGAGGGATTTAGTAATTCAAAAGGGAAATGTTAAGCATAAAAAAGAGGGACAAGAATTAAAGGCGAGACTGGAAGAGAGAATTTATCAAGTACAACAGTGGGGAGAGTCGTGAAAAATAATTTTAGAAATCTTATTAGAAGATTGAATTGGCCATGCTATGCGTATATTACGAGGAAAATAGGAAATTTCATTCCAACACACTTCATCTGTGCCGAATTTTTTAAAATTTGCCGATTGAATTATGATATTAGTATAAGTTTCAGGATGGTTATTTGAAAGGATGAGGAGTGTAGCTAATAGACAAATATGGAGGGTATAAAAATCTGCAAGAGGGTGGTAGACAGATAAAAACATAAAAATAGATATTAGCCGATTGAATAACAACAGAATTACCAATGCAACAATAGGGGGAAATAAGCATGGGGTGACCGTGAACAAGATATTTTTCACCGAAGAGAGATAGGTTCAGTAGATGCTGAAGAAACATACTCAATAGCCTGATGTAGATAATGATGATTGATACGTAGTTATTATAGCTGCAGGAAAATAATTCTAATTTGCTCATTACACGGTGCCTATTGTATAATAGTTATAATTGGTCGTTCAATGCTAAGATTGGTTGACTGCAGCCCTCCACCCTTCCCTATCTAATGCTAGTTCTCTTACCTCTTGGTATCTCTTCCTATGTATTTTTCTCTTTATTTGGTCCATGAACTAATTCCTGGGACTTCCCCTGGGGACTTTTCCGTCTATTTTATCGACAGCTATGTTCTTCACAAACTCATTGTGTCTCAGGGCGTATCTTTATCATTGGTCCTTAAATCATAAGATTTAAGTATAATTGTATTAATTTTTATTGTAACCCTGAATGGAACAAAATAATCTATACAAATTAAAAATATTCAATGTCAGGGGATACCAAGCAGGCACTATGGCCCCCACGTGGGGCAGTGCTTGCATATATGGGGACGATGCAAAACAAAGGGGTGGCAGGGGTACGCTGGAAGCAGGGGTAAGCTGGAGGCAGGATCCTGATAGAACCCCTATATGGAGGGTATAACAATCTGCAAGAGGGTGGTAGACATAAAAACATAAAAAAGATATTAGCCGATTGAATAACAGCATCCATTATTGTCCCTCCAGAACGGTACCATCGGTACATGACTTGGGATGAAAGGACTATCAATTTGGTTTTAAATACGCTTAATTAATAGAGGAATTTTGATCGCGAATCGAGAGTCGTTGAGTGCACATTTAAATAATCTTTCAAGTGAGTCAAAAAAAAACATGGACCACACTTAGCTGGAGTACATTTATTTATGTGTTGGAAAAATCATACTTGTATTTATACTATTGATGAACGAATGATTTTTGCAAATATTCGTCTCGATTGTTATGACTTGGGTTAACGGCGCGGAATTCAAAATTACAGAGGTATTTGTAATTAAATACACGTTATTTATTGATTCAAATATCTTGGTAATTACCAGGAACCATTATAATCACTTGAAAGGTATTTACTCCCGCATAAGGGAAAATATGTACACATGCCATTGAATTATTTCGAAATATATATGTCAAATGCCATAATGCTACATGTTATTATATAAGTAATAGTAATGTGTTATTATATATAGTTGTAGTATTATTTTATAAAATAGTAATGTGTTATTTAATATAATAGTAATGTGTTATAATATATAATAATATTAATTTATAAACAAACCAAAATGGTGACATGTAACTTTTTTCGCTATTATCTATGCCAAATACTATTGCTACCATTATATACATGTATGCAAAGTTTCCGGAAAATCTGTGAGTAAACGAAAATCGCTCCAATCCCTTATCATTTGACCTCATTTTTGACAATCATCATCTTTTGACCTCATTTTTATCATCATTCGGAAATAGCCATGGAGTGCATGATTTTAAATCCGACAGTTTAGGTGCTTTGAGTACAGGTATGAGGTACAAAGGGGGGTGGTGGCTCGTAAAAGTTTGGGAAACACTGCTCTGGCTCCTATTCCGACGATTTCGTGAACATTCATTCCCCGAGCGTGAGGGTGACACGAAAAATACAAGACGGGTCGCTTGCTTAGCTTGGCAAACACTTTGTGTCGCCAGGGCCGTTTGGAGGGAAATAAATCATTCGGATCGTAAAAAAAGGGAGACGCCGCGGACGGGGAAGAAATGCGAGTTCACGACACGATCGCATTGGCGCGTAAAAGTGACTGAGTGAACGCGACGAAGGAGTGCGAGAGATATATAGTGGGCGAATGGCTAACTTATGCGCGGAATGGAGCGTCCCTTAAAGCGCAGTACATTATTGTGGCGGCGACGGCCAGAAAACCCTTTGAAACGGAGGGAAAAAAGGATAGTGCGGAGATGGGAGAGAGAGAGAGGGAAGGTTTTTGAAAATGTCTCGTAATATTTTGAGGCGATATAAGTGACAGAAGGGGAGGACTCCAGAGGGAAAGAGATGGAGAGCAAAGGATTCCTTCCCAGAACTTCTCTCTCGGTGACAGAACACTCACGACTGCTGACCATTTTATTTATTTTTACTTCAAAGTGCAGGAGATTTTATTTTACTTATAATTTTTAGGATTTAAAAAAAAACTTGGCCTCTATAATATATTGAAAAAACTCAGATAATCATGTCTTCTGGCTTATAACTTCAAAGTAATCGCTATATCATTTCCGAATAATTCCTCGAATTAGAGTTTAATTTTTTTGTGAATGCTTATGTAATATGCCTCATATTTGTTTTAATTTGAAAAAATCTCATATAAAGTAGGAAAAAATCTCCAAAGAAATGTGTAATCAAATTGTTAAGGTTCATTCATAATCCAAAGGCAAATGGATTTTTTTTAGTATTACGAGTGCTGCAGTCGACGCCAAATCACCTCAAAATCGAGTTGATAAACCAGTATGACACACAAAAGAGTTTAGAATTCAAGGAATAGCTCAGCTCAACACCAAAACTAAAGCCTATATTTAATCGTTACGTCGGAACTCCACAACAATAAGTCTTGAAGCACATCACACGCATACAATTACTTTAAAAAAAGTTTCAAGAAACTCTTCATCGAAACTTTTATAGGTCCCAATTATTAATTAATTAATTGTCCATACAGCAAGACTTGCAGAATGTGAAACGATTAACAAAAAAATACCCAATTTACAAAATACTAAACTTAAAGGAATATAATTCCTCTGAGATTGAATTACTTATCGAGCAGAGAATGATTACTCGACCGTCTAATGAAAGCTAACAAACTCAACAAGGTATTAACTGATCACGCGATTCACGCATATCTAGCGATCGAAGAACTACGAATCAAAACTTTTGATGTATTTAGACAATTGAAGTGACAGCTTAATGTTGCATCTTGCGCTACAAACGTGAGTTCATAGCATAAAATTCAGGAAAAAAACTGGCTGAGTCGCAAAAAAGTTCACTAAGATGTGGTAGTTAAAACTCGCTGGAGGGAACGGTAATATATGGTAGTGGCCGGGATGGGAATATAGTGCTAGCAAGATCAAATCGAATGACAAAGAAAGGCGTTATGAATGGATCTCCTTGTCGGGGAAGCGTAGCTAAAAAGGGTTCAGGGGTGTGGACGGGAAAAAGCGAAGGAGGGAGAGGAAAGGAATGAGGGAAAGAAGGAAAGAAGAAGGGGAGAGAGCCTGGAAGACATGAATGGAACGTTCCGACGCCAGGGAGCGAAGCGGAGACACTAAGTGAGCAATTAAGGAGGATGAAAGGTGCACGAGAATAGTCCAGAGAGATGCAGCGACTAATAGCTGTTGGTATTTGTGACAGGTTCAGGTTTAATTTGAGTATTCAGTTTTCGTACTTGCCAACTTATTTACTGCCTGAAAGTTGTAATTCTTCCATGAAATACACATGGTGATGGTTGCCAAGGTGTGCAGGGTCCTAACCTATGTGTTTCATGTCTTCTCTATTACTTCAGAATGTAGTAACTTTTTTTAAAATTAGAGGCATGTTTTGCCAAAAGCTTTAACTTACTCCAGCCCTTCCACAAGAGAGGTGATATTCGAGTATTCAGGTTTAATTTGAATATTCAGTTTTCGTACTTGCCAACTTATTTACTGCCTGAAAGTTATAGTTCTTCCATGAAATACACATGGTGATGGTTGCCAAGGTGTACAGGGTCCTAACCTATGTGTTTCATGTCTTCTCTATTACTTCAGAATGTAGTAACTTTTTTAAAATTAGAGGCATGTTTTGCCAAAAGCGTTAACTTACTCCAGCCCTTCCACAAGAGAGGTGATATTCGTAAACATTTAGAGAGTGTCGGCTGGAGTAGCTAAAGGATTTTTTAACTCTTTCGAATTCCTGATTATTTGCGTCTACTTGCAGGAGGAATCCGGTCCAGCTAATACACATAGTGACAGCAGTAGGCTTGTACAAAATATCTCGTAAATCTGGAAAATATAAGCGTAGTTTCTCAAATAATGACGGAGTAAACTCTCTCTCTAAGTAAAATTTACCTCTCTGTAAATTTACATTGTAGGACACAAAATTTGAATTCTCCTTGAGGATTTCTCGGGGAAACAAATTTTTCTCAGAAACACTATTTGACAAATAAAGGAAAACAAATACTACAATCATTACATTCATCAATATATGTTATCTTTTCATTTTTCAAGGAGCTCGTTTAAAGAATTCCATCAAGTCAGGCAGATCGGCTGTCGTGAAATTGTCCACCCAAGGCCTGCCCCGAGGAATTTATTTTGTGAACTATTACTTTCTAGTATTTGAGATTGATCGCATGCTTGGTATCAAAAAGAAAAATAATATGTGAGTCTGATTGATAAAGTATTTTCCATTTGCTCTGAACTTCGTGCAGAGATGAAATTATAACCACAATAACGGACGATTTTCTCAAATTTATCCTTTATGTAAACAATATCACACCCCTTTTTTTGCATGTTAGATGCTAAGAAATGACTCCTAGATGACGATACTGGATAAGGTAAAACTATGCGAAGATGCAAGAATGTCGAAGAATCAGGTGTAGGAGAAAGTATGTCCCATTGGGGTGGCTAAGAACATGGTGGATTTAATATACGGATGGATACAAGTTATTGGATCCTCACAAAAGACTACATCCGTATAAAACACTTATTCTAGAAAGTTGAAAAATAATAATGGCTTCAAAATTTTTTATTTCAATGGCTATAATGTGTACCGCGTGTATCTCGTGAATAGATATTATTTTAATTTCGGGGGGGGGGGGGGTCAAGAAAACCGCAAATATTTTATAATGTAAATTCAATCATCGCGTTATCGTCCTTCTTTCATAATATTTTAAATCACTTGAAAAATAATAGTCTGTACCTTGATTAGCTCGGTGTTTAACACCTACAGGGATATAAAACTTATTTTTTTAATTTCGTCCACATTATCAAATCCATGTAGTCATCCAGGCGTACCTAAAATGAAAGGTCCTCCATAAGGTAGTTTGAGCGAAATATCATTTTACTTAAAAATCAATGAATTTGGTCTAACTTTATAGAAAAAATCTCAGCCTTCTAATGACACCGAAATTTCAGCCCCTTACCTCATTACCTTCGGAGATTCTTGCCAAAAATGTCAGCCCTTTTACATGGGTAATGATACGTGCATGCACTCCAGACACCATTTGTAAAAAATGAGGAATTTGTAATCTAGAGTGTGTAGTTTGTGTGTTCTCTCAACTATTTTTGAAAATTAACAACATTTTCACCGCAGTAAATTCTCCGGAATCACAGTAAACCTTCCGTTTTGATGGAGTTTCAAATGTACCGCGTGAAAAAAATGAGTAAAGTTAAAGACTTGCTTAGATATTTCCATTTGATTACTTACAATTTCTGTTATGTAAAACTATATTAATGAGCCATTAATAATGCAATATTGAACTGATGTGTCCTACAGCTGGTGAAATTAAAACGCGTAATTCAAATATGGTCTCTATCATGACTAGGGAACTATCTCGCTCGGACTACCTTAAAGTCATAGGGACATGCGGGCGCAAGCCACACGAAAGCATTCAAGAGCTTTTATCTCCCATTCCGTTTCGTAAGCTTAGCAATATTGCACGAACTCGTTTCTCCCATTTTTTCCCCATATGTCACCGACTCGACGACTCCTTATCTCTTAAGCGCGAAAACAAAGCACAGCAAATGCCACACACTCACACGCATGACGCTGTCAACCCGTTGGATGGGACCCGAGCGGCGGAGGCTCCCGAACGGGCGTCTTGACAGGGACGCGCAACGACACACAACACATCCACTCGCGGGAAACCGCGCCCCCTCTCCCTCAACACGCGGATGTAGGGGCTGGGGAGGGATGTCTGGAGGGAAGAGAAGGTATGTAATAGCCACGAACGTATCCAAGGCCTGTCGGCGTCGCGCCTCTCGCAATAGAAGAAGGGAGGAAGAGAGAAATGCGAATGATGAGACGGAGAGAAGTGAATTGCGGATAAGGGAATGGCACGTCGGGGGGGTGGAAGATTGTTATTGGCCGCATTGCCAGGGGAGGAAGAGGAAAGAGGTGGGAGCGTGAGGTGGAGAAACTGGAAGGAAACTGAGGTAGGTGAAGTGGGTCTTACGTCATAAAACTGTAGCCTGACAACCAATGAGGTGCATGGAGAGGGCGCTTGCTATGCTGGCCGATGCTAGAAGCTGAAGCCAGTCCGCAAACTTCGCTAACCCTCATTTTCCTATAGCGCTTGCTTGCAAACGCACTAATTTTGCAATTTTACTATGGATGGTTTTTGGGGAGGCAACCGACAGCTAGGGTCATTTGCGCCATAGGGGACAGGTAAGGGAGGAAGGGTGGATTGAAACCCGACGTCGGCATTAGCCTACTCTTAACGAAAGGCACCAAGGGGACCACGGCTTAACGACTCAACCGACGGTCGGTTTACTGTACTTGAAGTACCCTCCACAAGGCACTAGAAAGTAGAAATCGGGTTCCCTCTGAAAAACATTCTCTTCTGCTAGGATTTGGACCCTGGCCGCCTGTATGGTTAGCGAGTACATCAGTCACCACGTCAACCCGAGCCCCAATTTTACTGTTTTCCATCGATAACTTAAATGAAACAGGCATATACTTACATCTTCAACATGCATTCTTGTTGCATATTCTTTTATTTATGTGACTTTATAATCATCTGCATTTCCGATAAAAACTATTGTAAAATCGAGTAGAATCCATAGCACTAAGCAGCCAATATATGTTTCAAGAGGCTCAAAGGCCTAAATTTCAAACACATGGTTGTTATTCTTCCTTTACGCCCGCTGATTCACCAATTCCGTCGTAAATTCCAAAGGTAAGGATGAAAAGATCAGGGATAAACAATATGGTTGTTAGCTCGTAGGCTTCGTATGGTTGTTATTTTGATTGTCAGGCTTCAGTTTGATGACGTATTGCCCTCTCCATATGTCTCCATGGGAATATTGTTGTGGAACAGTTGAAGATCGTTTTATAAGATTATAGAGAAATTATTAAAAATAAAGTCGCTGTAAATCAGGAGACTATGAGCATAAATAATATGAGTAATCTACTGATAATGTAGTGAAAAATACTTCGCGATGACTTGACAGGAAAACTTTGGTAGTATACTCCAAAATTTAAGTTAAGTTTCAAAAAATTTCCTCTAACATCTAAAAAATAGTTCTTTGGATGAAAATAATAAAGAAGTTCATGTAATGAAAGGTAAAAAGAATAGGAAAGGGTCCCATGCTATTTCAGTAAAGAAAATTGACGGTATAAAAGTGGGACTTTCAACACGTTTAAACGAAGAGAAAAGGTTTACGCGATGGCTGATTGTCAATACGACACTTAAAAAAAAACTTTGTTTGGAGACACGCACAAGGCTGCGAGACCATATTGTGGAAATACACGACAAAGAGAATCATTCGACTTGAATGGATTAGTTGTGCAGTTCTTCCAACTTATGTCCGAGAGTTCGCCAGTTAACTACGGTCATTATCTCAATTTTTTAAAAATTTATTTGGTTTTCTTCAGCGGTTAATTACGACTTAAAGTTGTTGAACCCTCACAATTGAGTAGGAAAAACGTTCATTAATGCCATTACTTGAAGTAAATTGAATATTTAAAATTTATAGGAGGTTTATCCTTCAAATGCGGCAATAATTTGTCAATTTTGACGGAATGAAGGCTTCAGTCAATGCAGTAACCGCCTCTTTTAATGGGTAAATTATTTTTCAAACTTACCAGGGTATTCTTAAAAAAAAGCTTCTTCACACAAACTGGAGGTTGAATCATTCGGAATAAGCTATGGGCAATGGACAACTGTAGGTTGCTGCATTACACGGGGAGTGTTTTCGTGTTATTTCTCATAGAATACGCACAAGCTTCCAAATACGCCGAGGATGACGAGGAAGTTGGCCCAAGAAAGCATCCTACATCCCAACACATCCCATATCCCAACAATGTCTGGAAAAGCGGTGTCACTAAATTAATATCTGGGCCAACTTCACGCCACCCTTTATACACGCTCCTGCCACCGTCGAGCCGCCGAGAGAAGTGCAGGAGGGACATTTGTGAGGAAGAA
This sequence comes from Ceriagrion tenellum, assembly GCA_963169105.1. Classification (NCBI taxonomy): domain Eukaryota; kingdom Metazoa; phylum Arthropoda; class Insecta; order Odonata; family Coenagrionidae; genus Ceriagrion; species Ceriagrion tenellum. The sequence goes on from OY720643.1 coordinate 106,622,516, forward strand.
GAAGAGAGATGGGTGGTGTTAGGCACCTCGTTCCAAAACCCCACTTTTCGTCCGCGCAATTGCCGGAGTGGCGTAACTTGCGAGGCTGGGCGAAATGAAACTTTGGGCGGTCGTGACGGAGGCAGAGGTTATGTCGGAGGGAGCCACTTGTAGGAAGTGGTGGTGGATGGTTTATAGGGCGCTGAAATGAGAGTAGAAATAGAGGAATGAAAGAATGTAGACTATCGCAAAAGTTCCTGGTGCAGACCTGTGCAGCAAGGAGGGGAAGTAATAGAGATGGGGGTGAATTGAAATGACGGAGGAGAAGATAGGGAGTTAACGAGGGAGAGACAAGGGAACCAAACTACTACGAGAAATAATTACGAGGCACTTAAATGAAAGGCAATTAGTTGAAATCACTCATTGAAATCTTTTTCTTCGCGCAATCATACGATTAAGGTACTCATGAGAAACAAAAACCGCCATATTCACGGCTAAGCCATTGATTGTTAGCTGATATATCCGCGATCTGTTTTTGGTTACTACTGCCAATTTCATTTTAGTTTTCGAGATACGACGCAGTAACGAAACTATAACGTCACTGGTGCCGTTAGAGCTTTACGCAATAACACATCTATAAATTTTACGTCACAACAAGGTATATTTTCGTGTTAACATATAAATTTGGCCGGGTCTACTCGACAGATGACGTAGTAAAACGTTGTATGTTACAACAAGGTACGTGACAACGAGATTCTACTGAACTCCGCCTACAATACTTCTTTTATCTAGTGACTTAAAATCAAGGAGCAAATGTAATCCACCAAAGACCCTACATAAGACGATTGGGACACGCAGTGGTGAGTAGCCCAACTTCACAAAGCGCTTGTGTTGGCTACAGTTACGAAGGAATTTTTATCAACACTCCTCACTAAAAACAAACTTTCTTCCCAGTTTCGTAACAGTTTTAAAGTTCTAAAGCCCAAGTCTCAAGCTCATCCATTGTATAGCACCATTTTCTAAAATTATATTGGGATTCAGGATAATGGAGTTACGTCGAAAGATTCCTTCTCTTTGGACACCGATAGAAATTTGGAACTGTGTTTATTTGCGGGCGACTCCGAAAAGATAATACCGTGGCTAGGGACGGCATCAAAAAAAAATTATCGAATAAAATGTACTTCAACGTCCTAGTATTTCCCTTTATTTTTCATTATAGCCACTAATTGTACGTGAGGTGAGAGTACTTAGTTGTCTTATGCTTCAGTAGTTTATCAGGTGAGGTAATATTGCGTCAGTAACAAAAATTGACGTTCAAGCCATACCATAGGAATGACAAAACAAGGTCTCGGTTGATGAGTGCCTGGTGCTGTCAGCTCTAAGCTAATAATATCACGAGGGTCGAACCTTATATCGTCTAACTTCAGGGTCCGCTGCCTGGAAGTTAAGCGCGCGTAGTTTGTGCAGTCTTATGAGAGCATGCCTCGCTTTGTAATTGAGGATCGGGGCGGCGAATAAGGAGGCTCACATCATATGCGTGTACTCAATAGCTGAGAGCTTACTGGGACAGGATGGTCCCTTCGTAATCGAAAATCAGCCCTCGGAGGTAATAGGTAATTAGGTAAACTGGGATAAAGCATTATGCCGCTTCATTTCCATCATCGCTTGATCATTCCGGTGAGAAGATTGTAGCATCCAGAAGCAATTTCCGGGAGAGGAAGGCGTTTTTAATAAGCAGCAGCCATACATGGATGCCATATAACTCTTCACCTCAAGAAGAGGCCAAAGATTTGAGCTTAAAGCGGTCCTATGTATCCTTAATTACGAGTTAGCGAGAATAATAGCCAATCTGCCTCAATTTCCCATTCATAGGGGAGCTGAAAAAGCAACCCTGGCTTCAAGCCTTCGTTACCCGGCAATCAATACCAATATTTCACGTGCCTCAATATCATTAGGTTGCTTATGCATACGCATATCCTGGCATGCTTTACATTAAGCTTTATAGTTTCGCAGCATTGAGAGCGGAAAACCTTAGGTGGCTGGTAGAAGTGATGAACGAGAATGAAATTCCGGAAAATTCATTTCATGATAATGAACTTGTTTCCTAAGTCTCTCTGAGATACTTTGTTAGGAGGTGCATATTCATAAAGAATACCACTTCATAAAATGGTGTAATCGTCTTTGAAGTGAAGTTTCAATGGCTCATTCGAATTAGAAGGCCAAAAATGATTTGAATAAAAATACTCCTGAGATTTAAAACTAACTCATCGAATGAAAATCAATAGAAACATTTTTTTATTAATTGTCTATATAGAGGTCTATTATCAAGGTAGAGAGCAGTTGCACAAAAGCTAGAGACCCTAAGTCCAAATTACTAAATTTCTTCACCGTGGGTGCAATAATCCTTTGGAGGAACGTTGTCATTCTTGTTGCTTAATTGTTGCCATAATTCAGTAAAACTGGTTGATTAAACTGGCATACAGTTTATGGAGGGCATTTACTTGCATATTAGAGTATGAGAGAGGTGTTTGTTTTCTATTAAATTCAATGAATTGGGGCTCATGATAAAGAACAATTACTCACCTTTCCAAAAACGACAAAATATTAACCATTTTCCTCTCGACTTTTAGAGGTATTTTTCGAAACAAAGAATTTGAATTTGAATTAGTGCGGGAAAAAACTCAAAAGAGAATTTACTTTTTAAAAAGAAGGAATTTCTAGAGCCTGGATGTCACCAAAAATCTGTTTTGCTGCTCCTCAATTATTTGTAAAAATAAATAAATTAATCACCACAGTAATTTATATAGAATTGTAAAAGCATTTTCGGTTGTGAAGGCGATTTTAGCATAAGGCATGAAAAAAATCAGTCAAATCAAAAAATGATACTGGCTTAATACATAAATTACTGAGAATTTCAATCACATGAATCATTATTTTTCGCCATGACTATTGAAATATTTACACCATGCTTCTTTCAGCAGCTGAGATTAGCAAATGAAAGACGAATTCGGTCTCCAATATAATTACTTAGATTGAGATAATTGTATGAGCTCTTTATGGAAAATAGGTTCTCTTGAACATCTACGTTAAGGCCGGGGATGCGGTGTCACCAATATTAGCCGGGAAATTACTAATTATCTCTGCAGTACACTAACTACACTTATAAGAAACTTCCAAAATGCAAACATTTTGCGCGATGTGCAAAATAGTTGCCAAAAATGGCCTAAATATTAGCACGCCGAGCGTAAATTTCGCAGCAGCGGTATCCATTTTAATTTCAGCAAAATATATAGGACGCTCTATAAAAGCATCTCACACTAACTACTAGTGGGGTGAACGCTCCGACCAAGAATACTGCGACTTCGGAATTCATGCTACAGTACGGTAATACAATCGGTACGGATACTTACTACGGTAGATATTATCTTGAGAATAAAACTAAAGAAATTGACCGCTGAGCAGACGGATTGAAAATATAATTTTATCCCGCGAAGGATTCGAGATCATTTTGGTTGCCATAGAGGCTTTTCAGTAGGTTTGTCTATTGGTGGTGAACCTAGTTAATTTCTCAGCAGCACTTTTAACAGCACTTTTACTCTCAAATTCTTATATCATTATCTGATACCTGGTACTAAGAGGACGCCAGTTACGTTTACGGCGTAACTCATGACATGAAATAGGTGACATAGTCCATAGCCCACCACTTCTACAGCTAAGGAACGTCTTACTAGTTTATTCCATGCGCAACCCCTATTCCTTAGCCATACGATAGAAATAATAAGAGCGGACCAGCCTAAAATTATGTTACTTGCAAATAGCATAATATGCTGAAATCTGGGGCGATAAGTGACCTTTTCATTATGTAAAATATATCGGATTTACACCGAGTTACGCCGGAATTAGTTCTTACAATTTTTGTACCTCGGTGCCTTTGTGCGATCATGAAAACATAAATACCATCACTCTTACGGTGATACCATGACTTTTGTCATGGGAATGTGTGTGAAATTTTGCCTCCTGAAAAGTTTTGGCAGGTTCTTCGCTTATGTATCAGTAGTCGCAGCTGAACAAACTCAGAAGGGTAGAGTGCTATCTGTGCATTGTGGTGATATCACATCCCCTACCACACAGCCTTGAGGTGGCTCGCAGGTTACTTTGTAGACTTAGCATTTAGGACACTGGTCATAAAGATTTAACCACAAAAATAATGAAATACAAAGAAAAGTAGCACGCTTTGCTAAAAGCTGCTACGAGCAATTATGTAGTGTCTCAAAACTTTTAGAGAGATCAGGATGGGACCCCTAGTGACTCGGAAGCTACACGCTATTCTTAGCTTGCTTGAGAAATTCAGAATCGATGTATTTCCGAGCGACACAGAGAATATTATCAAGACGCCTCACTACATCTCTAGGTCTGACATATGCGATATAATAAGAGAGTTAAATTTCCAAACAGATACAGACAGTACAAAAACTTGTTCTTTCCGCGCACAATAGGCGAACACAATAAAAACTGAGCTCCTCTAAATACACTCCTATAATACATGTCAACATTTCACCTCCCAAAACCTTACATCTTTACACGGCTGGTGACCTACCAACCCCTGCCACACGCCCATGCGGCAGCTCGCAGGGTATTATGTAGATGTAGATGAAACAGGGTTTCTGGCGAGATGAGAAGGTGGGCAGGAGAGGGAGGGGAAGGCGTGAGGGATGAGTGGGGGGGGGGGTGAAGAAGGCTGGCGGGAAGAGTGCTGGTGTCACACTGGAGATTTCGGTCGAGGAGGTATAAGAGGCCAGGGCATCAGGAGGAGAGGGGTGGGGGCGGATGTGAAACAAAAGGCAAAGTGGGTGGGTTTGGAGGGTGGGTGAGTTAGGGAGAGAGAGAGAGAGAGATTGGAGGAAGGTCGAGAGAGAGAGAAACGAGAAAAAAAAAATCTGGTCGAGATGGAAGAGGGAAAAATGAAAGATGACGGTTTTTCCGAGGTGACGTATTTTGAGAGATGTTAGCTCGGTTATCTGGGGGGGGGAGGCAGAGAAGAGTGGAGGGGGTTGAAGGGGTGGTGTGGGACAAGAGTAGGGGAAGATATTTTGGGGAGGGGCACCAAGGGGAGGGTCGAAAATGGTGAGAATGGACGAATGCGGTAAGGGTGTCGAGGCGAGGAGGGAAATAATTGAGTCACGTCCAAATAAAAAAAAGTGTTCGGGGGGAGGATTTGCTGGAAAGGGTACGGAGATACATATATAATTTTTTTTCTGCACTCGGATAAAGCGAGGAAATACTTTCAACTTCCGTTTCATCTCGGATATAGAGGGGCGTATGAAAGCGAGGGAATGAAAAAAAAGGGTCCATTTTCGCCCTTTTAAACGTGGATTTATGAGATTCGCACGTCAAAGCGCGAGAAACGCTTAAATTGACGACGGAATATCATTACGGTGCCCTGAGAGCTTGTGACGTCCTCGAGAGGAATCCCTGGAACATAATTAATAGTGATTCCATGGGCTTAACGCTCTAATGCCACTTGGATCGTAAATATTGTCAGACACAAACCAAGCTCAATTTCATCGCCTCGAAAAGTTGCGATAAAGTTGAGCATTAAAGCTTGGCGTCCGACATATCAGTGCAATGAACCACTCAAAAAAAAGGCTAATATTTTGAAATGAGCAAGGAGAAATATATAGTGGTCTTCAAGGTGTAGAGTTGCTTACTAGAAATAATTGGAAACGAGGAATATCCACGTCTAAATTGGATATACCGAGGACTGTCATCTCTCCCTTGTCAAATATTTCAGAAAAAAATCCGTTCCCATTCTCTCCTCATCCGAGTGGTTTGATCTAAGCACATCTGCAATATAGAGCAGCAGTCAAGGGCAAAATATGACCTTTCCATCAAAATTCTAGTTTTATAGCTTGGAGTACATTCTCGAGAAGTATTTAAGGTAGTATGAACGAAATAGTTCCATAGTCATAATAGAGACCGTATTCCAATTATACATTTTAATGTCACCAGCCGTGAGAAAAACTAATTAAATTTTGCATTATTAATGGTGCAGTAATATAGTATCAAATGACAGAAATTGTATGTAATCAAATGAAAATATCTAAATAAGTCTTTAACTTGACTCATTGTTTTCACGCGGTACGTTTGAAACTCCATCAAAACGGAAGGTTTATTGTGATCCCGAAGAATTTACTGCGATGACCATTTGATTAATTTAAAAAATAGTTAAGAAATCACACAAAATACAAAATGTTGATTTTTTGACGAGATCTAAGTGCAGGAAATGCCTCATTTTTAATATAAGGGCTCTCTGGAATGCATACACGTACCATTTCCCATGTAAAATGGCTGGTTTTTTTGGCAAATATCTCGGAAAGTAATGTGGTAACGGTTGAATTTTTGTTGTCAACGAAATGGTGATATATTTGTCTTTAAAATGAGACCAAATTCATTGATTTATAGGTAAAATGATATTTCGCTCAAACTACCTTAACTGCTTTTCGTACAAATTAATTTGAAGAGAATAAACAATCAAAATGAACACATTACAGGGTGGTGCAACGCAATGGTATCATAAAGATGAATTCTAGTCCTGAGAATAAGCATAAGTGTTACTTGTATTTTTGACCGGTCATAGAATAGTTTTCCATCGCTGATTGATTTTTATGGCTGGGCAAAAGTTTAATTGTTATTCGCAAAAATGTCTTCATTGCTATATATACGTCACCCCAGCGTAAGATTTTATCTGCACAAAAACAGCGGAGTAGAAAAATTTCCTCTAAGACATGACGTGTTTCTGTAAGTTTCTGTCAACAGGGATATAACTATTTACGGTTGTAGATAGCCCTAGTGATACGTATGATTTAACCTGGTGGCGAGCCCTAGAAATTTACACCTAGTGATACGCATTACATAACAGAGAATTAAATATGATAACCAATTGGAAAATTCCAGCCTTAAAAATGCATATCATTCACCATAATTCCAAAAATAAGTAATTCAAACCCCAAAACTGGAGTACAATATAGTTACACTACACCAATGAAATGATTTATCAACTGCCATAGCAGCCATTCTATTTGATTGTAACTGATTAATTACGGCTGGTCGCAGAAAAACGCTTAGATCTCCAATTGATGGCAATATCAAACACTGCTGACCCGTCAACCTCCCACGAAAATTTCAGGGAAATCATGATTAAAGCTCTTCATTAGAGTGGATACTGGACTAAAATCCAGCGATAAATCAAATCAGTGTTGCCGAACGTATGATGGCATTTTTAACGCAAATACAAAAATGCTCGGATGAAAAAAATTCAAAAGTAATTGCTCAAATTTCGACTTATTATGTCTACATTTTGTATTTTACACCTAAAAGCAAAAGTTAATTCAGTGATGCGGCAACAATTTGAGAAAATTTGTCTGAATGTAAGGGTAAATTAGTAACGGCCTCTTTACTTCTATTAAATTCACATTCTAAGGTATAAACAAATGATTTTTAGTGGCTCGAACTGTCAAAATTCCTTCTCCCTGATTATGTACATCAATTAACCCCGCTAGAATAAACCAGGCGTTTATTCTAGTGGAATAAATTAATGTACATAACCTTTCCTCACTTTTATTTTCCTCTCAAGCTAATATTTTATCGATTGCTGGTGAAATTACGAGTAGGATCGGAAGTAATATCATGAAATTTGACTATTCAACCATCTCCTGGAGGTTAATTTACTACGAATAATTATTTTAGGAAGCGGAGTTGATAATTCTGTCCCACGTAGAGTGATTTCGACGTTTATATATAGCCTAATCCCTGACCTAACGGCTGATTGGCGAGCGAAATCATCCCCCAAAGCACTAAGCCGTATCTCATCGACCACGTGCTCTGCTTTGCCGTTAATCAGCTGGCTGGCAGCTTTTAATGGAGTTCGATCATGCCCAAACGACTCTTTAAATTTAAGCCGTGGGGTTCACTCTGGAGCGCCCAAAATACACGACCGGTTCCAAGCTGCTTAAATCACTCGGACGTTAAGGGGAAGTCGCGGGGTGGGGTCGTGGGGGGAAGGGGGCGGAAAAGACGTCGCAGCGGGGAATAATTCTGGGAAGACGCAGGTTCGTGCTCGAAGGACTGCACTAGAAGATCACCGGAGGCCCCCTACATCCTGCCTCCTCGAAATCCCATACCTTAAAGGCGTAAAGGGATACGGTGATTCACCTCCTTCAACCAGACTCCCATCAGACAGCCGAAGTCGCAAAATGAAATACCGTATTTCCCGGCCCATAAAGTGTACTGCAATTTTTCAAGTAAAATTTTAGAAATAAAAATAACCCCTCCGCCCACGAGACGCAGGTGCCTTTTAGCTCACATTTTGGAGTCTTAGAACTGCGTCTCAAATCCCGTTTATACTGTCAATATGTTTATTGAGCTATGTCACGCGGGACTAAGTTTGGTATGATGTCCCGCTGGGTTTTGTCCTTAAAAAATTCTACAGGACAATGCCTCGAGTTAAAATTGCTGGTCTCTGTTCGCGGACCTTTTAGTTTACTCCTGATTACACGCCTTGAAAGAAACAGCTCCTATGGTTAAGACGAAAGCTTGTGGCTAAGACGAAAGCCATTGTGGAAAGCGTCTGATATTCGCGAAAGTGCCACCGTTGGTGTGTGAGAGAGTCCTGAAGTGAATGGAGATGGTAGTTACTTGTACCCATTTTCGTAAGGAAACGTGTGTTTTCTCCTGAAGTTACGACATTGTTTTAAGTTAAGATGGCTTCATAGTTTTTTCGTTACTCTTGCTTCTTGACTACAGGCACCTTCAACCCCTTTAGATGCAACTGTACATATGTATGTATCTATACCAAAACCACATGGTCGGCGAAAATATCTACGTCCATATCTACGGTGAACAGTGAACTATTTTTCGGGACAAATTTTGGGGAGAAATATCTTTTTAAATATCCGTGGAACAGGCCTGTGAACATCTCGGATAAGTCATGCCACCTGTCCTAGGGAAAAGACTGGTGACAGAGTAAACGCCGCTTTTAGGTCGGGAAATATGGTACCTACTTACTGAAGAACTGATAAGAGCAGCACAGGGGATCTCGCAAGATTCTTAAATTAAAGAGTCCCTTGAAGTTTTACCCTCGGGCATAATACACGTGTTCACGAAATTAAAAACAGTTTCTCCCGGCCGACAGTGAACTGGATGATCAAAATGCATGATGAGGAGTGTTTTTCCTTTGCATTTATTAAAATTGCGGATTTATCTATAATTCACTTTTCAATTGCTCTTTCATTAATTATGCTAAATTCTTGGTACGCGATATAATAACTTGGTCCACACCTCGAGTCGCTATATAATTTTTGTTATCAATTCAACCAAATCTCTCGCTAACATTTCACATCCTCATAAAACGAAAGTCAATCATGATTGCGTAATAGAAAAAAACTTACACTCGGCTCTCGTCTCGTGTAGTCTGGTTGCGAAACCTTTTCCACCGTAGTCACACAGAGGTTACTCACCTGCAATAAATAAAAAAGGAGATTATTCATCTGAAATGAGTTGATGACACCATGAAACAAGCAACCATTTATCTTACAGCAACATAAAGACAGTAAATTTACTTAAACAATCACGAGGTAAAAATAAAAACAACCATTTTTTCGAAAAGGGTCGCTGAACGGGGATAAAATAATAGAGCGTAAAAGGCTGGTTCAATAGTGGGAGTAAGATCACTCAAGATGGAAGAATTAAGATGGACATAGGAAGCAGGGTCGCAAACGCTAAAGCGGCTTTCCATATAAAGAGCAAAATTTTAACATCCAAAAGTTACAGCCTTGAAATTAGGAAAAGGTTTCTCAAAGCTTACACATGGAGTGTGGAATTATATGGCTGTGACGCTGTAACGTGGACTCTGGAGCGGGAGGATAAGAAGAGACTAAGCTCATTTGAACTATAGTGTTATAGACGTATGCTTTGAATTAAGTGGACAGATAGAACATCAAACGAAGAAATACTAAATGAAATGAAGGAGAAAAGAAGCTTATGGCAATCGATCGTTGACAGAAGAGTCCAACTTATAGGGCATATAATGAGACATGGGGGGATCCTATTGGCAATCTTAGAGGGACATGTAAACGGAAAAAGGCCCAGAGGAAGACCACGGCTCCAGTTTATAGACCAGATAATGAAGGATGTCGGATGTAAGAGGTACGAGAAAATGAGAAGGAAGGCGGAGAGACGTGAGGAATGGAGAGTGCCAACCAGTGAAGCTGCTGCCAACCAATCTTCGGATTGACTACCAGAGGAGGGAAAAACCTAGTTCAGAGACTAGAATGACTGGCAAAAATCAGAGGAAATATCTTTTCCGAGAAGGCTTTCCGTGAAGGCTTCCGCGAAGTTTTTTTTGATGAAGAGAATGGTTTTCCGGGTCTCCTTCCGCGTTTATTCATTTTTGATGGACAATATTTCGCCAGCGTTCCAGCTGGCTTCTTTGGGTCCGCTGAAGTGTCGATGCAGGGTTTGGTCCGTCCTTTTATGCTATTCCGTTTACGCGCCTTCGGGTGGAATTGTGTCGTGATTGGTCAGTACTACTGAAGAGCCACTCCCAAGGTGTGGCGAGGGTGTAGCCGTCCTCTCGGTTGAAATGTTGCGGTGTTTTCGCTATCTTTATTGATTCCCGTATGATTCTAGGGAAATAGCGGGCTTCTTTTTTCAATATTACGGTCCTGTCAAAATTAATGTTATGCGTTGGCTCAATCCACTGATGGTCTGCGACCGCCGACTGGCGGAGTTGTCCATTTTTCACGGCCCTCTTATGCTCTTGGAGCCGGCATTTTAGTGCTCTTGAGGTCCGGCCGATGTAGGAGTCACCGCAGCTACACTTTTGGATAACTCCGCCATTCGGCGGTTTGTCAGCCGGTGGTTAATATTGACCATCAAAAATGGATAATCGCGGAAGGAGACCGGAAATATCCCCCGTCAGAGGAAATATCCCCCGTTAAAGGAAATTAAGTGATTTGACTAGATAGGAGCCTATGTAAGACAAATATTCTAGGGCAGTAACTATGACGAAGACAACCAAAGGACTCATTCAAGGCAACAAATTATGCTTTTTCATGCGACCGTATACAGAATATTTAAAAATATTATCGCAACGCTGTAATTTACTTTGTTGGAACCAACTTTAATGCCAAGTGGATGTATTGTGTACAATATTCTTCCGCGTAGCAGTTGAGTGTCGATATCGTGAGAGTCATTTTTTCCATCACAAATACGGCAGTTGCATCACGCAGAGCAAAAATTATGTGGAGACCCTGCTTTGCAGCCAATATACATTGCATCCCACGCACGTAGTCTTTCAAATCATCCATTACGATAAATCACGCCGTTAATCACGGAGCGTTCGTTTAAATGGTACAGCTACCACTCTGTACTCGCGGGCATTAGATAAAGGCCCAATCTTAACGGTCATGTGCTTCACATACACTACGCCCCGTTCAATTAAACTTTTCGGATATTGAACAATAAATCAACGGTTGGAAATTATGGCTTCCACCACAAATAAACGATAGCTTCCTGCGTCCTGGGATTAGCAAGGCAATTTAAGACTTATCTGCAATACACTAGTCTTGCATAATTATAATAACAGTTCGACACTAAGCTCGTAAGTAAATCGCAAATTCCCGGAAATAATACGATTCGAGCTTCAATTATATTGTCGGTTTTAGCATGTAGCTCAATACAGATTAAATCTGAGAACACTTTGGTAAAGGATAACATTGGTTCAGGTTAAATTTGATCACGGAAAATAATACAGCGATATAAATTCTTCCACGAACAAGAAAATTTTTAATTAATTTGAAAAAATAGGTTAATTCTTGTGTTTGCAAAGTGTTCCAGATCAAATAGAGGAATGCGGACTGCCTTACAGACTCAATCGGGCAACAAAACGACCTCCACTGACTTAGGATACTCTCCGAGCCGGAGTATTTTCCGGTTTGTAAAAAGTATTTGACCTAATCAAATAAAAAACGCACACATTGAGACTAGACAATGTTTAAAAAAATCTCGAAAAAAGAGCTGATGACAGCCTGTGATGTGGAAACCGCTTCGATTACCGATTGGAGCGATCGCGGCCGAATTCAGTGCTAAATGAGTGACTATAAGTGAGAGTCTCAAGGAGGTTGGGGCGATTTTTGTTTACATACAGATTTGCGTTAAACTTTGCTCACTTATTATTTATTTACTTGCTTTTAGTAATACGTACTAATAAATTTGAAAAAATTGGCACTTTACCGATTTGTTTGCTTGAAAATTTAATACTATTGTAACCTGTAACCTTATGGCACTTGGCATATTTTTCGAAACAATTAGGAGACAAATGGACAGATTTTCTCCTAAACTAGAATATATACGTTAAAGTCTATTATAATGGACCCTAATAAATATAAAGGTATCATTCCGAATAAAAAAACACGGATTTACTTAGAGTTTTCGCTTAAATTTTTAATTCCGTGCCGTAATTCCAGATTATAACAAGGAGAAGCCAAAGCATAGTAATACCCCAGGCCCGCTTTCACTATTCTACTCATGCTAGAATCCCTTCTGAAAGAGCTACCTTGAGAGCCAGCATAACGTTGTCCGCGACCCGCCACTAGGGGGTATGAGACAGATATAGAATGACGAAACAGATATATCAGAGTGAAATGAATGCTGCGAGAGGTAGGGGTAAGCCGAGAAATTTGTCGTTGAATGTGGTTAAGGAAATTCTTAGTAGGAGGAATATTATGAGTCTTAAAAACAGGAGGGCGTGTATGAAGCAGTGTATGGGGGTAAATGAGGCAAAAGAGGTTTGCAAGGATAGGTCAGTATGGAGGAAATTTTGAAGCAGAGTTAGGTATATATACAAATATGTATTTATGAGTGAAATTTTGTGACTGAGCCTACCCCGGAAGGGAATGGCGTGATTGGTATGTATGTATGTATGTATGTATAACAAGAAGACTTCATTTGAGACAAAAAATGTATGAAAAATAACTCTAGCATCATTATTGCTACAACATATACAATTATATACAACGTATGAATAGATATACTTGAGTGAATTACGATCCTAAAATTAGTATTTGACATACTTGAAAAGTTATTAAAATCTGCACTCAATGACTCATGACTTGCGTTCCAACCACCTTAAAGAACTCCCATTGTCTGAGATGACTATAGATTCATAGTGTCTGTACGAGTTCGTATCTTGACATTCATGAAGCAGTAATAAAATCTCCATAGTTCATTTTCCTTATGGAATTCATTCAGAAGGTTATTTCTGTAGAATTTCCGGAAATGGTCGACAAATTCGATCCCTATTCGCACAGGCGTACGCAAGGCGACGCACACAAAAGGAAAAAAAAAGATTCCGCATCTTGCAAGTATCACTGAACCCTGCGTTCACGCATCCATTGGACTTAGGGTTTATATATATATAGATATATATACATCTCGTGGCTCCACTCTTCCTCTCACTGTCCCTTCACACGAACCGCTCGTCAAAGCGAGCTAGCTCGCCTTTTTAAAGATTCAATTCCGACGACACTTAATAATCCATACCTTCCTAGTCACTATGGGGCCCGAGAAATGTGCTCTTCCTCATGCATTTTTCCCAGACTGCCTTTCTCTTTCCTCCGCCCTCGTTCTGAGAAATGCCCTCCCTCTCTCCCTTTTTTATCAGCCGCTCTCTCCTCACACTCTTTTCCGTCGCTCCTCTCATTCAAGGAGAGCGAGGGAGGGAAAAAAATAATACCCAGTGGCCTCAAGACTACAGAGGGACAAGTCTCTCCAGGAAAGAGAGTAGGAGAGCGAGCACCCAGGTCCTTCTCTCGCTCCAATTCCGAATAAAAAAAGCTGAATAATAAAAAAATAAATCTCCGTCAGTCCTTAAGGGTCCTTCCTTCCTTACCCCAACCTCTCACGGTCCTCCTCCAAAACCGTTCCTTCCTCTCCCTCCGCCCCTCCACCTCTTCTCTCCTCCTCGCAAATCATTCCTTTTCATTTCGTAACTCGCCCCGTATACTTTCGTCCATTTCGCTGCTCCTTTTCACGAAATCCGCGGATGACACAGTGTGAGAACACACACATACTGTCCAGAAGAGCAACCTCTTATGGCTCCTACACTCCGAAGCTTATTACAGTAGTTCCTAAACAACTGAATGGCTTGTGATCAAATTACGGGAGTGCTGTAGAGATTAAAGCCATTTAAGTGTCCTTCAGCTCGGAGGAGGAGGGAGTAAGGCCAATTACACACGTACACAGGTTTATCTCGTGGCCAAGGAGACAATTTTACGGGTATACCTGCCCAGGTTTTTAAAAATCTAGATGAAAACCCTAAATATAATTATGACGACTCAGTGAATCTGTCTTTTAATCTCATCCAGCGAAGGGAAACTTACGTTTTCGCCAAAGTTGGGTCAGATATCATGATCACAAAAAAATCCTTGAAAATAATATAGCTAATGTCGAAACCAGGTCGGAAAATAATATTACTTCTGTGGAAAAAAAAAAAAACATTTTTGTTATTGTGATCATGATATCTGTAGTGCATATCCACAAAATATCGCCGGATACTCTAAACTTCACTAGAAATCTTTGAAAATAACATAGCTAATGTCGAAACCAGGTCTGAAAATAAAATTATTTCCGTGGAAAGATAACAACCACCTTTTCATTATTTTGATCATGATATCTTTAGTGCATTTCCACAAAATATCGCCGGATACTCTAAACTTCATTTAAGTTGGTTCAGTTTCAAGGTGGAGTCAAGTAAACTGAGGAAATCAAAAAGGTCTTACTGTAGATGAGAACTTCTTTTCATTTGTTAACTATACTCTTCCTGTACTTTTAGCCCTCAAGGCCGTATTTGTCCGGACGTTTGTCATTAATCACTAATGAACGACCCAGAAATAGTATAGGTGCAATTTATGATCAGTAGCGCTCGGATGGATCAGTTACTGGGTAAAGTTCACATTTCAATTCATTGGTCGTTCAATCCTAAGATTGGTTGACTGCAGCCCTCCACCCTTCCCTATCTTATGCTAGTTCCCTTACCTCCTGTTTCTCTTCCTATGTACTTTACTCTTTGTTTGGCCCATGAACTTATTCCGGGGTCTTCCTTTGGGAACTAACCCTTCAATTTTCATTTTAATTATGTTCTTCACAAATCCATTGGGTCTCAGGGTGTGTCCAATCCATCTCGTTCATCTTTACAGTATGGTGTTCCATATGGTCCTTTCCTATTATTCTATTCCGTACACTTCGCAATTTCTTATTTCGTCCGTCAATTTTATCTTCAGCATCAGCCTCCTTCAGCACCAGATTTCGATAACCTGTAGTCTTTTCTGGTCAGCGGTAAAGTTCACACTTAGATTTTATACCCGAACGGGATTTCAACTTACCAAGTTATTTAAAATAAGTTTTTTCCCTAGTGTTGATTCCCTGATCAAGGAATAAAAATAAATAAACTATAAATAATCTATCTATATCATAATTCAGGAAAAAGTTTTTTATTTAGATATGGGGCAGAGCTATGGCCTCTGGCTCCACACCACAGAGTGCGTCACCGTGGAAAAAAAGTCAGATATTGCATGACTAACATTCATTCGAGCAGCAGGCGAATAATAAACGCTATCTTTAGCTTTCCGGCGCCAGAAGCTCTCACGCGCTTCCTCACTCCAGAATGAAGAATACGCTTGAAATAGGTGGTCAACTCAGTGCAGAACAGTCTTGTTTAAGAAAGGTAAGTGGCTGATGAAGCCATTTGGAAGCTACGGGCATGCTGCGCAGAGGAAGGCTTTGGGGGACTGAGAAGACTGGCTGATGAAACCCAGAGGCAGGCCACCACCCTTGGAAATGTGCCATGACCCACAAATCTTTACGTACGTTTGGGCGGATGAAGCCCTACCCTCGAAATAGATCAGCACTTTACCACGGGAATAGATAGAGGATTCCTTTGAGAGATCTATGAAACCACAGGTAGCGCAACCCTAACCCAGAAGGATTGGAAACCAGTACTTTCCCCAGCGCGCCGACCTGGTCCCTCCCCTTCTAATAAACACGCAGCCACGTGAGGGCACATTGATTTTTCTTCCCTCTCGTCCACAAGGGAAGAGGACGGAAAGACGAGCAGGAGATGGAAAAGGAGACGAGAAGAAAGGGAAGAGAGCTGTTCCGGCGGAAATGGAAGGAGTGAAAGAGACGAGGAGAGGAATAAAAGACCCAGAGGAAGAGGAAGAGGTGAGACGGGTGTGGACGCAGCCAGGACGAAGAAAGCGTACCTTGGAAAGAGGAACTGTCAGAAGGAACGGACTTTCCACGATTACAGTGGAGAATATGTGCACGGAACCATATAAAAACGGGTTAACAATACAGACATCTATACACACGTATTTCTTTCGTAAATCTCTCAAGAAAGTTTGATGTTGACTATTTTTTGCCGGACGTCCATTATATTTTTCTAAATCCAAACTATTATGGTATGACGATCACAGGAATAAGATTAAGGAAATATACAGCAGAACCAATAGATTTAAGATGCCTTTTTTCCACGTACAATAAGGGACCATAATATTTGCGATAGATAGATCTAGGATAATAACTGGGTTAAATAGGTTTTTGCACAATTTTGAATATCCTAACAAAATTATTAGTTACTTTCAAAAATCAACAAAGTAATTATCCTAACAAAACTATTAGTTATGTATGCAATTCCCGGCATGATAGAGCTCTTGAATGCTTAGTACCGTGTAAAACTATTTATCTGTCGCAGTAGTTATAACTAGTAGTCATATCTTAAGTAGAGTACTGCATGGTAGGATGTTCGTCCATGTGGCACTCTCCTACACTTTGGTCTGACCGCGTATTGTCTTCCTGACTGCTTTTGGCCTGCGCCTGGCATTCCGAGGAACGTGAGCGGTTCGGAGTTTTGGATGAGGGCTTCATGCCTAGTGTGGAATCACCCCGTGCCACACACCCTAGAAGAGATTTAGATGTATTCACAGCCGCATCTCGTGCGGGCGGGAGGCAGGGCTAGGGCGAAAATGATGAAATAGAGAAGAAATAAGTCAAATACTTGGCTTAAGTTAGTTTGAATGAAATATCATTTTACTTAGAAATCAATAAATTTGGCCTCATTTTAAGGAAAAATATATCACCCTTCCATTGACACCAAAAATTCAACCCATATAGTTCAATCACATTTCTTTCCGTGATATTTGACAAAAAATACCAGCCCTTTCATATGGGATATGGTACGTGTATGCGCTCCAGAGAGACCTTATATTAAAAATGAGGCATTTCCTAGACTTAGATCTCGTCAAAAAATCAACAGTGTAGTTTAAGTATTTTCTAAACTATTTTTGAAAATTGATCATATTGTCACCGCGGTAAATTCTTCGGGTCACAATAAACCTTTCGTTTTGATGGAGTTTCAAACGTACCGTGTGAAAAAAATGAGTCAACTTATAGACTTATTTACATATTTCCATTTGATTATTTACAATTTCTGTCATGTAAAACTATTTCATTGCATCATAAATAATGCAATATTTAATTTGTGTAAAACTATTTTATTTCACCATTAATACTGCAATATTTAATTCGTGTGTCTCTCAGTTAGTGAAATTAAAATATATAATTCGAATGTAGTCTCTATTATGATTAGGGACCTATCTCGATTGCACTACCATAAGTATAGGACGTAAAGAGATGTGCTTTTTTTCGAATAATAATGTCACTCGGTTTTTTTTCTAGCCATTGGTGGTCCTTATGCCACTACTGTTGCATTGATATCTCCTTAAATACCTTGTTATAAATCCCATTTATCTTATTGTGAAATCCCTGATGCAACCAAAATAAATTGTTAAACGTTCCCTATTATAAATATATTTGCTACCACAATTCAAGAATCTTGTTGTCATATATTGCACAAATATTTCGTGTTTCGAGGCGCTTACTGACGATTTTTTTGCAATTCAAGTAACCACTTTTAAACAAATAATTGTGGCTCAATTTTCTACCTTTTGGTGCTGGTGTAGCAAGACTAGTTAATTGATTAACTCATAAAAGCTTGTTTGGAAGCTACTGCTGCCTACACATAACAGTACGTCGCGGATGTTTGCAGTGCAAATCTTCTGTGTATGTCCATTTATGTAGCTAAAACATACAATAATACAAACTATCTTACTTCGGTAACTTGCTTGTATTGCCACGCATATTTTTGAAATTGCTTCTTTAGACAAAGTTTTAGTAGGTTTTTGCTTGTGTATTAGTAGTCGTACTCCCATTTACTTTAATGGGTTACAACGCATTTCACGTAGGTGATAACTGCCACACACTCTCGATGTGGCTCGCCGGGTATCGAGTAGATGTAGATGCTCTATCTAGCTCGAGAATCACATATTTTTTGCGGGCTCCCATGTGATCTCAGCTTACCCAAGATATGCTTTAGTCCAACCAAAGCAATTGTTCAAAGTACATGTTTGCTGGATCCCTGTATTTTTAGCGCAATCCCTCAGATGTCCCATATATATTCTGCTTGTCATATTTCATCAGAAAGTATACATAGGCATATAAATATGTTAAGGATTATAATGAGATGGTTCCAATTTTTTCATTAATATATTCCTTATACAATAATAAAGCCCCTAAAAATAGATGACTAGACTTTTATTTTGGGCGAAAATCTTATAACCTAATGAAGCCTCCATCCAAATTTGATAAAGGAGCCACCACAGGAGTACCACCCTTTCTCCGGCCTCCTGCAGCACGTGCTTTCGCCCACTCACCGACGGCTTAGAGGGCGGGATATTACTGAGATTGGCCTCCACCTACTCAACGGGAGAAGAAGACCTGGGTCTCCCACGTCCATTATACCCCGATCAGATATAACATGTTTCCCCTCTACACCTCTGGGCAGCCCACGTTTGGATTTAGGGGCCTGGAGACACTACCGATGAAGGCATATTACATATGTTTCCGAAAGCAACGATCGATTCCAAAGTCTTTCATGTTAATTTTTACAAAACCACAGATTCATAAACACAAGACCTGGGATTCAAGGAATTAGCGTCATATTCAGGTCTAAGACAACGCTGCGATGTGTTTTATTGATCTGTAGCTCTACAAAAGTTAACGTTAAATATTTTTTATAAATTGGAATACGACAGAGAAACTAAAAAGGGTCTTTTATATATTTATCAAAGAACAATTGATTTTTAGGATCATGTTGCGCATGAAAGCCATTCTCGAAGCCATGAAACATTATCAAGTGAGCGATCATCTTAATTTTATCCATTATCATAATCCGCTGTAGTGACTCTATAGTAGATCGAACAGTAATTCAAATACACAAATATAACTGGTAAATAAGGACTGAGAAGTTTTATTTTTAGTAGAAAGTGTATACCAAATTTTTTGTTTGTGTATGTGCACATACTGCCCATGAAAACATAAAAATTCAGCTAAACTTAAGCACCAATCACATTTCCTTTGCAATACATTTTTCCTCAGAATCTGTAAGTTTAGGTATTTTTATAATGATCACAGATACATATGGCGATTGTATGTCTGTTCCATTTGCTTTCAAATAATCAGCTAAATGCTTACATATAGTTTTTAATTCTGTTACCGTGGATTGAAGAATTTAGCGATTTAGCGTGGATTAAAATTTAAGCGATTACAATTCCTGCTCAATATACCATGAAAAGAAGGCATTCCACCAGAAGAAAAAGTCCACATAAAGTCAAGAATACCATGGTTAAATTAAGGAAGCACTTCTTCAAAGCCATTTATTAGATCATGCCCAAATATGGATTTGAAGCCTGTAAAATAGCAGCTGCACAGGAATGAATGAGGAAAACAATGGATAAGGGATAAGATAGGAGAATAATGAAGAAAAAATGAGCGAAATTGCTAGTAAAAATACCTACAAAGGTTTAAAAAAAAAGACGTAGGATGAAACCAACCAGAATTAGAGGGGAAAACTTATCGGACACACATCTTGCCTCAACAGACTCTTGAAAGAAATATTGGAAGGAAGCAGCGAATTCAAAAAATTGTCGGAGACGATTAAAGAATGGAATACATAAGACACACTAACAAGGGCGTCAAAATAATTAATGTGTGGAAATGAAACGGTTAGCTGGAACTAGAGTGGAATTGAGTGTACTGTAGGGCACCAATTTTTGGTTTGATGAAAGCTGACGATGAACGTGTTCCTTCATCATATCGTACGTCTATCATGTCAACAGTTGAGTGTAATATTTCTCTATTGAAAATCAAAATTTCCAATCGTCTATACTTTTTTATTCCAAAGTTAAGGGCAATATTCATTTCTAAGAGTTTGTTATCACTTAGTAAAAACCCTTGGTCTCCGAAAGTCCTTCGTAGCATTAGCATTAAAAAAACCACCTGGTGCTTTTTACGTCTAAAAAAGGGAGGACCGTTGCGTTGGTCATACCGCTAGAAATCAGGGAGGGCGAAAAAGTATGAATTTGCGTGGCATGAAATAGGAGGCGCTTCTGGCCGGTAAGGCACGGGAGAAAGGGGAAGTTATCATTAACCCCCGACCAGGCTGCTCCTCGTCATTCCTCTTTTCCCCAGGATTTTGTTTTTAACTCACCCAAACGATCGTTTCAATTTTCCTCCTCTTCGGGCAATCGATTCGCCCAAGTTCGGTCCACTGCCATCGGCGACGACCCAGAACCAGCCGGGACTCCAAGAATAGCTCTCTACCCTCTCCCCCGCAACCACCCAAATACAACAGAGACCACCTCCCCACTCCTCCCGTTTGGCACGCACCAAATTCATCCTACTACCCCCATCGAACGACATCCACCCCTAATTGTTTTCTCATTTTTTTCCCCCACGATCATTCTGTAGCAAAACAAGAGACCGAGAAGACTTCCGATTGGCAGTCTCCCGAAATGGCTTGGTCCATCGGACTGAACCTCGTATAACCTCGTTCAATAATGCCGTTACCCCGAAAATCTGCTGGCATTTTTATTTTTCCATTACTCACCCCTTTCTCTCCCCCACCATATGAGCCTGAAGGGGGTCACAATTTTTGGATTTCTCGCATTCCCCCGTTTTTATTCTCTCGCAGAAATTATTTCATTTCCCTCTTCTATCCCCTTAAAAGAATTTACCGCCCGGCCGGATTCGGATAACTCCGTCGTCCCAACCCACCCCCACTCTCGCTCGGGGTAGCGGCGAGGGGTGGTTGTCCACCCCTAAATCCCTTGGGAGAAGCGGCAACGCCCGGCTGCGTTAAAGGGGGTTGGGTGGCCATGGGGTGGGGTCGATCCTAGCGACACCAGAGGAGTGTCAAACGATGCGGTGCTCCGGTGCTCGGCGGCCGGAGAGAGAGAGAGGCTGCGATGGCACCTTCCCTTTCACTTTCTACGTAATATCTCTCTATTATCTCCATTATATATCTTTCGTAGCTCTCTTGTATCTCCCCCATACCTCCCTCTCTATTACACATTTCTCGTCCTCTTATCTATATTCCATCTCTCCCATATATCTCCCCAGTGCGACGCGCGAAGGCAGGGAAAATCAGAAACCAGGCCCATTCATCACGAAGGGCAGTATACCGAAACAAATTGTCGGATAAATTCGTTTGCCAGATTGAATTCAATCTCGCAGACATGTACAGTTATTCAGGTCGAGTGGTATTGGAGCGTCGAATTAAAAAATTCGAAGGATTTCGAACGAATTACTATAAGATTTGGATGAGGGATGTGGTTCAGATTCAATCTGCATCTACATCTACACAATACCCCGCGAGCCGCCACGTGGGCATGTGGCAGGGGGTGTTAGGTCACCAGCTGTGTAAAGGTGTAAGTTTTTTTAAGATAAAATGGTAACATTTTTTATAGAAGTGTATTGAGTGGAGCTCAATTTTTATTGTAGTCGTTTATTGTTCGCGGAAAGGACGGTTTTTTGTACTTATCCGTTCTGCAATGTATCTCTCCTATTTTATCGCATCCGTCAGACCTAGAGATGTAGTGAGGAGTCATGTAAATATTCTCTATGTCGCTCTGAAAAATATCAGTTCTGAATTTCTCAAGCAACCTAAGCGTAGTGTGTAGCCTCCGAGTCTCTTGGGGCTCCCACCTTAATCCCTCTAAAAGTTGTGAGTCACTATATGTACGCTCGTAGCAGTTTTTAACGAAGCGCACTGCTCTCCTTTGTATTTTATTATCTTTTTGGTTAAATCTTTGTGACCAGGGTCCCAAATGCTTGCAACGTATTCGAGATGTTGCCTAACCAGAGCGAAGTACCATCTCTCTTTGACTTTTTCATCCGAGGACCTTCCCATTACACGTTTGACAAAACCTAGTTTCTTTAATGCTGCGCCACAGATGTTCTGTATGTGTAATCCCAACGATATATCAGAAGTTTAAGTAACTCCAAGATAGAACAACTACTTTGAATTTTTACTCCTCAGCCCAAAGTCTACAGTTTTTGCACTGTACATTAAAATGATGCATTCTCAATTCTTGACCACTTGTAAGCATATAGTAAAAAAACTTGAAATAAGCCCTTTGAAGTTTGACAAGAGTAACAACGGACTTATTCATATTTAAAATTGAAAGTAGTCTTGACCACTGACTATTATCACCCTACCAACAAAAAGACCATTTCAACACATCAAAGCATGCCTACTTATGTGTTAACACCATTGTTTCAAAATATATTCTGAATTGACCGAATTGTCACTTTCGAAAATTAGTGATGCAGGAAAGATTTTCTCTTTAACCTAGCAGAGTTCACCATCTTATCAACAGGGATAACGAATGGCATATAGTGTCAACCGCTTTTGGCTTTATTTGCAACCCAATTGAAGGGATATGTTTCAACATCCATTAACCAGATTTACATTACTCTTAAGTCATCGCTGAGACTTCCTGGAGAGAAAGTATATCTACACCAATTCTGTAGAACGAAATTTCTAAAGCTAGCATACTGTGATATGCATACGGAGAGCAATGCCACGTAGAGATATCATCAAAATGGGCCAATGAGAATTATAAGTAGGTTGGTAGACAGGTACTATAGCTGATCAGTTGATTAGCCCCCTAATGTTTACTTCATAACTTGTCACGTATTCATGTATTGCATGACCCCTGCAAGACTCTTGTTTCTCGTTTGCGTAGTTACAATACACATTAATTCAATATTTTATACATACAATAAAAGTCAACCCCCATGGAAAAGAAGAAGTTTTATTAAGAAACTAAATGATACAATTTGTAAGTAACAGTTACTGGAAGATGCCATTTGTCCAAAACGACCAAAAAGGCGACAGTAAAAATTCTAAAATACTACGTACTTACGATTTCATGGCATAAATTGCGAGACTTTGCTTTGTACCTTGATGAGGCAATCAAAACCGACTGACGTCTAGAAACATTTCATTGACCAAGTATCACCTATTTGATACCGAAGCAAAAACTAGGGGCTGAGAATTTTTTTTAAACGAGTTTCATTGGACATGTAGCAGCAGACTTGGACGGAGAAAGAAAAGAAAAAGGATTCTTGAAAGTGATAACTGAGATGGATATTAATATTTTAGGCTCGGAAGGATTTCTTGACTGGCTTTTGACAAAAAATGTATCTTCTTTGGAAGAGCGGAAGGGAAATTCTCAGCCTCGTTTATGCTCGAAGTCTGATGAATAGCGTACATGTCCGAAGCCAAAATCTTGGAGACTTGAGTTTATAGCTTAATAAATCTTAAACGGCACATTGGATTGTATTTATAGGCACCTCGCTATTTAGTTGGCATTGTTTTACAATTCTTTCAAATTTTTGGATGATTTTTAAACGCATTTCTGTTTCCAGTGTTATAATTAAAAAAAGACATCACATTTTTTTTTATCTCTGAGGCGCAATGCGTAACTTTAGCGTCTAACATAAATGTATTTCTGTTTCCAGTGTAATAATATAAAAGAAATTGCATTTTTTTTAGCTCTAAGGTGCCATGCGTAATTTTAACGTCTAACAATTGCCAGAAAGAGAGGTCTACAATGACGCCATTTAAGTGCAATGTGACTCAAAGATTCATTACGATGACTACGGAGTTTCAATCAGTAGAAGGGCAGATCGCATCGGAGTGGAACGATGGACCACGGAGAGCGAGATGGGGGTTGAGCGGGGATGGGGGTGATAGGATTCACGTGTGCGGTCAGCGTGGAGGAAGGGTTGGTATGTGACAATGGGGAGGGGGAGTAGGGGGGGGAGACCGGGATGGGAAAGCGAAGAGGGACAGTGGACAGTGGCGACGCCACGAAAAAGAGCGAGTGGGCGGGGGAGAAGAGTAAACTTTCCCGAAGAAGAAAAAGTTGAGGTGCGAAATGCGATCTGAATGACAATGCGGGAGAGGATGGGAAGGAAAAAAGGGAGGAGGGAGTGTGGCAGCATTGCAGTAATTAAAGGGACGGGACACACACATAGAGGGAGAAGAAAGGAACGGACGGGCGAAGAATGGTAAAAGGGACGAGAAAAGGATTTCATTCGCTCCCCCGTTTCGTCCCTCCTCTCTCCTTTCCCGCAGCTCCCTCTGTCTCATTGTCGCCGAAAGAAGACTTATCCCAACTTCCCCGCCGTCGCCAGCGTCTCCGAAATACGTTTTCAATTGATTGTTTTCGTTCCCCGTTTGGGCAAAAGTTAGCTCTTGAGGGTGGAAATGAAAACCTCGACGCCCGACGCTTAATACTTTCGGTTGCCGAAAAGGAACAATCCAGAATACTTCACACATCCAATTTCGAAAAGAAAATTTACCTCTTACTCTCCTGCAATGCGATTTTCGTTTACTTCGGTAAAATTTTCTAAAACACATAATGTATTTCAAATATCATGGTTAATTCTGTCACAAAACATTTCGTACGTTAATGCTATCATAAGTTGCGTTTAAAGTACGAAAATCGGTTAAAGTAAGCAACCCCTTTCATCCTCATCGTCTTTTTTTTACCTGTAATACATCATAAATCTGTAATTTTTTAAGAAAAACTCTCCTACACCTGATCCTAAGGTGAAGGTGTCTACTTATCTTTTTATCTCTTAGCTGATCTTCCTGGCAGACGGTGATCCTTTAGAATACCTACCGCGTAACACGATCTTAGGATTCCTAGAGTCATCTATTCTTTCCACATGGCCTCTCCAAAAGCATCATCTCTTTCTGACCAACTTACACTATCTTCCGTATCGCAGGATTGACGAATATCTTCAATCTGCATTCTGTTCCGTAGTGTTTTTCCAACCATTGCTCGCAGTGTCGTCATCTCAGAGTTTCTGAGAAGGTTCATCGTTCTGGTGGTCTCAGTACTTGTTCCGATTTCATCCTCATCACCAATTACAAAAAAATGTTCCCTATTATTGCTCAGGAAGTGATTTGTAAATATTACTGAGGAATTAGTATCAAAGAGACAATGATATCATTCAGTTCAAATGCATATTAAGCCAAATCTTGCCAAAAAACTGTTAATTCATAAAAACGCAAGCGAGGCCGGAGCTCTAACGTTCCCAGCAAACTGACGGCTTGAAGGACTCATGATAGACGCACATTTCAGCGTGTTCTGCAATTATTCATGGAACTTAGCGCACTTTTAATGAGTTAAGGCATGAATTCGTGGAAATATATGATGACGAAAAAGGACACATGGTATTTTTCATCGGGTGCATCTCGTATTGTACCACGAGTTTCGATGTGTAGGCATCATCTTTGGGTACAATGTTTCCAAGGTAGAAACCATGGTATAAATGTAGTTAAATGAAGGTATAATACCAAGTGTACTTTTAAATCTTTACCTAACTATTTTGCTACTAGAAAAATCAAGCAGGTTCGTTTAAAATGCCTCGCTTTGGAGGAAAGCACCCATATTGCGGCGAACCTCAAATATTGCTTGCCTGGCGCTGATTGCCACATCCGCATCGACAATATTGAAACAGCGCCGCCTGTTTTCGCCGCGGCTTTAGTACGCACGGAAAACTAACAGTTTGCTGACACGCGCAAAAACGCCCGTTTCGGCCCGCACTGTGTACAGGTCGCTTTCAAGAGGGAAAAATCCCACTGCCTTAATTAGCGATAATGCCGGCGTTCGGTGCGCGCCCGTCCCGAGAAGGGCCCTGGGGGGGGGGGGGATTTTGGAGGTGGAGTTCGGGGGAGGGGGTCGCTCATTTTTTTATGAAAAAAATGGAAAATATTCCGCGGGCATTTCTAAAATGAACAGGTTCGAATAAACAAGTGCTGGAGAGTGGGGAAGGGAAAAGCACACATACGCGGAAGAGGGCGGTTTGGTGGGGCGAAAAGAGAGGCACCATCCGAATTCGGACCTCTTTTTCGCGATTTTCACTTTTTTCGTCCAAAATGGGCCTCTCTCACGCACGTAAGCACACTCACGGGTGTATACAAGCATAAAAGGGGTGGAATCCCTTCTTTGCCCGATTCCCCCGCCTTCCCAGTGGGGGGCAGCACTTTTTGTCACCAGCGAATGTCCACGTGAGCACAACTTTTCCACCGGCTAGGACACCGATGAAATTCCAAGCTCCTCTAACACCCCCAATGATAACAGACTTCTCTCCTGTTTTCTTCTCTTGTCTCCGTTACTCTAGGTTGAGCTACGACTCTTCCAACGACTATACACATACTTCATTCATTGGTCGTTCAATCCTAAGATTGATTGATCGTAGCCCTCCACCTTTTTCCATCTAATGCTAGTTCATTTACCTACTGGTGACTCTTCCTGTGTTCTTTTCTCTTTATTTGGTCCAAGATCTCATTGCTGGGTCTTCCTCTGGGGGCTTTCCCCTCTATTTTGCCTTCAATTATGTTCTTCACAAATCCATTGTGCCTCTGGGTACGTCCAATCCATCTTGTTCTTCTTTACTCTATGGAATTCCATATGGTCCTCCTTTCCTCTTCTACTCTTCTGTACACTTCATCATTTTTTATTTCGTCCGTATGATTTATCTTCAGCATTCTTCTCCAGCACCAGGTTTTGAAGGCTTCTATTCTTTTCTGGTCAGCTTTTCCAATGTCCATGCTTTCGATCCGTAGTGTGCTAAGCTCCACACGAATGTTTTCACCTACTGTTTCCTGGTTTGTAGTCCTATCTTCTCAGAGCACAGCAGAGTTCTTTTTCCCATGAAAATTTTAAGATCATCGTGATTTCCAGCTATGACCGCGATATTATCTGCGAAGGGGAGCACATTTATTTCTTCACCGTCTTTTTTAACTCCGCTCAGTCCAATTTCTTATGTTTCTGTTATGGCCTCCTCCAAGTACATGTTGAACAGTGCTGGAGAGAGGTTGCATCCTTGTCTTACTCCTTTGTTAATTTTAGCATCTATCTGACTTCCGTTTCTCATTCGCATTGTGACAATTTGCTTCTTGTATAGTTGGTATATAATTCTTCTGTCGATGCAATCCATTCCGAATTTTTTGAGCAGTCTGAAAATCTTGTTCCACTCACTTACTATACAATATATTTTCTGACGACGCAACGTTTAGGTGGCAATGGCCTTAAATAAGAACTTTAAGTCCATTGGAACGTAATGACATAAACTTTACTGTGGCACACAGTAATATTCTACTTCACGTTGGTAATGAGTTACACCAAGATGAGGTAAAGTCCACAATTGACCAAATTTCCCTGATTAGCGAGATTTTAAAAAAGTGCTACGAGTATAAAATAGAGTTATAGCACCTGTTTAGGACTATAATCGAGAGTAAAATTGAATAAACAGAGAATAACTTTTTGAAACGATGGAAAATTATGGTACATCAATAAAACAAATTAGTTTGTCAGAAATGACATCAGAAAGCACAAGAAGTAATGTTAAGGCGGAAAGAGGAATGATAGGTGAGTATGAAAACCATAGAGATATGACACGATAAGGTACTCTGTCAATAGTTCTCTTCATCTGTACACCGCAGAGAGCAGTCTCGCAGATGCCTATGAACTCAGGAGGCACCAAATTTTATAGAATGTTAGAGTGCATAGCATATGTCCATGATACACTGCTGGTCTTGAGAGGGCATGGGGCTTAGGATCAAAGTAAATAAGACGAAATACTTGGGCTCAGGAAGAAATATTGGAGAGAAGGGAACGGCAACAGAGGATAAGTGATCAGGACTTTGAGAGAGTTAAAAAATCCAAATACCTAGGATCGGTAATTAGAAAAAAAATAATTTTAAGTATGAAGAAATAAAGGAATAAAATGACACGAGAAGTTGGTTCTATTTTTCTCTTTGGCAAATACGGTGGCAGACGAACATAAGCAAAGCAACAATGACCGAGTTGCAGAAAACTATCATTAAGCCAATGATAATTTATGGATCGGAAACATGAGCAATCACACTGTCGGATAAAGAGACCCTAAGAAGTTGGGAAGGAAAGATAATAAGAAAGACTCATGGTGTTGTAAACCAAGCTAAGCTAAGACCGGGGGGGCGAGAAAAAGACGGCTGGATGATCTGGAGGATGACTAGCAGAGACTAGGAGTGAGAAGATGGAGGGCAAAGGTCGAGAGTAGAGAGGAAGAGAGGCGAATTATTCTGGGGGCCCGAGCTCTTCACGAGCTCCAGCTGCAAATGCATGGGTGGATGGGAATAAGTTACACCCTGCCGCACACTCTTGAAGTTGCTAGCAGGGTATTATCTAGGTATAGATCTCAAAGCCTCCTCCTCTGATCAGCCTATAACAAACATTCAGAGGCCTATCTGTACCCTTGTAATCTATTAATTGGGAGACTTAGCGCAACACTGCAATGTCTCTCCTGCGACTTGAGACATGCCGGGGATATCGAATTTCGATATAGATTCTCTGGGCGAGACGATGCATCGCACTGCGTTGTAATGCAATGAAATATGCGATGCTATACGAAATGAGATATATGTTGCCATCAATTCTCTCAAGTGCGCTAACCACTTCGCCACACGGCAGCGCATGTTGCCTAACATTCATTACAGAAAATACACATTAAGGCAGTTTGAGCGAAATATCAATTCACCTAGAAATCAATGAATTCATCCTCATTTTAATGGAAAATATCTCACAATTCCAACGAGACCAAGATATCAAACCCTTATCACACTACTTTCCGAGATATTTGCCAAAAGCACCGGCCATTTTACATGGGAAATGGTACGTGTAAGCACCACTGAAAGACATTACTTAAAAGATTAGGATCTTATAACTCCTAGATCTCGTCAAAAAACTAACAGTGTGTAGTTTTTGTGCTTCCTCAACCATTTCTGAAAATAAATCATATCACCACCTCAGTAATGTTATTTTGAATAACAAGAAACCTTTCGTTCGGAAGTAGTTCTAAACGAACAGCGCGAAAAAATAAGTCAAGTTAAGAACTTAAAGAGATATTTATATTTCATTTGTTAGGATTTCAGTCATGTCAAAGTATAATGTTGCACCATTAATAATGCAATGTTTATTTCATGCTACCGACAGCTGCTGAAATTAAAACGTAAACTTTGATACTGTTTTCATTATTTCTGCGGAACTATTACGCTCAAACTACCTTAAGAAGCCCATTTGGAGCCGAATATAGAGTGAAGCGCATGTGCGCCAAACAACGAAAGAATGTAATTAGTGCTATCCGTAACTGTTGTCGGGTTGGCTGATTTTCAACAGAGGCGTCAAGCATGACTAATGTAATGTTTTAAATTCCCCTGCTTATTGTTAAATTATAACAACTATAAAAAAGCTTACGTTTTTAATCTTTTACTCAGAAACAAATGCACCAACTTCACACAAAACACTCGGCCGTGACACTTGGGCACCCTCAAAATGGTGCCAATTGGCAGGTTACAAAAGATTTTGTTAGCGCTCAGCGTTTCATTTAACTTCGTTCGTGCGTGCTGAAGTGCGCTGAGATGTACTAACCTCCAACCCTTGGGATGAAAAGCTCCTCTTTATATCATGCTTAAAGGGATACTCCACCTCCTTTTCAATGCAAGAACTATTCTACATTTTCAGAGGTGATACGTGCAGAAATAGTACAACTGAATTTATGATTTGAATCACTGTGTGCCTGGAGTTTGCATAGATGTTTGAGATGTTAAACGGAGTAAAGAGACAGAGTACAAATGACTCCATGAAGGGGTGGTGAACTCTGTCGTGCACACGAGACAACTGACTGTGCTCTTGCACCGAGCTTTCCGAGTCATGACCATCCCGTTATTGTTTGCACTTGTCTCGCATCCTCAAATTCTTTCACTGAACTGGATACTGCGTGTTAGGAGCACTATCAGGTATGAGAAAAATTATGTCGAGGGTCACCCCGAGTCTTCCATCACCCAGTAATTTCCCCAAAAGATACATAAACCTAATTCCACTAAAAATAGGACCTAAATACTCGAATGGCACTCAAATCGATATAGACTGAAAATAGACAAAAAATGAAAAAAATAACTTCATTCAGCTTTCTACCATCAATAACGCACTCAAAAGAAAACAACCGTTAAGGCATTGAATATACAACTTTGTGTTTCCTCATTTTTACAATAGGTTATAACATGGAATGCATATTATACGCGCAACTGAGTTATAACGTTTATAAACAAAACGCGTGCAGCCACTCCCTTTAAGGTGATATATCCACCAAGACCCTGACTTCAGATAAAACAGCTTCCACTTACACTGTCTCCTTTTTCATAACTATCTACCATCATCATGCCTTAACGCGCCTATCACCTGTTCCACAGTTATTTGGTTATTCGTATTTCTTTTTGATTTTCTCCCGTTAAGCGTTTCTAATTTATTCAATTCCTGCCATTCGCAATTCCATATTTCATGAAATGAACCACGCCTTGCTCAAACGGACATTAATATCTACATAACATGTTCTTAAATTCCCTAGTCCTCATGAGACCATTTGTAGATAAACTTCATTTCTCATAGATAACGACGCAAAAATTTTCAAATCTGGCAATTGACTCTACATAAAGTTTTCTTGAAATACCAACAATACGTACGTAAACCTCATTTCTTAATGTAAGCAATGAAAAACTTTCCCACGTTTGGAAATGTATGTTTATTAATTATACATACTGTTTCCTTAAATTTTCAAATCCTCCTGGGATCATAAGTAAGTAAACCTCATTTCTTCTATAAAACCATTTCGCAATGTTTATGTGTATTGATAACTCATTTGCATCCATTTTACTATGCATTCAGCTACACTGTTTTTGAATCTCACAATGTCATTTGCTCTTATATAAATAAGGCGCATTACTAGCAGTTTTTAAAGTATTTTTTCTCAGATAACTCATACCCACGGCATTTAGTCTACTCTTATGTCTATCCTGACATACCCATGTTTCACTACCATATAGCAAAAAAAAATTCAATCTTAATTAAGTATTATCTGATAACTTAACCTTATGTGATTAAATTTGAGTTGGGAACTGGCATTAGTTAGAGAAGGGTGGAGGGCTGCAGTAAACCAATTATAGGCTTGAATTACCAATGATAATTTTGAGTTCATTTCTTCACGATGATTTTCTATGTAGATAATTTGTCCGAAAACAAAAATGTGGTTACGTGAAATTATATACCCGTGACAGTACGCCACCTCAGCCATATCTCTATCAAGAGCACCCAACCCATTGCGGGGCTTATCATTCCTCAAAAATCATCAGGGTTTCCTCGATGAGAGCGAGCAAGACACTCGCCCGGAGCGACCCTTTGTTCCCTGACGCAATGCGCCCAGCACCCGGAGAAATCCAACGCACAAACCTCACAAACGCAAGAGCGCTGCCCAAGCACTGGACCGGCGAGCCGCAAATGCTCGCCCCCACTCCCAAGGCCCGCTTCCCAAATGGCACGGCTTTTGCATACCGTTTCCTCATCCAATCCCTCGTGTTCCACGGCGAAACGCAGAACCTCAGTCGGTTACAATGAATCACTATTCTCTGAGCTTGGAGGCCAACGGCTTCAGCTGAATTCAAGGGTCAAATCCACGCACATTAATAACAGATTGTAAATTCAATAGTTTCAGCCTTAACTTCGTAAAACTTTAATAATAATGGCTTACGGAGGAGCTTCCGCGTTGTGTCATTTTGTGACGACAGTTTCGCGAGCATTTCAGTTCGCTTTTTCAGGTCGAAGTGCTCACGATGCGTTTTTGGCCGCCAAATATAGCCCGGCGGAGGGTCAAGCGCGATTTTCTCACGCCTTTCTTTCGGTCTTTTCGGTCGTTCGGAGAAAATCGCGCTTGACCCTCCGCCGGGCCATATTTAGCGGCAAAAAATGGATCGTGAGCACTTCGACCTGAAGAAGCGAGCTGGAGTGCTCGCGAAACTGTCATCACAAAATGACACGACGCGGAAGCTACTCCGAAAGCCATCATTATTAAAGTCCACTCCACGGAAGCTTTCACAGCAACTTACTTAAACTTTTCCATAATGCTCAGGAATTAACAAAACTTTGTAACTTTTTCGGAGAGTATTTATTGTACAACCGGTTTTGTCAAATAGTCGACATCATCAGGTACCTTACACAGGGCTCTCAGTCATATATATTTAAAGGTAGTGAGTGAGGGAAGGGGAATGGTTTGGGAGAGTAAGGTGTTATGCACCTGATGATGTCGACTATTCGACGAAACTGGTCGTACAATAAATACTCTACCAAAAACTTACATAGTTTTTTTAGTTCCTGAGCAACAGGTTGTAATTTAGTCATGGGCATAGACAGTAGGTGCAAGGGGGCGGTTGTGTCCGCCTTAATTCTACTTTCAGTATATTTATTAGATGCTCTTCGTAATTTTTCATCTGAAAATCATGTTTGAGATAGGTTTATAGCTAACTCTGCCTTTCTACACTCTAAGCGGTCGATTATTTCGGGAACGGAATGAATTTCCCACACATATAAGCTATATTAATTTTCCCTCCTCTCAGCGGTCACCTCCTCAAGCGGCCAATTACTCAAAGGTTCAAATATGGCCGCTTAGTACACATTTCACTAGTCCCTACTGACGGATGTACCCCTCGCAGTAGTCCCCGCCCCGAGATCCGATTGGGTGACTATTTTACCTCCGGAATATTTTACTGGAAGTAGTGCCAGCACGTCTCATATATAGTTAAAATGCAGGGCTGTACCTAATAGGGAGACTACTGTGGCTATTTCCCCGTTGCCTTCTACATCGTAGTATTCCGGTCGATTCCGTTAATGTTGCCTCTCGCCCGAAGCTGTGGATGTTGATGCCCGTCCGATCTCCTTGATCTGCGCCATCGATGCCTTGTGCTGAGACTGCTGCCTCTCAGAAGTGGGATCAAATTTTCGGTAACGTGCAAAAGTTGGTTGGTAAGGCAGGAAAATTTTTTCCATCGCTTGGTCTCGAACCGCGACCCTTGGAACGGGAGTCAAACACGCCACCACTGGTCTAAACCGCAGCCCACAATTTTCAATATAGTTAATACAAGACAAAAATGCATATCACTTGGAAGTCCATAATTTATACAAGTAACGACATGTGATTTACCCTAGTGAGTCTAGGATGTGGAACTTTGAGAGAGAGAGATGGAGTGACAAGCAGGAGTCCCCTCACTTAGAATCCGCAAGTAGCAGACATTCGTTGACTTCATTAATTCAAGGGATACAACATCGTTTTAAATTTTCAAAAAGGTGCGTTTTTAATTCTATGATATTGTAAAAGATTCCGTACGTTAATAAACATAAATGATGAGGTACCAAAAAGCTTGTGAAGATTGTGTTTTATTCAACACAGTATCTTTGAAGTGCGTTTCATAAACTGAGATGGAAAACAATCAGGGTTTCCTGTTTAGTTTGACTATAGTTCAGGCTTGAATGTGGACATTTTTAACATTGAATCTAATAAAGAGTTCTCAGGTTACAGCAGGAAATCGTCAATTTGAAACGTCAATTGAAAACGAGAAAGCATTCACAAACTTTTAATTTAAGGTAGCGCGAGCGAGATAGTTCCTTAATCGTAATAGATACCATATTCGAATTATACTTTTTAATTTCAACAGCTGAGAGACACGAATTAAATATTGCATTATTAATGATGCAATAATATAGTTTTACATGACAGTAATTGTTAGTAATCAAATGAAAATATCTACATACGTCTTCAACTTGACTAATTTTTTTCACGCGGTACGTTTGAACCTACATGAAAACGGAAGGTTTATTGTGATCTCGAAGAATTTACTGCGGTGACATTATGGTTAATTATCAAAAACAGTTGAGGAAACAAAAACTACACACTGTTGATTTTTAAACGTGATCTAGGTGTTAGAAATTCCTCATTTGTTAAATAAGGTCTCTCTGGAGTGAGTACACGTACCATTTCCCATATATAAGGGCTGGTATTTTCTGTCAAAGATCTCAGAAAATAATGAATTGAGGGTTGAAATTTTGGGTGTCAATGGAAGGCTGATATGTTTTTCTTAAATAAGAGACCAAATTCATTGATTTCTAGGTAAAATGATATTTCACTCAAACTACCTTTACTTGTTTATGAGATGCAGAAAGTCCTGGAAAATTGAATAAAAATAAAATGTACTAATCTTGTCAACAATTTCTCGTGGTAAATAGTCGCGAATTACTGCCGTAATTGATATCAATATGAGATAATTTCATACAAATGGTGCTACAGTCACTTCTTATGGCTAAAAAAAATCCGGTAATTCGAATACATTCATGGAAGAATCTGCGTATTTTGCTCCTTCATTTTATTTACAGGTTAATTAGCGAATTGTATTTGGCAGGTAGCGTTTCATTAGCAAAATCTGGGGTTCTTAAAACAAATAATTGAATATGAGGTATTGAGTATTTTTTAGACTCACATAGTCTCGGCAGTATCACCGGAAGTGCGTTTCCGACGAGTAGCGAATATCTCTGCGCGGCGCGTAAAACTTCTCCATGATTTTAATTAATTTTATAACTTAAAAAACTACTGAGGATTTGAATGATTTTTTTCAGCTTTTGGGGTCATAAGAAAGTCAATTAAAATAACTTTTGCAGAGACACCTGAGTCCAAATCTGATACAAGGAGCCAGATTAGATGATGACAGGTGGGTGTCCTGCTCCAAACCCCCTCCCCTAGCATTAATCCTTGCTACGCCCATGAGTCTAGATAATGGTAGATGGTCGGAATTTTATAGCAATATTTTTGTGAGATTTTCCCAAGAAATGGACTCGTTGGAGCACGTGAAGTGAGGTACGATTTATGAGGCTGGACATCCGTCATTCCTTCGCGTGACTATCCTCGGAAAAAACACCCAAACTAACATTCAAAGAAGACCAAGTGATGCAGGGTAATTAAGAGCACAAATTTTGCAGTACATTTCATACAGCAGAGAGGAACTCACTGAACATATTTCAAAGCTCAGCCAATCCCTCATCTATTCGCTGAAAATTAAGTTTCTAGTACTACCTAGCATTTGAAATTTATCGGGTCATTCTTTGTAAAGACCAGGTTAGATATGGATATTAATATTCAGGCGTGTCCTCTGGTTTATTTACACTTTGCTTTATCATAGTTTTGAAGGGGAAAACAGGACCAGAAGAAGAAAAAATAAACAGCTGATTTATAGCAAAACGCGCACTCACCGAGGTGAAGTGGTAAGTAAGCAAAAGCTTACAAAAATATCGCAGTGCTATTCGGATGAGATTTTCCTTACACGGAAGAAACGTAGGTATCGTTTTGTTTTTCTTTAATTTTTATTTTTTTAGAACTGCTGAGTTAACTAAGGCGTGCTTGCTCATTCTTTCAAAATTTCAGTTTGTTTGCACAACCGCCGCCTGCGTCACGAACGAAACGGGTTTGATGCAGCTATTGAAAGGGTAAACTCATGCGATTAGTAAAGGCAAAAACTTTTGGGAGATAGTACAGGCGGATATTCGAAAAATAAATTCAAAATCCTCCCGGGGGGGGGGAGGAGAGATAGAAAGACAGACAGACAGACGAGGAGAGATGTGGGGGGGAGGGAAATAGAATCCTCCTGCCTTCCGTTCGAAATCAGAGCGTGCGAGCACGGAAGAGGCGGAGGAACAATTTAGCGAATAAAAAAAAACACAAAACAAAAGAGGAGCAGAGGAGCACTTCATCAAAAAACTGAGGTTGGTTGCCATGGGAAGAGAGTTGGCCAAACAAATCCGTTCGCCGGAAATTAGGTTACCCCCGAGGGAAAGAGTGGAGGAGGGACTGGGTAAAAAAGGAAAGGAATACGAGCGAAGGGAGAGAGGAAAAATGCATGGCGGAGTGGAAAAAGTAAAAAAAAAAACAGATGAACGCGTCCTCTCCGGCGTCGCGGAGTAGGACGTGCCTCGCGTCGGATGCCTATTTAACTCCTTCCTCCTCCTCGTAATCCTCCGCCTCTCCTCTTCCATCTCCTTCTCCGTCATCGACCCCCACTAATGCTCCGTTGCCAAAGCGAGACAGACAGAGAGCGCATGGTGGCGCAGCCAGAGTCACTGGGCGAAATAAGTTCTCGGGGGCAGCGTTACTTCCCATTCAACACTTTTTTAGAGACCTCCCCGCGACGTTGAATGGGGCGCGCGAGTGAATTTTCCTGTGAGCGGGCTGCTGCTGTCTTTTGTCCGACGCGGATCGCGCGGGGGCACGTCGTCACCCCGACGACGACGGCGCTGCTGCTGCTCCTGCTGATAAACAAACAACAACAACAACAGCGTCGCGCGCCCCACGTCTCTCACTTGTTTTTTTTTAACCGTGCAGGATGAAAGAGAGGGAGGTGAGCGAAAGGGTACGCCCTCTGCACGACGCGGAAATTCATCGCGGGACGGCGACGACCCTTTCCTGTGAGAAACTGGAAAATGTTTAGCGGGGAAACCGCCGGGAAGATGTCGACAAATATTGCGCCGTCTAGAGTCCGCCCTCTCCCCGCGAAGGCGACGTAATGAGGGCGGGAGAAGCGGGGACGAGCGGGCACACCGCACGTCGCTCGCAAAAACCGAAGACTCCAGCGACGAGCGTACGGGGTGGAGTGAAAAGGGATCCCCGAGTGACTAGCGGCGCCTGTAACGCGTGCGGTCGAAAAAAAAATTGAAAGTTACATCCGCGACGCAAATCTCCAGCACGCTACCCCACGGAATAATGCATACCTACCAAAGAATCCAATGGACTCCGCTCAGCGGTTCACGCGCCAAGAGCACGCGTTACTGAAGGCTGTCTACTGCAGTCGTGCTCAGTGCGAAGGATTTAATACATGCATATTATACCGTTCCACACCTGGTAAACCATGGTAAAATGACCAATTAGGAAATATTTTGCCAAATACGTACCTATCACAAACTTTTAATAAAAACGAAATTAAGTTAATCCTGTATTCATTCAAATTATAACTTCTTTACCTTCCTCTTTTTTACATATTGTGTCCAACCCTCATTTATCATAATTTATTATAATTTTTATTCACACTGCCTTCATATCGTCATCCGTTATGAATAAGTGAATCGTTGACATAGAAAAATAACGACAAAATCCATATCACGGATGCCCTAAGGCCGGAATACGTCGAAAAAAGAAGCGTTAAATCTGCTCAAAGGAAAGGGTGGTAAACTTAAGGACGTGCCATGCTTGCGTAAAATAAAGATATTGCTACATAAGGAAAAGATTTTTTCCAACAACTATACGTAAATTTACGCCATGATTCACTTATGAGAGCGGAAATTGATTTTATCGGTGGCATCGTGCGGGAAACAAGGAAACTATAATTATATTTGATTTGTAAACTAACCGTAATGGCGGCTTATTATGATTCACTTGTGGGTACAATAACCATACATGTAAAGTATTTGATTGAAGTACTTGATCTGCGAGTGCTTAGATAATTGAAAGCCTATTAGAGATTCATATTGGGACGGCAGCAGCCCGAGTATCTCAGCTGGTAAACCACTTACGGTACAAAACCGAGCATCCGGAATTGAACCTTAGTCCATTCAAATGATTACAAGTATTTTCAGTTAATTTTGGGGCATGAAAATTTGATTCGTTATAATTTTCACTACAAGAAAAACACGCAAAATCTTTTTCCTGTCGACGGAAAAAATACGACTCTGCAGAATGTAAACTAAATTGTATTGTAGCTTAATTAACCCTAAATTGATGGAAAATAGAGTATCCAGCTTTTAAAGAGGAAGGGTCATTCCCACTTTCCTCAACGCATCTACACTCTCTCACTTGATACAGGTACATAATACGCCACATGTAATTTTCAATGAGACTTTTGCGGTAAATTGAATGTGTTCAAGGGATTGAAGACAAGGATTTGAATGCATTTGCACATGTTGTAGCTGAGAGATCAGGGTAATAATTTAAAAACAAATGTCATGATGTGGTTATGAAATATAATCTCAGGTGATCTCATTCCTTGCTATTTAAAACAACCCATACATCAACTTCCGATTTGAAAGACCTGTTAACAATGAAATTGAAAGAAATATCGCAACAATTTGACGAAACGACGGAAAGTTGATTTTAAAGACATCACCACTATGACTCCTGCGAACAAATCTAACAATGGTGCAGGTAATCTGCCAATATTTGCTACAATATTGAAATCATGCCACCCCTAATTTTACCTGCAGCTGCGCTCGATATTTTTTAATACGAATAGTTCTGCTTAGAACAACAAGCAAACTTCAAATTATATATCGCCTGTCATTTAATCACCTTCGTAAAGCATAATCGATCTCTTTAAGGCAATCGTGCCCCGGGTTAGCATACACTGATTTTACAGCCATTCCTCATCTGCAAGCATAATGTTGGTCTCACATTATTTTACACTTTTGACATTAGTCTTTTCTTATTGATTAAAGTCGATTTCTTCCACTATCATTCGCAATTCATATGCATACGTACCTATTACTCCATCCCCATTCGCAGTCGGCTAAGTTAAAGAGTATAATTATTGTCGTGAGCCCTAAAAAACTGGATCATATTTTTTTAGATAATTTCCTCCATAATGTCCCATCCATATAAACCTCTTTCGCTCCCCTTGTACTCATGAATTGCTTCATGCACGCCCTCTCATATCTAGACTCGTAATATTCCTGCGTTTTAAGAGTCTCTCCTATCACATTCGCCCACGATTACCGCACTCTGCCTCTTCCTCTCACACTGTTCTTTCTGCTTTCTTATACCTTTTTAGCATTCAAATACATATTGAAAATAAGCCATCTACTTTTCCACAGTTATTTATTGTATAAGTACAACGCGTTTTGCAGCCTACTGCATCCTCAGGTACAATAAATACCAGTACCTGAAGAAGCAGTAAGCTGCAAAACGCTTAGAACGTTTACAATAAATGACTGTGGAAAAGTACAAGACTTATATCCAATATGGATTCGAACATAAAATACCTCCACGAAGTGATTCATCAAGGAGTAATGTTTACCTGTTTAGCAGTTTCACTCTCATCCATACTTTCGACATGGCCAAGCCAATGAGGAACATTCTTTTCAAATACAGGGTGCGGCATTATAACTTCCTTTTTTTCAAAACGCAATAAAACCCATTTTATGAATCAAATTGTTTACATATTTTTTATAATGTAGGTAAATATCTAAGATTTTGTTTTACAGTTTTAAAAATCATATCAGGTAGGTGACGCCCCCCATCGTCCATTCACTGAATAAGGCGATTTCTGGCGTTTGTCATGACCCTTACCAGCATAGCAGCGGGTATGCTGGCAATTTCTGCCCGGATGTTGGCCTTCAGGTTTTGTAGGGTCCTTGGACGGTTGACATAAACATGGGATTAAAAAATTAACCACAAATGGGGGGCAGAAATTGCCAACATACCCGCTGCTATTCTGGTAAGGGTCATGGCAAACGTCAAAAAAAGGCTTATTCAGTGTTTGGACAATGGCGGGGGGGGGGGGGGTGTCACCTACCTGATATGATTTTAAAAACTGAGTAATGCAAAACTTTAGCTATGTACCTACAGCATTATAGAAAATAAAAAAAATTTTCATTCATTAAATGGGTTATATTGCGTATTTGAAAAATTGGAAGTTATAATGCCGCACCCTGTATGTTCATTCCTGGAGCATTTAAACCTTCCCAATTCGTTGAAAATAATACCTTTATCGTAATCTTTCAAATGAGTTTTCATTCATCACTCCCCCATCTACGTATTAGGTCTTCTGCAAATGTGACCTGTTAGTTTTCTTTTGACTCCTCACCAAAGGAAGCACTTTTAGGAGCATTTCCATTACGTCCGGCTCGTTTGCCATCTTATTCTCTTCATTTGATACTCAAAAGTCTAAGAACGACTGGTCGGAGGAGGCAATTCTTGAATGTGCCACTCAACAGGAAGAATGGATCTCGCAAAGAGCCCGAAGGTAGGAGAGTCACGGTGCACGGGGAAGGAAAAATGAATAGATGCGTCGGGCGTTCGACATTTGCTGGAGGAAAACGCTTTTGCATTGACGGAAATCGAATGAGGCAGGAAGTTAGGTGTTTATTCACGGAGAGTAGGAGCAAGGATTGCGCGCGATGTATAGTGCAGGTGTTTTTGGAGGGGAGGGCTCGAAATTGGGGAAAAAACGGGGAAATGGGAGACTAGAGTATGAGTGGGTGGGAGGGGACAGGGGGAGGAGTGGAGGAGGTCGTGTTGACGAAATAAAGTGCGCTGGCCGGGATAAGATTCGGTTTTTTTTATTCATCCCTTTGATGAGAGCGACGGGGGGACTCTTCACCAAATAATATTAAAAAAAAGATGGAGGTACGAGTTTACATTCCAAAATGTCAGACGCGGTAACAGCGGTGGGGACGGATGGAGAAATAAAAAAATAATAATTACATTTGGCAAACGAGTAAGCGACCGAAAATACCGGGGCAACTGAAACGACGACATGCCGTGAAAAACACACGATTTGGTACGCAAAAAAATAATAATAAAAAAAAGGACGGGAAAAAACGGGACTCTCTCTTGCAAAGGGGACCCATGAGAAATGACTTACCAAACGTGTTCCACACACTCGCAAAGAATGGGGGAATTACAATCTCTAACATCCACGATGTAATTCTAAATTCAGAGCGTGCGCTGATGGTAACTTTCGTGCAACAACACGTTTGATTGCTCGCGCTTTGACATGCATTCATAAAGGCGGAGCACACGCAGCAATGATGGTAACCACCCCTTAGGCGCGTACCAGATGATTGCGAATCTCGTAACAGCAGACCTGCCTTCATAATTTATTACGCTGAGTACATGTGTTTGCAATGTGCGTGAAAGAATAACATCAATCAAAGACTCAATGGCGTGATATTATGATTAAAATACAAATGCATAAATCTCCCGCAGGGTGAGTATAAATCATTTTAATCAGACAATAATAATACATGCAATATGCTATTGATATTTTCTAGCAGTAAGTTTACCCAACAGGATCAGGTATCAGCGTTTATTCATCCATTGCTTGTTATCATAAGATTGGTTGACTGCAGCCCTCCACCCTTCCCTATCTAATGTTAGCTCCCTTAACTCCAGGTACATCTTCCTATGTACTTTCCTCTTTATTCGGTCCATGAACTTATTTTATTTTATTGGGTATTTTTCTAGGGTCATTTACCTCTATTTTGCCTCCCATTATATTCTTCAAAAACCCAAAGTGTCCTATCCA
Organism: Ceriagrion tenellum; assembly: GCA_963169105.1. NCBI lineage: Eukaryota > Metazoa > Arthropoda > Insecta > Odonata > Coenagrionidae > Ceriagrion > Ceriagrion tenellum. Next base: position 106,664,172 of record OY720643.1, read on the forward strand.
TTTGGTTCTTCTATTCTGTATGGTGTTCCATATGGTCCTTTCCTCTTCTGCTCTTCTGTACACTTCATATCTCATCATATCTTATTATGTTCGTCGATTTTATCTTCAGCATTCTCCTCCAGCACCAGGTTTCGAAGGCGTCTAGTCTACTCTGTTCAGTTTTTCCAATGGCCCATGCTTCCGATGCATAGAGTGCTACGCTCCATCTGAATGTTTTTACATAATGTTTCCTGGTTTGTAGTCCTATCTTCTTTGAGTTCTATCAGCGTTACACCCAGTAAAACCCACTAAAAAACCTTATCTGATTTTTGTTCTATATCAGGATACATGCCATTCAAATATATCAACTGTGACACATAATGACCCATTGCACTGATATTATCCGTCTATCACGTAGGATTGAGAACAAAAATTGAAAAAAAACGATGGCTAATAAAATACTTTTGTAAAATTTTTCAACCGGGAAGGGGTATTCAATGCCCCCTTATACATGTTATGCATTTTCTGATGATTATACGCCTCAGGCAGGACACTTTTGCAATGTCAGAGAGAAAGATCTAATGAGAAGGGTGTATGGTAAAGACGATTTTCGTGGCGTAAAAAGGAAGGATACATGCATCATCGAATTAAAGTAATACTAATATAATATATTTTCCCTGATATAAAACCAAACAGGAAAGAAGAAATTTTCAGCTAATGAAACCAAGGAGAAGATTTTTAACTTTAACGTTGACCAATTTACATTTTTAGTAGTTACGTCTAATCACAGCATTCACCTGAGTACAATGAGTACCATTGTGATAATCAATATGACCACCTCTTATTCATACGGAAATTTCAGGATCAAAACATACGGTGATATCTACGTAATCCTATGAAAACTATTCCCCATAAATTTGAACTTTAATGTTACTGGTTAAAACATTTACAATATTAACGGTCTCTATTACGGATCAATATAATAGTGCATTATTCTTAAATCGTATTGCCCCTCTACTTTAATCATTGCTTTCTTTCACGTTTTGAGTAGAGGTCGAGCAGAGAGTTATTTTTTCGACCTTTTCTCAATAATTGTTGCTTCTCTTCATATATGTTAACCGCCAGATTGATATCCAGGAGACACAGCATCGTAGCTTTTTGGAAAAAAAATATTAGATGGCGCTGCCAGTTGTTCATAGAATTCGAGCACTATCTAATAGGCTTTTGGTGAAGGGGCTAAGTGCTCTTTAGACGTCTGGTTTGCGTTTACTCCTAAAATTAATTTCAAGTCAACCGAAAAGGGTCCATGGTGACTATAGAAACAAATAGCAGCATTGGAAAAATTACCTATTTAGAGAGTTCTACACGACACACGAAAAGCCGACTGTGGTTAGCCTGAATTGTTCTAGGACTTAAAAAATTAACATTATTCATCAGTGAACGAATCCACTGCGAGCAGTTTCTGAAGCAGTAATCCCAAAGTAATATCCCAATACATTGATATACGGACGAGCCAAATTTCATTGGAGACAATGGACAATAACTTAAAATGCATTGTCGGAAGAGAAAGAACTCATACACACTTTCAGACTTCAGGGACCCATGATAATGGCATTTTGGCATAACGTGCCGAAACCATGGTTGGTTTTCAATAATGTGTGGAAAGGTAAAAGTGTTCTTTTACTTCTGAAGATGAAGATTTAGTATTTCCACAAAGTGCCAGCGCTATTTTTTTAGTAACTTAGTAATTTGTACTGTGAAATATGACCAAATTGTTTTTAATTTCTAGAATAAAACGTGAGATTTATGAATTTATGCGTTCTAAGAGCAAGCGGAGAAAAAACAATATTTTCCTTACGCTGCCATTAAAAAAAATGCCCTAAATCTCCATTAGTTGGAACTCTCACGAGAGTTGCATCATTTCTTCCAAAGAAAAGCCTCTCGCGGAATGCTAACGATCCAGCTCCAGATTTCCACGTGCGCTTGGCTATTCGGCGCACGACCTGATTGTAATGCACGGGGCCGTAATGCACCTCGGGGAAACATTGAATCTTATTCGAGGACTGTAGTGATAAGAAATGCGATTTGGTATTCCTTTACCGTAAAGAAAATATCTCACGAAAGGTCCTAAAAGTTCCATTTCCGACTGAGAAAAAAAAATCATCCTGGCGTGTTTGGTCATTTTTACCCGACTGCATCGTAGAGAAAGAAGGCGAGTTGGTTTGGAGTGGGAACAAGCTGAGGATGTGTCGCGGGAGGATTCAATAGTCAACAGTCTTAAAAGACCCAAGCTTTGACCTTCAACGCCTCGACCACTCATAAGATTATAATAGCATCATCACGGTCAACTCTTTGCTTTAATCGAAAAGTATTGAAACATTGAATTGTAGCCGAAAAAATACTGACGCAAAATAAAGCAGATACAGCTCACGTTTTACCAAAACAAATCACTTACAGCAGACATTACGGGAGGAGACCAATAGCAAAGATCTCTGGCACTTTAAAAGACTGATTTTGGTGTTGCTCTTCAATGATGCAATGCTTATTGATTAGAGTAAAAGAGGAGAAAATTTGGCCGCGGAATTAAGATTTAGATGAAGCTTCAACCTTCGACGCATCGACTACTGTTAAGATTTTAATAGCATCATTACGATCATTTTTTTGCTTTAATTAAAAAAAATTAAAAATGCAGAATTGTTGCCGAAAAAACTAGCAAATAACTATAGGGAGAAGCAGGTACACCTCGAGTAATATCAACACAAATCATTTATAGCAGGAATTGCAGGAGGAGCAAAGGTCACTGGCGCTTAATAGAACTGATTTTGGCGATGCCCTTCAATGGTGAAATGTTAATTGATTAGAGCGATAGAGGAGAAAATTTGGCTTCAGAGTAGCCGTAGTCAAACTGAAAGACATTAAACTATCCTGAAATATTCCGTTCAATGGTAAGAATTCTCCTATTTAAAGTGTCGTTCTGCGGTTTTAATTGGAGAAATTAGAATGAGAGGCCGGTCGAAATAACGATCGGATACCAACCCGATCGCTACTTGGACGACTGTGATAAGTGATATATACAATTATTTTGAAATTTCATTTCCTAAAAGTTTCAGTTAGTTTAATCGTATATACCAACATCACTAAGAAGTTACTATCAAAATTATTTTTAGGGCAATGTAGCTCATCTCAAAAACCCCATATGTGTTATTAAATTTCAATGAATTTTGCTTTTTTTCTGCTGGAATAAGGTATTAAAAGAAATTTCCATGACTCAATCCTCCAACTTAGAACAATTGAGACACTTATCTGTTGCCTGAAGTTCCTCCTACAGGGAACTTTCATAAGTACACTCATTTGTTTCAAGATGAATACTATATGTGTCTTTCATTTGAGCAATTGGTAACTGTTTCCCATAGAAATCCTTGTTTCACACATTTCACTGACCATATTTCCCTAAGAAGAATACTTTTGCCTCCAGTTGTTTGTAGACCTTATCCTATAGATCGCATCCTAGGAACGTGCCTAACTTGCTTGACACTCATCCTTGGGGTTTCCCCGGAATAGATGCTTCTTTGATGCTTGTTACGCATATTTATTTCACTGTATATATTTTCATTAGAAGAATACTTAGTTGTCGTTAAGTTGTTTCTAGATCTTATCCTATTGATCGCATCCTAGGAACGTGCCAAACTTGCTTGAAACTCATTCTTGGGATTTCCCCGGAATAGATGCCTCTTTGATGCTTGTTACGCCTATTTATTTTCCATTTCCCCTTGGCTTTGTATTCCATCGTGGCATGTGTCTTCTCTCGTATATCCTTAACGGTCTCCTTAATTATTCACGTTCATTAATCTCTACTCACGCGCCCATCTTCCCCACCTTCTCCCCACTCATCCACAATCCCTTTCTCCAATCTCTCGCCACTCCAGAATCTCCTTAGTTCCCGCTCTGTGTTTTCGGTTCTGCTTCCTTCCTTCCTCTACCTCTTCCTCCCTTTCCCCCCTCCTCACCCCTCCCCTTCTCAACGCCCACCCCCTCCCTCTATCCGTCGAATATCCGTTCTCATCATCAGACCTCCCTTCATCTGGTGACTTAGGCGGCGAGTGAATCCTTGACGTAATTAAATAGTCTGCCACGAGTAAAGGGTTAAGGGTTAGCGCTTCCTCTTCGGCGTCATTGCCGAGAGCAGGGCCTTCCTTCCTTGTCGTAGCTTCGTGACCTTTTGACGTTCCTAGTTTTCTACCCTCATACTTCGATTACAATCCCGCGCCTTTTCTACATCAATCGTTAGTCTCCTCTTGTGGTGGAGGTGAATTTCTGCATGCTTGAAGAAAAGAAATTATTTAAATGTAATGCATTACTTTTTGAAAGATCTCCAACGTGTGAAATTTTCTTTGGACCAGTAGATTATTGTTTGTTTAGGGTAAAAAGAGCAAATTTATGGGTTTCTTCATCTTATACATAATTTTTGGATAATATTTAACTGGTTTCAGAGCGCATCCAATGATTTCAGCTGTTGGTTCATAGAAATGACATAAATATTCAAAACGCTGACCAAGCACCCTACACAGTTCACTATTTGATCTGATACTCGTAAATACATAGAAACTTTGAGAAAACGTTAGTTTAAAAAAATAATGATGGACCCATATCATATTTATCTTGGCCAAACAATTTCAATTGCGTTTTAACAAATGAATACTTCGAGCCATCTTAATCGAATCTATGAAGAAAATAATTCACTCATTTCCATACAATTTTTCTCTCTTATTTTTTAAACTGACTTCACCAGTTTATCACGATATCGCAGAGTAAATACATTTCTTAGCAGAATTTTGTCGGCCCCGGTGGCGATGGGATGAGGTCCTAGCCTGCTAACCTGATGACATAGACGTTCATGTTCCTTCGCTGTTGTTATTACACCCGAAGTAAAAGACCGATTGTGATCCATTTCAAAATGAAAAACAATTGTAACTTTCCACACAGAATGTTTTCATCTTTTCCGACCATAGTTTCAGCACCTAGTGCCATTATCAAGGTCTTGAAGCGGATCAGCGAAGATTAAAAAAATCTGAGTAGAAAGTTACAATAGTTTTTCATTTTGAAATGGATATCTATCGCTTCTACAAAGTTGAGCCTGGTATGCTTTTATATACAGATTGTGCTGTTTTCAAGGGAGTGAAATTAAACAAGTATTTGATTTCGAGTTGAAGTATTCTAAACGTACTGACATTGCATGTTCTTCAGTGGTGAGGCTTTTGGGATTTACAAGCTATGTGAAACGTGATTCTTATTAAAACGGCCCAGAAAAATTTTAATAAACATAGAAATAAAGTTTAAGTTACTTTAACCCTTTGAGTGCCTCCAATTTTTTGGTGGGTACTCCCAGAAGTGCCATGGGTATTTTGATATATTTTTAGGCCTTTATTCATAAAATTATTATTTGTTTATTACGGCAAATTAATTATTATTTTTTACTATTTTACATGATCATTTCTGTATTTGAATGTGAATACTTTTTTCCTAATGAATATGAAAAAAATAAATTTTTTTGTAATGACTCATTTTTTTAACTAGTCTCCTCATAGACAACGATATATCGTCGTTGGCACTTCTGGCACATTCTGCAAACGACGATATATCGTTGCGTGGCACTCAAAGGTTTAAATATAAGTTCATATTATTAGAGACGCAACAATTGCACTTTTCCACAAGATATTTTTAATGTGTACGACGCGTTTCAGCTGTCAGAGCCATCATCAGGTACATGACAGGTCTTGTACCTGATTACAATATAGGGTCTTGTACCTGATGATAGCTCTGTGAGCTGAAACGCGTCGTATGCATCAAAATATCCTGTGAAAAAGTGCAATTGATGTTTCTGTTATATTGTGACAAACTTTGACGATATCTCGCCTAAATCTGTTGAAATTAGGTAGAAGTTCAGACCGTATGACTGGAGGATTAGTACCCACTCCGCTTAAATTAGAGACTATCAGGGAGTTAGTAGTTATCAGGGATTATCACTAGTCCATAATCATAGGTCGTACCTTTAGGGAGAATCTGCGCTCAAGATCATTCTGGTTTGTTGGAAGACATATTAGCTGAGTGTTTCATCGAGGGATTAAGACCCGTCCATTTTACTTTAAGAAAACGATTTATGTCCACTAAAATTTAGTTATTACACATAATCTTCTTTTGAATTTGGGTCTGCTTTGAAATCACAATTCTCATGACGAGAGGTTAAAGTTATTCTACCGCAAGTGATGGTCGTACCTTGAAGTTAGGCGTGAATTTTCAGAACTACTTTATGGTAATATTTTTGGAGGAAGCAGTATGTAAATACAGTTTTGTTTTTACCTCTTTCTGCTTCACATTGTACTTAGGAACGTCTATTCTCCCTTTGTAAGGGGAACCAGGAGCCAGTGAAGTAGTTGAGCTAGAGATTTCTGTTACCCATGCAATAATTGGAAACTGGTTCCTCATCGGATGGGCAGTAATCTCACGACATATACTCACGTCCAGGGCTCTCAGCTTGATACCATGACGAGATTTATGGAATGAGGCGCTCCGTTTAAATCGGCCTCAGGAATGGCTTCGGGAGGATTCCAAGGGCCGAGGCCTCAGCTCTTGCTTCTCCCGTTTCACATTGAGGATTTCTAGTTTCACCCTGTCTCCTCGCCCTTTTCCTCTTCCCAACCCCCGTCCACCAACCCTTCGCCTCTTTCACGAGCCCTTCGTCCTGGCGCTTGAAACCGCTATCGCAGCCGTTTCTCATTTTCACACGGACCACTTCATCCTTTGTGACGAGGGGCGTCGGTGTAGTGAGCGAGAACGTTTCACCGCCTTCCACGCTGCCTTTCGCGGGTTCCACCCCTACGCGCCACTCACCAGACCCCCCCCCCCCTCACTTCTCCGTATCCTTCACGGCCCCACCCTTCCCTCGTGAAAAAAAAAACCAGCTCGGCCGAACGCTCGCCTCTCCCCGCAAGCACGCGGGAAAACCTTTCTCTCCCTTGCGCCATGGACCCTTAATTTCTCCTCCTACCGGCTATCCTCTCCTCTCCTATCCTCTTCGCGTATCATACATCCCTCTCGTACGATCAAAATCCCTCCCTTGGCTGTTCCCTTGTTCCCTACCTTTCTCCCCATTGTGACACGGAGCCTCTTCACTTGGCCTCTCCGCCCGTGAGGCCATATCGGGTGTCGCTCCGAGTGGTTGGCCCGTCTTTCGTCGCCAGGCTCTTCATCGCAGCTCTTCCCACCCCTCATTCCCCACCACACCCCACCTCCCTATATCCCTACCAGAGGAAAACCCGTCGTCTTTCGTGTGGTTACCCCGTCTTTTCCGCGCGCTAAGTAAAATTACCCCATCGTGCTGCTGGCTCGCTTTCAAAGCTAGACTGCGGTCACCAGAGCCACTCACCTCCTCTGGTAAATTTCATCGCCCTCTATCTCCTCGGCGGCTATCCTCGTCTTCGCCACATCAAAGATTCGCTCCAGGAAAACGTGTTCTGTTCCTCGGTTTGAAAAAATGGTGAAGGGTATGCATATTCTGGTGTTTTCAACGAACTCTGATTGAATAAAAATGCTCATCAAATATGCCCATATGCTTCCTCGTTTGGGTGAGTTGAGGCGCGATCGCCGAAATAAATCTGCGTAAAGGCTCTAGCGGTTAGGGGGGATTTTTGTGAATCGATTACTTCTCTTTTGAGGAATGCAGCCCGCGTGCTGAACTATTTGATCAAGCTCTAACGCTCAAATGAGAGTAAAATGAAACAAGAATTTCAACCCTTTCGTTTGTATTGCTTGAAAAATACTCCCTTCACTAACAAATATCCTAAGCTTACACAAAAACGCTTTAGGGAAAAATATCGGGACTATATGTCGTTCTTGGATATTTTCGACACATGCCAACGAAATGAAGCACCATATATGAACTGAATTATTGCAGTTGACATTAATTGCTCAATACTTTTGTTAAAAACTTAAAATATTATTAAAATGTCCCTAAATTTTATACATTTAAATTTTTTTGTGCATTTGGTGCTAATGAACAATTTTAGTCATACCTGCAATCGTACTAGGTTTAAAAATACTTTTTCTCCATGTGTGATTAATATTTTAGTTTGTTACCATGTAAGTCCAAGTTAAATTTGCAAGTGTAAGAACGAGGAAAAGACTCGTGTCAAAGCTGAGAAAAATTTTGTAAAAAGTGGGTAGAAAATCAATGAAATGGCATTCAGGTATTGTTTCATCGGAACCACCCTGAACAAATTTAAGCAGCGGCGTTCCACGTAACTTCTCTGAGTCGGAAAGAATACCAAATCCTCAAATCAGGAATGTCATTTGTTGGGAATGGTTTGAAGAATTAAAATTTTTATTGAAGTCCTCTAGATTTTTACTCCAGGTTTGGTATTTGTGGCTCAAAAAATTGTTTTGAGCTTACAAGTACCTAACCTGTAGGAAAACCCGCGAATACTTTATACTATACTCCGGGAAAAAACAGAATCATTTACATGTTTCATTTATTCTGATTGTTCCTAGAAGGATTCATTTAGCAAAGATACCCTCTCAAATCTAAGTACTAACTCGTCTGATTGCTACTATCTATGAAAAATTGCAAATAGATAACGGTATTCTCATATTCTTCTATAAAAGCGCTCGGTAAAGAAAACTTCATCAATCAAAAATGGCCAGTAAGCAAGGGATACTATGTCCACAACCATAAATTAATCAAAATAGCCTACGATCCTTAGGTTCCAGTTGTATATAAGAAATTTACATTTCAAAACAATACTCAACTTCTTAGTCACTCTTGTTACCGGTCTCTGAAAAATCATCCCGCTTTTAAGTCTTTTTAGAAATGGACTAATGGTGCGAAGAGAAAGTTTCGATCGAAATCAGCTATTGATCTTATCAGTGATCAATATTAAAACGTGCCGACGGGTGAATTATCTGACAAATCTTAACTAGAAGCAGCTTGGGACGGCCTGATATATATTTGACGACAATGGACAGGAGAATTATCCTTGCTAATCACATCCGTATCAATGATAATGTTATTTTCAGGCACCTCCACCAAATTCTGCCACGAGGGATCGTATCCCCAAGATTATGATATCGCAGGGGATTAATCGGGTATTGCATCATATACTACAGACCTATCAGATACCATTTGGTTGAACGTGAAGTGAAGAAAAGGATATTCCAATTTCTGTACCCTAGAGTATTCGCTCGATTATAATTCACTCTTAGCTTTCATTCGCAAACCACATAATGCCTCACAAAGATGAACCTTCACATAACTGGTTCTCTTGGATACCACCTTGCCTGCTCTTGTACTTAGTGTTGCCGTTCATAATCAAAGGCTTCCACTATAATTGTAATACTGGCCTAAGGCATCCGTTAAAATTGGACGGGGCGATGGAAATACTGATTAAAGTTAATAGGATGAATATAATATCCTTTCAAAAAGCAATTCAAAATGTGTAAGCAGCGATGACACAACTCAAAGGACTCGATGTGATGATCAAATAACTTTCTTGATCTTAATTTCATTTTCATTCTATGGAATTCAGATTTTTCGGTACAAAACCACACTATCCACCAAATTTAAACTCCACAGGTCAACTGGTACGGCTTAATCATTCACACACGTCAGTGAGTTAGTGTGACGCCAGATATAGTTAATATATGAATACACCGGAGTACACCAAATTCCTTGATGTTGCTAACAATACAACGAAGCATTTTATTAATTTTGACAGTTGATCATAGCTTAATTTGAGTGGACATCAAGCAAGATTACTTAAAAATTCACGAATATGCACAGAGGTCTCTCTCACGAAATCTGCTTTCAAATGAATCAACTTTCTCCTAAAATTTGGTCTATAAAACACATGGTTTTTACCGCTTGTTTTAAGATAAGTTTACAGAAACAACCGAGAGCATTCGGGATCAATAAGGCTTTTCATGGGATAATTTTCCGCATTTATACTAATATTGTAGTGGAATACTCGACCACTTTAATTATTAGACCCCTGAAAAAATAGTCTGGAAGAATGTGGAACTTTCCTTGATGGGGAATCCAGGAAATTAACTTGGACCCAAAAGATTCACCTGAAAAGAACCATATATTTTTATTCTGATTCATTTCTGATTCTACGGACTATACCTAGAGATCGTACGAGATAAGGAAGATAGTGGTAGCCATTTTTCAACCCATACCTGCCAAGCACACTGCTTGCCGAACGAAACCCGAGGGCCGCACTACTAGGGAATAGATGCTCGGTAATAAGGAAGGCTTTGGCAGCTTGCAAACGGCGGGGATTCGCGGCCCACAGCTGACAGGAACAGTACATTCTGGAGCCATTCTCCATCGGCAGTCCATTGTTTCACGGGCCATGATAGCCTCTGGCGTGAGAGTTAACCCTGTCTCGTTAACGACGAGATACACCCGAGTAGGAACATACACTACTCGTGACGATCGTTCGGATTCGATTTGTAATCAAAGCCCGGGAATTACAATGCTCGGACGCTTTAACAGTTCTCCACAAGATACCTTAGATGGCTTCCTAATATCAGCATTATCCTATGATGCCCGATACTTATTCTGTCCATATCCACCCTTTATAAGCGCTGGAACTAAAGCAGTCACTGTTGATAGCAGGAGCCTGGAAACTCTAACAGCGGTTGTAGGAAGATAAGCCAAGTTCTGTGCCAGGAGAGAGGATATTCAATTCAAATGACCTTCAAGAAAGGAATCATGGCAGGGAAATAAAATCAAAACTTCTAAGGTTATGCAAAGAGAAAAAAGAATAAGTGCTACTTTTTGGAATTATTGTTTGTTTTTTTTTGGAATATTGGCAATAACTTGGAGGAAAAGTCGAACGATAAAAGATGATAAAACGGCAAAAAAAACTAAAAACAAAGACCACGAAGATGGCATAATGTGCAAAGATTTGGTCGGTGGTTAAATAAGTGTGAAAGTGTTCTCCGTGTATTTCAGTTTCGAAGATTTAAAAGGATTGTAGGGGCCCGCTATTTCGTCACAGAATACCAATTCACTCCGCCAAAATGTATTTTGGCATGACAGCATACATAAGGAGAAACGGTTTATGTTCATCTCAAAATTTCAACACTCTTTGAGAGAGACCACATCAAGAAGCACTAACGTTCAGAAACCACACAATTAACACTCTTGCTCTTAGCGCTAAATCTATAATTCTTTTTCTTCAACCCAAAACGTCAAAATGTTGCCTCGGACAGCCGGAGCCACGATGGGCGGCGGAAGCTGAATAAGGTTGGCCCATCAAGATATGGACTGGAAGCGAACTGGACTCTCGGTATTTGGAATGTGAGAGGAGTGTACGGAAAGAAGCATGAGATGCTGAATGAAATAAAAGTGGGACGAATGGATGTTTTGTGTGTATGTGAAACTAAGCGCAAGGGGTAGTCTGGCATTATGGTCAGGAGTTACGAGGTAGTATCCCCTAGATAGCTCTGCATTCGCATGGAAGTAGGTGTTAGGAGAGTTGTGATTGTGGCGTGCTATGCAACAGTGGATGGAGAGAGTGACAGTATGAAAGATGAGTTTTGGGAAAAACTGAGAGAGGTTTTGAATGAATGTGATCCTGGTGAGAGAATAATTTTACTGGGTGACATGAATGGGTGGGTTGGTGTGAGGCGGGATGCATCTGAGAGAGTGGTTGGACCTTTTGGTGACCCCCTAGTGAATGATAATGGTGAAAACTTGGTGAATGTGTGCTTGGAAAAAGGATTGTTTGTTTCGAATACATGGTTTAAACATAAGAAAATACATACTCTTTTGATAAATATTTTACTGCTCACATTTCCCAGGATATTCAATAAACCAATGGCCCGATAATTATTACATTCGATGCTGCCAAATCTGAGGAAGAGCGTACTAAGGCATGTGAGATTTACAGAAAGAAAAAGAATGAATGCAAAATCGTTGTGAAAGAGAGCAAAGAAAGAATGCGTGCGGATGAAACCAACAAAATGCAGAGTGATTTTGAAGGTAATAAAAAGCTTTTCTGGAAGTGGGTAAAATGGGCTAAGGTTGGTGAAGGTAGGGGAATGAATGCGGTAAAGAACAAAAGTGGAGAGATGATGTCGGACAAGTGCACTATCAGGGACTGCTGGAGGGAGTATTTTGAAGAATTGTACAATAGTATTGCAGGCGTTGAGGATGAGCCTTGTGAAGTGGTATGTGAGAATGTGATGATGGACAAGGATATCAGTGAGAAGGAGGTCACAACGGCTGTGAGAATATTGAAAAATGGGAAAGCTGCAGGCATAGATGGGATATCCAGTGAAATGTTAAAATGTGGGTGTAAATTACTAATTTGTAGGGCACGAGAACTATACAATTTATGCTTACAGGTTTCTGTTGTTCCAACGGATTGGAAGAATTCGATCATCTTTCCGTTGTACAAAGGGGAGGGAGGAAAGATCGAATGTAATAATTATCGGGTCATTGGTTTATTGAATATCCCGGGAAATGTGTGCAGTAAAATATTTATCAAAAGGGTGATGAATATTACTTCCGACAGAATATGGGGTGTGCAGTGTGGGTTTATGCCCGGTAGAGGATGTAGTGACCAGCTTTTTGCACTTCAACAAGTGATAGAAAAATGTATGAGCGTCCGAAAGAAAGTGTACTGTGCGTTTGTCGATTTAGAGAAGGCATATGACAGGGTAAAGAGAAAGAAGTTGTGGAAGGTTTTGAGAGAATGTGGAGTAAATGGGCAGTTATTAATTGTTATGATGGCAATGTATGACAACAGTAAGGCAAGTCTAAGAGTTAACGGGGTTCTGAGTGATTGGTTTGTAATAAATCGGGGTGTAAAGCAAGGATGCGTAATATCTCCATGGCTGTTTAATGTATTTATGGATAATTGTGTTAGAGACGCATGTATTGAAAACGACGGTGTTTTGATTTGAAATGTACACGTGCAAGTTTTTCTTTATGCGGATGATACTGTTTTAATCTCAGACAGTCAGCAGGGATTACAGAAGCTCCTAGATAAGTTTTGTGAATCAACGGAGAGAATGGAATTGAAGGTAACTGCGTGCAAGACTAAATTAGTAGTTTTTGATTAGGAGAATGGGGAGAATAACTGTATGATGAGGGCGAATGGTGAAGTAACTGAACAGGTGGATGATTTTGTGTACTTAGTGGTGGACTTAGGTAAGATGTATGCGAAAGATGGAAGATTAGACGAGGAGATAAAGAGACGTGCGAATGCTGGAAGGAAAGTTGTAGGTAGCATGTGGAGCATATCAAGGAATGAGTGCTTGTCTAAGGAAGCGAGAATTGCCGTGTACAAAAGTGCACTTCTTCCCACTTTGCTATATGGTAATGAAACATGGGTATGTCAGGATAGACATAAGAGTAGAGTAAGCGCCGCGGGTATGAGTTATCTGAGGAGTATTTGCGGCAAAAGTAGGATGGATAGGGTCAGGAATGAGTGGGTCATGAATGAATGTGGGTTAAATGCTCCAGTAATGGACGTGTATGAAAGGAGTGTGCTTCGTTGGTTTGGCCATATTGAGAGAATGGACGAGAGTCGAATAACGAAACAAATATATGAGAGTAGAATGAATGGTGGGAGAGATAGAGGTAGGCCGAGAAAGTTGTGGTTGAATGTGGTTGAGGAAATTCTTATGAGGAGGAATATTAGGAGTTTTAAAAACAGGAGGGCGTGTATGAAACAGTGTATGGAGGCAAATGAGCCAAAAGAGGTTTACAAGGATAGGTCAGTATGGAGGAAATTATTGAAGCAGAGTTAGGTGTACAATTATGTATTAATGAGTGAAACATTTTGACTGTGCCTACCCCAGAAGGGAACGACGAGATGGGTGTGTAGGTGTGTGTAACTTTGTTCCAAGCAATAAAAAAAGAGGGGCGTATGATAAAAAAATGCCCTGTCCAAACTACTGTCATACGTTAAATGGTCCACTAGACGATTGGCCGAATTGGTAATGTGAATGCAAGTCCGCACCATGGCAATCCATAGGTCCTCACTTAGCAGTTGTAGCGCTGTTGTCGCGCGCAGGAACCGAAAATTGTGAATATCAAAAATCATTTAAGTGAAGTGATGAATTTACTTTAGTGAGTAAGCATAGATATGAGTCATTTGTTTGAAAAAGAAACCACTTCAAAAGTGTCGAATCGCCACAGGAATATGGTATTCCTTATATGGTTTGCTTACTCCCTTCTTGTTCGTCGCGATACCCTGGCAAGGAGACTCAGGAGGATTTCGCTGTGCCTTGATCGCACTAATATCAAACATACGATGATCAGTGCGACGGTAGTTTGAAAGAGGAAAATCTGATATAATTCTCGGTGAAGTTACGAAAAAAGACGAAACGAAAACCGTCGTGCCAATAATGTTAAGGTTTGATTATGCTGATGTTAATAATTTGAGGCCTTCATTTTAGCTTTTCAGGGTTACATTTCTAAAATACTTGCTTAAAAGTCAAGACCAGTAAAAAGAAATGGCATTTTTCCTATGAATTATCCGTGAAGCAAATAAGATATATAAACGACCAAACAATCTCAACAGGGACAATCAATACCAATTTTCATTAGGCTGTGGAAAAGGCCGATAATAAATTCAAATGGAAACGGTTAGCGCTCACCATTGTTGCAGCCTCCAATTGCATTCAAAAATACATGGTCTATTAGATAAACACATGTATTACCTCCTGAAGAAGCCGGCAGAAAGGTCGGCGAAAGATTGAGCTTCCAAGGTTTTTGTGAGTATTTTAGGCGTTTCGGCATTATAAATTTTTTCATCCCAAATTTTCAGTAATAATTCATCAGTAACTCAGATATGTCATTCTGATCCGAAAAACTGCCGAAAAACACGATTCAAACGATTTTTAGCCATGCTCGTGCAATCCCTGTAATCCGTCTCAATTACCACAAGTGGTCAATCGACTATAACCGCAACCGGAAGTGTAAATTAAAAAAAAACAATTCAGTAAAATGAAGCCGCTCAAGCGATTAACATTGTGAAATCGAGGCACGCATCTCCGGTACACCTGCGATAGATTGGCCATTAGGCATTCGTCCCGTAGTCACGGAAGTGTAAGCGATCAGCGGGCGTTGGTCATCACGCGCGCACATCCGGGGTGCGAGGGGCCCACGGGCCGGACCCCATTGTCTCTCGTGCTGGCCGCTGGGAGCTCTCGCCTAAGCCCATCAATGGCCACAGACGGTGCCAGGGGTGGCAGGGTGGTGGTTCCGGATGGTGGAGAGTGATAGAAGGTCATCGATACCCGTTTGCCTCATCTTTTTGCCAATGGGAGGAATGAGGAATTCGTTCAAATGCCGCGTTTTTTTCAGGACATTTTATAAATCATGGGAAATATAAAGCACTATCAGAGTACTATACGGATTCGAAACTTGGACCTTGAAGAAGAGAGAAGAAAAGTACTTGGTAAGCTTTGAGATGTGGCTGTGGCGACGAATGGAGAGAATTGGGTGGAAAGATAGAGTTGGGAATGATGAGGTGCTGAGAAGTATTGGAGAAAAAAGGAGTACTTTTAAGAGAAATTAAAAAGAGGAAGGCTAATTGGATTGGGCATATTTTAAGGAGAAACGGTGTTCAAAAATTAATTTCAGAAGGAAAAATAGAAGGGAAGAGAGTAAGAGGAAGTAGGAGGCATTGAATGCTGACAGACATCATAAAAGGAAGAAGCTATGAAGAGATGAAGAGAGAGGCCCAGGACAGCAGAGAATTTTATCTTTCATTCATAGTCTTAATTTTAATTATTGAGTGGTATTTTTCCCGTTTGGTCTTTGAAAGCTATTTTTCTTATATCGTTTATTTTCATAGAGTAAGACTGATAATAAACAGCCAAATTTGTGGGATGATTATTTATTTCTATTTAAAAAATTTGTAATTTCTGATTTTTCGAAAAAAAAACAAAGCCTGCCGGGTGGAAAAAAATAGCTTCAAAAATTTATTTTTATGGGATCAATTCGAACCGTTTGGGGTCAAATAAGTTATAACTTTTTTGACGCCGACAGTTTATAAGCACTCCTCATGTAAGATAGAATCATGTAAAATTTAAGGTCGATCGGCTTAACTCTATTCGATGAAAAGAGAAACGAAAACACAAACTTGAACAAGTAGGACACCTTGTACATGTTCTTATTTTGGTATGATTAACTATCATGTACCTGCGTGCAAACTTTAGAGATGTCTTATTACTTCATTCATTCCGACGCTGAATATAAAGCAGTGTTTAAAGAACTGAGAGGATATTGGAACCCCAACCTTATATTACAAAATATACCTGCTTACATCTATTTAATTACACCTTCAAATTTGTTTCTTAAGTCGACATTTGTTCAAGCAGAGAAATATTAACTTAATAATTTCAGTAATCATAATATTTATTTCAAATTCATATGTACATAAGGCCACATTCGGTAAGCTGCCCACACATGGTTCGAAAAAAATATTGCAATGCTATTTCATATCATGATTTATACGAACTTGCAATATGGAAAAATTGAACATGATTTAATCAAATTTTTCATATTTATTATCAAAATTATTTGATTTCTGAAATATTATAAAAAATCTTTAAGACCGCATACCTGTGTTAACGTTAGAGAAAAGGTTGTCTAGTATTACGTGTTCAATCGTATCCAATTCATTCTTCTCTCCTACTATACAATCACTCTTCCATCACAGTTTCCATATTCCTATTACCTTCACCAAATCAGCCATCCAAATCAATTGACTTTTTTTTCTCACAATGAAATCCTTCCTTCATCTAAGAAGCCTAAAAAAATCAACGCTAAGTCACGCATGGTAAAATTCAATCATCGTAGCTCGACCTTTCTCTCCCGCCGTCATTTTTTAAGCCTCCCTCAGTCCTCATCTCGACGGACTCGTGACTTAATCTCACCAATCAGGGACAGGATTTGACTGGTCAAGTAAAAGACAAAGAGAATCAAAAGACGGAGAATTCCGATGCTGGTACTCAGCGTCGAATAAATATGAGAGCTCAGAAGGAAATAACTGTGCACGTTTCTCATAGGACAAACGAAATTAAATTGAATATATCTGGCAAAATTAATATCCAATTATTCTGATAAAACTAGGGCATATTTTTTTAATACCGGCAAAGACATAAATTATGAATGAAAATTTTTTAATAATAAATCCACATCAAATTTGCATTGTATAAGTTGATAAATAAAACTCTGTCTTGAGTCATTTGGTGGCATTCCATGCTTAACCAAGTTTATCCACCAAACTTGTACAATACCAAATATTGTATAAAACAGACACACAGTATATACAACAGACAGTCTTTTTTATAACATGTAGTAATATAAAAGTTTAATGAATAAAATTTGCTCAAATCTTTAATAGAAGGGTTATACTTCGTTTTTCCACAATTATTTTAATATCTTATGGCCATGGTTTTGACAGTCGTAAGGTATAAAAATTACTGTGGAAAAACAAAGTACATAAAACCCTTTCATTCAAGATGTTTTTCAAAATCCATAAAATCACACCGGAAACCACCAACCTTGCTACAAGTTAATGCTTGAGAATTGAAAACTTTACTTATTACTCATGAAAGGTTTTTAAAGACGATCAAGGTTTTGTCGCTGAGCAACTTCGTCAAGCTACCTTCGCAATCGACAAATTTGACTAAACTTGATTCGCTCTCTCGCTCGGTATTAGCCTGCCGATAAAACAACAGCGCAAAATATTTTAATGGCTGCCAAGATTTTCTGGCTGGGCAACATATTCAGTTGACGAAACCAAGGTTGTAATTAAAAATCTTTTACGTGGATTTTACAAAGTTTGTCATGTATAATCATGAAGTTATTACCCAAAGTTACGATGGAAATATTCACCTTCATACAATAAATGCCCCTTAAACAGCACTTTCCTTCTAATACTTTCAAAATGTGAATCTCTCTCAAACAGATATAGCTAACAGCGGATATTAAGGGTTGAAAAACTTTGTCAAAAGCCAACAATGAATAAGCAGATAAAGGATAAAGAATTTCAAGTACATTTAGTGGAATTGGGAGTACTATGAAGGAAACACAACTGCGTTCAAATTTGGGTCTTTCTAGACGATAGATAAAGTGTGGATAAAACAGGTTTGCTAAAGCCCAAAAAGGTTCAAAAAGATGCCAGACACGTGTGTTGCTCTCCAGTTGATTACTTGGTAGGGAAAAATATAACGCAATCTTGGCGATGGGCTGAAAAAAGGACTTGGGAAATTTGCAGACCAACGTTGCTTCTACCATAAGCAAGCACCAACTGTTACCCCAAAATTGATTATCTGATTTTTGACTCGACCTTTAATACAGACGCAGCACGCTGGGCATGACAAGGAAATGACAAGTCTTTGACGAGGTCGTTTCTTTTCTTTCAGTACATAAAGATATTTCTACAGAAACATAAATCCATTTGATTTTAGTCGAATTGGATGCTAAAAGATCCAAGTCTAATGATTGTAATGTTCTTTAAGGTTGGCATCAATTTTTGACAACTGTTTTATTTTTTAAGAACATGCCATTACCTTCTCTAAAATTTTAGCTAGCATTTGTAAAGCTCTCCGAGCATTTACAGGGTCTCGCTTTAACTCATTCTAGAACAAATTGTAACGCCTTATGGAGAGAACGGTATTTCATTCACAAAAACAAAGGTCCAAAAGAACAAACGAATTTTACGGGAGTTTTTAATGCGTACGTTTTTAACTTAATTAAAAAGATGACTTCAAGATGATGCTCGTCGCACAAAAATAAATTACTTGGAAAAAAAAGGATTTGCTCTTGGAGAGATTATAAATTTTTGAAATCAATGTTTTGCCTCATTATTAGGTTTTCATAGATGTTTTAATTGAAATGAGTAAAGGTTACGAAATTAGAATTAGGGACGAAATATTAACCTGACCTCCAGGTAAATAATAGCAAATATAAGTGCTATTTTTATAAGAGAAATGGTTTGGAACGATTTAGACGAATTTTTTTAGGTCTCATGGGAATTCCTCGTCCTCACTGGCCTAGAGTCATCACAAAGCTCGCAGATCAAAGTCGCGTTTCAACATTCAAACTACTCAGCTGGTGGATTCCACCGTACCCGCGGGTGATAAGTAGTCATCACTCATTTTCCCTGTAGAACACTCCAAAAGAAGAGGCAACACCCTTAAAAGATGGGCCATGTTGCTAAGTTTATTACTTTGCTACATTTTTCATTACTTTGAATCACTGTGTGCCGGTATTTAACCCTTTGCGAATGAGGTGGAGAAATACGTTGATATTGCCATGAGAAAAATCGGCCAGGACCGGAAATCGAACCACGGTCCTTTGTATGAAACAGTTTCAGGCGTAACTTTGTGAAAATATTCCATATCCATACTGATAAAAATGAAATAACTTGATAGAAATTTCCACACTGTTTCTAATGTGGTTGTTTTTTTTTGTCCTTCAACTCCACCTGTTATTTCCTCTCTTTATCTAGTTTCCCCCACTATTGTTTACTTGTATATACGTCCCTTTGAAACCCCCCACCTCTGTATGTTCCCTCCTATACCTCTCCACTGTCAGAACATAACCCCCCCCCACCTAACTGTATTTTTCTAAGGGATATATCTATCGAATCGGAAAGTACTGTACTGTACCTTCTGTACCTTGGTTATGACATAAAGAGTCGAAACCATGGTCGGTATTCCTTAAAACGGTGTGGAAATTTCTATCGAGTTATTTCATTTTTACCAGCATGGACACGGACCTTTGGCCTTCCACGCCAATGCGCAGGCCTTTGCAATACTCAGGCTTCCTGATTCTCATGGCAATATAAATGCATTTAAAGGTACCAGGTTTTAAGCCCTTGCGGTCCATCAAAGATGGCAACGCAAGGGGAATGGGTTCCAAGGAAGCCACAACACACGGAATGTTTCCTATACCGTCACATAAGACACGCTTGGCAATGTATTTCAGTATTCAAGTCTGTCGCAAAAACGGCTGTGAAATACGTTGAAATTACCTTGAGAAAGGTCTGTGGCAAGCTAAAAGTCCGTGGTTCGATTCACAGTCCAGGCTGATTTTTTTCTCATGGCAATTTCAATGCATTATACAAATTTGACAAGATATGCAGTCCCGTTTCTGCAGATTCTGCAGTCCCATTTGCCGATGAAACGACAATTTTACTCGACGAGGATCTGTTTTTGGTTCCAAGGTTGTATATAATTTCTAGCGATACAAAACAATTTCATTCATTGGTCGTTTAATTCTAAGATTGGTTGACTGCAGCTCTCCGCCCTCCTAATCTTCCATGTAATGCTTAATTCCTTACCTCCTGGTTACTCTTCCTATGTACTTTCCTCTTTTTTGTCCATGAACTTAATCCTGGGTCTTCCTATGGGGAATTTTTTCTCTATTTTATCTTCTATATGTTCTTCACATACCCATTGTGTCTCAGGGTGTGTCCAATCCATCTGGTTCTTCCTTTCTGTACGGTGTTCCATATGGTCCTTTCCTCTTCTACTCTCCTGTTCACTTCATCATTTCTTATTTTCTCCGTCCATTTTATCTTCAGCGTCCTCCTTCAGCACCAGGTTTCGAAGGCTTCTATTCTTTTCTGGTCAGCTTTTTCAATGAACCATGCCTCCAATTCCACAGAGTGCCACGCTCTAATCGAATGTTTTCACATACCGTGTCCTGGTATGTAGTCCCATCTTCTTTGAGAATAGCAGTTGTCTTTTTCCCATGAACTCCTTCTTAGCTTGGGCTATTCTCTGCTTGATATCCGCTGTTCCTTTCCGTCCCACGTGATGGTTCTTCCGAGTTAGAAGACAAAATTATTTCAACAACCAAATACTCACTCTTGAACGTTGGGGGCGTTCCGCCTCCGTGACTACATATGAATGCACTTATGACCCTCTCCAGACTACTCTCCATGCTTGAAGCTGACCTCTGCTTCACTAAAGTCCTCAGTGCCGACTTGAACAGGGGGAAAGGTTCTCCAATTTTTTGCTTCTCGCTTTGAAAAGGGAAATTAAAAGCAGGAAATGGAGGGAGGCGGTGGAGAAAGGGTTGAGGAGTGGGGTTAGGCCTTGAGCCATGCATCAACAGAGGAGAAATTCATCCGAATTTGCCGGGAAATGGGAAAAAGAACTCGCCCCTCCACATTCCCCATAAAGATCGCCCACCTCGTCCCCCCCCCCAATCCTTCCCACGTACCTATCTGACCCCTCACCTCCCCCCCTATCCACCCACGAATGGGCAGATGGGAGGAGAGAAAGAAGGGGGAGGGCATACGAGGGGAGTGGTGGGGGAGGGAAAAGTAGAGAAAAAGACGCCGCGCACTTAATTAAACCGAAAGAGGATAAAAGAGAATTTAGAAATTAAAAAAAAGGAGAAGAGGAGGAATGAGATCGAAAAATAGCGCTCTCTGGGGACGAAATGTGTTTCTACTCCGACCCCACCCAGCTCCATTTCGCCACCCCCCACCCCATATTCTTCAGTTGGTACGTATCACCATGCTCGCTTAGTTGGCCCATACAATGTTTATCCCCATCTCTAAACGTGAGTAGAAAAAATGATAGATTTGGGGTGTATTTGGAAGTAACTGAAGGTATAACTCACTGAAGGTAACTGAAGGTATAGCACTGAGAACTCTATACTACTCTTTGATTACATGTAAGTTAGAATACGCCTCAATTGTTTGGAATCCCTTTTCAATCAAACATGTTCAAAGTACAGAAGAGATTTATACGTTATGTGTACTACTCTCATTATAACATTCATCCAGAATTCGAAAATGATATATGTTACAATGTTTTATTGGAAATGAATGGATACAATTGTTTAAAGACAAGAAGAACGAAAAAGAATTTATTGTATATGTTCGACCTAATCAATTTTGGGGAAAATGCTAACCTAGTGAGTAAAACAAATTTTTTAGTACCAAAAGTTAATGTAAGGCCAAAAAGGCCTTCAACATTCCATTCAGGCATTTTATTTATACAATGTTAAAACAAACTATTGTAAAAACTCAACATAATTCAGATTATGCAAAACCTTCACTAAGCATTGCCATGAACTTGAATTGTTTCAAAAGAGAAGCCAATTCTGTTCTCAGCTAAACAACACTGTATTATAAATTCATGCTGTGAGCACTTTTCTTTATTCACATTTGTATATGTCAGATTGATTTAATGTAATATATGATAATGTTTGCCCTGTAATTGTTTTGCTGGGCAAACTTGAAGCACAATAAATAAATAAAAAAATAACTTATGTGGCATTATAGACGGTTACTGAACATGATAACAGAACAGTAGCTGTGCTCAAAGAAGACAGGACTACAAACTAAGATACAGTATGTGAAAACATGGGTGAGTAGCGTGTAACGGAAAAATCTTATCACCTGCGTATACATACACATCGTAGCCCTGATCCATAAACGCGAATCTAGGCGGGGGATCGGGTTGGTGTGGTGGATAGAGTACATCGTCTACCACACGGGCGGCCAGGGTTCAAATCCCTGCAGAGGCGGATGTTTTTCAGAGGAAACCCGATCCCTACTTGAGCGTCTTGTGGAGGCCACTTCAAGTAGAGTACTCCGTCTGTCGGATGAGACGTTAAGCCGTGATCCCCTTGGCGCCTTTCGTAAAGAGCAGGCTAATGCCGACGCCGGGTTTCTATCCACCCTTCCTCCCTTACCTATCCACTATGGCGCAAATGACCTTAGCCGTCGGTCGCCTCCCCAAATATCCAATCGCGAATCTAGGCGTTGACTGATCATGTCAAGCTAGGTGCATTATTCCACAGTTCTTGTCTCATGGTTTCAGAGACACACTTTACAAGGACATGGTAAAAGAGCAACAGCTGTGTTCAAAAAAGAAATTACGGCATAACTAAGAAACAATAAGTGAAAACATTAGTCTGTAGCGTGTAAGGGAAAAATCATACCACACCTACACAATCAGCGAGGAGCTGCTAAAGTTTTTAATGTTTATATAGAATTAATTCTCAGAGCTTAACAAAATAAAAAAATCCGATGTAATCAAAACACGGTTAAATCCAAGAGGTGGTACTGATAAAACATTTTCTCCAAGGTCTGCCTTTCTACACATATGCTGCAATTTAATGCGCTCTGCAAAGAGGTGATTCATTGTTATCTAGGAGTCAAACGCATTGTTTGGCACTGGAATTAGGGTGGTATCATAATCAGGGTTATCTAACGTGAGGGAAATAAGCAGTAGCGTTCAGAATTCCACCGTATTCCCGATAAGGAGAAATGTGTGACGATTGACAGTAGTTGCCAATAGTTTATAGGTTTCGAAAATTGAAGCTCTCAACGGTTGTAAGATCTTTATGTTTACATCCGTAAATCAAAGCATGAATTACCCAATATACCTAATATGTACACACCCAATATCAACTAAACTGCTTCATGAGGGAAAATCATGCTTCAATATATCGCTAGTAATGGACAATGGGTCATTTACAAAAAAAAACTTAGTTCCTCAATGCTATAGAAATTGTTCAAAAGTTCTCCTCTTATTGGCTGACATTGACGTGTTGTTGAGGTTGAAGAGAACGGAACGAATTTCTTCCACCGTGAAATAAAAGGAATTCATAGTTGCATAGTGATTGCAGTGAAAGTAAAGAATTCGTAAATTCAAAAAATTAATCCAAATACACGTTGATACAAGGAATATTTAACAGCATATGCATATACAATTTTCAATAAAAGATCTTGATACAGGATTGAGAGTCACCTTTAAGAAACCTTCTTAGAAATGAAACGGTAGCACACTCGAAAGGTAAATAAATATTAACGGCTTTTCACATGTATAAGCGAGATATAAACCTGAAATAAGGCAGATAAATTCGATAAACGGGTAATGACACTCGCTGATACACGAGGAAGATTAACGGGACATCCAATTTTTTATTATAGAAAGATAGGCGTTTTCTAATGCCTTCACCAAATACAGTTCCAAACAAAAACTAAGCCATATTTGAGATGTGACTGCTTGGATTCTTGCTGATGAAGAAAAGGTACGATTTATACAAATCATAAAACAAAAAATAGCTTTGAATATTCGTCATTAACAAATATTGGTTCAAATTTCGTGTATCTGCTGAGGTTCAGGTGCACAATCAATGTGTATAACGTTACATCATGATTGAATTTTAAATTTCAATTAAATTTCAATGAACATGAAATATTTTTATTCTGAAATTTAGAAACATTTGTTGCTCGAGAAAAGGGCATGCAATTACATGCTGAAGAATTCGAAATTTTTAAAGGTAGTGATGTGTGTGGTTAAAGTTGGTTCTCTTCAGCCTTTTAGTCTTTTGCGTTCGAAGAGATGAGATTATATCCAAGCTAGAGCCTTCTTTCTAGGGAATCCTGGCTAATTACTTTTACGATGGAGAGCAAAACACTTTTTCTATTGCAGTCTAGTAGCTCAAAATTTGATCATGGCCCAAAAACTTCAGTTTTACCATTTTTCCTCACTGCTACGCATTCGTTGCTGAAGTGAAAGAATTACGCTCACATCAAGCCATACAAAAGTGCTAGTAATCAGTGGATCCCTCAAAAAGCCAGTTTTTATTCAAGTTTTTAAATCTACAAGCTTTTATCTTGTATTTTGGTTAAAATTTAATCAACAAGCGTCTCTGGATGGGCCTAGCTAGGCATAAAAGCATTTTTCGAGAGGAGCAAAAAGCTGGTGAAGTTGAGTTCCTAAGAATTCATATGTTTTTAAAATTTATCACGCCGTGGTTAAGGTATTATTATAAAATTTGCGAATTCTTTTGTGAAAACATAACTTTATTTTTGAAAGACGTAAATATCACCTAGCATGAATAATGCATTTATTGTATTGTCATTCATATTTCGAGCCGTCAGTACTTATAACAAAAATTTTTAGCAAAGCACGCCTAATCATTAATGAGAAATAATTAGGTCTATTAATAGAGACGCATAATACAAAATTAAATTAAAACTTACATCTATGACCTTTTTTTACTGAATTCCTGTTTAAAATTATTAAAATTACACGTAGGTATGTAAATTAACGGTCTTAGATATATATGCCATGAACAAATTCAAAGTATTATGACTTCAATTTCTAAGTTAAATTTCGCACCGACATGCTGATAGTGTTTTTTTGTAATCACCGGTGGTTATCGATAATTACCTTCGGAAGGACAATGAGAGAAATAATATAGATTAAATATTTTTCGAAAGTTTGAGGTAGACTTTTTTTCCGGGTGTCAACAAATTTTGCTAGAGCCAAACTATTATGGTAGAAACTATCACAAGCATAAGATTAAGGAAATAGACTTCATAGCCGATAGTTTTAACATGTCATTTTTATCATTTCAACATTTTTTTACATTTCAACATTTTTTCTTCGTATAAAAAGAGGCCATAATTTTTGCAATACATTAATTCTAGGATACTTCGACCATGACTAGGTAAAATAGGTAAATGCTAAATATCCTAACATCATTATTAGTGACTAATATCGCATGCAATTTCCGGCATGATATATCCTAACATGATTATTAGTGACTAATATTGCATGCAATTTCCGGCATGATATAGCTCTTACATGATTTACTACCGTAAAGAACTATCTATCTATCCCAGTAATTGTAACCTGTAATCGTATCTTAAATAGTGTACTGCATGGTAGCATGTTCGCCCAAATAGTACTCTCTTAGTTTCTGGTCAGACCGCGCACTCTTGTCCTGACTGCATTTGACCTGCGCCTGGCATTCTGACTTCAGCTGAGATGAGGGCATCACGCCTGGTGTAGAATCACCCCGTGCCACACACCCTAGTGGTGGCTTGCACGAGATTTTGTAGTCGCAGATAAAGATTTTGAACCTCAAACACAGTTGAAGTTTGTTTTTATTCAGGTTGAGAAAACGAATTACTGATCGTGATGGATGTTTAGACATATGATCATCGCGCCAACATAAATCTTTTTCCAGGGCTCCTAGAGTGGTGGAGAACTAAGAAACTGCCCCCAGCCTCTCCGACCTCTCCAGCGTTTCGGAGAAAAGAGTGCGAGGCGCGTTTTCGCAGCGACTGTTCACTGTCTCAAAAATAAATGGATCGACCATTTCACGATCCAGCGCTAAGAGTGGACCCTGCAGAGATGAATGTGCGGCTGAAACAAAATGCGTCTCACTTTTCCCTCACATATTTCTCTCTGAGAACAGTGAAGCATTTTAAGGAGAGCCGGAACACTTTTTATCAATAGAAAGATGAACCAGCGTAGAAATTCCCGTGCGCGGCGGAGACATGCTGCGAGTGCTTTCTAAATATTTAGTCAAACAAGCAAACGCTGCCAAATCATATTTTTTCCTGACTTTCAGTCATGAATACAGCTTTTACGTCACTATCCTTAGACTGATGTTTCAATCTTATTAATACCCTCCTAAACGATTACTCGAAAACACTGCAATGTTATATAAAACAAAATTTGAAATAAACATTTTCATTAAACCCTCATACAGAAAGTATCCATAAAGGGTGAGAGAAATTATATCTCAGCCTGTCATAAAATCGATTAAGTAATTAAAATTTAAAATAAAAACAAGGTCTAAATTAGATTAAATACGTTATTAATACCGAACCACATTCAAGAAACAGCAATCCACGAAATGGGATGCTGTGATAAAACGAGAAACACTGGCAAACACATGGGATATTATTACAAAAAAGAGACGGAGATCTCATCCCGATTTAATATAACGTAATTAATGCACGAACGAAAACTACCGCAGGCCGACGGTGATTGGACGACAAGCTACGTTTTCCGTTTTTAGAATAAGAATCCACCCTTTCTCCGCATTTCTCGAGACAAAGCAGCAGTAAAATTCAATTAGAAATGAGAAAAAAGACGGAACGGGAATTTCACCGAGAGGGAAATGAGTCACCAAAGAAATTAAAAGGACATGAGATAGAAACAAATGAAAAAATGTTGACAGAAAAGGCCTACATCTCAGCAAAGTACTAGAGAAGGGTGTGGGAGAAAACGCGTAGGAAGAGTGGGAGCTGGAATAAGTCGAGAGAACGATTAATAAAACAACAGGGGGAGCGACTGAAATTATGATATATATTCCCTGCCGGGCTCAGACCCCTTCTATTCTTCTATTCTCCCCTTTTAGCCTCTTCCCTCCCCCAGGATACATGGACAAACAAGCACGCTCTCCCAAAAGCCGACGGAGCACACACATTTCTCGCCACGTCAGTGAGGGACGGGTTAGGCGAAGGAATGGCAGGGAGGACCCTCAGAAACTGCTTCTCGCGCCGGCGGGCAAGTCTACCAGTACTTCTCGAGATCGAACAAAGGGGAGAATGCAAAAAAAAGGAATGATGGAGTGGAAAAACATGGCGGAACCAAAAAGGAGAACGTGAATGGTCGGATAGACGAGGGGCGAAGAGGATGTAGCGAAAAACGTCGAGAGGAGGAGGATCGAATGGTGTGGGTAAGGAGGAGAGGAAAGGAGGGAATGCGAGAGAGGCGGTTAATCGGAGAGGAAACACTGCCGCGAAAAAAAAACTCAAAGCGCTCTCGTCGGAATTCTTTCACCGCGGAAAATGTACAAGAGGGGTACGACCTTCAGGCAAGACGGCTGAATGGCCCCCGAGAAGCCGTGTTCGCTTCAGGAAATGGAATTCGCGAAAGAGGTGCCTGAAGAGATCGAAGGGGTTCAAAATCCGGGAGACGAGCATATTGATCGGGTAAAATTGAGTATTTTTTCGTCTTATTTAGACTGTATCTGGAGACTGCATGCGAGCGTTTAAAGTGGAGAGAGATATGATAGCAAAACGGGAAACGTCTTCAGATATTTCAGTATTTATTGGGATTTGCGGAAGGTAAGCGTAGGCATTTTATAAAAAGTATAAGAGTAAAAATTGTGTTGAAATTAAAGGAAAAAATAAGTACAGCGAATGATAAATTAGCCCACATTACCTCCTGTTTACATCAGTCATCTCCAATTTTCAGGTAAATTCTGACGGCTGCATGCATATTTACCTGCAAAGACAAATATCAAATCATGAGAAACTCAATTTACAGATGAAAACATATAGGCTTTTAGTGATATTTATAAATAAATCTTAACATTTACAGTGAGAAGTGATACGTTATTACTAAATACCTACATTAACTTAGAAGACATTAGACTAATTTTTATTCTAGGGATAAACTAAAGAGAGATTACAATTTTCGGTATTATATGCGTTTATTCATAATTTTTCTGTTTTATTTTTAGTTCTTGCTGCGTAAAATAAAGTGCTACAATTATTATTCTCTCAGTATTGAAATACCCACTAATTACTTCTCATGCTTTGGCAAGGTACACATCAAGAAATACTGATGCATTTGGCACTTATAAGGGGACAGATTAATAGAGAACTGTTGAGATGAAATTAGCTGAATCATCTTCAGGTCGATTAAAATCTAACTCAATAGCATGTTGTAAAGAGCATGGGAGAGTGATAATCAATATTTCCACACGAAGAAAATTTTCTTTTCGAGATTAGCAAAATATTCATTAAGCTTTTGTTTCCCTTGTAATTAAATTATGAGCACAAGTATATGGCATTGCATTGAAAATGATTTCTAAAAATAGTCCAGTTTTTCACCCTTGATATCCAGATATTCTAAAGCTGAAAGAAACCTCTTCATCATCAAAATATTTTTCTAAAGGATTATGATTACACGAATGAGGAACAAAAATAACTCCTCGACGTTAATATCAGCGTACTTTTCTTTAGTATCAATGCGGAGAACGCGCGAGGCAAGGGCTGGGAGGATTGAAGTGAAAAAGAAATCAAGGCCGAGGGGATGACACCCTTTTTCTTCCCTTAAGGAGGAGCTAATTACGCAGCCATGCATCCACACCCCCCTTCCCACCCCACAACCAACTTGTTCCTTTCACCGATTCCTCCGCCCCCTGCCGGGAAACTACGACGATGCCCGCGCCTCTTCAGATGCCAAGGGTCGCAACGTCTCTTGGTGGGGGGAGTGAAAGGGGGAGTGGGCCTCTAGTAGCGACGTTCACGAGGGATGGGTTGGGGGGGGGGAGTTGGGAGGAGTCTTGTTGCGACTCACTGTGCCGCCAGATGGTGCAGATGTCTCCTGAGGAGGGCGCCCATGTTAGGTGACCCAGAGGGAAAGGTGTGGGAGGGGAAGAGAAGGCGGAGGGGAGGGGGGAATGAGGGGAAGTGGGTCCTCGAGGAGCGTAGGATGGACACAGGACTCTCCGAGTGGCGAATGGGAGGGGGAGGATAAGAGGAAGCGGGAGGTTGAGAACAAAAGAATAGGGTTGACCGAATGAAGGAGTGTGGAAGGATTCGGGGTGAAAAGGCATTCAGACGGCTCCAAATACACACTGAAGTTTTAACACTCTCCACATTTGGAAGAGAGCACGAAATTTTTGTTAAGATTCGTTTCCAGTGTGAAACACTGAGAGGCCAATGATGCGTATTTGCCAATATCAGCGGAAAAATTACATTAAATCAGAAACAACAATTGCACTATTCCACATTATTACGTATGACACGTAAGACTTGTCTTGTACCTGATGATGGCTGTGAGTTGAAACGTGTCATACGCAATAAATACCCTGAGGAATAGTGCAATTGTTGTTTCTGCTTTAATATGACGAAATTCAACGATGTCTGGCCTGAATCTGTTGAAATTATTCGGAAAAATTACAATTATTCTGTGAAATATACCAAATGCACTTCTAGGAGTCTTCAAATATGCAAATATTAATTTCTAAAAGAGCTTCATTTATTTTAATACTAAGTGGTTTTGCAATTGATTGCCAACATGTCCTGGAGTTGAACACGTGAATTGTAATTTTGGAAATAGAGCTCAACGTTAGGCTCATACTGTCAGCATAATGCGAAAAGTTTGCAAAAAATACTATAACGTGCGAAATTTATGATTGAAAATATTATTTGTTTGGTTTGCTGTGCTCGAGCCGTTCTAGATTTTTCCGGTCAAGTTACTAAGAATCACGCGGAACTATCTCGAACATTTCATTTCAACTGATAACGAGACAGTGCAGTTAAGTTTAATCTGATAATGTATTGATTGACTTTTTTATATGTTATAAAAATTTATTTTGTTCTTTCTGCGTCTAAAACTAAGGAAAATAATTTTTGCAACAGTTAATTAGAATTGTGAAATAATATTTGAAATATTTGAATTGAATTGAATGAATGAATTTGAAATGAATATGAAAATTGAAATATTTTGAAAATGTTTATTTAATGAAGTCGATTTTGTTGATAATGCCTTATTATACTGATTAATTATATTTAAATTATTTACTTCGCGATTTTGTAAGATCTAATAACCTAATTTACTTAGCGTAACGTTACTACAAATAATATTTATTCGAGGTGAATTTCTCTAGATCACGTAATATAGATTATAACTGGCCCCTCTTGAAAAAGATACGGTAAGGGTGTAAGCAATTCGGCGGAGATACAATAATGTGCGAAATTTAAGAATAAAAAAGCATTTTCCTAGTGGGTTGTGCTTGAGCCGTTCTAGTTTTTTTCGGTCAAGTCACTTAGAGTCACGAAGTACAATCACGAAGTGTTTGAGATATTGGTGTATTGCACCACTCCCAAAAATCTCACGAGGCCTTCCCGGTCAGCTGTTTTCTCTTGGAGTGATCCAAATAACTTCCCTATTAATATGGAGCAGTAATGTGTAAATCAATGAGAGGACACCACGCAATAGTAAATGGGTCAACCTTTATATACTTATTTACTCTTATAATTTACATTCAACGGGAACAAAAGGAACTTTCGAGAGGGAATTAATCCCTCATTCTCTTATACGATCTGATATAAATCAAAAGAATACACGGGTCCAGTACAAAAAAAACAGCCTCGATCGTCAGCTCTAACATTCATCACTTTGAAATTGTCATAAGCCGAAAAGCAGTGGCGTAACTATAGCGGGGGGATAAGGGGGATAGAACCCCCCCCCCCAGAACCCTAAAAAGAAAAAAAATGTTTGTATCACAGCATTCCTACTTGTTTTAAATACAGTAATAAATGTTTTGGTTTTAGTTTGGCCTATCTAATTTATTCAAATTAGTCATGCCATGTTTTTCTAAAATACATTCATGTTGAAATTCAAATATGGCGGGTGAATTTCTTCAAAAAATTCACCCGCCATGTTTGAATTTCAAATGGCTAAGCACGGCATAAATGATGGTGAAGGATAAGGAAGGACTCTTGGTTGTGGCTTCTTTGAAGTCCTCTTCTCCCTTGCGTTGCCATCTTTGATGGACCGTAAGGGCCTAAGATCTAGTTGCTTTGTATCCACCAAAATTGGCATGGGAATTAGGAAGCCTGGATAGCATAGTGGTCTGCGTATTGGTCCGGCAAACCAAAGGTCCGTAATTCGATTCCCGGTCCAGGCTGAATTTTTTCTCATGGCGATTTCTTTAATACATTCATGTTACAAAGCAAAATTTCGTGTATTATTACCTGGTGTGGCGTGCTATTTAATTTGGTACATCCCCCCCCCCCCCCCAAAGTCAAGTCCTAGTTACGCCACTGCCGGAAAGTGTTGAGTTGAAATGAACAAAATGGGTCATACTTGTTATGTAACAGAAACAATAAAACGGCTAGTACAATTGATTTACTACTATAGTAGTCACATGAGATATATGAATAGGAACAAAGGCCTGGCAATCATAATATTAAGAGGGCCAAAAAGCTTGATTGAAGACATCAAAATTTCGATGAAATAATGTTTACGATTAGGATTTAAAGAATTGACTATGAATGTGGTTACCGTTCAGACCTCGTGAAGTTCGAAGAATTATACGAAAGAAAGCGGGTTAGGTTGCCGTGGTACTCAGATACTTAGATTATGCGATTATATTGCGGACCGAGTCGCAAGCATTTATAAAAAAGCGAGAACTATGCGAAAGTGTGAAAACTATAAACTTTAATTAAATGTTATATAAATGTAGTCTCAGTCCTCTTTTAGGGACCAAATCCGTTAATATCCATGCTACGCCGCCCCTTCAAAAATAGAGACGATGCCTCGCAATATGCATGAACCTGCTTTGGCTGCGAGCCACCACGGGGATTTAGAAAATGGTTTTCTGGGTGTTCTTCCGCGTTTATCCATTTTTGTGAGTAATATTTCGCCAGCGTTCCAGCTGGCTTCTTCAGGTTCACTTAAGAACCTGTCCACAAAAATGGATAAAAGCAAAAGAACACCCAGAAAACCATTCTCTTCATCACAAACACTCCACCAGAGCCTTTTCGGAAACACCATGAGGATCTGTATGTATTGATTGGTACACTATCCTAGAAGAGAAGGAATTAGGGATTAAGAATTGGACCATTGAAATGACGAAAGAGAAATGTACGAGGGGCATTTTATAAATATTGCACAGGTTGGTACCACTGCGGGATAGATAACGCTGCAACAATGAGCAATACGTCAGTTGCAGTTCAAAGCTTGAGGAAGAAGTGTGTTATTTTGATTCATTTGTAGTGTATCGCATTTTTAAGTTACGCGACTTTGAAATGGAGCCTGCACGTGTCTCGGGTACTGTGACTATTGAAGACCAACGGGCATACATTAAGATTGAAACTTTACGTGGAGAAAACCCGACAGAAATCCACAGTGCTTTAAGTGAGGTTTGTGGTGAGTTAACAGTGGACCGTAGTACAGTTTCTCGTTGGTCTAAACGTTTTCGTCCATCCCCACGGATGGACGGAAAGGTCCATCTTCCCCACCACCAAAAAAATGTCGACGAGCACAATCAAAGGTCAAACAAATGATGATCTTTGCATACGATAACCAAGGAATCATCATGACAGACAGGGTTCCGTGTGGAAAAAGTGTCACAGCAGTTTATTATCGTGATTTCATGCAGAATTTGCGTAGAAAAATGCACAAGAACCGACCTCAGTTGCTCAACGCTAGACCACTCATTCTCCATGACAATGCTCGTCCGCACATTGGACATGTCGTAACCGAAAAGCTACGCGAATACGGTTGGGAGGTGCTGCCTCATCCTCCCTACAGCCCGGACATGAGTCCACCAGACTTCGACCTATTCCCAAAGTTGAAACAACCTATGCGTAGACGTCGTTTTCCATCTCTGGAAGAGCTTTCTACCGCCGTTACCCGAGCCATCCGCCAGATGAACAAAGATGGTATCCTCCATGTTACAGTAAGGCTTCCGACTCGTTGGGATTCGGTCATTGAGAAGCAGGGAGACTATATTGAAGGAATGTAAAGAGATATTTCTGTAACAATAAAAAATGAAAGTAAAAAAAAATTTGTGCATTATTTATGAAATGACCCTCGTATGCTGAATTGTGCCGTAGTACCACACTCATTTTTTGTTGAGCAATTATTAGTGCGCGGCAAAGAAGTGTATTTTTTATCAATCATTTCGGCAGTGTTTATCTCTCTTATTTTTGTCTCGATGATCAATTTCAGAAATGTATTGAGGAGTTAAAATAAATATCCTCATTGCCATTCCCTAATATGTCTGATCATAATGTGGTCGGAGCGATTTTATTGAATGTAAAAATTCTCCCCACACCGTTGCGGTTTTTTTTTCAATTCAATTTTTTAAATTTAACAATTAGCCTTACAGCTTTGAGGCATGCATTTAGTAATGATTTGAGTGCATTTGTATTGATCTAATTCTAAACGCGAAAAAGTACGAGCTTTATCCCAATAATTGCATCTAACTAATATTAAGGTGTCTCGCCAAGAGCATTCCAATATTCGAAAACAGCATGTTTCAAATTAATTTTTGTCTAAATTACGAGTATCACGCCGAAAGCTATATTAATTACTTGTGTTAATCAAGGAGAAAATTAAAAAATGGTTCTTTCAACATATCCATTACTGCTATCATATCCATTACATTACTTGAAATGTCGTTATAAATGTTTTTTATTTCGACTTTCTTAACAGGTTATAAAAATATGACTCAACAGGTTCATATTTTTATAACCTGTTAAGAAAGTCGAAAGAAAAAGCCTTTATAACGACATTTCAAGTAATGTAATGGATATGATAGCAGTAATGGATATGTTGCAAGAACCATTTTTAAATTTCTCCTTTTTTTAACACAAGTAATTAATATAGCTTTCGCCGTGATCACCTCTCCAGCCACTTTTATGTTTTCAAACAGTCTCTCTTCTGACAAAAGTTAGCCAATGGATTAGCTCCAGTATACAACGTTAACGGCCTCCAAAACTCACAAATTCTCCCACTGGCACATCTTTTCTCTCATCCCCTCCGGGAGACCGGCCCACAGCGTGTGGGGAAGAGGAAAGATTAAGGGAGGGCTTGAAAATAAAGAGCGGACGTAAGGAACGAGGAAGGGCCGGCTGAGAGGCCCAGCTCACGAATGCGTCCTCGGGAATGCAATTACGAAATGGGCTCCGACCCTATAGACGGAATTAAATTCCAAGTTTTCACCTTCCGATTATTGAACGAGCATTGCAACAGTCGCCGACGGTTTTCTTATTAAATCTCCGAATTTTTTTATTTGGACGACGCAATAACGTGTTGGACCGCGCAAAATGGAAGCCTACAATATACTGGTCAATGAGAGGGGATTTTCAATATTTTCGAGCTAAAACGAACACCTTAGCTTCAAGCAAAAATGCTGATGGGTTAGTAAAGGAATAAGGCTAGATTCGATTATTATAGTTTTCTTGTGACGTTTTCGTTAGAAAAAATGTCACGTAATGAAAATCTTTTTCCACTCACTTAATGAAACCTGGGATATTTATATATGAGGGCCCCAGAAGTCAAGGGGTCTAAGTAACAAAACCATTGTTTAGAGAAAACTTAAGTCAAAGTTGAAAATGTTTGGTACAACCCAGTAGTTAAGAGGCATAACCCTAGATAGCATCCCCTGTCAAGAAAATCACTTGGATCCCTTTACCACCTAAAAGATTAATATTTTCACATCCCATTCCTGTACCTAACTTATTTTTTCAAAAATGTCACTTAGATCCCTTGACTTCTGGGTTCCACATATATTTCGTTCCAATGAATCTTTACAAAAGAAGAATATTTCACTTGGTTTGGATTCGATGAAACACACCCTTCCATTTTGAAATGATGCGTATCATTCACTTCAATTTTTTCTCCACATCATATATTTATAGAGAATATTTATATTTAACCAATATGTCAAAACCTGCTTTACCGAAATATATATACGGATGGAATAAAACTAAGATTTCTTTCTCTTTAATATGAAAATGAACTTCCATAAATTTAAGCCGAAAACTATTGAGAATATCATGATGAATATTGAAACATTTAAAACGACGGTGAAAAATCTTCGCATCCACCAGCTAGGGGTGGAGAAGGAAAAGATTGGAAAGTGAGAGGGAGGAACACAAGAGGAAGGGCGAGGAAATAAATCCTGATGGGCGTTGGTAATGTTAACAAGGGATGCCTCAAGGCTCTGTGAGGGGCTCCAAAGAGTGGTGGAGGAGAGCCGACGGGTATTTTTCACGGCAAGCCTTTGGGTGGGGGCGGGTGGGGCGAGTCGCCGAAGGGGGCGCATTGCCCCTGTCAACCCCCTTCCCATCCCACTCGACCCTCTGGGTCCGCCCTCCTCTAGAGGAAGTGACCTAGAGGAGGGAGGGGAGGCTGTGACGCCTCGGGCGTCCCTGTCTACTTTCCTATCTGTTGATTGCAGAATGCTTCAGTTCCACAATGAACCAAGACGTGACTGCTCGCGCAGAAACCTTTCAGCTCATCGGTTCATTCAGCCACACCTATGCTAATCAATCTTCTATATATATTAATTTTGTAGCGTGTCAGTCATTCTGTAAATGTTTTGATTATCTCTCTGTCAATTTTTGAGCTAGAAGAGTAAGATTTGGTGCGTTTAATGTGGAATCTCTGATTCATGATTTGGTAGTAGTTTTGGATTTTTATAGCTTGGGTATGTGGCATAGGGTGTTAGGTCACCAGCCGCGCAAAGGTGTAAGATATATTTTTGGGTTGTGGTTGGAACAACCTGATCCAAGTGAGAAAGGCCAAAAGGGAGAGTGGAAGAGTGTAAAGGTTGAAACAAAAGAAACCCACAATGCTCTCCTATTCAAATGGCTTTAAAAACAACAAAGAAGAACAGTGAATGAAAAAAAAATTCAACAAGGAACTATTTTTAGACTAGGACACTGACCCCCTGCGGGTACACACCCCTGCTCACGGAGTGAACAGGCTAGCTACCTGCTAGTCAAGAATAAAACGAACAATGAAACATCTACATCTACATAATACCCTGCAAACAGCCGCATGGGTGTGTGGCAGGGGGTATTAGGTCACCAGTCGTGTAGAGATGTAAGTATTTGGAAGATGCAATGAGGACATGTATTATAGGAGTGAATGTAGTGGGACTCAATTTTTATTGTGAACGCTTATTGTGCGCGGAAATGACGAGTTTATGAACCTATCTGTTCTAAGGTGTATCTCTCTAATTTCATCGCATCTGTCAGACCCAGAGATGTAGTGAGGAGTCATGATAATATTCTGTGTGTCGCTCTGAAAAATACGTTACAATGGAGAAAAATATTGCCAAATATTATGCAAAAACGTAAACATTATAAAAACGTAAGAATGGAAAACTGGCTCAAATGTTATTTTGTAAAACTACAACTGAAAACACCAATTGGAAAAAGGAAAAATAAACAAGTATAATTAACATCTCTCCAAAATGTGAACTTGTATTCAAAACAATAAAATGCCATTATAAAAAGAAAAAGGTCCATAAAAAACTATTTCTGAAAAGACTAGTACTTAGAAAAATTTATCTGGAAGAAATCTGTGGACTGGCCTCATGATTGGACTGGTTTTATCGGGAGATTGCGCCATTTAAAAGAAATATAGGGAACAAAAAAAACACCACATGCGTACAAAAGTTTTCACCAGCTAATCAACCCTGGCCCATTTAGCCTGATTGGCTAATTCCAGCTACTTCAACGCTTAAACATTTTTTCACGTGTTCCAAAACAAATGTTTTCAAATATTTAAAAAATTCTCATCCACCTAGGGTTACAAGATAAAATAAACGGCTATTTTTACCCAAAGAGTTTGATATGTAACTATGTGTAAAGAGCAATCTTTATTCTGTCTCGAGCCGTTAATTAGAGAAGTAGAAAAAATGAATGTTCAGCATTGGTATATCATTGTTAGCATCACTTCACTATTAGAGGCACAGAGACTTATCATCATCAACGATAAACAAATTAGCCCACATGAGATAAATAAGCGCCAGGCTTTGCGGATTAGCTAGTCGTTTATATCAGTGAACTTCGTTCTCATGGACGATAGCTTTTAAACCGTAGTGGGCTCGCTTGCACCAATAATCCACGCAGCCGGACCGACCCGACGCGGTGGGGGCATTGGTAATTGCTCCCTGTGGAGTCAGGCATTCCATTTGCGAACGATCAAGGTGAAAGGCTGACCATGCGGCGTCAGTGCCTCAGGGAGACGATTTTCTGACCACATTTGGACGTTTTTCTTAGCTTTGGTGTCACTTTATAACTGTTGTAAAAGGTAACGGAAAAGAACATCATTTATCATACCGAAGAGTTTCATGATGGATCGGCCAGTTGGGGGGATGAACCCTGGCAACCATGGTAAACCTCACTAGGGGGCAGATGGTGCGAATACTACTGCAAGAGAAGCATGGTCTACACAGTCGTCAACACCCTAGATCGATGCGTATGGGCAGCGGCAAATTCAGACAAAAAGGTGGCACAGATAAGGACTGCAGGAGTTAGTCCTGGGCCTTTGAACTTAAGGTCCACGTCGGCGGCAGTATGCTGATAGAATATAGCAATATATTTTTTAAATACATACGAGAGGGTTATCTGAATGTGAAGAATACTTAAGTCTTCGTTTTCATGAGAAATCACGTGAGGAGGAATCTACAGATTTATCAAACTGAGTAATGTTATGTTGCACTTTTGCACTTTGGCAAAACCCTCTGATAAAGTTACTTAAAAGTAAGGATGAATATGACCGTACTGAAGAGGGAGACTGATTCATTGGCTGAGCACACAGTATAAAAATGAACATCCGACGATAATTCCCCAGAAACAGTCCATGCCATAGGAAGTGAGCGGGGTTCGCTATAAGGGTTATCTACAGTAACCTCATTATCAACTAGTATTCTACCTGCTGGCGGGTCCCAAACACCAAAGCTGTCCTTGATTTATTGTCCCGGGCCTCTTCCTTGGCTTCCTTGCAACTTATTTTTGTCGTCAGTTCGTCTGTCATTTTCAGCCTTCTTCTTCCTCTTCTGGTTACTCCCTTTACTGTTCCCTCGACTGCTGTTTTCAAAATCCCTTTCTCTCTTAAAATATGTCCAATCCGGTTTCCTTTCCTCTTCCGAATTGCTTTCAGTAGTGTTCTTTCCTCCCTAACTCTTCCCCTCATCTCCTATTTCTCACTCTATCCACACATTTCACTAACTCTAGCCTCCTCCGCATTCACATCTGAAAAGCATTCATCCTATCCTTCCTTCTTCTTCCCAAGGTCCATGTTTCACATCCATACAGCATAGCACTCCTCAATTTACATTTCAGCAATTCCAAAGAATCTAGTCGTAATTCAGGTATATATGCCTACTTCTGCATATGATGATGTAGAGGTTGAAAGAATGAATGAGAATATAGAAAACAAACTTGAAGGAGAAGAGGAATGCTGCAGGATAAATTAAGGGTTGTCCATAGTAATCTCGCCTATCACCTCAAAATGTACGCGACAGAAAGTTGCGAGAGGAGTTATTGGATACCAGTTAGGGAATTAGTGCATAAGTTGTGAAGCAAAGTAAATTTCCGGACAATAATGTCATAATTGATCAAATAAGTTAATAGATCACTAGATAAGTACAAGTCCTGTAGCCGATTATGGCTCTGTGAGCTGAGATGCGTCGTGCGCATTAAACTTTCTTGCGGAAAAGTGCCCTTGTTGTTTCTGTTATAATTTAACTATAAAATTATCATTTATGGCTAAAAATTACTTTGAGCATCGAAAGATGAAAATTGAGACAGTGAATTTCCTTAATAGAACGACATGTCACTATGCAATATTTTACCATGAAGATACTCCGAGAATATTACGTTATTATATCGTTAACACTCTTTTATGATAGGTAAAAACAGTTCAACATGTTATCTTCAAAGGTGAGATCTATAGTTAACTTCCATTTCGAGTTATTGCCTCAATAAATGCAATAAATGCATAAACGAATTATACTTTCAAGTGTTGCCAATGACCCGGCCTCGCTTGTGCATTTTAGTTAAATATTGAACTTAAAATACGGTTCATCATTCACTCATGCATTTAAATACAACAAGCAACTTTGGCACTGACGCTTGGATACGGAAGATGACATGAGAAACTCTCGTAATATATTGTAAGCTTCAAATAAAAACTACATTTGGAATGAATCACTTGACTCTTATTCCAAATAATCTGCATTCACACGATTTAAAAATGATAGTTACCAGCGCCAACCCTAGTAACTCCAGCTTGGTTAAAAGGTTGACCAGGGTTAGCGTCATCCTGCGTTCGCACGGCGAACTTTTACTAGCGATAGAGTTAACCTGGTTGAAAAGCTAGTATTGTGAACAGGGCATTAGCAACAACGGATTACCATGGTACGGACGTGAATCCACATGACGAATTTAGCCCCCCGTCGTATGGACCATCGTACTCATGATAGTAGTGTGAACGTTGTTTGTGATAGTGATGCATCCAGCTGAGGCAACGCAATGCAAAATTGCACTCACGAAAAAGTAGCAGCATTACTACTTTACACCAAACGGTGAGGCGATCTAATAAGGCATTTAAGAATACAAGATAAGCGCGACTGAAGCAGTGGTGAAGCATTCTGCTGAGAGGTAGAGTTGGTATCCCTAGCAATCTGATCCGAAGGAGACGTGCGCGCAATAGAAGTAACAAGTAACGAGCAAGTGAACAAAATAAGGAATACGTTATTTCTGTGGTGTTTTCAGGATTTGCAAACTTTTTTTAAGAAAATGATTTTTTTACATCATCATTATTCATCATTACCATTCTCTGCAAGCGATGTGACTGTAAAGTGACAGCGTTAGGAACTATGTAATGACATGGTACGGACGTGCATCCACAAAACGAATTTAGCCCACCATCGTATGGACCATCTTAAGGCCGCCTTACACGGTACATTTTCTTGTACAAACGAATGTTTCATAAAATATACAAGAAACTGAATGGAAATAGAGCAG
The DNA here is from genome assembly GCA_963169105.1 of Ceriagrion tenellum. Taxonomy (NCBI): domain Eukaryota; kingdom Metazoa; phylum Arthropoda; class Insecta; order Odonata; family Coenagrionidae; genus Ceriagrion; species Ceriagrion tenellum. Next base: position 106,704,524 of record OY720643.1, read on the forward strand.
GTTCTATTTCCCGTTAAGTCATTCAGACAATCATACACTTTGCCGCTTTACACGGTACAATTTTCCATCATGCAACAGTTTATACATTCATTTGTACAATTACATGCACCGAGCAAAGCGGCCTTTAGGCAGGACAGTAGTGTGAAGGGTGAATTTGATGGTAGTGCATCCACTTGAGGCAACGCAATGCAAAATAGTGCGCACAAAAAAGCAGCAGCATTTCTCCTTCGCACCAAACGGTGAGGCGAGCAAATAAGGCACTTCAGACAACAAGATAAGCGCGACTAAAGCACTGGTGAAACATTCTGCCCAGAGAGAGAGAGAATTGGTATCCCGAGCAATTAGATCCAAAGGAGGCGTGCGCGCAATAGAAGTTCCTTCCTTTGCGAACAAAGGAACTTTTTACCGGGGCAGTTGCCGCAAATTTTCCGCCGGGGAGAGCGTCGACTCTCTTCCGCAAGGCGAGCGAAGCAGTAACCCTCGGCTTCGCGGTGGACATGTCGCCGGCAGCAACGTACCAACAGCCGACCGACCCTCTTTCCCTAACAAGAGGAGGAGCGGCCCCCAAAAACTAAGGCCATTAACTTCACGCCGACGCTCGGAGTGGGAGTCAGTCTCTCGAAGGGCAGTGAGAGAGGGGAAGGGAAGCAAAAAAAAGGCAAGGACTAGACACCGGAGACTTATTTCTCATCCTGTTTCTGCTACTCCTCCACGGTCCCACCCAAACTCCCTGGTCTAATTATCCAGGTCGCTCGGAAAACCTTTAATGAGAATGCCTGAGCCCTGTCAAGTCCCTCGCCCCTCCGCTATCCGCCCCTGCCCCTATTTCTTTCCTCTCCGCCTATCCCTCCCCCACGCCAAGCCAAGGGGCGGCTAGTTGAGACGTTTCCTTAAGATGCCACGGTCCTCCTCCACTCGATGCGAGCAGCACGTGCTCTCATAGCATTTCTTATTTCGACGGATCTCTCTCTCTCTCTCTAGCTCTCTCCCGCCCTCTATAGCTATCTCTTCGACATTATTGGAAAAACATTCTTTCCTCCAGCTAGCTCGCCTACTCGCATAACACCGACAAAAACAGACCTCCATCTTTGTGCGGCGATCGTCTTCTTTTTTTTCCTTCCTCCCGGTAGGTGGGTCGACCGGCGCGCCACGACGTGGCGGCGAGGCAATTGGGATTTCCTCGGAATTGTTCCCCCATGCACGCCATGTCGACTTTTCTCAAGAATTGGACGACTGTCCCATTCAAACGTCTAAAAAGTACACATTACGACGCGCCGGTTCTCGGGAGGGCTGAGCCGTTGTGCGCCTCGTGAGAAGGCAAAATGCCACACACGGGAAGAGGAGACGAAATAGTATGCGCTCTTAAATAAAAAAATATATCAAGCGACCGTATTTTACCAGCAGACTGAACCCGGAAGCGAGCTTCACATACGTTTAGATTATCTTCAGGCAATATTTCCAGGAAAAGTATGGTTGACACAGAAGAAAAGTCATTACGTTAAGTGTTTAAATAGCTAAGATGCACTCAACCTCCTGCGCTGAATGAGATGCAGTGCCCGACTATAGAATATACCTTAGTAGGTAGTTTGAGCAAAATATCATTTCGCCTAGAAATCAATGAATTTGATCTCGTTTTACAGAAAAATACCCCCACCTTCCGGTGATATAAAAATATCAACTCCTTACCTAACTACTTTCGGAGATATTTGACGAAAAATACCAGCCCTTATACATGAATAGTGGTACTGGTATGCTCCCAGAGAGACACTATTTTTAAAAAAATGAGAAATTTCTAACAACTATATCTCATAAAAAAACTGACAGTTTGCAATATGCATATTTCCTAAACTCTTTTTCAAAATAAATCAGATTGTCACCGCCTTAATTTTCTCAGGATCACAAGAAACCTTCCGTTGAGAAGGAGTTTACAACGTACCGGAGGAAAAAATGAGTCCAGTTAAAGACTTATTTGGTTATTTTTATTTAATTACTTAAAATTTCAGTCATATTAAAGTATAATATTGCACCATTAATAATTCAATATTTAATTCATGCTTTCTACAGCTGCAGAAATTTGAAAATATAATTCGACTATGGTCTCCATTATACTTAAGGTTCTATCTCGCTCAAACTATCTTACGGTGGCTAATAACGCACAAATACCGTGGTCTCTCCTGTATTTGGGTCAAACTAATATTTTTAGAGTAAAACTATAAGCATTTTACCTAAATAAAAATTTTTAAATGGAATGTGCCGGTGGAGTTAAGATAGGATGGAGTTAAGATCTCTTTAAAACTTACAGATGCGTCTTTGATATGGAAAACATCGTCGCATTCAGTGCTTAAGTAAAACATTAGTTTTTCATTATCAAAGTAAACTATAGCGCTTTATGTTGATACATTTCAAAATAGATTAGAAAGAGTGTTGAAGGAGAATCAAACATCGGCAATCGCATTCATACCAATCGACTAATTCATCCGTTGAGTTATAATAGGCCTCTGAGAATTATACTCTAACTCCATCAATCACACTAAGTGCAAAAAATTCAACAAAGAAATAGAAATTAATGTTTTAGGATGATTTGCGAAGAATTTTTGTCCTCTATCACTCATGATCAACGAGCAAACAGCAAAATATAATCCCACGAAAACAAATTTTCTGCTCTATCCCATCTTCTATCTTCCGTCTTCCATTAATCCTTTATTATCTCCTATTACCATGGATGGGAACTGTAGCTTTGTGCCAGTGGCTATGTGCCAAATAATGGGCCATACTCCACAGCAATGATCACCACGGTAAATTGTAGAAAGTGTGTACACACTTAAGATAGATACATTTATTGCTCCACTTAAAAAACATTTCAGAAAAATTTTTAGTAATACAACTGTGGGGCTTTAGGTAGATTCAATGGTTTACACCAATGTAGAACCTACCAGCACTTATTTATACGTTCAAAATACATCAATGACAAATATAGCAATAGCTTTTATGATAATAGTTGGGCAAAAAATGAAGAATAAATCAATTAACGAGAGCACACAAGGATAAGAATTAGCTGCTATACAATACTCAATCATGAAATCATAATAAAACTTCTATATCGTCATGAGATAATAGCCAATCTCTGACCTTTTTACAAAATATATATTTACTCTTTCTTCCCCGTAAGTTATAACATTTTACTGTACAAGGCCTTTCTGGAAAATTACCACCTCTTAAAGAGAATTGCTTTAAGACCTTAAAAACAAACATATATCTCAATGGTAACAACTTCAGGCAACCAAACAAGGGGTAGGAATGCTCAAAAAGCTTTCTATCAGTAATTATTCTCACTACATATATGTTTTTGGAGAACATTGAACATTTATCCATATTATCACGCAATTAGGGCCAATTATCGGAAGATACATGATTGAGTTACTTTTACCATATATAATGAGATTTTTACAGGTTTTTTCTATAAAATTGAGATGAGTTAATGAAATAAACGTTGGCACCGGAAAAAAGGTAAAATTGGGTTTGCGTGACGCCCAAAAATGGACGCAAAAAACTCATCATAAGATATTAGGATAGGTAATAGGAATGATGTTGATTACCAAATACAAGAGCAATCTTTGTTAACATTATGATTTGGAGTTTACTTTTACATGTACTGAAGATAATCAAAAAATGAATCTCTATAGCACGAAACGATTTGTACACGTTTGCACAAAACACCTATATTCAAATCAATGAAGATATGTGTCGCACCTATTAACAGCTTTAAAAATATGTTCCTCTAAAAGGTTAAGTAATTGCTAACTAAAAATTAATGAAGCGTTTAGGGTTTTTTGGTGCTTTACGGTTGCACAAAGCGGCATGAAACGCTTGCGAATAAATTATGCATTCATAGCAGTGGTAAAATTCGGGATAAATATTTAAAGATTAAAAAAAAACACACCAGCGTAGGAGGGCATCAAGAGATCCCCAGCGGAGTCTCATAGACCGTCAGTCTTCCATCTCATAAGCAACCACTCTCATTGTCATAAACTCAGCTGGCATCCCCCAAATGGCCCTCTTCGTGAACTCACTTCAATAAATATCCTCCTTATCGCATCCAGTGTGCAACTCCATTTTCCCTTCAGTTCACAACTAAACTTATAGTGCATTATTATCCACCTTAAATTGCAAAAATTTAAGGAGACATCGCATTTCTGAAATGATAGGCAAAAGAGAGATGTTTATGTGAAATATATACTTTAAAAAACTGGATGAAACCCACGATACAGTAGTCATGCATTGGCGAAAAAGAAAGAGTTGAGAGAGATGTATGTAACTACTAAAAAAAGGAAAGAAAATGAATATATTTTTCGTGCGCCGTATTATATGCCACCGATCCTATAAAAAGGGGTGCAGGGTACATTAACTCCTCTTGAAAACAGCCTATTCCCTTATGTATTTATATTTTTCTTCTCCTTTCCCCCCCTCCTTTCTCTCTGAAATAACACGTCTGAGTTACAGCGCAGTAAAAAACAGCGAGGGAAATGAGATTTTTCATAACTTTTACTCAAAGCCATCTCCTTCGCCTCGGGCCTTCGACTCCCATAAGGCTTCGTCCGCATTCTTTTTTCTCCCACCCCGAAATCGCGCCTCCCACCCACCCATCCCCCCTCCTGCCCCTTCCGTTTCCGTGGCAACGCTCACCCTACCTGACCCAAACACTGTGCCTACATCAAGTCACGACCCCGCATGTCACCGCAACATATCTTTGGCGGAGATACTATATTCCGATATACGAAGATTGTGAATTACTTGCCATGGATGATCATACCACAGAGTACAGCAAAGGTTGGTTGATAAATTTTACGCCTTGGCTAAATATGGATGGAGGCATATATAACTGACAATAAATCGACATTTAGTGAATAATACTACAATTGGAGAACTTTTAATGGCATCATTATGGGGGCTGGGTCATCGAGTGTGAATTTTATAATACTTCTATCAATTCCAAACAAAAACTTTTGGGCCGCAAATTATTTGGTTTCGCGTGTTTATGCCATGAAATACTGACAATAATGGAAATAGTAAAATAAAAATTATTTTTATTTCATCGAATTAAAAATGTTATTGCTAAACTTTGAGACACGGCATTCGTAATTGATACGAAATTAAGTATTGAATTTTGTTGTTTTTTAAAATTTGGGCTCGGTGTAATTCCTGGAATTTTATTACCAACTATTATAATGATCATAAATGAATTATTTCGCATTAAGAAGAAAATATGCTATTATGAATGCAAATTATTGTGTACAAATATTTGTTATATGCCATAAGGTTAGAATTTAATATAATTTTGAATTACCAAAAACTGAATCAGCGTGAAGCACTTTCTTTAAATCTATAACTATCACAAAAATAAATTCGAATGAAAAGTTTCTCGCAAATCTACACAAATGGGAAATTCCCCCTCCACCTTGATTTACTGGCGCTTCTGGAGCAGGGTGAATAACAAAAACGACAGGCTTTTTCCAACCATTAAATCATTGTGCAGGTAACATTAAATACTGAATCCAAAATCCACTAGTGAAGGCGAATCACACCATACTAAGTCAAATATACCCTTCACATTTCGCTGGGTAAAAATTGAGAATTTAAAAGTCACCTTAAAAGAATTGGAGGATTCAAGCTAATAAATAACTTTTGACGCGATGAAATAATTTAAAATGATTGGGTAGAGATTTTAAATAATCCCTCTCCAGACCTGGGATGGTAACAAAATTTTCACGGATAGTTTCATCGATCACTTTGAGAAAAATAAAAAAGGAAACCTTAAATAAGCCATGAGATTTGGTTTTGAAACCTGCAGAGGAGTCAAAGAATTCCCTTTTAATTGGATCAGTCGTTATGGAGGCAAAAGAAATCATTAGTAAAAATGTAGCAATAAATAAGTCCTACCAATAAAAAATTCCATTTCATGTTAAATAACTTTTCCTCGAGAATTCACGGAAAGAGTTTGACGGGAATATTCACTGACATGAATATGAAATAAATTTGGCATACCAAAGGTAAATTAATCTATTGTGGTCACCATTGTAACCATCTCTTCATAATTAGCGGCGAAACCAGCGTAAAACAAACGACATTTCCTCAAAAATATCTAGATCAATGACATGCTCGTCCATGAAGAAATGCCTAAAAATATTGTTTGATCATTTCTGTGGTGACATACAGTAGAAGACGATTAATAAGGCAAATTATGCACTTATTAGTTCAATAGATATTTCACTCGCAATTCAAATGCGGTTGCTTCGGACTTTTCCGTAAAAATATCCACTCCTCAAATTGGTGAAAATGAATACGTCGAGATTTTCTGTGGTTTTTTGCCACTAAGCAAAAGTTTTTCTTTTGATCTAAATCCCCATTATCCGCGGGTAATGGTTATATTTATATCACGAGGGATCCTTGACGGGCCAGCGGGAAACATGATGATTTATTGGTGATCAATAATCGAGAGCAAATATTTATCCAGTTAAACCAATTCCGAGGGGAAAGTTTTTCTATCATTTTGATCTTCCCGCACCCATAAGTAAATGTGAAAATACGTGTAATGATAACTCTGAATCACCAGCGATACAGGAAAAAGCAGAAATTACCAATTAACTGAAAAATTACAATGAGATAAACAAGGATTGGATTCATGAGGCATCCGAGATGACGCACCATTTTCCACGAGACGCTACACCAGTGCTGATAAATCCAATTCACAGCTTCGTATCATCGGTTTTTGTTGAAAACATATCTGAAGGAAAAAATATTTTCTAAACGGGCTACATATTTCGAAGGTCCGAAGGGCTTGCAAGAATTTTGAGATGGTTAATGGGCTGTTTGGAGACCGAAACTAAGGTCATTTGTGCGAATTTCCACAGAGAAAAAATCATCCGTCTTGACCGCCTTGTCCGTGGCTAGTCCCGGATAGCTTAAAATTTTTAAGGTCATTTGCCCCAAGGAGTGCTCGGGGAGGATATTCATTTGGGGAGCTGAGAAAGACAGAGAGAAAGGAGAATATCCAACGGTGGTATTATCGTGGTCTCCACATAAGGTACCAAGAATTTTCAGTTTAATGTCTCAGGCAACGGGTGGAGTTACAGCTCTTGAAATGTAGTTTCGCAATTTAAACTTCGGACTCTCAAGAGGATTTGAAAGATACATTAGGATTTTATTTGCTAATTTAAACACCAAAAACAATAACCAATGCCTTTAAATTGAGTTCAAAGAACAGGATAAATTAAGAATAACAGTTAATGGTACAATTCAAATGAAGACAACATACCCTTAGATGTGGGGAGGGAAAAAAGAGTGCTACACAAAGAGTTTTGGATATTGAGAGTCCTCTAATAATCATCTCTAGTCAGGTTTTAAACCAATGCCCTCAGGATGGAGAGCCAGTTCTTTATTCAATATTATTTCAGTATCATTGAGGGACTCAAAAACCAGCATTGTGGAATCACGAAATCAGACATCGGACTGAGAAAAGTTTTCTTTTGATTTATAGACGCAACTCTCGAATATCATGGAAGATCTCGTCTTACACCGGCGAAAAAAAGAAATGCCACGCAGAGCGTTTAAAAAAGAGGTCTTCCTCTAGCAATTGCCGGATCAGTGATATCTAAAACCTATGTCTTCACGAAGAAGAGACATCTTTCATCTTTTCACTCATTACTTTTTATTTAGTAACCTTTCTTACCAGCGCTATCGCCTAATAGTTAGGGAGAAAAATTCTCCCTCACTTAGACATGATGAAGGACTCAAAAACCAGCATTGTTGAAAATTTAAATCAGATATCGGGCTGAGAAATGTCATGTTCTGATACATGCTTTCGTCTTGGAGTTGTACAGAAGGTCTTGCCTAACACTTCTGGTGAGAAACGGAATGCTATACTGTGTGATTCAAAAAGCTGGCTATCTCTTATAATCATCTGAGCAGTCAGTTTTTTAACATATGCTTTCACCGTGGGGAATCATTACTTTCACAAACCTACCATCTTTTTACGATGTGATGTATGATGCTGTATGATATTGTCGACCCCGATGGTGGCGGGATAAAGTCCTCGCCTGCCAACACGAGGGTCGCGGGTTCGAATCCCACATGAGTAGATTATTCATTGCCCAGGACATGGGTGTTTGCGTTCATCAAATGAGTTAATTGTAGGAGAGGACTGAATAGACCTAAACTCGGTCACAAAATACACATAATAATTTTTATTATATTAATATAAATTATTTCATTACCAACGCTATGGATTGGATATTAGGGGAGGCGACCGACAGCTAAGGTCATTTGAGCCTTAGGGGATAGGTAAGGGAGGAAGGGTGAATAGAAACCCGGCGTCGGCATTAGCCTGCTCTTAACAAAAGGCGCCATGGAGACCATGGTTTAACGATCAACGATATGCCCTAATAACTAGGGTGGAAGGATTCTACAAACCACTCAGGCAGATGACTAAGGAATCAAAACCCAGCATTGTCGAAGCATAAAATCACACATCGGACTGAGAGCAGTCTTTTCTTGGTCCATACTTTTCCTTTTAGAATTGCACGGAAGGTTTCGTCTTACACTCCCGGCGAGAAACGGAAAGAACAAGTTTGACCTCCCCTCGTTCCGCAGTCCACGTTGGCGCCTCCTCTCGGGGGAACGAGAGTTCTCGAGCTCCTCCGAACTGTGAAGCCGATAAGTTTCGTCCTCCTGAGGACTGCGGCCGAGGCGGACACACATACATAGACGGACTAAGGGGCGAGAATGGGGAAAGAATGGGAAAAGGCAAGGCAGCGCCAAACTGGAACTATCCTGGTAAAGGGAGGGTGGGGGGGGGCCTCAAGATGGGGTGGGGGAAATCGGTGGCAATGGATCCGAGATTAATTTAAAAAATTCTCTTCTTATTGTTTTCTTTTAAGGGCGAAATCCTTTCTCTTTCTTTCTCTCCTCTGGCTTAGTCCCTTCACTCAGAATTCACGAGTGCGCCGGTGGGAGGGGGTGGTCCAGGAAAGAAAACGCAGAGGGGGTGGTGGAAGAGGGTGTTTGAATTGGAAAGGAAGGTGGGAGGGAAGGTGAATACAATAAGGGGCTATTCAACTATTACGCAAAGCAATATTGGCCACTCTTTGACCTCCCAACCCCTCATAAACCCAGCTTAGTGTTTTCACGAAGGTCCCACTCACCACTCATTTTCGCATAAGATGTAATTGCATTCGAAAGTGGATGGAGTTTTAATTATAAGGATACCGTGTGGAAATTGAGTACTGATAACACGATTACAAAATAAAAGACGCATTTTAGATCTCCACAAAGATTTAGTCCACCACGCCGACCTAGGTTTTGACATAAAAAATGCCATTGTCGATGTTTAGACACAATTTATGAAATTATCAAGGCATTAATGATGGCATAAAGTGTGTATGAGGGATACACTTCCACACTTCCGTCACTATATATGTTTTCTTGCGTGCCCTCGAGCCAGCAGGTGCATACTTCTAATGACATGCCAACTTCTGGACGCTTACCAGAGAACCTCCAGAGAAGTTAAACAAATATCGATATTGTATTGCCCACCATATTGATCTAACTTTCTACAATACGCTTTTCAGTGGTAATTCAACCGTCAATAGGTACAACAGAGTGTAAAATACATTATTGTACCTAATGATGGCTGCGTGGCAGCCAAAACACGCGTATTGTGATGTTGTGACCTTTTTTCAATTAATTATTTATATTTTAGGCACTTTTAAGAATCCAGACACTTATTTATATGAGACAATGATACATTTCCGATCCTCTCTCTGTTGCCTCCCTCACAACAATCCCCTTTTCTTTTCTTTAATCTACAACACCTTAGCAACGTCTTCCAAAAATAAACATTCTGAAATTAACGAAACAGCATGTCTTTTAAAGCATGAAGAAAATTATAATTAATATCTACAATAAACTAAACAACCGTTAGCATATTAAAGAACAACTAAGAACAACAAAGACTTGAATATTGAACAAAATCAATGCGCTCATTTTTTATTAGGGCATGGTACGGCGATACAATAGTACAAGGCTGTTTCAATAAAATTGACTGTACAACAAGTCTTCATTCACTACAAGATTATATTTCTTCCTATCTCGTCGTACACTGCTGAGTTTATCCAACAGAGGAAAATTCTCCCAGCATTGGAATGAGGAGATTAAAGGAGGAAAAACAATTTCTGCGCAGGATAAGGGGGATTGGAAATATGGAAAGAGAGATGATAGGTTGGTCAAAAGGGTTGCGCGGAGGAGGGTGGGGGTGGTAAGAGGTAGGGAGACCTAATAGCAGGTGGGACAAGGAGGGGGAGAGGGGGAGGAGGACAATACGATGGGCAATGGGATGTGGAACAGAATATAAACAAGGCACCCACAATCCATTAGAATTCGAAAAATTAGAATTTCTAATTCTGGGGTAGGAACTTGTGGGCTCCGCGTTCCCACCTCCGCTCAGCCAATGCCCTTCCCCCCCTCCCCCCCACACTGCCGCTCAACCTTCGCTCCGCCACTCCTCCTTCGAACTGGGAAGTGGAAAAGAAGCCTGAACTACTTCGGGGAGATAAGGAGTCAAGAAGCGGGGCTTGGCGCTCAACAATACGGGCTCCGCTGCATGAAGTGTAGGTATTCGTCTACACTTCCGCGTATAGTGTGGAAAATTTGTCAAACCAAATACTTATGTTTGCGTATTTAGTTGATGGCTGGGATTTTTCAGAAATAGAAAACAATAGTTTTAAGTGATTAATGTAAAAAAAATATTTTCTTCGTTCGTCTTGTAGTTGCTTAGATACAAAAATATACTTCAAATATGGCTGTTGTTGTGACTCGAGAAAAGCCTCCCTCCGACTACTTTAATAAATCACTTTGATGCCATACTACATTTATAGGTCCAACACAAGCGACTAAAAGAAGAATGATACATTGCTGAACAGATCGGTACAAAAATTCGTTGTTTCCATGCACAATAATTGAATAAAATAAAACCAAAGCTCCACTTAAAACACGCCCATAATGTACTTCTCCATTTCACCTCCAAAAACCTCATCCGTCACACCTTTAAGTAGGTGGTGCCAAAATATCTACTGCCACACGCCCATGCGGCGGCTCGCAGGGTAGTAGGCATGTAGATGCAGATGACTATTTGAAGCGATATTTACCAGGAGAAGTTAGAAGAGTAAATTCAGTTTTTTTATTTCCTGTACACAATATAGACTAGTATTTACCGAGAGGGACCAATTATCTGGGGCTCCAGCAATCCCAATAAGTGATTTATTTCAAGAGCCAAAGGTTCATATCTTAGTCGCTAATATTGAGCACAGATTATAAAATTTATAAATCATTGAAATTCTTTAGGGAGCCCCAATGGTTTCATAGAGCCTTTTCAAAGAACGGTTTCATTTACTCTTCTGGGCTTCAAAACAAGATTCTTGCTCGCTAAACGCATTGTAATATAACTAATAACTTGCACATAGAACATGGCCCTGAGGAATGTGGATTAGTCGCCTCGATTGCACACCACTACATGAAAAGTAACGGTTCCTCTCATTTATGATAGGTGCCTGAAGGACAAAGCAAGTGTTTAAAAAAAAGATAAAGCATCCAATACAAGTTCTACCCCTGGCAATTAAGTACCGTTAACATCTTTCAACTTAAGGTAAGTTCCTTTAGGAAAAAATCGAAATAACTGACGGTCGCAAGAATTTTCCTCCAGGCAGTGAAAACGGAAAAGAAAGTTACAACCCTGCATCGTTATCTTCCACCTTTTCAAGTCAGCGGAGGAGGAATGCACAAAAAATGTCTGTAAAAAAGCGAACTTGTAACGTCTTGTTTCCCAGAGGGAGATTATCTTTCGCATTTCAAGGAATGTAATGCGAGACGTCGCCAAAACACACCACAGGATCGCTCCTCCCTGACTTTCATACAGCTCATCTTCTCCGATAGTCACTTTCGAAATGTAAAACGGAAAATTTAATATTCCTTCCCTTCACCCAGGCAACCAGCAAGCGGCAGGATGAAGCTAAAGGCCCCACGGCTCGTCCGTAAAAATAACTTTATTGCCTGAGATGGATCAGACTGAAACGGGAGAAAGGATATGAAGGTGTGAAAAACAGAAAATAAAATCACCGTGAACTGTTCATTTGATGAGATATCCGTGACGTTGTCGAGTTATGATATTATGGTCGTAAAATTTAATATGTGTGAATGAAGGTGAAAAGTTATTAAATCTTGGGATAATAATGTGAACGCTCACACGGGCACTTCATTTAGCCAAGGATTATTCGATCCTTTCCGTTTTATCGCAAGACGCTATAAAGCTGCCGGAAAGCATTTAACATGCTAATTCTGATTACTAATATCATGTCGACGATGAAATCGGCCCGATATTTATCTTTTAAAAAAATAAGCTTCAACCGTATACCATTCTTATAGCCCCTTTCGTACGATCCTCGAAGCGTTTCTAATGACAGCCTGGTTTACCATTTTGCTATGTATTTTAAGGTGTAGGTAATCGTGAGTTAGTGGGCGCACATTTAAATAAAAGTTTAAGAAAGTCGGGAAAAAGTTTTTGGACCACAGTTAATTTAAGCGTGTCTGGCTATGTCTTGGAATTTCCCAACCTTCAGCAGAAATCGTAGTCGTAAAATAATTATAATTGAAAATATTTACCTTCATGAAAGCATGTTATGACTGTAGTTTCCGGCGCGGTATTCAACTTAGACGAAATTACGTGTAAATACGCTTTTTTGGGAATTTTTGATTCAGCATGACACTGTCTTGTATGTGTGCTATGGTTAAAGTATTAAAAACCTTATCATTTCGCGGTTAGAAAGAAATGTGAGCATATTTAATCGAAATGTATGCCAGCAACAACGTAAAACTACATTGGACTGCCTACCAATTAAGTCAGCTTGTTGCGAATTTTTTCAATTTTATCTATAAACATATCATCAAGGAAAAGTTTCTCGACAATCTGTCCATTATCAAAAATCGCTCCCAACAACTAAAATCGTTCACCGCACCATCGGGATGCACTTTCTTATCGTCCCACGAGATTAAAAGAATACATCCAAAGAAGAGGCCAAGTTGAGGTGCCTTACGAAGAGACACCATATGTGTGTGGAATGGTTATAATGATTAAAACTATATATATTTCGTGGTTAGAAGAAAATGTGCACATATTTAATCGAAATATATGTCAGATACGAGGTAAAATAACATTGGACGGCAAACCAATGTAGTCGGTTTCATGCGAGTTTTTAATCAATTTTATCTCAATAAATATCATCAACGAAAAGTTTCTCGAAAATCTATACATATACGAAAGTCGCTCCGAACAACCTAATACGTTCATCGCACCGTTGGGATGCACTTTCTTTTCATCCCACATGGCAATAGGAATACATACAAATAAGGTGCCAAGTTGAGAAGCATTACGAAGAGACACTTTCATGTATGTTAGGAATGGTTATAGTTGTCAAAATGTTTTATCATTTCACGGTTAGAAGAAAATTAGAGCATATTTAATCTAAACGTATGTAAGGTACGAGGTAAAATAACATTTGACTGCCATAAAACTAAGTTAGTATGATGCGATTTTTTTTTCAATTTTTTCTATACACATATCATGTAGAAACGTTTGTTGAAAATCTGCACGTAAACAAAATCCCTCCGTACAACCTAATAGGTTCATCGCACCAACCGGATGCACTTTCTTATCATACCAGAAGGAAAAAGGAATACATCCGAAGAAAGGCCAAGTTGAGGTGCCTTACGAGACGAGAGACATTCAATTACCCTCTGCGTTATGCTCGCAAATTGTTAATCCCGAGTTAATTCTATAAATATCAAATACGAGGTTATATATCATTGGACTGCCATAAAATTAAGTCAGTTTGATGCGATTTTTTTACTATAAACATATCATCAACAAAAATTTACTCGAAAATCTGTACATAAGCATAAATCATTCTGTACGACATCATCGCACCATAGGCATGCACATTCTTATCATTCCACAAGGTAAAAAGAACACATCCGAAGAATTGGCCAAGTTGAGGTGCATTACGATGATAAGAGAGACATTTAACAACCCTCGGCGTTGTGCTAACAAATTTCTAATCCCGATTCATTCCATTAATATCAAGTACGAGCAATTTTTGGTGGATACAAGGCAACTAGATCTTAGGCCCTTGTGGTCCATCAAAGATGGCAACGCAAAGGAGAAGAGGGCTTCAAAGAAGTACAAGGCAGCTAGAGGGCCTAAGATATAGTTGCCTTGAATCCACCAAAAATAGCCATGAGAATTAGGAAGCCTGGATAGCGTAGTAGTCTGCGCATTGGTCCGGCAAACCAAAGGTTCGTGGATCAGGTACGACGTTAAACAGCCATAAAATTAAGTCACTTTGATGCGATTTATTTTACTATAAACATATCATCAACGAAAATTTACTCAAAAATCTGTGATGAAACAAAAATCCCTCTGTACGACTTCATCACGCCATAGGGATGCACTTTTTTTATCATCCCACAAGGTAAAAAAAATACATCCGAAGAAGGCGCCAAGTTGAGGTGTCTTACGAAGAGAAGAGAGACATTCAATTACCCCCGGCGTTTGGCTCGCAAATTGTTAATCCCGTCCCGGTGGTGGCGCACGCTGACCTCGACACTGCCCGGAGATCCCTAATTGGCAGACAACCCGACGCGCAGCCGTCGCTCCGTTCCTCCCTTCTGTTGGTCACACACACACTCACTCACAAATGCCCACCGAATGGATTAGCGCCGCCCGAACCCTTTATGAGCGCGGTACTCGCCCGGTGACCCGCGCGTGCCGGCCCATTAAGGAGTCGGAGCGCCTCCTCGCCTTGGGATGCCCCGATCGCGTTCCTCTCGGGCGCGGACGACAAAACGGCCGGTGTGTCTCCTGGGGAGTGGTGCACGGTCCAATTAGCGCGTCAAAGTCCCCGCGGCCGAATGCAAACGTCGATGAGGTGACATGCCAGCCCGCACTCGGCGGCGTCGGCGCCGGCCAACACACGAGGGAGAGCAGTTCACGGCGGGAGGACACGCGAATCGACGTGACGGAATGACTGAAGAGGGAACGGCGCACGGCGAGCGTGAATGTCCTCTGTGATACGGCCAACAGGAAAGGTCGCGGGGGCAGCTTTCATGTGTGAAGTTCTCCACACGACGTTGCTCAGTTGACAAATAAAAACAACCCCGGTGGCGAGCGGTTACATTTCTCGCATATGTGGGACAAGGGTTCCCTGGATGGAATTTCTTCCAAATTGACCATGGGAATTTGTGTTTGTCTGCTGTTGATCTTAATATATCCGATGTAAAATGGCCGAGAAAAATTATAGTTAGTGATACAAAATAAATAAACTCGCGAATTGATACGCTTTTGAGTAATATTTCTGCATTCCACAAAAGGATATACTGTCTATTTAAGGTAGCGCGAGCGAGATAGTTCCCTAATTATGATAGAGACCAAATTCGATATATACATTTTAATTACATCAACTGTGAGACACACGAATAAAATATTGCATTATTAATGGTGCAATAACATAGTTTCACATTACAGAAATTGTAAGTAATTAAATGAAAATATCTAAATAAGTTTTTTACTCGAGTCATTTTTATCACGCGGTACGTTTGAAACTTAATCAAAACGGAGGGTTTATTGTGATCCTGAAAAATTTACTGCAGTGACAATATGATAAATTTTCAAGAATAGTTGAGATAACACACAAACTACACATTGTCGATATTTTGACGAGATATAAGTGAAGGAAATGCCTCATTTTTAATACAATGCCCCCACACGACGTTGATCAGTTGACCAATAAAAACAACCCCTGTGGCGACCGGTTGAATTTCTCGCATCTGGGGGACAAGGGTTCCCTGGCTGGAACTTCATCCACCTAGACTATGGGAATTTGTGTACGTCTGCCGTTGTTCTTAATACACCCGCTGTAAAATTGAGCAGAATTATTGTTAGTAATTAAAAACTAAATAAATTAATTCGAGAATTGATACGCTCTTGAGTAATATTACTACATTCCTCATAATGATTTACGGTCGATTTCAATTTATTCATTTGTTTGAAAGAAGAACACGTACAGCTTAATGACATTTTATCATCACACGAGGGTCCTTCTATGAGTTGATTACAAAAACAATTAAATCAGCATGTACCCGAAAATTTCTTTCCTATTTTTCAATATTATCTCTCGATACAATTTCCTTGCAGCTCTACTTATTTGGCCCAGCCGTATTCCAATATTTTATCTCTCCAGAAAGCAGGAGGAATCAAAACCGTCAAAATACTCATCCACAGGGGTGAAGATGACTGGATTTGATGAAAATTTTATCTCCGAGCCAGATTATGAGATTTGAGAACAATAAAATTTAAGACGATGCTAAATCAGAGGAATAGGATGTATGAGGTAGCAATACGAATCTTAATTTGAGCAATTTAGCCATGCCCATAGCACATAAACGGACTCCCACATTATCATGGAGAAAGATCACTTATTTATCGGTCTTTCTCCATTTTTCGTAACAAATGTTGACAATATTACATCAAACGCTAAAAAACGTTAAACCAACAAACTCTTCCAACTAAACTTGGCATTGGTTAGCATAAATAAAATAACTTTTTTTATATACTCATAGTTTTACTGTGCGTCACCTTCAAAAGTTTACCATTCTCATGGAAGAACGATCGGAAGATAAACAAATAATATCTCAATATGGCAAGACGGAAAAGATTATTCTTTGGAAATGATACATTTTTGTTTGCAAAGATGCAGGAATACCAAGTAAATCGGTCATTGCCATCATGAAGGGAGTTTAGGGAGACGGAATACGAGGGGAGATAAACTGGGAATAAGGATACGAAGCAATAAGAGGATACTTGTAGATCCGGTAGGTATTCCGAAACTTTTGAAGGAAACAAGTTCAAGGGGAGGACAATGACCGAGTTTAGCTCGCTGTGAATGAGTTAAAATCAGTTTTGAGACTTATTTTGGTAAATCTTTGCAAGGGATATAACAAAAAATAACGTGATGAAATTTTAAAAAAATATTTCAATATAAAACTGTCGTGTACTTTAAAAAGTGGATACACAGGTATTGTTTACTACATTAAACTATCGACCGAGCTCTTGAAGCGAGCACACACCAAAACTTGTAATGTAAGATTTTCCAAAACTTATCACTCCATAACCTTCATGGGTATACTATAAAATCGGTATTCGATAAATTTCCATTCGCTCTTATTTCAGTTTTTGGTGGTCAGTGGAACTTTATAATCCAATACACCGAGAAACAGCTTGAACGCAGGTACCTCAGTCAGCAGGTGATCATATATTCAGGCAATATTATATATTTACTCGTTGATCTACAGTATCTACAAAATATTCCAAAAATTTTTATTCAACTTCACCTCGGATAGCTAGCTATATGTCACGTGCCTTCGCAGTATACAAAAATTTGTCCTCCGCACCGCTAAAAAAAAGGCAGCTCAGTTTGATTTTGCCTTATTTTACCTTCGGGCGATAAATTAATGAGCTTCTCATTGGATGACTCTTCAACTTTTTTGCGTATTCCCGCTGGCGTAAATGATATAGTCACTTGACAGGTGCCTGGATGGCCTCCATTTATATTCAAACCGTTCGAATATCATCTTTGGAATTAACGCGGCTGACAAGGAATGTGAAGACTCAGAGTCTTTTCAACTATGAGTGATCGTGTCTGAAGTAATCTGATCTTCAGTCATACTTAGCAGCCCACAATCGGGCATAATTTCCCGTCATTTTTCCAATGAATTCTTTTATGAAAAGTACGGAAATTTCTAGAACAAGACCTTAGCGAGGAGTAGGAGTAAACGTTCTCTCAGTTTTTTGCTTTGTCTCAAGTTTTGTGCGCTGTTTCATGAAAAGGAAAATGCGTAACTAAACGACAGATTTTGGCTTTCATAACATTTTCTTGACAATATGGAGATACTATTTTTTCAGATTTTTACACCGTTATGGCTTCAGATCACGCTGTTAAAATGATATGTGCCATCCACATGTATACGAGTTCACTGTGTCTGCCCTAATTAACTCGCTGGAAAATGAAGAGAAAGAGTAAGGCGCGGGATGAGATTTTTCGTTGCCAAAGAACCCTCGTAATGTGATGAATTTGGAAGTCTAAAATTGACATTGGAGAGAAACAGATTCCAATGACTTCACTCAATTGAACATTTAGTGGTTTTGATTGGAGTGTTTTACATAGAAACTCGTCTAGTATAACTAACTAACCTTGTTAACTTTCACTATGGTGCCAGAATATAAAAAAATGCTTACCGTTCCTTCACTAACTATCATGACGAATGGTAGCGCAAGCAAAAAATGCATGTCGTTCTCTTACATTGCACATGGGTAGAAGAAATAGCGCGAAATATCCATTACACAAAAAGCAACTTCATACTCTCGCAAGTTTCCAAAAGTCCAATATCATGTCAAAGACTGGAACAGGAGGAGGGATTCATGAAGTCTCACTATAAAATCGTTTCACTTGTATCTTAAAACAAATCTGCCTGTATTACGGTGCGTTGAGTCTTAATCCAAATGTGATCATAGCTGGAAGGAACATATGAGTAGGCTATATGAGCCATGGGCTTCAAAAGCCACATTTGTCACATGTTAACAAAATATTGGGCTCATTGTACCGTTGGAAAGTCAACAGCAAGCAAAAGTACTCACCTACTGCACGTCTTACCCGCAGTGACTGGAGTATAAGTTATACACGGAACTATGCACTGTGGTTGTTATTACAATATCACATTCTTTGTCGATAATGGTGATCTTTTTTGCTATCCTTAAAAATATAAGATTGTAACAATATTAATATGACTATGACAGTAAAAATAAACAACAGTTGGATACTTCAGAGAGTTTAAAGTTAGGAAAGTTGGATTTAAAATAAAATCTCATTTTGTTCACACACTTCCCACACCATTACTCCCAAGTTGTACTTGAATTGGCTAGCACAAAGAGAGGGTTAAATAACGGACCAATATCATGATCGTGCCCAATTGAATCTCCCACGAGTTTCAGCGTCCGCTGTTAACACTTGAATGAATACACTGTTACATCTCCTCGTTCCTGAAGTCACCGTTTGTTCGCGTTTCCCCGGTCGAAGAGTCGCTCTGCCCCCCGCGGGAGATGAAGGACTCGCACATCAGGTTCGCTGAGAGGAGAGGCTGAAATTCTCGCCAGGTGGCAGTGCTTGGAGCGGTGGAGATGGAATTGGTCCAGCCCCATCCTTCAGCGGACCGCTTCCTTTTGTGCGTTGCCCGTGGCGACGGTGGCGGCTGAGGAAACGAGGGCAATAGTGGAACCGCCGACTCTCCCGTCCGCCAAATAACTTCATCTTCAAACTGGACCCGCCCGGATAATGGCACATGATGGCCAGGTCCTCATAAAAAAAGGACCCCCGCTCACTCCCCTTGGAACGTGATTGGCTAGCCTTCAACCCCCCTCACCTCCACTTTCTTCAAATACCACCCCTCCAATCCCCCTACCCCTCCCTCGTTCCCGGAATATAATGTTTTCAAATTGGCGCCTTTGATTATGGATAATTGAGACGCTTGCGTCGACGAAGGAGACCCAAGAGCTTGAACATGTCGTGGGCAATTGGACTACGGGGAAAGGATGAGGTGGAGAAAAACTTTACCGAGGTTGAGAGCATAGAAGGAGAGCCTGTACGAGGGGACAAGAAAAAACTCTCGCTTTTAATTAGCCTCTCCCAGCTCGTTTTCCTGCGATATGATTCCAAACATTGCCATATCCATTCAGAAGAATCGATTAACTGTGCGCACACGGAAAACACGTGTCCAAATATGAAGCAAAGAGAGCAACTATGGATTCGTCTGAAATTTGACTAGTATATTTCGGCAAATAAAAACCCGATCTAGATGATATGTTTAATGGCTTCAATATTTTAACTAGGGATGAGTCGATTCCACTTTTTTTCGATTCCGATTTCAATTCCAATTCCTTCAAATCGATTCCCGATTCTCGATTCCAATTCTATCGATTGTTATTCCTAATAGCAGGTGGGATGTCGATATACCAGTAGCGTACGACTTTTATTTAAATTCAAGTATTTGGCTGAAATAAAATAACAAAGAAAATTAGGTTACTCAAAAAGTATATTTATAAACAAATAGAAAATATATCCTCAGCTTATTGAGATAATATCATAAGTACAAATTGATACCTTACACCCAAAATTACTGAGACAAATATGATATGATAAATGAAATTTTACTTGAATATTTATTTATCTGGAATTGGAATCACCTTTGGGCGATCGATTCTCGATACCGATCCTAATCCTGAGAATCGTTGGAATCGAGAATCGACATTTGGATTCGACTCATCATTAATTGTAACACCTTGACACGTCCTATATTATATCACGAGGCACGAGGCACGTCAAATACTCTGTATCGTTATTACACGGTCGAGATTCAAGCACAGAACCTTTGGCCTACCATAGTCTAAAATGGGTAATTATTCTTCTGCGTTTTCTTCATATATATATATACCATCCGTACTTTTCTCAGTAAAATTCTTTGAAATATGATTTCTTCATGACGAATGTTTGCACTATTCCGCGTTAAACCTATACATTAGAATAACTTGCACCTCGTGAAAATCACGCCGAGGTGCTACAACCTTTGGGAGAGTGGCTTATAATCTAATGATTTGCATTCACTCATACAAAACTGCAGATTTAATTCCTAAACCTAGGGTAAAATATATTTTTATTTTGCTTGCCGGACGATTCTGTTGACCCGTATGTCCCCGGAATCCCGATGGGCTGCCGAGCCTGTCATCAGGTTTTCCAGGGACCGGACCAACAGAACTTGACACACATCCATGCCCTGGGTAGTGAAAATCCCACCCAGGCGGGACTCGAACCCGCGACCCTCGGTTTAGCAGGCGATGACTTCGTCCTCGTCCTCGTTATTATGTTATGTTAGATGTACATGTTATTAAGATATGTTAGATGAACTTAAGGAAGGCCGTTTCAGGAACGACTTTTTTATTTGGAGCCTTTCTAATTTTGCAGAGCTCGTCCTACCAACCTTTCCTGCTCCATTACTATGAGAAGAGGGGTATTGTTTGATGCATCGCATTTCACTTAGCATTAAGTCGAGTGACATTAATAGTAAGTGCAGTTGGCACTCAAAGCTATAGTTATGT
Organism: Ceriagrion tenellum; assembly: GCA_963169105.1. NCBI lineage: Eukaryota > Metazoa > Arthropoda > Insecta > Odonata > Coenagrionidae > Ceriagrion > Ceriagrion tenellum. Next base: position 106,725,828 of record OY720643.1, read on the forward strand.
ATATATTATAGACCATTCTCAGCGACTTCAAAAAAAAGGATTAATGACTTAATTTCGGTGAAATATTTAATTGGATACAAATGATTTACAACTTATTGCAGCATCAAAGACAAGCCTAGACTGGTACAATAAAGCGGGTACAGATAATGCACGATGAACCTCGCAAAGAAGAATTAAATTTTATGTAAGTAAAAAATTGCCATTTCTGTCATTCATTACCCACTAAGGAGGATAAAAATATGAATAACTGAAGAGGAAAATAGAAATGAGCGAGAAAATGCAGCCTTGAGTGGGAAAGCTACGAACTTGCCTAAAACTTTCATTGGTCTTAATAGATTGTAACAAAATGAACCTATAATCTGCAAGCCTCTGCGGATACACAAGAGTGGACAACGTTGACATTAATAACACATCACTCCAATGCCCGGAAATTCAAAGCGAAAAAGTAAAAATTTAACTTGACCTTGATTCAAAGTCAAATCCCCTGCTTTTCGGTTAGGTGTATTAAGCCGCCCAATCACGAAGGCTAATGTGGACTAGATATTCCTACCTTTGCTCCACGTGAGGGTAGTTCTGCTAGATAAGGCATTTGCGAGGAAGGGCAAACTTAAATTTCATTCGACTAGGACACCAATTCATTTAGAAAAAAATGGCGTAAATTAGCGTCACTGGGAATCGTTGCAGAAGACATGAGGGAAGCAGATAACATCTCACACCCGTAGCGCGTGACTGCACGCAATATCAATCGGTGTAATTTTCGCAGTAGATGTCCATCTCTAGCACAGTTTTCACATAATTACGTCAAAATGACTCAATTTATGAAAGTTCTATTATGAAAAAAAACCTAACGGACAGGAGTGGGGGGATTGCTATTAGGAAGAGCGGTCTGTGGCAGGAGGCGCGTGCACCAGGGGGGCGCGGCGGTCGAAAGGGGGGCCGAGAACCCTACCCCTCCCCCCGTATCGTCTGCGAGAGGAAAGGGAGAAATGGGGGGGGGGGGCACGGCAACTCTGCCGCGGCCAGGTGGGCGAGGGAGCAGCGAAATAAGAAGGAGAAGGAAGGGGAGTAGTGTAGGATGAGGTGGCCATCCATCTCGCTTCTTCTTAAAGACGGCTTGTTTTCCCTGCCTTCCCTCCCTCCCATGACCGACCTTCTCCTCCACACCGATAGATGGCTCAATTACCTCTTCCCCCTTCGGCGTCCTTGGGCCGGGCGGGCGAGCGAGCAAGCAAGCCAAGCCGCGCCGCCGACCGCAATCTTTTAATCTTCCGGCCGATTTGAGACGGATCTCTCCCGTGGAGGGAAGGGGAGAAGGGTAAGCGGGTGGTTGCTTAATCGGTTCTCCTCCCCCCCCAAACCCCTCGCCCCAAACGACCTATCGCTCGCTACCTCGCCGTACCATCATCGTGGCACCAGGTTCGACGCCACTCCCTCACGCGTGTTGAGCCTGTTTCACTCGTCACATGATCCATAAAAAGCCCTAGTATTATACCCAATTCTAGGCATCGAAGACGGAATCCAGTATAATTGTTGCCGCCCTAGGAGATTTCACACTACCGCTGTACTTGCATTGGTGGGGAAGGGGTGCTTGCATTTATCAAGGTTTTTGTACATGAAGTAGCTTTGTCATTCCCCGTAATTATTTTTATTTATTTCCTTGTTTTGTTATGTGTACCTGATGATGACGTGCCACGTCGAAACCCGGGTCGTCTTTAATAAAATATATGTGGAATAACAAAGTCACTTCATTTACAATGTATGGCAAATTCCATGAAGTCAAAACGTGAGACAACTGAGAATGAATCAAGGTGGTTGGAACGCCTAATCGTGAGTCATTGACTTCACATTTCTATTACATTAAAAGTAAGTCGAAAAAAATATTCGACCGCACTTCACGTAAGTACATCTATCTATTCATAGTAGATTACCACTTATGCACAGTAATAAATCATGCTTGAATTATTTTTTGAAATTTTAGACTAAATTAACGCATTTTATGACCTAGGTTTACGGCGTGGAATACGAAATCCAAGCGAAAATTATACGCAAATACATGTTTCTCACTAGGCGTGATTACTTGATGTTTATTATCAACCATTTTCATAATTTGAAATGTATGTTTTCTCCTTTAGAAGAAAATCTGTACGCATGTCATCGAATTATTTCCAAATACATATATATCAAGGGCCATAATGTTACAGGTTAAATAGCATTAACTTAAAGAAATCATACCAATAACATCCATTTTTTCTCGCTTTATCCTTTACATATTACCAATAGGTGTAAGGATCCAAAATTGCTCACAAATCTGTAAGTGAACCAACGTCCTTTACGCATGTTTAATAAAATGTTTGATTTGACCAATCAATGATAGCAAGAGACAGCAACAGCAGTCGCTCAATGGAACTGTTCCATTGGACGTATATCTAAATATTGTTTTCAAAGTTTCTGACGTGAAATATTCGAAATTAAAAATGGAATATTATACTATCTTCTAACCTAGGCCCTTGTGCAAACTTTCATAATTGTATTAAGTTGGATAATGAGTTAAATGTACGATAAAAGATTTGAAGACACATTTGGACCATTTTCAATTAAAGAGAAGTATATAAACCGCATATCTGAACACTTTTCTCAGAAATGTTTAACATAATTTTCCTCCTTAAACGATCCAGACACTCCCAAGTACTTAGCTCTCTCACAATCCCTCGACTACTGGAAGCACGTTTGGGGCGAAGACAGAATGGGTGAAGGAAGGCTCGCTAGACTTTCAATGTGGAATCAGATCTATCTCCCTCGGATCCTTCCCGTCCTCGCACTCCCTTGCCTTGGGCTGACACTTGATCTCGCGCTAGAGTTTCTGGTCTTTCGGAGAGCAATGGTAGAGCAGAAGTCTCAGGGGAGGGCGAAAGGAAAAAGGACGCCTTGTCCTAATGGGGCGAAAAACCGCCGCTCGCCGGCGGGAGAGGGATGAAGAGAAGGAAATGATGAAAGCGTAGGAAAGAGATGAGGAATCGGAGCGGGAGCAAAAGAAGAAGAGGAAGAGAATGAAGGAGACCGTGAGAGAATGGACAGGCGGGCGGGTGTGGATGGCAGCCCCGGGGGGTGGGTCGATGTGGGAGGGTGAAGAAGCGTCGATTGGAGGGATTGGTCAATTAGGGAACGGACCACAGGATACTTATGGCTGACCACTACACCGTAACGTTGAGTAATCCTGATAGAAAAGAAAGGAGGATTCGATGGAAAATCTCTGATCCACATCTAAAAGTCGACTTCCAAGGTAGTTCAATTTGATTATTCTCCCTTAGAACTTCCCATCAATCAAAATTGATGAAACAGAGTATATAACTTTAAACAAAGCCTTCAAAATAAATCATTTGCATCAAATCAGCTGAAGTAGGTCTTCCGTTGAGGTTATTTATAATATTAAAGCCAGTATGACATATTGTGATCAAAGTTGCGAAATTTGAAAAAATTCACCACCTAAAAGTTTGAAATCAGCATGCTTCATAACCAGTTGTCTTAGGAAATCACGATATTTTCGCATGTCCTCTTAATATCCCAGCGGTATGACGCGAGTGTGTTGGTAGAATGATTTCGGCCATCACTAATGCGTGCAAAAAGGACATAATGGTAATTAGTCTATTTTCTGGTACACGTTTTGCGTATTAAGAAGAGATAAGAAGGATAATTTCAAGATGTTTTCTACAGGTCCCTACGTTTAAGATGAATTATATGAGAGCCATGCAGTGACCTAATCAAAATTTCTAAACGTTAATCAAACCTTTTTTTTATTTAAACAAATTTCCAGAGTTATGAAAAAAATGCGTGACGATCAAGTATGCAAATTTTATCTTCTTATTTCATCTCTTCTCTTAATTTTATCTTCAAATTTTATCTAAAATCTTTCGCTAAGTCTTCCCTACACCGATTTCAGGGAGGGTGCTTTAATCAATTGAGTGACCTAGATATGCCCTTCCAGAATAAATTCCGTAGCGGCTTTCGCAGAGTGAGATATTATTACGAGGTACTGCGCAATATATGCCATGCATTTTTTGGATCTAGGACATGTTAGCGAGAACCGATTCGGCGCTGGGACGTTTGGGTGCGAGCTTTCTCAGAGCGAGGACGTTTGGGCCCGGGGACGTTTCGATACGAGACCGGTTAAATAATACGTACTGCATTACTACTCGTTCGGCTTATGCTTTCATAAATTATCATGTCTTCTGATACTCTAAAAGTTTAGGATTTTTTAATTTTTTAAAAGAATTCTACTTAAATTTGATGAGGAAGTTTAAAAGCTATATTATTTTTATCCCGTGATACCTCACTTTAAATACGACGATTGTAGATAGGACCCGTGCAAAGTTGGCTTAATTTTAGAAATAGATCAAATAAAACAGAGAGCAGTAAGTTTGTGAAAACGCAAATTTCAGGCAGACTACATTGTGCCAGGTGTTCAACACATTTTGTTAGAGCCAAACTATTACGCAGTTGATGCAGTTTTTCTAACTTCGCGCTGAAACGTTCTGCACCCAGAATTCCATGCCCCAAAACGGCTGAAGCTCAGACGGCGCCGAAATGTCCCATTCCCGAATTATTTTATCCATCCTGATCCCTGATATCAAAGCTACTTTTAAAGCGCATCTGAGCTCATTTTGGACTAAGTACGACAAAGAGAACTTGGTGACTAAAAGAACATACCGTTGAAAAATTTTAAGGGGTTATTTTTTCACACGTTAAACTTATGACGTTCATATTCTCCTCCACGAGAGAGTTTGCTGAAGCTGTTGTCACGTCTACTTCCGTAGTACTTTTAAAGAGATTTAAAGATAGTTTTTTTCCCCGAGTGCCTCCGAGTTCTAAAACAAATTTCTGAACTCAGGAAGACGCAGCGGGCAGTTGACGTTAATCCTTTTGTAGTGTCACTGCTGTAACACGAAACTTCTAGTTGAAATGCGCCGACAGGCGGAGAGTAAGAGTAGGGATAAAATAGAAAAACTGGAGAGATTACCAAGGAAATTTATTTACTTCCTCCAGAGCCTCACCAGGTGTTCTTGCCTTGCTTTCCCGAGGAGAAATAATTAAATAATGCTGACTTAACATTAGAGGTGGACTCACATTATAATTCCTATTTAACCCTACACTGGTGACAAAAATAATTGGAACATGAGGGGTGACGTCGGACTCAAGGGCCGGTTAGGACTTTGGAGTTTTAGCAAGATGTTTTTTTCTCAAATGATCTCAAAATAGCATCATTTAAACGTGAATTAAATAATATATATTAAACATTTTCACAACAAAAAGGAAGATACTTAAGCTTTTATTCAATCTCAGTTATACAGTAAAACGGCTAATTTGGGCATTTTTTTCTTTATGAGAGCCAAATAACCACTACAAGGTACCACTTTTAAAATATAATGGGTAGGCATTTCGGAGTTTAATGCACCCCATCATCAGGGCTATACAAAAAATAATGCATGAAGATCATGATAAATATTCAGATACATGATAAATCTGTATTACAATCGTCCATGTATAAAAGAATCAATTATGTATCAATAAACTTACAAAAATTTCAATATAAAAATTACCTTGGAATTGATAATCATAGGCATTCATCTTCAGTAGATAGAAATTTTAAGACAGATTTTGTTTGCGTAATTGCATATTCCAGAGCCAGTATAAAACATCCCATCACCAGAGTTTACTGATTCTGGAATGTGCAATTACCCAAACAAAATTCGTCCTAAAAAGTCTGAAGATGAATCCCTATGATTAACGATTCCAAAGTAATTTTATTTGAAATTTTATATTTTAATTGATGTATAAGTGATCTTTATATTAATTAATTGTTGTTGTACCTTCATGTATTCTTTTCTGTATAGCCCTGATGATGGCGAGTGTTACACTCCAAAACGTCAGCTACGAATTATAGTTTCATTGTTCCTGACCTACCCTCGATATTTCAAAGGTGGTTTTAAATTAAGAAGTCGATAGAAAAATACTACATTACAAGGTATATGTATAAAAAGCTTCATTCCATTATATTTCATTAATTACTTACTCACATTTTTAGCACATTGCCTTTTACATAGCACAATAAAATACGTTGTATATAAAGATATACAACTGCAATATGCTTGCACGAAGTGATTTTTTGACTCGGACATCGGAGGAACAGTAAAAACAGGAAGCTATTGAAGATCATTAACTGCAAAAGTTCATACTTCACCTTCGTCCTCAGAAAGATTATTTTGTCGGTCTGAGAGACCAGGCGTCACCACTATAGGGTTAATTTATAGGTCTAATTTTTTTTTATTCCTAGGCATTTAATTCCTTTGTTAACATTTAATTTTTTTATTTGATTGTTAGGCTGTGTGTGGATTAACGGGGATCAGAGTTAAACCTCAGAGTTACACTCAGCGGTCAAGGAAATGAATCAACAGCATCGGACGTGGCTGGTAACTAGTAAATTTGGAACGCAAAGCAAACATTACCTCATTAGATTTGCGTCGTTTGATTCTCTCGATTAACCGGGAGCGATCAACTCTCACCCTCTTCCCGAGTGAGCTCTTAGTCGATTCCATAAATACGGGTGTCCGTTATTACGCCTCAACAAGACTTTTTGGCGAAATAATAGCCATGGAGAGGCTACAGACAATATTTAAGCTCTTTTGGTACGTACAAAATGATTTTGCTTGTATAAAATGCTGGCTTTAGCTTTCCACTTCTCTTTAAGTGGCCACGGAAACAGGCACTGTTTAGTAACATCAATGCCATCATCCATTAAATATGCGTTGCCGAAAATAATATATATCTAAACGTCCATCAAGATAAACTAATTATTTTCCTAGACTTTTATTCAACAAAACAATCCATCGTTTATGTTAATCCACTCGCCATAGGGGCGAGGAAAGACTGGTCGCATTTCTCGATTAATAGGGAGAATATACTGAAAGTATGGCATAAAACATACCGCGAGAGAATAGACAAAATATGAAAAATTATTAGCTACGCAAATCAAATACGGATAGCACAGCTTCCCTGAATTCGGCAAAAGCTATTTTGATTCATAGCACCCGACACATTCATTTTTTTCGTACCAAATTGACGAATGCAGTATTTCCGTACGAGTTCAAGACGTTCGCTTCATTTTCTAGATGAGGTCTTACGAGAACGAAATAACACATCTCCTTTAACTTTTCGCCCCGAGGACCGTCCAAACGATTCGCTAGATAAATCCTCGAGTCTTTAATGCGAAGTTGAAAAGGTTGGGAGTCGACTTCATCTCGCGTCGAGGCCATAGATGAGTGAATTTCAAGCATTTATGTGTTCGGGAACGTCAAGTCCTTTCCCCTTCGGGAGGTAATGCCTGAGCGGGAGGTAGGGTGGGCAAAGGTTTATTCCGCATTTTCTTGTTCCCCTTTCCGATCGGTCACGCTCGTAATCCCACCGACTCGCCGTTTAAACTTTCCGCACCGAACGGTTCTCTCAGTCACCAGGCGACCGCGGCTTGACTTTTCCGCCGGTTCCGCATGCAACTCTGCAGGCACAGTACTTCGGTCGGCTGACCATAGCTTCCACCAATCAAAAACTATGCATATATCTTTTTTTCTGCGAGGGAAATTACTTCCGAATCTGGATATCGCGTGATTTATATCCTGTGATACGGTCTGGAAGGATTCAGACGGCTCTCATTAATTCCGGCGAGAAAGACACTCATAAATATTTAACCTCTTTTATTCATCCATGCTTCAAAAACCGCATCACTAGGCTCAGCAGTTTCCCATTCTTATCCTTCATCCTCATGTGGGAGGTTAAATGTCCTTTTATTTGATTGCCGGGAAGCTAAAATATCCTGGATATTTTTGGATGAATTCACCGAACAAAAGGAAATTATTGTGGAAAATCAAGGTTTTGCAATGGCGAGAATTATTCCCTATTACTATATCGTATTTGATCGTTCCTCCCTTATTACGAAGCTATAAAAGCATAAAGCCTTTCTGAAAAGTCGAAAAGCGTGAACCACCAACAACAGTCCAACTATAAGATTTCACCATAGTACCGTATCATAAAAAAGCAATTACCACAGATAACGATAAACATAAGAGAATAAGGTCATATTTGTGACATTATCTAAAATAAATTCCAGCCGTTAACCTGAGCAAACGGACCATCTGTGATGTGTGGATGAAATCAAGGATAACCCAATGATTTGTGTAAGAATAAAGATTGAGTGAAACAAAGATGTTAAATAATCGCTGAAAGTTAAATATTTGAGCCTGAAAATAAATCTCGATCTTCGTTAACTCTGTGGTACTTCATCACAAATAGTAATTCACCGTATAACTTTTACAGACGACAGAATCATTCACACTTCAACACGGCCTGGGTTTTGATGACTGAGTATCATCATCAGGTGATTAAAAATGGATCTCATTCTCTTAAATATTACCAGTAGGAGGAAAGGGGAGGACAAATTTGATGGAGAGGAAAAATTTGTCCCCTCTCCATAATTAATCACCTGGTGATGATGGTTAGCCATTGAAACCCGGGTCGTGTTGAAAAGCGAATAATTTTGTGTTCTGTGGAAGTTACAATGTAAATAAATATTTGAGCCTATTTATTTGCGAGAATATGCAGTTTGTATTATGTCACTTTTTATTAGTTTTTATTAATTCTGTCGCTACTTTTTGCCAATTATAACGGCAATGATGCCTTTTCCTTTCATCCCGAAAGCATTTTACTAGCTTTTATCTCAAAGAGAGCTGATACAATCGTGAGAAAACCATTCAGAGATGGCAAATTGAACTTTCCTATTGCCTCAAAGTTCTTGCATTTCGCAGGTTACAAAGGATTTATTCACAATAGCTACGGTTTATCGTCTGTGATTCTCGTTTCCGTGGGTGGATATATGCTCGTATGAAAGTATTTAACCGATTAAATCACAGTTGTCTTTCCATCTGAAATAACTTTACCTCGGGAAAAACACGTGTTTAGGGGCCATTCAAGTATTACCTAAGAAGTTTTGGGGGGTAGGGGTATAGGGATCATCTTACTTTGTCTTATGAAGAGGGGGGCAAAGGGTCTGTAACCAATTTACGTAAGATATTTGTCCCTCTTGAAAAATCGTATCGTCTCCAAATATTCTGTGTTCTTGTCCAAATATACTGTGATTGTTCACAACTTCATCAGCTGTGCTACTGTTTCGCTCTTAATGCCAATGAATGTGGTTCTCCAACACAACATGATTATGCGATATTCAGAGCTCAAAGTTGTACGATGGCTCCTATAGACGGATGAAACTGCAGTAAGTGTTCATTTAACGAAGAGTAGATACAAATATCTAACGCCTTATGCAAGACTGAGAGGGGGGGGTTGGGAAAAATCATAATTTTTCTTACATTGGGGGAGGAAGGGCGGTCAAAAATGGCATAAATCGTCTTACGTAATACTTGAACAACCCCTTAGAGCTGGAGACTCAACCAAAGCGATTTTAAATAGCGAAGAATACGCGTGATTCGGGTGGATTCTTTTTCAAGCCGGATAGCTTGAGATAAGGGTAATAAAAATCTCAAATTAACAAATTCGATGCTCTCGAAACCGACCAGCACCAGCGATAATCCACTCACGTTTACGAGTCCTACGTAAAAGCGAACCACCGAAACGAATTAGCGTCTCCGACGCACGGAGGGCGCATGAATCAATCAGAAAAATACGTGCAGTAGTCACGGAAATGAGGAGAGACTTCTCACTCCGAATCACCGCCCCTCTAGGTGTGCATTAAGCGCCATCCATTCCTAACCTCTCCCGCCCCCACTATCAGTCTCTCCTCCCTCCTCCGGGTCACCCAACTCCCCCCCCCCCTCCCCAAGTCACCAGCCAGCATTCCTCCTCGCAAACAAGGCCCTCTGGAAAAGGACTCTCGCCGAGCGGTGAAGGCAGGAGGAAAGAGGCCAGCCGAAAATGACTTCATTTGGAACGTCGACCTTGGGCGTGTAATAGAAGGAGGATGAGAGGAATGGGGTGAAGGAGTGGGTGGGGGAGGACGAGGTGGAAGGAGGGATGAAGAGGAGAGAAAGAGAGGGCGAGAGAAGAGCGAGAGGGGGGGAGATTCGAAATTTGAGGCAGCAGGCAATTTGCCCATGCGCTCATAAAGCATGTATAATGCTAGGGCAACGGGATATGGAGGGGGTAGAAGGAGGAGTATAGAAGGGGAACGAGGGTGGAGTTAGGAGAGGGGGAATAAACACAGGGAGAGGGTGGAGGGGGGGGTGGGTCGAACGCGGCACGAACGCTTTTCAAGGCTCACCTGCTCTCTCGTCCATCTTGGAGGGCGAAGAAGGGGGGGGGGGCGGCGGTTGAGGAATAAATAACTTGTATCAAAGGCGGAGAATACGTTTCTGAAACAACAATGTTTTCGTATTTTGAGGCAGCTCGTCGTGTAAGTTTACCATTTCACGAACTCAAGATGCAAAAAATAGGATAACGAACAACTACTGAACTGCTGCTTTCGTTGTAGTTTAAAATGAATGGGTGAAAAAGATAGCTTTCCTGTGCAAGCGCACGTTGGAACACACAATCACACTTTTACGCTCACGAATAACGTTATGAAATAACCATGTGCCCAGGTGAAATGTTCAGCAACCAACCAGTATGTAGCATTCTGTTGGTAAACAACAGCCACGGCCGAATGTCTTGAGCATAGCCATAGAATTCGTTCAAAATTAGTATTTAAAAACATAAGATTTTCCAATGACAGATCAATAAAAATTATTAATATTAATGATTACCGACTTCGTATGCAATCTCCGGCATATTAAATATACTCCTGCATGTCTTAGTACCTTGTAGTGCTATTTATTTGTCACGTTAATAATACTAACCAGTAGTTATATCTTGAGTAGTGTACTGCATGGCAGCATGTTCTATTCTACGTATCACTCTCCTGGTTCGTGGCCTGACTGCGTACCGTTGCCCTGACTGCTTTTGGCCTGCGCCTGGCTTTCGGAGGAACGTGCGCGGTTCTGACTTAAACTGAGATGAATGCTAAAATGCCTGGTGTGGACTCACCCCATGCCACACACCATAGAGGTGGCTTGCGCGGTATTTCGTAAATGTAGATGTAGATGAATAATGGATAAGTTGAGTCAAATGTATAACAGAGTTTAGTTGAGACGACGAAAAGAGCACTGACAGAGTAGAAAAACGGGCGCTATCTTTTTAATTGCCTCTTTAAGTAATGAGACATGCGATAATGAGGGCGCCATCACACGGACGCGGGAACTCGGCTAAGGGAAAAGTCACTGGAGGTGAGTAGAGCGAATGAAGGCCATGGAGTGATATGAAGGAGTACAGCGCGAATGTTGGAGACGTTGAAGTGGGAGAGAGGGAGGGGGAGAGGGGGAGAGGGAGAGAGAGAGAGAGGGGAGAAAATATTCGGCTCCGCTCGCATTTGAGGGGAACTGAACAAAGACAGGCACTCTGGGAGCGCTCCGAAGATGGCCTGGCGTTAGTTCTCTTTTATTGCCCTGCGGTATCAAATGTTAGCTTAACCACTTTAAGCTCTTCAGAGAGGACTAACTTTTTCTGGGAGTGAGGAGATTTCAAATCGTGATGGGAGTGAATTGCCCTCCCTTTTAAGCGTCTCTCGCTCCATCTACCTCCTCCCAACCCTTCCTCTAACCTATTCCCTCCCTGCCACTCGCCCGCCCTTTTTTACTCTGTTATCCAACTCCTACTTTGCTCTGCTCCTATCCACACTTGTCTCTTAGCGACGCGGGCCGAGAGGCCTCCGCTATGTTCCCTGATCCTAATGCTCATTTCATCTTCCCTTTAAAATCTCAACTCTCTTCACTAACATTCTTCCCCCCTCCGCGGTTATTAATGAAAGTTATGGCTGAAGGTTATCAAGTTACAAGTCTCATATAATGGACTCAAAAAAGTTACCCAGCCACGAATCCAGAAGCTGTGAGGGGTAGACAGGCTTATATGGCTTTAATTGATCGTTCGGGGGTGATAAAATTTTTAAACTGTTTACGATTATCCGCCAGGAACCATTAGATTCAATTTTCATAATTTATTGACGACTTCTGCTCTGCACTCACGAGACCAAAATGCAGTCATGATAAGGACGTCCGAATGCCTGACTCAATAGGGCTTATCTCTATTATAGTCCCCTGGGCCGTGAGTTCCTGAAAAAGGATACGCTATGTAACCGGACCGATTCTGGTGATCATTTGAAAAAATGATTTATGGGTCCCTTAGTTGAGCAATCGTCAACTAAACAATCGCTTTTCACATCTCAATAAAACACAAAGAGGCAAAACATTTTCTTTCAATAGACTTCACCACATGAGAGCATCAAAAGACTGCCTTGGCAAATTAAGAGGGAAATGCCCCCGGAAATAGCACTTGATGTGAAATTGGTGGGATAGGTTAATGACGGGATCAAAAGTGGACGAGAGCAAACATTGGTCTCGTAAACAAGCCTGGCTCGGGAGGAATGGCATCATCAGACGGCCGAAACGAGGTAGTAAAGGAGAGGAAGACAGTTTCAGTAATTGGATGGTCCGTAAGGAGATATTGGTGTATAATAATATCGCACAAAACAACCAACATTCTGAGAGATAACAGTCCTTGGTTCGGCCTAATGTATTTCTAAGCACTTATATTCATTATTTAGGTAATATGTATTGTGTATTCTTCCCTCAAGACCCTCTTCTTCAGAGCCGAAGGGCAGATACATCTACACCGCTTAAAATTTACCACACCTATATTCATATGCCCAAATAATTTACTATTTGAGTGAAATATTCGTTATCACTTCTGTTCTCCAAAAATGTGTCTTGCGGCTAACCTTCAATTTTTTAATGGTCAATAATTGTTTTTTGTATAGTTGAACGAGAGAGGGAATCCGTTGAGATTTTTTATTGGTTGAAAGAGGGTCTTGGGTATTTCCTGCCGAGGAAAACTGAATTTTCTGAAAAAATATAAGGAATTTACGCATTTTTTTATTTTTTAAAGTGGATTTTTGGTCTTTTTACGGTGGTTATAGTGTACATATACGAGATAAGATACCTACATATTGTCGGATCATGACTGTGTGATAGGGAAACTTCTGATGCTCTAGTAAATGGCATTAAAGCGAGAAGAAAATTTTCGGCGGTTATCAACGTTAGCAATAAATAACACTACCAAATAGGCACTCATATATATAAATATTTATTTAAATAAGGGGAACAAAAATTCAATGAACGCCACTAGGCCTATGGTTTTGAAAAATTTTATAAAACAAATTTTTCAATTTTTGAGCTGCCACAAATGGCGAAGTTATTAAAATATAAATGCTGAAACAAGAAACTTTTTCGAGAGAACTTCGAGGAGGACTCATAACTTCTCTATTCAAATTTGAAAAAAATATCTTGATCGTTGAACGGAAAGGATGTCTAGAGGCGTGGATTTACAACACAAATGCCCACACAAATTCTAGCCAAATGCTTACTGTGGTAGAAAAGAAATAATACCAGCAACATAGGCTCTGCTAAAAAAAATCGCTCGAGTTTAAATTGAAATGTCACGTGTGGAGACAGATATGCGGAAATAATTTCTTGCATTTCACAGGATGGCTCCGAGTGGCCTTATAGATTATGACCCTGCGCTGACACTAATTCCTTACAAACATAATCGCACCTATCCAGATTGGAGTTTAGGCAACATTGATGAGATCGTTACAAATCGTCCCGGTGATTCACAAACATTTCCTTTCAGAAATTTGCATAGAACCTGGCAACAGGAGCGTTTTTAAAGTCAAGCATAAAGGATGGCGTAAATGAAACAGTAGAGTATTTTTATGCGAGCGAAAGGAGACGAAAAGACACTCTGTTATCTCATCAGAGAAATCATCAGAAAAACATGCTGAGATTCGCGCCCTTTTCTGAGTACCCTGGAATAAACGTGGTGGAAAACTGCCTTCATAAAACTCCGTGTCTGCTACGCACGCGGAGAATATATTTCCTCGCTGGCCACGAAGGTATGTTCTCAGAATAGAGAGAAATAAAAAAAAGTAATCGAAACACGATGCAAGATGTTTCCTGAGTTCACTTGTCCTGTCACTAGCACGTGTATACACAAGCACATTCACGTAAAAAAAGGACGAAGCGTAGACTTTGAAAAACGCGTTTCTCCGAGTGAAGAGCACGCTATACACAGCGCTTTATAACTCGACGGGTCAAGGCACGATTACTATCGGTCCTGTTTCGTTGCCTTCCATCCACTAGTCCGTGGAACTTGCACAGTGCTTCGAGAGAGTGATTCACTCCGGACTATTCATCCCGCCGAACAATATGTCTCACCGCACATAAAAAGAGGCCGTTGATGGCGAATTGAGGCGTGTCTATTGCAGCCACTGGGTGGACCATAAAAGGCCGTGGACTGAGATGAGATGGGAAGGAGGAGGAGGTAAAAGTGGGGGTGGTGGTTGAAAGGCGGAGTAGGGCTATTTGGCAACACAAGTCATTATGGAGTAAGCTGAGGCCCTTGGATGCGGGGGAACGTGATATACTACAGGCAGAGGGCGTGGAGAAGAGGTACCTACAGGGCCATGAAATATACATATGAAAAAGGAAGGTAGGAAAGTGGTTCGCCAAAATTATTCATCGAGAAGAAAGGAAGGGAACCCCTTCATGGGAGCAACATGAAACCCAGGGGCACATCAAGCGTTGAAAGTCAAACTAATTTCGAGAAGAATTTTAATTATTAACCATGTAACTACACACCAACCCATTTTTATGCAATACATTATGCCCTTCTTTCTACCAATGAAAGTTATTATTAAGTGATCTTTCTACTCATGAAAGTAATTTCCTTCCCCTATCAAAATTTATCTTTCACTTTCTCATAAATATCAAGACCCTCAATACTCTATTGTCTCTTTTGATTCCCACGTGAATTACCTCAAGCACTTTTGAATCCCGTTAAATTGCCGTGAATTACCACTAGCTCTTTTGAGTTCCCTCACTTGACTTCCTTCCCCTCCAGTCTAGCGTGGATGGCTATTTCTCATACTTCCCTTTTTCTCTCAAACTAAACAACCGTTATTTTTTCATGGCTGAGCTGCACATTTTCATTTTTCATTTCCGAAATTTTGACTTGTGTTCACACTTGAACTATCGGAGGGGTTATTTTGACCCCTTTTCATTTGTGTCAACCTATTACATCTACATCTACTTCTACTTAGCTACTTGACTACATTACTTCTACCCTGCTAGCCACCACAGGGCAGGGGACAGGGCAGGGGGCGACTTATCACCAACATGAACTACAGTGAAGAAATTAATTTTCACCAACAGGCACCACATCATCGGTATACTACAAATCCTACAAAAACTACTGAGATAATCTATAATGGGAGTTATTCCGCATCATAATTCCAGGTAATTTCTTGTGTTTCCCCACGTGAGGTACGACTATTTGGTATTAATTTTTTGTCTATTGATATTCTAAGGCCGAAGAGTTCTACCCATTCCAATCAGAATATATTCATTATCGCTGCAATGGCTTTCAATCACAGTTGTCACCAATTACTTCACTCCTCGCAGAATCTCCATTCAAACATTCCTTATAAACATTCAATACAAACAGTTTACAGGCCAAAATGTATATTAACCCCAGGCTACCAGCACATAAACAGATTTCACTGGAAAAAATGATGCAGATTCATAATCTATAGCAAATTCATCAAAGTGTTCCTACAAAGCTCTCAAGAATTAATGAAGTCTCCTCAAAGTTTGGAATTTTGTTGACCAAGGTTACTAATGAAAATCTGCAGCGAATAAATTTAGTTCGTCATGCATAATGCTATGTAAATACTGACCCATTATTCATGAATTGCTAATTCATTTGATGAAGGAAACACTATTGCATATTCAATTCCATCAACCGTTATCAAGGCGTTTCTGCGGGAAAAGAGCGAAGAAAATAACTTGTTCGACGAGACATGGGAGAAGAATCATATGACACATCTGTCCCATAACAATTATGAGTGAAATGGAAATAAAATAAAATACTCATGAATGCGGTAACATCCGGACAACAACGGTTGGAAATGAAAAATTCGAATGAAGGATCTTCACTCGAACAATTTATGTACGGCAATTGTATGTGGAAAAAAAATTTAAATCATCAAAGAAGGCAATCAGAATGTAAAACCAGAGTTTATATTTTATATAAAATACAAAAAAATTATAGAACCAGAATATAAACAGAAAATCTATACATTCGTATGCCTATAATCATTTTTTTGAGGAATGATACATGATTCACTTATAACATAATATCCATTGGTCATCATTGCTGATGATATCAGTGAGTTGATCGCAACGACCCATAATGAATGCTTCTTCATATTTATGATTCCAGTAAATGCGATCCATAGGGATCATGTTTGAAACCACTCGCAATGATTCTGAGCGAGTAACTAATGAGTCACGTGGCACAAAAACGAACGATTGGAAAAGTTGGCGAGTTTTATCCACTCGGAAGAATGGCTTAAATATCTTATATATTGTATTCTGTGTCTTCTATCACGATATTCATCTCCATCAAAAATATTCCCGTGAGAAAAACTCAATCCAGTTGACTACGTGACATTGTTACGAATGATTTGATTGCATCAAAATCTCGAACTGATCGTTATTGTACCATGTGACTCCCTAGTTACGCGATAAGAATTATTCTGAGTGAATTCAAACACAACTTCCCCAGTGGAAAAGATATTACCAAATAGATAGAAATTACAGAGCTATCCTCGAATCGACGGACTGGACTGTGGATCCCAGGCGTCAACTGAAACGCACAAGAACACTCAAGTGAAACGCACAAACGCACACACGAGTGCTGTACCTACACTGTGGGTGGAGTAAAGTTAAAATCTTCAGGTATAGTAAAATATCTTGAAATTACTTCAGCTTCTGATATATCGAGGGGAACACACGTACAAAATATATGGGGCATAGCATTAAAGGAGCTAGGTTTGTTAAATGTGTAATAGGAAGATCCTTGGATTAAAAAGTTTAAGAGAGATGGTAATTTGCTCTGGTTCTGTCACACCTCAAATACGCCGCGAGCATTTGGGACACTGGCCATAAAGATTTACCAAAAAAATTAATAAAATACCAAGTAAAACTGCAAGGTTCGTTAAAAACTGCTACGATCGAAAATTTGTTGCCTCACAACTTTTAGTGGGAATAAGGTGGGAGCCCTTAAAGACCCAGAGGCTACACGCTAGACTTAGGTTGCATGAGAAATTCAGAACTAGTGTGTTTCACTCAGGGAATAATATCATGACGCCTTGCTATATTTTTAGGTCTGAGAGAAGCGATAAAATAAGAGAAATTAGGAAACCCATTAGGAAATTAACACTGGAGCAGTAAAGAGCTTATTGAAAGGAGGTGGGGGCACATTTACAGTGGTTGGAGCAGTAATCATGGGTCATTGAGCGCACATAATAATGGCTTTTAAAATAATTTTAAAAATTTCTCAAACCAACACTTCATTTATGAACATCTGGTTATGTGGCAAAACTTTCAATTCAAAAAGTCATGAGTATGGTACAAGAAATATATATTTTAAATATTTTTTCCTTCACTACAGGATGCTATGACCTCTGTTTTCATCGTATTTCATCATATTTGTCAGAAATAAATAACAAAAATTTTATTATTTCGCGTATAAAAGAAACTTTATGCACATGTTAGCGACTTATTACAAAATAAACGCCATGTCCTATTACATATTGTGTCAATATAGAATTAATTAACTAGTCAAATAACTACATCGGTATCCTGCAATTTTAGTCACTTTTATTGATATCAATTTTGAGAGTAGGTATGAAAAGTTTCACGAAAGTTGATATCCATTATTCGAGATTCAAAACACACGGAGACCCTCGTGGCGACGGAAAGACACGCGGAGGGAGAGATACATCCCTTATGAAAATTTTGTATATAACCTGAATATAAATTGTATACAATTTATACAAGTTGTATACACTTATATACAAATTGTATACAATTTATACAAGTTGTATACAACTTATGTACAAATTGTATACAATGTATTCAACTCGTATAAAATGTAAACATTATATTATGTATAATACCTGTATGTACCAGGTTATATTCTGTATAATACCTGGTAAAACCCGCATATACTTGTATACAACCCGTATAGAAATCATATACAGGTTTTATACAGAATTCATATACAACTTTATACGGGTTTTATATAAATTTTCATAGGGGCATGTCAAAAAAACAAGGTGAAGAAGAGTGTGAGCACCCTGGGCTAGTTTCTGTCGTTGCATTCCGTATCCCTCTCATTTTTTCATACTTCTCGCCTCTTTTACTACTCGGAGGAGTTCAGGAGAAGAGATGAAGGTTTGAATATGAGTGGGAGAGGGAGAATGGAGACAAAAAATATACAGCGTGCCCTTCTTGATGAGGTGGGCAGCGAGGGTAGAAGGGAATCACAAGGGTGGTGAGAAGTCCAAGGTCGCGTTCCGATCCACGCCACAACCCACACGGGCCGTACTTAATGGTTGGAGCGGTAATTGTAACTGAACGTACATTTTAATAACTTTTCAAAAACCTCTTTATAGTTTCAGGCATAAATTTTCGGAATTTATTGTGAATGACGAAAAAGAAAACTTTGTTTTGTTCTACCAATTTATTTTAAGGCACTACTACTTTTATCTACATCTAGATCTACGAAATATCGTAGATGTAGATGTAGCCTCGAGCTTAAGACTGTACCTCAATTTGTACATGTACCTCAAGCTTAAGACTGTAACTTGAATTAATATTTATTTTCTTCGCGTTTTCATGAGAGATTCATGAGGTGACGGCTGCCACCACACATTGGTATGACACCCTCTGCGAACACATGTAAATACAAGCGCTAAACCGAAGTAAATAGTACATTATAAGGCGGCATACTACAGCTCGGCCCCCACTAGGGTTTGTGACAAAGGGTGATTTCATACCAGGCACGAAGCATTCATCCCAGTTTAAATCAGAACCGCGCACATTCCTCCGAATGCCAGGCACAGGAAAAAGCAGTCAGGATAACAGTGCGCGGTTAGACCAGAAACTAGGAGAGTGATACGTGGACGAAAATGCTACCATGCAGTACACTACTCAAGATAAATTCTACCAGGCCTTACCTATCGCGCTAATTAACGAAGGCTTCTGACACGACTTAGGCAATAAGCGTCTACAGTGATCGTGAGGGTGATTTGGAGTAGTCTTAAATTATTCTACTATTTTTCAGTCCAGAAATGTCGTAATGTAATTACTAGGTCTAACAAATCTAGGAAGTGGCTTCATGCGTCTTAACCACTGTCGGTTACCATATAAAAAAGTTGAATATTTAAAGCCATGAAGTAATTCATGTACCTCAAACTTAAGACTTTATAATGTATTTGATGTACTTGAATTAATATTTCTTTTCTTCGCGTTTTCCTGAGAGATTCATGAGGTGACGGCTGCTGTCACACATTGGTATGACACCCTCTGCGAACACATGTAAGTAAAAGCGCTAAAACAAAGTAAATAGTACATTATAAGGCGGCATGCTACAGCTCGACCCAACTCCTCCGCGGTGTCGGAAGGAGACGGGAAGTAGCTTCGACGCTGGGTGGTGTCAAGAGGGAGCGGAGTTTTCGATCGGCGGGACAGAATGGCTGGGCGCTTCCCGAAGGAATTACAGAGATAAGAGCGAAGACAGCCTGGGAGCCACTAGAGGCCCGTTCACGTTGAAGATATCATGATCTTAAAATGACAGAACTTAGTTATATTTCTAATCAATTTTTATTGCCACACGCCGACCTCGATTTCGACAATCTTATGTAATTTTCAAGGTCCTACAAGGTACTTCATTAATTCGTCCATTGCCCATTCACAAAGTTCCTTTTAGCTTGAAAATAACATAGGCTCGTCGAAACCTACGTCAGAGGGTAGTAATAAAAATTGTTTGGAATTATAACAAAATTCTGTCTCTAGTTTCATCCATAAAATTTTACAATACCATAAAAAACAAACAGGATCCGGGTTTGTTTTATGTAATATGTGTTATTATGAAAGTTTAGTGAAAAAAAATTTGTTAGCCATGGAATACCACCAAGTGACTCAAGACATAGTTATATTTATAAAGTTCCGTCACTTTGAGATCGTGATACCTGTAACAAATTTCTGCAAGATATTTCCTGATTTGTTGAACTTTATAGGAACATATCTTTGGGACAGAGCGGAAATAAAGGGAAGACGTAAAAAACGGGATGGGAATTCACCAAAGCGAGCCGATCCTAAAAATAATGTAACCCTCCTTCAAGCAGACCTCAAAGTCATTCAATCACTCAATCAGTCCTTAAATGGATCAGCTATGAAACAGCAGATCTTGCTGTTTTATTCTGTAAAGTGAAAAAATGGTGATTCAGAGTGCTGATTATAATTATGTGAAGTTAATCACGTCAAACTAAAGTACTGAAGCCCGGGTAAACGTGGTGATTATGTATATGATAAAGACGATTTTATGAAAAACTTTGTGATAAAAAATATTTCATCATAAAACAAGATTTAATCGTCGTTTTAATGTTTTTAATTGAAAAGAGTAAGCATTTTAGCCATCAATAGTTGAGGCGAGACGTAAGGAAGTAGGAGACACGGATTTTATGAGTGAAACACCACATAGGATAGAGAGATCGTATTCGGCGCTCTGGGGATAAACAGTTACGACGAATATGCATGCGTACACATCACGGCGAGTCGATTCCGATTACAGACAAATTGTGTACTCGGTTGCCTTCCTCTGCAATAACAAAGCCGGGCGATGCCGTTTCATATTGGTCCGGTTCCCTTGTCTCCAAGGTTTGGAGTTGATACGGATCGCGGCAAATGTGTACATACACCACTCTATTTGTCCTCCGCTAGTCATGCCGAAATAGGTCAAGTACAACGGGTCCGTGGCTGCCGTTAATGCGTGCAGAATAATTGCAAGGCATATTTGGATGGAGAAGGATTCAGCGATTTCAAACGGTGCATTTTTATGCCACAACATGAATGGACTAATTTAACCCGTAAAACACACAAAAAGGAAGAAATATCCAGATTTTGTTAACAAAATTTGCTGGAATCTAACAGACGGTGAAAAAATTGATGGATGGGCTAGTTTAAGAGCCCCAAGGAAGTTAAGTTTTGGAAGCTGCAGGCTAGGCTTAATTCACTAGAAAAAAATCGATTAAACGAGTTTCTGAGTCACATTGAAGATGTTTTTCATCTTAATGCAATTATCTACATTGCTGACAGAAGCAGCAACTAAAAAGAGGATTATCGCCGTAGAGATGGGGCCTAAATGTTTTCTTCATCCAGTAAATACATAGTACGAGACATACCAATCACGTCATTCCCTTCCAGGGTAGGCACAGTCACAAAGTTTCACTCAGAAATACATAATTGTACACCTAACTCTGCTTCAATAATTTCCTCCATACTGACCTATCCTTGCAAACCTCTTTTGCCTCATTTACCCCCATACACTGCTTCATACACGCCCTCCTGTTTTTAAGACTCCTAATATTCCTCCTCCTAAGAATTTCCTCAACCACATTCAACCACAACTTTCTCGGCCTACCTCTACCTCTCACACCATTCATTCTACTCTCATATATATTTGTTTCGTTATTCGGCTCTCATTCTCTCTCTCAACATGGCCAAACCAACGAAGCACACTCCTTTCATATATGTCCATTATAGGAGCATCTAACCCCCATTCATTTATCACCCATTCATTCCTGACTCTATCCATCCTACTTTTGCCGCAAACACTCCTCAGATAACTCATACCCACGGTGTTTAGTCTACACTTATGTTTATCCTGACATACCCATGTTTCACTACCATGCTACAAAGTTGGAAGAATCCAGTAAATGACTTCTAGAAAAAGACGACGGGACATTTAAACATTCCGTCAGAATGCATTTCAATCTTGAGTACTTGCCCTCTCTGCTCCCAACTTCACGGCTGGCGTCCGAACACTTCTCGACTCACACTCCATGACGCGGTTTGCACGGCAGAATTTTGATGCAAGAATAGGATTGCTACGTCAATATTTTACTTTAATATGTTTAAATCGTTCATGGCTTTTCTACCATCCGCAACTCTCGGTGCGAATTAGATGGTACATGATTCTTAATCCATCGATCCTTATGACAGACCATGAATTATCCCATGATATTTTCACTTAGGGAAAATTATCTAGACTTGAACGTTACTTGAGCACAATTGAATAAACACAACAGATCTGTTCTCATTCAGGTTTTCAGGGGAAATATATCAATCACGCCAGTAAGCCAACACCAGCCTCCAAGCGAACAATCTGGAAAACAATAACGTAAGCCATTTAAGTGTCCCTAATAAAAACGCTCGGTCGTATATTCGTGGAGGGAGGGAATAAAAAGAGTAACCGCGTGGGAGGAAATGATTTTCCGGTTCCTCGACTTAAGGGCGAAGGAATAAACTCAGTCTGCCCTGACTCATCTCCTGATCAGGGCGATGAGTTCGCGTATTTCATTCCGGGGTAGAATAAGCGCGCGCGGGCATAAAATCCAGGGAATTTTTTTATTACCCACTGTTCCCCCCTCCTTCCCACGAACCCCTCGACATGAGGCGAAGCACGTGGCAGGCGAGAGAAAGATGGATAAGAGAAGGAGGAAATGTAGCAGCGATGTTGCTCGCACACCTCGGGGAGTTCCTACAGAGACTGCCGATTTTCCAGCATGCCCTACCACAAAGGGTAAGCAGGAAAAAAAGTCTAACTAGATGTAGATATGAGCCTTGTGTTTCATTTTCAAACAAGCATGAATTAGTAAATTTATCTCAGACTTCACACCGGTTAAGATTAGTTAGTACTGCCGACGTTTCGGGCAGCGACTCGTCACCCATACTAAGGCAAGAATGGCAACCTTGAGGATGGGTGAAGAGTCGTTGCCCGAAACGTCGGCAGTACTAACTAATCTTAACCGGTATGAAGCCCGAGAAAAATTTACCAAATCCATTCGCCGGGAAAGTGTCAGATCTTTCAAGCACGAATTACCTTCACTTCTGATACATCGCGGGGAACACATCTACAAAACATATGCGGCACAGCATTGAAAGAACTAGGTTTTGTTAAGCGTATAAAAGGAAGGTCCCCGTATGAAAAGTCAAAAAGAGATGCTATTTCACTCTGGTTAGGCCACACCTCGAATACGCCGCGAGCATTTTGAACCCTAGTCATAAAGATTTTTACCAAGAAATTTAATAAAATACAAAGAAAAGCTGCACGTTTCGTTAAAAACTTCTAAGAGCAAACCTATAGCGTTTCACAACTGCACAAGTGTTAAGGTGGGGGCCCCTGAAGACTAGGA
Organism: Ceriagrion tenellum; assembly: GCA_963169105.1. NCBI lineage: Eukaryota > Metazoa > Arthropoda > Insecta > Odonata > Coenagrionidae > Ceriagrion > Ceriagrion tenellum. Next base: position 106,749,292 of record OY720643.1, read on the forward strand.
GGCTACACGCTAGGCTTAGTTTTCCTGAGAAATTCAGAACTGGTGTGATTCAGAACGACATAGAGAATATGTTCATGACGCCTCACTACATCTTTTGGTCTGACAGAAGCGATAAAATAAGAGAGATATATTGCCCAACAGACAGGTACAAAAACTCGTTCTTTCCGCGCACAGTATGCGACCACAATAAAAACTTAGGTCCACTAAATACACTCCCATTATACACGTCACCATTTCACCTCCCAAAACCTTATCCCTTACGCTTTACACGGCTGGTGTCTTAACACCCCCTGCCACACGCACATGCGGCGGCTCGCAGGGTAGTATATAGATGTAGATGTGAGAACTCCATTTTCTCTTTGTGTGCTTAACCGACTAGTAACATTCTACTGAGAAAGAATTTGAGATCTTATGACTTTAATATCATAAGAAATGTGATTAAATATAGAGGTCTATATATCCTCAGAATGGCTACAATAAGCAGTTTTTTTTATGTAGGTGTTTCCGCTTAAGAAGAATTTCCAGAATCCAAGCGAAATACTTAACATCAGATTTTTATACTGAAACGGGCTTATTTTCGATTAATTATATAAGTGCTGATGGTCATTACTCATTTTCAAGCTTTCTTGAGAGATCAGTGGCACAAATATACCTATTTGATTCTTGGGTATAGTTTAGCAGAATTTTGCCAAGAAGAGCGAATACATTACAGTGTTCAAAGCTTGTCTTTCACCTCGTAGACTGAGGCGTTGTGTTTCCCACGATCATAATTTTCTTGTCAAAATCATAGGAAAAGAAATTGGCGGAAACCAGGCTAAAACACTCATCGCGATATCTAGGGATCTGTAATGGAGGCTCGGTGAATGCGAATGATTTCTCTGCCGTAGAATTTTGCTCACACTTGCAGTTGTGGGTTGCAGCGTAATGATGATAACATGCCTCGTCGCGAGATACGGAAAACTTTTATAGAGGTACCATCTAACAATGACATGAAAGTGCGAAGGAAATCTTTGGCCATGAAACTCCTTCCGGCGTATTCAAATATGATACAAATAACACTGGGTAATAACGTCGAGAGAACCGATTGTTTGGTCCGTCATCGCGCAAAGCATTAACAGAGGCATTCAATGAAAAAAAAAACAGGCAGCATCCATAAAACGCCTCTCAGAGGCGCATCGTAGCGAGGAAGAAACAGGAAAGCGTCAATCATGGGAGTTGAAAAGGTTTGGACTCGAGAACCGTTGTTAGGTGGCCATTAAGAAAGCGATCGTTACGTTTTCGTTTCTTGTCTCTTGAGGAAATGAGAAGGGATGGATTCGATTAAAACAAAAACGCGGGAGGGAGGAGTCGGGAGGAGGAGGAGGTGGGTGGGGTATGACTGAGGGAAAAAAGTTGAGCCTAGCGCTTCCGTTCTGAGGTGCCTAATTCTTAGCCCATTAAAACAGATGGCAATTAAGTGCGTTGCCGCCTCGCTCACCCTCGTCTCCCTGTCAAAGAGACGGGATGGAGGAGGGGGGCGTTGGCGGCAGGGGGTGTCAGCCAACACCCAACCCTCCCTCCCTCCCCCCGAGACAAGAGAGAGCGGGAAGGGCAGAGATACTGCAGCGCTTTCCAGAGAGTGCGGCCGTGGAGTGGTTGGCTGATGAGGAAAGGGATCTGCCCTCAAACGCTTTTAAACAACTGCTCTGCTAGAATAAACGCTTCATCATCACAAAAATGAAGGTGTTTGGGATAGCATTAAAGCCGGAAAATCTAAATGAGGAATTAACCGGTTCAAATTAAAAGCACGGACCGAATTTCAGTACTCAAACCTGCAAAAAAAATTCCTTAGAAGCTGTTTTGTAGAACGTAAGGGATTCTACTGAAATTGAGTCTTTCTCTTCAGAACTAGTTCCTTTTCTAAGCATCCGTACGAAACATGAGAGCCTGACTCTACAGAAAAAATGTTCTGTAGAGTTATTTTCTTCAGAGCAAAATAACTCCTTACAAACTGTTCTGTAGAACTTCAGCAACTCTACGGAGATATGTGAGGTTTCCGATGACCCAGTTCCTTTTCTTAGGACATATATGAAGAGTCGTAGGGAATTCCACAGAACGTCCTAAGGAATTCTGCAGAACATCCTAAGGTATTCTGCAGAACGGCGGAGAATATTCCGTAAAGTGGCGTTTTAATGCTTTAAGGGATATCTACAGAACTTTTAAAGAAATTCTGTGGAAGTATTTATAAGAAAACTATACAGAATTTTTAGCAGGGAACTCAGACTCAAATATAGCAAAAGCAGAAGAACCTGGCGCACTTCTTCGCGGCTGAGGGGAAAGGTAAAGTGGAGGGAGTGAAGTGAACGGTTGGAGGGGAAGGTTTAGAAGGGGACGGCTGAGAACGCAGGAAGAAGGCAGGGGTGCCAAACTACTTGGCCAAGCACACACATTCACACACACACTAGGCTAATAGGCAAGTGGTTTTGCTTCGTCAAAGCCATGCTTTACCCGTGCACTTCCTTGTCACATGGAAGGAGTGGTAGTAAGAATAAAATGCCGCAAACCGGGCGCCAGGTAGCTGTGACTCATGGAAATTAACGAGGCAGCAACTAGAAAAGTTTGAAAGGTTAAATTTTGGCAGCAACTAGAAAAGGTTCGCCCATTAACGCTCCACAATTTACAACCTTCCTCCCCCGCCAGGGTTGTAAAAGATCTGAGGTCCATGGTCCAAAATCGTCCACGGTCCAGCGCCAGGTTCTTTTGCGACTGCTATACAGAGGCGGAAGAAGAAGAAGACGTCGATTGGCACAAGGCACAGAGGAAGGGGCATTGCGGGAGGAACGGGGAGGGGAGAGGTGGTGATGAAACGGCATAGAGAGCAAAGAGGACGTCATATATACCGGTATAAAAAGGAAGAGGCCCGAAAAGAAGGTTGGATGAGAATAGAAGAGGGCCCGAGGAGCATTCTGGGATACGAGATAGAGGTCACATGCAGCTTGTGTTTGTTTTGCAAGGGCCAACCTATCTCTGTTCGAATAAAATTCCGCAAACCGGGCGCCAGGTAGCCGTGACTCATGGGATTTACCGAGGCGCTATAGTTGGCAGCAACTTGAAAAGTTTCGCTCAGTGACACTCTCCAATTTACAAAATTTCTCCCCCGTCAGGCAGGGTTTAACCCTACGAGTGCCGCATGACGTTACATCACGTCAGGTTGTCTTTACGCTGGTGCTAATGACGTTATATCACGTCGAGGGTTCAGTGAGTGTTCCAGCTTTCACTGGGGAACTTTAACTAGGCCCCCTAGTGAAAGCTGGAACACTCACGCTACCCATGACGTGATATCACGTTAGGGTTAAAGGGTTAAAAGTTTTGGGTCCATGTCCCAAAATCGTCCACGGCGCAGCGCCAGTTTCTTTTGCGACTGCTTTACTAGAACTGTTTATCATAACTTTTATCGATCCAGAGAATCAAAAAGCTACTAGGACTACTGGGTTATTCTGTACGCCCTTGGACTTTCCGTGTCTCACCCGTCACGAAATTTTGACCTCAAAGCCTCAAAGTTTACATTTTGTGCCATTCACGTGATGTGGGTTTTTACGTTTAATTACGGAATTTCCAAGGTTCAGCTGAGTTGAGCCCTAACGGAAGAGTCTATAGAAACCCTAAATTAAAGAAAGAGTGGAATACGTTATATTTTCCTTTTCAATCCATAGTTTGAAATTTTAATTTTCTCTTGAATGCGTTTTTTGGAATTCTAACGGGTCGTTGATTTCAAACATCGTGTTTTCCGCTTTGACGAACTATGAAATATCGTTTTCGCTTCTGTGGAATAACAAGAAATCATTTGGATGAACTTCGCCCGCGTTGAATCAGTTAACTTAATCACAATATCGTTAGTGACACTTCTTTTCAGAAGTTTTATTCTAACTAGCAGATCTTGCATTCATTAACCATTACGCTAAGTTACTGGAGCACTTAAAAAGACATTTTTGACTAATTTGTAGAATCAAGCTTACAAACAGGCCTTTATTAATAGCCTGAATTGCAAAGAAAAGTAGTCAGATGGCAATAAAGTCCGACTCCATGTTCAATCTAAATGTAGGTTATTGTGTTCCACCTGAATTGCATTGAAGACAAAGTGTCGCAAAAAATATCCACTTTTATATAAAATTTAACAAGAATGGGACTGCAGCTTTTTTTAATTTAGGAAACATCCCAGTCATTCAACGAGGACTTTCAATGAGTCATGTCCAAAACACGCTAATATCATAAAGTGATTCCTTTTTAGTTCTCTGAGTTGATGAAACTACAATGTCATCTTTTCTCTGAATTATGAGCTTCCTTGCCTTCATCCGCCTAGTTATCTTCTCACGGCTCTATCGGAAATGAAATAAGTGACTGAGAAAAAAGACCTCGGCCATTCGACGGAGAGCTTTTTCATGTCATTCCGAGCTCATTCAAGCGCGAGTTGAGTTCTAAATTAATATCTCCTAATCTTGTAAACGACTCCCGTGACGAAATATCCCCAAAGCACCGCATTTGCCGGTGATAAATGGGGAGTATATGCCTGCATCCTTTACTTAGGGTCGTGCATGTTTCCGCACGAAGCGACCGCGAATCGCGACGCTCCGCCGAAGCCAACTGCCTCCGCCGCATCGACTAATCCTCAAGACACATCGATGGGCCGCATCTGCCTCATAGCGCCCTCCATGCATACATCTGTGGGATTAGGAATGGTTGGTTTACGGCCGTCCCCTATCGCTAATTATGCCAACCACCGGCGACTAAATTAAGCCGACGACTGAAGGAGGGAGGAACGACCGGGTTAAGTAAAACCACGTCAGCCCAAAAGGCAATGACTCAGTTAAGGATGAAGAATCGGTCTACCTGCGGGATACAGAATGATCCAATTGCTATGCGGCTACCTACGAGGTACGAATTTGTCACGATAAACCGATGACTTATTGATCCTGGAGGAGGAGGAGGTGCTTGACTAATAATGCAAGAGAGAGTGTCGGGGAGCTTACATGAAATATTAGCTCATGCACCGGAGACGAAATGTAAATCCGCTTTAATCCAGCATACATGTCGACGTCACATTAATAATCTATCAATAGGGCTGCAATTCAAGGTGTGGAATTCTTCCAGGCTGTTTGCAACAAAATAATGAGGTTCACTGAGGACAGAAGGTGTAACTTTGTGGAAATTCTTAATACGTTCAATGGTATCAGGCTCAACTATGTGGAAGTTGATATTCACAAATGAAAAAACGACTTCGTTTTCTTCCCCTGATTTATTTTTTCGGAACGACATGTTTCGACACGTAGAGGTCATTTTCAAGTACCAAGTTTTCCAGTACTTGAAAATTACCTCTATTTGTCGAAACATGTCGTACCGAAAAAATAAATCAGTGGCAGAAAACAAAGTCGTTTTTTCATTTGTGAAATTCTTAATATTCATGTTAAAGAATAAGCTAATTGTAACTTAAACACAAGATTTATTTGAACCGACCCGGGTCGGTTTAAATAAATCTTGTGTGGTAGTTTCAATTGGTTTATTCTTTAACATGAAAAATGATGAGGATTGATCTGCTTCAACTTTATGTTAAAAAATCCACTGCGATTAATTATATTTGTCGTATATATCTACATGTTAAAATCTTAAGTAGGTTTGAGAAATTCGAAAATGAATTGTTTTAGCAGTACAGAGATTTTGAAAATTGCCCGTCTTTATTGCTAAAGCCCTGGTTACACACGATAAGTTAACCCGTACGAGTTAATGTGCGAATGCATGAACGCGTGAACAGGAAAATAGAAAAAATCTGCTCCATTTGGTTAATGCAATCACACATGAACTTGTACATGAACACGTAAAAGTTAATGTATTGTGTAACCAGGCCTTAAGAAGTGTTGGTGATACATTTACCCAGTGGTGACTACAGCGAGTTAGAGATGAAGTATCATTTGATTCATCATTTATCCTCCTCAAAAATGTAATAAAAACCAACTTTAAAAAAAACATCTATAAGGCCTTGGAACAATATTCCCTCAGACTCACTGGTATTCCTTGGATCGATACATTTTTAATAATAACGTGAGATTTTACGAAGTTTTATACGGGCAAAGTGATTAAAATATAAAACATCCCTCCGCAAAAGTCATTACCCTCGCCTTCAGTTTTAGCGAAATCCAATCAGTGCGTTTTATGTAAAAAAAACATTTACGAATATAGTTTCGGGTTTCTCAGGTCAACATATTTTGTTTTAATGGACCCACCAAAATTGATATCATACACTCTCAAAGAGAAGAGCTGACGTCATTCACAATGTAGCCGATAAATTTTCAAGAGACCTCATTAAGCCATGTGTACCCGTTGAAAGTTCAAATTCAAATATTTGACGTCAAAACAGTACTCTGAACACACTGCATTGAGAAAGTATAAAAACAAATCATCGGAAGGCTAATTGCAGTTACATTTCTAATTGCCCATTCGATAATTTTGGGAACGATTGTGATTTGTTAATTGACTGATTGGAATACAATGTTATGTTTGCAGGAGGAGGCTACGTGGAGTTGCTCTCCCAGCGGTAAAAATAATTAATACCCCGGTTTTCAGGGGTGACAGCTCAACGGGGATCATATTCTTTCCCCCGCCAATGGTGGCATGACGGCGGCGGCGCGCAACAAATGGCAACCGTTCAGAAGTATTTTGTCGACTCGAGTGCCGCTGGTAACACGCAAGATGGACACCCTCCGCTCCTTCATCTCTTTTTATATCCGACACGCCCAAGCTTGCCGCTCGTCCAATCCGGAGCGTCTAAGTAAGAGGAGATACCGAGGAAGTGGAACGGAAGCGAAGAAGGGTGAGACCGGCTCTGAATCGAATAAAAACAGACATAAAAATTCAACTTCCCTGCTCGCTTTCCGAAGCAAGAAAGGGACCATCTTTCGGAAAAGGTGTTTTTTTCCCCCTCCTGCCGGCAGATGTCCTGTTCACACTGCCATCTCACGAACCAAAGCTACCAATGAACACGCATTCACACTACTTTTAGAGCTAGTATACTCTCATCGTGCTGCCTTATCCAGGAAACGCAACGAGTGAGTAAAAATAGATCGGCTGATTTCAAAGGAAATTATGCTTCCGATTTATTTAGATGTTCTGTTGCTTTAGAACCGGTTGTCAAGGGAAATGACACCTTCCTCTACTCATTAATCAGTACATAATTTAATCTGGTCCATTTCACTTGTCATGTTTGTATGATAAATCTGTCTAAGTGTTATCCAGTTACACAAGGATTTCTTTTTTTTTCAATTCCACATCAACGTCTAATTCGAACGGGCTATTCATAACATGTCACAATGTAAATATAAAGCAATTATCAGTTGATTTATTTGTATCTATATTGCTGGAAGAAATGCTATATTTCTGTTACTTCCTTTAACTTCGTGTAGATGCTTTCCCAGCGATATAAATAATGAATTCAAGTATTTATGGATGACAGCGTGGCGTAGATCATATTCTTTCCTTTCTTTTGCATTGAATCACGATGTCACCAGCCTGAATTATAAATATCATTTCGTCAGGCAATCGATTGGATTTTTCAATTAAGGTACACCAGTCTCTCAATAACTTCCCTGCTTCCACCAGCGTATTGCATTTCTGCGTGCATTGGCGAATCCAGTATATCATTGCAAGTGCTGGCGCAAGTTGAGTAAACGTGGTTATTCAGCTTCGCCAGCTAATAACGAATCAAATGCATGTCAAAATCGTCAAAAGTATGAGCACTTAACCCTATGAACGAGTGCACGTGAACGTTTGAAACACGAATGCTAGTACTGAGTGACCAAATTTTCTCCTTATATTTATATAAAATATCTCCCTATATATATATATAAAAACCAAAATTTCTCCTTATATACCTAGTCAGATTTTCATATAAGTAACTACACTCATATGCCTTATTTCTGCTAACAACGTCACCAGGGTAGTTAAAATCCTTTGAGAGTAATTAATTGCATACGTCTCCAAGCAGTGTTGCATATGAAGTGGGGTCTGGTGCTTTCCTGGCGTATGAGCTTGTCAAACTTTTCTCGGGTTTCTGTCCGGGTGAGGGGAGGAATGTTCACATCCGCCATGAGGATAATGCTCGAGTCGAGTACCGAAACGTCGACCATCGTGGACGCACTCACCCGGACGAGAGAATCTTGAAAAGTGCTGCCTATTCAATTGAATGTTCTATCCGTGAGGTTCATCTCAATTAAATCATTACAGAAACCTTAATCAAGATAACCAGGTAACAATAATTGAGAACTAGAGGGTTTTATGTTCTGTATATTACCTATGTTCGACACTCTGTGGGAAGTAAAAGCATTTTTAAACTCATTTTGCTTTTCCCTTTTATAAATATTGAATACTAGCAAAGGTACCCGTTGAAATTCAACGGGGGATGAAAGAAGGACAGGGCATATAGGTTGTAGGTTCAAGTCACTCATGAGAGGTATTTTTTTCTAGGCAAATCTTCTATAATTTTAGGTTTATTTTTTAATTCAGCAGATAAAAACCGCATTACATTATGTTTACCGAGTTTCAACATTCTTTTACAGTAACATATGGAAACTAAACTACACGTCATTTGCAATCCAGAGGCTTTCCGCATTAACATAACATGGTGGCATTCTCCTATTTTACATAAGCCTAACTTAAATTAGTCCACTTGAAATGAATTTTGCCAATTTTAGGCAAAAATATTCCTGAAAATAACGTAATCAGCAACATTTCAGTATACGGCCTAGATTTCTACCGTAATACCAATCTCTTGATATAAACCCAGCCGCCATTGTAAAGGTCCCATTTCCCTTCTAAAGCTAATGCTAATTCCACGGTTACCAAGGAAATATCCTATTGTTGGCACAAGTAAAATTCATAATTTTACCATGGAAAACGCGGTTTCTAGGGAAATGGTATTCGTTTAAGAAAATTAAATGAAAAAATAAGAAACTGCAAACTTTTATCCATCTAATGACGAAAACTATAATCTTCTATCTTCAGTAAAACTAATTAAAGTATGCAAAAAGAGAAACCTCTACACTTGAACCAAAATGTTTAGACTTGAGTTATCAAACACATAAGACACCATACGGCCCAATACACTGCCCTTGGGGCCCAGGGGTCTCCCTTATACTCCCAATTACCTTAAAAAAGCCTTACTGATCCCATGTGTGAAAATTTCACTAAAATCGGTTCACTCGTTCAATACTTATGAGGCTTTTAAGAAAGCATTCTTTTGGAACCTTGGGCCCTCTGGGGCCCCAGCGTGACTTACGACCCCATGGTTGTTGTACATTCAGCATAGGTATATTTTACGTGTTTCTGAAAGAGGCAAGAATTATCTTCCGGGGCCAATTTTTGTCGATGAAAGGGCCCACTTGAGGGCCTTCTAGGGCTCCAAAGCCCTTGTTCTATAGCCTATGCGTGAACCAGATATATCAAGTATCTTTCTGCCAAATTTTGTTTCAATCGATATAGTGGTTTATGAGTGAATTAGTAACAGGCAGACAGACACCACTAGATTTTTATATATTAGTAAGATATCATGTATATTTTTTGATATGTGCCGATAAGTAAAAATAATTTGAAAAGGCTATTGTTGAGACGATATTTGAAGTAAAAATACGATAGGACTACGAACATGTAAACCTGCACAAAAAAATTGTGTGGAGAGTAGAACTCTATGGATGGGAAACATGAACCATTGGAAAAGCATGCCAGAAAAGATTACCGGCATCCGAAATATAATAATGGAGGAGAATGCTGAATTTGAAATGGAATGATAAAATAAGGTATGAAGAATATGACAGATGAATGAAAATCCAGAAGAACCAGATGGGTGCGGCACATCCTATTACTTAACGGCTTTGTTAAGGATATGACTGAAAAAATAGAGTCAAAAGTCCAAAGAGAAAGTGCCAAAGATAGGTACTCAACCGAGATAAAGAAGGAAGTTCATAAAAGAACTTCCATGGAGTGAGTGAACTTGCATTTGATAGGGAAGGATAAGGGTGCAGCCAACCAAGCTTGGGATGAAACGACCAGTGACGATGATTTGTTGTGGATATTTAATGATGTATACTCAAGTTTGACGGTATGAGGCGTTTCGGTGGAATGTTCTGGGACTCAGAAAATGGGTAACAATCCAGAACTTATTCCTCGGAGAGTGGCTATTTTGTAGTCAGTGCACAATTCCCTTTTCTCTAGGATCCCATCAGGCGCCTCTTCCTTGCGGAATTTTTCCATTCGCCGAGGAATGCAGGAGCGAATGAGGGAGAGGTGAAAGGGGAAAACTCCGCGAGGTGGAATGACTACTAGACGACAAAGGCGCTCTCGCTCGCCCTCCGGAAGAGGATGGAGGGAGGCTCAAATGGTGGGGAGTCGGAGGTGGGAGAATCCGGCGGAGAGGCGAACACTGACGTCGGCTGGGAGTGACGCATGGCAGGGGGAGTGGGTGGAGGACGAATGGGGGCGCGAGATGAGAGGAAGAGTGGGAGGGGGGGCGGCAAGCTTTGGTGCATTCTCCGCTGGAAACGAGACTACTGTATTACCAGAGGTTGGTCAAGTTTTCAACGTTTTCTACTGTCTAGAGCTGTTTACGCTCTGAGCGGAAGTGATTGTACGCCATATTTTGTTCAGGAAGGCAGCGTGAGACAAAGCAGCAAACGGAAGAAGACCACATTTTCCTCATCGGGTGATATTGTGAAGGCAAGTTTGCCAAAATATTTACTGAAATTATGAGCTTAAAATTTGATGAATCCAAAAAGAAAAGTATCAGGCGTGATATGGTGGAAGTTCAGCATAGTGAATCACAAAAATGGAAATTTTCCACTTAGAAATTGTTTAATACAATCATGGTTTCGATGCACTACATCATCATCAAGTGATGGCTTCAATTCACTGCAGCTGCAATTCACTCACCAGGTGATGATGATGCAGTGCATCGAAATCATGGTCGTATTAAACCTTTTCTAGTGGAAAATTTCCATTTCTGTGATTTATTACGCTGATGAATCCATTGAAGTGTATGAAATGAGCATTCAAGAGCTACTTCGTATTTTAAAGCTATTTGAAAAGACGCACCTGTGATACAACACCGTTGCTACCTCTTATTTTGGGATTACTTGGTGCTTAGGAGGTGGTTATCCATATATTTTTGATTGCTCAGTTTGCTGAATCCCTGACCGTATTATGTACAATGTAAAGTACGATGGATAATAATAATAATAATTTCTTTAACACTTACAGGTTTCCCCAATTACAAGTGTTTTAATATAGCATTAGACGAACACAAACACCCATGTCCTGGGCACTGAGTAATCTTACCCAGGCGGGACTCGAACCCACCTCGATAGGGCCATGAATGAGTGGGTCATGAATGAATGTGGGTTAGATGCTCCAGTAATGGACGTGTACGAAAGGAGTGTGCTTCGTTGGTTTGGCCATGAGGAGAGAATGGATGAGAGTCGAATAACGAAACAGATATATGAGATTAGAATGAATGGTGTGAGAGGTAGAGGTAGGCCAAGAAAGTTGTGGTTGAATGAGGTTGAGTAAATTCTTAGGAGGAGGAATATTAGTAGTCTTAAAAATAAGAGGGCGTGTATGAAACAGTGTATGGGGGTAAATGAGGCAAAAGAGGTTTGCAAGGATAGGACAGTATGAAGGAAATTATTGAAGCAGAGTTAGGTGTACAATTATGTATTAATGAGTGAAACATTTTGACTGTGCCTACCCCGGAAGGGAACGACGTGATGGGTATGTATGTATGTATATGTGTAAAAAGTGAAAATGGGATGCCGTGATCAGGTCACAGATGACTCACAACCAAAAAAAATAATAAAATACAAAGGAAAGCAGCGCGCTTCGTTAAAAACTGCTACGAACGTACATATAGTGTCTCACAACTTCTAGAGGGATTAAAGTGGGAGCCCCTAGAGACTCAGAGGCTACACGCTAGGCTTCGGTTGCTTGATAAATTCAGAACTAATGTTTTCCAGAGCGATACAGAGAATATTATTGTGACTCCTCACTACCTCTCTAGGTCTGACTGATGTGACAAAATAAGTGAGATACACTGCCGAACAGATAGGGACAAAAACCCTTTCTATCCGCGTACAATAAGCAACCACAATAAAAACTGAGCTCCACTTGATACACTCCCGTACTACACGTCACCATTTCTCCTCTCAAAACCTTATACCTAATATCTTTACACGACTGGTGTCCTAGTACCCCTAAAGTATCTCATGGTGTTGTTTTCTTTTGCTAAATGGTGAAGATGAGGTGTGTGTGTTTTCTTTGTGTTGATTATTTTGAGTAGGATGATGTTAGTGTTAAAATGTAAACGTTTCTGCAATCCCTATAGAGGGCTTCTAAACAAGACTGGTATAGGGCGCGCCTCACGCGCGACAGCCGAAGCTCAGACAAATGACAAACGCCAAGTCTCACCTGCTCTTATGAGGGAGACTGCGGGACGTGGGCGTGCGGGCTGGTTTTGAAGGTCTCTTTGCTTGTCTCTCAGAGTGAGGGCCGTCGGGGAAGACTCCTTTGCGAGGAGATCAGAGGGCGGGAGAGAGAATTACGTTACTCGGCTCGTCCGTGCACACCTCGCAGACCCCGCGGTGCAGTGGAATCCTAATGTTGGTGCCGTGGCCGAGTGAGCAAGGTGCTGCATCATCGTCCCGAGGGCTGGGTGTGAAACGGTCCCGTGGAGCGACGCAATGCAAAAGGAGAACCATGGCGCAGCTTTTGACACAATGGGTCGGGATCAAACGAGAGAGAGAACGGCAGGCAAATTCCCACAAGGAGGATCGAGAGATTCAAATTTTGGAATGGGGGATGGGATTTCTAGGTGGGAAGATCCAATAGAAATGGCGTAGGGCATGGAATAATAGGGAGATGAGCTAAAAAGAACTGACGAATGAATGAACTAATGAATTCTCATATTAAATCAACGAAGCTTGGGTACGCCAGGAGATTCGCAAGTGTAGGTTGACTGCAATGAGTGTTGGCCCCATACCTACCTCACTTGCTGCATTTTGCCTACAATTAAACTTGGGGTATTCTAGAATTATATACGGTAAAAGTGGGAGAATTAGTCAAATAATGATTAAAGTACGATATAATGAGGATTGGTAGTCTCCTTAATGGGCACATGTTAGTTTAATTAATCTTCAGATACAGTAAAATATCTCGGAATTACCTTAACTTCTGATATATCATGGGAATTACACATACAAAAAATATGTGGCACAGCATTAAAGAAACTAGGTTTTGTTAAACGTATAATAGGAAGGTCCTCGGATGAAAAAGTCAAAGAGTTAATTCACTCTGGTTAGGCCACACCTCAAATAAGCCGCGAGTATTTGGGACCCTGGTCAAATAGATTTAACAAAACGTTAATAAAATACTAAGGAAAGCAGCGCGCTTCGTTAAAAACTGCTACGAGCGTGCATATAGTGTCTCACAACTATTAGAGGGATTAAGGTGGGAGCCCCTAGAGACTCAGAGGCTACACGCTAGGCTTAGGTTGCATGAGAAATTCAGAACTGATATTTTTCAGAGCGACATAGAGAATATTATCATGACTCCTCACTACATCTCTAGGTCTGACATGCGATAAAATAAGAGAGATACACTACAGAACAGATAGGTACAAAAACTCGTTCTTGCCGCGAACAATAAGCGACCACAATAAAAACTGAGCTCCACTAAATACACTCCTATAATTCATGCCACCATTTCATCTCCAAAAAACTTACACCTTTACACGGCTGGTGACCTCCCCCCTGCCACACCCCCTGCCACATGCCCGTGCGGCGACTCGCGGGGTATTATGTAGAGGTAGATGTAGATATGAGCGCTTCACTAAAGGTGTGCAGAATAGAATGGCTTAAGTGTAGCTCACATTAGAGAAATACCACCTCCTGACATGTTTGTATAGATTATCGATAATGCATCAGTGTTTATAATTACATTATATTAAGTGTATTGTGAAATCATGTCGGAGATAATTCACCCCTTGTCACACTCTTTGCCGTATACCTATAAGTACGGATAGGGGTTAATTTTACTGCTTTAATTTGATTTTTAAAGGAAAAATGGCATTTTTCATTAGAAATTGTGTGCGAATTGTTTCGGAAGTATCTTTTATTTTTTAGTCTGATTTATGATGCAAAAATAGTAGCTTATATCAATGAATTATTATTTGCCATTTCAAAGTATAGGATGTGACCGAAGTCCCGGGTCCAAGTCGCCATGTGAAGTCTGGGTCGGTCGAGTGTTCGTCCAGAGATTCACCCATGAGTATTCGCGTCTGGCTGAGAACTGCATATAATATTTCAATGAAAGATACTAAAACTGCACTATATATAGATAAAATTCAAATAAAATAGGGGAGAGAAAGTCTGAGGTTTAAATGACCTCTCTGGTACAAATAGGTAGAACAGAATGTAGACTGAAAGCTATTGTTGTTAATTGTATAAAAAAATAATAACTTGTTGTTGTTTGTATAAAAAAATAAATTCATGATATATGCAAGAGCTGGGACGATTCAGTCAGAAGTAAAGGGTTGTCAACAATGAAAAGGGGTCAAAATGAACCCTCCCGTACTTCATGTGATAAGGAGACTAGCATGGTATTATGCAGATTTATGAATAAAAGCTGGATTAATTTAGCCATTAAGGGGATGGAATGGGAGTCGACTAACGAAATAGACTAATAACAGAAGAGTGAATGATGACAGAGATTAGACCGCGAAAGACATGGGTTAATGAGGTTGAAAAGCTTGGAATGGATTGAGCAAAAGGACCCTATCCCTGCATGTGTTTCTTGTGGAAGGCACTTTAAGTGCAGTACTACGTCCGTCGGATGAGACTTAAAACCGTGGTCGTCTTGGCGCCTCTCGGTAAGAGCAGGCTAATGCCGATGCCGGGTTTCTATCCACCCTTCCTCCCTTACCTATCCCCTATGGCGCAAATGACCTTAGCTGTCGGTCGCCTCCACAAAATTCAATCCAGTCTTTGAGCAAAAGAAATATTAACTACCTGGGTCGTTAAATTCTGTAGATCTATTGATATGTGTCTTCGCAACCATTTCCACCACAAAGCCACGATTTATGTGTATTTACTGAGTTTTTACTGTCGTATCGCACCCAAAGACGTCTGCATATATGCGGCGCGTCATGATTAGGAATAAAAATGCATTGATAAATCAACCTGAACGTTGAAAAACCTACGCCATGCTTGTGAAAAAGACACTAAAATAAGCACATTAATGGCGGCTTTGTTTACATAGCGAGGACATGAATCGAAGAAAGAATACAATTTATACTGAACTACTTTCCTTAGTAACAGGAAAGTGCATACAAAGACGCGTATGAATGTCACTGAAGCAAAAAGAAACGTAAGATTGGGATGGTAGGGAAGAAACAAGGGAGGATTGCCAGTTTTCTTGGCCTTATTTCTATAATTTCCTAAGCTCTCTAACTGCGTCTATTTCTAAAAGGAGTCTTGTAATCGGTATGCTCGTTTACATATAGCCTGCGACTGCAATATCTTGCTCCTATTCCAAACATTATGGGCTAGAGTTAAACGATTTCACGAGTGAAAGACTGAGGACGATCTAATTGACCTTGAGTGGCCGGAAGACCCGCCTATTCCCAGCTCGTCATTCTGTCCGACCCGTGTCATTCATCGCGCCTTGTTTGCCTCCAATAAGCGGGTAGGCATCGAAGCACTCAAACTATTCCCCGAAAGGATTATCCCGTCACGAGTCTCGTGACATCCAATCGTCACGATGAGGCGGTGGAAGTGGGCGTGGTCTAATCAGAGCCTTTCTAGAAGATCGCATCTAGAACATCAGAAAGCGGTGGCATTTACATTTTAGCTACAGGAAATAGACAGTAGGCACTTTTACATAGATAATAGTAGATAGTAGATAATAGTAGGCAATCTTACATAGATAATCTGGAGATGGAAACGTTGTAACATCCAAAAAGAAGTATCTTCATCCAATCAGAGTGCATTCACTAGTCTAATTGCGTATTTGTAAGAGTCTTACCCTGGTGTAAGTGCCTTAACTGTGTTCAAATACCATTGATATCCGTAGGGATTACGTCAATCTTTGGGATCCTCGCCTTTGACTTGCGTTTTAATCCTCTCCAGCCAGTAGTGTGCTTCAAATAAGCCTGCATGGTTCATCGAACTCGGAACTTTTTGTACCAATAAAGACTCTATGCAGAGTGAATTCACGACGTGCCCACGGAAGGGAATATTCTATTCTCTCACCGAACCTGCCGAACATACTTCAAAGTCCTCTAGCATGAAAAATAAAATATCGCATCGAGTAGATACGTGACAATTCCCCTTACCTTCCTCATAGATATTTGGTCGAGTGTGAACTCAACCGAAATCTAAATTTTTTGCAGTAAATTAACGGGAGCCCTCTGGCTCACTGTCTGCCACATGCACTGGTTTGTCTCTTAAACCACCGCGTAAGCTCACCAGGTGTAGTTGGGGCAAAAGATTTAACGGTAAGCAGGGTTGGAAATATTGTATATCGGTGAATTACTTTTGTAAATGCAAGTAGGATAAAGTGTCTAACATCAATCGCTTCGGTTCTGCCATATTCAACGGGACGATTGAGGGTATTTTAAATTTATTTCTTGGGCAATGTTCCAATTAATGTATAAACGATATAAATCGTTTTCTGAGTCTCGGCTTACTCCTAGCATATTTTCCTCATTAATTATGATACATTTTGCCAGGAATGTAGAAAAGTTACGTCAAATATTACATAAGTATACCGAGATACGAGATGCTTTTACGCATTATTACTAGAAAATGAATTCTCACCTATAAAAAGCAAGTAGCTGGAGCAAACTTTTGCACTTGGTAGTCCTGCAATTCGCTAATCTCTTTAGTTCAAAAAATAATTCACAAATTTCAACGATTATTTTTCACCTGCTATTGTACTAACATACTTTTTATGATTCATTTTCTGTATCATGCATAACCACTCTTACCGAAGAATTTTTTCCTGTTGACACATATAATTTGATAACATGCTCGAAAGAATAATTTGACAAGAATAGATATGTAAATCAAAATTCACATTTAAAACGTTCGGAAATTTTTTATGTTTTAATGGTATCTGAGTAATGCTAGAATATGTATGTTATTCCTCTTGTAAAATCAATGTTTTTAAAAGGCTTTAGATGTTCACAAAGCATTATAAGGATTCAACAAATTACTTGAAATATGCTGAAAAATCTTTCACACATCGATACAAATGTTCCTGCAGGTATAATATTTCAGGACTAAAACAAAACAGTAATCGAAGAATATCAACTGTGGCAGGGTACGAAAAGATAGCTAAAAATGGCTACACCATTCCATTTTCGTTATTTATAGGGTTTCTAATACATGGCTCGTAAAACTGCAAATTCCATCAAGGGAAGAAAAAAAAATTGTATGCGTCACAGTAAAAATTTAAGATCTTCGTTTTAATCTGCAGGCAATAATTATTTATGGAAGACTAAGACTTTCGTTTTTAGTGCTACTATTACCATCGTATGCCTTATCTTCGTAATTGACCTCGCTAAATTACCTCAGTGCCCGTGATATTAAGGTGATTACAACCGATTTATCTCTCATGTCCCGGATTTTTAAGTAACAATTTTGACAAAGCTCTTAGTTTCATATACTTAACTCATCAATTTAATTTCTTTCCACTAACCATAAAAAATTGCTCAGATTTGGAGAATCAAGCGCAG
The DNA here is from genome assembly GCA_963169105.1 of Ceriagrion tenellum. NCBI lineage: Eukaryota > Metazoa > Arthropoda > Insecta > Odonata > Coenagrionidae > Ceriagrion > Ceriagrion tenellum. The sequence continues at coordinate 106,767,095 of OY720643.1, forward strand.
CTTAAATTTAGCAAATACTACCTACTAAATTTATACAAGCCAATTCTGGTTTTGTGCATATTAAGAGCCGATATTTTCCCGCCCTATTGAACAAAAACGTGGTATTTCAGGGGAGCCATGCTAGTTGCATTACTCTTATTTAAGACAGTATAATTACGTGCGAAAAACTGAGACATTAGCTGATGGTAAATTTAAAAGTTTGTTAACATTATTTTATAATATATTAACACTGAATTTATGACTGGATACAATATTGTTTTCTTCAGAAAAAATTCTTACGGTCCAAACGTTTTCCATCCCTGTGGAGAGACTGCGAGATGTATTTCAATTAGTCGAGAAATTCCCTCCTCGAAGTTATTTTTTTTTCTCCTTTCGTTTTAACTTATGTTTAGCGTGAGACCAGCCACTCGTTTCGAGTCCGCCTTCGAAGTGGATGGTCTATTTCAAGGCACATGAAAAACAAATTAGCGCTGAATTTTTTATTACCGAGAGCTAAGAAAGTAGTGCCTGGGAGTGGGTACATTGAAGATGACAGAAAGAGATGTCCCAGTTTTGAAGCGAGCGTGATGATACTCAGTGCGGTGATTTTTTTTTAACGCTGAATTCATTTTTCAAGTCAAAACGCCACGGTAGCGGATCCAAGAATGAGTTTCGCCCAAGACGGGAGAGAATATAATGTGAGAGAAGATGGACGGAACGTGCCAGCTAAGTGGTTTGCTAAATTTACATTCGGAAAGATGGAGACAGATACTAACCCGTCGGCCAGAGCAAGGAAAAAACAAACAGCACGCCAAGGTTTGCTGATGGTATTTCATGTTTGGCGAGGAAGACTTTAGATGAAAATTCCTCTGATAGCTTCACGGGTTCAATTGTGAAGTAGAATGACAAAGTTTTCAAATTATTAGATTAATTTGGTAATCTTCATCGTAATTTGAAGAAAAAAGTTCATCGTAATTTTAAAAATAATTTCACTTCACAAAATACTTTTAATTTATTCTAACTGAACTCCGTCATTCCCATAGTGGCAGCTGAAAGGGGAGCAATGGATACGTGGTATTATAGAAAAATGATGTAGATGTCACGTGCAGTGATAATCATCAGTGAGCTAGCCTGGAAAAGAGAAGAGGAAAATTAAAGGTAGGTACAGAGGAAGCTCTGCAGTGTCGAAGGGGAAAAATCAATGCGAACAATCCGAGCGTTCCATAAATAGTAATAAAAGAATTTTTTCATGCGGAGAAACACCTATTAAGCTAAGGTTTGAATACTAGGAGCAAATTGTGATAAAGGTATACATTGTCTCGAGACACATTTGGATATAAATTGTCTCAAGATTCAGCCTATTTTCGCGGAACAAGGTTTGGCACCTGGTATATTGATGACATGCATCCTCGAAAAATGGATATCAGTGAGAAAACCTAGTCAAGTGGTTTCACCCACAATGTGTTCATTAAAGGTATTAGTATTGGCATCTGTGTCTGTTTAAAAAAATAGGAACGATAAAAACTCGAGGAATTGTGTGGGATTAAAGAGGTCAGATGGTTAAGCAGCAGGTTTCACATAAACAAAGTATCATAGGTAAAGTTGCTGAAAGCCGAAATTAGGATTGATTATTCCTGTTTACGACTAATCTATTGTTGTTTTCTGCAATTTTCTCCTCATTCTTATTTCTAACCCATTTCCATGCAACCTACACCTTCTTGTGCTTCTACTAAGAGTGTGTCCTCTTCTGTGCTCCACACTGTCTTAACCCGCAAGCGCGCCAGCCAAAACTCCCCTAACCTCCTCGCCATATCCCCCGCACGGTGCTTGCATCTCACTTGTTCGTAAAACAAATAAAAACTTGAAAGCGAACACGTTGCGCGAGGGCATAAACTCGCATCTGTTACGACCGCCTGTCGATTCCTCGTGTCTTTACTAAAAAAAAAGGAAGCGAGGGAAAAAATTCAGTTCCCAGTATTCTACGCCCCTGCATCTGTGTTCTCATATTGGGAGCGATGGACAATGTTAAGCTTTAAAAAAATAGCAATTTATGCGTCTCCGATATGCTCGCAGGCAGGGTAGGGCTCCTATAAATACGGAGAGAAATGATTTGACACTTGGGTCAGAATAACATTACACGACTAGCGGTCATCCACGTCTCCTCCTACTCTAAGTTACAACCCTTAACAAAATAACTACGCACGCTTCCTTACCGACTTACCTTTTAAAGAGCTTCTTTTAGTCAAACAGTCAAATGGCTTGTGTTGAAAACCACATTCAATGGCCAACTACGTGTGGTTTATATTTATTCATATGGTCTCGTGATGCAGAATGTTTTGAATTACCTAAGATAGAATTAGATGGAGAAGTATATAATTTAATTAACAAAAAATTCCAACCCATGAATAAAATATTATATTCCGCCTGTGAGTATGGTGCCACAGACAGGCGTGGAATTTTTCTCTGCTCAATGCCATTATTTTCCCAAGTTCTGAGTAACTTAGATGACATAATTACGACCAACTGAATGATTTATTTATCGCTGAAAATTCATGCGATTTCTACTTTTCCATCTTTTTTGGATCTTCATAATAGAAGTTTAAATCCTCATTAACTTATCTGTGCCATTGAGGATGGATTACTGAATAAACCTCACCTAGCGGCTTAATTAATATGAATCCTGTAATGACAAAGAAACTATCTCAAAAATATTTCGTCGTAAAATTGCATAGCCAGGCAAAGATAGAGGAGTAATTCTCCACTTCACTGACAGAGGAAGAAATTTCGCATGACAGCACTGCTGATCAAAACAACTACTATAGGTAGGAAAAATAAGTAAATTGTACTAAAAAGTAAATAAATACTGCTTGAACAAACAGTAATAACAAATGAAGTAAAAATAGGGGTATTAAACAATTAAAAAAGGTAAAATATACAAAAACCTAATTTGAGGGACAATTTTTTGAAAGCCTCAGGATGTCAACAAACTATTTTACATTTGCAATTAATATGTGCAAATAAGTAAAAACAATAGACACTTGGTCATATGCATTTGTGTAAAAATTTACTCTTCCCACGCATCCTTCACGACTACCGCAAGAACAGTCAAAATTTAATTTTTGAAGCACACCAAACTTTCATACTTTCCTTCCTCCTATTCCTTTTCTTTATTTTCACTCGCCTTCACGACTGGTGTCCTTTCATATCCAGTCGTACGCCATCTTTGCATATCGAATGATAGTGAGTAGATGCACAATTTTGTCCTTTCTATCTACTCACTCATAAATGAAAAAGAATTTTACCTAAACTATTAATCTACATAAGGTAATGTTCGTTTGGATTGGACATTTGGGGAGGCGACCGACAGCTTAAGTCATTTACGCCATAGAGGATAGGTAATGGAGAAAAGGTGGAGAGAAACCCGGCGTCGGCATTAGCCTACACTTAACGAAAGGCGCTAAGGTGACCACGGCTTAACGTTTCATCTGACAGACAGAGTGCTGTACTTGAATACCCTCCACAAGACACTCAAGTAGGGAACGGATTTCCCCTGAAAAAATCTTCCCCTGCAGGGATTTGAACCCTGGCCGCCAATGGTTAGCCAGTACTCTAGCCACCACACCAACCCGATCCCCCCGGATATGCTCGTAAGGCTGGCTGGAGCTAAAATATCGTTTTTTGTAAGGAAAATGGAAATAACATCGTGGACGATTAAATTGAAAATAATTTAAATGAATTAAACTAGTGGTTATATCGTAATTTAGGAGGACCAAAAATGATTTACTCGAGTGAAATATAAGTAACTTCTGTATTTATTTGAATGATTGAGTTGTTCATTGGAATATACTGCCTAAAATTATTATTTAAATTTGAATTAAAGATCCCATCGTTGAAGTAATTTATTTAATTTTAGGAATAAAACTGTTTGAATGATTGAAAAAAAATATTTTTAAAGGTTTATAATCAAAACAATAAATAACACCAAACGAACGTAAGAGAGCGTATTGGCATAAACTTTGTGCAACCTATGGATTTCCATATCTGTGTTTATTTTTAAATATGGAATCCCACAAGAATTATTTGGATAACTCACCAAAATATTCACAAAAAGCATTAGTATATTCCCCATATAGTGATGTACACCAGTGCATGGCTTAGTTTGCACGTTAAATCCTAATCAGTGACTTTGTTTATTCATTCAAATTCCCTGAATATTGTGAGAGGCGACGCTTGCAAAATATAAAGTTTCAAAAGAGAATATTGATGGTAAAAATTACCTCTTCATAAAATTAAAATGTTCAGTTAAGGGCGGTAATGCATTATTGCAATTGCTAATATTTGTATTTCATCCGCGGAACTGCTATGCAATAGTTAGAGAGAAATTCAATTCGCAAAAGTGAGCACGTGAGAACCACACGTGAGTGCCTGCTCTCCTTAAATAAAAGTTTAGAGAATGTCTCACGGAATTCCTTCAACATCAAGCTCAATTGCGCCCAAAATGCCTGCCGCGCCGGAGAGAAAATCGCTGAATAATGTGGAGACGTCACTCCCTCTTGTGACGGCCGAGTGCAGCCTCCGTGTGCTCCATTATTCCAGCGGCTGGCTCCTGCACACTGCACCCGCACACATTACGCTGCCAGGTTGAGCAGAACCCCAGGACGGCGAAGGATCTCTTAGCAAAAGTTAACAAAAACTCGAGGCGACGCGAGGGGAAAGGATTTTATGCACGAATACGCTCATCGTTTTTTTTGAAGGAAAAGAATGCGCATAAAAATTCACGGCACTTAGATCCAGGCTAGAAGTAGTGTCTCATCGCTCATGCATATCAATCGCATTTTTCATATACCGCAAAAGAATGCTCCCCTTGGGAGTATTTTTCACAATTAATGACAAGAGAAGAGGTCAAATAACACACCCATCAGCTTTATAAATTATCCCGTCACTCAAAAGTCAAGAATATTTCTTGGCATGTCTCTGACAAAATTTAACTCTTTCTTAAAATTTTTTTTAGAATAGAAACGCAAATGCAAGAGATAAGGGCCATGGTTTCATCATAGGGTCAGTTTTTCTTGACTGCTCTTCGTTATTTGTTCAATATGACAAAAGACGTTTCTCTCCACTACATAAAGATAAAGAAATATTTATTGTTCTTGGACCACTTGGTCCACTAAGAACATACAAAAAGTATACATTAATATTAGAGCTCGAGAACAGAGAGATATACACAGAAAAAGTGGGTACAAGCAATAAACGAAATAATAATGGCAACAAAGAAAGCAAAAAACAAGCATATAGGTGAATCGAATTAAATTTGTTCCTGCAATGGCATTTTGTTAAACAATCTATTTTTGAAAGCTATCGGCGAATTAGAATTTTTGATTGATTCAGGAGTACTGGTCCATATCCTTGCCCCTACAACAGAAGAAGATTTACTGAATGTAGTGGTTCGATTAAGTGAGACAATTAAAAAGTCTGGTGACATTCGGGTTGCTACATTTCGGTTTTTCTTCTTAGGCTGGAAAAATTGTATAATATATTCAGGCTGTTTACATTTGAAGAGTTTATATATAAAAGAGGCAAGCATGTATTCCCTCCTTTTTTTGACTTCAAGCCATTCTAATCTACTAAAATAAGGGGATATATGATCATCATTTTTTAGATCAGAAATGAACCTGACTCACTTATTTAATAGCCGTTGTATCATGGTAATAAAATAGTGGGATAGCAGAGATGTATAATGTAACAGACTAAAACTTATGTCCTTTAAACTTAAGCATTCAACTGTCATGGCTACTTGGCACCCAGCTTGCTCATTCTTCAAATTCTCTCCATCTCTCGAGAACTCGATGGAGTCATCTTCCCAACGGCATATCCTCTTTTTAATTGCCAAGGTTCTTCAGGCAATGAGATTTCCACATCTTTAGTTATACATAAAAATGTAATGGTTTCTGTCTGTCTGTTGCTCCATCACGCAAAAACTAATGAACCGATTAAGCTGAAATTTGGCATACTATAGATAGAAAATATATCTGGCTGTAACGTAAGTTATATCAAAAGGCGCTAAGGGCCCCCGAAGGCCCCTCCTGTTGGTCCATGCTAAGAATTGGGTTTTGTGCATTGGTTTCATGTTTTGCTTTTTAAAAGCACTTTCACTCAAGATTGAGGGCTAGGATTTTTTTATCGGGTGGCTGAATAAATGAAGTATATAATTCCTTCAATCAATTTTCTTTCATGCTTCGTATTTATCTGAAAATCATGTTTTTATCTGAAAATTCTCATATTTTCTCTGAAATCAACAATGGCGTACTTCCTTGAAAACCAGAGATATGATTTCCAAAGGATCAGTCCTCGAGCATTTAAATACCACATTTTTCAGCAGGCCCATGATAGTTCGTAGAAAGAAAACCTGTATAAGAAGATCTCAGAGTCCCTAGGGCTCCACGGTAGATTGATTCGGGAGGTAATCGTTAAATTCAATGCATAAATACAACGAGTATGCTATTCAACGTCTATACTCAAAGTAACTCTCATAGAAGCACCTCAGACGTATGAGAGAACCCGTTACGTTGCAAAGATAGGTCACGAACTCCTCAAATGACCACGCTGACAGTATTCTTCAGGCTAAATGGTTTTCTCGTAAAATAAGTTCAATATTTTTCACACCCGTTAAATTTCAATGGATTACTTCCGCTAGTAATATAAAACTTTCATGGAATTATTTCCCAGTAAAAGAAATTTTCTCTTGTTTTATAAGTTGATATTCAGTTTTTCTAGATAATAAAATACTGCGGAATATACCCTGTCAGCAAGTTATTATTCTGGAGTTGAACATGTAAAATGTAAATAATAAGCATATAATAGATATATGAGGGTATGGTTTACTTAAAAAAATGATTGCGGAACTAGTTAGTTCCCTCAACAAATTCAGAGAATGTGCCCATAGCGTACACATTTGCTGCCTTATAGTCATACCTTACGCTAGTTTTAAGAAATGGAAGTCCATAGATTTTTACGGCTTGACATGAACGCGAAATCTTTCGAAATCATGGGATTCCAAAGGAAAAATTATCAAAGTCTCAACAGCATAAACTGCCAAAAATGTGCAATGACTGTATTTCAATTTTAAAATCTGAAATAGGTCCATATACCCAGCAGCCACTCTCCATCTTTCAATGAAATGACCCTACAGTCATGTCAGTTACTGACCTGCAAATGCAATACGTGATTGGCCTCGTATAATTATCATATTACATCGGCAGGCATTTTAATTTTAACGACAATGCGATTTTAATCTTTGAATTTTAACGATTTTCGTTCAACCAACTTGTTGGCACCCAACAATACAATGAAATTAGTTCGATACATATTGAATGTTTCTTTTATGAATTTCGCCTTTTTTCAATGGATTTTAAATGTTTACTTTGATGTAAACATAAACTCGGGTAAGCTTTAAATAAGAGAGAATGATGAAGACTTTACGCTCCCTATGTCCATTTCAAACAAGAGATTAACCATAAAAAAAACTTCAGGTCTTTATGAAGTTACCTGTCTGTAAATTTACAATACCATCTCGTCGCAAAATCGCGAGTCACTATTCCCTTTCCTAGACTCTTCTATTTCCTCCTTGGTCTCTCTCACGCTTTTCTTAGTACGAGGACTTCTTTTTTTCAGTCAGTGCTTCGTGCTGCTCAATGCTCCAAGTCACTTCTTCGCCCTCTTAGGTCGAAATTCTATCCTGCATTCTTATATTCGGTCTTCTCATACAGAGCCTCAAAAAGCCAAAAGCCATTCTACTCCTTTCCCTATTTCACTTTCGGCGCATATTGGAAAATTCCGCAAGGAAATATACGATATAAAATTGTTCAGGTATGAAAAAAAAGGAGAACTCTTCCATCCTACACCCTTTAGGGCGAAAGTGGGAGAAGTGGATAACGCGAGCGCCGCGGGCAACATTGCGGATGAAAGAGGCAAGTGGAGCGAAAACAAGAGGGAAACGGCGAGAAGTTGTGCGACCTTTTCCGCGAAAAAGAGAAAGGGTATGAAGATAGATGGAGAGAGAGAAGAAAGGTAAGAGATAGCACCGGTGGAGAATGGTCTTGAAAGTGCTGCCACACGTGCGGACGAAAAAAGATCGGCGCAAAACGCTTCGAAAATATTTTTACCCCCACTCGGCAGCCGGTGAACCAAACACGGCGCGCGCCCAGTGCATTTTGGGACGGAGAAAGGGGGTTGGTGGGAGGTGAGGGGGGCGAGAGGAGTTCGGCGGGGAGGGTTGAGAAGAGGTGGATAGGAGAACCATCTCGCAAACTGAGTGAGATGACGAAACAGGCAGCCTCCGGCATAATCCAGCGATATCGCTTCCCTTCACGGGAAAATATTCACCCCGGCTGTTTTCAACGATATAAACCGCGTTAATGCCTCAGAGCATGTCAGCTACCTCCGAAATAACATAATATACCTTCATCAAATCTGAGGTTAACATACGATAGCTAAATATAAATTTCTTATCTGCTACAACTTAATATTCAGTCCCTTACTTAAGATTATTTCCTCCTTCATTGGTCGTTCAATCCTAAGTTTGGTTGACTGCAGCCCTCCACCTTTCCCTATCTGATGCTAGTACCTTTACCTCCTGGTATCTCTTCCTCTGTACTTTCCCTTCTATTTGGTCCGTGAACTTATTCCTGGGTCTTCGTCTGGGAGCTTTTCCCTCTACTTTGCCTTCAATTATATTCTTTACAAATCCATCGTGTCTCAGGGCGTGTCCATGTCCCATATGGTCTTTTTCGCATCTACTCTTCAGCACACTTCACCATTTCTTATTTCGTCCGTCCATTTAATTTTCAGCATTCTTCTCCAGCACCAGGTTTCGAAAACTTGTCTAGTATGTTCTGGTCAGCTTTTTCAATGATCTATGCTTCCAAACCGTAGAATGCTACGCCTCACACGAATGTTTTCACATAATGTTTAAGATTATTTTATCAATATCAATATCAATAGTAACACTTCGTTCTTCTCCACGCTTTTATGTTAGAGAGCGACCGATTTTACCTTGACATTGCATACTCCAAAAATTCAAGATTATCAATGCACACAAAGGCATTTGCCGAGAAAATCGGGTTGCTGGCTTGAGAAGGGGGAACGGGGGAGGGATATGGCGTTAAGAACAAGGCAAAATAGAAAAACTGGGAGAGAAAGGGGATTTTTGACCAAAATAGCAAGATTGAGACCAAGAACTATTGGAGGTTGGTTAAATATCTGAATAACTCCGACCGAAGCCTTACGTATAAGATGCGGGGAAAATTGGGAAACAAGGAAGGCAAGGGAATCGTGGTTGGACGGTTGAAATGATGTAAAGTCACCAAGCTATAATCTATTTTATTTCTTAACGGGTAGTGCGAGGAAAGTGTGGTTTAAAAACTGCCGCCCAATTATCTGTGACTTAAGGGAAAAGTGGAAAATCATGGAGTATTTTTATTCAAATTGGATACTAATTCGAACTAATTGGATACTAACTAATACTAACTAATTGGATATTTCACTTCCACAAAGTCAAGCCTTATTCAACTTAATTTATGAAGACTATTGACCGAAGTGGTGCGTGAAAACTGTCAAGGTTAGTTTCGTGGGTGCCTTTGTCGTTGAGCATCGTAATGTTAGTATATGTGGAACTGGAGTACTTTCTTCAAGTAATGCATAAACTCTGAAACGAGGCGTTTCGTTATCCTTTATGTCCCATTTTACATTTTGCGACCTTATAGTACCGGTAGGTTACTCAAAGGTACGGAGAATTCCGTTAGAGCTACAACTGATAATGTACAGACCCCTTGTGAGAGAACTTACGCTCGAAATGGCAGAATATTCTTGAGTTGCTTTTAGATAAAAGAAAACACCGTACAAAATAAACGGTGATGGAGCAACAGTTGCAGAAAGATTTTCATTTTAAAACTCTAAATGGTCAGATCTTTGAAAAGACTTTCAAGATATTTATTAGCTGAAACATAGAGAGAAGTGAATAACAACATTTAAACTTTAAAATATCTCATTAATATGTGAAAGCTCATTTTGATAGTAATCGATTTCCCTCATAATATTTACTTATAATTAAAAGAATATAAACAACCACAAGGAAATCGCATATAAAATCGTAATTCATCCAAAGTATTTTTCATTCCTTGAATCAAAATTTTCTATCCCTAGAGACTTTTCATGAATTTGATGCAATTCTGACAATATTGAACCTACTTCTGAGATCTCAAACGTGGTAACAAACATATAGCTCTCTAAGCTACAACACATCTAATTCTGTGCAGATTGATATTACATATTTAAGTTCCCAAAAATACGTGGCGAAATTAGCTTTGAAAAATTAAATATACCTCTTGTTCCTTACCGAGGAGAGTTGTTTTCTAACAATTACGAGTAAAGAATAATAATTTTTCTTATAATTAGCCAGAAAAATCAAGTTGAAATCAATGGACGAGGACTTATACGGGCAACAATGGAAAATGATGCAATCTCGGAATACAAACTGAAACTTTCATGAATAATTGACTTAAAAACCCCCTTTTACAAACCAAGAATCAAACGCATTAAATTATTATTTACGTACATTTGTACTCGCTGTTGGTTATAAATACACAAACGCAATGAATGAGGCACAAACCAGCTCCACCGATTTTGAATGACGCAGTCGGCCTTTTAAAATGTCAGAAATAGTGTAGATCAAAACATTCAGAGAACAATCAGCTCATAAAGGCATCTAAAATTTACCACTGAATATTTTAGACATGCGTATTTGTTGAAAAAATGCGGTCAGACAGAAGGAGAAAGACGTTGAGAGCTACAGAAACCCAATCTTTGGAATGATGACAGCTGGCGATCGGAGCCAATGTGACCAGCGAAAGCCCTATTTACTTAACGCAGGGAATTTAAAAGTTTGAATTTCTCGCTCCCATATGACTCACGCAAGAACGAGCGAATCTCATTATTCTTGGAAATGCAAAACTCCACGCGGTGCCGTTTCAATAATCCGCTCTCGTTAGGGGAGCGTGCGGGGGTTAACATCGCTCACTGGGAATTGGGCGTTGTGGTGGGAGGGGGAATTGTGCTCGCCACATCGGACGCGTTAGTCGTCATTCCTCGTACACTGAGGGGGAGTGGGGAGGGGGGGTGAAAGTCTATTATTGGGGGTGTAAGGGATTAATACCGACTGGGGAGGAGCGCGAAGAATAAAGGGGGTGTTTGTTTTTGATGTGGAGAGGGGAGGGTGTAAGGGTAGAAATGAATAAAGGGGAAGGGGAGAGAATGGGATCGAGGGCGGTGGGTGAAGTGATAACCTCGTGGGCGGGGCAAGATATACGGTGAGAGGGAGTCGGATTAGCGCAGTGGAATGTGTTCTGGCTTCCCCCACAAAGTGCTCAGATTCGAGACCAGACGGGAGTAGAAATTTATCATATGTAATACAATCCAATTATTTTGGACTTGAGGCTATTCTTAACACTATAATATAAAAGGCCAAAATTGATTTCAATTTTAATTAAATACTATTAGTTGTAATAAAATATGGATACGGAAAGTTTCTTTGCTTTATAAGCGTAATCATAGGCGAAGTAACATCGTGGATTCGTGACATTAGTTGAAGGTTAAATAGCTTTGTATTTTTAACACATAAAAAAAATATATCTGGCAAGTTTGATGCAAGAACAACATTTGAGTTCGAACACATCCATATAGCTGTGACATCGAAACTCGTGAGCCACATTTTTAAAAAGTGTAGAAGTTTACAAAGATTCTTATTCTAAAACATTTATATAAGCAATTTATATAAGCAACATATAAGCAATGAATGGGCGTATAAAAATGCAGTTGATGCCATAATTTCCCGCGCGGAAGTCCCGGGTTTGAAGTCATAGTTTTAGTCTACGTCGATTATGAATGAGAGATGCAAGTTTTCACGTTGTTTTCCAAACGCTGCGAGAGAGATAGAGAACTGAATTCTACAAACCCGTTCTGCGTATCTCGTTCCTTCAAGCATTGAAAACAGGATTACCGGAAACGGCAGCGGACCTTAAACGTTCCTCTCTATTAAGACAATTACGTACCCCGCTTATTGAGCAATTCTGACTTACAAAGGCACAGAATTTTCGTAAAAACGGCTATGAAATGGTGTCTAATCTTCCTACTCATCTGATCTCACTTCCAGTGAAATTTGGCTTTTTCCAACGGTGAAGGAAACTTTCCGCTCATTTTCCAGTTCAGCTTCTCTTCCATCAGAGATTATCCAGCGGGTAAACAGACAACTTAAGCAGCAGCCGAGGAGTCCGTGCTGGCCCATGGCGTGGTCAACGAGAGCAAAAGCCTCACGGGGCCAGTGTGCGACTTTTTAATGAATGTAAAAAGAGAACAGATATAGAGAAAATCCGAAATGAATATTCGCTCTCAAAATAACATCCTTTATTATATTGTATAAGGAACAGACACTAATGTATACCTTTATCAAAGAGGACAAAGAAACCTCTGGATGATTTTATTCTTTATCAGTCTAGTCTTCAACCCATTGTATGGTTGAAAATGCTCAACAAATTTCGGTAGGGATTACTTCCACCCTCTAGTGGGAAAAGCAAAAATAATTCCCATAAAAACTTCATATTGTAAAACTTGAAGCTGGTAGAAAATTCAAAGATAACAAATTGAGTTGCTGGAATGAAAGGAAATGGTAATGTAAGAGGATTTTTCTGAAAGCCCGAGTATCCAATGAAATGTGATGCGGTTTAATGTTTATAATCGTAAAAAGGTGAAAATTTTACTTGTGGTGGTCAAATTAAATGTTAAATGTAAACAAGTCTGGCCTGGCTCTGTATGGAGTTTAGGTATTCACCTCGAGAACGACAAGTTCTTACAGAGGGAGCTTGGGTAGAGAATTGACGGAGGGGTAAACTTTTGCGAAAAGAAGCTTCAAAGAAAAACTATCAGGCAACGGAACTTGAAAGAAATGCGCACCTGTACCAAGATCTGGCTTGTTTTGTAGAGAGTACTTCAAGTACATTATACCAACTGTCGCATGGGACGCCAAATCGCACTTAAGTTTAATTTTTACGACATTACATTTCACCACCCATTTCAAATCCTTCCGCCTACGCTACCCTCATCCGTCCTAATACTTTATAGCACGATATACAAACACACGAGAGGATATTATCTTCCGGGTTGGGACCGCTAGTCTCCACAGTACTGACATTTTAAATTGATTAAGTGATGAGAACGATGTTGAGTGGAACAACTTGTTCGGGCTGCTGGAGAAACTCGGAACGAATCACAGCAACAGAGGAATTATCTATCAACTATTCAAGAAGCAATTCGTCACCATGTGAATGAGAGCTAGAAGATAAATGGAAGCTAAAATTAACAAGTAAGTTGGATAAGGATGAAACCCATCACCAGCACTCTTAATAATAAGAGAAGCACAATAAATCGGTTTGATCGAAATTAAGGTCGATGGAGAAGAATTAAACATACTCCACTCCTCAGATGATATCGCAGTCATACCGTGATGCTATCCTATGGTCACTTAACGAATTGGACATGGTTATCCAAGAATAGAAAATGAAAATCCATGAGACGAAGACTAAAATCCGAGTATGCAGAAGAGAAGCTGAACGTAGAGGTCACATTTAGAAAACAGAAAAAAATGCAAAAGGGTTCCTTCAGCTACCTCGGATGTTCCAACATAAGGGATGGAAGAAGTACTGTGGACATCAAGTGAAGAATAGCCCAAGTAGTAGAGTGTTCAAGGTAAAAAGACATGTTGAAGGAAAATCGGAATACAATCAAGGAAGCAGGTTCTGAAAATATTCTTGTGTAGCGTGGCACTCTATGGATGGGAAGTAAGGGACCATCGGAAAAGTAGACAAGAAAATACTCAAACTATGGAAACGTGGTGTTGGAGGAGGATGCTGAATATCAAATTGACGGACAAAATAAGAAATAAAGAAGTAAACGAATTAAATCAGAGGAAAAGACAATATGAAATACGATTCATAAAAGAGGAACCAAATAATTTGACACGACCTTATGCACAAATGGTTTGTGAACAACATAACTGAAGGAAAAGCAGAGGTGAAATACCTCAGAGGAAGACTCAAGATTAAAGACGAAGACCAAATAAAGAGGCAAGTACTTGGAAAGAGCTACCGGAAATTAAGAATATTAGCATTAGACTGGGAAGGATGGAGAGAAAGATGGAGAGTCAGCCTTCGGATTGAACGACCAATGATCATGACGTGACGAGAAATTTGAGAAGTACGATTGAGAGTTACCGTACTCCCTGATTCTAGTAGACAAATGAGGAGTACACCAAGTAGACTCAAATGCCCCCTGCTCCCTGCGTAAACATCCGCCGAGGCACTAAAAGAAAAGCCATTAAAATAAAGGCACAGCATCGAAAATGAAGAGACACTCACTTCGCTCCACTAACTTTTAGTCATACCGCAGTAAATTACGGAAAGGAAAACAAATAACTTCCCCAAAAAGATTCTCCGCCTCTGAAATAAGCAGCGGATTTAGGCCTGAATAAACCCGGGTTTCTTTTTTCTTTCTCGCGGGACGTCACCACATGGGACTGCGGGAATTACCAATAACGAGAGTTCTTCCGTGGTCGCGTCGGGTGAGTTCTCCGAGGCACGCCAACACGCGATGGAGCTTCGGGGACACTGCCGAGGGACGCGCTCACGCCAACTTATGGGAAGAATGGAACAGACGTTTGGGTTGGGGAATATGACGGGGAAGGGAAAATTCTCTCCCCCCCCCACCAAAAGAGATATAAATTCTCCACACTCCAACATCCACATCCCTTTCCTCTCCACCCCCCCTGGACATCATCTAAGCCGTGGCGAACTTGAGCGAGCCAACGAGCCCTTCGCGAAAGAGGGGATGCGATGCGTTTGGCAAGCATATCCACGCTCACACACATTCACATGGAGGGATTGGGAAGGACGGGGTTGCTGGAGGAAGAGACGCAAATTTACGATCCATACAGCACACCCACTGGGCAATTGTGAATCGAGAATGAATCTCTTCCATAAATTGCCATTAAATGAAAACGGGCAGGATGTGTGCCTTTGGTGGCCAGAAAAGAGGAGAGGTGGGGGAAGGGGGATAGGCCCGGATTTCCCTCTCCCTCCCTACCCCACCCCTCTTCCTTCTTCCCCTTCCCCTCCACCCCCTCCTCCACTTCCTCTCCATCCCTCTATGCCCCCAACCCCCAGAACCGCTCTGCCGGAACGCTGTGATTTCAACTCGTAGGACTGTGCATATTTCTATATTACACCGCGAAGTGAAATTCGCATCGTAAAATACCCGGTTTATTACGCATCTTGCCTCGTATGAAATTGTGATTCACCTTGCTGAAAATCTCTCGGACGTGACGTCGAGTGAGTCTCTCCATTGCTGATGTTTCGAGGAGCCACTTGCTCATCGTCGTCAGGGGGGAAGTGAGTGCTCAAGTTTCACGTCTTATTGCTAGTCCCACGCCCAGTTGCAAACTCACACGGTTTCGCCTTGAAGATGATGAGGGAATGTTAAAATGTCGGCGATTGAAAGCCTCACTCGTTGTCACGCCCAAGAGATACTTGACTGTGTGAAGCACGATATCATGTCGTTAATGATGTTACATATCACGTACTTTACAATGCAAATTCAGTTTTACGGAGTATATTTTGCCCAAGAGAATAGCGAAGTTGGCAGTAAGAAAATCTGCCAATCAGTAAACATTTCCGACGCTGTTTGGTATATGAAATCTTGTGACCGAAAAATCCACGACGAAGGCATTTGATTAACTCATCTAATCGTCAGCCTTTTTTAAGAAACACTAAGTACTTGTTTTTTTTTATATTTTCCGATTGATCTGAATGCCTATAGCGTCATTTTAAAAATACGAAGACCATAGGTCTCGATATCCTGACAATGACGCTTTAGACGTTGTAATTGATCTAAAATGAAAAAGTGAAGGAATTATGGGAAGAGGACGCCACGGTAGCTTAACTGGCTAAAGCATTCGGCCGGAAATCGAGGGATCCGGGTTCGAATCCCGGCCAAGGCGGATGATTTTATTGTCTGTGGAATTTCACACATTGATAGTCTTATTTATGCACGATATTTTGAATCTGTAGTAGTAGTCTTTGTACCCCTTGCATGTTGGAACGATTGAAGATAGAGCGTTTCTTGGTTAGCAGATTATTAATTGGCGCGTTGCATGTGTGGTGCGCTGGTTTCAATGTAGTTTCGATGTTCTGTCGTATCATTCATGCATGCCTGGTGTAGAAGCACCCCCTGCCACACACTTTGTGGGTGGCTTGCAAGGTATGACGTACATTTAGATATATGTAGAAGGGCATTGATAACCTCTATCATTACGCGATATGAGGCATATCGTCTGCCGCAGTATATCAAATGCCGTTTGGTTCAGCCCTAATAGCAGGGGAAAAAGAGCGAGGCATTAAAACGCATCATTTGACGTCGAAGAGAGTAGCTTGTAGAGATAGGCGAGTTGTGGTAACTCACAGTTCCGCACAAATCTTCAGATATTGCGCCATTAAAATTGACCTACGATGAAAAAGTCGGATCGGACGCTAGCTTGATAGAGTCTGCACGGGCAAGACTCCAATGGGGCGGAATGAATATTCACTCTTAAATCAATTTTCATCAAAAAAAACCAGAGCCGATGGTCATTCGCGAATTTAGAAAATAGATTGCGTATGTGAGTAAAGCTCAAGAGAACCGCACACCTTTTATCCGCCGGGATGGCGTCCATTCTTTTATCAGATTATATGCATTTGATCACATTCAATAAACCGTTTGAATCATTGAGTTTTTCACTATGAATCAGGTTCCGATGTTCTTAGAAACATTGAGTTTATACCCCTCAGCTGAGCATGACTTTAGAATAGGATAGCGGTTGCACGGATGATCTCGGAGCTGGGATAGAGTTGGGTTGTATGCAATCGATTGATTGTCTACATTGCTGGACATATTGTAGAGATAGGCGAGTTCTACTGTCGTTATCTTTGTCTCAAAATAACAGAATCCTTGATAAATTTACACAAGTTTTTAATTTCAAAAAACCAACCAAACCAACAACTCACACCTTGGTAAGGACATGAATTGTGTCTGTCGACACTCAATGTCATTCTCAAGATATGAGTTGTGAAGAAACATAGATTGCCATGATGAACTAAACAATGTTGGAAATTTCGTCTAGTACCTGTTATTTTGAGATTAGACATTTATTGAGATTTCTACAAAGGCAGAAACAAGGGTAGAAAAGCTTATCGTCATTGAAGATAAAGAATGAGCTAGCCATAGTAAACAACTGTTTTGAAAAAAATAAGGGTGCGAAACAATGGTAATAGGAATTCTGGACTCGAGAATAGATATACCAACTAGAATTTCATCATGATATGAAGATTTTTTAATTTGTAAAATTCCGCACAACTGTCATTTATTTAGACCCGTTTCTACTTAACGAAGTCATATCCGAGGCGAGGGTTGAAAATTAATTTGTTAAATTGAAACATGGGCTGGAATTAATAAAAATCACTCCGAAATTTTACAAAGTAATATAATTTTTACAACGTTATACGGCTTCACTCAGTCAATCCTGATAGCTTGATAGAATTTGATCCTCTTTCGACCACTTTTTGCTGTCTTTAACCCTTTTTTCCATGTTTTTTTTTTATTCATTAATTCCCGGTGTAGAGTTTTCTTCTGGGATATCTAACGCTATCCCTTCCCTTGTCGCACGACAGGATTAGCCGTTAATATTCGGGTAATGAAAGTTTTTGTTGCAAAATATTCGTTTGAACACGGAATAATAAATTCGCATATTTAAATGCCGAAATGCGTGGATTTCGCTGCCGCCGATGAAAAATGCCGAAAAAAAACTCCCGGAATCGAGACACTCCGAGGGTTTGAGGGAGCGTGTAGAGGTCGTGAAACTATCTTCGTCAGGGAGGGAGGGGAAGATGAAGTGCGGGGGGGGGGACGGAGATGGAGTGGGGTGGAGGGGTAACAGGGAGGACGACCGGACCAGGATTGTGGTAGTTGGGGGGGGTGGGGTAGGGGCAGATATGGGGGAGGGCGGGAGGGAGGAATTTGCACGGGTTGGATGGGAGGGGGGTTGTGTGGGAGATGGGATAAATCGCGCAGGAGATAAAAATCTCGCGTGATTTAATGAAAACAGCTGCGCCGCAGTTTTTGATACAACGAATATAATAACGGCATTTCGACTCATTCCTGGAAAATCTCCTCGCCTTCCAATTAGCGACGAAGCACTGAGCCGCTTTATTTTATTGCGACAGCGATTCGATTCATTGAAAATGGTGAATTAGCATCGGTTGCGGAACGGGGAACGGCGAAATAGTTTATTCAGGATAATCTTATTGCAATAAAAAAGATTTCCGAGTACGGAATACATTTAATCACGTTGAATATTTAAACGTTATATAAAAAAAGGTAATATTTGGTTGTTTTTAATGTCTCAAATTCAATTATAGGACTTGAAGTACACTCGGGTTTTTCAGAATCACAAAAGTGATACATATCGAAGTGCAAGCTAATGCAAATTATGTGTAATTAGCCTTGTTATACACTCACTCCAAAAATAACATTTTCATGTATAGTAATTATGATACAATTCTAAAAATATAATTTCATGGTGAATGATCAAATCGTATCATAACGCGTAAGAGTTCATTTATCACTGCAGAATAATGCTAACGCTGGCTTTCTCAGGCTGACGGTGAAAGAGCAACTTACATAATTTTTTAGAAAGATTCTCAGCCCTTTCATTGCCCTCATATACAGCTAAGTATACATTTTCTGCCCTTGGAATTTTGGCCGTTTCTCCTCGAATGTGTTAATTCTATGTTCCAGCCGGTATGTGATTGGGAAAACAAATCTACCGTGACTCTACAGAACTAAAAAAATAAAATGATTTGCGATTTCTTCCTCCGTTCCGCTGAATTTAAGACATTTCTGTCCAATTCGCCTTACCATGCCTCTTTCGTAGAAGATTACCATCGTCATTTCAAAACTAGCGGCCATGATTCGCCTTATTCCTGGAATTAAAATTAACCTACGCGGCTGAAAAGGGGAAAACGATTTCACACGAAGTAAAAGCAAGGTCGGGCGCTAGGGGCGAAGGGAGTTTTTAAATCGCCCAAGAAACAGTAAATAGGTTTTATTAAGCCGTTAAAAGTTATGACAAAGCTTCCAGATAATTGACCAGAGCAGGCTCTGAAAAGTGGACACGCATACTTGTGATGATTGGACGGTGAGTGGAAGGAAGACGAGAGTTATGCTCTGAATCACTCTTGTCGCGGTTGTTAACGAGAGGGCAGCACCGCTGCGTTGAAGTGCCGAGGAAAGTGTGGTAAATGATTAGAACCTCGCCGCTTTGGCGCTCTCAGCGGCGACCGTTCCATCAAACTACTTAAAACCACCGTAGAGGTGGAGTTGTTTTGCGCATACAATCGCACAAAATCCGCGAATGAAATGGAATTATGAGCGTTGGATAAATCTGTGACTCAGTTTATGAGGTAGTTTTAAGATATTCAATACAGTAAATTGAACTATATATCGTTTCACCTAAAATTCAATGATTTCAGTACCATGTCTCACCTATCCAAAGACACCAAAATGGTGAACAATTCCCGGACAATATTTGAGGCATCCAAATAAAAACATTTTCCATGGGCTGGCATGGTGTGACTCTACTCTCAAGATAGACTTTAATTGAAAAAAACGAGATCTTTCTAACGCCTAGATCTCTCATAAGTAGAACAGAGCAAAGACTTTTATGTTTCCTTAACACACACATACCAATCACGCCGTTCCCTTCCGGGGTAGGCACAGTCACAGAGTTTCACTCATAAATACATAACTGTACACTTAACTCTACTTCAATAGTTTCCTCCATACTGACCTATCCTTGCAAACCTCTTTTGCCTCATATACCCCCATACACTGCTTCATACACGCTCTCTGTAAGACTCCCAATATTCCTCCGCTTATGAATTTTCTCAACCACTACTTTCTTGTCCTACCTCTATCTCTCGCACTATCCATTTCAATCCTATATGTATATCTGTTTCGTTATCCGACTCTCATCCATTCTCTTGACAAGGCCAAACCAACGAAGCACACTTATCTCATACATGGCCATTACTGGAGCATCTAATCCACACACAATTTTTTAAATAAATCAACTTTCTACATCAGTATATTTTAGATAAACGCTAATCTCCTCCTCCTGGTGTTACCTCCTGGTGTGAAGGCATTATCGCCCTAAGGGAAGAAGTAAATGACTGATGTCAAGGACTCATAGAGAAATTTAATAGATTACAGAATATATGTGCAGCAGCTTTCTTAAATTCATGCATGATTATGGGTGCATCCTTGCGGTCTGCAAAACTAAAACACATTATGGTAACAAATTGCTTTAGTTTAAATAACTTACTTATATAACATAATTTAGAGTGTTATTATTATTCTTCATGCTTTGTTCATTACGCCATACATAACATGCTATTTTCGACAGTATGGTGAAAGAAAAATGAAGTTTAAATCACTATTTGAAAATTGGCCAAAAATTTACTCGCTAAGAAAATTTCGATTTTGTAATTGTGTAGGTACTGTCCCTACGTTTTTGTAAACATGCAGTCAATATATACTGGGAAATTCTAGCCACTCAGGAGTAGCCTCTATTTTTATGAGTGGAGAGTGAAAAAGACTCGTTGCTACTTTTTTTCTCTTTTGCGAAAGGAAAGGCCATGCCACAATGTTTCTTCAAATAATGAGGTATTTTTACAAAGAGATTTTTGTGGAATAAAGGCTAGATTCCACGCCATACCGTCGCCAAATCTTTCGTTTTGCGTGAGAGCGGTTTATAAAACTTATTTTTATTGCAACGGAAAATTTATGATAAAACATGTCTACGAACATTTCAGTGGCATGCTGTTGATACTTATCATCCATAGTGAGGCATTTCATGGTGAATAGTTACGATACCATGGCTTATTTTACCCCGCAGCACATCTAAGACTGCAGACACTAATGGAAGAACTCACGATCGATCGACCATCATTACAAGTGTGAAGCAAAAAGAGTATTTCATCCCCTTTGAAGCCTGGGAGACATGATACTGCCGGATAATGGTTGACGCGAGATAGACTAATGGATAGCATGCTTCTATCTCTTTAGCAAGTCAAAAATAGAAAGGAGAAAGAAAGCATCACAAAAAAATGGATAAAACACTTTTGACGGCTACACAATGAAGAATTGTTTGAAAATTGCACGGCATTATGAGAGAATTCCAATGATCCACATTCAAACAGTTTCCAAGATGCTAAAATAAACACAAAATGATCGGGATTATTTTTTTGTAGTTTTGAAAAATTCAGCGGCTTATTCTGTTGATCCACGCAACGCTCCGGGATGGTGCCGAGCGAAGGGAGCTCAGGAAGGGAAAGAGGGATCGCCTTGAATAAACTATTGCTCTCAAAGTTCACACTAAACCTCATTGTTCATTTAAACCCTGGTGTGCGCTTTTTTCCCTCCCTTTTGGGAACAACGGAAAGAAGCCATCAGATTTGGCTCGCCGTGGCACTCCAGGTGTCCAGAGCTTAACGGCATTTTCGATAATGCCTCATGGTAAAGTGCGACTGTTTCCAATCATGGATTTTTTGTCACACAATTAAAGACAAATCTTTAGAAGTATCGACAATGTGACCGAGACTTATCCAGTACATTGCGAAAACTAGGAGTACATATGTAACAACAGGAATAAAAATCATTACCGAGCGCTCAAGCGAGTTTGAGCCATGTGATCTTTTACATCACAAATGATGCCTTTTCATATTCTTCGAAGAGACAAACAAAAATATTAGGAATCCCATTTCGTAGGAAAGGTGGTCCAATTACCGAACAAATAACAAATGAGAGATTTTGGACGATGCCCCGAGACAAACGATTACAAGAATACTTCTACGGCTCTTAATTGAATGGATTTTTTCTCTAGGCGACTGTGGTCAATCTGGGCTCATTTTGAGATGGTCAGAGTAAAAATTAAAAAAAAAAGAGGAAGGATATTTGGAGTCTTACGAATACGAGGGCGAGCATGAAGCATTGCTTCATTCACGCTCTTCAAAATTCATTCTCCTATACTTACAAACTCATTCAAGTATTTATTGAAGCCACGCTTGAGTGTAAGAGAAGCAAAATTGGCTTGTTAGGTTGATTGGTTGATAGGGCAAGAGGTAGGAAATTATTGAAATAATTTGTTTAGAGCTTACGGCGATAATTCGGATGGAAAAGTCAATGAAAAAAACCACTTCGTTCTGGTTAGACCACACTTCGAATACGCCGCGAGCATTTGGCAATCTGGTCATAAAGTTCTAACAAAAAAAATTAATAAAGTACAAATAAAAGCTGCACGCTTCGTTAAAAACTCCTACGAGTGAACATTTTGAGTTTAACAACTTTTAGAGGGATTAAGGTGGGAGGCCCTAGAGACTCGGAGACTCAGGGCTGAACTTGCTTGAGGAATTCAGAACTGATGTGTTTCAGGGTGACACGGAGAATATTATCATGTCTCCTCACTACATCTCTAGGTCTGACAGAAGCGATATATTAAGAGATACGTATTGCCCAACAGACAGGTACAAAAACTCGTTCTTTCCGCGCACCATAAGCAACCACAATAAAAACTAAGGTCCACTAAATACACTCCCATTATACACGTCACCATTTCATATCCATAAAACCTTATCCCTTACATATTTACACGACTGGTGATCTAAAACCCCCTGCCACACGCCACTGCGGCGGCTCACAGGGTAGTATGTATACATGTAGATGTAAAACTAAGGCCTTTGACTAGGTCCACTACGAAAGTGAAAGTCGTGACGAGTATGTGAATGTAATATCAACGCAAAATATACAGCGGCCATTTGTGCGTCAACTGCGTTCGAGGGGGTTGTGATCACGAGCGTGTCGGGCGGAGAAACAGGGGTGTCCCGTTCAGTTCTCGGCGGGAGTCTGGAGACTGAATGGAAGCGGTCTCCATTGAGAGGGAGGGGGGGAGAGGGAGAGACAGAGGGAGAGAGGAGGGGATGAGAAATAGCGTGGAGAGGGAATTATGGAACGGAGGGCTTTAATTGGGACTGATCTCGTCAATGAGAAGGGCGGGCGTAGGACTGCTCCCTTAAAAACCACGAGGCTCGTGGGCGCGCGCGGGAGTCGGAAAGGGAAACTGTGGTCGTGAATGTTCTTTTTTCGGGAATGGCCGCGGCCAGCGCTCTCTGGGGAACGGAGGGGGAAGGAGGAAGGGGTGCCAATGGGAGGGGAGGAGAAGAAAGGGTGGAAGGGGTGTTTGATGAAGGGGGTGGGAGGAGGGGGCGGGGAATGTTGGGAGCCATTACACTCGACCGGGTCGACATCCGGATGTTGCGAGTTTACGGCGTCGGGCGCGGAGACGGGGGGCGCGACGGTCGGCGGAGAGGCGCTGCCGATTCTTAATAATTCCATCCGAGGGTGGCAGTGTTGGGAAGGAAATTCGGGAGAGGAACCGCGGCGCTTAATTGACCACGGTTCTAAAACGAAGCACTTGACGGGAGCTTAACGAAAGTCTCGGGCTAAGTTGATGGAAAACTTTAGCATCAAACATGTTTAAATAAAACACTTCGTTAAAAACCTCTACAAGCGAACATATAGTGTTTCGCAACTTTTAGAGGGATTAAGGTGGGAGCCCCTAGAGTGTCAGAGGCTACTCGCTAGGCCTAGATTGTTTGAGACTTTCAGAACTGGTGTGTTTCAGAGTGACACAGAAAATATAGTAATCATGACGCCTCACTACATCTCTAGGTCTGACAGAAGCGATAAAATAAGAGAATTGCCGAGCATATAGGTACAAAAACTCTTTCTTTCCGCGCACAATAGGCAACCATAAACTCTTCCACTAAATACACTCCCATTATGTACGTCACCATTTCACCTCCCAAAACCTTATCCCTTGAATCTTTACACGGGTGCTGTCCTAACACCGCCTTCCACACGCCCATGCGGCGGCTCGCAGTGTAGTATGTAGATGTAGATTCCAAATTTAGTTTACTCGGCACCGATCATAATTTAGGCACTACCTACTATTATCAACGATATTTACGTACCATGATAATTGTGCCAAATGGCTAAACCTTGATCTTCTTCTTTGTTAAGACTCAAAGCCTTTATGGCTTCACTTTACCATCTCACCCTTGGCCTTCCGACCCTTTTTTTACCAAATATCTTACGCTCCAAAGCCTGCTTTGGATATTGTCCCTTTGGCATTCATGGCACATGCTCTTTCCACTTCTTTTTTTACTCTAATAACATATCTGATGAAGTCCTAATACCTAGTCTTCTCTTACATATTCATTCTTTAATTTATCCAAACATGTACAACCTTATAACCTAAATTCGAAACCGATGACACAGATGATGTTCACAGATGACGTTAGATATATATTATGAACCCCTGCGTATTATGCTAGGTTTGACCATATTAACAAAATTAGAGAGATAGATTGTCGTACCGATAGATTTAAAATGTCATTTTTCCCGCGTACCATAAGAGAGAACAATAGGCAACGTAGCAAAAGGGATAGGTAGGTGAAACATAGTTAGAATAGTCTGTAGTGCATGATGCATGTAATAACTACCAATAATCCCTTCCTTATTATGTAGATTTTAACCTGTACTATACCGTAGTAACTAATATTCTATTGTAATAACTACTGCAATTACTTGCAATAACGTATAATCTACTGTAGTAACTAATAAACTATGACCCTATTTTCTAGCATGTCTACATTATATATCCTACTTACATGGCAATAGTGCATGTTTGGTGATCTTCACCCCCTGCCACACACCCTCGTGGTGGCTCGCAGGGTATTACGTAGATGTAGATGTTATACGTTCAATGGTACGTACAACCTTTCACAGCTCGAAGAAAGTTCATTTATAATGACTCCTTCTCTCTCAGTATTTATTTTCTTTCCGTTCAACAATCTTAGCCGCGCATCACTTAAGGATAGCCATTACTTAATAATATTTTATCCGGGATTCTATCCTGGTTTTGCCCCTTAAACCTAGTGGTGATGTCCAGTTTCAGAGACCAACGATATTGTTTCTATGACCTAGAAAAACTACTGTTACATAACCTGCATTAACTTGGCAACTATCAACAACATTATTTATATTCAAGTATAATAAAATTTAGAGTGCACGAATTTGAAATATAAAATGCAGGTTATGGAAGCTATAGCCATCATATTCTACTTATATATTTTTTTACGCATAATTCCATTAAGTTTGCAGAATTACTCAATTACCTTTATTTTCTGTGATATTCAAGCTCAAAAATACCTAAAAATTGTCGTTTTGACTCTTTAAAATTAGAATATCTCATAATCCTGACGTGATAGCCAATTTTCGTGATTGTATTTGAATTTAGCGTACTCAATAACGTCGGAAATGGCCCGTAGTATCAAAAAAAAACATAGCCTTGTTGGTCTGTGTTATTCATCTATTTATGGTGAGATCAATTTCAAAATTGACCAACCTTGTTTAAAAGAAGGTAGAAATTGAGGTTAGTGTCTCTAGTTGAACCCTCCTTTCAAAATCCTTATGTAAGCTTGAGGGGACGCTCGCGAATGGGACAGTGGTTCATTTTCCTGCGGCGCAAGTTGTTTACAAGAACGATCACGTTCCGAGAAAATCTGCGAGCTTGCTAAGCGCAGGGGCTAACCGTATGGTGATCCCATGGATTAGGACCTTGGACCTTCTAGGTAATGACGCTCGCCCAATGGTCGGAAAATCAAATTAGCAGGCAAGTTGCCCGGAGGAATTTGCACATCGAATACAACACTGAAAGACACCTCATAGAAGTTTACAAACACTTTCTCTGAAATCAAGCAACCCAAAGGTCATCAAGCGATTCCGCCTCCGGAGGATATGGCCAGCAACACCTATTCGTACATCAAGATTCACAGCGACAACCAGAGAGAATTGCCAGAAAGTATTCTCGTGGGGGAAAGCGCATGAAAAGAGAGAATTACCAGCCAAACAAACTGACGGCTTAGTAAAATGGCTCTGAGATGGCGTCGAGAACTGGAAT
This sequence comes from Ceriagrion tenellum, assembly GCA_963169105.1. NCBI lineage: Eukaryota > Metazoa > Arthropoda > Insecta > Odonata > Coenagrionidae > Ceriagrion > Ceriagrion tenellum. The sequence goes on from OY720643.1 coordinate 106,793,286, forward strand.
GATGTCGCAGCGGACATCCTGTGTGTGTTAGAGAGAGAGAGAGAGAGGGGGGAAAGCAAAAAAAAAGACGGTGACAAAGGTTAACAAATGACAGCCTACCGGACTCAACGGCCTATGACGTCCTGACCGAGGACGAGATACTGCCGTCGGACTCAGCTCCCACTTTCCTCCCATTCGCGTAGGTATGTACACATCGCCCTGCCTCCTAAACAATCGGTAAATTACCCCGCGCCGCCCAGCGGCCAAGCACTTGGCATTCACCGCTGTGCGCGCGCTTAGCCAGGTCCGCGCGTAAAACTTCCATTTTTATGCGGCACCAGCAGAGGGAGACACTGAGGGCCTCGCGGGAGTTAATGCCCGGCCGGCACGCCAGGGGGCAGGCAGGAGGCGGAATGGTCGCGCGGCGGGGAACTCCGGGAGAGTAAAAAAAAATAAAAATCTCTTCGAATGACGCTGGCGCGAGCGCTCTGAAACCATTCCACCAACGGTGACCCATTCCACAACAAACCAGCGCCACCATCCGGTAGCGAAGGTGAGACGAGAGGAAGGGGAGACGACTTAATCCTTTTGGAGAGTGCGAGAGGCAGGGTTGCCAACTTTCAACAACAGAAACTCGGGACAATACATCCAGGGTAAATCATACTGGAGGGAGTGAAATACCCTCCGGTTCAAAGGGAAGTTATGAGCGAGTTTTTTTTTATTGAGCCCCTTTATAACGCATTAAATTGCAATTGGTACCCAAATATTTTGCATCAAAATCCCTCCATGGACTTTTCATGATTTTACATATTCTTCGCGAGAGACCTTGCTTTCATACGTGATTCCGTGTGCCACGCAGACAAAGGTACATTTAGTCTTAAATGACAGCCAAAAGTAAGCAAGTATGTACTTGGCGCGCCAAACTGCAAAACAGACAACATAGCAGACTCAAGGCGGGCAGCGTCCGATCATTTAATAACATTCTTAGCAAAAACAACTTTTACACCCCGCTGATCAGTACACAGGTCAGTAATTTATCGCACAATCCGGATTTCTGAGTAACATCTTCAGGTGCTCACAGACAGCACCTGAAGCCAGTCAGTGAGCACCTTAAGATGATACCAGGCATCGAAATTCGGTTGTGAAGAAAATTATTGCCCTATGACCTGATCAATGGAGTGTAGAATTTATCTTTGCTAGTTAACATGGAACTCCACAAAGTTGATCCGAGTTTTATTTCTTTTATTTCATTCATTTGTTAACTACAAAAAAACTGACTGCTCCAACTTTCCCCGCTGGGACGATCCAACTACAGTGATGGGCTGCAAATTCATTTTTCCTCACGTGGCTCATTCTGCAATCTGAGAATCACTTGGCCAAATCGTCGTGGAGTTTTAAACAGCTTTGTACCCTACTGTTTTAACCCTACGGTGGTGACGTGAATTATCATGACATGAGTGGTGACGTCGGTGTACTAGACCGATGGGGACTTTGGAGTTTTTAAAATGGTGATCTCGGTTTTTTCTGGATGGTCTCGAAACTGCAATATTCAAATGTAAATTTAAAAATATGCATTCAAAATTTTCGCTTCAAAATAATAGGATACTTCAAGATATATTCTATCTTTGTTATAGGATAAAACTGGTAGACAAGAGAACTGTTCTTCTTCATAAGATACCAACAGCCGTCATTAGGAATTGGTACATAAAAAAGAATTAATCTCCATAATATGTCAGAAATACACTTATCCGCATATTTAACATATCATATTTTATATAGTACAACAAAATAGTTAGTATTTGGAGACATGAGTAGTTACGCACGGTCTGTGGGACCGAAAGTCGCTATAAGTAGCCATATGCTTACACAAAGTGATTCTTTGGCTTGTATATCGGAGGAGCAGTATAATATTGGAAGCTACTGAATAGCATGAACAACAAAATTTCATACTTCACCTGCATCATCAGAAACATTATATTGTCGGTCGGAGAGACCGGACGTCACCATTAAAGGATTAATTTCACTCATGTCGGGATAATCGGGTGTCCCGACAGGACGCGGAAGTCGGTTTGCCGGGCAGAAATTCCGGACGATCCGGACAGAACCGGGACGGTTGGCAACCTTTGCGAGAGGGAAGAGAGGGAGACAGGGGGGCGGGAGAGGTGAACGATAGAGTTTGCGCACCAACATTCGAGTACGGGATCTGGACTTGGAGAAATTGGTGTATAAATAAGGGATTAAGGGCCGCCAGCGAGTTTTAAAATTGATTATATCGCCCGTGGAGATGCGGTGTGGTGAATATTCCGAGATCGGTGAACCTGTTCCATCTCTCTTCCCCCCCGCCCACCCCACCCCCAACTACCCTCCACCAGCGACAGTCCAATCTTTTCGCGCGTCGCCCGGGAAACGCCCGCCGATTAACGCTCTTAACCCGCCCTGATCCGAGGGTAAATAAAGGGGACGTCCGAATCAGTCTCGAAACGCGAGTGAGACTGCTGAGGTGTGCGAATTGTCGGCGAAAACCTCGCCAAACGCTCAACACAAATACGCTCACGCATACACGGTGCAGTGGGGCCGCGCCACGAGTGACTTATTCCGAAACAAGTGGACGACATATTGCTCTCAATCCACTGGGATTCGGTCCAGAAGGATTTATGCAGTCAAAATATGCGGGAGTGTTGGAGATGAATAAATATCCTCGAGTCACATCTTTGAACAAATGTGTATATTTATGATGCATGGGCTCATATTATTGGATGTTCAATGCGTAATAAATCTGGGATGATCCATTTTCAAGGATAAAATTCACTTCTGACCAATCCTTCCGGCACAGGCGCAGACATATGGCTTCTATTTCGTGTTTTCTTTGTATTTATTGTTAAAAAAATTATTTGAATGATTTGTTGTATATGTAAATATATACACAACTAGGTTAAGCTTTCACCATCGGTGACAGTTAAATCCGCGTTTGTATTTAACTCTCCAATAAAGGTTCACTTTCTTTTTCCTTTTCATTACTTCTACACTTTTGAATAACCTGATTGCAAGTTGTCGGATTGAAACAGTTGCCCAATTTACATCTTCCGTCATCATAATTCAGCGAGCATTTTGGAGCTATACCACAAACATTCTTCTTTGGATATCGGGTTGGTGTGGTGGCTAGAATACTGGCTAGCCATATGGACAGCTGTGTCTTGTCGAGGGCACTTCAAGTACATTACTCCGTCTGTCGGATGAGACGTTAAATCGTGGTCCCCTTAGCGCCCAAGAGACAGGCTAATACCGACACCGAATTTCTATCTACCCTTCCTCCCTTACCTATCCCCTATGGCGCATAATATCTTATCTGTCGGTCGCCACCCTAAAAAATCCAATCCAATCCAAACATTCTTTTCTTGATGGATTTTATGCCACATCTTCATTCAAACACCAGAACGCAAATTCATTCGCTCGGTCTCCACTTTTCCAAACTTCTTACCACGCGTAACAACAATAACGGGCTGTTAATTGGTGTTTATATAACAACTTACACAACACAACAACGGATTTACTTTCAGTTAAAACAACAACAGCTTAGAACGGGTGTAAAAAATAACTGTTTATGTGCCTTTTAAACAATAAGTGCCCTTCAGCTACACAATAGTATAGGCGCAATCACACTAACCACTCCGCCAGCCACTGTATGGCCATCTCACTCTTGCTCGACTTCTAATTCTCTATGCATAAATAAGGTGTTACTAGATCTCGATCATCTGAAACTTTGTAGGTATGTGTAATCCCAAAAATCGGCCCCCCAACGGCTCAAAAATGACACATATATTTAAAAAATTTACAGTAAACTTTGACTCATCCGTTACATCTCAAATCTTTGCACAGCCAACGCTCAAATGCTGTTATGTGGATATACATTTATACATACAAAAAAATAAAAAAATAAATAGGAATTGAAGTTAATACAAGACCGTCTCCTATCACATTTTCCATTTCCTATTCATATTTCTGATGAGAGGGGTTCGTTAAATCATTCATTACAATTATTTTAACATCTAATTAGCATCGAATATCGCACAATATAAATAAAAAAATACAACTTTAAAAATTCATGCGTTTTTACTTAGCCTTCATTAAAAACTATATAATTATATGGAAACTCTTCAGCTATTCTAATTCTAGGTTTCTGGATTACCTATACGCTCTATAATCAGATAGGGGGACATCAGTTGGAGAGAAAATAATTGATGAAATTTGAAGAAGATTATTTTAGTGGATAAATCAAGATAGCCTTAAAAAAATGGGCACGAGAGACTTGCTGGCCAAAACGCCATTCGTGATTCCAAACAGAATATGTGGGCGAAATATACTTAAAAAATTATCATATTTTTGATTATCGTTATATGTATATCGATATACATATTTTATGCAAGGTACATCATAAAGATTAGTATATCGTGCATGGGAATCACATTCAGGCCGAAGGAGCTAAACATTATAAACAACTTCAAGCAACTTGCTGGGAATGTTTTTATCTACCCAGGATAAATTGAGAATGCTGGATGCAAAGGTATTTAGCAAAATATGTAATATGATAATACTTGGTCTCAAGATTCAGTCCTTGAAATCAATCCACAAATGTTTGGTAATGCCCAGCTCTTAAAGAAATCACTTCAGTTTACATTAAGCGTGGTGAGTCATACGGTAATACACTTGCTCTTTCCAAACTACGTCAATAAAATACGATAATATTTCCGAATGATAAAAAAATCCGCTTAGACCAGGATTTGGGTATTAGGGAACATTATGCTAACCAGGAATCCTTCAAATAATACCGTGAGAATTTGAAAGCCTGTGTAGTGCTGTGGTCTTTGCTTTGGCTCGGGTATAACAGGGTCCTTGATTAGATTCCCAGACCGATTCGATTGTTCCTCGTGCATCTTCGGCCAAAGAAACGTCGAGGAATTATGCATAGCTAAATGAGTTAAATACTTGGTCGTGTAATGGCGTACATTCATCGGTCGTTACTTTTTCTAACTGCGAGGAAACAAATGAAACCTATTTTATACAGCATCAGAGAATTTCCACAAGTGTTCCATATTACCATAAACCTCAAAGATAGCCAAAGAATTTTATTGGAGAAGGAACTCATTAAAATTTCCTCATTTTCTGTCGAAAGATGTACCACAAACACCAATTGCGCCAAAATGCTTATGTAGAGTAATCTGCGAGATCATCATAATTCTAACCCAGACAAAATCAATTTTCTGAGCTCGGAGGGCGCTTCAAAACCAGAATGCTCCCACTAGCTCTCCTGCATCGTTAACGAGAATTTATGCCAACAGAATTACCAAAAATCGTCTGTTTCATTACAATCGGGTCATAAAATTGCAAATGGTGATCTCACTTTACAACTGAATGGAATAATGATTGACTGACCTCATTTAAGAAACAAAAGTAAGAAAAGAAGAGGAAAAGGAAAAGGAAAAAAATCAGCACTGCAATGATTGAAAGAATGTCTTCATACGGCATGACTGTTGAAACTCCATGGCACTCTATTACTTAACAGTTGTATCACTATCGTATTTTTAACGCACGGACAACTGAGTCGAATAGCAGCCATATGCGTTGAAGCATTTGCGTTATTTTTCTTTATGCGCCTTTATGGACCGCGTGCATTCCCGAATGCAGGTGGCGTGCGTCATAACCTATTTTTCTGCAGAACACGGAACGGCGTCGTTTGAAAGCGCAGCCTTCGGCGGACCTTTTTGTTTTTCGGAGCGTCGTTTCCTCGTTTCCATCCGGCAGCAGCGCGGCCATTACCGAAGAAGGCATAATTACTCCCGTGGCGGGCTCATGGTGCGCCAGTTTTTATTCTAGGAATCCCACCAGAGTTAACGCTCTCTCCTATGATAAAAATGAAAGCCGGCAATGCACGCCTGGATGCCTGCAAAAAAGAACCACTGCGAAGAATATTTGCGAGAGCAATGAAAGAAAATGCAAGATTAAATAATGCGCAATTGTTTGCTGACGCCTTTTTGCGACTTCTGAACCGATTTTCCGCAGCCGAGCCGAAATTTTGTAAATATTCCCCGTGGAATATGAATCTGTTTTGTGGGTTCCATTTCCGGAAATTGAGATCTATGTTTTCATTTCCCCCTACAGGTACAGGTATAACGAGCAAAAGCTGTTTGGAACAATAAAGCACTCCATACCAGAGGTAATGGTGAAGTTGGTAGTATTTTACTCTCCATTTACATCGGAGAGAAGGAGTGCCATTGCCGCGAAGGAAGAGAGCTACGGAATCATGAAAAACGGCTTGAAATAATGACTTTTCATTGATCCTTTGAGTTTTTGGCAGTGAATAGATAACGAGAGTTACAATTTTAAGATATGATATGCTGCGGAGAAAGAACCAAAACTCCGCATAGTAGGAAAAATCCTTACCCCGCAGCCAACGTCCCGGACACTTGCAATTCATTAAGTTTGGCGCTGTCGAGTGTAATTTATACATACTCAGAGAAAATTTTTCAGTCTCTCAACACACTGCATGACAAACTGTGACAACATTAATAGCCTCTCAAATTCTGTATTCTGTATTAATTAAGTGTATTCTGAGATTGAAGGGACTAAATAAATGCTCACATGAATAACATTTGTGTTTTCTGTTTCTGTATTCTGTATTATTGAGGTGTATTCTGAGATTAAAGGGACTAAAAAAATGCTCACATTAATAACATTTGTACTTTCTGTATTCTGTATTGTGGAAGTTTATTCTGAGATTAAAGGGACTAAAAAAATACTTACATGAATTACATTTGTGGTTCGACGGCACAAAAAACATAAAAAACTATCATAGTAGACCCATAATTTTGTGTCTTTAATTAGTAATTAGTATAGCCTTTGAAGACGATTAAAAAAAATTATTACGCTTATAGATCGCCTCATAAACAACTCTGTATCCCTGGATGATATGTAAAAAGAAGCATAGACCTTTTAAGTATTGTATAACCCTTTGAATATGATTTTTTTAAGCTTTTATTAGGCTCATAGATCGTCTCATGAACAACTCTGTATCCCTAGGTGATATGTAAAAAGAAGACCATGCCTGTAATATGTCATTGGTCACATGACATCCAGGAAATCAAATGTCGGTATACCATTTTAAATTTCAGCCAAATGTTTATGTAAACCATCAGAAGTTCCCTTCGAACGTGAAAATCCATGGACAACCCAAAATTTCTACATCTCATATTTCTATTCTTATCTAAACACTGTTCTCGCTTGGACATTGGATGGATCGGAACGAATAGCGGTCGCCGAGTACTTCTCTTCAGTCCGACCAAACTTCGAATTCCAATGTAGTAGAAGGGTATTGCTCACCCTATCCCGCCATCGGTGTCGGAGAAATCTGAGCAGGTCAGACGATTGCTTAGCTGAATCTTTTGGAGCTGAATTCATAGTTGAAATGGTTAGCAAAATCATTACCCTACGGTTCGCAAGGACGCAAACAAGATGAAGCACCCAACAAAATATTTCCACCAGAGGGATAATACGTGTACGGCTAAAGAAAGCCATTTCAATTTCCCAGCGAATCAAAGATTTACTTAATCTGGAAGTTTACTTCCCCAATTCCTTTTGGTACCATATTCAATCTTTCACACTTCAAACTTGAAGGGCAATTAAGCGTAAAATTATAACCACCTTCTAACGCCACACATAAATGGTAATCACTATTTTATTTTCCTTAGTTCCTACTTCCGTGTCTAGCCATTTCTGTTCCCCTCTACCTCAACCAGAATATAAATCATTTTTCTGTTCCTTACAGCAATTTTATTACCAGCTACCCCATTCCTAGCAATATTTTTTTTCTCTCGTGATATATTACAATTTATTCGGCGTAAAAGGAATCCAAATCGTATCGGAATTATGTAACAGAGAATATCGAATACATTTTAGTGATTAAACAAATGGTTTTATGCTGATTTTCGGACTCACCATAGTGGCTTATCTCCCAGAATATCTAAATAGGAGGTATGAAAAATGAGGTACTTTTAACGTTTACTGGGAAAAAGGCTGGAAAACAAAATGGTTTACGCGATCAATTAAACGCTGATGCGAGGAGCAAGGTGGCGCTACAGCATGTCGAGGGCAGGATTAATATTTCAGGGGTTCCATCAATTTGCATCTCAGAACTCTAATGGACGCATTAATGAGGCACCGAATCGATTTTAATAACCGCTTCACTCGGACGGCCAGCGATCATAAATTTCATCACACTCCAATAATGGCGGTTTCATCCAGTAAAAGAACAACAGTCTCCAGCGCTTTTTGAGTACGACACTGATCAGTTTCTCGAAGTCGCGAAGAGAGAGAGAGAGTTCATGTGCAGCGGCCGGATGAGATAAGAGGTCCTCGCCGGGAAATGGCCTGAGGCGGTCGGGTGAGAAGACGTGGGTGGGAATAAGGTTTCCTTCACTCCAGTTCGTCCTTTTTCATTTCTCTCGCGAGAAAGAGCCTTCTCTCTCTCGGGAGAGGGAAGAGCTTCGGTCTATGTGAGTGTGTCCGGGAATGCCCCTGGGAGCCACCCCTGGTGACGGCGCGGAGGTTAGGGAAACGGGCTGGAGAGGTCAGGGCGAGCGCCCTTTGCGTCGACTCCGCCTCTGGGGCCCCTCTGCAGGGGGGGGGGGTTAAGGGAGACGTCAGGGGTGGCTGGGTGGAGGGAGCTATCCGAGAAGGCTCAAATGAGGTGCGTAATGGAAAGAACGGGACATGCGAAGAGAAAGAAGACGGTCGTGGAGCGCTCGGAGGAGGAAGAAGGCAAGACCGAGGAGTAGAACGGAGACGCTGGGAAAAAGCAGAGGAAAGAATCAGGGAACCCATTAAGGCCAAATTAAGGGTGTAAAGAAAAATATTTTTAAAAAACTCGAAGGAGTAAAAAAAATCCTAAACTTTAATCTTATTCTCGAGCGTTTTTAAGCGCGCTTCTGAGGGAAAGAATCCGCTTCGCTCTCTTAAGCGGGAGGAAGACGTAGACGTTTCGGAATATAAATCGGAATAGGGGAGAGAGATTTTTTTTATTCTCCTCTTCAATGTTACATTTTCCGCAAACCCTACGTCCCCCTAGCCAATGGAAAAGGCAGCATGGTAGAGCTCTTAAAGCAGCCTCAGCCTTAAAGCCACGCGTGCGAGGCTTGGCAAATCGATGAGAGACTCATGCCACCCGCCATATCGTAAATGCTCAATTCGCTGAATGAAGCAGTCAAGCGAAAGAAGGGGACCCGTAAATTTTTCCGCGCAATATTCGGAAATAGAACCGTTGATAAAAAGAAGTTTGTTTCACCACCCTGATTAAGCTTAACACGCAGAAAACGCTACATTCAGAACAATGTGTGATGACCAATGTTGACATAATTCCAAAACTGAGCTAATAGGATATAATAATATAAGGTGAAATATAATATTTTAGAGACGATATTATTACGAGAGATCGCGTACTTGCAAATAATTTAGATTGCGCATTTAAATAGCATGTTCAATGAAGCATTGATGCATTCGAAATAATTTTACATTTACCTAAGAAAGGTGGAGGAAGCAGTTATCATGACGATGGGCATCAGGGGGTACACTAGGGTGCCTCGTTTTTCCACTTTTTTCTAGGAGCAAATCGTAATACTCGGCATAAGTTGCGTACCCGGATGGATATTACAGATATGATTTTTTTTCCAATAATATCTTCTGTCAGCATTTTGGCCCTAAAATGCTAACAGAAGATATTATTTAGATATTTTTATTATTAAGGCCGACGAAAAAAGCTAAAATTGTCAATACTTCCAATTTTGTTTCAGCGACCACACTTTTTTTGCAATGAGATACAACTAAGGAGTGTAGTTGACTTTTTAGCCTAAATATGCCAGCTATATTGCCCTTAATTATCGAGCAGATGAACTTTTTTGGTGCCCCCGAAATCACGCCAAGATTACATTCAATGAATTTTTGTTGCATTCCAGCACGCATGGTACTTTTGCTCATACTTCTCTCACTAAGAGTGAATGTGGTTGGAGCTATTTTCTCTTACGTACAGATTTGCGTGAAAGTTTGAATACATGTACACCTTAAGTAATATATAGAGAAAAAAGCAAAAAAAAACGTTTCCGGCTGGGTCTCTTGGCTGTTTAATGCAGTCTTTACTCATAGCCTTATGATACGTGACATATTAAAAAAAAAAAATTCGGTTAAGTTCGAACAGATTTTCCCATAAATGCGGAATAAAACGTTTCATATAATAAATATGGTTACTTACAATTGTAAAAGTATCACGTCAAATAAAAAATGCACATTTACGTATAATTTTTGCTTCGTAAGCCATACCCATTACAATTTGCCGAAAGAATTTTATCGTACAGTTCTTTAATCATGTGTCTGCTACATGCGCTATGCAAACAGATGTACTTTAAAGAAGGATGGCCCAAGAAGTTTTATCGATTTATCATAAACGTTTATAAAATATGCCTTTTGTGACTCACGATCTCTTTACCTCTCCATGCACCTTAACTTTGACGTGCGTGAACGCTATTTCCGAAGAACTTGGAGATATTAACTTTGAGGTAACTTGGAGGAGTTAATTTTTCACGAATTATTCCTATAATTGTGAATTTTATACATTACTAGTTGAATTACCCGGCGTTGCTCGAGATCATACTTCCTTCATAACTCATAATATAAGATCCACTATCAATAATGTAGATGTAGTCCAAATTGAATTTTGTAAAAGACAAAGAATTATGATGTTTATTCCATTTTGGAGCTATCAATAATGATTATGATAGTTATTTTTATTTTTGTATTTGGTTGTCAAGGTTAATGAGTAAAATAAAATTGATCGGAAATGTGAGGAACTTCATTCTTACGGACATGATACCACTAATATTAGTACATTCATGCCAGAAATAATGAGCTTTCTACTGAGGAGACTACTAATGTTAGCAGTGTCATGATTTATGGGAAACTGATGAAATATATTTTCACTCTCTATCTTGAGTGAAAGTAGTTTTACAGAGCAATAAAATAAAACGCTGCACAGTACCCAATGCTCAACATGTCTAATCAGCTTAACTAAGCAACATTAATTTTAAATGCATTAAAGACCGAAATCTGGTTGTCAAGCTAATATGGTACTGTTGATATCAGAGGAAAATGTGCATTTTTGCAGAAAAAAAACGCCATTTTCAGACAATTATGAAGTGGAAAAGACAATTGCTTCAAATAATTAAAAACTACATTCTTTCAGCCATTTAATAAAAAAATTCAACACTTTTTTTTTGAGCGGAAGTATTTTTAAAATACAAAAGATGAAATCACTGCACAAAACCCAATACGTAACGTAGGCCATCAAATCAACATACATTTTAGGCTCCGTTTTGGGACCTATTAGGGATCTGAGATCTTTTTTAAATAGTCTACAATTTTTCCTCCTGCCTTGAGCTATTAGTCTGCAATATTTCAGCACCATGGGAATGAAACTAGATTTGTATAAAAGACAGACAAAGAGACAAATATTCTTTTTTATATGTATTGATACTGACAATTTTCAGTATTATACTGACGAATTATTCGTTTATTAGTGAATGCATTAGGGTCATGGATAACGTGAACAGGTGACTTTCGCTACGACCAATCACGAGACCTCACCAATCACGCGAGTTAATCTTCCATGAATAATGTTCCTTACATTCTGACGTATTTTTCCGTAGATAATCCTCCCCTCTAGGGGAAGAGAATCAAAATCGGAATCCGAGAGGAGACAGTACTGAGTTCGCGACGCATGCTTGTTGCCTTATTCGAAAGTGAAACCGACCTCCGAAATGAGAGCTCTGAGAGTTCACAGCATTCCAACGTGCTCTTCGCATTATAGACCCCATCCCTTTTTTGAGGCGAACTCATCTTTTTCTGGCCCCGAAAAACATTTTAAGTAAAGGCGGTTTGCTCCGAGGATAACCCGTCAGAGGAAGCCAAAAACTCGAGGGAAAAGGAAAAAACAAACGAGATACGGCAGCACGCAAAGGCAAGAGGGCTTCGACTGGCCCGAGGGCCTTTATCGATCCACGTAGGAAAACATTTCTTTTCACTTATAAACATACTCTTATGGCTTTTCCTCTGTGGCGAGAGGAGGAATCTTCTTATAAGATGGATAAAATCTCTTTAACAACCCCATTTGCTGGAATTTAAATGGTACTGGATTATCTATAAAATATTATTAAATATCTATTGGTTTCCAAAATCATGCTTAAAAAAATACAGTGTCGCAGTACATTCAATTTAAAAAGGAAAGCCCCCTTTACAAAATGAAAATCCCAGAAATAAATTTATTAGGATCCAATTACTTTGAATCAGATATTTTGCTATAAATTCGCCGTTACGATGCTTTTGTGAGTGGAGTATAATTACAGTATGTATCTTTGTCGCTGTTGCCCGACAGTAAAGGAAACCAGGCCTCATCCCATTGTGGCTTGCCAAGAATTCCGCCATCCTCTCAGATGGAGAATATTGCGGCGAGATCCACAGAAGAAATCATTATGACTCTTCCATTTCAACAAACTTACAGTATAATAATAATTTCCCTCCACCCAAAACCCAGCATTTAAAAATTGAAATAAAGAGTATTTTGAGCACGAGATCGGTATGAGCCGAAATTAGCCGATGTTGCGTATATCTAGGTGGGCGCTATCACTGAATTCGCAACCAAAAGTCGCGTGGCAGGAAAGGTATGAGAACACCAGCGAAGAAGAGGCAATTGAATGGGCAAAGGTTACTGGCAGAGGATATAATTTTATATAAAGGATCGAAGGCTTTCCCAGTAGACGATATTCATGAAGATATCTCGGGAATGGATAACAGAGAACATAATAGATAGATAAAAAAGACACACCACATACGAGGGTCGCGGGTTCGAGTCCCGCCTGGGTAGAATATTATCTGCCCAGGACATGGATGTCTGTGTCTCGTTTGTTGTTGCTGTTGTTCACCCGACTTAAAATGGCCTAATGTGCTGTATTCGGGGCAGTGAAAATAAATAAATAAATAAATATAACAATAGAGAATAGATAATAGATAGAGGAAAATAGCCTTGACGATGCTCATCACATACAATTTAACGTAGCCAAAATCCTTTGCCATGCCAATGAATGCTGGGATCGCCTGGTCAAGGAATCCCCTGAGATAAGCCCGGAGGAAAACTACATTTACATACTGCCCTGCAAGCCGCCGGGTGGGCGTGTGGCAGGCGATGTTAGGACACCAGTCGTGTAAATATGCAAGGTTCTGGGAGGTGAAAAGGTGACGCGTATCATGGGAGTGTATTTAGTGGAGATCTGTTTTTACTGTGGTCGCTTATTGTGCGCGGAAAGAACGAGTTTTTTTAACCTATCTGTTTGGCGATGTATCTTTCTAATTTTATCGTTTCTGTCAAACCAAAAGATGTATTGTGGCGTCATGACAATATTCTCCATGTCACTCTGAAATATACCAGTTCTGAATTTTTCAAGCATGAATAGGGATACTGGTCACACTGAGTAAAAGTCAGGAGACCATTGATTGATGAAGTAAAAAACGATCTAAAATTGAGAACAACGCTTACCAATCACGACCCACCTAGACAGTACGACGACTAAGTAGGTAAGTGTGATCATGGCTCCTCACCATATACCCAAACCATACCTTCCACAGTTTAAATTGTAGTTGAATTTCCCAAAACAAAAACTAAGATGTTTTTCCCCTCTCCATCCCCTAACCCTTTCCCACCTCCAAGCATTCCCCCCCACGCCCGCATCCCTCACCCCGTCACCCCTCCTCTCCCAGATTCTTTCCCCTCCCCTACCACGAACCTGTATATATAGAGTGATAGATGTAGTATTTGCACCTGAAGATGGCACGAAGTGTCGAAACCCGGGTCGTGTTATTAAACCTATAGTGGAGTATACAAAGTTTTATTTAAGCTACTAGGTATATACACCCGGCAGTTTCAACACTGGCACTCAGTTCTTTATGTTGAGGACGATCAGTGAGTGGGTAGTAGAAACGTTGGCAATGGAGAGCCTAACCCGACACCATTTCCGAGAATCTTCTTCAAAAATTTATATTTTTTGACGATTTTGAGTGTCATTGAAGGGCTTCATTTTCGAGAGAGCCGCGTTTTCGTGCTACCGGGGACTACAGTTTCGCCAGAATTAACGCAAACGTCTTCAAGAAAAAATTGTTGTCTCAAGCAACAAAACAGCTCGGTTCCCCCGATCATGAAGTAGTTTCACATTACGCGCCGCAAAAGATTGCACTGGATTTGTGTGTGGTTCCATTTCAGTCACAATCGGCAGATGGAAAGAAGAGATTTTTCTTTAAACCTATCTGGCAGCGTATTTCTCCTAGTTTTGTCGCATCCGTCAGCTCTAAGGATGAATTGATGGGCCCGTGTTTTATGGAGTAACGTTTTCTTTCCACGCTGAATATTGCGTCCGATAAATTCTTTGAGTAATGGCTAAGTTTTTCATGTCCTTCCCTTCATTTTTCTGATTATTAATAATTTATGACTTTAACTTAATTTCAAAGGGTAATATATTTACTAGCGACGGTCTTTTCGCGACCACAGCTACTAAATGAGTTTCAGGCACGAGGAACCTCTCGGTGCGACATCTACACCAAACATAAATTTTCGAAGAAGATTTTCGGAAATGGTGTCAGGTTAGGCTCTCCATTGCCAACGTTTCGACTACCCACTCACTGATCGTCCTCAATATAAAGAACTGAGTGCCAGTGTTGAAATTGCCGGGTATATATACCTACTTAGTCGTCGTACTGTCTAGGTGGGTCGTGATTGGTAAGCGTTGTTCTCAATTTTAGATCGTTTTTTACTTCATCAATCAATGGTCTCCTGACTTTTACTCAGTGTGACCAGCATCCCTGTTCATGCTTGAAAAATTCAGAACTGGTGTACTTCAGAGTGACATGGAGAATATTGCCATGACGCCACACTACATCTCTTGGTCTGACAGAAACGATAAAATAAGAAAGATACGTTGACACACAGTTACCAGTTACGATGGTCACCTATAGCTAATCTCCTACTAATGGATATGAGTGAGGTACATCGGACACTTTAAGGAACATATAAACTTAAGTCATACGGCCAACACATTGATGAATTCTCCAGGCAGGGCTGACGTTACGAAGTTTTTCAAAAACGAATATCCTCTAATTTGGAATCTTACGAGGTTAATATCAGGGCCTTTTTTACTCGCAACTGGACATAGGAAATAAGATCCATGATTGCTTTCGGAATAGCTTCCGCGTTGAGTTATTTTTATGATGACAGTTTTTCGAACGTTCCAGCTCGCTTGTTTAGGTCTGTAATGACCTTCAGTCCTGAAGCTGAGCGTTTCAGCTCATCAGACCTGACCGTTCCAGCTCGTTCCTTCAGGTTTGAAGGTCACTCCATACCCGAAAAAGCGAGCTGGAACGCTCGCGAAAGTGTTGTCATAAAAATGACACAACGCGGAATTTATCCCGAAAGATATCATGGATCAAGACCATTCCGCGGAAGCTTTCGCAATAACATAGGAGATAAGAGCATAGAGACATTCTGGGGAAATTTAATCAAAGTAGGTAGACTAGGAGAACATAGGTTGAGATAAAAGATGCAGAATAGGAGACGGAGGGGCTAGGTTTGATAAGAATACGCCACCGTGCCTGGAAACTGAGTGCATTGCACTTTTCATGTAATTTTTATAATTGATTTAATACGCCTAGATTTCTTCAGGAGTGATAGCGCTATCACTCCCAAAGAAATCTAGGCGTATTAAATCAATAGAACTGACGCTTTGATTTTTGGCATGAATAGGGAGAAAGGCTGTTATTACCGATTACCTTATTCATTCGGTCTTATCCTATTACGCGTTTGAGGAATTTTAACAAGTCCCAATTTATGTACAAATGAAAACATGGAATTACACTACTGATGGACCTCACGTCTGGATTGCAGGGAAAAGCTGCATGTCATTATCCGGGGTATAACGGTGGATCCCTACATGCATGAAGTGAAAATTTTTATAACTCTTAGAACCATATTGGGTCGTAAGGGTTTAGTGGGGGAAGGATTCTGCGCCCCTGTTAGCTCCTCCTCGAGGCGACTCGCATCCCTATCCCTTCCAGGATAAGAACAAAGGGGCACGCGAGGCTGCAGGGGTCGAGGGTGGGGAGCCGTAATTCATAATCCACCCCCAATCATCCCGCTTCCCTTTGCAAACACAACCACCCTCTCTCCAATCCAATCACCCTCCCACCCCTTGGATTCTTCCACGTCACGCGCTCCGGAGGGTTGGGACGGAGAAATTGGCGGCTCCAGCGACAACTCCCCCAGCGAAAGGGAGCGCCGAATCCCCCTCTTCCACCCCTTCGATCAGCGGAAGACGCTCAAAAGGGATGATGAGGGTGTGCGGTAGAGAGATAGACGCACAAAAAGACGCTAGAATCAAGGGGTAACATTGTAGCTAAATAGAGGGGATCGTGTTCGCGTGGTAGCGAGAATATTGCCTTTACATCTAGATAATACTGTGCGTGTCACCTCAAATGTTGATGACAGGGGGTGACTCATCATAAACATCTACATCTACATTATACCCTGCGAGCCGCCGCATAGACGTGTGGCAGGGAGTGTTAGGTCACCAGCCGTGTAAGTAAGGTGTAAGTTTTTTTGGAGATGAAATGGTGACATGTATTATAGGAGCGTATTTAGTGGAAGTCAATTTTTATTGTGGTCGCTTTTACTATTCGCGGAAAAAACGAATGTTTGTACCTATCTGTTCGGCAGTATATCCCTCTCATTTTATCGCATCTGTCAGACCTAGAGATGTAGTGAGGAGTCATGATAATATTCTCTATGTCGCTCCGAAAAACATGAACTACACTGCACCGCAATAGAGTTAATGAAGCTATCACCATTGGTTCGATTGAGAAAATATAAGAATACTTGTCTTTATTCACTGTCACCTGTCATTATCATTGCATTTTTCACTCGTAATTGTCGAGGTAATATCATCCAACACTAATTCATTATAAGATAGCCACCAAAGCTTGGGGAATCATTTAAATACATATATTTTGTAACTGTATAAATGGCTTCAGGCACAAGAGCTATACCGGAAACAAGCATGACGTGTTGTTAGTACTTGGTATGATCTAATCTATAGTAGTACGTTGGAGTCTAAGATGTCATGAACATCGCCTGAATGTGACCTGATTTGGAACTTATTGAACAGATTGAGAATAAATATTGATTGACGGTCTGAAAGCGATTTCCATTCCAGCTGTTGCCGAAGGTTAATAACACCGACGAGATTATCATGACGGTCTTAAAAGTATCTTACCGATCTTTACTACACGCGTTCTTACAGTTAGAGATTTTGGTGAGTTTTATCAACTCGCATGGCTGTCTTAATATTCTATTATGTTGCTCATTATTTCTCTTATCGTGATATAAAAATCCATTTACAATATTTCCGCGAGAAAAACTCATTTGGAAAAGCTGTGTGATATTTTTACGTATGGTTTGTTTACCCTATAATCTCGATACGCTCGTTGCTGTACCACGTGACTCCTTAGTAATATACTTAGGACATCTCAAGCGGTTCAAGCACAGCCCCTTGGGGAACCATTTGGCACCTTTAATAGTGACCAAGGTAATGACTACGCTAAGTTTCTATCTAAAATTTCACCATTGACTATCAAACCCTTCCCTTTCCAACCTACTCAGTATAAAATAATTTGTATACGACCTAAATTGTCGGTCGTCTCCCCAACTAAATCATCATCCAACTCCAAAGTAAGGAGTCCCTTCTTTTACCTATCCCATCGTCGGAGTCACGTGTATTAAAATAAGAATCGAGTTTGACTGTTTATCGCCTCCGGCTACACTTTGTGGAAGTGAGTGATATCCATGATAAAAACAACTTTGTTATCATCCACACAATAACAAATCCATCAGGATCAAATCCATCAGGTAACAAATTTGTTACCTGATGATGGTACAAAGTTTCTGAAAGCCGAGTCGTATTTATAATAAATTTTGTGGATTGAAACAAAGTTGTATTGACTTTTTACGTTAAAAAAACGGTAAAAAATAAATATATTTACGACAAAAGAAGCTGGCAGATAGATATGTACACATGTAGGAAAAAAATTAAGGATAAAAAGTGAAACATTCTCGACGAAAAATCCATCAGAGGAAAAAAATTCGCTGAGGTAGAGGGTGGAGAATAACCTGCTCAGCCTACTGGGCTGAAGCTGGCCAAGGGGGTGACGGTGGATCTCACGGGAGGGGGAGAATGAGCGACTGCGGAGGTAGGTACCGGGTGGAAGATTGGGGCTTTGTAGGGGAAACCCCGGATGAGTCAGACTGCAATAATGACGTTGTGGAAGGGTTGGCCCGATCAGATGATCCCTGGAGCTTGATTAGCGGGGACTGTGATAGAAGCCCATCCGTGCCTCCCGGTGGGACGATTGGCTGAAGCCAGACGAAAAGTAGTCCCTAAAATGTCTGTTTTCCAGTCAGTAACTTGGTTACATAAAGTACGAGGTTTATGTATCCCCAGCAAGCCGGTGTAACAGCGATGCTGTCACGATGAAGAAAAACTGTCGAACAATGCAACAGGAATCCAACCAAACATATATCATTCATGCTTGCTTCTGTAACTGAAGCGCAGTAATTCACCCTCTGTTGTCCTGTCTATTTTAACTGTAGATGTACTGGATTGACAGGGATCAATTTGACCCATCAGTAATTATTTGTTTTCTAATAATTGTATTATTATTAGAAAATAAATCATAAAAACTGTTTATTTGCCAACAGTTTTAAAGATACATTTTACTCATTATTGTAAATAATTTTGAAATAAAAGGAGTTTATATTAACGTAATATAACTTTCCATTAAAACATATGGGATGTGGTTCATTAGGACTTGGATCCGGGACCTCTGCCTCAGGTCTAGGCCCTCATGTGAAGTCTCGGTTTGTTGTGCCATCGTACGGCAATCAACCCTTGGGCTGCCGCACTGTCTGTAATATTTCTGAGAAAGTCAGTAAACTCCATATTATAATGAAAAAAACAGAATTTAGTAGAGGAATGATAGCCAGGTGTCAAAATGACGCCTCTGGTACCACTAGGTAGAGGGTAGTGTACATAAAAAACTATTGCTACCACTAGGTTTTTCTGATTATATTCTTCTCCTAAGAAAAATAAAAGCCAAGAAATATGCGGGCGATTCAGTCAAAAGTATTGGATTGTCAAAAATGAAAGGGGGTCAAAACGATCCCTCCGGTTCTTCTAGAGTTAAGCGTGAGTAATAAAGAGGTGTGAAATAATGGAATTCTACCGGAGTAAGTACGCTTTACGAGTGCTGTGAGTACGGAAGAAATGACAAGGGATTCATTTTACGATTCGACCTCCGCACCAAGAGAACAACGGTGACCACCGGTGGAGACGGCAACGTTTAAACCCCTCCTCCTCCCCCACACCTCTCCCCACATCCACCCCTATTCTCATTGCTCCCCGCTGCGGTGCAAGCGGCTACTTCAAGAGGGTCAACTGCCACGCACAGCCATTGAATGCGCAGCCGTCACGTCTCGAGTGAACGTTGGCTCGAATAGCCAGGCACTCCTACGAAAAAAGTTCACCATTTCTCCGTTTCCATCTCTATTTCTCCCCATCTCTGAGCTCTTCTGTTCACCGCGCCCGCGAGAATTTACCGGATTCTCACCGGAAACGCTCAAGAGATGGCAAAGGATCAAAAATGAGGACAGTCCCGGCGGGACAGGAAAACGTAATTGCCCACTACCCCGTACACACGCACATATATTTTCCAAAATGCGGAAAAATAATTTTAAGCGATCTCGACAGATTCACATTATCCTCAAAACAAATCCTTTTTCCCACGCGACGGGGACTTGGAGTGGGGCCATGTCGAGTCATTCTATGCCCTGGTCAAACACGTGCGACGCTTGAAGGGGCGAAGGGGCGAAGAGGCCAAATGGGCCATTAAATACTGAACAATCAACGAACGAAATGGCAGCAGGACACTGCAATTGGACAAACAGTGGCAAATTCACCCATGTTCAAACCATTAAATGTTCATGTCCATTGATAACGCAAACTGCTTGTTCAAAAAAGTTTCAAACGATGGAATAAACTTCCTTGAATTTTATTACCGAGATTATTGGGGAAATAATAAAACTCTTTCTCGATGTTTGGTTTTCTTAATTAATGATGCTATTATACATTGATTTTATATTGGTCTGGTTTTGGAAATTTCTCGTTTTTATGAACGATAGAGGAAGAAAAAACCATAATACTACGAACAGGATTGCATTCCCTAAGGAAAGATAAAAAGTCATCTAAAATGTCGGAAAACTCTGATACCTAGTCAAATTATTTGACCAAAAACCTCAATCAAAGAAACTCATGAAAAATTTTATACAATGATCAAGAAGAAAATAGAATGAGTAAAAACTTCTTACCAATAAACTTATATCTATTGGATGTATGGTTACAGTATTATTTATGGCTAAATAAAAATTAATAACTGTTACGGCAAACCGTTGCGGTAAGGTTGATGTTATCCGGAAAATTTTCAGATCCAGTTTGCAGCTTACTAATGAGCATTGAAACATATTTCCGCCCCACGAGTTAAGAGAAGTCAAATCTTTTTCCATTGGAAATATGAAATATAGCCTTAATACGCAGACTTTTGTCGTTCAAGTCGTGCTTTTAACAAGAATATTTGTTTTAAATTAACAAATAAAAAAAAATTTCTGTGACATGTACAGGAAGAATTGAGGTAAAAAGACCCACTGTAGTTGAAACCGCATGAGTTAGACTACACGTGGAAAAAGCGTAAATTCATCGAAAGGACTCCCGGGAATAAAATTAAACCTTTTCTAGTAGAAATTGGTCTTAATGTAATATAATACGCAGTTTAGTTCTGAATGCTCGCTTGCAATCCTTGTGTATCTATGAAAATTGTGAATGATTTGCAAGAACAGTTTGGATAATGTAAACGTCCAATTTTTTATGGTCACTACAGACATGGCATGATCTAGGATCGCTGTATATAGTCGTGATATGATGGTAATATACAGTCGTGACGACAATTGTAGTAAACGGGCAGCTCGATGCTCAGTGGAGCCGTGCGGGGACGAGCCAGTAAAAGCTTAGCTCGAGTATTTAATAAAAAACTACAAAACTGTCGTTCCGTGAATCGAAAAAGGTATATTTTTATCTCCAATTTGAAAGAGATTAGAGCTTCTGAAGGAGGACATTGCGGTGCTATGTGATAGCATATCCTGTTCTAAGTATGTCCGAGGGAATATACTAATATCTTGGAAAAATAAAACCACATACAACAGAATAACTCAAAATATAGGTGCCCTAATACTGCTATTTACATGTACTGTAGTTTTCACTCAGCTAAAGTGAATTTTCTCCAACATATATGTTATCAAATCCAAAGGCAGTTACTTAGCTTACCCCTAAGGGAAGGTTAGTTTTACTTGCTGCCGGTTAGAGGCGCTGCCAGCATCACCTCCAACCAAGTACAGGGAAATTAACAATGGGTGTCGCGACTGTATGTTGCCAGACCCTGGTATTATCACTGGAATGTATAGGCCAAGGAATGCAGATGCCTAATGCATCAACAGTATGTGACACCATCCGCCGGTGACTTCAATGGGAAAGAAAAAGCGAAATTCCACGGCCGTTTGAAGAGGGGACTGCGGGAAGGGTGAATTCGCAATGGCCCAAAAAAACCCCTTCGGAGTCTCAAATCTTTTTCTGTATCAAAGTGGCGATCCCCAACCAGCAAGCTTCACGCGTTTTAGCGCAGCATCCGTTCTCATGGCAACGCAAGCGAGGGAGCGCACGTGATCTCGACCGCAAGGCAGCGCTGGCGTCGAATTTACTTTGTGCCTTCCGCCCCATTTGAAGGCCACCCGAGCTTAATGTTCCAAGTCTACTTGGGGAGAGAAAAATGGGACAGCCCGTGAAATTCGCATTTGATTTAGCTCGCGCGACTAACACGTAATCATTAATCAATTACATGTGACGCAGCAGCTAGAAAAACCGCTGCCTCAAAAACGCTATTTATATCTGCATTTTACTACGCAAGCTGCCAAAAAATTAGCATGACAGATTAATGAAGGATTTTTGAATTAGTTACACCTCGTTTTAGGATACGAATTGGCGCCCGTAAAAGCGAAAGTAGATGAAATGATTATCCATACTAATTGGGGTTGAGGCGCTCAACGGAGGCACACTCACGACAAATAATTGGAGGAGAGGAAAGAATCATTTATCAAAATCTAATGATTTTCCGGTCTTTTCGGTTTTGACCTTCGTTCAACCACAGACTTAGCACAACTTATATGAACATCGAAACTTGAGTATTTTGGGTGTAAAGCATTTGAGTCGACATATCGTCAGCACTCGCTACCGTTCGAAAACAACAAACGTGAAAAGGGTGTCGGCAGTTTCATTTCGGTGCACGGCTGGTCACTGTCCGTCTATTCAGACTGCCAGATCACACACTGAATGAAGTCGTAGGGATTCAGCGACAGACCGAGAATTGTATCCGAGTTGACTTCCCTCAGCTCTTCAACCTGCGGCGGAGGAAAATATTGCTCGACGCGAAATTGACAAAAGGCAATGATGGCGAGTGCTGGCCATTCGTGTTCCCCGGCCCGCCGTGCTGCGAATCAACGTCCATCACTTGCGTCCTTTGACTGATCGAACCGAGCGGACAAAGAGTCGAATCATAGAGTGGGAGAGATATTCAAAGAAAGGAATCCACTTTGCCAAGTAACTTGCTCCAGAGACAGAATTTCACCCAAAGCTTGACGTGAGAAAAAGGGTGAAGTTCACCACTTCTAAAACATAAACAAATTTCCCATAAATTTCACTCATTGGTTCCTAAATTTCATTTATTATCCCAGCCGCATTGTAAGACCAATGACGGCTGGAGTATGGTGAGATTAAAACCTACCTTTCACAGTTCTTTCAGCAGGTATGTCTTTCACTGCTTCATCCCGCGAACCCGCGAGTGAGCTAATGACAGAAGTCAACTACGCTAACATTGATGACGGAGACGTACCTTTCGAATCATGCATTTATTCCACCTTAAGATAGTTTGAGCAAATTAGTTCTCAAGTCATAATAGAGACTATATTGGAATTATACGTTTTAATTTTACCATCTTTAGGGCACATGAATTAAATATTGCATTATTAATTATGCAACAATATAGTTGTATATGGAGAAATTATAAGTGATAGAAAGAAAATATCTGAAGAAGCCTTTAACTTGACTCACTTTATTTGCGCGGTACGTTTGAAACTCCTTAAAAACGGGCGGTTATTTTGTGATCCCGAAGAATTTACTGAGGTGAAAATATGATTAATTTTCAAATATAGTTGAAAAAACATACAAACTACACGCTGTTAATTTTTTAACAAAATTAAGTGTTACAAATTCCTCATTTTTTAAATAATCTCTCTCTGGAGTGCATACACGTTCCATTTTCCACGTGAAAGGGCTGGTATTATTTGTCAAATACCTCGGAAAGTAATATTGTTAGGGGTTGAACTTTTGGTGTCATTGGAAGGGTGAAATATTTTTCTTTATATTTCTTTATAATGATACCATATGTATTGATTTCTAGGTGCAATGATATTCCGCTCAAACTTAGCTTATAAAGGGTGAAAAGATGTAAAGAGCCGTATTCAAGAAAGAATTTTAGGAAATTAATAAATGAAAGGAAAGGCCAATCTAGGCAATAAATGCAAAATAAAACGAAATAAAGGGGCTGGAAAATTTTGCGAGTTGCCTTGCCGAATAATTTTTGACATCCGTAAATTACTTCATTTCATAATTTAATGACCGTCAACCACTACCGGTTACTTTCAATGGCGAAGGACGCGAGAGAGCTGAAATAGGTCAAAGTGGTGACTAATGAAACACAACGGAGTACACAAGGTTCATTCACTTGTGTATGACCACATTCGATGCAGCACCCGATTCCCAAAACTACACTACACTCGATAACACAAGTCTCTGAAAAAAACTCTCAGCACAAAATTTAAGGTGGTAGATAATAAAAGAAACTGTTTCAGATGTTACTTTGTGGAAGTATTGGATATTCATGATGAAAAGATATAACTCTACATGAATTTATATAATTAAAACCGACCCGGGTTTCAGCAACTGAGTGCCATTTTCAAGGTACTGCTTTCTTGAGTGGCTGAGTAAATATACAGGTATATTCAGTCCAGCCACCCAATATTTAATCGAGAACTTAAAAAATAAATTCGCCTTATCTGCTACACAGGCATTAAACTCTCACGAAAATGTTTCAGGCGTTAATTTGTGGAAGTTTTGGATATTCATGATGAAAAGATAAAAACTGGTAAACTATATACTAATTTATTAAAGTAGAAAATCAGGAAACAAAAATTTATAATTCTTAAATCAGCAATTTACCTAATTTTTAACACTATATATTAAAATTAAGCATTTTAAAGGTAATATTTAAAAAAATTAACGACATCAAGCGTCACTTCGTTTACAAATTTAACTCCAGTATCCATAGTGCAAAGAATAATTTGTTCTTTTCTACGACTATTAAATTTGTACGACACGCTTAAGAACCCAACTGTATTGTCAGGTTCAATTTTTTGCATAATTGTTTGCATGTGCTTTATATACTAACAATTGAACCTGACGATGCTGTAATTCTAAGGAACTTGTCACATAAACTAGATAATTGTAGAAAATTTCAAAGTAATCCTCGCACAAAGGAAACAAATGAAGCATTTTACTCTTAATTCAATACAGGTTGGGCCCACGCTTTCTTGGGTGACTGCTGTAATGAGAGTATCATTTCTTGCATATAACAGCGCCTAGGAGATAACGTTACGAATCACTCGACCCTACAAGCGCTGGCGGACATGCGCACAGCCGTTCGTCGCTTGTCTCTCCCTACCTTATAAATGCAACGTCCTCGGCGGTCGCCTCAGCATACGCGGCAGACGTCCGGGTTCCTGATGTCGTCTTCTTCGTTGCGCAGCTCCGCAGCACACAAACACAAAACAAAGATCACCAATTTGAGAAATCACTGAATACTTTTGCACCAGAAACACAAATGATCACTGTATCACACTGGATTTCCCCGATTCGCATGAACCGAGGACCGTTCAATCGGGGTTCCTCAGCGAGGTGCTAGAACCAAGTCCTCGTTAGTGACTCCTGGTCAGGCGATAAGACCTCGGCCAGCGCGGACTCGCCTTAGAAGTGCCTGTGAAATACACAAAATACTCTTGATTGAATAATGTCCACTAACAGAAGAACACATAATGAATCCAATTATTCCCAAATGAGCAATCAACGATGTTAATTCAGGATTTATATACTCTGGTAGAAATAATTTAGTATTATTTATCACACATTATCGAAAGAGTACCCAACCTCCTTAATATAACAGTGCTCTCCCAAAGTAAAACAGTGGAAACATCGAAACTAGATACATTTCAAAGATAAAATAAAAAAAGACAAAAAAGTGCGTAATTATTTCAGAACTTCATTAGCGCCTTTCAAGCACACATCAGGCCTCAAATGTTCAAGTCTTGCACGAGATGGTCCATTCTCAAAGCCCTGAGATGGTAGGGTAATTTCAAGTCGAAAATTTCCGGCAAATACACATTAAAAAAACACTATGGAGTCATATTTTAACTGCAAAGCGATATTTTTAACAGCATGGCGCGAGTTAAATATTAGCTAGGTAAGCTGGAAGAGTAATTTGAGCATTTATTGGCACATCACGGCGAGAAAGTCAAATAGAGAGGATATATTGACTCAGTACTCCAACAATAGTCCCCACACCATTCAACTAAAGTTTATTTCTTCTCTTACTATAAACGAGTTACTCATAGCTCGGGAACTCAAATGGAAAAGTATTGATGTAAGCAAACGGCTATTGAGTTCAACTATATTTGGAAGATTAGTACAAAACACATACTTTTACTGAAGAATAAATAATTTCCTGTCAGTCGTGTAAGCAAGCTGCTCTGCCTAACTGCTGTTGTTCCAGGTGGATTTTCGAGACTGTTTACTCCAAATGAATAATCCCATAGAGAGCATTACTTCGTCAGTAACACAGGTAACGTAACTAAGCCTAATAAGCCTCTTTTGTGGAAGATAAATCCCTTTGACCGCCCTCTTGAACCAGCTTGTCAAACTATTATGAGTGTAAATATTTTCGTCACAACATACCTATAGACTCTGGCAGGCTCTTGGAACAATGTCCCCTTAATAATAAATGAAAAATGATCGATGAACATGAAAATTAACAGCATCAAGAAGTACGACATTGCGTCAATGGATGTTAATGTAAAATAGTACTATGTACATACTGTTAATATACCAGAGCACTTAGTGATCCAAATTTTATTGGTTCAGTAGCCAATAATGCATCTCAGTAGAATCTCAATTTGAAATGGACGGTTGAGGTCAAGCTTTGTACGATTGTGAGGCATTTCATTTTCCTAGAAAGCCATCAAGTGTTGCTAACACTTCATAAAAATTCCTCAGCATCTAATGCCTGGATATTATCAAATATTGGACCAAACTCTATGCGAAAAAAATTCAACAACGATATGGTTCCTAATCGCGCGCATGGGTTCTACACTCTATTAAACTGGGTGTTTCTTCTGGCTTCTTTCTTATTATATTTGATCAATTTTAAATTCTGTTCCAATCTTGATCAGGAAATTAATTATTAATTTCATTTCATTGAGTTCAAAAGAAAGTCAATGCGACACGCTTCAGAGTGATTTTGAAAAGCGAACGATATTTTTCGCATTATCATATCAGAGACGTAAGATTATAATCCAGGGGTAGAAATATCCCTTTGGCATACAATAAACATTTACATAAGCAGCTATTTCGAGTTCTGGTGAAGACGACCCCAGGCTCCGAGTACGACCGGACGAGAAATACTAGTCGGACTGCTAGCTTCGACGGAACATGATGTCACAAGGAAAGGGTCATATTTTTGCGAGCGATTCAAAATTCAAGAGATTGAACCGGTAAATGAAACGAGGGGAAATATAAGTTCAAGAGAAGGAAGGGAGAGAGAAACCAGGAAGGAAAGCATAGATGGGTAGAGATAGAAAGGCCGTCAGGGCAAGAGCACCATCTTAAGACACCTTCCATCACTAGACGTTGATTCACGAGGAAAGAACTTCGTCTAAAGGATTGCGCCTTATGGAGGGCAGAAAAATACCCTTGAAAGATGGGTTTAGAACTTTGCGATATGAACACCCCTAACACCTAGAGGACGCCGGCGTGCATGCCGCCTTCGGGCGCGCAATAACCAATTGGCCTTATGATTAGAGGTGAAAGCGCGAAGTCTCCACCTGCGAATTGTTGCAGGGGCTAGTGAAAGGGGGTTTTTGGACACCAGTCATAAAAAAGTGAGGGAATAGAGAGACTGAGAGGGGAGAGGACGAAGTTACATTGAATGTAGCGCTGTGTCAGTGTGCTCAGGAATTAACAAAACTTTGTAAGTTTTACGTAGAGAATAAATTGTACGACCGGTTTTGTCGAACAGTAGATATCATCAGGTACATTACATCTACATCTACAAACTACCCCGCGAGCCGCCGCATGGGCGTGTGGCAGGAGGTGGTAGGTCATTAGCCGAGTGAAGATGTAAAATTCTTGGAGGTGGAATGGTGAAATGTACTACGGAATAGTATTAAGAGGAGCTCAGTTTTTGTTGTGGTCGCGTTATTGTGCGCGGAAAGAAAGAGTTTTTGTACCTATCTGTTTGTCAGAGTATCTCTCTTATTTTATCGCATCTGTCAGACCAAGAAATGTAGTGAGGCGTCATGATAATATTCTGTGTGTCGCTCTGAAACATACCAGTTCTGAAAATCTCAAGCAGCTTAAGCCTACCGTGCAGCCTCCGAGTCTCAAGGGGCTCCCACCTTAATCCCTCTAACGGTTGTGTAACACAATATGATTGTTCGTAGCAGTTTTTAACGAAGCGTGCTGCATTTCTTTGTATTTTGCCAATATTTTTGGTTTAATCTTTATGACCATAAAAGTATAAAATAGGGCTCTCCGTCAAATATATTCAAAGGTGGTGGGTGGGGAGAAGGGGAAAGGTTTGGGAGAGTAAGGCGAGAAAAGGGGGAGGGGGATAAGGAGTCATATAACTGAGAGCTCTATGATATGTACCTGATGATGTTGACTATTCAACGAAATCGGTTGTCCAATATATACTCTACGCAAAACATAAAGTTTTGTTAATTTCTGAGCATTATAAAATAGTTTTACAAAGTTAAAGCGGAAACTATTGAATATTGTCAGAGTGGTTGACTCTCGAGTTGTTAGCTTCACTAACGAATTGTATATGGCCGAAGTTATCAATAGGGACCCGTTCTTCAAGGGCTAATGGCAATAAAACATAATTTGAATTCCGCCAATGGGAATGGCGTAATGGCTAGGTACCTATATATGCACGTTCTACTGGTGAGTTGAAAGAGGGGAGTATCAGATCTCTCGGTTCAGATGTGTATCTCGTTTATTTTATAAATTCTATCAGTTCTAGAGATAAATATTTCGGGGTTAAAATGATATTTTTAGTGTCGTGCAGAAATTTGTATGATATGATTTTTTCTAGTAATTTTTATCCAGCGCATTACCAGGGAAAATTTGATTATTAATACAATTAATTCACTTTCTTGTCATGCTTCTACATTATCTAAACTTTGTTTCATCTATTCGTCGACTCCATAGCTGTTACAAAAACTATAAGTAGCTGAAAAAGATATATATCGTCTCAAGTTATATCGAATAAATGAATTCTTCGGCAAAAAAATCAACTGATCTCATTAATACGGCAATCGACAAATTGGCCGCGTATGGCTGATTTTTATTGGAGAATGAGTCACCATAAAAAATTAATATTTAAGGGCGCAATTAAACTTCGATGGCAAATAATCTGTAGCAAAATAATGACTCTGATAATGATTAAGCTTTCATAATAATGAATCACCAGCAAACATTGATAAACGTTGAATTACTGGAGCTTCAATGTGGAAATTCGCGATGGTAGGTTTCCTCTTTTTTGAGTTTGAGCATCTGCAATGGTTATTTGATTATCAAAACTAAAAAAAACGTCGTAAAGACTAATTCAAGCCGTGACTTCAACGTTATTCTTTATTCTCCTGCCACGCCCGATGATTTTATGGCCCATGGAGCTACTATAATTTGTCATAAAATACTCAAGGAAGTATAAAATTGGAAATACTATCTTAGCCCTATGTCCATGCCTCTAAAATCGATGAAAAGCAGCGAGAAAAATAGCATTACGGTCTATTTTAGGATGTAAAAAGTATATCGAAAGAAACAAAAGTAGAAGGGCCATAGATTGAGAACGCTAAAGAAAAGTAGTGATTCGGATAATTTTTTTCAGAAGCAGCGAGGTAGACGAGAATGTGTTGCTGTGGCTAAGACTGAGAATTGAAAGACGGTACTTGGCATCAAGGAGAAAAACTAAGAAGCCAAGAGTTGACCATATCTCAATTCGAAACTTTGAAGATGAACTCTCATTTTTTCCAAGCGCTCGACACTTCTGCGGTATGTGATAACGCTGTCTCGGGAGATTCAAGAAACACTTTGGCTGAGTACTTCCCGTGTCTTTGACCGGAGAAAGAATTATCGAATCGAAGAGACTTCGAGCAGCACGCGTAAACTGTCCAACATCTGCGTGAAACGGTACCAGTGAGTAAAACTCCAAAGCATTGGATGCTACGTAGGTGATTTTGACGAGTACATGATAAATCCTTTTACATGCATAAACTGCTATATCAAAGCATCTCCCTCGTTAAAATTTCTTGACAAAGTTTAAAAAAAAACTCCAATATATTCACATTTGCCTCAAGTTAAAATTTTTGCTGTTTAATAAATATGGATATATGACTTCATTAATTTATCCTTGCCTTTTTACGTCTTTGGCATGAGTCTATTTTTATTACATAATGCAATATTCCCAAATATAAAGATATATGTCTGAGAATTTTCCGATGATATTATTTCTTTTGCATATTGTACAAGGAAACTAAAACACTAGATTGATAAATTTATCAATTGAAAAATTTTACGCCAGTGAAGCGGATGGTAGGTCGGACACAGTCCAGGAAAAAGGATGGCTTTACGAAACTCTCAAAGGGTCTGGGGAATCGGGGTGCCAGTGTTACGATGAATTTAGCACGGATTTTTCCAGAACTGCAAAACTATTCGTGTTCGTCGGTAGAAAGAAGATGAAAAGCCGCGAGAGAAGTACATACATACAAGTTCGAAGCTCATTTCTCACGCTGGGGGGGAGAACCTCGCATTCACGAAGTTATAAAAAAAAAAGCTTCTCGAGAAATTACTTATTTACGACTACGCCCTTGTTGCGTAGCGACGGATCAAATGAAAGCAGTAGGCTTCACCGACGGAAGCTTTTGTAAGTTTGTCAAAAATTTCACACTTGTCGCCCGCGGCGGCGGCGGGCGCCGATGCATAGGAGCACAGGGGAAGCCTTTTCAAAATCGCGGCGCGTCGCGAAATTTCGAGTGCTGGTGGAACTCGCGTGATATTTGGACACGACGGTGCATCAAAGCCCGAACAGGCACCCACCGCCGAGGCGAACAGGATTTTTTTTCACGGAGAGGAGTGTAAAAAACCATGGAGCGGAAAAAATTCGTGTAGAGGCGGAGGAGACTTCATTATTTTTTTCTACTCAGCCTTACCGCGTACCGCGCAAGAGACATGCAATCACCGACGAGATAAAAACATCCGTGTTTACCCGAAAAATTAAAATTCATCCCGATGTGCTTCACCGATGTCAACGAGGAGTAATCTGACTGCCTATCGCACTTCTCTCCATTCCCTTCAGCATTACTCACGACAGCTGAAAAGTGGACGGGAGCTAAAAATTGACTTTAATTTCATCATATCCCATTTCTCGCAGTCAAAGAGGATACCGCGGGATAAAACTGACCGGCAGCAGAAGGATAAAGACTTGAATGCTTCTAGCCAATGCTCTTAAGCTGGCGACGGCAAAAGGATAAATTTTATCTGCAGTACTCTTCCTTGTGAAGACATTCGTCAGGCCAAAGCGGTATACCGGTGGCTGAGCCGAAGGAATGAGCGATATACACAGTACTCATCTTTCACACAGACCCTCGTTGAAAAATGTCTGAGCGATAGGGAGAACGATGATTCAATTCCACATTCCGTGGGTGCGACCTTCTCCAGACCTTTATCGCCATCGCGATCCTAATCTCAAACTTCCCCGACAAGGCGCACTCTGGGATCTCGCCCGCTCTTCTACTCTACGAGAAGAGCCATTAAAAGTGATCCGCGAAAATTTAGAAGAAAAATTACTCCTCCGAAGTCCATTTCGATAAAATAAACTACAGTAAATCACTCGCCCCAAGCATTAAGATCTTTGATGGAGTCATCAAACGATGTCAAGTTTTTCGCTTCCTCTAAGGTCATCGGCTACTTGTAAGAAAGATAAATATGAAATAAATATTTTACCGAAAAATATTAAAAACTGACTGGTAATCTGCAATCCGTTAAAAAGGTGTACAGCTGGAGGCTTTGATATAACGGTAAGTTTAGAAATTGGATGGTTAAATGTGCTTCATTCACACTTATCACGTATTATTTATGGAGATAAGTAAATTTCCTGGGCTATTCAGCAATTTCGAATCGTTATTGGAAAGGAAAGTGTAAAAAAACGATCCAACATAGTCAATTGCTTCCCTGATCTTTACCTAGTTGCTTAAATCTGCCAGTATGATGAGGATACCCCATATACTCTTCAATGTCGGATTGAAAATCGGGTCTTCAAGAATAGTCTTTCTTCATCGTCCTCCCTTCGCATTGAGAAGGACTTTCATTCTCGTTATACCGACAACTCAACTGTACACGCCTTTTTACGTTTGATTTCTTCACACACGTCGCTAAATTAAAAAAAAAATTTTAATCGAAGGCTCTTGGGCTTGAGGGAGTCATCGATTTGTGGAAAAAAATGCTCAATAAAAATGATCCAGCGTGCTAAAGAATTTTTGGATACCTTCTCAGAAAACACTCAATAAACAGTAATGCTTTGAGAAATGAATGAAAAGAAGTACTGAGAAAAAGTATGGGCATAATGAATAGCGAAGGAATAAACGTGTTTACTGAGGAGAGAAAAGAGTGAAAGGCTGCAGAAAACCAATTTTCAGTTTAACGTGATGGTTAACAGCGTAACTTAATGGAATAACTTCACGATTGGAATAAAAATCTTTGTCTACTTAACCGTAAGAAAATTTACTATCGACAGAGGTATTTCCCAGCAATGAAAACTACGAGATTGATAAATCTTGTTTATATTAAATAGACGAAATGTTTAATTTTAATTAATGTAGAGATTGATGGTGGTTAAACGTACAAAGCACTTCAATCTTTCTCTGAAAGTTGTGAACTGTCCGATGCGCGTTCAAATCCCCCGTTAACTTATTTAAGTTACAACTTTTTCTCACATTTGTATTGCTCAATGAAGACCGAACTTCTACCATAAACGAGCAATTGTAGGTCTCTTTCTTGATTGTTACCGGGCGCTCTGTGTATATGAAATTACAGTCGAACATCATCTTAGATGTTCCTATGTTGTAAGATCATCTAAGTTCAAGGAGATGCGAGAAATGTGTTCCGAGGTGGGGTGCAAGGAAAATCCGGCGCGGGAGTCCCCTAGAGCCTTCAAGCCACACGCAGTGGCTCTTGTGTGTGCCTCGGTGTCCCCCAGGGGGGGCAGACAGCCTGGCGGTCGACGCGCGGGTGGAAGGCCCCAGCCTCAGCGGCGACAGACACCGCCGCTTCCCGGCCACGGGATGAGTTACATGCAGCCGACGGAGGTAGAGAGGCACCACTCCGGCACGCCCGCTCTGCTGCTAATAGTCGAGAGAAGAGGCGCTTAGATAAGCCACTCGTTTACCGCTAGGATGTCGGAGTGGCTTGGTCGCGAACTCTTTATCACGTTAGGGCCACTTCAGAGACGACGTAAAACTCGGAAAACTGCTTTAAAGAGACTCTCCGCGGAATATTTTTTCCCCGGATAACGAGTTAAACGCAAAATTTCGGGGTAAATTTCACCAACAAATGATACAATGTGACCACCTCACCTGTTCGTGAACCTGACCAGCAAAATTCGTCCCCTCAGATTGGAAGGGAAGGTATTCCAATCAGGCTACGAAACTGGTAAATGTATTGTTTAACTATGAAAATGTCCTCTAATTACTCAAGTAGGTATCCGATGATCTATGAATACTTTCTACCATCGCCAGGTTACATAACTTTGGCGAGGGAAACGACAGTTATATCTAAAAAGTACCAAATTGTACTCGATATCACAGTTCAGCCTCCTTTTTCCGCCTTGATAAAGACTATAAAGGAACAACACTGAATTAGGAAACTTAAAATTAGGTACGCCCACAGAAGATTCATTGATAGAATATTTGGAAACTCAAACTGCAATTCTATTCTTCAACTCTTTGAATATATTTGAAAATAGTGTTACGTATTTTCGCATCAAATTTTGCATGGAAGAAGGTTATGCGTGAAAAGGCTCAATGAAATTAGAACAAAAAAAATGTTTTGACTCTCACAGCGAAGCCGAAAGTTCCACCAAATATCAAAAATTTTGTAAAAAACGCATTTGTTTCGCTTTCCGGATGGTTTGGATGGTGAGTACTTCTCTGACACCCCAATTAGCCTGCTTTTGTGTCCTAATCTGAGTTCCGAAACTCACTACTTAAGAGGCTCAATGAAATTACAACAAAAATCTCGAGAGCTTGCGTGGTGAAACCCTCATACTAAGGAAGGTGCGGAACCCGAGAACCAAGGAAGAATCGGCGAAGACTTAGCCCCGACTTCACAGAGGCCCTCTCCGGTGAGAGACATGATTGCCGTGAAGACTGAATCGGCCGCAGTCGCCGATAGGGCAATACGAAGCGTTTCCCTTGTTATCTCCGCGGGAGCGCGGCGAATGGCGCCCCGAAAAACCGGTCGAGAACACCGGCGAAGCGACGGGAATCCAAAACAAACCGCGAACGCAGAGCGGAGTCGCGAGGAGTTCTACGGGAATATCTTTCGCTTATCGTGAACGCGCGCAGTCGGAGGATTGTCGGCTGCGTTGACTCCGAACTCCCGGGACACTAAGCGGAGTTGACTCTAAATATGCTCTACGACGCGACCCCTAGGAAGTAGGCTGCGGAAGCTGGCGCGAAAACAAGATCACATTCTGCTGAAATGAAAAAGTTACTCAAGAGCAGTGAAGAAGTGAAATACCGTACCTTATTCGGAAATCGATCTCCAAAACGTCTTCATCCTCTTCTTGACTTATCCATTTTTTGCCGTTGAGAAAATAATTATATCGTCTCCTTGGGGAAAAAACTTTGTCACCACTACCAAACAAATACACAACCTAAACTCTCAATAAAAGGTAACGGAGAGAATTCGTGTGTATATGTACATATTTATCCAAGTTTGGGTTGATTTCCATTCACACACTCACAGACACTCTAGCAAGGGTGGATATTTTTCTAGTGGGGGGAAAAATAAATCCTTGCTTCAAACAAAAATATTTATTCCTTCGCACTTCCTTCCACCGAAAGTCGCTTCTGCGTCCAGCACTGTGGGGGGGGGGGGAATTGGGAAGGGGGTGTGGGGACAGCTCTTGAAGCACGGAGAAGTGTACTTCTCGTCAGGGAGAGGATCAGGGAGAGCGCCGACTCACACAACACGAGTCCCTCCCTGGGCTTCGATCGTCCGATCGCACACTCGTCGACTCGGGAAGCGAACCCTAACTGACCCGACCAAGCGAGCCGCTCTCTCGCCTGCTCCCTCTCGGCTCCTCCTCCTACCGCCCCTCTCGCCTCCCCCTTCCTTCTCATCTCCCCTCCCGATTCCCCTCCCGGCCGCCAGAGGCGCGCGCCGAGCGTCAGAAGCTGGGTGGTCGCCCGGCGCGCGCGAGCTGGCACGCATAACAGAGAGACTCCGGCCGCGATCGGGGGTGGACGACATCAGGGGTGCCGTCGTGGCAACTCTTTGAGATCACCTCGGAAAGATGCAATAGTACACCAAGCAACGAGTGCGGTATAGCAGCGAAAAGCGCAAGATATTGGCGGCGTTGAGCACAAGACCGAAGCGAGTGCGACCAGTCACCAAGTCACTCTTCGCTACTATACCGTACTCGTTGCCAAACCCAATCTTTTATCATGGGTCATCCAAATTCGACCAGGTGATTGATTGCCCTTGGGATAACCGATTTCGACCAAATTTGAATACAGCTAAAATTGGTGAAAAGAAGATGGAAAAGGAAGCGCGCTGATGAGATCTGGAGAACCGACTACTGAACGTTCGGCGCGAGAGCCGGACGCTGAGGCGGCGGGAGGCCAGCGTTACGCCTTTATTCAAAATTATTTTTCTTTCTTAAATGGAGTATTACCCATACCAAATTTTTTAAACTTGTAGAGGAGGGTTGTATATACAACATATAAAAAATAAAGAAAATCGAAGGTAAAGGTACAATGTCAAAAATCAATTGGAAAATTTAAATTTGTTATAAACTTTATTTGATTGTTTAAATTTTATAAAATAATCCATTAATTATATTTCTTAATTAAATACCTTTAAAATGAGCTATTGAATGTATTTTTATCTTCCTTATTTTCGGAGATATGCCGTCAAATGCGAAGACGCTTTTGTAAAATCTAGTCTTAACACATTGCAATATCTCGTTAACCATTGCATGTATTACAAAATGGCTTTAGTGTTTTCATTTTGTAATCAAATGAAGACGATTTGCCAAATTTGGTCAAA
The DNA here is from genome assembly GCA_963169105.1 of Ceriagrion tenellum. NCBI lineage: Eukaryota > Metazoa > Arthropoda > Insecta > Odonata > Coenagrionidae > Ceriagrion > Ceriagrion tenellum. The sequence goes on from OY720643.1 coordinate 106,829,267, forward strand.
ATCGGTAACCCCAAGGGTCAATTTTGCTAATTTTTTGTTCGAAATGGGGTGGAATGACCCTCATAAGTTGGTGGAAATCATAAATGAAAATGGAAATCCAACCACTGCTCATTTAATGAGATAGGACAAACTGTAAAGCTCCCGAAGGTAATTTTCTAGTAATTAAATTTTCTCAGGCTACTAAGGAGCTATGCTATTCCTGAAATCTTAGGATATAATCACAATTTGTTTATTAAAAACGTACTTTTAAACAAAAACGAAGAGTATAACAAAATCAATCGTAAGAATGAAATACTCAATTCTTACAGCCATCCGTCAGTGAAAATTTGAGCCCTTTGTCGCCATTTCCAGTAATTTTAAGGAGCAAAATTATGCCTCTGCACTGATCGAATGCTTTTACTATGGGAGCAATGGCATCGGGGGAGAATAGCCTTTTTGTAATTCAAGTGAGCTATTGACGGTAACTTTGGGTACATATACAAAGAATAGGCTGGTGAAGAGATTTGATATAGTGTTACGTGGGACAGAAACGTGGACCCAGAGAAAGGAGGACGAGGAGAGACTGCAGGCGTTCGAAATCTGGATGTCGAGGAGGATGAAGAAAGTGCGATGGACGGAAAGGTAGACAATCGAGGAAGTGCTTGGTATGATTGGGCGAGGAATGCAATCTCTCGGGTGAAATTAGAGATGAGTAGGGTATGTGGCTGGAGGAGGAATTACGGGTTACTCAAGACAATGATAGAGGAAAGGATGTTGGGAAAGCGGGGAAGGGGAAGAAAGAGAATTGGTTGAATGTAGTGGATTAAGGTGTGTAGATTCTCACTGAGATGAAAAATGAAGTAATATTCGTTTTTAGAGCCATATATGTAAAAATCTAGAGAATTTTTACCGAGCTCTACTTAAGTAAACTTTTAACCGGTTGAATCCGTATATATTATTTCTCGAAGTTTTTTCTTGTGGATAGGCCATAACTCCCATAATTCTTCATCAATATTAATGATTCAAACATCATTTAAAGCTTATTTTCCCCGTTATTGACGAAAAATAAACAAATGGTTATGAATTAAAGTTTTTGTTAAAAATTAAAAAAATGATCAAAAAATAACAGTGCCATCTATTGGCAATATAATCAACTAATGTGTTGGCTATTGTGCTTAAAAGACTAGGAGGCGCCATCTATTTACACATCGTTTAGTTAGATTGTTTACATTCTACATGAAATCAGTGTGACCGTTTACCATTTATGTTTACGTTATGTATCTTTAACACAATCATAAATAACATATAAAGTCCATGGGAAGAAACAGGAAGAAGCTGCATACTGTGCGAAATATTCGCGCGGGTCAGCCAGTCTATATGTATTAATTTTGTAGCGTCAGTTATTCTGTATCCGTTTTGTTTCTTTCTCTGTCAATTTTTGAGCTAGAAGAGTGAGATTTGGTGCGTTGAATGTGGAATCTCCACCTTCATGATTTGGTAGTAGTTTTGGATTTTTATAGCTTTGGCGTATGGCAGGGGGTGTTAGGTCACCAGCCGCGCAAAGGTGTAAGATATTCGCGAATGAATGAATTGAAAGGAGTGCATTTAGTTAGTTTAAATAAGATCCAAAAGAGCGGCTGATTGGGCCTGTGGCAGGGGTTGTTAGTTTACCATTCGTGCAAAGGTGTAACTTATATTTTTGGGCTGTGGTTGCAACAACCAGATCCTGGGAAACACAGTGACAAGGGGAAAGGCCAAAAGGGAGAGTGGAAGAGTGTTAGGGTTGAAACAAAAGAAACCCACAGTAGTCTCCTATTCAAATGGCTATAAAAACTACAAAGTTGAACAGTGAATGAAAATGAAAACATTTCCACCAAGGAGCTATTTTTAGACTAGGAAACTTACCCCCCGCGGGTACACACCCCTGCTCATGGAGTGAGAAGCCTAGCTGCCTGCTAGTACATCTATTGATACTGTCTCCATGTACCTGTGAGCAACTCGTAATTTCCTCTTCTTTACCACCCACAATCTCATATAAAATGCAAAAACTTAATTTGCAGGGAAATAATAAGTTAGAGCAAGTCATAAAGTTACAGGTTTATTCACAAAGTAACTGTAAAAAGCCACTGACTGACTTCAAAGCCCTTCTAGATCTGGGATACTTTGCCTAATGATATAGGTTCTCTCGCATCGCAGCTGAGGGAAAAAATTTTTTTCAAGCTCGTGTGATAAACTCAAACTCCTCAGTAAGCGAATGGGAATAGTTTTTGGGATGCATAGGAACTTCACTGCAGAGGTGTTAACAATGACAAAAATCGAAGACCTTACGTCAACGGTCGCGATGCAGTTGAGAGGTGAATTCGAGCTGCAGCGGGCAGCACAGCTCTCTGGTGAAGGCGAAGGGATCTCTAACCTTAACGTGGATCCGGCCAGAAACTCTTAAAACTTCACAAACCCGTCCTTGAATTATTTTAATGGACTGAGATGGAAATGAAATAGGTTGTTCTGCTAGTTTTACTGTATTTCATCCTTGAAAATGCAAGGTTTAGCATGTGCACTTTTGGAGATTGCTCATATGGATAAAGATATTTGAACGAGAAAGCATATTGATTCTTTGAGTGAGAACTTTTGAAAAGAAGCCTCAAGTTCTGATAAATTGAATGAAAATAAAATTTAGATGTCTTAATTCCTATTTCTTTAATTTATCAGCTGGACACTGCCGTATATGAAGTCAAATTGTGGCTTCCATTCAAATGGCGCTGTGGTCGACTTCTACAGCTGGACATTTGCGATAATTAAAAATATGTTTGGCGTGTAATCTGCAAGTTTGTAACTTATTTTTAATTTTCAATTGGTGACATATTTCCTCAGCGAAATCAGGATTTATGAAGTCAAGTAATAAAAATGTACTTTTTAGTTTTTGTTTTGACTTGCATAGTCCGACTAGAGCCAACTTAATATGTGGAGTAGCCCGGGAGGTAGTGGAGTGATAGGCAGGCTCCGTCCAACCTCCCATCATCTACGTTTAAAATCACCTTGATAGCTCCATCGATGGAGATAGATTAAAGTATTTAATTTAAAAGTTATCACTAATGGAAAATATAAATTAGATCACGAGCAAAGTTTGGCGGCATGATGTATAATTTGTCAAAAAAATAGTTATTGCATTTTAGCTGGCATCCTTGAAGAAAATAGGCAGTAATTTTTAATTTTTTAAAATTTTTCACACTCCCGAAATTATCACAAAAAAAGTCCTTTAACATCGGGTGATTTACAATTCACAATAGACGAACAACAATACCCATGTCCTGAGTATCGAAAAACCACCCAGGCGGTACTCGAACCCGCAACCCTCGGACTGGCAAGCAAGGACTTAACCCCGCCGCCACCTGGGCCGACGACGTTAACATGCATTATCGCCTTTCTTTTTAAAGGTTTGAAAATTGTGGTTACATTCTATACACGGCAATGGGAGAAAAATATGTTTTTAAGTTGTTGCATTGCAAATTGTGTTGGAAAAGGAAAGAAAACTTTCAAAATGGTGGTTCAACGGGCAGATGCAGAGATTACAATGAGCATAATAATACATTCTTTCAAAAAAAATTATTTCAATATTATTTTTTCTCATTTTCTTGTAATTTATGTTACTTAATCTTTCGATAAAAATGTGAAAGTACCATTTAAGTAAGTTAGGCGTTATGATTACTCACTTAAAGAGCAAACTTCAGTAGTACAATTCCTGTAGGTAATACAAGGAGTAGTGAAGCAAGGAACTGAGGAAGCCTCAATTAAGCTTATGACAGGGATTAAGTGGAATGCGGATCCTTTAATTCGAGTGAAATATAATCCCCGCTGCAAACGTGCTCTGTTAACGTTAATTTCCGGCAAGACTGATTATCAGTGCAGTATCCGCATTAGGATGAATATTAGGTTTGACGAATAACCCGAGGCTCTTAGTATTATAATCTCAAAAAACCACAACTGCTTCCTGGTAAATTATTTGTCCAGAATATCCAATTACCTACGCAGCCAAAAGATTGAAAATTTTGCATGGAATAAGTAAGGATATTTATGAAAATCCAACCAATTCAAAAAGTGTACTAACTTATGTCTATCTCACATCCCGCAACGCACATTTACAACAATGCCTACATCTACGAAATATCATACAAGACACCACTAAGGTGTGTGGCACGGAATGATTCCACACATGGCATAGGGCCATCATACCAGCTGAAATTAGAATAAACATGAGAGGAAAACCGTGATGGGAGAAGCACGGAAGGAATAAAAATAGTATTTATTTACCTAGAATCAATGTCATATTCACTGAAAACCATTTTTAGGAAGCGAAAATTCCTGGAAATCCATTGAAAACAAAATTTGAATCATCTTCTCTTCTTATTTTTTGAGTTTTCGGCTAATTATTGAAAATTTGAAGTCAAAACTTGGAAATGCCAAAAAAATGGCTTTGTAATCGGCTTCTATGACCATAAAGAAGAGTCCTTTAAAGCAAATTTGTGGGACAATATTCATATTTACTATCTAAATTTTGGTTTTCAGTATCCAATTCACACCATCAGCGGAAGAAAGATATTTTGTTAAAATTTTAATTTATCATTTGACTAACACAGTAACAGTGGTACATCCTTAAATCGAGCTCTACGTACATTACAATTCAATGTATTTTAAAAATTTACATCGTGTTTTCAGTGGCAGACTTCCACAATTCACTCATGATGGACATATATTTCCTATGCTCAAAGGAATTTCTTTCCAATTCTTAATTCTGACTACACCCTACAAATCAGAATTTAATTGTTCTTACATACGTTCGAAACTCTAATTTTTTGCCCCAGCAATGAATTTATTTTTTATTAATTCAAGATATAAATATTACTGTACGGAGTCGATTTTAGAAAAAATTAACTCTGTGGATCAACATTAGGCTAATTCCCAATTTCCAGTATGATCATAATCTAATCAAACACATAAAACGTTTCTGTCTTTCCTAGGAGTGTGCTTAAATATTTTAATTGCTCAAGATATCATTTCATTAATGGCAAAAGCTAATTGTTATGAAGGGTTCCGCGGTTTTATTTTGATTTATATATTTTTTTTTAGTTTTCCCCGCGTTGCAGCATTTTATGGACGACCGTTTCCCCGGTATTCCAGTCGACATCATCAGGTCCCTTTGTTGTGTATCTGCCGCAAGTGAATCTTAGTAAAGCTGTCACCCTAGTCCTGTCCAGAGACATGAACTTTGCCGTAGCTCCAAACAAATAACACAGGGAAAAAATTATCAGCACGGTGGAGCATGCTATCCGAAAGCTTATTAAATTCGAATTTTTCGGATTCATCTCGCGTTGCAGCATTTATATGGACGACCATGCCAGTATTTCAGTCGGTATTATCAGAACTTAATGACACCTACTGGAATGCCGGCGAAACGGTCGTCCATAAAAATGCTGCAACGCGGGAAGAACCCGAAAAATTCTAAGTCACTCATCATTTCCAGTTGATTCGCTAAGGGCCTTTTTTCTATATTTGATTGTGAAACACGGCTTCAACGATGCTATCGGTCGTCAAGGGGACCGTTAAGTATAAGCATGATATTTTGAAAATTTCATCATATTTCATCAAAGTTTTCACAATTTCGAACATTTAATAACATTCTCAAGAAATTATACTAAAATCTTCATTTTATTACCCTTATTATAACGTTTGTCTCGCCTTTGTCAATCCTGTAATTATAATTTAATAAAGCCAAAGGAATAAAACAGCCAAAGCGTCTAAAATGAACTCAGAACATGTATTTCCTCACGTCAAAGGAATTTGTGGACAGGTAGTAAGACAGAGGTTCATTGCTCTTTGTATTAATGAAGGTATTTCTACATAGCCTCACGGGATTTTGCCTTAAGGAGAGCGCTCATCATCTGCTTTTTGTGCTCGTCCATTTACTTTGCTAAAACACTCTAATCGTTCAACCTTTGCTCGTAATAACTTCCACTCATATGCACTACAGGTGCCAGCAACCCCTGGCAACAAATGATGGTGACCCTTTCACAGCTCTAATTATGTATTTACATTGTCTCCAACCCCAGTTAACGCGGAAATCTTTCTAAAAGTATGTTACCATCATAGATAGTTACCTGCAACGGACGTGGTCATCAGGTTCAAAGCACTTCATGCAGTAACATTGTTAAGTTAATGGGGTACCCTGGTCAACTCTCGTAATTGCATGGAATGAAATTTTCTCCCACCTAGCAGTATCGAGTTGGCGTCTGTGTCTTCTCTACTGCAAACGCGTGGCCAGGGGCAATCTTAGGGTGAACGGCCCTTGAAAATATTATTAGTTACCAACAAGTAGAAAAGCTGGAAGAAATTTACAAATTTGCGCAATAGTAAAAAAAAATAAAGAATTTATTAAAAATAAAATAGAAATAAAAATGTTTTTTTTTTATATTTTGAAAGATAAACAGTATTTCTAGCTATGAATAATAATAGGTATATAATATTTAAATTTCAACGGTCTCGCATCATACAACATTTTTTAATTGAGCAGGTTGGGGTGCTACAATGCAGTCTCCCTTGTTAAGCGTGCATTTTGAAAAATGCATGCACTTACGCCAATTGTCAATTAGTGTAAAAAGGTATACGGGAGCTCTTTATTGGCGCACTTGTGAATCACTGTGCAAAAAGCAATAGAGTCATAAGTGCTTATGCGTTGTCTTCAACTCCGACAGTAGTGACGTGAATTACTGGGACATGAGTGTTGACGTCGGTCTCCAGGAAGGATTAGGACTTTTCATCAGGATCAGTTCATCTTAAATTACGAGGAGTGCTCAAAAAGTAATGAAAAAAACGCTCTACAGAAAAAATATTCATTCAGTCTTCGAAATCTACATGCCCTTTTTCGAAGTAGCCCTCGTCGGTTCTAAAACACTTCTGCCCCTGTTCCTGCCACTTCTTAAACGCGAACGCCAGACCATCTGACTCGAGCTCATTGCACCGCGCCTCAACAGCCTTGATGACCTCGTGATTAGTCTTGAATTTCCGTCCCCTGAGCGGAAACTTGACTTCGGGGAAGAGCCAAAAGTCGCAAGGGGTCAAATCTGGATTGTGCGGTGGGTGGGGTTCAGTTGCGATGCTGCGAACATTAATGAAATCCACTGAAGTGTGAACGATGTGGGGCGGTTCACACAAAGCCGATACACAATGTTGCATTTTCACCGGTGTGAAGACATGGCATTCATCTCCAAGACACGCCAAATATGGTGAAAAATCGACAATGCGCTGCCAACTGAAATGTTTAGACATGAGGTGAGCCCCTTAACAGTAATTCGTCGTTCTTCGCGGATGACAGCGGCAACTGTATTTTTCACAACCCAGGTGTGAGACATTTAAGGGTACCCCCCGTGCGGGTCGTTGGCAATGCTTTCCCTACCCTCTTCTAATGCTTTATATCACTTGTAAAAGGCCAACTGATTCATAACTTGTTCACCATACACCGTAGTTAATAATTCATACGCATCTTTTTGGTTTTTCCAGAGTTTTACTAAAAATTTTACGGTACAACGCTACTCTTACTTTTCATCAATGCTGGACCCGGTAGGCGAATATCTAACACACGTTACGCGAATCGTCAATTACGTCCACTTACTCCACCGATCGACAAGAAACTGATCGTTACAGATAGCTAATAGAATGGGCTACGGGATGGTATTCAGTATTGCTACTCTTCGCAACACACTTTTCCTAAAGGTCACTATTATCATTAATTTTTGAACAGCCCTCGTATCTCTAAACAGCAGCATTGAAACGTTATTTTGAAATATTAGTTAAAAATTTTAACTACAAAATGATAAGATACTTGAGTTTTTATCCAATCAAGTTTTTACAGAAAAACGGATAGGCACTATAATACGGTAAAATGTATGGCATTATTTTTCATCATTACAGCAAATTAGATATTGGTACATAAAAAGGACTCATTTCAGTAATATGTCTGATATTACATCTCCTCATTTTGACCACATCATATTCTACACGGCACGACAAAATGGGTAGTATTTGAAGATACGACTGGTAACACACGGTCTGTAGGATCGAAAGAAGTCAATCACTATGTTTACCTATCGAATTCAGAATCATTCAGGGTTTATCCCAAAAGTAATGCGTCGCATTTTTTTCTGGCGCGACTGTACGTTGCAGACCGACAGGACCAGTTATGGTAGGTGATGGGGGGTCTAAGCTTTCCAGTGATCTGCATGCCAGTCGCCTCCAAGCTCTTGGAGTGTGTACTCGCGTGATTTTGTGAACCCCTGTAGTGTGAGGTAAAAATGGAGCGATTTCTCGATCAACGAGCAGCAATCAAGTTCTGCGTTAAACTTAAAAAGACGCCACTGGAAACTTTTCAAATGCTTCAGCAAGCTTTCGGGGAAGATTGCCTCTCCCGATGGTACAAGATGTTCATGGAGGGCCGAAGGCCGAGGGTCGAAGTGACAGAGTTCCGGGTGGCACACAACGTCTTCGCCGCGCCCCAAGAAGGCTCGAATGAGCAAATCGAAGGCGAAGATCATGATTATTGTTTTTTTTGACACCAAAGGGATTGTGCATCATGAGTACGTGCCTCCTGGAGAGACCGTAAACGCTCAGTTTTTCAATTCAGTGCCCATGAGATTGACCCACAGAGTGGCAGTCAGGAATTCGTGGAAACTCCGCCATGACAATGCGCCAGCACACACCACCTTCGTTGTCACCCGCTACCTGACCGGCCAGCGCACTGAAACGTTGCCGCAGCCGCCATACAGTCCGGACTTGTCACCGCAAGACTTTTTTTTGTTTCCCTGCTTCAAAAGGGAGTTAAAAGGTGCGCATTTCGACACCAATGACAACATTAAGGCTACCTCGACGAGGCTTCTCGAGAGCATTCCCGCCGACGAGTTCCAGGGTGCCTTTCGTGTGTCGAAGAATCGCTGGTATAGGTGTATTGACGCGGAAGGAGATTATTTTGAAGAATTTAAGGTTTTGGTAGAAATGAATCGATAAATTAAAAAAAAATGCGACACATTACTTTTGGGACAAACCATGTATGAACTCGGACCGATAAAAACATTCAAAGCCAGCCCACTCGGTACACCTGGTTTATCAATGCGAAATCGATTGAAATATTGATTTGAATCGGTTCATATCGATATGAAATCTCAGACTGGTAGAGAAAAGTTTACTATAGCGAGGTGAACCGGCTGGATCTATCTGAGTTCGACTGGTAAACGTGGTGAATATAGGTCTTTGCTTACACAAAATAATTACTTTTTGGCTCTAATATCAGGAGAATATTAAAAGATAGGAAGCCACTGGAAAGGATGAACTTCGAAATTTCATACTTCATCTACATCACCAGAAAGATTATACTGTCGTTCTGTGAGACCGGGCGTCACCTCTCTAGAGTGATGTAGGGAAGGGGAAGTAACAGCTTTGTATGTGTCAAGTCCTCAGTATATATATATATATATATATATATATATATATATATATATATATATATATATATATATATATACTGGGTAGCTCGGTGGTCTGAGCAGTGGACGCGACATCCAAAGGTCCGTGGTTCGATTCCCGGTCCAGTCGAATTTTTTCTGCTTGGAATCGGCCATCTTTACATCTTCACACCACCACTGTGTTCGTTCATTTTATGTGTTCCTATCCACTTTCTTTCTACCTTTCTGTATAAATATTTATGTATATATATATATATATATATATATATATATATATATATATATATATATATACATAAATATTTATACAGAAAGGTAGAAAGAAAGTGGATAGGAACACATAAAATACCTATCCTTTACCCGTCACTACCTTCTAACATTCTGACGAAGGCGGTTGTGTCCGCCGAAATATATCAAAATTTCTGTGAGTTTTACCTTTTTTTGTGCTCTATATGTAACTGCTAGTCACGCCTGTGACCTTTTTTTATATATATATATATATATATATATATCTCTCCCATTTAGTGAAGCTATTTTCCGATCCCATTTTAAAATTTGTAACATTCCAAAACATTTAACTCCTCTCTCTAGCCTTAAGGTAGTTTGGGCGAAATATCATTTTACTTAGAAATCAATGAAATTGGTCTCATTTTAAAGAAAAATATCTCACCCTTCCTATGACTTTATCAACTTCTATGAAAATAACAAGTCCTAACTACATTACTTTCGGAGATATTTGTAATAAAACACCAGTTTTTTACATGGGAAATGGTACGTGTATGCACTCCATAGGTACATTATTTAAAAAATGAGGAATTTCTAGCACTTAGATCTCGTCAAAAACAGCGTTTAGTTTGTGTGTTTTCTCAAGTATTTTTGAAAATTCATCATATTATCACTGCAGTAAATTCTTTGGGATCACAATTAACTTTCTGTTTTGATGAAGTTTTAAACGTCACGCGTGAAAAAAATGAGTCAAGTTAAAGACTTATTTAGATATTTTCATTTGATTACTTACAATTTCTGCCATGTAAATCTATATTATTGCACCATTATTGGTGCAATATTTAATTCATGTGTCTCACAGGTGGTGAAATCAAAACGTATAATACAAATATGGTCTCTATTATGACTAGGGAAGTTAGAGGAGTATGAAATGGAATCACAATGATTGAAAACGAATAAAACAGTAAAATTTTGTACATTTTTTAAAGCTGCGAAATATATAAAAGTAAACTTCTCTCTAAAAATATCTTAAAGCCAAAAACCCTTGTATCAAATAATGAAACATTCCTAAAAATATCCTGCAAACAACTAATTGTGGTAGGAAGGTGTATTCTATTTTCACCGTGAGAGAGAACAAAAATGTACTAAATTTAGACCTATACTCCGTGGTAACATTTTTGTAAGGCTGAAGTAAACTAATAAGCTTTATATATTCATTTACATTCAAAATAAAACAGAAAATATTTGTTCCAAATATTTCATGCATCATAGAAAATTTTCAGCCTCTGAGTCTCATAAGAAAAAGCTAGCGAAAGAGCTAGGTAATTGCAGAGATTAGGTTATGTTCGATACGAAGAGCAAATGAGAGCCAGAGAATTATAGGGCAAGATCCGTTTCTCCGTCATCATTAATTGCAGATAGCAGTTCTCCAACGTTAATTAATATCGACGCCGTATCTAAATGGGTTCATTATTTCCATCCTCGTGTACCGAGAATGATTAGTTGCCTCTTTGGAAAATCTATTAAAGCCATTTCTCACCCTTTTCCGATTTTAACTAGTCCTATTTACCGGCAAATATGGTCTCTCCAGAGCCAAACCACCCTCTTCAAAGCATTACCACGTATAAAATGTTACTACCATTTAAGTGACGAGTAATAATCGATAGAAACTTTCAGACATTGAGCAAAATATATGATGACCTCAATTTCTCAAATTTCTAGTACAAATAAAACCGGATTAGCATTCAAGTAAGTTATTATTAAAGGATTCATCCATTACCTTCGACTGGGTAACATATATTGTAATTAATAAGGATGAAACTCCTATTGCGTGAACAAAAATCTTTAAGGAATGATAATCAAGGGAGAAAAGGACTAGTGATTGAAACTTACAGTGTAACAAAGTCGCGCCTGGGATTCACAACAAAAGTATGACACATAAAATACTTAAACGATACTCACTCACTCTACCGGCTGGTGTTTTTCCAGATTCTATTTTAAAATTTTAACAATACAAAATATTTAACTCATATCTCTACCCTTTAGATGCTTGGGGAGCATAAAAGAGAATTACAATGCTTGAAGGATGAAGAAAACCGTAAAATTTTGTACATTTTCTAATGGTAAGAAAAACTTTTTTCAAGAGAAACACTATTCGGATATATAAAAGTAGGTGGTTTACGGAAATTATTCTAAACTTACTTGCATCTACACCTTCATACTAACCTGCGAGCCGGCACATGGGCATGTGGCAGGGGGTGTCAAGTCACCAGCCGTGTAAAGATGTAAGGGATAAAATTTTGGGAGGTGAAATGATGACGTGTATTATGGGAGTGTATTTAGTTGAGCTGAGTTTTTATTGCGGTCGCCTATTGTGAGTGGATAGAGCGAGTTTTTGCACCTTTCTGTTCGGAAATGTATCTCTCTTATTTTATCGCTTCTTTTAGTTCTAGAAATGTAGTGAGGCGTCATAATAATATTTTCTGTGTCACTTTAAAACATGTTTGCGTGAATTTTTAGGCACAAATGTATGTGATACTATGCTCGAGTCTTCAAGTTCATCAATATCAATCACTATCTCAGAGTATTAATATTCGCTAAGAGCATCTAACGTTCAAAGTTGCACCGTGTTATCAAAGAAGGTCAGCAATTAAGATAGATTTTTGTAAAGAAAATCCGCTGCGAAGCGCGATCAAATCCTTAATTTTTTCCACTTATGTTTCAAACGGTTTGCCAATCCTTTTATTATGGAAAAAATATATCGGGAGAGTTTGTAACTGGCAGGAAAGAAGTCGTAAATAAGTACTCTCTCTGATATTCCCGGGGAAAATTTTGTGCCAGCGCAGCACTTGCAGTAAATTCCAAGGTGAACTCTGGGAAACTGCGATTAATTAGCTTATAACCTAACGCAATCTTACTCTGTGAGCAAAGTTGTTTAGCAAAAACCTTTCGGAAAGAAATGGCAAAGAACTCCTTCCATTCTTCAAACTTCCGTTCAAGAAACTGTAACTACGTATCATCGAGATTCGCAGCGTTGAGTTTCATCAACTACCGCCGTAAACTTTTCACTCCGCCGTGCTCCTCTATCGCATAAGTGGCGCGCTTCAGATCGAATTTTTTGGTTTACGAGGCAGATTTCCAGAAGACTGGTATTAGAACGCTGCTCCATATAGTAGGACTTCCCGGCAGAGAAGCCAATAAACAGAAATTGATGCCTGCCAGTCACCGTACTTAATAAATGTGGTAATAGAGTCGCGGAGAGCGATTCACATGGAAAGAAATAGATGGGCGTAGTATGAAGTCGTAGCTCCCAAAATACGTCAACGGTTCAGGCATTGAAAATTACGACTGGAAAGACCCACACTCCCTCATGTCCCGTTTATCCTATTCCACCCTTCTCTGGCAAGTTTTCGAAAGATTAACGTGTGAAACCAGTCTGAGGTTAGCCCTTGTATCCTTTCTAACCACGATTGAGTCACAATCATCGTCACTTGCCGCTGGGTTTTGGATGTATATGAATTGAAGTTTGTTAAAATAAAAGTCGAAATTATAAGCCATGTTGTGACCTTGATTTTGGTGGGCGAGTTAACAGTTACAATTGGAAACAGTTGCTTTCCGATATTCTTAAGCATGCATTCGCTAGATTTTTCTTTATATATGTCTGTAATATTATCTGGCAGAGCTCAGAATAGCCAAGTGAGACTGTCTCTGAAATGTGACCTTTCACTTTACATAACGTCTGTACCTTCCTACTTCCCTACCCCATCCATTTTCACCTGGCCGAAAACCTTCTTGTTTCGGCTCTTCTATATAATGGCACAGAAGTATGCGCAAATGGTCAGTGAAGCCCTTCCGGGTCAGTCGGGATATTTTGGTTCTTGGTCATTATATATCTTGGTCATTATATATCTTGGTCATTATATACTTGGTCATTATTCGGTCAGTCGGAGATAATTCGGCTAGTAATGTAGTCGATTCCGAGGAGTCGAGGCGCGGGCTATGAAGCCCCGTGCACAAGAAGACGTAGCACCATCCATCCGTGCCTTTTCCTGCTACTTCTCTCCTTCCAAATACATGGTAATATTCTTATTTGGCTATTTAAGACGCACGATTTTGTTCACTTAATTATTCAATCTAATACTTCATTCAATTTACTCTCATTTTCCCTTCAAAACCTTTTTGTGATTATTCGTTCCTTGACACCAAGGGCAAGAACCCACTCTTTCGAAGTACACCGCGTGCCTGCGTGCGTCGTCGCCTTCCAACAGGCGTCGTCTCCGCGACCAACTGCCATAAAAATGTAGACGGACCAATGCTGGAATCAATGCAAAGAATACCTAAACGTCGATCTCTTTGCACTCTATACGCACCACGCATAACGCTTTATTTCAATTCTGAGCACTTCAAAATTTAAAAAAAAATCCTTTACAGTCTTCGCTATTCTTCCATAGCCAAAAGAGGTTAAAAGATCTTTTATAGCGATCATTGGAGACTCGTAAACTTGTCAGTCAGTTATAGCTGCCAATTTTACTTTACGAGATGGCTTTCTGGAAGACGTGTTCAAACGGTGCTCCATGGAGAAAGACTTTCCGGCAGTGAAGCCAATGAAAAATAATTGTTAGGATTTTGAAAAAGAGTCACTATTCATCTCATATCGTACTTCTCTTTGTATGGACTCCATAGAATTTCTATTAAATGCAAACACCTTTACCGTCTATTTCTCTAAAACCCGCAAAGATCTTCGTCTACGTCGCATGCAACCCCTTGGTCGAGCTCACTTCGGAGACTGGTAAACGACTGGCCGTCAACAGAAATGCCTGAAAGATGTCATCGTCTATATTTTCTAATCCGCAATTGGAACGACAAATCTGTCCAATAGAGAGCGTATCAAATTATTTTGGTGGCTTATTGTAGAAATAATGGATGGGTACGATTATTACCTCAGGGAATAAAAAATAATCTATTACAATCTGAACACTTTTTTATAAACTACTACAGCACTTTCTAAAAGTTAATCATTTATTAATTTAAAAAGTTAATCAGTTTATTTTTGGAGATATTTCTAATTTTTTTGTGTGCAACTGACAGATGCAGAGAGAAGCAGGGCTTTTCTCAACCCAACTCTAATTGTAATATAAATTTATCTAATAATGTATCAAACACTCAAAAAAAAAGTTTGGGGATGAACATGGGAAAACAAGCCGCGTTGAGAACTAAAAAGCGGTGCCTGAGACACAAAATTTGCATGTGCTGGGTTAAAAACCAGCGTGGAATGGCTCAATTTCGTCACCCTGTTGGTTGACGTTCATCTCTGACAGAAATACGTGAGAATAAATGTCAAGAAAGGAATTAGTTTATGAATTTTTCACTCATCACGTTGTAGTTTCAATTGGCAAGTATTTTAAGCCGGTCTCCAGAATTCAAAGCAATCATACATTTCCTCACATTTACCGTTCGTTTACCCGCTAATACGTTTTTCTCGACTAATAAGAGTGCAGAATAACGCGAGACAACGACCCCGAAAAAATATAGAATGACACAACATAAGTCAGTATGTCAATTTCGATTGGTGTTGGAAAAACTGAACGCGGTTGTATATTGATAAAACAGTTGTGAAGACAGGACTCATCATCATCAATTGTCATCCATCTGAAGAATGGTTCTCTTCACTGCACTCTCCTCTCTGATAACTGCTACAATCTTAAATAGCTAATTACTTTGACGCCCTACAAGGATTTTCTATATATATTCCACTACAACAGGGTAACTTCGTAAAAGTATTCTTGCGGAGCGAGGCACTCTATGAATCGGAAGCATGGGAAATTGGAAAATCAGGCCATAAAAGATTAAACGGTTTCAAAACTTGGTATTGGAGGAGGATTTTGAGGATCTGATGTACGCACATAATTTAATATAAAGAACATTAAAGAAGAATAAATGAGGAAAGACTACATGGCAAACTATACAGAAAAGAAGAACCAGATGGATTAGACATCCTGAGGCACAACGACTTTGTTAAGAAAATAATTGAAGGAAAAATAGAGGGGTAAGTCTCAAGAGAAGCATAAGAGACAAGTACATGGACCAAACGAAGAAGAAAGTACGTAATAAGGACTATCAGAGAGCAAGGAAATTACCATTTGATATGGAGGGGGGGAGGACAGCAGTCAACCAATCTCAGGATTTAACGTCCGATGATGACGTGGTTGTGTTTGCAAAGTTGTCGATACAAACGTAGGTTCGCGACCAATCCCTCTCCCTAAGCTCCTTACTTCCCCACTATATTTGGGAGCATTAATTATCGGAAGCAAAGACAGTCTCCACCCATTCTACTAATTAATGGCCCGCTTAATTCGAAATGGAATACGACCAACTGCTCTCAGAGATCGGAGGAATCACTTGGGGTGACAGACATTAAACATGCGGCAGAGGGTTGAATCACGCGCATGTCGTTTCAATTTTCATTTAATGGGGTTGGGAAAAGGTTCACATAGTGGAGAATTTATTTGACTTAAAAGCACATTTTTACCGTGCTACTATGCCACATTCACCATTTCAGATAATTTTTACCACTTAATCCACACAAACTTTCACCTTTTTATCGACCCAATCCTATGGCCGTCTTGAAGTGTAAACTTTTTTGCTATCTCGAATTAAACAAATGGCCGCGGTAGCTATTATTTTACAAATTAACGGCACCTTGTCCACAGAAGGAGCAGGACATGCACGTTTGTTTTTGTATCTAAACGTGCAATTTTCCGCGATTAACTAATGAAACTGAAAGCACGTGATTCATGTCTTAATCTACACTCTCAATGTAAACCCTCGCGATGCAATGTGTCCATTTTAATTAAAAGGATACACTATGAATTTACTGATAAAATGCATTGATTATTAGCCTGCGCTTTAAATCCTCGTCCATGAAAGTTAATTCCATTTGCTTAACTTTTGATTAACAGATTTAATTGACAGCGATATTTTCAAAATGTCTTAAGAACATCGGAGTATGTTTTTTAATTTTCTTTCCCGAAGTAGTATTATGCAATCTAATTTATCATGTTGATTTTACATTACAATGACTACTTTTATGGATGGAATTTATTTATAAACCTCTGGTTTTGCTTCAATTGTGGACCACTTAACTTCGTAGACTCTTATCTTTTTCTCGGTTCATCATATTCTCTCTTCGTTCGCTGCTGTTCTGAAGTTCCAGCAGGTCTAATTATAATAGAATCAAGTTTCATACTCATTAGCCTTCATCAAATTATTTTAAAGAAACAAAAAAATATTTTTTATTCAAAAACAGCAAGATGCATAAAATCACAAAGTACTGTATGGAGAAGAAGAAAATGATACTGTATTAGAAGGTACCACGAAGCAGAGCCTCAATCGAATCACAGTTTTTTCTGTCACCAAATCCTTTGCTGGGATGAACTTCATACTCTAGAAACATTACCAAAAACCCTTAAAAACTCATCAGGGGAAGATTTCCATGATGATTCCTCTCTGATGCTTATTTTTATACACCTATATGTCCCAATTATCTTGGATTTTTATGGTGCTCATGATTTCCAGCCACAATTTTACTTTCCAATGTCAGAGAACTGAAGAGCTTAGTGCCTTTCTCGGCAACACGTTCTCAATTTCAAGGTGTAAATGAAAAGAAAACATCGTTTATAATTATCTGTCTGACAAGGTGAGCCCCAAAATATCCATTCCATTGACACCAGGGCCAAACGTTTTTGACGCCGGGGAAGAGCCCCTAAAATCGCTTTGCCTTCTTAATGACACAACAAATGACAGACACGATTCTTTGAAAGACTAATGATAACGCTTTTAGGTGAAAGGCGCGTATACTGAAATGTAGGAAAAACTTAATGGAAAATGTTGAATGACAAGGAGTTTCTGTTTGTTATAATAAGAACTTAGTTTTAGAAAAATCAAGGCGAAATGAACAGTGGGCAACTGCAGCGTTGATCTTCCACTCACCATCCCCAGAAATCGGTTCTGAATGCGCCGCTATAGGTCCAATTAAATATTTTCAGATATATATAGGAAAACTCACTCCCACTAATATGAAAATTTGTTGGAAAGTAATGGTTTAGTTTTAAAGCCCACTGACTTGTAGGAAGGGAGAAAAAAAATGTAAAAGTGACATCAGCCGGGATAAAGTTTTGCATCAGTACAGCTATGAATGGAATGTGAATGAAAGCAGCTATGCAGAAGAATGCAGCTATGGATGAAAAAACGATAATGCCTATTAAAATGTACGACTCCTTTAGTTATAGCCGTTAGGGTGACGATAATTCAACACTTTTCACTAAAGGTGAGGACAGACAGAATGCTTTAAAGATTTGAATTCTCTAGCCTTGGCAATCGCACGCTCATAACTTATCCTAAATATTTCCTTAAATGAATTTCTCTTCATTGCACATTTTCATTCTTTTATCCTCTTATATATTATTTTAACTGTACAGCTGCATTTTTCATGGCATAAGAGTGGAAATGAAGGAGATAGTCGTAAAAGTGCTATGAAAAAGGAGGAAGATTAATATGAACGCCATGTTAGTATTTAGTCACATTGTTTCGCTTTTATTTCATGTGACCCGCCGACTATAATAAGGAAAGGCCCTATGGTCCCATTATTGCATCCACAGTAAGGTGCTACTTTCACTATATGCTAGGGCATGTCCAACTCATTTATCGCCGCGGGACATGGAAAAACCAAACTACTATGAGCCGAGTGGACTCAGCGGATATCTCATGTTCTACTCCCACAAATCTTTTCCGCATCATAACTTTCACATTAAGCTAAATGGGATTCAAGAAATGAGCGAAGAGATACAAAGTACGAGCAAATGGCTGTTGATGATCATAACTCAACGCAAATTCCTTCTTGAATTTGTGCGAACTAGTCATGTTATCTGAAGTCCACACTGTAGCACTTAGGGCGTCTACTCAATTACATCAACAACATGCTTCGGTGCCAATGGCTGCACCAAGATGGTTTGGGGTCAATTACATCACCAAATGGTTTGGAGGTGAAACTAGCTAACACACCTGACCGGCAATTGGAAAACTGTTGGAATTCGTTTTTTCAAGGCGAATTTCCACATCTTTAGTGTCTCTCACATAAACATTAATGGACACACAGTCCAGCATGGTACAACTTGTAATGATGCGCTCTCTCCCTAAGCAGCTATGTAGATATTTCTGTCTATCCAATACGGCACTATTATTCCCATTTTATCTTACTAAAAAGTACCATATTACAGCAAATGTAAGTATCTCATCTTCATGACGCGACAAATTTTCTCACATTATCGACCTAAAAATTACATTGTCAATCGTTACAGATTCTATTTATTTATTGGTTTTACTACAATTCTAGTAATTTACACTTACCTCAAATTAAATTCTAAGCTGCGGGCCACTTAAATTCCTATCCTCAACAAACCGCGTCATTTGAATATGAGTATTAAACGCCTGGAGTTTAACATGAATCTGGTGTAAGTGTTTCAGGCTCTCTTGATTTAAGTCTTGCTATAGTTATCTTGTGGGCACGGTTGCTAGTGACACAAGACATGACAAAGTGATTATTTAAGCTCAATAGAGGATGGGTTTATATGAGAGGAGTCTGCTAACAGTCTGCAACACGAGATCGTGGACATGGAGGCATTCTTCAGTATTCGTTTCAGCAGATTGTTGTTATTAGGCAGTGAAAAGTGTCAGAAAATACAGGGAGCATTAGTAATGAAATGCTACCAAAGAATGGTAAGAATTATGCCGAATCCACATTTTAGATGCTCCACAAAACTATTTGATGGAAACCCAGAGCAGTGAAACAGGCAAATTTCTTGGAAAATTTCTGTGGCAAAATGGCCTTCTGAAAATAGTTCTGGCAGGAAAAATGTAAGGAAAGAGTTAGCACAACGTAATAATTAGAGGCGGGAAAAAGATGGCATCCGTGATGAGAATTACAAAAGGCTTTGAAACGAAGAAACATTATGGCTCTAGATGTCCATTTACTTTTTCGACTAGGTCTTCATCAAATCTTTACAGCCGTGGAAAGTGTTTCCTAAATAATCCAGAGTTTCGGCCGTAATAGGACGCTTTAAAATTCATCCCCAAGCAAGGGCGGCCTACAACAGCCATTTCCTCGTCCACCGCCACGATCCACCACTTCGCTCAGCAATTTATCCCTCAATAACACAAGTAAACTCGTAACCGGCTTGTCCTCTCTTGCCACGGACATGAGGTAATGGAGACAGGTGTCTGCAGTCGACTCTGCCAAACCGGAGATCCGGCTCCATACAAAACCCTTACATCGTGCACGACTACGACGACGCGAGATTGCCTTAACGCGATGGGACTTTAACATCGTTGCACCCAAAAATCGAGGAATAAAAACAGCATCCCCGAAAAACTTCCGCGACAAGAACTTTTACCGAAAACCGTCCTCGACTCGACCTGTTTCTGCCGCGCGGCCTTCGCTACAAGCCCGAGCAGAGCGCCGCCCGACGCCGCCAGCCGCGCCTTTCACACATTAAATTCCTCATCCAATGTCCCTCGTCCACTCCCATCGCCTTTGCTTCGTTAAATTCTTCTGCACGATTCCCTCCTCCCTATTCTTCGATCCTTCATGCCGCCCAGGGGGAAAAAACACATCTCGGACCTTTCTCTCCGGTCCAGCGCTACACGACCCGAGAAAGAGACAGACACACACACACATTGTACAAGTACAACCTCCCCCCCGAACAACCGCCCGCCAACATAATCTCTCTCCAACTTGTCCATCTCGGCCGACACAAGAAAACCAACTCCCAAGGACGGTGCATTCAAGGCGTCCCCGATTCCCCGTCCCCCAAACCCTAAACTTCGCCCTCTCTCATCCCCCTTAAAGTCCTCCGTAAATATTGTGTCAACTTTCCACTCCGTCTACCCGCTCACCACTTGGCGCATCTCCCGTCTTCCTTGTCCCCCGTCTCCAGTTTCTGGACCCAACCCCCCTGGGCCCCTCCCACCCTTGTTCTGAAGCGGAGGACGCCACCCCCCTTCCCCTTTTCATTCCGACCCCCCCGCCACAAACAACCGGCCACCCTTCGAGCAACAGCCTCTCTCCATCTCCCGCCCTCTTAGAAATGTCTTCAATTCGATATCCTGAGACAAAGATGTCCGCGAAACTTCTCGCACTCTGGATACGAGACCGTCGTCGAAAATTCGAGAATACACCGAGCCAAGAGGCGTCCAATGGGCTAAAAATCAGGAAGAAGCAGAAAAAAATACAATTTTCCTCAAACTTTCATTGAATTTTGTCCAAGAATTTCATTTTTGTACAATATACAGCATGCAGATAACGGGAAGTATCACAACTTTGGAATATTTTAAATCTTCAGAAACTGAAGAATTATCGAATTAATATTCACCTGTTTGCTCCTCACAAATGACTTTCGTACGCACAACATTTGAGTTTTAGACTTTTAGTAATTAAAATTTCATCTTTAATGCATAGTAATTTAATTCGTAGTAACGCCACCCCCTAACTACCCCTTTTCGTTCCGACCCCCTCTTCCCAAACAACCGGCCACTCTTCGAGCAACAGCCTCTCTCCATCTCCTGCCGTCTTAAAAAAAATGTCTTCAATTCGATATCCTGAGACAAAGAGGTCCGCGAAACTTCTCGCACCCTGGATACGAGAACGTCACCAAAGATTAGAGAATATGCCAAGCCGAGAGGCGTCAAATGGGCTAAAAATCAGGAAAGACATGAAAAAATAAATTTTTCCTCTAACTTTTACTGAATATTGTCCACGAGTTGGATTTTTGTACAATATGCAGCATGCAGATAGCGGGGAGTACCACAACTTTGGAATATTTTAAAACTTCAGAAACTGAAGAATTATTGAATTAATATTCACCTGTCCGTTCTTCACTAATGACTTTCGTACGCAAAACAATTGAATTTTAGACTTTTAGAAATTGAAATTTCATTTTTAATACATAGTAATAAGAAGAAAACATGTAGATTAAGTGTGTGAGAATTAAATTCATTGATTGGAAAGAAATATTTTACCTATTATTAAACAGATAACATGACTACGTTATTTTAACTCACTTTCTCAATAATATAAATACATAAGTAGCCATAAATACTGACATCGATGAGGTTACTTACACCCAACAAATTGACAAAATTTCTAAAGCAACACTGAAAAGGGAAAAATGTCGCATTGCCAAGGACTATATCCAATGGGAGCGAGATATGTACGCTAAAGGATAACTGGAAATGATGTCAGAGAAATATCCAATTTCCTTATGACTAACCAGGACTAAAAGCTCTATATTAATTCTACTTTCAACGAGAGTAGCGGGAAAAAAAATGCATCCAAAGATTCCCAAACTAAAAACAAAGCCTTCCCGTGTATTCTACCAGATTTGGAATTCGTTGACTGACGTTTCCATGGCTACCTCCTTCATCGTCTTCATGAGAAAAGGAAGAGGAAACGATCAAAATGCCGGTCAGGAAATACTTTACCTGGTGGAAAATCCGCGATTACTTCATTAATAATATACACTAGGAAAGAGCAAAATCATGTTCCGTAACTATACAAATATTATGCAGAAGGTTAGGGACGTTTAGTTCACAGCGCCAAGTTAATAGTCGTGACCGTGACAAATCATAGGAGTATTATACCTAAAATAGTGAAAATAACTCAGAATGCGTGAAAAAACTTTGAAATCCAGCCGAACAATTAAAATTGTTACACAGACTGGAGGTAGTGATCGCGGCGATTTTGTCTAGGAATCGGGTGAAATATAGAAAAAATACATGTAAAAATACACGATTTTTTTCAAACATCGATAATATAAGCAAATAGTAGAACGGTTTGATGGAATAATAAAATGAATTTGAAAAGATCAGGGATCGATCGCGGCAAATTGAAATTATCAAGTTTCTATCGGAGAAAAATTGGAAAGAGTTCTATTCTAAAACAGATTATGGGTTTCCAAGTGGGTGATTATAAGGCATTTGTATATCGTTTATATGAACTGACATTTTTTCATATGCCTGAAATCAACTATGAGGGAAATCATCCAGACAAGACGCTTAATGATAAATAAAGAGCACATATCTGGATTTGCGCTGAAACTCACCTGGTTGAATAAATTAAGTCAAGTACTTGGGAATCATCGTGAATTTAGCCTATCGCGGTGCAAACAAACGAGACTAGGCTTTGGCTTGCGAACTGAATAACAGGAAGGAAATTGGGTAAAAAAGTGAAAGGGAGATTTATCTTCCATCGAAGAAACAGGGAGAATTTGGGACCTATTATTATGGTCTTCATGCAATTACAAAATAAATGTAAAGTTAGGGCTTGATATTTGTTGGAAACCACTAGATAATGATGAACTGAGAGAGTAACACGGTGTACGGAATGCTTATTTTGATATTAGAAAGAATGAGGCCACACGCATGATAAAAAACATTTGGAAAGATTCTGACAACACGAGTTTAAAAAAAACCCGGAGTATATCATCTCATCCCTGCACTCTATCTCAGGACAAGATCCTATATGGTGGTTGAACGACCTTGATTCTAGACCAGATCGAAGGCACTGATAGTGAGTAAGAGAGATTCTCAGCCGTACCAATTTCTACAAAGCCTCATTCATGCCAAGCACCATGATTGACTAAAAGGGGGTCAGCATGCGATTAATTTTCTTCCTTCCCCCTCGTATTTTTTATACCCACCCCCTTCCCGTTTCATGCCTGATGTACTAGCACTTCATGCCGCACGGCCCTATGGAGGGTGTCTGGGAATTACATAGATAAAGAAGGAGAGGCTATGGTAGGAACGCGTAACTTATTGCAAAAGAACTCATCTGAACTCACCTGAACTCACAGTGAAGTGAAAAGAATCACATATAGACCGGTACTGAGCTATTCCCGGTTAATCATAAAAAGACTAGGTGAACAAATTCCTATAACCCTAGCGAAAGCAGTTCAAGAAAATATGTACGTAATCAACAAATCAAATGACATGTCTTGAACATGAATTTTCCATATGGTATAAAAAAATGGAGATTAGATAAAATTAGCGGATACACTTCTAAAGACAAATTACAATAATTTTTATGTGTTTTCTTTCACTGTAGCGGGCGTTGACAATGATGCTCTGAATCATGAGCTAGTATTAAGCTGACACATGAACTAGGGCGTTTAATTCCTTTATTCATCATTTCATCGGATTCAAATCTGAAAGGATGGCTAAAAACTTGAAGTTAATGCACTGTACATTTAATGGTTACTATTCATTCTCAGCTAGAGTGATCAAGACAAATGAAAAAATTATTTGTTGGTGCAGTATATTCCTGCGATATAAATGATAAATTATTGGTGCGGTCAGAAACTCGCGTTTAAACTGAAACTTGATTGGGTTCAACTTTGTTAATATTTTTCCTTTGTTGTCTCATTTCATTTAGGATCATATACTCCCGGAGATTGCACCCCGTAAACAACAAGTCATTGAGACGCCAATCTCAATGATCGCGAAACAAAGGCATATAGCACAAAGTGAGGGTTAGCAAAAACCACAAAACTTTTGTAGTTAACGTTGCTGATGTCATTTATTTTTCGGTAAACGTCACCGACGTACTCCGATATTCTTTTGGTTTTTCGTGAGCACTCGTGAAAGAACAAAAATGGAGAAATTTTTAAAATATCACGAGTGAAATTACAAACTGTGAGGAGGCTAATTTTCCCGCATGCCAATCGAGATACCTTTATACTGTTTATTTTTATTCCATATTTTGGATGTGTACCATCAGCATTAAAATTCCAAAATTTAACTTGCACAAATATTTTTATGCACAAAAGATATTTGAAAATTCCTTTGAGGCAGTATTTCTCGCACTGTGACGCACAATATGACGGTAAAATTACATTTTAGCTAATCAAAATAAGGACATTATTGAAGTATTGACAGATAACTTATCATTCCTTACCAACCTTAACTAGCAATTATTCCATTGATTTTAGTTTCTTTTACAATACAAATATAAAGCTAGAAAAACTTATTTTTAATTCCTGAGATTGGTTGCAAAACGCGTGCCGTCATGTTTAGATTTATAAGTGAAATATTTGTCATGCCTTTTTTAAACTGAATGCGTATTAGCTCGGAATATACGTGCAACAAATTTGGCATGAATATCAACTATTTATTTATTTAAATGTCTCATGAGGGTTCAATCACATATTTAAAAATTACACCGCAAGAATTACTTCCATGGTTAAATTGGACTTTTAAAATCAGTCGCCAAACGGTATCACCAGAGTCACGCGTCATCATACTGCTTTGTTTCGCCCGGCTCGATTTTCACGAATTGTTTAGACTATACGTCGATGCCGTCCTCAAATTTTTGTGACTCAGTCCAATGAATCTTACGAGCTAAAGTTGGGAGACGTTCATGGTCTCCCTTCAAAGAAATTTAATAATGGCGAAAAAAATAAGGAAAGCATTCAAATGAGAGGAACACAACCAAGGGATCTGGCAGCAGGCCAAAACGCTCGCTAGAAAGAAATTGAATCAATAGAAATTTTTCCTCTGATATTCTACTTCACCTGAACTGGAACGCATCAACACTGCGCCGAGTGCTTTGGTTGGTTTAGCTGCAAGATATCATAGGCCCCGGTGGCGGCGGGGTAAAGTCCTGCCAACCCGAGGGTCGCGGGTTCGCGGGTCCCGCCTGGGTAGAATATTTCCTGCCCAGGACATGGGTGTGTGTGTCTCGTCCGTTGTTACTGTTAATCACCCGATATAAATTGGCCCATTGTGCTGTATTCGGGATAATGAAGATAAATAAATAAATAATAAATAGGAACCGGATTCAAGTACCGGACTGGAAGTATGATTTTTCGTCTTTGGAATTTTGCACATATATGCTATTTCGGGTGCTTTCCGATAATACCGTGGCTAGTTACGATATCCTTAAAATATATCTGGCATAGTTAAGACGATTATCAAGCATTGCTCCACGTGAATAATTTTCAAAATAATTTTTAGCATCAGAAACGACCTTTCCACTAATTTAACTGTTAACAATAAAGTTAGCATGCTTTAAAAGGCCTTGAACGTATTTGCGTTCACTTACAAGTGAATCGATGGGGAATAATTCTGGGTTTATTAATTTGAGTGAAACATTCGTTTCTCTACATGTATCTTGAGCGTAGTGATTAACTTAAACACCAAAATTCTGCTTAGACTGCAACATCTACAGTTACTTAAACTTGTTTTCTTCTCTATGTTTTTCTATTTTTATGGCTACTAATGACATTGAAATATGTACTCTGAATTTAGAGATTGTGGAACCTCTCATTTATATAGCTAATCGTTTATTTCGTTGCCAAAAATATTTGCTCCGTCATTACGATGAGGTTCAGTTGAATCATTTCAACTCTGCATTTCAAACTCCTTTCAATTTCTGTGGCTTGTCTGACGTTAGATTCGGTCTCTTAATTCTGTTCCTTGTAATCGGAAATGTCTAACACAATTTTGATGTGACGAATCAATAAGTGTGAATAGGTGAGTATGAGGTAAGTATGCCAAATGGAACTACATTATAGCTAACATTTTTTGTGTTCTTTTGTTACAGTTCCCCTTCCTATGTTGCATGCTTGCAGGTTAACAAACGTACTTTTGAGTTACTTCGGCCAGCACTCGCTTGTTAAAAAAACATTATTTTCGGAAAGGAATGTTAATTATTACTTGGAAGTCAATTAAGGGATAAGCCACTGAAAGAATTAGCCGGATTGATAATTGTCATGTGCTATTTTCTTATAAATACAAATAATACTTACAAAGTTGTCAGTATCTGCATCGAACATCGCAAACAAAGATTTAGATTAAAATAAAATAGCATGCCATAGAGGGTTTTCAATGAAAAAAATTTTCAAGCAAATGTTCCTCTGCAGATTGATGCAACAAAAACCAGTTATGGATTTTATATTTTCATCCCACTTAAAAGCTTAGCTCTGCCCGTCGGAGGTCAACTCGCCTAAAGTTTGTATTCCACGTCAATTCACACCTATCCATAACCGCTACGGATCTAATGCCTGAAAATAATCGCTTCCTCCGATTCCTTTATACTGCCATTTTTAAATTTTATTTTTAAATCACACATCTTTGGTTGGTCTCAGTGAGATAAAATGCATCTTTTTCTGATGAGGATGTTATATAACACCTCTGAGCTCTAACAATTTTCGACCTTGAACGCCTTTGAATACCAGTCATCCGAGTGATTCAACACCAGAATTTCCTACGCGAAATCGCATTACAGGAAAAAAGTTTTCTCAAGTCAATAACGCCTACCTTGGCCCATAAAAACTATTAATTACAAAAGTTTTTAGAGCCATATCATCAAGGTTTAAGACCGTGCACTCCTAAAGCCGTTAAGTAAAGAAGAACCCAGAAAATAAGAATCGTGAAGTCTTTCAACAACTAGAAAAGAGTTCACTGAGTTTAAGTTGATGCTCAAACAAAAAATGTGATCTAGAATACGTCAAGAGATTTGTAAAAAAGAAGATAAAATAAACACCATTGAAAATATGCAGTCTCTACGAGTGGTTGAAAACAGATTTTACGCGAACTTTGAACGGTGAGAAGATATTATTGAGCGTCATAATACGATGAAGAATAGTGTCCAAACCCAGAGTCAGCTTGTGGACATCATTTGTGAGTCTCTTCCTATTTCTATAAAATTTACCCAAAGTGAAAGGATGTTGACAGATTATTCATATGAACCCTTCCAGGAAAACATTTTAATGAAAGATGACGGAAATCAATAAGATTTCGGACAATTTTTTTCCAAATTTCCAGTTTAAGGAGATATGACAACCCAACTTTTTAAACTACATCTCTGTCTACATGTCAACAATGACGTAAAATTTTCTTTTTATCAAAGAGCCACACAGATCTTAAATTGGTGTTTTTTACATTTTTTGGCGTCATTTGAGACTAAGTAATGAGTATCCCGCATTTCTCCAAGGCACAGATCCTTTTAATGACTTCTTTCTTTTAATTTAAACTCTTTGTAGTGGAGAGATGTTTGAAATTAATGACTTTTATTGACATACAGAAATTGAATAATTATCAACAGAGACCCCAAAATAAGGGTTTGACAATCCATTAATTGTACTAGTATGATGCCATTGAGGCTCACAAATGCAGCAGTTTACTGGTGGAAATGTATCAAATATTTCACCATTTCACAAGAAAATTACTCAATGATGCTGCACCCAGGATTTGTAAGCTCTAAATAGGTAGGAAGTGAAAAAATGTACAGATCCCTTACCACCCTATAAAGACTAGAAGGACAGAAGTTATCAACTTCTTCGAACATTGTAAATCTTTTTCAATCAGAATGAAATCAAATCAAACAGGAATTAATTTCAACACGCAAATGAGGAGTATGTTCATTGTCCGTTGAAATAATACATGGAGGAACTTGGATTTGAGTTAAGATCTACACTAATTTCTCCATTTGATGATGCATATACCTATTCTACATTTCACAAAATTTTAAATAATCGCCTTTTGCAATTTAAAGGAGGTTTCAAAGCGGCCGTGCCGCAAAAATGACTAAATATAAAATATTTTTCATATGGTTCTAAAAATCCTGCTTTCGATGAAGGAATGTGTTAGCTAGTCGAAACCAAAATTAAGGAACAAAACTATCCAAGTATTCCGCGAATATATTTTTATGAACTGTTTCTCATAAACACTGACGCCAAATGAAGCGCCATTTACTCAGAATTACGAAAATTTGACGGTAAATGTTCGTGAAAGAGGTCCATTGATAAAACTTTTTTTTCACTCTTAAATATTGCTGTTTCTCAGCTCAAGTAAGAATAAGTAATGCAGGCAAAATGAAAATTTTTTTGGTAAACAAAATGTTGACCAATCTTCAAAATGACGGATATTAGATGATACATTCCAGATACGCGGCAGTCATCTTTCAGTTTATGGAAAGGGACACCAATTACCGCAGTGGTAGAGTGAATTCCCCATATTACCGTTTAAGCTAGGAATATGTATCGGGATTGCATGACATTTTTTAAAAAATTCCGAGATTGCTATTGTGCGGGCGATGTGAAATTTCACTTAGGAAACAAATCTTTCCCCCCGTTACACAACCCGCCCCTCCGGTACAACTTGGCCAGTTGTTGTATTATGAAGTAATTATGGGTGCGTCATATATTGGAAGTAAAAGGTCCTTGAACCCTTACACATCCGGAAAGGGTATCAGGACTTTGAAGAAAAGAAATATTGAGGCATCTCTGGGGTGGATAAAATTCGAACTCGGAAATATGGCGCAAAGCGCACTTGAAATATGTGAGATAAACGCAATTTTCAAACGGATTGGAACGCTATGATTGTTGGAGTATGGAAAAGTAAGGGATATTCCAAGAAAATGCTAACTTTATGGTTTAAAATGAAGTACAAGTGATATCTGTAAAACGTCTGAGAAGCGAGTTATAAAGGATAATCGATGGACCTGTTTCATGGGCATCTACCAATTTGACTTCAATTTTCTCAATAAATATCTCAGAACTCCTAGAATAAGGCTGTAATATTCATCTATTTTACTTCATCCATTTTATCGAGTTTATTCTTTATAAAAACAGTTTCTGATGAAAATAGGATTCATAAAAGATAGAAAACTACAATTTTTCACGTTAGTTTCTCATTATTCCATTAAACACCATGTGATTTCAAGTTCAATATGCGAGGATTAAAAACACGGTAAGGTAATAATTTGTTGTTCATATGAGATGTAAAACATATTTTTCTACATTTATCCAGAATTTGAATAAAATTTCAATAATGCCTTTTGTCGGTGGAACCATCATAAGGGTATTTCGCTTATTCTAACCTTGACAATGACGTTGAAAGCGTCAAATGTGATTCATGTGATTATGAGAAAGAGAAAAATACGCAAATACGCAAAGGATACATATATTATGTAATATATATGTCACTTTTGCGAAGAATGTCACTGAAACTTAATAAAATCATGTTTAAAATTGTAGTTTTCCAGGAAATGTAAGAGCTCAGAATTGTCGACCAATGCCTGAATTCCAGGTTTCACAAGGCTCTGAGTGACTGTCAAGAAATTATGGTTTCTCTAATTGTTATCAGCATTCATCCAAAACTATTTTGAGTTTCTTTCGACAAAGTTTTCCTCCTGATGAATGTCGAGACGTTTTTCACCTCAAGAGCACGCTTAAGACTGTGAAAAAAAGGTCATTAACGAATGAGTTTATCTGAGAAAATTTACTATCTCGACTTATGGGTATGGAATAAGGGTTGTTTTTGAGAAAAATGTACTCAATAAAGAATAACTACCACAATTTGTATTCTATGAATTACACTTTACTCCTTGGATTTAGATTTTTCCGTGGAAACAATCTTCGAACTTTATTGCGAAATGCGGAGTCAGAACTTTTTGAACAGAGCAGAAATTGAATTCTTTGATACGAGGCAGAAAGTGATTGCAATCATCTGAACTTCTCGCACCTCGACACCTTTGCTTCTGCAAGCGTCATCAAGAATTTTTCCTTGAAACGGAGATGCAACTCACTTTATGTTGTGAATGCCAGATATCCGAATCATTCAACAGAGTAATTGCGAAAATATACAATGATTAACATCGTCAATAACTCTGAAAGAAGAAATAAGTACATTTTATCTGAATAAGAACTTATTTATTCAGTAATTAATGGAGTAATTTAGGGAACATCGTTGGCGCGACCAATATTGGTCACAAACCGAGATTGGGTGCGCTAGTCGAGGGCACCACAGTAGCCCACAAGGCCACGAGAGCATGGAGGGAAAGATTTTGCTTGGAAGTTGACAGGGTAATAAATGGGGTATTTCAAGGAGGAGGATGAAGATAGAGCACTTCAGAGGAATGTGGTCGCTCACTTTGACCCGAAATCGTTATTTTATTCATGAAGCCGCCGGATGGGTCTTAAAAATGAACTCCCGTGTAGTTCGTATTCCTACCAGCTCATCCATTTGCTCAAAAGTGGCAAATTTTGATCAACTAAAAAAGACTACCGACACCATCTAGTTGCATTTGTGAATTCAAAGCTAAGGGTGAAACCTTAAGGTGGTGGAAGGATGAGGCAATTTACAAAATTCTCACAAATAAATATCCAGAAGTCACTAAGTGTCTATTTTACCACTGTGCTTGGATTGAAAAACTCGGAGCGGAAATTGTAACGATTGATAAAAAAATTGGGTGTGTATTAGATTACACAATGAAAGTTAAAATTCTGTTCAATGCCATTAACGCAATATAAGTAACTTTCAATTCCGATAAGATCAATTCACTCGGACGTATCATATAACTTTTATATTATCAAACGTACGCTAACAAAAAATCACTATGAAAACTCGGATGTTACGAAAAATAAAGGTATAAAGAAATATGTATAACTCATTTATTAGACACATTTGAGCCAGAAAATAGAGTGCAAAAGAGATAATTACAGCTGAAAGTTTTGCATAAAACAATATAAAACAACTTGAATGTTTACATTTAAATATAAATATATTTATAAATCAAAATTATAAATTTACGCTTTCTTAATTTACAATAAAATTATTGAAAAATAATCTTAATCAAGCTCCTAAAGTCGTTTTTGTGTAGTTTCCTTAAATTGTAAAGTTTATTCATGGGTAATCTTAGTTTATTAACAAATCTGACTTGTCGAGACCAATAATAATTTTTTTTCATTGTGCTTATAATTAAAAAGAGAGAAAAAGTGTAAATTTTGAATGGTTATACCCAAAGTTTGCAATTTTTAAATCAATACGTAAAAGTCCAAAGAAGAAATTAAAAAAAATACATATTATAAGCTCGTTTCAGGTCAAGTCTTGCCTTAATAGGTGCACTTTTTAATGTTTTTATGATCGAATTAAAATTCCTTGACACGGAAATTTTTTCTTTCTCCCCCTATTATCCCTTTTAAAAAAATAATATTCGTCTGAAATTGAAAAAAATAGAAATTGAAATTGAAAAGACACTTTCTCAATATTTTAAATTTTTTTCCGACTCAATAGGTGATGAGAAACATTTCCAGAAAATCTCAATTCTCTAGTTTGATTAAAATTGCTTTTTAGTTTGTACTTATGAGAGTGCACTCGAGATGGTACGGCATGTTGCAAGAGGCGCAATCTCGCAGGTTTTTCCCCGTCCAAAAAACTTCTCCCATTCCGCTAAGAAAGTCTCCCTGCAAAGACTGATAGGTTTTCAATGGAAACACTTTTTGTTGGCTGATTATCATGGAAATGTAACCTTTAAGCATGATGCATATGTTTATAGTCGTCTCTTGCAACTTATTCCACGCTGGGAGTAGGTTCACCATTTAACTCTCATTGTTTGAAGCTATTCATCAGCTTGTATCCCATATAAATGAGCTATTTTCAT
Organism: Ceriagrion tenellum; assembly: GCA_963169105.1. Taxonomy (NCBI): domain Eukaryota; kingdom Metazoa; phylum Arthropoda; class Insecta; order Odonata; family Coenagrionidae; genus Ceriagrion; species Ceriagrion tenellum. The sequence continues at coordinate 106,861,469 of OY720643.1, forward strand.
TCTTATTTTTAACAGAAGATGTGCTCTTTCTTACCTCTTGCCATTAATGACATATCTAGAGGAGATTATTGAGAGGAAAAGAGGAGAGTGCCATATGGAGAAAGGAAACGTCACCCAATAGGTGTTATCTTTGCCAACTATCTAAACACGCATAAAACTTACAGCATTAACCTTTAAATTCGAGAAATAATTAATAAAAAAACATGGTTCTAATGACAAATTAATATTTTTGAATTGTTGTGATCTCAGAGAGCCAAGAGGGATTACAGAAGCTCCTAGATAAGTTTTGTGAATCAACGGAGAGAATGGATTTGAGTTTAAATGCGTGCAAGACGAAAGCAGTAGTTTTTGATAAGGAGAATGAGGGGAATAACTGTGTGATGAGGGCGAATGGTGAAGTAATTGAACAAGTGGATGACTTTGTTTACTTAGAAAAGATGTTTACGAAAGATGGACGGATAGATGAGAAGATAAAGAAACGTGCGAATGCTGGAAGGAAAGTGGTAGGTAGCATGTGGAGCATATAAAGGAATGAGTGCCTGTCTAAGGAAGCGAAAATCGCCGTGTACAAAAGTGCACTTCTTCCCACTTTGCTATATGGTAGTGAAAGATGGGTATGTCAGGATAGATATAAGAGTAGACTAAACGCCGTGGGTATGAGTTATCTGAGGAGTATTTGCGGCAAAAATAGGATGGATAGGGTCAAGCTTGAGTGGGTCATGAATGAATGTGGGTTACTTGCTCCAGTAATGGACGTGTATGAAAGGAGTGTGCTTCGTTGGTTTGGCCATGTTGAGAGAATGGATGAGAGTCGAATAACGAAACTGATATATAAGAGTGAAATGAATGATGCGAGAGGTAGAGGTAGGCCGAGAAAGTTGTGGTTGAGGAAATTCTTAGGAGGAGGAATATTAGGAGTCATAAAAGCAGAAGGGCTGTGTATGAAGTAGTGTATGAGGATAAATGAAGCAAAAGAGGTTTGCAAGGATAGATCAGTACGGAAGAAATAATAGAAGCAGATTTAGGTGTACAAATATATATTTATGAGTGAAACTTAGTGACTCTGCCTACCCCGGAAGGGAACGGCCTCATTGTTGAGCTGCAGTGGTTATGATTTTAACCACAAGGCAAAAGTCTCAGAAAAGCACATAGCACATATCCTGGAAGGTCAGGCAACCCAGTAAACTCTTGGAGTTTCTTATTCCACACAATGTGGAAGTGACAATTGATACCACGTGATCTTGATCTCTACGTATGTTTCTCCAGTTACTATGACATTTATTGATTTCTCATTCCGAATTACTGATAGGTTACCGTACACTGGGACATCAATAACCAGATTTCACGGGGAGCTCGACAATACCACAAATTGTCATTTTAGGTGTACCTTCAAGAAACTAATTACAATACAAACCTTGCGGCGATGAAAGCCTGTCTCGGTATTATATTGCATGATAATTTCCTATAGTAGGATGTTGATTGGACTAAAATTACTTATTTTCTTACGCGAGAAACAAAAACACTCATCCATGATCCCGGTTGAGCAAAAGTATCGTAAATAATCGTATGAACAATTTAAACTCGACAGATGGTGAGCAAATTGTAAGAGATAAAATAAATATAGAATGTATTATACTACTCTAATACCGGCATAGTTTTTCCTGACAAAGATTTTTATGTGGAAAAAAATTGACATGTTTATGCAAAGCATTATGGTTATCTTATATTGGCGGGAAATATTAGTAGGTGACAGAAGAAATAATAACTGCAGTAATGTTTAAACTAATTAACGGACATTGCAGGCTAGTCACGTAGAAGCCTATTAATTAAATGCTATTCTATATTTAATTGGCATCAAAGCATGGCCCTACTTGTAATCAATGTCAAAGCTATAATTAAGGACTATTGTAGGGCCACCTATTGACATGTGCGTCACGTTGCGAACAAAATGCGATATGTTTAACACGACAGTGTTTTTATCTCAATACAGAGCAATCCCGCCGATTATTTTACACGTGCAGGTTTAGAAGTTTTGCCGTAGTGTGACTTACATTTATGAAAATTCATGGAGAACATTGAACGGCACGAGTATTTTCCGGAAGTCGATTGCGTAGGGCACGTTCTTCACTTCGGGGAAGGAATTCCTCGGGAAGTGGTTTCGCACGCAAAGGAGATCATCTTGAAAGGGAGACGGGAGTTGAGGTAAGAGTTGTCTGGTGGTGCGGCGAGAGGGGGATGGAAGGGGTTGGCACTGGGAATGGAGGGAGGGTAGAGAAGTAGAGGGCTGAAAGGGGGTTGGAAGTAGAAGGGAGCACGAGCAGGAGGAAGGGAAAAGTGAGAGAGAGGAAAAAAATGAATGACGAAATCCCTTCAAAACAAAAGGCGTCTGCTGAGCGCGCGAGTGAGGGGAGGGTTGGGGGAGTGAAGGTAAAATCCTTGAAGACAGGTCGATATACAAGTGGGATGACTGGCGAGACTGCTTTGGAGTGTCTCACTCCACAGAGGAGAGGAGGGTGCGAAGAGGGAGAGAAAGGTGAAAGGCTCATGATGAGAATGGGTTGAAAGGCAGGGTGCAAAATGCCGGGGAAGGCGCCTGCCAGGGCTGCCAACCATTGAGGTGTTCCGCGCGGTCGGAGAGAGAAAAATTGGTTCCGAGATTAGAGATGCGTATTTCGCGCTAGCTCCCGTGGGAGGCGCCTGACTAACTTCCGACGCCGCGCCGTACAGATGGAATTATTGCTTTTGACTTTCCTCCCGGCTCAGTCTTGCCTATCCACTTCCCTCCCTTGCCTCCCGGCTCAGTTTGGCGATAGTCTTTGCTTAAGGTAGTCCGAGCGAGATGGTTTCCTAGTCATAATAGAGACCACATTCGAATTAAACGTTTTCATTTCACCAGCTGTGAGACACACGAATTAAATATTGCATTATAAATGGCGCAATAATATAGTTTTACATGACAGAAATTGCAAGTGATTAAACAAAAATATCTATATAAGTCTTTAACTTGACTCATTTTTTTCACGCGGTACGTTTGAAACTCCGTTAAAACGGAAGGTTTATTGTTATCCCAAAGAATTTACTGCGGTGACAATATGATTTATTTTCAAAAATAGTAGAGAAAACACACAAACTACACACTGTTGATTTTTTTACGAGATCTAAGTGTAAAAAATTCCTCATTTGTTAAATAAGATCTTTCTGGAGTGCATACACGAACCATTTCCCATATAAAATGGCTGGTATTTTTTGGCAAATATCTCGGAAAGTTATGTGGTAAGGTGGTTGAACTTTTGGTGTCAATAGAAGGGTGATATATTTTTCTTTAAAATGAGACCAAATTCATTAATTTCTAGGTAAAATGATATTTCTCTCAAACTACCTTAACCCTTAGAGTGCCGGGGAGCGCTTTCGCGCTCCTCCTGTCTCTCGCAAAAAGTGCCAGGAGCGCGATGGCGCTCCTCCTTCAATATGACTCTTAGATCTTGGTATTTCACTGATTTTTCACCGATGACACCTAAATGCAGATTACTTATGAAGCTTAAAGCAAAAATGCTACGGAAATTTTAGCATAGTTCCTAGAAAATCGGTTGACACTCAAAGGGTTAAGTCATTGCGCTGATACAACCACTAGATTCATGCTCTTTTTCATTTTTGAAACCATCGCGTTTGGTTGCTTTTTCACGACATTTCGCCTCCCTTCCTCGAGGTATTGCCGGGTAAAGTATTTTGTCGTATGATTATTCACTTGACTACACCTCCAGGATGAGAGGTGATAAGTTGAGAGAAAAAAGACATTACCCAATGGATTCCAGAAATAATAAAATGGAAATTATTAAAATTTGCGGATATCGGAAGAAGAATACTGAGATACATATTGAGCGTGAGATTTTTAATGCTTAGTATAAGTATTTCCTCGGACTATCATTTGAAGAGGACCTATTAGCTCCTCAAAGACGCTCGAAATAACAAAAAATGAGTTACTTTAAGCACCATATGAGAAGCTACCAGATCTGTCGAGTGTAACTAAAAGCAGTTACTCTAAAAACTATATCTTATTGCCGAATTAAATTTATCACTACATTTAAAATAACAATCCGAGAAGTTTAGATATAAATTTTGACAAACTGACAACAAATTCCGATAAAACAAGTTTATTGAGTGGTTTAAATTACGAGAATGTGGTGACATATAGGCGGAAAAGCATAAATAGTCACTTTGAGGCATGCAATCGATGGAAAAATAACGCTCACAAAGATTTTTCACCACATGCATTACAAAAATTTAACGCCAGAAACCTGGAATTCTGCGCGGTACAACGGATGCAAAAGTGCATGTCCCGTGTGTTGGGAAACCCACCCGAGGTTTTAATCACCATGACAGGGGCCTCAAATTCCGCTCGGGATAACTAGTCAAAATGAACACCTGCAGCACTTCGCCACCACCTATAAGGGCATATTTTTCACCATGGCCTCGCGCGAATTCCCAGAAAAAGAGAATAAACCACAAAGAGTCGATCACGTGTCAGTCAGTTTTAGCGCCTCAGCCAATTACTGGAGAAAGTTTTGAAAAACCTTTGAGTGATTTAACAGGGGTCACAAAATTAAACTATTCCATTTTATTTCTACATTCTACAAACAAACTGGCTTAATATTCGTAGATTTTGCGAATTATTCATTTGAACGAATTGTAAGGCAAAGAAAAACCTATTTGTTTTTTATCTTGGAGATTCATATTAAATACGAATGCTACGTTTACTGCAACTATACATACTTATAAAGGGGATACCGTCCGTATTGTATCCACGAGGTAGGTGACAATCCACCCGATAGCAAGTTCATGCGCGTGGATGGCTAGGTAATTGGTTTGGAATAAGCCCCTGCCATGAAGTTCGGCTCAAAACTGGAAACTCTTTTTGATCCTTAGAAAATCGTTATTATCCTCCTGGTCCATTCATTTGCAATCCTCTACCTATACGTTGGAGGATCGCTTCCGCTAAGTGGTATTAACAGGATTTGTCTTTCAACCATCCTCATGGCATCGGTTAGAGTGGGAAGGAAGTAAAATGTGCAATTAAAGAGGTTTTTAAGCACTTTATCGGAATTTATTCTTTAATATCACGAATAGAAAGTGAGAATTAAGTCATAGTAAACGGAAACTTATTTTATCGTGTTATCATGTTAAATCCGATTCCAATGAAACGGTATTTATTCCAGTGTAAATATTGTTAAAACATGTATAATAACTAAAACTTTTGCTCGTGGAAGCAAATGTGGCTACTTCTTTTAGAGGACCTGGCGAGGTTGCATATCTAATAAATTATATGACGTCGACATCGTGTTAAGATCATCGCCAAATAGCTCTTTCAGACAAATGTAAAAGGTCATAAAACACGACAGCATTGAAGGACGTTAGATTGGTGGACATAAAAATTACTTATAAATAGACTAATAATAAATAAATGAAGAATCCATAGAGTTCAAAATAAATATGGCTCATTTAATAAGAGATTAAGAAGACAAAAGGACGGGGACAGCGAGAACAATATAGTGATTTAGAGAGATTACGAAATTGATCAGGAAATGTTTAAGATGTAATTCGCCAGCCAATAATTCGTATTGTATTCAACATTTATAAGCTTGCTGATACATCCGGTGTAAGATTTAATGTTGAAAACGTTAGGAATACGGAATATGATCCTTGAGATTAACCATTTAAATTTGGGATGTGACACGCCAATCTAATTCGGAGAAATTTTTCATATTTGCTTATGTAATAGCTATCAGTTAATGCAAGATGTGATAGTTCTTTTGGGCAAGCGGATGTCAATTTAAATTTGAAGGTCCTATGCCTATTAATGAAATGAAATCACTTTTATTGGACTTTCAAAATATGCCTGTTTAGATTCAAGGACGCGAGGCAAAAACCATCGACTGAAATGACTGATGAAAAATTATTTTGCGGCATAACCACGCAGATTTTTAGTTTACTTCCCCACCACTGGAAAATCTCTCTCCTCGTAAATTGGTCAATCAGAACACAATGCAAATAAGAAAGCTGAATTTATGAGAAAAGTAAAGTCATAAAATCATTCTTTTCTTCAAAGAAATGCATTGTAACTAGACCTAATTTCAATTTCAGCTTAAGTAAAATGTGAAATGAGAAAATCAAGTAGAGTAAGATGCAGTTTAAGTTCATCGTTTTGTCATAAAACTAAATTTTAAGTAATAAAATATCACAATTTTTAAGTATTCTGCGCAGAAACCATCGATTCCGCCATAAAAGTGAACGCTTTTATATCATTTGGATTATTTACTGTCGCAGGCACGCCATAAAGTTATCACTAAAAATTTAAAGTCCTTTGAAAATAGGTCAATACCTTAAGAGACAACCTTCGGATTCATGTAAAGAAAGATAAGTGCGAGGGAAGACAGAATTTTTTCACTTGGCGGAAATTCTTTTGACGATGAACGAGAGACACTTCACGGCTCCATCCTTAGGAGAGAATCGCTTTAATTTAATAACGGCACGAGATACCCTTAAGAATGGAGCTTAGACCCATTGGCAAGAGAATATGACAGTGGTTTCCTCTTATCTGGAATGTAGTATCCATGAGCTATCGGGCAAAATAAAGGAAAACAGCAGCAGCGAGTAGATTTTCCATTTAAAATATTAATACAATAAACAAAGCCATGAAGAAATAACTACCCTTAGAGGACGAGAAAGCGCGTAAAGATATGTATTAGCAACAATATTTTATTACTTAAAATTTCATTCCAAAGTATCCGAGACAAACTTTAAGTTCTCGGAAAAGCAATAACATATGAATACACCGAGCGAATCATGAGGGACTTTAAATTGAAAAATTATGAACAATCCGTTACCTCAGTAACGAAAGAACTGATAAATGGAACGATCGATTTGGCAACTCATGTTTATGGAATGAAGAGTATCAAATGGGCTAATGAGGACAAATATACGAAATAGGAAGTTATAAATCACAACATACTAATTACGGAGAAATATATTTGCAATTTAATTAGTAAAAAATAAATGCGAGTGAAATACTTCTCCCATTATGGAAAGCTACTATTACATCACATCTGAATCCATACTTAATATTGGATTGATAAATAAGACAATAAAAATATCCATAACAAGGCATTGATAATGTAAAACATCAGTTTATGTATTAAACCTCTACCTGGAAGGGTTCTGGAACAAGGTGAAATCATGCCCGCAGTCACAAAAAAGGTGGACGCCATTAAAGAGCCTTCCATTCAATAGAGTTTTTCTTGCCAGAGATGGTCTCGCAGCATATGCTACAAAAACGCAACATACCTCGAACAAATACTGCGTCTAAAAATAATGAAATCTTTGAACAATGTCAAACTTTCTTTGAACTTGACTTTGAACAAAAGGTGAAATAAGAACACAACTTTGTGTTTTCTGTTGATCAATAAGCTTAAACATAGCTGGTTTTGACCATTATGCCATCATCATGGGTACAGTATACAATCAATCAATCAAATCATCAGTAAAAGAAATGTAAATCAATACAAATACAGTTGTGCATTGTACACCTGGTGAGGGCATAATGGCCGAAACTGGTTGTGTTCCATCTTTCTAGAATTATTATTCAGATGAGAACACGAAGTTTTGCTCTTATTTCAGCTTCAGAAATATTCCACATAGAGTGAGATCTTCATCATACGATATGAACTTTCCGTTAAACGTAGGGAAGAAATTGCTCTTTTTAGAGAAACATATTGAAAATATATATCTACATCGTCATGGTTATGCGATTTTGATATGTAGGTATGATCTGGGACGTAACTGAGCATTGCGTCCAATATAATGGAAAGTGCCTGTGGAGCTTACAAGTCGTCGCGTAGATGCACAAGATCACCTTTTTGTCGTCGTATTCACAACTGATAACCCCAAGAAGATTGCAAAAATCCTAATTGAATTCCTGGTTAGGATACCGATATTTTTATATCTGTTAAGCTGGAGTCCGTAAAGATGTGGCAGATTTTTAGAATTTCACGCGAACTTCTTCCACTGCAAAATAACTACACAGAATCCCTGAGTTTCAATCTTCGCTAAACCATCCACTACTGATATGAATAGCGCACCCCTGTCCTGCAACAGTTTCGACGATTTTCAAAGACAAAATGGTCAAAGTGGCCAAAAGTTCGTGGGTGCAAAACTTAAAAACATCTTTAACGCTTTGCAGCTCACTCGCGATCACGACGTCTGTGTTGGTGAGGGCTTTTTGAAATAAATATGCGAATTCAATAGATACCGAAATACAATAAGTTATGATCTCAAATCAAAGCCTCTTTGCCTTTATAAAAATCGTTATAGTGAACCTAAAATAATCCCAAGACGCCCAAACTCCAGAGGAATAGCAGTAAATTTTTGATAAGAATTCAAAGTATATAACCAATTTTGAATACCTGAAATACGTCGTGAATGGAGAGAAGTTTGATTTTGCGCTAGAGTCCTTCAGAATACAATTGAAGGACGATGAAAGCGTGTGTCAAGTCATTTTTGTTCATTTATTTATATGTTCAGCTGAAAGGTTTCCTTCAGGGAAAATGGCTTTTTAGTAGCATTCACAACTCTTCCTTTGCACGGTTTCAAAATTTTAGGAAGTTATTACAGAAATGAATCTATGACATTTTGACTTTAATATTGTATGAAACAATTGAACATGCGTATCCATCGTATAAAACAGAATTTTAAAAGCCTAGACCAAAATTGAGATTCATACAATATAGTTAAAACTATGTAAAAATATCTCAATTCAAACATCTATAAGATGTTAAAAATTACTTTGCTATAAAATATTTTTACGTTAGCACTGAATTTTTTTTAAATTATATATCTTTGTATCCTTACGTATTTCAATTCATTCTATCTCTCTGTTTGAGTAAAACTTTCAAATAAAAAAAACAAAGATGTGCCAACGACTGCGCACAAAATACGTAATGATTCCCATACATATGAGGAAATAAAATATGCTCTTCAATAACGAGTATGTAACGATACAACTAGGCTACATACTTATGATGTAATACCAGTCTATTCAGTAACCTCATTCTTGAAAACCAATTTCGATGCGAAAAGCTTTTTGTTGGCTCTGCGATGGCTTTTGTTGTCTACTTTTCAATTACAAGGACATCAACGCTCAGCGCTCAGTGACTCGTTTAACGGGCTCAGCCTCATTTATACCGTAAACGAAACACTTGATTTAGCTCCGGGGTCCAATGTTCGCGGAGCGATAGGAGTTCATAGAGTGACGGTTTACTAAATCTGCATAAACACCGAAATTGCCGGCGATGCGTCTACCCCAAATGACATAAACTGCAGCCGTAGTTGCTTGGATATCGATTTTCCACCCCTCGGGGTATGGACGGCAATAATCGGATCAAGCATTTGCCTTAAACCGAAATTCACACCGAGCCCGAGTGTCAAGCGCGGACTCAGTAATTCGATAGCGACATCGAGACTTGAAACCAATAAGGTAACAAGGTGATAGTTTCTCATTTTCCAGTTTCATTCGCCTATTCCATTTGTGAAGCACGAACTTCATCATATTACAAGAAACTTGTCATGTATTTTTCATGAAAATGAAATATAAAACGAAACTTCATAAGATTTTCGGAAATCATGATCAGAGGATTAAGCAGAGGGAATAGCAGCTTGAAAAATAATCCTTCAAACCGATCTTTCGACTAAGCCATTGTCATTGGGTATTTTTTGCTGCAGTAAGGAATCTAAAGATCCCTACGTTTTACTCCATTTTTCCCCCTGTTATGACAGTTGAGGGTATTTTCATTCAAAATTTCTACCCATTTTTTGACTTCCTTAATTTTCAATATTCCATCGTATTACTCATTATTGCTCTGCCTATCGACTGCAATATTTTGTCATCCTCTCTTACTTAATCTTTGTAACTGTATAACTTGTTGTCAAACGGTTCCCTACCAACGCAGCCCATAATCCATAGACCCTCTAAACTACACAGCAATATAAAAGAGGCTACAGAATTATTTAAAATCGCAAGTGTCTATCTCTTGCTCTTGGAGAGGGAAGCAAGCAAACTTCTAATATTTGCATTGAGAAGTAACGCGCATCGATATTTACAGAGGTGTACTCCAATGAGATGAAATTCGTCAGGAAAAAATTAGACAGACTCGGGATTCAAAATCGTGGGAATAAACATACAGAACATATGTGGCGCAGCATTAAAGAAACTAGGTTTTGTAAAACGTATAATAGGAGGATCCATGGATGAAAAGTCAAAGAGTCTTCGCTCTGGTTAGGACACATCTAAAAAACGCCGCGAGCATTTGGGATCCTGATCAAATAGATATAACCAAAAAATAATAACATACAAAGGAAAGCAGCGCGCTTCGTTAAAAACTGCTACGAGCATATAGTCTCTCACAACTTTTAGAGGGATTAATGTGGGAGCCTCTAGAGACTCGGAGGCTACACGATATGCTTAGGTTCCTTGAGAAATGCAGAACTAATTGTTTTCAGAGCGACATAGAGAATATTATTATTACTCCTCACTATACACATAGGAGACACACTGCCAAACAGATAATTACAAAAACTTGTTCTTTCCGCGAACAATAAGCGACCACAATAAAAGCTGAGTCCACTGAATACACTCCTATCATACATGTCACCATTACATCTCCAAAAACTTACAACCTATAATATATAACACCTTTACACGGCTGGTGACCTAACACCCCCTGCCACACGTCCATATGGCAGCTTGCAGGATAAAATGTAGATGTAAATGTAGAAATTCAGACCTCCTAATTGCCAGTCACGCTTTTGGTGTTGTAACTAGCTGACATACCTGACCGGCAATTGGGAGTTTGATTTCTGAGAAAATCAAGCAATTTTTATCGAGGCGAAACCCACCATGTTGATAGGGGGGAAATTTAAGTTTGATAGCAACAGGGAAAGAGTAGACTGTGATTGCTGCAGAGTTTCATGTCCAGCTGGTGGAGAGAGGACTGGGGGAGCTGAAAACTAACACGGTAGAATATGTGATAAAAAAAAAGTTCAATTTTTTCCCATATAAAATCTGAACTCTCTCTCTCTACGATCTCAAAAATTAGCACGCAGCTCACAATTTACGAAGAATTGACAAAATAAACGGCCTCCCCCTACGGTCTGTGATGCTTCATTGATCACATTAGTTTAATATCTCTCTCGCAGGCGATTGGAAACGGTGAAGGCGGCTGCTTTTTGTCACTCGGCGGATGGAGGTTCAAGGATGCCAGTGGTTTGGGATGTGCGCATGAGTGCTCCAAATGAGAGAGAGGAGGATGAGACAGGCAGGGCCCGGAATGAAAAGGCGACATTCATTCACCGTCTCGATTCGAGCCCAGTGGCGTGGCTAAGCGAGATTCTGGGCGCTCAAAAGTAGGTGGCACCGCTTTCGGCCCATCCGACCGCGTGATCCGTCTCGCCCGAGCGTGTTTGCTATTGGAGGGTTCCGGCGAATTTTCAGGCGACCCGTCCGAGTGGCACGCTCCCACCGTGCTTTTTTTGTGAGAACCCGTGAGAACTACCCCGGTGGGCCCATCGGCTTTAGGGGCCAATGAGAGGGTTTTTATGAGTGGTGTATCACCTGTACTTTTCCCAACTACCCCCAAAATGAGTACCAGTTACAGGGATATCCGATCTAGTACAAATAAACTACCCATGGCCTCGATAACGTCTTAAAACAAGAAAACTGGACTTTGCGGCATACCTATCAGTACTGCTAGTGGTCAAGTGGTCCCTAAGAATCATCTTGTTGAGATGTGAAATTGATAATTGAAATAATATCTAAATGTGCTCAGAAAACATCTTTAAACTAGCTGAATTACCCGGCGTTGCTCGGGATCATACTTCCTTCACAATTTCATAACTTAAGAGCAACGTATCCCCTGTACTTTTCCCAACTACCCCCGAAATGTGTACCAGTTACAGGGATATCCGATCTAGTACAAATAAACTACCCCATGGCCTTATAAGAATAATAATATAACATAAGGAGATGCACGATTAATAATGCACATGTTGTCCAAATTGAATTTGTAAAAGACAAGGAATTATGATTTTTATTCCATTTAGGAGCTATCAATAATGATTGTGATAATTATTTTTGATTGTGTATTAGGTTGTCAAGGATTATGCGCAAAAGAAAATCGATTGAAAATGTGAGGAACTTAATTTTTTCGGGAATTATACCACTACCATTAGTAGATTCATGCCAGAATGAATTAATTTTCTACTGGAGATACTACATATATTAGTAGTATCATACTTTAAGGAAAACTGATAAAATACATTTTAACTATCTGTCTGGAGTGAAAGTACTTTTTACAAGCAAAATAATAAACCGCTGCACAAAGCCCAATGCTAGGCAACCAAACTAAGCAAAACGAATTTTAAATGCATTAAAGACCGAAATATGGCTGTCGTGTGAATGTGGTATTGTTGACTTTGGAGAAAAATGTACGTTTTCGCAACTAAAAACGCGATTTGTAGACAATCAAGAAATGGAAAGATAACTGATTGAAATAGTAAAAAAAAAATTTCATTCTTTTAGCTATTTGATAGAAAAATTCCTACCCCCTATCTTGAGAGGAAGTAATTTGCTTTGTTGATGTAAGTTGCTGTTAAGTATTCAGAGGGAAGAAAAGTTGGAAAGTTTAAGTATGGTTCAAAAAGACACTCGCGGATCCCAGTTAAAACCTGAAGAGTGAACTAAAAAGGCAGATAAGAAATATTAAAGAGCATTTACAGGAGGCAAAGTTCGAGTCTTCCCAGAGAAATCGAGCAAAAGAAAACAGTTCTAAGTTTTTATGGCATATTCAATAGTGACAACTCAGTGAGACACGGGGATTTGCATCCTATATTTCATCACTATCACTTATGCAATCGTATGGCTTACTTACGCAACACTTCATTAAAATTACCAAATTATAAATATACATATTTATCTTTCAGCAGCAGTTCGTTGACTTTGAGTAGCAATCAACAGTATTATGTATTGCTAAGAAGTATGCTACTCAATCCAACATACTTAGTCACGCTATGGGCTCAAATAATCCACTTCACTTCAGCTCTCCGGCATTAGACTCTGTCTCCTATTTATGTTAGATTAAACGAGATATAACTTTAGCTAGAATTAGATGAATTTGGTCTCACGGCAAATAAAAATATCTAACAATTATAAAAAATACCAAAATATTAGTCTCTTCTTCCAAAAATTTCCGCAAAATTTTGCCGGTAAACACCAGCCATTTTACATGGAAAATGGTGCAAACATGCACTCCAGAGTGACTTAATTAAAAAAGTGAGGAATTTTTGACACCTAGTCAGCATTAGTTGTTAAATCTTAAGATTTGTTGACTGAAGCCCTCCACCTTTCCCTATCTAATGCTAGTTCTCTTATCCACAGATATATCTTCCTATATTCCTCTTTATTTATCCATGAACTTATTCCTGGGTCTTCCTCTGGGGACTTTTGCTTCTATTTTGCCTCCAATTATGCTCTTCAAAAACCAACTGTGTCTTAGGATGTGTCCGATTCATCTGGTTCTCCTTTTTTGCATGGTATTCCATGTGGCCCTTTCCTCATCTACTCTTCTGTACACTTCATCATTTCTTATTTTCTCCATCCAAATTTTGGACGGAAAAAAATAACACCTGCATTAAAAAATGAACTGTTTAGTTTAGTTTTCATGTTTAATCAACGGTTTTTAAAAACAATTAACTAAGACTCGGAAGTAGTTTTTTCAGAATCAGATAGCAACATTCCGTTGTGAAGGAATTTTTAACCGCGCGAGAAAAGAGTCAACTTAAAGACTTACAGAGGTATTTTTATCACGATATTCTGAATTTGAGTCAAATTAAAGTATATTATAGCATCTCGCTCAAATATCACTCGTGAATGTTCCCAGAATCAGGACTCAAAAAAAATAAGAATGAAAAGGTGATCGGTATGATGAGCAGGCTATAATATTCCCCAAACGCTTTGGTTCTGGTATGATACTCGTCACAGGTGAAGATTTTTATAGGATCCCTCCTAGAATGTTGTATTGAAAGAACTTCTGATGTTGAAATACTTCTGCTGAATGGGAATTTTGCTCACTACCCCTTCCTCTCGTTTTTACTTCAGATTTCTCTCTCGTAATCCACGATTAATGTCTGTGCAAGATGATGTTGCAGTTGAAATATGCTGATTGGATTCAGAAAGAAAACGGAGTAGATCCTTTTTTCACGATCGTATAGTTAAAACAAATGTCACCACCATGGATTCTTCAATCACGTTATTCTTTCCCCAACCGGTATGGGACGTGTTTGCTGATTGGCAGAATATCTGCCAACTGTGCTCCTAACTTGAACAAACTAGAAATTCCCTTAAACCCTCTCCACCTTTCCAAAATGGCGCAAGTGACCTCATCTGCCGGTCCTCAAAGAACGAACCCAGCTGGCCTAAGTACTTCAACTATAAATAACATTTACCTATGAGGTCTGAGAGTGACAAGAGGGATTATCCATTGTCTCGAGACTTTGGAAAACCGTGTTCGACTCCCTGGGTGGCTGGTCCGTTGCGGCGCGTCGTCACCGCGAATCTTGCATTGTTGCGCGAGGATCCATCACGTGGCGTACATGGGCCGCAGGGCGGGGAACACTAATGCCTTTGAGACCCTTTTGTCTTGCCAAGAGCCGAGGCCCGGTGTATCCTCGCTTACAAGTTACGACTAAAGCATCTCACAACATGGTCCCGCTTCAGCGGCACTGGTCTCGCCCCTCCAGAAGTCACCGCGGAATACACAAGGCAGTGTAAGGGAAATGGAATGAGTCGCGGGGGGAAGGTCGAGGAAGTGAGACAGGCCGAGTCGGACAAGAGCGTCCGTGTAGCCTGAGGACCAACTTTAATCCCTCGTGCCTCGCTGCGAATTACTTTCAAGGGGAAGGCGGGGATGAGCCACAAGATGGGGTAGATTGGGAAGGTGAAATGAGTGAGCTTCATCGGACGCCATTAATCGCGTTAGAACGATAGCGGTAAACTCAACTCCACCTCATACTAGGGATGCCACACCGACTAAAAAACATCAAGTAGTCGATTTTTCAATGTTTATAAAAGTACTCACCACTCACTCAATTTTCATCGGAATATTCATTCAACTATTGCGGCAGAAATGATCACAGGCATAAGATTAAGGAAATAGACTGCAGAACCTATAGACTTAAAATCTCATATTTTCCGCGTAAAATAAGGGACTATAATAGTTGCGATAGATCAGTTCTAGGATACTGCCTAGGTTTAATAGGTTTTTTCCCTTGTACTAAACGTCTTAACCTCACAACAAGCTACCTATATCGCATACAATCTCCGACTTCATATATTATTGCATGTATTAATACCTTGTTGTGCTATTTACCTATCATATTATTAATACTGACCAGTAGTTGCTTCTTGAGTAGTGTACTGCATGGTAGCATGTTCTTCCACGTATCATTCTCCCAGTTTCTGGTATGACTGCGCACTGTTGTCCTGACTGCTTTTGGCCTGCGCCTGGCATCTGGGGAAACGTGCGTGGTTCTGATTTAACCTGGGATGAGTGCTGCATGCATGGTGTGGAATCACCCTGTGCCACACACCCTAGTGGTGGCTTGCACGGTATTTATATAGGTAGATATATTTTACTGCTCGACGTTTTCATACCTCGGCCAAAATACATCGAGCAGTCCGATACATCGATGTTGATATGGCATCTCTACCTCATGCATCTATATACCACACTCCAAGCCGCCATTGGGAGTGTGACAGAAGGTGATAGGACACCAGCCGAGTAAAGGAATAAAGGGTAGTTTGAGGGGACATTAAGTGATGAAATATACTATGGGTTCAATTAAGTTTTCAGTTTTGAGTTCAGTTTAGGTTTTATTATGGACAGTCATTCTGGCAGGAAAGAACGAATTTTTGTACCTATCCATTCGGTCACACGTCTCTGGTATTATATCGCTTCTGTCAGGCCTAGATGTAGTGCCGCGTCAATATAATATTCTCTGTGCCACACTGCAAAATTTCGTCTGAAATTCTCGAGCAATCGAAGCCCTAAGGCTCCCAACTAAATCTCTCTAAATACTCTGAAACACCTCTTGTTCCCTTGTAACATTTTCTCTTAATTTAGCGCAGAGCTATCCTTTATATTTTATTAAATTATAGGATTAAATATTTCCGTCAAGGGTCCTTAATGCTCGTGACCAATTAGGTATGTAGTCTAACCAGAGTGTAGAAGCAATCTCTGTTTTCCTTTTTCATCCCCGGGCCTTCCTTTCTATTTCAATGTTTTTGAGCAAAGAAGATTGATTTTAAAAACACATGTTCAAAGCTATACAGCTTGCTGGTTCAAAGTTTTATAGCAAAATGTAATCAGCCATTGTAATTGGGAATATGCTCCTAAAATTAGACTCCATCGACGAAACAAGCTATCTATCGGAGTATAAATGGGATGATGCTTAAATTTCACAATGGTTTTCTTAGCCTTGCACCTGTGACGATGTAACATCAAGACATAAATATCAATCGGCAAATCATACGGCCAAACTTAGGATTGATCCATGTCTGCAGTAGACACTCACCAATTACCCAAAAATATATATAATGTAATGTGGATTTTGAAATAAATTGTTTTATTCGCTATCCTATGGCATTCCAGAATATTCTTAATACATAAGTGCTATGAGAAAGCGAGATACATATTAGGACACATTAATTATAAACTAAATATATTATAAACTATATTAAATAGAAATTAAACTTCCGAAAACCGTCATATTAAAATTTTAAATAAGATTACAGTAATTTTCAGTGAGATGACCATAATAACTGTAGTTACCCTAAGAAAATAGCGTCATCCTGTGCTGCGAAAGATTACTTTTAATCGCCATAATTTTGCGACACCCAAAAAGATTTTGCTTTGATCACAATTGCATGGTATATTGAGCTATATAAGTTCGTTAAGCATAGAAGTGTTTAGCCGCGAGTTCCGTGAGCAAAATCAAAAATTCCGAAAACTATGCCATTTAGCGGGACAGTGGAGGGATGTTAAGCAAAATCAGAACCAAACTTTTAGTTTCATTCCGGAATGACACTAAAGGCTTTCTTTTTTATTATAGTTTCGGTTTGGAATGAAACTTTATATACGGTATGACTTTAGTTTTGATAACGGAACAAAGTAGAATTTTGAACGAAATATGACTCACCAGAACCGTTTCTTCTTTCAAATAGTTTCAGTTCAAGAGAAGTGGTGAATGGACTTCAGGTTTTCACTCATGCTTTCGGGCCCAATTAGGATTCATCTCATCGAATTTTCTAAGGCTACCCCTTCACGTACTCGCCCAGCAACAGCATAATCAATGGGAATCCTTATGGTATACTCAAAAAGTAGGCTTGGAAACAGCGTAACAAGGGAATATCATAACGGCGAACATCTTACGCGTCTCAACAACGTTGCCCGGCAGTGAGAGAGACTAAAAATCTCGTCGCTGTCGGAAGTAAACTCGGCTTTAGTGGAGGGGAATGGTTGGAGCATCTCAGGAACTTCCCTCTGCGGTCGAGGTTTTTCCTCTGCAGAAGCCGCTGCTGAAAGGCGCACCTAGAATAAGGCTTCGTTCGGCGCGTGTGCCTAGTAAACCGACCGAGGGGAAAAAAGCGACCACGTGGCCCCGCAGGAGGGAAACGGGCTGCCGCCGCCGGATTGGGTGAAAGGGGGCGAGAGCTGGTAGGAAGGCGATTATTTCGGCGGGATTACCACTTTCGCGACGCTGAGTCACGGTGGGAAGATATGTCAGAGGAGGGAGATCTTAAACGGCCCTCTCCGGCTTAACGAACATTATAGCCCTGGAGTAGCCAATTACAGCTAGTTTTAAAACCAGTGGTTAAAAATTTTGCGGTATGAAAACTGATAATGACATCGAAGCCATCGATGACGTAAAATTTAACGTCAGTGCTTTCAAGATAATAGAGCAGTTGACAATTTGAAATCCAGCCGATTTGAGAACATGTCCTGAGCCGTTTGGGAAAGGGAATAGCGGGATCGGATAGTCAATTTTGTTGGTCTTTGTTTAATTCATACACTTGTGAAAAAAATAATTTGATTTTAATTCTTTTCAAAGCCAAATCAGTATTTAAATTGCGCCACTGCCTTGGACGCACTACTCTGATTCACCTTAATGAGTAATACCTTTTAGCTCCCATTAAGTTAACGACTAGGCTACATCGTCTTGCGGTAAAGTTTAACAAGAAATTATACTGGGAATTAAACTCACATTTTATGGGATGTGAATATTTATTTTTATTCGATTTTTTGTTTATTTATATGATAACATTTTGGCTCAAGTAGGTGAAATCTAACAAAATGAACGTGAAGCCAACAAAATAAAAAACCTCCGTAGACTTCACAAAATAGTTAAATAGTTTGAAAAGTTAAGTATACTAGTCATTATGAAGGTTATAGTTCAACAAAACCGGTCGGATGTTAACAAATTCTATAAAAAATTTACAGATTTTTTTCTTCTATTGACTTCAGTTAATTCACATAAATAATTTATTCATTACCTTATTGGGTTAGCGCAGTAATAAAGAAGTGAAATTGCAGACGGTATACCTAATAAATTACATTTTTATTGATGGTATCTTCGCTGTACATTTGTACCAGCATCTACGGTACAATTTTCTGCGTAAATTACCGTAAATTCTACTTTTTCTTATTTCTTTGCCACTGGGACATCCAGCCTCTCTTGATCTGCGCTCACTTTTAACACTTTCGTCACTCGGTCTGTTACTTCATATTGAACAACTCGTAGTTTCGTCCGTTAACAATCGTCCATTCTCTAATCATGAATAGCTTAATTTCTAATTTACATCGCTTTCTTGCAGGTCCATTATTAAAATCTGCCATCAAAATAAATACGTTGCCATTTTTTATTTCTCAATCAGTCCTCTTTACGAATGCAAACGGAGATGGGTCATGAATTGGGGTGAAAGCGGGACCACAGAAGGACATATTTGATTTTGCAGCCCCCCAAAAATTTCTCAGGAATTTTCATATCAGGTTTTCACGCTCTGTCTGATAAAATAGATAGGTTCTTTTTTTTAGCTCCCTTAATATCCGTCTTCGAGAATATTTCGCACTTTACGAGTGACAGGGCACGTGAATATCAATTTTATGGCTCAGAAGCCTTAATCGACTAGCGGCAATGCCCCAGCTATCCGAAATTGGCGAGAAGCATAAAGGAGGGCTGCAACACCATCAAAAGTACCCTCGGTTAAGGCTAGCTCATTGGGTGGGACGTCGGCTTGGTCCGCAGGGAGTTTCGCGAATAGGACGAGGATGGACGGATTTGATTCCGTCCGACCTGATTGCCCTCAACTTCCTGAGATCGTAAGGCCGGCCGGCAAAGTAGGGTCCGTTAAAACGTCAAATTTAGTTCCGCACGCCAAACTGTCATTTTATTGCTTCAATTAGTGAAGAAACCTGATATCGCTCTGCTCTGTTCGAGAGAGATTTTGGGGAATGTGTATCCCAGGAGCATAAGTGAGCAGTTTGAACTTACTTGGGAGGGGTCTGTGGGCATATAGGAGGGAGGCTGTCGCGTCAAGGGGAAGTGTTTCGCTTATGCAAAGACAGATACTTTGGGGGCTGAGGCTGGTTAAAGATTTTCTCCCTCACATCTAGATAAGGGTGGACATCAATTGGATTCGAGGGCTACATCCCCGGCAAGCGTCCGCTCAATTAACGACGCGATTTTCAGAAGGCAGGTGATCTCGAAGAGACGAGTACAATGAGGATAAATCTAAGCCATTTTGGGCGAAAATTAATTAAATGAAGAATAGCAAAATTTCTTGGTCATACATTAATCATATCAATTCGAAACAACGCTAGACATGACGAAAGCAAAGGATGTACTCAATTATGAATAAATTAATATTTTAACTTAACTTCTCATATATCGTGGGGAACACACAAACAAAACATATGGGGCACAGAATTAAAGAAATTAGGCTTTTTAAGCGTATATTAGGAAGATTATCGGATGAAAAAGTAAAAGAGAGATGGTACTCCGCTCTGGTTAGGCCCAGAATGCGCCGCGACCCGTTACACTGCGAATACACCGCGAGCATTTGGGACACTGGTCATAAAGATTCGCTTCATTAAGACTTGCTACGAGAGATCATATAGTGTCTCACAACTTTTAGATGGATTAATGTGGGAGCCCCTAGAGACTCGGAGGCTACATGCAAGGTTTAGCTTGCTGGAGAAATTCAGAAATGAAGTTTTTCAGAGCAACAGAGAATATTATAATGACTCCTCACTACACCTCTAGGTCTGACAGATGCGATAAAATAAGAGAGATACACTGCCAAACAGATAGGTTCAAAAACTCGTTCTTTGCGCACACTATAAGTGACCACAATACAAGTGGAGCTCCACTAAATACACTCCCATAATATGCGTCACTATTACACCTCCCTAAACCTTATTCTTTACATCTTTATACGGCAGGTGTCCTAACATCCCCTACCACACGCCCATGCGATGGCTCGCGGGGTAGTATGTAGATGTAACTTCCAAAAGTCCTTCAAATTTAGACCTCTAACTCTAACGAACGCTATAATTGACGATCAAATTGGTATCTCTCCGCTCGAGTTTATGTGCTGTATTTTATTTCACTCCGAGCTCCAAAGGGCATGGGGTTTCCTGTGGAGGCTTATGAAATAACATATTCCATGGTACACAAGTTGACTTTGTGGAATTTGGAGCTTATACTGCTTCATGGAGTTGATACACTTTGTCTAGCTCCTTTGAAAATGACGCGGAAGTGTTGAAACAGATCAGGGTTGCGCCAATAAATTTTCGAGGAGGATACAAAGTTTATTAAGACACATTTCACTCTACAGTATAATGGAGAGACTTTTCCTCGGGATAGCCCATATTCGAATCCCTGCTGGATGAAAAATTATTCAGAGGACTCCTAATCTTCTCTTACACGCTTTGTCAGGGATATAAAATGTGGTAGTGGTACTCTATTTGATGATTGGAACGTCAAATGTTAGGATTCTTGGTACCTTTTGTCGGAGAAGGCCAATGCCGAGACCGGATTTCTCCCTAATCTGCCTTCTCTCCTTACTTTACTGAGCAAGTTTCCTTATGTGTCGGTAACTCTTCTTCCTCCAATACTCCAATATTCTTCTTTCTTCTTTAACTAAAAGCTCCACCTCGCCTTGTTGCTGCAACCAAATGGTCCTGTTTTCTGCTAATCTCTCAAACTGCCGATAATTTTCTCTCCCCATCAGTTCTTGTGCCTTGTTCAGATACTGTAACCTTGGTCTTCCTCTACCTTTCTTCCCGAGCATATTTCCCTCCATCACATTGACAAAAGATCTATTGTGTCTCAAGAGATGTCCTAAAAATTTGATGTTTCTTTTTTCCATCTCTTTTCATTTATTTATATTAAAACCTCTTCATTACTTCTCTTTTCCGTCCAGCTTATCTTAATCATCCTTCTCCAAATTCACACCTCTGTTGCTTCTAATTCCTCTTTTTCCCGTTTCCGGAGGGTCCAACTCTCGCTTCCATAGAGCACTGTACTCCTAAACAAACATTTTCCGAGTTTCGATATTCATATGCTTTTCTATTTGAAGGTTCCTCTTATTTTGAAAGGCCTGTTTTGTTATTGCCACTCTTTTCTATATCTCTGCACAACATCTGCTATCCTCAGTAAGCATACTACCTAAATAGCAAAATTGTTTCACATGTTCAATTCCAATATACCAACCTATTAACCACTCAACGGTTTTCTCGAGAGAAGATTCCATATTTAAAACATACTCCTTTTGAGTTATGAGGGGATTTTGTTTCCGATGTTTAATGACTTCTAAGAAGCTGCGACTATTTGATGGATAAATTTTTTTCCCTACTGAACTCCATTCTTTACTTTTGGGAGCTCACCACTACCTGAAATTTCAGCCAGACTTTCTCCATCAAGAATTTCACGAGCCAACCATGAGCACGATAAGTTATAATAAGTAATGACATACTAGTCAGCAGAAGACTCATGCTCACTTATAATATCCCGCTGAGAAACCGGTTTTGTTATTCGCAATGCAATGCAATGCGGTATAAAATACGACGTCCTCAAGAGTGACGTATATAAATGTATGTAAATGTTCGAACGCGTGATATAAACCTATTTTCTCATCCACCAGCATCCTGCGCAAAAATTTTTCTCGTCACAGTATAGGTATTTTCCAAATGTTCCAGTCATACCTTGTGTTTCATGAGGGAGCATTGAAATTGCAATGCGATATTAAAATCTGAATATCTCACAACCTTGATCGTGAACGAGGGTAAATTGCTCACGAAGTCATCGATATAGGGACTCTAGAGCGTTCCACATTCAGTCGACAATATTATCTCTAACGAACATTTGTTTTCTGTATAATATCCCTAAGGCCGGAAGTACGATGTTGCCAATAGAAGTAGATAAAAATACAAGGTGCTATGTAGTACAATTACTGAACATCTGGAGGTCTTCGAATGTGCAAAAACTATTCCCTAATACACTTGCATAAACTTAGCGTGGTGTTTAAAATGGTTTTCCAACGCGATCTGGAAGAAGGCAGAATAAAATGTAAGTCTGGCAACAGTGTTCTCCATAACGCACGTACTTTCAACTAGATATGGAACGCTCTCTAGTCATCATTGGAGGCGAGCGGCTCGGCATGCCTCTCTCATCCGCCCCTGCCCGGGAAATAATACTTGGGAGGGGGTGGGTAAGAAAGGTGGGGGCTAAAGGGGCGGGGGGGGGGGCGGACATTCATTTTCGGGGGTAAGCCCAAGGGGTGGTGGAGAGGGGGACAAGGAGAAGATGGGATCCACATCCCAAATCTCCCGTCCCCTTCCCGGAGCCATATTCCCCCCTCACAACACATCATACTCACTCCCACCGCTGCAACCCCTCCCCCCACCTCGGATGAGGACAGTAATTGCGTTTACGATGGCTGTTCTAAAGGAGGGTGAGTTGGGGGGAAGGGCGGGAGGCTTTAGGAAATAAACAGAGGGGGAGGGAAAATGTGGAGGGGGTAGATGGAAGACACCCCATCCTGCCTCACCCCTAGACTCGCAGGGAAGCTTGCACTAAAGGCCGAAAGTGTATGGCCTCTTCTCGCCACCAGCGCGCACGGTGAGCTTGAATCGGCAAAAGCTCGCAAAAAATTCCAAAAATATAGTTTTCCAGTCAGGAGGTTGAACTTTTGCCTTGTGGCTCTCCAGGGATTGATTCATTTAGTTTGCTTTTTCATTTTTCATTATTCTTGCGCGTGGACAATATGCAAGTCATATTATAACGGAAACAACAATTGCACGTTTCCGCAAGATATTTTAATGCGTACGACGCGTTTCAGCTCACAAGAGCCATCAGGTCCTCAGGTACAAGACATATTTAGTAGAAAATCTGTTGTTAAAAAAATTAGCAATTCCTTAAAGTTGAAAAAAAAAACGCAAAAAATTGTCGGAATTCATTTTTTTGCTGAAACTCTCCAAAATGAAGAGGTTGTACGATCTTATGCAGCAGTCTTATGGAAAAGTAGATGATAATGTTTCAAAGAAAGAAACATTGATAATTGATACGTCGCCATTTTAATTGATTTACGGGGATTTTTTGGGGGTAGTGCAGGCAGACAAACTTTTTTGATTTACGCGCCTTTAAGGTAGTGCGAGCGAGGTAGTTCCCTAATCATAATAGGGACCATATTTGATATATACGTTTTAATTTTTCAGCTGTGAGACACACGCATTAAATATTGCATTATTAATGGTACAATTAAATAGTTTTACATGACAGAAATTGTAAGTAATCAAATTAAAATATCTAAATAAGTCTTTAACTTGACTCGTTTTCTTTACACGGTACGTTTGAAACTCCTTCAAAACGTAAGATTTATCGTGATTCCGAAGAATTTACTGCGGTAACAATATGATAAATGTTCAAAAATAGTTGAAAAAAACACAAACTACACACTGTTGATTTTTTGACGAGATCTAAGTGTAGAAAATGCCTCATTTTTGACATTGGTCCTTTTTGGGGTTCATATACGTACCTTTTCCTATGTAAAAGGGCTGGTATTTTTTTGGCAAATATCTCGAAAATTAATGTGGTAAGGGGTTGAATTTTTGGTGTTATTAGATAGGTGAGATATTTTTATTTGAAATGAGACCAAATTCATTGATTTCTAGGTAAAATGATATTTCGCTAGGACTACCTTAATTCTTCCATTCCCTAAAATCGTGCTTTTGAGGTATAAAATATCATAAATATATTTAATATAGGTCCATGCTAGCAAATGAAGTAACTTCCCGCAGCAATGTTTTTTCATTTAGTATAAGACGTTTGACCGACTTGCTGCACAATCAGGTACAATTATAGCTACTTTCAATGCAGTTATGAACTTTTAAATCCAGAGTGGATGGGGGAGGCTGAGGGTGGTTTTGGTACGGGAGGAGGCGGCTATAGTTTCTCAGAAAGGAGTTGGGACAGCTGAAGTAATAATCTATCACTGCAGAGGGCTATGTACGGATTTTGTCTCGATTTGCTCTTGGAAGTCCATAGTATCAAGAGAGAATTGACAAAGATCATGATATTGCGTGTCAAGCCACAGGGATAAACCTGGCCATAGACTAGACTGTCTTTTATCCGTCCTTACTCAAGTTATTTCTTGCGTGTAGCCCTGAGCCGCCAAGCATTTGTGCTCAGTGATATGCATACCACAGAAAGGTGACCGCTTATTTTGAGAATCCTTCCCTTGGTAGGCAAAGATATAACTGAAGGTGAGTCATATACATGGTGATTTTACCCCGTGTTGTTGCCTAAAGGAAGTATCCTTGGGTTTTTTAGTGGGTTGAGATGTTGTACGCCGAAGTTTCATGGAATAACTCCTCCAGCATCTTTACAGCGACGTGTCACATCTCTCTGAATGTGATGACTAATATTGCCTCCCGTTCAAATCCTCAAAAAGTAGAAATGAGTCACTCGCCAAAACCAGTCAACTACTAAAGGGGTATAAAACACTAAGAAACAAGCATATGATGGGATTAGACGATAAGGGTCGAGCAATACTACGATATGTAATCCAAGACATAATCGGCAGCTTCTACAATGAGTTGGTCAATATATATACTATAGCGGGTCACTACAGTAAGTCCTTGATTTACGTCGGAGACGCGTGTTGAAGAAGAGCGACGTAAGTCGAAACAGCGTAAAGCTGATCCTGATATTTATGAACAATTTAATACTGTGATTAATCAAGGCGTTAATTTTTAAATACGTTTTTTGCTTTTATCCAGGGAAATATAGCTTTTTTAGATAAGATGATCGTCTCAGTTATCCAAAAATTCAAGCACATGCAAATTTGGTCTATTTCATTAGCATTAAACAGAGAAAAATTTTCCGACGACCCTTGTCAGCATGGATGTAACATCGAATCAGATGTAAATTGACTGTACTGATCTCCTCAATGGTACTTCATGTCCAATTGAAATCAGAAACAACATTTCAGGTACCAGTGGATTTTTTGTGATAAGTTGCGGTAGGATAATGCCTGGTATAGTCAACTATAATGTATCATTATCCTTGCGACGTGTGAAGTGATGCCGCAGATACTAAAATGCGGGTGAAATTATCATTAGTATGAATCAGAGCCGCCCCTAGAGCTTGCGACATTCCGCGCAACGTCTTGTGCGGTCGCGGGCAACTATCCTTTTTCGGACCCCGGCCAAACTTGTCTCGCAGGGCCCAGGGCAAGAACGGCTTCTGGGGTACCAGGCAACTACGATTTATACGGCCCTGCGCAACTATGATTCACAGACCGTGAAAATATAGTAACTCGAGCCCAAATTATAAAATTAGGGCGATTTATTATATTTATAATTTCAAATATACACCTTATTTTTTATAATAAATTACATTATTTTAGTTCAAAATATGGAGTACGAGTCCTAAATAGCACCCGAATTTCTTTACCAAACGGATTAACTCACGCAGTGACCATTATTGGATACGGTAAAGTGGAGCTTAGATTCGATTTTCATCGTTTTATTATTAAATCCTGTGCCTAACAAATTCCTCAAAAATACGGGGCCCGCGGAAGCGCGGGGCTCGGGGCAGTCGCCTCGCTTGTCCCGTTCAATGTGTGGTCTAGATGATAGTCATAATAGCGATATTTTAGACATGGTTTGTGAGGAGAGCCGTCAAGCCTTTACATCTGAATTAATTCGACATCCTCATGTTTTATTCATATATGTATATCAAGTTCGATCTACTGGTTGATCCAAGTTACGGAAACATGGTGTCTATTTCACAGGTTATTCAAATATTTCATCGAAAGGAAGAGACGGACTAGAATCCTTCAAGCTATTACTGTAGCATTTACGATAACTTACGGCAATTTGTCATTACCAATGCACTGTGAACGTTTGATGATTAACATTTGCCCTTAAAAGGTAAAATGAGAATATCATTACAAGGTTTTCGAAAATGACGTGGAATTAATTATGCATCCCGGCGACGTCACTTTCAGTGGAAAATCAGAAAAAAAAGAAGGTTAGAGATCACTCAATATATTAAATTTGCAATGATCACGTGTCGGGCAGAACTGTTTTCTTCGCTTGAACCCGTAGATTCATTTGAATTGAAAATTTAGCTAAAGAAATATTTTAGTATTCATTTCTACTTTTTGCTTAAATTGTTTCAAAAATTTAATATTCTTTGGGACTTTAGATGAAAAAATAAATGCTTAATTTTTACCCTCACATTTCACTGTTTGAGACGACTGTTGACTCCGTATGTATGTGTTGCAAATACACCCGAATACTGAAGGCACATATTCGCCCTCGATCAATGAAATCATTATTATTTTATGAGTATCGAGGACATATTTTTAAATTGATGACTCAGTTCGCCATTGCAGCCAGCTGTCCTCATTTTTTTCACTCATGTCCTGCCCTTTTACTCGAAACTTTATGAAGATCGGGAACAATTCATTTTTATCCCGAATTACGGATCTGAAAATCTGAAACGTCCCAGTCATTGGTCTAGGTAGAAAACCTCTATTGTTTAATTAATGGCGGTACTAAAGGCTCTAGCATGCTATCTAAAAATTATCGAAGATCTGATCTCGAAACACGCATTATGAATGGCTCTCACAATTGTCTATGATTAAACAGTGCGATCTATCCTTACCAGGTGAGCTACCGAAAATTGTACTCATTTATTACTACGAAACCTTTTCATTGAACATTAAAATGCTGATGGCAACAATAACATAGTTTATTACATAGTAGTGATTGCACTGTAGTCTACCTTATTTTTCTTTTATTGTCCTCATCTTCTGATTATTGGAGCTGAATATCCTGCCATGCTATGCAGCAAGACTCTAGAACACTACAAATTTATAATAGCAGTCCTCGCTGGGTAACTGAATTCATATTTCAACAGAATTTTTCCCGAAATGAATTACACAACCTACACAAGTTCAGGACAGAATTCATTTTTGTAGGACATATGTATCAGAAAGAGTGCGAACACATAATCGTACATTCATACAAATTATGCGCTCTCGCCACAGCGACGTCACTATCGCTGGGAGAACAGTAAAATAAGTTCAAAAAACAGATCAGAGAAGATAATTCATTTTTCAGTACCGCCACTGATTTTCCTCCATATTCGATTTGTATAGAAACCAACGAGCTAGTTTTTAGTCAGATATTCCCAGAAGGCTTGAACCTGAAATTGCTCCAAGTCAAATGGTCTACCTACTAGTTTACCTCGTCTCTCCTGGATACTAAAATAGATTTCAATTGTGAACTGAAATTAGAAAAAAAGACGACATGAAAATCTCTGCACTCTCATTTTTTTCCCTGAAACTAATTATCTCTCTTCTAAATGTGTACGTCCCCCACTCAATGGTGTGATGCGAACATCACTTATTCGTGTATTTTTGGAGAGGTTTCTTGACCTTAAACACTCTTGAAAATGAAATCCCTCAGCCTACATAATTGAAATCCTTCTGAGTGGAACATTAAAGAGGAAACAGGAATTCACAGCCGTAAACAGTGGAGAGTAACGCTGGAAGGCCCCCCCCCCTCCTCTTTCTCCGACGAAGGGTACGTCCATATATGAGTTCATTTCAGCAAATTGTCTCCCGAGTCCGTCAGAGTGGTAACTCTCATGGTTTCTCCGACTCTTTGATGTTCATCCAAATTAATATCTTCGCCGACCATTCATGCCGCATGTCCCGCGCCAACCCTTTCCGTCCGCTCCCCACTCCCTAACCCCTCCCCTTCTGCCCTTCATCCAACCCCTCCCCCCACCCCTCACTCACCCTCCCCCCTCTAAAAACCATGAAAACTCATCCCCCCAACGCAAATGGGGAATGCGACCGTGGCGGAAGAGGTGAATGGGGGATTCACAAGGCGGGGGGATCAGACGAATGTGCAAACCCCCACGCCCCCCCGCTGTGTCCCTCCACTCTCCACCGCCAGTACCTCCGCCCCCTCGCCCTCCATCTCTCTGCCATCACGTGTATTTCTTTGTTTCGTGACCAAAGCAAGCCCGAAAAAATCATCAATTGCATTGTTAGAATAGCTCTGTGGGGCTAAACGCAAGATATCATTTTTTAAGAGTACTGTGCTTAAGATTTGCGTCTAAAATATATAATATATTTGTAATTGTACTTAAGGCAGTCCGAGCGAGATAGTACCCTAGTCATAATAACTTGTCTTTATTGAGCGAATTTAGGACAGCTCAGTCCTCTCTTACAATTAACTCATTTGACGAATACAATCATCCATGTCCTGGGCAGTGGATAGTTTACCCAGGCGGGATTCGAACCCAACCCTCAGGTTTGCAGGCAAGGACTTTACCCCGCTGCCAACGGGGCCGAGCTTAATTATAATATTGTCTAATGGAGACCATATTAGAATTAAACGTTTTAATTTCACCAGCTGTGATACACATCAATTAAATATTTCATTATTAATGATGCGATAATATAGTTTTATATGACAGAAATTGTTAGTAATTAAATGAAAATATCTAAATAAGTCTTTAATTTGACTCATTTTTTCGCGCGGTGCGTTTGAAACTCCAAAACGGAAGGCTTTTTGTGATACCCAAGAACCGACTACAGTGACAATATGATTAATTTTTAAAAATATATATAAAGACATACAAACTACACGCTATCAGTTTTTTGACGACATCTTAGTGTTGTAAATTCCTCATTTGGTAAATAATGTCTCTCTGGAATGCATACACGTTCCATTTCCCATGTAAAAGGACTGGTATTTTCTGGCAAATATCTCGGAAAGTAATGTGGTAAGGGGTAGAATTTTTGTTATCATTGGATAGATGAGATATTTCTCTTTAAAATGAGACCGAATTCATTGATTTCTAAGTAAAATGATTTTTCGGTCAAACTACCTTAATTACCCATCATTAATTCTTTGAAAGAACATGCGAGCAAAGAAACTGAGCTAAACAAATAAACTTCATAAAAGATTTAAGGTTTTCCCGGCGAATTATCTTCGTGATATTTCTCGGGTTTGACACCGGGTAAGATTATTGAAATACATCAATGTTTCGATGTTTCATTGTCATCTGGATAATCAGTCAACAGTCTTTCATCCTGATGACGATGGTGAGTCAACCATTGACACTTTGATGTATTTCAATGATCTTACCCGGTGTCAAACCCGAGAAACATTTGCGATCATAAACTTCATGTTTTCGGGCGTCACTTCGTTTAAATGTATTAAATGTCGTGAGCAGGGAATTAAGTGAGAGAGAGAGAGAGGATGAGTGTATCATATGTGCTCCAAATTCAAAAATGTGCTCCAAATTCTCCCTCCCCCTCAAGCTTTTCCTCTCTACCCCGAACTGGCCTCACCAGAAGATTCCGTTTGCTCCTGTATATTGTTCTTTAGCACTACCTTGAACTCTCTCACATCCTGTTCACGGGAAGGACAGCTTCACTTCCGGTATTTTTCATTTAAGATTTAACTTTAGCATTCCTTTCCTGGAATTTCTTCCCCATCCCCGATCACTATGACTGAAAAACATCACTTTCGCTCCTTCCGAGTACACCGAATGGAGAGTGTAAAAGACAATTGCTAAGCTACATAAGGGATTTTCCGAATCAATCTTCTGTCTTAATGGGGGTTCTTGCCAAGACGCCGAGATAAGTAGAATTAAGAGTTATAGTTCAACTTTACTGGTTTTTATTCATTCAATTCGAACAGCATAAACACATATGTAAAATGTGCGGAATAGTCATCACTACTATAGCCTTCAGGGAGACAGAAGCGATTGTGAGAGAGACCTTATTTACGTTAGGGCTTTTAGTGATAACCATTCCATGCATGTTGTGTGTGTCCTTATGTTGCCCTAATTGAGTGAATAAAAACCAGTGAAATCGAATGAAACTGAATGAAATGAAAATGAAAATGAAAATGAAACCAATGAAAAGCAGTGTCTTTGTTCTACTCATCTAGGTGTCTTGGCAAGAGCTCTCATACAAGTGAGACCACATAACGTGGGGTGCACACATCATAAATGTATAAAAATAACTTGGTACTGTTAACACACAGATTTTTATTCCCAACCCGGGTTTAAACTCACGAAGTCTTTTAAATGGCCAATACAATGAAGACAGTTTGAGTGAAATATCATTATACCTAGAAATCAATGAATTTGGTCTCATTTTAAAGAAAAATATATCATGTGTGATGGAAGTGTATGCACTCCAGAGTGATCTTATATTTAAAAATGAGGCATCCCCTACACTTGGATCTCGTCAATAAATCAACAGTGTGTAGTTTGTATATTTTCTCAACTATTTTTGAAAATAAATCATATTGTCACCGCAGTAAATTCTTCGGGATCACAATAAACCTTCCATTTTAATGGAGTTTCTAACGTACCGCGTGAAAAAATGAGTCAAGTTAAAGACTTGTATAGATATTTTCATTTTATTACTTACAATATCTGTCATATATAACTATTTTAATAAAACTATATTAATAAATTCTAATGCAACATTTAATTCGCTTCCCTACATCTGATGAAATTAAAACGTATATGTCGAATATGGTCTGCATTTTGATTAGGGAACTACCTCGCTCGTACTTCCTTAAATAATTAAGTAAGTTTAAATCTACATCACGAAAAATACTGAATGTGGACTCTATGGAGTTATTTATTTACTCCATAGAGAAATATTAAACACAAACCTCACGTTAGGACTTCCGATGATTGTCACGTCAAGTTTCTCAGCTCGTGTCAAAAAAAAATAAATTTGAATTTAACACTCATTCGCCGGGACTTGGCATTGAAACCTCATCTTCTGACTGTAGAAAGTCCTCTTGGGTCTTCCACCAGGTCAAATGCTACTTTGTGTCAACATATGCCTTCAATCTCTATTCGACCTCAGCGTTGGTGGAGAAATCACCCTCGTCTATTCGGCCATATCTTGGTCATCTCCCCATGATCTACCCTGAAGGATATGTTTTTGTCGTACTTTGAAACGTCGCCATTCCTCATCTATCCAGGTGGAAAAATTGACAGGACTTTCCGCGACTGCTGTGCTGGAAAAGTGTCAGATCTTACTACCGATGCTCACTGTTTGCTCCGGAAACTCAGGCAAACTTAACCACCCGTGCGTCTTCTCCTTCAAAAAAATTCAAAGAGAACTCAATTACCTACAAGAATGATCAACGAAGCCTCGGAGTATCCATGCGCATGATGCCCTATTCCAAGAATGTAAGGTAATTATGTTTTTACAGTGAGAATTTTGCAAACATGAGTGCCCTCTAGCAGGTCATCCCTCATCAGGTTTGTCAGTTTGGAAAAGCTTGAAGAGGAGCGTAGTCTTGCACTGTTCCCAAAATTGGTCGCTAATGAAGCAAAGTGAGTGAAAACATGGAGAATTTGGAAGGTAGGTGTATGAAAGGAAGGGAAACATATACAGGGTAAGGAGGGAGACAAATGAGGAATTTTTGGGCGTGGTAGAGAAAGGAAAGAGATGAATTTGAGAATGAGTTGGCTGAGTAGTTTTGTGAAAAAATTGAAGGACAGC
This sequence comes from Ceriagrion tenellum, assembly GCA_963169105.1. Lineage (NCBI taxonomy): Eukaryota > Metazoa > Arthropoda > Insecta > Odonata > Coenagrionidae > Ceriagrion > Ceriagrion tenellum. The sequence continues at coordinate 106,893,696 of OY720643.1, forward strand.
AATGTAATGAGGAGAAATTAGTGGGATGATATAGGAGAGAACGTTAACTATCGGAGAACGATTTAAACTTAAGGTGACTAAGGGTTCAGTGAGTTAAAAAATAGTCCATAAAAATAATAGTGACTCAAATAGCTCATTTCTAAGTTAGCAATAACACGCCGTGTGATTAGGGCCACTCTAGTCAGAAGTATCGTGTACGACATTATAGCTCGTATGATTTCATTCCGCCATCTTCTAAGGTAAAACAAATCAACAAGTAAGCACAGTAAATCAACATTTTCAATCGGCTCTACATAGTTACCGTAGTTAAATTTTTTTAAGGTCTTTCTGAAAGTTTATTAGCACTACTCTATACATGAGAGAACTTGAGTCATCAATCTTTTTGTGCTAGGAGATTGTTTTACGATAAATGTAAGATTTGAGATATCAATTGTTAGATAATATTACAAACAGTTCCGGAATTGCTTGAAATAAACAAGCCAAAACTACAAATGCTGTTTATGATGTAGTGGAAGATGCAATTAACCGTGTGTCAGATTCATCTAAATTTGATCAAAACCATCGAGTACAAGGTATTATTTATTTGTTTATTTTTTAAGAATACTCGGGAAATTTCCCTTTTACATAAAATAATAATTGTTACCCAAACAAAACATGGTAGATGTGTTTTCAGTTTGTTCAATATTCAAAGAAGTATTTTGAAAAACAGTTAGTACCCAAAAACAGTAATAATGTCAAAACAGTACATAAAATCGACAAAATAAAATATACTTAAGATACATAATTGTGAATTCTAAAGATAATGAAATATAATCCAACAATAAAAGGAAGGTTATAGGTTGGATTTAATTTATTGAAATTTGGTACTAACTAGAGTTAAACAAATCAAAATTGGCAACATTAGATTGTAATTGGTTTACTTTTCTCATTGCACGATTCACAGGTTTTTGAAAGATATAGTTTTTATTACAATGAGGAATTTCAAAGGGAATAGGATGTCTAGTATTATTCAACGACGGTACTCTAATATTAATTTGAGAAAGTAACTCTGGGCAATCTATTAGGTTATTGACTAGCTTAAACAAGAACATTAAATCAAAGTAAATCCTACGAGATTCAAGCAAGGGTTCGAAGTGAATCATCAGGTGGGCTGTCCATGGATCTTCATTTTGTGTGATAGAACACCTCTAATTATGTATTTGATTCGCGCATAATCAATGCTCAACATCAACTCGTTCTTTGGGAATGATTAAAAATTGATCAGTGTTCGACTCTGACGTTCGACTCGAAGGAGCATAGTTGTAAATGATCAAAGGTGTAGTTTTAGAATAGTTTAAGTAACACTCTATGATTATAATTCGTTAAGATTTAGTTTATATTCAGATGCTTAAATATAACATGCACTATAGACTTAACTGTGAGTTCAATAAATTATGCTTTATTTATGCTTTACGGCATGACTTTAGACATATCTCTTGTAATAATGAAATTGCCATCAGCACAGTATAAAAATGAGCTAGTACAGCCATAAAAAATCGTGACTTAACTGCAAATTTAAGTCAAGCAATGCTGTAACAATACTTTTCTAACGCACCAAGATTTATGATGGGAAATTTAAGAATTCTCCATATGGCCGTTGAAATCATCAGGTGGAATGTCCATGGATCTTCAAGTTGTGGGCTTGAATACCTCCTTGCCTTGAATAATGGTATATTTCATTCGCGCGTAATCAATGTTCAACATTAACTCGTATTTTGGGCATGATAAACAATTGATCAGTGTCGGACTCTGAAGTACGAAGTAGCATAGTTGTAAATGATCGGTGATATGATGACTTTTGAAGATAGCTTCAGCGTAACCAATCGGTTGAAGCTATCTGTCAGTACTCCTCTAGTTCCAGTTCCAAGGCAATAGACGTGATTTCTAGTCTTATGGAAATCTCCTGCTTATAAGGGAAAACGTCGGTCAAATGGATTAGTACATATAATAAGTCACCAAATTTGTATTATTCAATGTGAAATGGTCGCCGAAAGGTAAAATTAGCTAAAACAAGCGACCTGTACAAAAATATTTGCTAGACTCTCCTTCACACCTCTCATCTTGCCGGTAGAGGGAGAAATAAGGCGTTGTTAGACATAGGGATGGTGGAAAAGGAATAGTGAGTGTAGGGGGGGTAATTGAACAGGCAGTGGAAAGAGAAAGAATGGATGAGGGATCTGTTTCTGGATGCAGAGCTGTGACTGGTGGTGGAAAATGTTTCGACGGTGATGTGTGGGGACCTGTGTAAATTTTGCTCACATTGTGGCCGAAGGACGTTGGAGAGAAAGGGAGTGGTTAATGGCTCAACTATGAAAGTTGAGTCGAGAAAGTTCAAGTGTCCTCAATGCCCAGATATATCACATCTTCAAGAACCGGGCGTCATTCCTGTATTGTATAGAGTTTTTCTGAGATAAAATGAAAAAAATATCAATGGTCAAAGCACAGGATGTGGCAGGTCGTTTGAATAGGACTAGTTTTGTAGGATTGTTCGCGAGATTTTGTGGGTAAACAGAAATTTTCGATATGATGGGTTAGAGGCGATACGTAAACTCCAGTGTGTGCGTAAAAATGTGCATATATAACAGTAATATTGGCAAATGAATACTTGGGTGTGATAAGTCGCCTGAATAGTCTATTCATACGTAGCTTAGGGGTTGGGATTTAAAATGGTTGGAGCGCAAATCTTGAGCCATTGAGTTAATATTTTAACAACGTTTGAAGTAAACGGAAAATTAATACTTAAAACAATATTCAGGTAAGTTCATCTAGCATATGTTGGAAATAACCACACAAGCTCTAATACAATATGCATGGATTACATTATCTCATTTGTAATTTTGTCTCAAGTAAAGCAATGATATGACCTCGGTTTATGGCGCGAAATGCGAAATTTAAGCGATATATGAATGTAAATAGGTGTTTTTATTATTATAGATTCTATAAAGTGTTTTATTCAGCATGTTACCGTGATATTTATAAAGAACCTTCATAATAATGTGAAAGATATTTTTTCTTGTTTAGGAGAAAAATCTGTAGTCATCGAATTATAACAAAATAAACATCAACGGCCGTATTCATAGATTCCTTAGTGAGCTACTATCGGCTTAGTAGCGCACTAACTAGTCGCCAACTAACAAAATCGTATTCATAGACTGCTACTAAGCTCAGCAGCGCCAAGTGAGCCACTATTTAAGTAGCTGATTCTTAAACACTCTCTCGCCTTGTTCAGAGGCGCTACTAAATATGGCGGTCTGACACAAGTGGCTCACCTCGGGTGATAACCTGAAGCTATAACGGAGATTTTAAGCGAAAATACCAAAGATACTGGTGGAATTGCTTTTATCAAGGCTGGCGGATGCGACGTGTAGTACTGTTGCTGGATCAAACTGAGCATTTTTATTATATGTTCTTAGTCTACGACACCGTGTTGTGGTACTCCGTAGTGCTTCATTAGTGTATTATTCAACGAAAAAGGAAGAGTTAGTGGGATGATTTCTGTGATTTCGAGCGTCGTAAGGTCGTCATCATCTCTTCTTCATCTCGTTTCATCAGTGCTCACAGATTTACTAATTGCATAAATCACTCTGTGTGTATTGACTGGGTTTTAGGGTAACAATTGCATTTTTAAATTCTTCTGGCCTTAATACTGTTTATTTGTGGTTTTAGATGATTATTCTACGAGAATACAGCCCATTTTAAAGAATGTGTCCAGGAGGAAGCCTCGTCAACAATTTACAAGTGTATATTAGTTTTCGTGACTACTGCATCAAGTGAGGAGCTTCAGAGTAATTTAATCGAGCATATTACGGTTGTGTTGCCGTAGAAATATGTCTTACATTGATATGAAGACGTAAAATTGTTATATTAATGAATTTTAATGATTTAGCACAGGTAATAATTGTAATTTTGAGTCTGTTTACATCATAGCGCTGGTCTGTTTACATCCTGCCGTAAATTTCTATTTCGTTTCGTTTTGGTTTTAGTAGCAGAATGTTGTTATGGTTCACAGAGTGATAGAAACTTCATCCAGTGTTTCAGCAGTATATCGCATCATATTTTATGTTGTATCTTAGTGGATAAGTGAAATCAGTTTCGTTTTATTTAATGCTCAGAATGGATTTGTGATGGGACAAATAGGTATTCAGATTAAATAGTCACAATGTCCGTTGTACCGCATGCATGTTCGTTTTTCGTGATGGATGGATATTTGGGGAGGCGACCGACGGCTCAGGTCATTTGTGCCATAGGGGATAGGTAAGGGAGGAAGGAGGGAAGCTCGGTCGGCATTTGACTGCTCTTAACGAAAGGCGCCAAGGGGACCACAGCTTAACGTCTCATCCGACAGACGGAGTACTCTACTTGAAGTACCCTCCACAAGACACTCAAGTAAGGATCGGGTTCCTCTGAAAAACATTTGCCTCTGCAGGGATTAGAACCCTGGCCACCCGTGTGGTAGGCGAGTACTCTAGCCACCACACCAACACGATCCCCTCGTTTATCGTTTACAAAATGATGGTTAGTATGTGAATGTGTGTACTGTTACATTTTCTATGTAAATGGCAATTATTATACATTAACTAAAGGCAATTTTTTTCTATTTTGTGTGTTTTTAATTGATGGAACGGTGGATACCTCAAGAAAGTCCTGTGTTTGTTTGAATATAACTGATACCGCGATTTGGTGCGAATGGATGGAGTTAGTTAAACTTTGTTGGAGTTAGTTAAACACCACATCAAGTGGTGAATCTCCACTGTGTTCAAATGATTTTATGAACGATCTGTGAAAGTTTGTGGTGTATTACTACGTGTGGCAAAAAATATGCTTATGACAAGCATGTATTTCCAATTTTTCTATACAACAACTATCAGATTTTATGGAAGATTTGTCGGAATTACGATAATAAATCTAAAATATGGAGAAATTAGAGTATTTAAGGATGGCCTCATGGTAGCAATATTGAAGTATGACATACAAATTCACGTACAATGAAGCCAGTGGCAGTGTTCCCAAGCGTTTCTTCATTGTTTCTAGGGCAGTCGCTACCGACAATTATGTACTGCGCTACGATAGTGGCGATAGTAGCATACTAGGTTAGTAGCTTTTAGTAGCTCACTGGAAAGGATCTATAAATACCATTTTTAGTATGCGACTAAGTACTCTTAGTAGCTGACTAAGTTAGTCGCATACTAGCGCCTTTTAGCTGTAATATATGAATACGGCCGTGTCATTAGGCTACGTGTAAAAATATCATTGAAGTGCCAAGAAACTAATTTATAACGTACTTTTTCACATTTATCTATTTAAATTACTAATTAGTTCTATGTTTCAGGCAAATCATAGCATAAATAAAATCGCTACCACCACCAAAAGGTTTCGAGACGATGCGGTGACAAGAGGCCAGTTTTTACGGCGAAGATGTTTACAGGAAGACGGAACAAGGAGTACAGCAGGTAGATCAGGGGAGAAGAGTAACAGTGGACTAGAGGATGCCACGTTGGCCAGCGGAGCATTTGCGTGAGAGACAAGACTATTTTGGTTAGAGACGAAGGGTGGATTATCAGCTTTAAGGAGTGGGCGTAAATCACATGAAACGGATCGGAGTTATTGAATGCAGGGAAGGAAAGTGGTAACGAATCCTAAAATGCTTATTACTTTTGCTTGCGAGAGATTCCTTTATGATTGGAAGGAAGTATTTTCTCACTCAGAATTTATTAAGGGCCCCCGAATTTCATTAGAGAAGGTCGTAAATCATCGAGATATACCAGGCGAGATATTTTCAAGTTGGATGTTCCGCAGGGGTCCATTCTGGGTCTCTATTTTTTAGTGCATATCAATGATTTACGTTACTGCAGTTTTAATGGCTATTTGAAGACTTTTGTCAGTTACGATTTAAGGCAAATGGTACGGTGGTTGCTAGACATTTGTGGGATAAAGTAAAAACGATAAATTTACCGGTGATGGTGGGGAGATTTCTCGCCTTTGAACATGAAGCTAATCGAATGCCGTCGTAACGTCTTTCTACCTCCTGAGTATTGTTTTTTGTCATCTAAACAAATGGAATTAGCCACTAATGGCGAGATCTGCAGTCAATAAAGGAACTATTATTATTATTAACGAAATTAAGACTAGTATTAAATTTTTACCTGCGATTTTATTACAAAAATTCACAAATAAACGAACCCAGGAATCAAAATAATGGAATACACATCATAATTGGAATACAAAGGGGAAATTCTAGATTAATGTGCAATTCTCAGATAATGTACTGTTATTCAGACTCTCAGATAATGTTCAGCTAATTTTTATTACCTGATTGTTCTAATTCTATTGCCATGATCTTGAATAAACTTTAAATACAGCGGTTTAATTTCGAAGCATTCATTGAAAGGAATCTGGGTAGAAATGAATTAACACCAGTTTCCACGTACTCTTCCTCTATGCTTTACTTTCTGTTCATAAGGTTCCCTATATTCTGATTAAAAATTAACTTTTTCTCCTAGATATAAAGTAGATTAGACTCAATTCTAAAGTAAATTGGAGACGGATAAATGGTCGGAGGTTTGTCATACTCATTCCGCACTACACATAATGCAAGACCATGAGGGACTCAAAAACAATTTTGTGGCTAAAAATATTTAAAACGTCGGCAAGGGTAATCAGTCGTATTTTCGATATCAATCCTTTAACATCTACCGATTCATAAATTTAATTTTGTCTCGAAGATGTTTACTTTCCCCTAAGTCGTTAAAAATTGTCCCTATGTTTGCAAAAATGAAGGAAACTGTCATTGTTGCTGTTGCAGAGGACCCACGGATTGATCTTTCCTCTTTTCCATGTTATTGTAGACAACTTGAGTTGCGTATAAAAACTAGGGTGGCAGGTGCCCCTTCCTCCTTCACCCCTTGCCATTTGCCATGCCTTTGCCATGACGCGACAGGGATTCGGGGAGTGGGATCAGGGAGTGAGGGAGTGAGGAAGGGGGAGGGTTAATGGCAGGGGTTGTCGGCCGGGAGTGGGAGAAGAGCAGAAAACAAGGCAGCGGCGGTAGCGCACTCATTCACGCGAGTCGCATCTCTGCACGACGTCCCGGGGAACGTCCCCTTTTGTGCCCTTTGAAATATTTCGGCAGCTCCACCCCGACGAAAACACAAGGCCCCCCCCAACACGCACAAACACACACACAGGAGCACCCTATCCTGCACTTTTTGCGACATCCAATCTTCGCCGCCAGTGCACACACCCCGAATGTCCGTATGTCCGCCCCCCCCCCCCCGCCTCCCCACACATTCCCCACCCCCACCCCTTCAACAGACACTTTGATGCCACATTTTATGGAGAGGTGGGCTGTGTGGATGGGATAGTCGAACGGCGAGCAGGAGGGAACGGCCGGGGATAGCCGCGGGGGGGCAGCAGCAGTAGACGGGGTCTGAAATATGGCGAGGGATGGGTGAGGGATGAAGATGGAAGCGGAGGGCATACAGGTCGAGGAGGGGGGGGGCGGCGGGGGAGTGGAAAAAGGGAGAATGTTGGGAGGAGGTGGGTCCGATGGATTCATGGCTTCCTGGGTAGGTGGGGTAGGAGGGTGGGACACCCGCAAACGACGGAACACACTCTATTCCGCCCTTCGACCCCAAATGCTCTGCCGGAGTAAATATCCCAATCGATTAGGGTTTTCCCGACTTACTGCCATCCCCGTTCCCTTTTCCCTCCTCTCCAACCCCCCCCCTCCTGCCAAACACACGGCTGTCCGGTCAAGATTTAATATTATTCCGGAAAGTATGCAGAACCGCGGAGACATTTTCGATCGCATCCCCATTTCCGTATCTTTCGGCACGACTTATAGACATTTGGAAGTTGGGTGTTGCCTCGGACGTTTATATGTCCTGCGTGCCAAGTTAACTTGGTTAGTAACACGCCGGTATTTTAGCACATAGGTTACGGCTTCAAGTCTCCCTTAAGTATGTATTGTGCGTCATTTTCAGCATTGTACAGGAGATAAAATGTTTAATAAATATTCTAAGCATGTGATCGGCCCATATAATTTTCCAGACTGCGTAAAAAAAATGAAATAATGCAAGCCATGATGTTTTAAAGTTCATTATAGATATACAATTTAGGGGCAGTATAATCGTAGGAGTCGAGAGTAAACCAATGCTCTCATAATCAAAGTACCAATAAATTTAGGAAGATGGCAAATGAGAACAAAGACGTTGTGCAGAGGAAAAGTACAATAGAGATGACAAAATTGTAAGGAAAATTTGATGGCAGAAACACACGAGAACCAAATGGATTTGGAAATCCTACAAAAAAATGTCAAAAATACTCAATTATGACGTAGAAAAATCGTTCGTTAAACAATTATCGTTGATCCTAAATAAATTATATTGTTTAATTAATTTGAAATCACACCGCTGGAAATAGTTTGAGCTTAACTGTCTCCTGTAATACCAATGAAATATAATCAATATTCGTTTAATTAAAAAAAAACTCGGGTGAAACATTATGGCTAAGGATTTTGTAGGATTACATTGAATTATTTATAAGATAAGGGAGAACTGATTTAGTACAGAACATTCAGATATTTTTTAACACTTTCACTGCTATTAACATACTTAAACGTTCGTAAAGCAGGCTCCTGTAAACGTACTTATACGTTTGTAAAGCAAGCCGCTGTGAACGTACTTATACGTTCGTAAAGCAAGTTGCTATGACCGTACTTTTACGCTCGGGCTCAGGTGAGCGCGTCATGGTTACTTGCCAGTCCTTGAATGTTTTAAAATATACCAAACATTGAAAAACTCTAAAAAGTATTGTTACTCTATTGTGTAAATAAAAAAATATTATAAATATGGCTGTCTTAACTTTTATACTAAGCGAGGCAATAGATGATTCATCTGAAACAACCCTACGTTTTTGAATAAATGAAGCACTTAAGTAGTTCAACTGAGAGGTATTAACTGCGCTAGAACTTGCATAAAACACTTAACTCAGTTTTAATGTATGGTAATTAAGGAAACGATTTTATTAGAAGGGATATATTAAAAGGGAAACATAAAAAAGCAGAACAAGAACATAAAAATCTAGTAAAAGACACTGCGTGCCAACAAAAAAAAACCTTGATGCAAATAGGCATGAACTGGTATTTGAAGAATGGCCCCTCTTGGAATTAATGCATGGATATAGGATGATAGTCGAAGGACGAAGTATTGTGACTGACAGTAAAAATAGGGAACCAAAATCCCCTACCAAATAGAAAAAAGGTACTCACAGTACATTAGCCAGCTCAGTATCCGAATATAATTTCCATATTTCGAATGAATTGCTAACAGCAGAAACGCAGAAAGGATGAGTGAAGCTTCGCCTTGGGTATGAATTGTGCGTCGTTTTCATTATTCAACAGGAGATAAAATGTTTTTAAAATGATCTAAGCAAGCGATTAGCCCATATTATTTTCCTGACTGCGTAGAAAAAATACAATTATACTAGCCATGATTTTTTAATACCATTTTATACAATTTAGGAGCAGTGTAGTCATAAGAGTCGAGAGATGAAAAAGACTCTCATAATCAAAATGCTAATAACTTAGGGAAGATAGCCAATTAGAACCAAAGCGTTGTGCAGTAAAGGAGGTAAAGAAAAAATAAAGCTATTTACTAATGAAACCCCCGTCTCAAAAGATAGAAGCAAGGCGCTCAGGATACTAAAGATCATAACTGTCGGAATCCTACGTGCCGAAATGTACGCAAATGAGAACTTTGTCCCCTTGGTAGAATATATTTCATCCCCCAACACTGTACTCCCCTTTTCGAGCAAAAACAGAAATCACTACGCCCCCCGCCTTCGAGCAGAAGGACAAACAGAGAGACTTATCCTCGAGTCTAGAAGTCAAACGGCCAGGGGGCCTAAACCAACCTTTTTCTTGCGAACTCATCCCCTCCCGGGAACATACCCGAGCGGCGCGGCAGCGGCGGGAGCGCGGCCAGGGTGCTTGTACATTCGGCGCGGGAGGGAGCGGCCGAAGCGTCTGATTTCTCCGCTTTGATGGCCGCCATCAATTGCCGGAGGGGAGGAACGAGAGGGAGGGGGAAGAGGGTGGGTTGAGGGAAGGAGGAAGGGGGTGGAAGGGAAAGCGAAGACCGAACGCTTCGAGGAACGCCTCTGATAGCGACTCCCGAGCGCCGCTAATTGTTTTGGTATGCGAAATCAGATCGGTTTTTCGGGTCCCCCGAAAGATAGAAAGGGCCACGTTAATGGGAATTATGGGCCGGGCGAAAAAGGGACGGGCTGGAAAGGCGTAGTATAGAGAGCTGTGGGGGGGAGTTGGATGTCGGTTTGGAATCCATTGAATAAAAGCGGACAACTGCGGGGGGTGGTGTTGGAGAGTAGAGACAATGCGGCTGGCGCGGGAAGGGAGGAGAGTTGCGGATCGAATGAGGGGAGGGGGTGAGAACGAACGGGGGAGAAAAGGAAGGGAAAGGCCGCAAGGAAAGGGGAAGGAGGGAAAGCTGAATAATTTATTTTTTTAATTAAGAAACTTAGGCAACGCGGAACGTCAAAACGACTGACTAAGGAAATAGGTTCCGTGGAGAGATTAAGGGAATAAAGAATAATTTACGACCCAGAGGGAGTTCTGTGTGACTACGACGGATGAGAATATGGTAGTTTAGTATGGGGGGAGGGGGAAGGAGACTGGCTTTGGGTGGGGGAGGCCGTGGGTTCGGTGGTTTCGGGGAGGGGACGAATAAGAATTTGGGGAAAATTTGCGGAACACCTCTTTAATGCACACATGCACGGGGGGGGGGGGGGCAGACGGCTGGGGGGATTGCCGAGGAGTCTGTCGGTTTGTTGCCACGGGAGGAGTCGACCCGACAGAAGGAAAGTGCGGATAGCGAGGAATGGATTCATTTGCTCGAAAACGACGCCCGTTTCTGGGGATGCAATTAATACTTGTTGCATGATTCATGACGGGAGGGCGAGGCAGGCCATGAGACCTCAGTCACCGCTGCGGAGCGCCGTAAGACTTGAAGAGAGAGAGATGGAAGAGTGGGACAGAATTGATTGCGTCGCAGTGACTTACGGCGGTTGCTGGGGTGGGAGGGAGTACTCCCTGGTAGGCGGGAACTCTGGAACGATAGACTAACCTCAGCATGAGGACTCCCATGCAACAAGCGCGGATGGGGAAGCAAGCGAGACCGGTCAGACCCATCGACTGGCCTCGATGGAATCGCAAACTGCCGTCGGTTCACTTTCATTGCCACTGGAGATGGTCTGATGGGCCATCAGCGGTTGGATCACTTCGGGAGTCCACGCTGAGAACCATTATGTGAAGGCCGAGCGTAAGGGGAACGGCACAGCTCGACTTGGCCGCTCGTCCGCGAGTGTTACGACCTCATGACACGCGTCGGTCCGAGTGGCCGATTAATTATCTGTTTAAGACTGCGCGATATATTTAAAACATTTACTGGATTCAGGAATGGCATCTTGCCACTTTCGAATGCCAGATATATCCATCCCTTTCCAAGCTGAGTTCATCGACCTGACATCCGCTGACCTTAGTCACCTGTTGTTGCCCCACCCTCAAAAGAAATATATCAACTGAAACCAATTGCATGATCACGGTTAATTCTAATGCATAATAATTGAGCTGCTAATAAACTGTTGATAAAATTATTATGTACACTCTTTAGCAAAAGATATTTGCGTAATCCCAAAAAAATATCGTAATTTTTTAAAGATTCACCTTACCCTTGTGTTTGGTATAAGAGGATTTTTAAACATAATGGCCATTTGCTGGTAAATTGATCTCTAAAGGGTAGGTACGAAACTTCATCACTGATAGAGATACTAAATATATAATAAAGAAAATGCTAAGCTGTATGGGGAAAACTAAAAATATGTACAAATTAAAGATTGATGGTAAGAAAACCAATGATTGAAATGTGGAAGAAATTAGAAGGCGGGTTTTACTATCATCACAGAGCTGCAAAAACAAGAGAAAGTATTAAACCATAGGTGAAGCAGGATCACTAACTGCCTGAGAAGAGGAAAAATAAATTAACGAACTGAATCTGACAATGGGACGTGACATCCTATTGAAAAACGACATTTGACAAATCAATAAATGGGAAGAATCACCGGGTAAGACTAAGTGCGAAATACATTAAACAAATCATGAAGGACGTTAGCCCTCTAAGGACGAGCGAATCGAACTCGTTACGTTTCAAAAACATTAAAATATCTGTTTTCTATGTGACTTTTCCATTTAGTTGCTGCGCCAGACAGAATTGTAACGCTTTGGATTAAGTGTGTGGAAAGTTGCGTCTCTTTCGGCGGTTTGTCAAACCATTTGAATAGATGATTGTGTGAGGATCTTCACTGACGATGGCGAGCCGGGTGGAGCCGGGTGAAATAAATAGTTTCGGCTGCTATATGAAGACAAAATTGGGAAAATTTAAAAAAGATACGTCGTGAAGGTAATATTGAAGTATACCTTGTGTATATATTATTATGTAAAGTATTATTTCAAATTAAATATTTACGAAAAAATACGTCTCATTCAAATATAAATGTTATCAAATACATTGGATTTTTTAAAATGTTAAAATAGCACTTAAAAAAACCAATATATTAGCAGTATTTTCCATGCTGATGTTTCATAATTCCGTCCATAGAGAGTACAATAAAGAATAAAGTGGGAATGACAAAATTGGCAGGGAGGAGAGTGGATTGTAAGAGCGGCAGCAAACCAATCTTCGGATTTGATGACGACTAATGATCAATACAAACGAAAACGTTAATGATCGATAATTTCATGCATAAACAAGCTGCACTGAGATTAGCAGAATGACTCTTTTACGCTGGGTGTCCCCAGCAACTGACATTGATATCAAACGCGAATTCCCGCTACTCTTAGTCAAATAATATCTTGCCGCTCGCAGCGCAAACTCGGATGAAGTTTTCTTGGCGCTAAACTGTGACCAAACCTGAAATTCAGATGAATTTGTAACACCGTCAGATTAAATTATGCCACGTCGATGTGGAAATTATACATGCAAAAACGTGGAGCAGTTTAAGTGACACATGAGAACTATTTTCCTGAAACTAAATTATATTCAACTCTCTGTGAGCTTGTAATCTTAGTACATTCATATTCAGATTGGTGAGGCAATGCATCCAAGCGGTAAACATGGGAGAATATTTTAGCCTCCATTTCATATGCATGTCCATTTGAATTAACACTCATTCTCCTTGCTAAATTAATAATTTCAGAAACTGAATTAATGATTGATATTTCTGTTGTAGGTAATGCTTTATAGTTAAGACATTAAGACCCAACAGTCGGCAATGTGAATTTTGCAGGAAGGCCCGCAGAAATTTCACAACTTTCTCGAGTTGGTAGGCTTACAATTATGTGGTCGGTCATTGTTTCTCCGTAGATATAAAATATATTGTTGTAAACTGAAACATTAATAGATAAGATGGTAATTAGCAATGGTGCATTTGAATCTGAGAAAGATATGTCTCGACTTGAGACAACATTAGAGTTCTCTGCCCGCAGTGTTCAACCTAACTGCAGTTCGGCAACATAATAAATGAAGTATCTTTGAATTTCGAGAGTTAAATTAATTATGATAAGAATTTTAGATCATGTTTTGTAGATATTTACTTTTAGTAAGCAAAGGGTTAGTACCTTTTCGAACCCAATTTGTTGCGATACTTTGAAGGAAGAAATACTAATCAACGTCTCATAAAACTCTGCGGAAGTCTATCACTGTCTTTATATTCTTGTGTAAACCTTTACAAACCACAGAAATCCAAATATCCAAAGATAAATTTAAAAAATAAAGGAAATGGATTTTTCTAAAAAATATAAAAAAGTGGGCTATAACGCGAGAAAAGTATCATACGTAGCAGTGTACATTTGGTAACTTGCGGGGCTCACTAGACGTAAAGTGACGTGTTATAATGTAATAACCTATTATTGAGCTGTAGAACCACATCAGCCGAAAAGGTTCACTGCAATAAACGAATCATTGAAAAGGAGCCTAGGGTAGAGATACTTAAAATATTTTGCAATAGGAAGAACCCTCCTACAATGAGCTGGGAGGATATGAAGATATTGCGGGTGTTCGGCTGGTAAGTGACAAGAAGTGTAGAGGGATCGTGATCACCCAAATGAATGCTTAGGAAGCAGCAGTAGATGTGGTGGGATAGGATAGAAATTGAAATGAGGAAATCGCGAGAAAATGCAAATATGTAAATGCAGGAGGTTCTAGGGAGCGATCGGATGATTACGCTTAGGTTGGACGGTACAATGTTTGAGAGAGCTCAATCGGTAAGAGATGCATGTACATTTGGGATGCTACGATGACGTAATAATCTATCAAAGTCTACCTTGAAATGAAAAACACAATATATATTCGGTTTTCTACCAGCTTAATAATTTTACACCAGGTAGATCGTTGAAAAAGCCCAGTCTTAGATTATCCTTCAGCAGAAAATTTATAAACCCTCTCTGGAAATACCAGCCTACTGAATGACCCTATGCCTAATTTTTATCTCTCCATAAGTACTTAATGACACTTTTCTGTTACCCTTAATGTACACTCTCTTTCGTTCTTCTTCACCTTTGTTCCATTTTATCTTCATCGAAACCCTTCAATACATGCTCAGACCTCGCTAAACATTTAAAAGTGCCACGAAATCTTCCGTAAAAATTCTATCAGCATTTTTTTTCCAAATGATATCACACTGAGAAATTTTGATTCTATTTTTGTATATGCATGCCTTACTGCATCATTTTTAGAATAATAAAATATTCTACATGAAACTTTTTTGTAGGATCCATTGCAATTAGAACCATGGCTCTCCTTCACCGCAGACATCAGTTAAAGAGAAGCATACCCCCGCACTCCGTGGACAATATCCATGAGTTTGAAAAGAATTAAAAAGAAAAACGGTAGATGATTAAAAAGTCCGCGTGATCACATTCGGAGTGACAGATGATTTTAGCCATATGATGGCGCAAGCAGGATTATGTTTAGCCCTCTTTGTATAACGATTTTCGTCTGAAGGTCAGCCTTTTCAATCGAAACCAGACGTACACAGCGGAGCAAGAGCATACTCAATGACAAGTAGCAGATGCATATGCAAAAAATATCCTAAAACTCTGAATATAAAATGTATATTTCCATCACATATAAAAAACTTGAATATTTTTTACGAGAGCACGACAGTAAAATGAACAGTGAGAAACATTTACCACAAATTCTTCGTTCAGAGTCACTGGTTGCAACTCTGAGCAGAGTTTTAATCTGAAAAGGTCATGATAAAGTCGTTTTCCTTCATTGTTTCATTGCCAACTCGGCCTTCTAAGTGTACTTACGTCCAACGAATGTCCCCGGGTGATCCACTCTGGAATGTGAGCGAAGATCTCTTTCCGCCCTACAATGTCATAATCAGAGCTTGCGCGATTTAGTGCCACTTTAAGCGGGCTCCGTTCTCAGGGCCACTCATTCCAGTTTCTCTAAAAATATAGCATATTGGTTGTGCGTTTTTGAAACTGAGATGAAACTGAAACAGGGTTTCCAGGCTTGGTATACCATGATCTGAAAAATGAGAAGGTTTTTGTTCACTTTCCACAGAAATAATTTTATTTTCCGACCTGATTTCGACATTAGCTATGTCATTTTCAAGGAAAATGGCATAGTTAATGTGGTAATGACCTTGAAAATGACATAGTTAATGTCGAAACCAGGTCGAAAAATAAAATTATTTCTGTGATAAGTGAACTAAAGCCTTTTTATTTTGGAGATCATGATATCTGAAGTGTATTTCCACAAAATATCGCCGGATACTCTTTAATTAGATTCTAGGCTTGTTTTTCTGCAATTCAGTCATGCAAGTGGATATTTTAACATGGACTCTTAAGGATATTGCTCAGATTACAACAGAAAAACGTGAATTTGAAATAAAAGCATGCTCAAGCATTTCATTAAAACTCTTGATAAGAAGCAATAAATCCTGGGAAATTGAATAAAAATAAAAAATAGGCAGATTACCACCTACAAATACGACAATATCTCTGGTAACTTTGTGGTGTATTTCCATAGCCATATTTAATTGTAACTTTTACTGCACCACAGAGATAAGACACAAAGACACATGTACATTGGATAATCAAAGAGAAATTTTTATATTCATCATCATTAGTCGTCCGCTTTCGCAGGTCCTTGGTGCCTCCATCTCTCTCTGTCCTCTGCTCTCCTCTTCAATTCTCTGTAACTCCCTCCATCCGTCAGGTCATCAATCATCTTTCTTTTCTTTTTTCCTCTTTTGCGATTTCCATCCACCATTCCTTCCAGTACATCTCGCAACAAACATATCCCTCTCAGTACATGTCCCATCCAGCTCTTCTTCCTATCTTCAATGGTCTTTAAGAGCTTTCTTCCTTTTTTAATTCTCTCCAACACCTCTTCATTCCTTACCCTATCAGACCATTTGAAATTGAGCACTTTCCTCCAAATCCACATTTATAAAGTCTCTTCCTTTTTCTATCCTTTCCTGTTATCGTCCACGTTTCACCACCATACAAAAACACACCCCAAACAAAACACTTGACGATTCTCTTCTTCAGTTCCAGCTCCATTTTACTAGTTATTTTAGCATTTTTTTATAACTTCAATATTAGAACAAAGGAATATTTAAGTGCTTTTCAAAACAATTCTGAGAATAGAGGCAACTGCGCCAAATACCTATTGTGTAATGGACATGGCAGTGAATTTTTAATCAATATTTTACATTTTAACAACAGTTCACGTTAGCTCAATGTCTTTGAGCGACTCTACATTTTGCGAATGCATGACACTGATTAGTGTGTTATTAACGAATGCCTGTTTCCTTCCCCCTCCCCTATCCTTGAGGTAGTTATATACTGACACCTGCCACCTCCTCTTCCTCCCCCCTCTTCTCCTTTCTTCCGCTCCTCCTCCCCCTTTCTTCCCTCCAATTGATAAGAGAGTTCCCGAACTTGGGTCGGACATGATGATGTTGTTAATGTATTGAAACTCGGGTCGTGTTTTTGTATTTTATCAAACACGGGTATAACAGAATAGACATATGAGTTGCGTAAACGCCGTGAGTATGAGTTATCTGAGGAGCGTTAGCGGCAAAACTAGGATGGATAGGGTCAGGAATGAGTGGCTTATAAATGAATGTGGATTAGATGCTCCAGTAATGGACATATATGAAAGGAGTGTGCTTCGCTGGTTTGGCCATGTTGAGAGAATGGATGAGAGTCGAATAACGAAACAGTACCGAAATTAGTTAAATGGATGATGCGAGAGGGAGAGGTAGGCCGAGAAAGTTGTGGTTGAATGTGGTTGAGGAAATTCTAAAGGAGGAGGAATATTAGGTGTCTTAAAAACAGGAAGGCGTGTGTGAAGCAGTGTATGGGGGTAAATGAGGCAAAAGAGGTTTGCAAGGATAGGTCAGTATGGAGAAAATTGTTGAAGCAGAGTTAGGTGTACAAATGTGTGTTTGTGAGTGAAACTCTGTGACTGTGCCCACCCCGGTAGGGGTATAAGGGGCGTGATTGGTATGAATGTATGTATCCCTCTGATGTAGTAAAAGTTACAATAAAATATTGCTTACCACCTGTTTTATTTAAAGCCATTAGCGACTAACGAAGCTGAAGTCCAAATTCGCTTGTTTCGTGCTAATAGCGCTGCCGTCGGCTCCTCGGGTTGGACAAATATGATTATAAGAAAATTACTCGTGTGTTATAACCTGTATATTTATGTCTTAATTTTGCTACCAATTGGCCACGAATTCCATCATGGAAAGCGGGATTTTTTCAAACTGAATGAATAAAAATCTATAACTAAGTATTAGCCTTGATTTGCATAGCCATGCCAAAGCCATCTTAACCACTGGGGCTGGCCGAGAGCTAAGCCATCAACGGCAGTGGTTTGGATCCTTGCTGAGCAGCTCCGCACCGAAGAGAAATGCGGTACTGCAGCATGTGTCCTCTGCTGCGGTCTCTACGGCTTTTCCTCCTCGTATTCCCCGCAGGGGGCCGGAGCACACACCCTGGGGGGTAGGTGGCAGAGGGTGCTGGCGCCGCGACCACACTGACCACCCCAACAAACCGCCGCCCCTTCAGGCCCCACAAACTGCCCCCCCTGCAACGCTTCGACTTCCGTGGAATGTTCTTAAGACTGCTCTTCCGGCGGAAAATACTCTCTCCCCCGGTTACCCTTCGAATAAGACTCATGTGAAGTCTTCGTCTCGCAGCAATGCTAGGGTGCACAGTACGCTCACAGCCACCCCTGATGCGTTACTCTCCCCAGCCTCGGGTCCCGAGACCGCAGGTTTACGCACGAGACACAGTTCCCCCCAACCCTCCCAGGAGGAGGTCCAAGGATCCTTCCCCAGCCTTGGACAATAATTACGGTGTATGAGGGATGAGTGCAAGGGATGAGACAGAAAGGGGAACAAGAGGATTGGATGGGGACGCGGGAGATTGGGGAGAAGGTAATGCCGGGGGCCAGGATGGGGCGGGGGGTGGGGTACGACGGGACCAATGGGGGGAGGAGGAAGAGGGTCAGGAGAGGTCGGGAAGTCTTCCCCTTACCGTCGGTCCTAAAAACGTAATAGGCTTATTTCGTCATAACCAGCACAATGTACACTAAACCCACTCTCATGGGTTCATAATTCAAAACCCAAGACGGCGAATGGGGTCCCTTGGATCGGACGAGAAATCTCAACTTCACTCACGAATTCAGGAGATTGTCCGGGAGCTTATATATTTATAGATGGCGTTCTTCTTCTTTTATTTTACTATCCGTTGCCCCGTTGCATGAAAGAAATGTGAGAGTCACTACAAGTGGGAGTGACTTTATCAGTCAATGACCGGGTCAGCAAAAAAAACCCACCTGGCGTCATCGCAGCGATTGGGCTCAGTGAACTGTAACTCTCGTCTAGCCGTCCGGCTCTTTCTTTGGATGACCGCAACACAATTTGGTGCAAACAGCTACTTAGAGAACAGATACTGTGCATCTCATTGAAGAAAATATATCTACATATTACACATCAAGCATCCTCAAAGGTGTATTGTAGGGGTGAATTATCACCAACAGGCACTATTGTGTACTAGTAACATTCACCAAAATGCACCGTACTATAGGTATGCTACCAAATATAGAGAAACAATTATTATCAATGTATATTTCAGCTTCATACGCAAAATGCAAGAGTTATGTAGGAATCATGCTAAATGTGATGTTAGTACTAAGCGGAAGATTAAGAAACATTAGTGTAAAAATGGAATAATCAGCTACACGACCTGCCAACTAACCTACTTTAAAGTCCTATTGGCTGCATTTATGATCTCTTATCAACTGCAGGAAAAACGACATTTTAAACTTATCTGTTCCGCAATCTATATCCATAATTTTGTTCTCATGATCTGATCTCCTGTATACTGGAGGTTTTAAGTTGTTGTTAACGTCGTCATAAAATATATTGGCTTGGAAATTTGATCTTGGTATGAATGGAATATCAGAGGCGATTTCACATTTTCAGCTCAATAAGTTCTCGTTCATTCCGATGTTTTCTCTACCTTTCTTCCGCATTAGAATATCCTTACTTCACAGTTTGATATCAATCATGAACTGTAACCCCTACGGGGAAATTAAAAAAACAGCCTTATAAAGAGACAATGGGCTAAAAAGACAGCGAAAAGGCCTGGCCTTTTGAGTGACGACGACTTCTGCATTTTGAAATTCCTATCCTTATTAACGAACCTACCTTCAAGATGGAAAAAATAAATTTATGGTCACATTCTATAAGCAGAAAAATCAGATTATAAGAAATGGGAAGGTTAGGAGTTGAACTTTCAACCATAATTAAAACTTAGCATCAAATATGCCCATGCTGGAAGTTCTACTCCTCAAATTAAACTAAAATCTAAGAACGTCCTAGTACTGAAGCTAGTTTGATAATATTTGTAAACACAGCATATGGTCATGATAGCCAGTTTTCTCTCTCTCTTATTTCATATCAAGCAGGCAACATTGTTTACAGGCTGTCTGCGTTGCTCGAGGGTCGATAAACTCTCTCAAAGTTCCCTCGCCACTCTTCAGGCAGCTTGCAACTATATACAGATAATAGATCATTTTTTTTACTGTTAATACCACTGTCCATTAGTGTGCATCTTATTTTTGGAAAACCTGAAACATGAAAAATTCCACCCCCTAAACATTCACCTTGATATTAAACACAAATGTGCAATTCTGGTCGGTGTGCGATGTCATTAAATCGCGTGGCATTAAATTCTTCTTCTTTTTCGATGGCGCTTCTGCCCAAATTGGGCCTAGGCCTCCTCAATTTTCTTCCTCCATTCCTCTCTATCATCTGTCACTCTTTCCCAATTCCTCACCGCAAACAGATCAAGTGCATCCTTGCTGACGTTATCTTCCCACCGAGCTCAGGGTTTTTCCCCTTGGTCTCTTCCCTCCCATCTGTAGAGTGAATACTCTCTTAGCTGCCCTCTCGTCCGGCATCCACAGGACATGTCCTACTCATTGGAGTCTCATTAGTTTCCAGTAGTAGTGCTGGCTTCTTTATATAGGCTGTATAGTTCGTTGTTATGACAGATTCTCCATGCTCCTTCTGAGTTCACAGTCCCGTATATGCTCCGCAGTACTTTACATGCATACATACATACCAATCACGCCATTCCCTTTCGGAGTAGGCAGAGCCACTAAGTTTCACTCATAAATACATATTTGTACACCTAACTTTGCTTCAAGTATTTCCTCCATACTCACCTATTCTTGCAAACCTCTTTCGCCTAATTTACCCCCATACACTGCTTCATATACGCCTTCCTGTTTTTAAGACTCCTAATATTCCTCCTCCTAAGAATTTCCTCAACCACATTCAACGACAAATTTCTCGGCCTACCTCTACCTCTCGCACCATTCATTTCACTCTTATATATCTGTTTCGTTATTCGACTACCAATTTTATTCCAGAATTCGTACGTCTCTTTATCTTCCTCTCAAATATGTCCAAAACTCCGCAGATTTGACTGCTATCGTCCAAGATGCACAGTAATGTACTCTACCGTGCCGCAGGGGTCCTCTTTATCCCAATTGAAAAACCGAATTTCCCCCAAAATTTCCCTGTTCACAGCTAGTAAAGTAATTATAAAAGTTTCATTTTGCGTTTAGAAGCAAATCTATCCTCAGTAAATGTATCACTACAATATATTCGTCACGTGCCATGAGTGTACTATCATATTGTCAATTAACAAATTGGTTTGAAAAAATTTTCCACTTCAATCTCTATACATCACAAATTAGAACTCAACACCGAAATTTCAAACGAATCTTTACGGACAAAAAAAATATTCCAATCACATTAGTTAGAGAATGAATAGGAAGGAAAGAAATGCGTAAGTTTCCAGGGATAGGAGTTACAGCAGGGTGGTATCCGAGGAATGGTCACATAGGAGGCACGCCCAGTTTGTAATTGTAAAGGAATACGTAAGGGTACCAATTTCCATGACATAAGCTACCCACAGTTGAGAAATGAGAAAATAGAATGCTGTCATACTCTTGTTCTTTAGATAAAAACGAATATATTCCTTCTATTGTGGAGAATGTGCAGTATTGTCTGGATTAATATTCTCTACCGGGTAAGTAAGGTTTTTTTCTGGGTCATGAAAATGTTTGACCAGTCTTTCGGAAACTGAGCGTTCATTAAATTGGACAGAACTACCCAAGAATCTTACTTCATTTCCAAAGTTTTACTTCCCTGTGACTCTCATATCACCTATTGCCTATTGCTAAAGAAAGTCTAACACAGCTCATATGTGACGATAATGCACCCGGTTTATAGCTCTCGAAAATGTTCCTGGCGCAGTATTAAGGAAAATTTTGGCTTTGAGTCCTGCTAATTGGGAGAGAATGGTTGCTCAGTGTCAAGTCTTTTTAATTTTTGCCCACACAAGTGCATCAAGAATTGGGAATACTCACAATTACCTATCGCCCTGTCTTGACTCATCTCACAAAGACATCTCAAAATCGCAAGATCTCCATAATACAGCCACGGCGATGGAAGATTTAAACCATTTGCCTAATACGTTTTCTAATCCATTGTAAATTTTAATTAAAGAATACGAATCTCATTGCTAGACACTACCTACGTGAAATAAAAATATGATGTAGGAAATCGGAGCAAAGTGTTCAGCAAATTTATAAAGTCATCACAGTAAGGATCCTTCAAATGATGTGTTGATTACTTGAATTTATGTTCTATTGTATCTTTGGATAGTAAGCATCGTTATTGTTGTTGCCATAATAACTTAAATGTATAAAAAGAGCTGATCATTAAACGTGAATTTGTGGGATCTTCATTGAGTGGAGCCGGAAAGATATGTGCCCATTTTAACTAAATTTTGTTGATGCTTGACTCAGAGGTAACTGATGCGGGGATATGTGTGCTGGATATTTGGCATGAAAAGGGATATTGTTATAAATGAACTTCCCGTCCAGTGCTAATAAATTAACCCCGATGATAAAATAAAGTACATTCCTAAACGTTGGCAAGAGAAAACTATCATTTTAAATTTCACCCCCTCCAATTCTACCTCCCCTCCTAGTCGCTCAGGTCCGCCCCAGAGACATTTGCTGCGGTTATGCTGGGTGCATTCAGATTTAGATGAAATATAAAAGAACAAGGTGCAGAAGTGTTCCTAATGCGATTTTCCATCCTTTTATTACGAAGGTATCACTTCTATCATCATTCGTCGTTGAATCCCAAGATTGGCTGACTGCTAATGCTAGTTCCTTCATCTTCTGGAATCTCTTCCTGAGTACTTTCCTCTTAATTTGGTCCATGAACATATTTCTGGGTCTTCCTTTGGGAGCTTTTCTCCCATGCATCTTATTTTTCTATATTTTAAGCCTGGTTTTAATTCTTTAAGACATTTTTCGATTACCCACTGTGGCTAATTCTCTATCGATATTTCCACCAAGTTGCCATTTTACAACCTTATAAAGGTCTCTCTTCCCAGGAAATGACCAACAAATTCTTTTCCATTCATCACAAGAATTGATAAATTATTGCACAAGTCCCAAATACTAGCTATCAAACGTATCTTTATTCCATGGTCAGCATTTGCTTTGATGCTATTAACCAATCCATTATAAATGCCAAAAATTAATCCTTTCGACTTGATGTCACTATCCTATGGTGTGCTCCTTATATGCACGTTAGAGATGTGGAACTGTACTATCAGCCCAAGGGCAAATATGAAATGATGAATTACAAATTAAAAGGTGGTTTATTTGTTGTACTCCTATAGTGACGTCGATGTCCTATTCCTTGCTCCTGTAGGTCGGGCGTTTATCAAAATTATGAACGACAAACGCCGTCGAAAAAAAAAGTGATTTGCTTGTCTCACCTAACATCGGCGCGCGTTCCCCGAGTTCTAAAGTCTCCCTGTAATGACGGCCATATGCATCGGACGTGACCGCTCGTCACGCTCTTGCTTCGCTCCTTTTCGATGGCGTGTCCTTTGAAGCGTAATCCGGAACTACAACCTCTTGTGATCTTCAAAGCCAGGGATTTGAGTAAGGTCATCGTACCAGCGAGAACTCACATGCGGAAAAAAAATTGGAAAATGAAAAAATAAAAATCGGACGATTACGGTCTACATTCAGCCGATATGTCATATCAAACGGTAGCGCGTCATGGTGGGGGGGGGGAGAGAGTTGGGGGTGAAGGGAGGAGAAAGAAATCAATTTCCGATCAAATGCGAATAACCCGCAGCGGACGGATTTCGGGACCCGTTGCCGTTGTGCGCACGACAAGAGTGGGATGAGGAAGAATGGGGAGAATGGACCAGGGGTGGGTGGATGTGTGGAGGCAGGCTTTTGGGACGGGAGAGGGAGAGATATGCTCCCCCTTAAAGTGGGAGGCATACGGAGAAAGAGACGTTTCTCCCATCAGTCGTCGAAAACCGCGCATTGTGGCGAGGAGCGGCGTGCATCCGACAGGCAAAATTGAAGCGTGAGAGACACCGCGCGACCCGGTGTCCGCCCCAGGGTCCCAGCGCAGAGTATTTCCCCGTGGCGACCGACCGCAGCCGGCGGACGCCACCGCGCCGCTGCCGTCGCTGCGTCCGAGGGCCGGCGGTCTCGTCCGTCCCCTGACGTGCGGACGATTGACGGACAAGGGGTAGGGGACGGCGAGCGGCCACCCCTGGTGCGCCGTTCTCCTGGGACAATGGCGGAGAGGAGGCTCTCTTTCACGGCGCGGAATGACTAGGAGGGAAGGGCAGGGGGAAGTCGGCCAATGGTCAAAGGATTACTCCCGGTCAGTTATGACGGAGCACCACCGCACCGGTCAATTCCAATGGGGGGGGGGGAGAGATGGGCGGGGGTCCCTAGACTATAATACTCTCGTAGCGCACTGGACGGGACGGCGAATGTCACGGGCAGGGAGAA
This sequence comes from Ceriagrion tenellum, assembly GCA_963169105.1. NCBI lineage: Eukaryota > Metazoa > Arthropoda > Insecta > Odonata > Coenagrionidae > Ceriagrion > Ceriagrion tenellum. The sequence goes on from OY720643.1 coordinate 106,918,253, forward strand.
TAGGGGTGGGTGGGGGCAGGAGGGAATGAATAGGGGTGGGGAGGGCGATGACTACGTGTCCACAGCAGGAAGACATCGAGACTGACCGTGTTGGGTCGCCAACCCCGAACGGTGACGTACTGCGCTGTGTATTTCAGGATTTTGAAAGACTTATGGATTCCACGAGAGGATAATATGCCTCTAGTGAAGAATATTTGGTGACTGAAACTTTAATTCAATGCACGGCGTTGAATACGATGCACGGTGACGAATTGGTCCACTTTTATTTCTCTTGTACATTAATGATATTAGTAACGTCGTTAAAAGTAAGCTTAGACTCTTCGCAGACGACGCGGTTGTGTATAGGGATATTAACAATTCCGAAGATAGCGACTCGTTAACAATCGACCTACTTGCTATTCATGCTTGGTGCGAAAAGTGGCAGATGGAACTAAACATAAAAAAGTGCGTAGCAGTCAGCTTTTGGAAAAAGAAAAATTGGCCAGTTAGGGCATACAGAATTAAAAATACAGAAATTATTCACGCCGAGTCTGTTAAGTACTTAGGAGTCACAATTAGTCACGTCCTATCTTGGGGAAAACATATTAGGGAAATATGCGGTCAAGCATATAGGAAGCTAGGCTTTATCAAGAGAGTACTCGGAAAATGTGATGAGAAAGTGAAAGAACGTTGTTATTTTTCAATCGTTAGGCCTCATCTGGAATATGCTGTTAGTGTATGGGATCCATACGAAACGGGGTTGATATCAGAGTTAGATCGCGTCCAGCGAAGAGGAGCTAGGTTTGTGAAACGATGCTACGATAAGTTGGCTAGTGTGTCTGGACTGTTAGAAGAATTAGGATGGGAATCGCTATCACAGCGTAGATTAAATTATAGGCTTAACCTCCTAAATAAATTTCAGGAAAATCATTTTACTGACGACGTAAAAAACATACTATTAACCCCTTCGTACTACGGCAGATTAGATCGCGCCAATAAAATTAGAGAGCTAGATTGTAGAACCGATAGGTATAAAATGTCATTTTTTCCGCGTACCATTCGGGACCATAACAGCTGTGATCGTCGTCATGAATAGTTCGAGTATTGACAATAGGCAGGCAGTTAATCTTTCTCATTATATTCTCCTCTTTCTTATTTATGCATGATGTAAATAATGATGTTCTTATTTATGCATGATATTTTGAATCTGTAGTAGTAGTCTTTGTATCCCTTGCATGTTAGAACGATTGGAGATACAATGTTTCTTGGGTATTAGATTTGTAATTGGCGCTTTGCATGTGTGGTACGCGGGTTTTTAATGTAATGTCGGTGTTCTACCATATCATTCATGCATGCCTGGTGCGAAAGCACCCCCTGCCACACACCCTTTGGGTGGCTTGCAGGGTATGACGTAGATGTAGATGTAGATGAATAGTTGTGAAACTACGGCATCAATGGAAAGATGATGTGATGGAATTCAAAGTTTCCGAATTTAAGCTTGCAAGTAGGGAGCAAATGAAGTAAAAGGCAGGCAAAGTTGTGCTCGTTGTTGAGGTGAATCGGCTAAAACTTGCAACAGGAAAATTTATGGGCACAGAAAATGAATCGTAAAACGTAAGTTTCTAGCGTAATACATGATCAGTATCGAAATTCTGGACTATTACGACCTATACCTTTTCATTAATACATAGCATCTTTCATCCAAAACCTGTTCTCCCAGTCAGATCTTCAGTCCCTTTACCTTTACACCCGATCTCTATCTACATCTACGAAATACCGTGCAAGTAAGGATGAGTCAAATACAAATGTCGGTTCTCGATTCCACCCATTCTCAGGATTAGAATCGGTATCGAGAATCGATCGTCTAAAGTCGATACCGAATCCATCGTTTCCAGATATAAATATTCAAATCAAATTTCATTTATCACATCATATTTGTCTCAGCAATTAAAAGTGGAATCGACTCATTCATACGTGCAAGCCACCACTAGGGTGGGTGGCACGGGGTGATTCCACACCAGGCATGCAGCACCATTCCCAGTTTTAATAAAGAACCGCGCACGTTCCCCCGAATTCCAGAGGCAGGCCAAAAGCAGTCAGGACAATGGCGCGCAGTCAGACCAGAAACTAGGAGAGTGGTACGTAGAAGAACATGCTGTAACGCCGCGCTCCTTTCCGCTGCGCTACCTTTCTATAAGTTACTGTTTGGTTTGTGGGCTTTAAATATTTAATAGGTTTTTTTCTTATTTTGTGTGCTTTGTTCTATCTTATTTCTTGTTTTTGTGTTTTAATGATAAATTTGTTTATTCTGCATGGTCATTGTTGGTTGGGAGAGAGTTGTTTAATTTGGATAGGGAGATTGTTGTAGTGGAGAGAGGAGTAGAAAGAGGTGCATAAGAAGTTCGGAAATAAAGCGGTACCAAAGAAAACTGGAAGGCGTTACAATGCCACCACGCAGTGCACTATTCTAGATACTACTATTGGTTAGTACTATTAATGAGGCAGATAAATAGCACTACAAGGTACTAAATCATGCTAAAGAAAAAATATTCTTCGGTCTTAAAGGGACTTAACTTGGCCTGAATCGGAAGTAAGCCAAGAACCTTAGGCCTACCGGGCTAATATGTCGTCCACCCTGCTACCCGAGATTCCGATTCCAGGTGGCAATTTTGGAGGAGACAACGGAAACTTCAAACTCAGGAACGTCCTCACTTAGGCCGTTTTCGAACTTGGCAAATCAAGCAATCTTCCCTTGAAACCTAGTACGCATTGAGCGGATATGACGTCAAATTTAAGTGGCTGCTGACGCCATATTGTCTAGATACCTAGTCAAGACCAAGTAAATGAAAAAGCAGACTTGTTATACAAACTAGGTATTAAGTTAGGATTCGGGGTGTGATAATATGGGCTTGAATGATAAATAGAAGTGAAAAAACTTTCAAATGTATACTATTTTATCATTATTACGCGTTTTTGTGTGATGTTAATCAATTTTTTGCGGAAAATTTGACAAATTCGCTACATTTAAAGGCTTTTCAAATGTGTATATACTGAAATATTTGGTTCCTAATAGTTCTGTGAATAATTCCATACATTGTAAATGTTCCGTCCTCGTTTACTTCATTGAACCTACAAATTCTGTTTTCCTCGCTCTGGATGGAAAAAAAATGATCTCGTTGAAAGAATTATGGTCCGATGGAAAGTACTCTCAGGTAGCCATAATTTCATTGGCAGCATTAGTTTTAGCTAACGAACGTCATAATTCTTAATAGCGTTGAACATTGGAGAGGTTTTTACTGCATTCATCAAAGAAGGGGGACACTAAACCATTAGAGTAAATATAATTTGTTTTCAGCTAAATTATGCTAGTTTTAACGCGCGTATCAATCAGTCAACAGTTGAAGATCATAGGTAGTTTGTTCGGAGTGTAATACATAAATATATTGTTACGAATTTTTTCATATAGGCAAAAAATATTATAATGCCTTTTTGTGCATAAAGACGTTCATTGCGGTGAAATACAGTGAGCGATATGTCGTCCACTTTAGCAGCCCCTAGTAATCGAAGCGTAATAGTTAATCACCATATTATGGTATATGAGAATTATTTTATTTGTAAGCAATAAGATTTAAAAAATAACATTCTCTCATAATTTGTCGTATAAGGTTGGGAAGCATTTTAAAGAAGTAATCCACTTCAATCACCCACAATAATTATGGACACGGATGGCGCTTTTCTTATGTTTTACGAGATGCAGGCCGCTCTTCCATCGTAAAAGGGCTACTAAAGTGTCAAGTAAGGATTTTACTTTGCTTGCTTAGGAATCAAGATACCTTGATATCAATTTAACTAGGCGTTTGCCAAGTTCGAAAACGGCCTTACTCTTCCCCGCCACTTCTCAAGTACCTCATTTGTGCCAGCATACTCATCACTATCCCTTACTCACATAGCTGAAGAAAGAAACAGTTATAAACTAGTGCATATCTATGTACAGAGAAACCTACGTAAGAAGCTACGAATTACTGAATATAGTTATTCCTGCAAGGAGTAAGAATGCAGGGTTGCATGGAATAAACAGTGTTTTTAAACTTTAAGATTAATTGAAAGAAAACAAATTTTTGTGTGAGAATTAGGAGTCGCTGGAAACCTTGACAGCAAAAATCTGCTAAGATAGAAAGTTTTGCTCTCTTAGGGTAATGGTTACCGGTGCTGGAAGAAGCAACAAATATGAGGTTTGTAGCCAAATCAAAGATGAGACATTGCCAAATGCGTCAATATTTACGCAAGCAGGTCAGGTTTGGCTGGAGGCAACCACTCAGTTAAAACATATTTTTGGAATATGGCGCAAATTAAATAAAATAAATATGTCTATAATGCAGAAAATCATAAATGAAGAAGTAATACGCCTCGACGTCCCATCGAGACTTCCTCAGTATCCCCTCCCCGCCACGTGGTATTGTGGCAACAGCAGGAGAAAACATAACCAATACACTCAACATGTTTATAATAACTTTTCCGATGTACAGTTCTATGAGAAAAGGTGGAAAATATTGTATGATTATTATCGTATTATACTATCGTATTCGTCTTAATCGTATTAAATCGTATCGTTATCGTATAAAAATCGTTAAATCGTATAAATGATCGTATTAAAATAGTTTGAGCGAGACTTTTCCATAGTCACAATGGAAGTCAAATACAAATAGAAAAAATAAATGTGGCAAAAAGAAATTTTGTAGCTGGAATTATTCCACAAATTCAGATTTACATCGCATCCAGGGTCGGTCGCAAAAGTAATGCGTCGCATTTTTTTGAAAAATTTATTGATCCAATTCGTTCAATAACCTAAAATTCTTCAAAATTATCTCCTTCCGCATCGATACGCCTCTGCTAGCGGTTCTTCCACGCCCGGAATGCACCGTGGAACTCGTCGGTGGGAATTCTCTCGAGAAGCCTCGTCGAGGTAGCCATGGTGTTGTCGATGGTGTCGAAATGCGCACCTTTCAACTTCACTTTGAGGCGGGGAAACAAAAAGAAGTCTGGTGGTGACTAGTCCGGACTCAACGGTGGCTGCGGCAACGTTTCAGTGCGCTGGCCGGTCAGGGAGCTTGTGACAACGAAGGTGGTGTGTGCCGGCGCATTGTCATGGTGGAGTTTCCACGAATTCCTGATCTCGGGTCGGACGGCACAAGTTTCGCACACACCTTGCGCATGAGCAAGTCCGCAGACACAATCCGATGAACACTTGATTTAGGCATGTCCAGTAAGTCAGACAGGACCTGACACTTAATCGGCGGTCTGGGTTCAATAATTTGCATACACGTTCAACACTGTCCTCGCCCCGCGACGTCGACGGGCGTCCTGAGCGAGCTTCGTCGGCGAGGTCCTCTCGGCCCTCCAGGAACATCTTGTGTCATCGGTTCGACTGGGATAGGGAGAGGCAATCTTCCCCGAAAGCTTGCTGAAGCATTTGAAAAGTTTCTAGGGGCGTCTTTTTAAGTTTAACTCAAAACTTGATTGCTGCTCGTTGATCGAAAGATCGCTCCATTTTTACCTCGACGAGGTCACACTACAGGGGTTCACAAAATCACGCGTGTACACACTCCAAGAGCTCGGAGGCGACTGGCACTCAGATCACTGGAAAGCTTAGGCCGTTTTCGAACTTGGCAAATCAAGCAATCTTGCCTTTAAACCTAGTACTCATCGAAAGCTATGACGTCATGGACGCGTCATCACCATGCGCTTGTTCACTAGCTATCGAGGAAAGATACCAAGTCAACGAAAAAGGAGACTTGTTATGCTTGCTAGGTTTTAAGTTAGAACTCGGGGTGTGATAATATGGGCTTGTATGGAAAATAGAAGCGAAGAAACTTTCAAATGGATACTATTTTATCATTACTACGTATACTTGTGTGATATTTATTATTTTTTTGCGGAAAAAATGATGACTTCACTATATTTGAAGACTTTTCAAATGTGAATGTACTGATAAAAGATTTGGTATTTAATAGCTGTGTGAATAATTCCATACATTGTAGATATACCGTCCTTGTTTACTTCATTGAACATACAACATCTATCTCCCTTACTCTGGAAGGAAAAGAAATTAAATGAAAAAATGATGAAAGAAATTTCGAAATTCAGAAATATGAAAGAATTGTGGTCCGATGGAAAGTACTCTAAGGTAGCCATAATTTCATTGGCAGCATTATTTTTAGCTAAAGAACATCATAATTGTTAATAACGTTGACATTGGAGAGGTTTTCACTGCATTCATCAAGGAAAGGGGACAGTAAACCATTAGGGTAAATGTAATTTGTTTTCAACTTAATTACCTATGTTAGTTACAACGCGCGTAATTATCAGTTATCAGTCGAAGATCATAGGTAGTTTGTTCATACCGTTACGTGTTTTTTCATGTAGACAAAAAATATTATAATGCCTTTTTGTACATACATAAAGACGTTGTCTGTGGTGAAATACAGAGAGCGATATGTCGTCCACTTCAGCAGACCCTAGCAATCGAAGCATATTAGTTATTCACCACATAATGGTATATGAGAATTATTTTATTCATAAGCAATAAGGTTTTAAAAATGATATTCCCTTTTAATTTGTCACATACGGATGGGAAGCATTTTAAAGAAGTAATCGACTTCCATCAACCACAATAATTATGGACACGGATGGCGCTTTTCGTATGTTTTACCAGATGAATGCCGCATGATGTCTCTTCCATCGTAAAAGGGCTACGAAAGTGTCAAGTAAGTATTTCACTTTGCTTGCCTAGGTATCAAGATATCTTAATATCAAGTTAACTAGGCGTTTGCCAAGTTCGAAAACGGCCTTAGACCTCTCAATGCTTACCATAATCGGTCCGGTCGGTCTGCAACGTACAGTCATGTCAGAAAAAAATGCGACGCATTACTTTTGGGACAAACCCTGTAATAATCGCATAATACTCGCATTACATCTACATCTACGTAATACCCTGCGAGCCACCCCGAGGGTGTGTGGCAGGGGGGGCATTATACTATATTCGGATTTTTACTCGAAAAATTGACAGCTATAAGGAACATGATGATGATATTGCAATAGCAATTGGCACCAAAATATAGTTTAATATGACTGATTTTCTTTGTTAAAATTAAATAAAATTAAAATTGCTCAATTAATTAAATGTTCCCTCACCATTTTTAGCTTCACTCATTTTTTTCATGGTGTACGAGAAAACGCACACACAACAGGTATATTTTTTCAAATTATTGTGAATTGTGAAAATTGTGAAAATTAAAACGGAAAGTACGTATTTGATTTTTTTATTTCAAACAGGTGATGAAATATCCAACAAACACACTGCAAAATCTCTGAAAAGATCTATGCGTTACAAATTCCTCATTAAAAAAAATAAATTCTCACTGGAGTGCAGGAACGTATCATTATCCATGGAGCAAGGCGTACATTTTTTTTTGCAAAAATCTGAAAAGAAGTGATGTAGTGTTTTATATCTTCGAAAAGAAGAGATTTCTATAAACATTGGGCAGACTTTTTTATGAAAAATGAATCTCGCTTCACTACCTGAAGCCTCATCAAAACTAATGACTAGAAACAATTAAGGATACATCCATAGGTACCTCCACCTTCTTTCTGGGTCAGGGATTGTATCCTGTACTAATAAGCCATTCTTGTTAAAAAAAAGGAACATTAAATGCATTTTCAACAAGAACAATTTTTAATTGGTTATTTTGAGTGCTATTAGTTGATGCTAAAAAATGGTAGTAACCTGAAAATTTCAATATTTGTTTCGGGATTATATTTGGGATTTCGGGATATTCGGGTTTCTAGTTCATCTGCAACTTATAACAGTTCAGGGATATGATTGCAAAATCTAGCCTTGATAATCTGCTGCAATCCAAAAGAGAAGTTATGAAATGAGAATGATTGATCATTCCATTATGTTAATTTTATGATGGAACCTCATGGTAAATTTGTTGAACTTTTGAAAATATTACTTCAGTCTGTGATTTTCAAAAATAAATTGAGAGTAATAGACCGATATATATATATATATATATATATATATATATATATATATATATATATATATATATATATATATATATATATATATATATATATATATATATATATATATATCATTGCCCTATTAAAATAAATAGGAACTCAGGTCTAATGGCCCTTTGTGAACACTAGACCCGCAAAATCTAAAAAAATCCCCATAGTCACGATTTTCAGTGGCTAACAAATTGTAACAAACTGTGCGCTGAAACCTCCGATGATTCGTTCATATAATCAATTGGCTACTCTCTAATCATGTACCGATAATAGATCCATCTGAGTGATTATCAAAGCAATATCCGAAAATGCTTGTTTAGTTTGAATTGAAATGAATCCTTCCAAAAGCTTTTAAGCGCATATGGATAAGCGTTAAGGAATTCAATGCACTGAGTCACTTTGCTTAACGGGTTCCCATAATTTTACGAAACAATATATTTAATGGACCTAATCACATCGATGGTTGTTTCCACTAAAATTTACCAAAATTTTACTTAATTAATTCAATGTTGATCGGATTGGATTTTTGAGAGGCGACCGACAGGTAAGGTGATTTACGCCATAGGGGATTGGTAAAGGAGGAAGGGTGGATAGAAACCCGGCATTGGCATTAGCCTACTTTTAACGAAAGGCGCCAAGGGGACCACGGTTTAACGTCTCATCCGACAGACGGAGTACTGTACTTGAACTGCCCTCCGCATGACACTCAAGTATATATCGGGTTCCCTCTGAAAAATATCCTCCCCTGCAGGGTTTTGAACCCTGGCCATCCGTATGGTTAGCCAGTACTTTTGCCACCACACCAACCCGATGCCCTTCAATTTTGATTTTTTATAATGATTTTGTAGCTACCTAAGCATTCATCGATAGTTTCCTACTTTTTAGTTGCTTTCGGTAAAATTTATCTCTACTAACAAACATCTGGTCAACTTAATATTGATTAAGGGACTCAGATACCAAATCAGCGCTAATGATTTACTTCGCTTTAACTTAAATATGCTTAAGGTATTTCGATTTGAAAACACCACACGTAGTAAAATCTATAGGAATGACCAACTACTCCATGACCAAATCGTCAGTAAAGGTTACATTATAACATAATGAGCGTGAATGATTGTGTTTGAGAAAATATTTCGTGTCATTCGCGTCATTTCAATTTTTAATCTCACTTATAATTCGTCGAAAGAAACTCCAGAAGCAGACTATCACAGATACCTGAGAATCATAATTCATACCTTTACCTAAAAGCAGTGGTTTATTGCTGTGTGAAGCTTAACATGCGAGTAAGAGTTTTTTCAGGACCATAGTAAGCTAATGTTTTTCAATGTTTACACAATTATGCTTTGATATAGAGCAAACAGCGCCAATAAACACCCAATGTCTTCGTAATATGTGCGCCTTATGCACACAGACTTGTCATGAGAATGATACAGTGGGTGAATGATCGTCAAACATTCTTCGAGAGGATATGATACATGTTGTGTGAAGATGTAAGAGAGGTATTTTGAACTCCATAACTGTACAAATGCATTAGATTATGTAATACCGACAAACAAACACACAAATTAAATTTTAAAACGGAAAGTCATTATTTTTTAAATTATCTCGCGAAAAAAGCTGCAATCCATGGAGGTTTATGAAGTATCACTATAAGATGTCCAGAGAAGTTTGACAGTGATGAGAACCCGTTGAAAAAATTAAAACTTACTCTTGAATACAATTGTATGAAGTGAAATCTCATTCACAAATCACTTACTTGGCTGACATTTTATTCTTTTGGTGAATTAGTCTAATATTTTTGCCAGTTTTAAAGGAATACTCGGATCCCATGTCAGCTTCAAAAATTATAAAAATTGTTTGCTTTCATCGCATTTGTGAAGACTTCCATTACAAACACATACCCTCAAAACTATATAACTGCTAAATCTGGTGGTTCTCCCTTCATATCTTTCGATCCCTATCTCAAATTATTATTCGATGGATCCTAAATCGCTGCTGCATGTACCTAGTATTGTCTTAAATTCAAGAAAAAGCACCTTTCTATAAATTCTCCATTGTTTTTGCGCACCACTCATTTGATGAAGCAATTTTTTGGAGTGCTCTTCTGGTGAGTCCGATCTGGGAATAGCCGCGTTTTTCTTGGCCAACCGACGATTCTTCTACCTTGGGGTAATAAATCTACTGCGGCACTCCTGTGGCTCTAATCTGTCGCCCGTCATTTTATTTCTGTGTTCGCTCCATTCTTATTATTTTATGAATGAAGTAATTTATATTTTCCTTTTTACATAGCTTCCTTAACTTTCCCTTCTTGCTCTGTTTAGCGGCGTTTGTCATGCAGCACACAGAAGTTTGATTGGGTTGGATTTTTGCGAGGCAATCGACAGCTAAGGTCATATACGCCATAAAGGATAGGTGAGGGAGGAAGGGTGGATTGAAACCCGGCGTCGGCAATAGCCTGATCTTTACGAAAGGCGCCAAGAGGAACACGTTTAACGTCTCATTGACCGATGAAGTAACGTAGAAGTATTCTCAACTACAATGTCTCCAGTAGTCTTCTAATGTTTAACGTCTTCCTCTTCGCTCTTATTAAGCTACACCTCAAATTCGCCGAGAGAATTTGGGACCCCGGTATTAAATATATCACTAAATTAGTTAGAAAATTTAAAGAAAAGCAGTATGCTTTGTTAGAACTTGCGACAAGCAAACATATAGTGTTTCACAACTTTTAGAGGGATTAAGCTGGGAGCCCCTAAAGACTCGGAGACTATACGCAAGGCTTAGCTTGCTTGACAAATTTAGAAGTGGTGTGTTACAGAGTGATATTGAGAATATTATCATGATGCCTCACTACATCTCTAGGTCTGATATAAGCGATGAAATATGAAAGGTAGGTACATTGCCGAACAGATAGGTGCAAAAACTCGTCCTTTCTGCGCACAATAAGCGACTACATTAAACACTGAGATCCACTAAATACACTCCCATAATACACGTCACCATTTCACCTCCCAAAACCTTATCCCTTACATCTTTACAAGGCTGATGTCTTAACACCGCCTGCCACACGCCCATGAGGCGGCTAGCAGCGTAGTATGTAGATGTAAATATAGTCTTGGATATATCTGCTCTCGTGTCAGCCGCATGGGTCTCAATTAATATTATAATATATTTATAAACTCCGCATATTTTCCTGTTGCAGATATTTATTTCTCCGCACCGTATCATAAAAAAACCCTGCCGCGGTGTTTGCCTTAATGTTGTCGTGCCTTATCCATACCTGTGGTAGCTGTGATGGATTACGTAGCCGAACTGTCAAGCCCAACTGTTGGTCCCAAACCTGGATGGAGAAGAATTGATGGGTAAGTTGTGCCATCAATCCATTGCAAAGCAAAACAGCTATAAGTATCCATGGAAAACTTATCAGGGCTAAGACTGTATAGGATTAATCAGATGCCAAATATCCACGCACTATTTAGGAGAGCGAGACGGAAAAAGACATGTGATAGGAAGATTTAACTGTTTTCTTTAGTCATTTAATTATTTTCCTTGAACTCCCTAAGAACCTTTGATAATAATATTTAAGTGTAAGTTAAATTTTGTGAATACGGACTCCGCTGTTCATGATTCTCAATTCTTTACCATTTTATCTTATTGCGGCCGATGCATTTCAGCCATGTGCGTAGTTCCACAAACACTTGTTAATATTTAGAAAACGGTAACCTTCGCTTCCGATGACAGCCTATACTGCCAAATGTAAAATTATTTAATGATTAATGCTCACTAAAGTTGGAAAAATGATAAAAGCTTTGAAATATTTCTTCCATTAACCAGGAGGACACCTTACACCGAGGGTGTGAAGCATTTGACTTCTAAGGGACGAAATGAAATATATCCCCATTGCAGTCTTGTTTTCCGAACCAATTCGGGATTTGTTTGGCGAGAGCCACTGTGGGCTGGGAGTTTGGTCACACAATTTGAGATATGGACCCATTGTGTGGATCGTGCCGGGGGCCATTGTGTGCACTCCTGCCCGCAGCCGTGGACAATGCATCAAGCGCCGCGGGCGGCCCTCTGGCCTCGCGACGATACGCGACCGGCCAAAAAGTGTTCCTCAGAAACCATTCCAAATGTTGAAAAAAATAGAGACATCCCTCCCAATCACAGCTTTGGAATGGTCTATGGCAGCCGCTTTTGTTTAGGGAATATGCGGGATAATACACAGCTCAACGGACGCCCACTCCGACCAACACTCCTAATTCGCACTTTCCACTGTCCAGTCGCCGGAGCACACCAACGCGCATTTGCCAGGACGTCGAACCGTCCGTTGTACGGAGTTGAACTACGAAAAGCCATACTTAACCATACCTCAATTATGCTTCTATATCCCCGTTATTTACTATACCCCCATCGACGTACTGCTGACTACATAACATATTGTAAACCCATCGTAATAACGGCTGAGATTGGAGTAACTAAAGAGCATAGCAGTGAAAAACTGATGTTAAGACGCAAATTATGCATTGGTACAAGTCACCTGGTTTTGTAATATGATATATAATCAAAATATTTAGCATAAATACATATTCTGGAGCAAGAATTTAACCAGTATCCAGATATCTACGCCTAGAAAACAAAACCTAGTGGGGTAAGTGGCTCAGAGACTGATTTTTCACAACTAAATCCTGATTTTTGTTACAGATGAAGGAAAAGTAAGAACATACAAGAGCAGCGGTTCTCAACCAGTTAGTCACGACCCTTTTGAGGGTCGAACGATCCTTCCGCACAGGTCACCCAAGACCATCAGAAAAAAACCTGTTCCCAATGGTTTTATGAGGTAGCAGCGAAAATATTTTATGGTTGGGGGTCACCAAAACATGAAGAATTGTATCTAAGGGTCACAACATTAGGAAGGGTGAGAATCACTGTACTAGAGGATAGAAATGCATTTGTCAGCCCATTTCATGTTTTTCCCCTCTTGACCTCATGGTACAGAGTATTTTCCGAGAAAATAACTCATGAAATGAAAAATCAGGCTATTTGACGCAGGCTGTTCGTCTAAATTTAGCTTCCTTGAATGTCGTTGTACGAAAACCACTGGTGTTTTGGGTCTCTGCGTGGCGTATGTGATGATAGGAAACAGGATCCTGGCTCCTGTTTTTTCCCTTACCATGGACTGCCACCCAAACCTATTAATAGGGCTGGCATATCCAATAACCCATACCCCTGGACGAAAGCCGTTTTCGAACTTGGCAAACGCATAGTTAACTTTCTATCAAGTTATCTTGATTCCTAGGCAGACGGAGAGAAATCCTTACTTGACACTTTCGTAGCCGTTCCACGATGGAAGAGACATCTTGTGGCCTTCATCTCGCAAAACATACGAAAAGCGCCATCCGAGAGATTTATGTGGGTGATTGAAGTCGATTAATTCTTGAAAATGATTTCCATCCTTATGCGACAAATGCAACAAAATATCATTAAATGGTGAATAGCATTTATGGTTCGGTTGCTAGGGGCTGCTGAAGTACAAAACATATCGCTCACTGTATTTCACCACAGTCAACGTCTTTATGCGCAAAAAGACATTATAATGTTTTTGCCTATATGAAAGAATACGTAACAATATATTAATGTATAAAACTCCAAACAAACTACCTATGGTCTTCGACTGGTCACTGATAAATTACGCGCGTTTAAACTAACATAATTAAGCTGAAAACATATTATATTTACTCTAATGGTTTATTGTCCCCCTTCTTTGATGAATGCAGTAAAAACCTCCCCAATGTTCAACGCTGTTAACAATTATGATGTTTGTTAGCTAAAACTAATGCTGCCAATGAAATTATGGCTATCTGAGAGTACTTTCCATCGGACCATAATTCTTTCAACGAGATCATTTTTTTCCATCCAGAGCGAGGAAAACAGAATTTGTAGGTTCAATAAAGTAAACAAGGACGGAACGTCTACAATGTATGAAATTATTCACAGAAATATTAGGTACCAAATCTTTTATCAGTATATTCACATTAAAACGCCTTGAAATATAGCGAATTTATAAATTTTCCGCAAAATATTAATAGATATCTCACAAATATACGTAGTCATGATACAATTATATCCATTTGAAAGCTTCTTCACTTCTATTTTCCATACAAGCCCATATTATCTCAGCCAGAGTTCTAACTTAATACAAAGTAAGCGTAATAAGTCTGCTTTTTCATATACTTGGTTTCTTTACTAGGTACCTAGACAATGTGGCGTAGCGATCACTTGAATTTGACGTCATATCCGCCCAATAGGTTGCTCGATTTGCCAAGTTCGAAAATGGCTTGAGGAGTGCACTCGGAAGATCCACCCAAGTCATAAAGACCAATGTTTGAGGGAGACGAACGGTAGTCGACGCAGCGCATGTTCCTAATTTCGGCTTCATAGACCGGCGGCGGAGGCGATCACGATGGATTTCGCTGCGGACGATCGTTGCGTGCCTCTCATAGGTCGGCGGCGAGCAAGGTAACTAGAATAGGAGGTAGTTTCACTTGAATCGCACGTCACAATGTTCCGAGGAAAGTTCGTGTGCATGCTCAGAGTTACAGAAATGGCGAAGGCGAGTCAAAAAGTAGGATATACTTAACAGGTCCAGGATTCCTTATATAGTAAATCCTCGATATGCGTCGTTTCGATTTACGTCTGATTTGATGTTACTTCCATGCTGACTAGGGTCGTCGGAAAATTTCTCCCTGTTTAACGCTAATAAAATAGACAGTACTTGCATTTGCTTGCGTTTTTAAATGACCGAGACATAATATAAAATAGCTATTTCTTCCTGAATTAAGGCAAAAATCGAATTTTGAAATTAACGTCTTGATTTATCGTGGGACTAAAGTGGTCATGAATATCTGGATCCGTTTTACGTTGTTTCAACTTACGTCGCTCTTATTCAAAACGCATCTCCTACGTAAGTCGAGGACTCGCTGTACATGTGGAAATTAAACAATAAACTTGACAATAAATCCAACTGGGTATATTCAAATTGCGTATAAAATATTTTACGAAGAATAATGGCCTCAATAGTGCATAAAGAATAGCAGAACGTATCAATTACTAATGTTTACTCAACCTTATACGAAGAATGAAAGATTAATGGAGTGTGAAATAATTTCTCGCTTCGTACATTCCAAACTTTTTTATTTTTACCGATCGTAGTACACTTCATCATTTCTTATTTTTTCCGTCCATTTTATCTTCAGCATCCTCTTCTAGCACCAGGTTTCCAAGGCTTCTAGTCTGTTCTAGTCAGCTTTTCCAATGGTTCGTGCTTCCGATCCATTGAGTGCTATGCTCCACACAAATATTTTCTCATGCTGCTTCCTGGTTTGTAGACTAATCTTCTTTGAACACAGCAGTTGTCCTTTTGCCATGAACGCCTTTTTAGCTTTGGCTATTCTCCGCTTGATGCCTGTTGCACCTCTTCTGTCCCACGTGATTGTACTTTCGAGATAGCTAAAGGAATCTACTTGGCCTAATTTCTTTCTTCTCAGGGTGACTTCTACATTCAGCTTCTCTCTTCCACATACCAAGAGTTTAGTCTTCGTCTTATTTATTTATTAGGTTGTAAGCTTACTTATTGTGCTTTATAAGAACGAGTTTTGTACCTACAGTGTAACCTCTATTCGGACACCTATGACATATGGGTATCTCCAACTTACGGACAGTATTCGAATCCCGGACTGAGTCGTATGCAACTCTGCTTGGACAGACCTTCGCCCTCAAGATGTCATCGAAGCACAAAACCCCTTCCACCTAGACAAGGCTTTTGGGGGAGAGATATCGTGATAAGAGACAAAATAAAAAAATATATCCATATATCCATCCGCAATGCTAAAGCTCACCAATATTAAAAACCGTTCGTTGTTTTTACAATCAATGCATTAACAAATGATCATGAACGAAGTCACTTGCACGGGTGCATGTACACTAAGGGTTGAAACTTGCCATGAATAAAATGAAGATGGCTTGGTGGTGTAACTGGCTAATACACCTGACCGTCAGTTGGGATATCCGAGTTCGAATCCCGGTCAAGTCAAATAATTTTTTCCTGGCGAATTTCAACCCTTGATGCCGTTCGTTGTTGTTCGACCCATTGTGACTTGCCCGGGATATTCTCGAACGGCTCGAACACAACCCTCCTGGGGTAGTTCCCTCCCTCATTGACTCCCCACCCTTCGCGTGCGACGCCACCCCCACCTGGTGGTCACGCGAGCACCCTCAAATGAGCACGACGCACGGCCACAACACTCTCGACCCACTCCCTAACCATCATCTCTCCCTCCCTTTACCGATCTCTTTCCAACGAGCATCCTTCCTCTCATTCAGGGCCGGAAGCGATCGCCACTGTGCCTTAGCCACCCCTGTCAGCAAGGCTACCACCAACCCTTCTGCGAACCACCCGGCTCCCATTACTTACACGCCGCCGAAGTCGCAAATAGGAACCAGCAGGTATGACGGTAATTACTGGTGGCGAGCGGGAGGGCTTCTGCTCCTTTGTCATCGTCTACCGACACCCGCTCCCCCACTCCATTCCCCGACATTTCCTTTCTACCCCTCCCACTCTAATCTCCACTATTACTGGGCCGTTACTTCTGTGATCCCCCAGCTTGACGTGGACCCCTCCCACAGTTTCCTCGATCAACCCCTCTAAAACCGCCGTAAAAGCCAAACTGGTCGTGTGTACTCGGGATATATTCCTCATCGTAAAACTGCCCATGCCATCGTAGGAAAATACTGATGAATATAAATAATCTTTGAAAGTACATACAATTAAAAAAGTGTAAAATGCATTGCATCACTTGTATATCTTCTATCTAGACCAGAAGATATATTCACTGTAATGGAATCACATCTAAATAGTGCTATATTTGGAATTGAAAGAAGCCCAAACAGCCAAAAAGGAACTTAAGAAACCAAATTGAACCATTGCCAGTGGGTTACCATCCCAGGAACAACAAGGACTTCAAATACCAGCAGAAACATTTCGGATCTATGTATGGTTCTCCAAAGGCTCACGATGATGGGATTCCTAAAAGACCGATTTCAGGTACCAAAATGCAAATTTCAACTCGAGGTTATTAACCTCTTTTGACTTAGGTATTACGTGTAAGGATCTCCCATCACCTATAGTGCAGTCTATATTAATTCTGAACGAGTGAGGCATGTTATTATGAAAAAAATTGTGAAACTTATGACCAGTTTCTTTCCCATTTCTAAATCATAACATGCTCTCAAGAAGATACATACATCACACCCGGATAAATTGTCACTTTTTCCAAAATCAAAATTAATTAATTATTTTTGTAATAGATTTAACAATATTGTTGACAATCCTAAGAAGTTGTGGGAGGAGATTAATAAATTAACTGGAGGTAAATCTAATGGCCATAAAATATCTTTGATAAAAAATTTCTATGGTAAATATACTTCTGAATATACATTAGCAAATAGTTTCTTGAAAAATTTTACCACAGAAGTGGAAAAAATTAAGCTTAATTGCTTGATCAAACTGCTTCCTGAGTCCACATTGTGTACTCCCTCACTTGATAGTATTTACATCCCCGAGGCCATAGACAAGGATGTGAGTGATATAGTATCTAACCTCCCAATAAAAGGCCCAGGTCATGACAATATTAGAATGAAGGACCTGAAAAACCCAAATTTCAATGTAAAAATCTTGACTAATTTCATTAATAATAGTCTAAGAGAAGGGTTTGTTCCTGAAGACTTGATACTTGCTACTGTTAAACCTGTTTTTAAAGGTGGTAACAAAACTGACCTCAATAATTATAGGCCAATTTCTATTTTAAGTTCTGTTGACAAAATTTTAGAGAAATATATTTATAATCATCTATTACGGTTCTTGAATGCCAAAAATATACTGTCTGAGCATCAGTATGGGTTTCTTGAATCTAAGGGAACAAAAGGTGCCCTTGAACATTTCGCAAGCCTTGTAAATGAAAATCTAGATAAAGGTTTCTCTGTAATAGCCCTTTTTATCGATTTTCGAAAAGCTTTTGACACTTTCGATATAAGTATTCTTTTATGTAAATTAGAGAGAATTGGTGTGAGGGGCCACATTTTATTATGGTTTGAGAGTAACCTAACCAATAGAAGGATGATAGTTAAAATAAATGGTACTAATAGTGATAATGAAATCATAAAGTATGGGGTTCCTCAGGGGTCCATTCTGGGACCTCTCCTCTTTTTGATATATATAAGTGATATATGTCTAGCTATTCGGCATACTAAAATTATCATGTATGCTGATGACATTGCGTTAGTAAGTGTCCATAAAAATTTTGAAACATGCCATAAAAGGATGCAAATAGACTTTAATATGTTAAAAATTTGGTCGCATGACAATAATCTAATTATAAATAAAGATAAAACGTCGATTATGCATATATCCTCAATGAGTAAAATGAGGAAAGAAGTAAATGTAAAAATCCATTCCCGCAAATGTATTCATGACAATAATATTGATCTTGTTGATAACTGCAACTGTCCTTTATTGGACCAGGTAAAAAAGTACACTTACCTTGGTGTGATCATTGATGAGCACTTCAAATTCCCTCTTCACATTAACAAAATTAATAAAAAATTAAGAACTGTGGCTTATCAAATGTTTATGCTCAGACAAATTGTACCTACAAAGACCAAATTAATTATTTATTTCGCAATGGTTGAGAGCATACTGAGATACGGAATCACAGTTTGAGGCATGGCCTGTAATACACTGTTAAATACAATAATTAGAAACCAAAAAAGAATTTTAAAATAAATTGCTTTGGATGGGTTCTCATATTGTGGTAACACTGACCTGAAATCACTTTGTGTAAAATATAATGTTTTAACTGTAGATAAATTATTTAAATGGTTAATCATTGTGGAAAATTATTTTAAGAAAGAATACCAAGTTCCCTGTAAGAATACACATTGTATGTCTAAAAGAAATACTCATATGCTGATAACTTATAATTATCAAAATTTATATGGAAAAAGGTTGCCTACATATATTATACCATATACTTTTAATTGTATGCCTAAGCAATTGAGAAATTTAAAAAGAATGGCAGAAATTAAAAAAAGTATCAAGGAGTGGTTAATTAATGATATTGTGAATCTGTAATCCCTTAAAACTAAGCACTATATTTATGAATATGTTACATTTCTGTGATCATTTGTGATTTTTTTTACTTATATCATTGCAATATTATGTTATACTATGGCAAATGTATTCATGTTACAGGTTTTTTAAGTTTTTCTTTTTTTTTCTTCTCCAATGAGATGAGTTTTGAGTTCTGTTTTATGTATGTTAATATTATTTTCCACTATGTAACATGCCGCTGGTATGAATACTATGAAACCTTCTGACAAACCATGTGGCTTAGAAGGTCCTGATTAAAAAAATGCAATAAAGGCAAATTGATAGTTGAAAAATAAAATGGTGAATGAAACTAGGAAGATATTAAATATTAAATTATAATCAATTTAATAATATTGCCAAATTAGTTATCTGAAGTCACACCTTCAAGGTCTAACCAACTTTGAGAGAAAATTTGTCATCAGTAAAAGTTGTACGGAATCACACCAGGGCTACTCCTTATAGAATAGGTTTGAAGAAAGGAACGCTCTTAAATAGGCCTTCACGTCCCAGTAAAGCCTAAGTTTCACCCTTTGAGTGACCAGAGTCTGACAAGTAGCGTTTTCCCCGTAAGATTTCTCTTGGAGGAACCTATGGGATTTCCTGAGCGTTTTATTGCACGTTAAGTCATATATTTATTTTAAGTTATAAATGGTGCTATTTTTTTGTATTCTAAAATGTATATTCCGTTGAAGAAATCGTTTTTTTTTCATTTGATTTAGACTCTGCATACTGTGCACAATACGATATGACACTTTAGATTTTGGTCTGTATTTTTCATGAAGAAAAGAAAAACGCCTATTTGCGCCAGAGAAGTCCCGTCTCCACGGAAAAAGATAAAGCACGCTGAGGCGGGACGCACTCGATTTTGGTGAAATAGTGGGTCACGCGAGGAAAACCAAAGACCTAAGACGCACAAAATTTTAGCAGCGTATCGTGTAAACCAAGGAAACAAGAAGGAAATAACGCCTCGTGTAAAGCCGACTTACGCATTTTGTTATGTTAGCCCATTCATTTCCAAGTACGACTTTGCATGTTTATTTGTGTTTGGTAAGAGGAATGACCTTTATGATAGAGAATTACTGAGAACTTATGTTCAAAGTCGAACTAGAGAAAAAATTCACAACTCCGATAAATTCAACAGTATCAGGTGAGACATGGTGTAACACGCTCTTATAATAAAAAGGATAGTACGATAATGTCAACTTTTTGGAAACAACTTTGTACAACACCTGTTCCGGCTGTCGGGCAGAAATCATCAAGTAAGTACAATTATGTACTGAACAATAAATTGTACCTGATGATAGTTGCGCGAAAGCCCAAACAGGTGTTGTGCAAAACTTTTATCAGTTTATTCATTATTAAAGGGATACAATACCTATGATTATGGTTACGTCCCAACTTTTGGTATATGCGTAGTACAACTGTCGATATGGTTTTTCTAAATCATAAATTCTATCAACAGTCAATCAAGTTGGACGCCTTCATCACCTCTCCATTTAAATCTCTAGATGAGCTATACACACGCAGACTAGGTTATCTATCTCTTCATACATGGTTTTGGATTTGGATGTAGAGGAAAAAGTCTTGACTAATATGAACTTTTTATCAAATATTTCATGGTGACACATGATCCAGTTGCAATAACCTGCAGAAGAAATCAAATATATATAAACTTTAAATAACTTCTGAAGTCCGAAATAATCACAGACTAATGTGGGGATAAATAAATAGTATGAGGCAACATCTCTGGAGTCACTCCGTAGAAATCGGTTTATTATTTAGTATGAAACAGCTACAGTATCGGATACCACACTTAATTTCTCCTACCGACCCGTGTTTTGGCCTATTTTGCCATTTTTCAGGTTTTAGAGTGGTCCGTTCTTATATACTACCAAGGCATATGGGGGGTGTAACAAGAGTGACGCTCACTGGCTGTTGGAAATGAGTGTGGGGTGAGAAAGATGGCTATGGAATGTTTGTGTGAACAAACTAGGATGGAAGTGAGGAAAAGTACCTCACGGTAACTGGCGGGTGGGTGGTATGGATACGTGTCGGAGAGGAGAATGGGATGGAAAGATATAATCATTACAAAGTTTAAAATCCTAGGAGCAATCCAAAGATTTGAGCTGTTCTATTCTACATCTACACATTACCCTGTCGGTCACCTCAAGGGTGTTTGACATCACCAACATGCACTATAGTTTATAAATTAACTTTCACCATCATTCAATACTTTATTGGTATGCCACCAATTCTACAGAAACTAATAAACTAATCTATAATGTAGCTATGTAAACGTGACATAAGAGTCATGCAGGTAGCATGAAAAGATTGGTTTACTCTATTCGTCATTTAGAAACGTGCTCTAGGGAGAACATAAATTAAACGTCTACACCACGTGTCAACTAACCTACTTCAGTTAACCATTAAGTACAGTTTCCGCCCCTAGCTCATTTTATTTTAAAATTCGAGGTCCAAAATTACACCAACGGTTTTCCTCACATAAATCTGTCAATATTTCAGAGGGATCATCCCGGTTTAAAAAATAACGTCTATGTTAACTGCACTATGAGAAAATGAGCAACTTCCACTGTGATGATATTTATTACGACCGGTTTCACTTTGTACAGCATCTTCAGTCGTGAGCGAAACCGGTCGTAATAAATATTATCACAGTGGAAGTTGCTCATTTTTTCATAGTTCAGTTTTTTACGTTTCCACTCTATCGGTCCTGAAATCACAGATTACAACGTCTATGTTCTTTCATTTTAGTTCCAATTGTTCTCCCAGTTTGGCCAATATACTTTGTTTCACAATAGTCACACTCAGTTAACACATTTATTTTGAAGAGATAAGAAAGAGATAGGTGGTTAGACGGCGTGGTTATGTAGAAATAAGAGATATAGAAAGTTAAAGCACCTTTGGCAAACGGTTTTCAAATCTTCAGAAAAGTTTTTTGCGGCATTTAGTATTCAAGAGCGGCCGAAAGTGATACGCTTCAGCTTGTAACTCCCTTAGTAGATCTATTTCTAGAATCGAAGAAGTGCGAATGCACTATCTGCTAAACTAGGTTTGCGACAGAGTAACCCCTCCTTCGCCAACATGATGTTACCTCCCCTCACTCCTACGCCCGAAAAACCCTCCATTCGGCCCCGAAATCGTTTGCAAAAAGACTCCACGTGCCACCCGACGACCCAAGCAAGACCCACGCCGCCCCCGAACAAAACACCCAATTTGAAAGAGTCTGTCGTTTTGGAAAGAGATCGCCTATTGAAGGGAACGTGGCGATTATTACTCTTCACCTTTTGTGCTCCACGGGTGATCTATATCCGATGTCCCATTGTCGCCGGGATACGGCGAAAATCCCCATTCTCACTCCCTCACATGTATTTATCCGGAAACTTTTCTTCTTCCTGCGCTGGTCGCCTCGAACGGCTGACCATTGTACCGGCAAAGCGTTTAACGTCAGCTTCCCGCCGTGATACAAAAGTGGACAAAAGGCGGCAGAGGCCTATCATTTAAACCTTCCCATTTCTGCTCAATGCCATTGCTTCCGGCTTTGATCGAAGTTGAGCTTTGTATGCGGCGGTCATTTAATGCCGAGCGACTGAATACACTAATTGACGCCTCGAATATCATTTAAAATACTTAGGTTATGCAAGATCATATCTCTGAGGCTGACTACCACCGGAAAATGCTTTGCTCATGGTGTGAAATTGAAAATTCACTCTCAGATCTGGTTAGCGGGTTATTTAGTGAGTCGGTAAGCTTCTTTCCCAGGCTTTCTATTTCTAATCCAGATGATGAATGCGGGTACGCCCTCAGATAAATCCCAAAACAACTATTTGCCGTCAGAACAGGACTTCATTGATACAAAGGATAGGCAACATCTAGTCTGATTAGATCTTTGGATAAATCGGCCTGATAGTCGAGAAATATGTCTAGCTTTTACTTAATAGATATAAACTGTAAAATTATGAATATTGAATGGGCGCTGTGAATGGCAAAGATATATGAACAAGACTGCTAAAACCATTCACACCAGAGTGCTACTATTGGATACAGAAGTGTTGAATACATTAAAAAAAGATTTGGTCGTACCAAATAAATAATTCAAAATTTGAGTTTGAACAGGAAAAACCTTATGATTTACGATCCGTGCAGTAGAAAATTATTTAGAGGTGTGCATATGTAGGCTATCATATTTCCTCTCATCCTTACCATTACAATCAAAGGTTAAAATCAAACCAATAAGTATTTTATAAACCAATTTTTGAAAAATAATCGTTAATCGATCAATTATTAATTGTGAAAATTCTATGGATTATGTTATAATGATACGTTATGTGTAATTTAAAAGGCCATTATGAAGGTTGTCAGTAGATATTTTGATGTTTAGCAGTTCCGTATTAAGAACTTGCTCAACACTGGAGTGACTTTTGATTTCAACGGCAGTATTATGCTCAATAATACAAAGTAAGCATTAGGCGACTGAGTTTCTTCTGATGGAATGTAATCGGGATTTCATCCGTATCTCTCTTATTTGATGAATAAAAAGAAATTTAGCTCCCCTTGAAGTATGAATCGGATGCTCGCTCATCCATACTCAAGTGAAATATTTATGCATAAATACGAGAGTAACACGAGAGTAACTTAAAGAAGTTTTAGTGCAAGTATATGCTACGAAAGTTCATGGTTATTCAACGGGCGGCAAGTGAAGCAGTGAATTGAATATCGTGATTTGAGAATCTTATAAGTGTCCTCAAACTCTGGAAGTGAATAAAATTCAACTATATTATGCTTAATCAGATTATTCTACGATATTTTTGATTGATTTGATACGAAGATAAAGCCATCAATATAATTTAATCTAGAAACATTGATTTATCTCCAATAGTTTGCGTGTTTAACATACTGAATAATGATGATGAATAATGATTAGCATACTGAATAATGATAAGGCCAATAGGCAGCATATTCAAAGATATACATATTTTTTCTCAAGAATTACTTACCTTGAACATGGAAGTTTTGAGAAAAAGGAAAATAATATAAATTTAAATAAGTATGTATAGAACAGATAACCTTAGCTAGCCATATGAATACGTGCATATTTTTCCCCTAATTATTTTTTCACAATGTTCATCTCTATCATTTGTTGAAAATAAATCCTAATAAAACGAAATCTATTATAATCGGCACTGCTCAGTTTGTCAGCAAATTAAATTATGATGTGATCCCGAAAATTAAAGTTGGAAGTACTGAAATTGAATATTCAAAAGAGGTAACAAACTTAGGTGTACATATTAATAACATACTTAGCTGGAATGAACATGTATCTTCTGTCTCAAACAAGATATACAAAACACTAGCGCAGATTAAACAATTCAAGTCTTTAATTCCACTGGAGTTACGAATGAAGCTTGTCAATTCTTTGTTAATTCCACACATTGATTATTGCTCACTAGTATTTTCGGACTTAACCGGTGAATTACTAATTAAGTTACAAACTATGTTAAACTCTGGTATAAGATACAATGTTAATATTTATGACCATGTGACCCCGTATTATGTTAAGTTAAACTGATTAAAATTAAAGCATAGAAGGATATCCCAACCATCTGTTTTCATGTATAAAATTTTATCTTGTAAAGCACCGGATTATCTCTATGAAAATGTAATTGCAAACCTTAGTGATGTTTTAAATAGACCTGTTTGAGTCAGAAAACGATTTAAAGTTCCTAAATGTTGAACAACTGTGTACCAATTATTCACTATTAATTCATGCATAAGGGTATGGAATGATATTCCTGACTATATATTGAATGCTAAAAATTTAAACCAATTCAAATTAAAAATGTTTGCATACCTGATTGATGAATGTTATGGTGATTGAGTGGGTACCTCAATCGTTCTCACATTGATTGATTTTTGATCTTTCAAAGAATGTAAGTGAAATTCATTAAAAGTTTCTTGTATATTTGTATATATTATACTGACTTGACTTGATGATTTTCTTTGTGAAACCTGTCATTGTATTTGATTTCATGACTTGATGATTTTCTTTGTGAAACCTGTCATTGTATTTGATTTCATATTATGTTTGTATTGTTCGTGTTGTTAAAGCAAGGTGATTTGTAGATTTTTTTTCTTAATACCACAGAGCTTGTTTTTTTCTGTATCGATTGCATGTTCCTTAGGTCCTGTCCTAGAACAATAAATTTGTTTTCTATTCTATTCTATCAATGTGCAAGAGCTCTGACAAAAATATTGAATTGTCAATCCATCTATTAATATGATATGAGTCTTTGCTTGATCATATTATATCGTCAGCAAGGTGCTGATAAACACAAATTGATTCCTAGGAATGAAGTAATGCTACATTTTGCGCTGAATAATGTACCTATGTAATTCATATTACATACAGAACTGCGAGACAGCATTTTTTCATTTAAAAAGTACCATCATTTTTGCCAACGCCCAAACTCATAGTGGAACGGTAGTAACAAACTTGTCAATTTGAATTTGAATTGAGAATTTTTTCTCCATAACATCACAAAATTATAAGACCTTCCAAATTTTAGCAGTCCCTTTCAATTTATCGAGGAAATTCTTGGTCGCTCAGTGATATTTACTCGCTGCTACAACGTATTTACAAAGATGTGGTAACTTCCTGCTAAATTCAACAATCCTTGTTAGATTCCTTATGGAAAAGGAATTATTTAACGTTAAGCAACTCGAAAGATTTGACTCGTGTGAACTTAGCCTGGTGATTAGAGTACTGGCTGACCACCGATTGCCCCCTCCGAGTTTCTTGGATCGAATTTACAAAATTAAGGAAATTATTTGGTTGAATATTGAAAGCAACTAGAGGAAAATCAAATTGACACTGCGACCATGGTTAACTGATATTCTCAAAGTATTTAACTAATTTAGTGCAGATTTTACAGCGATTGAATGGAGTTCCGATCGCTAAAAGTATTACATAGTGTCGTAAATACCTTGAACTCGAAGGATGAATCTGATTTCACTCTCCTGAAAGCTAAGTACGACAGATGAAGAATAACTGTTCAACCGACCAGCTCACAGCGGGTAAATGAGCGGCTCGTCGGATAAAGCAAACTCACGAATAGTCGCAAATGCCATAGTGGAGAAAAAAACTCAACGAGGCCGCTTCAAACAAAGTGCCAGAGAGATAAAAGCAACGACGGCTTGCCGAGACACACGCATGACTGACTTTCATACGTACCTACATACGTATGAGTATACTATACTGTCCGAGAGCGACCCTTACACACAGAAGAGCGAAAAAAGTGAGCGGAGAAAAGCTGGGAAGTGGACAAACGAAAGAGAAAATCCGTGCGGCGTAAAAGCGAAGCAATTCCGGATTCGGTTCCAACGCATTGGAACGACAAAAAAAAGAGAGTGAGATTTCGTTTGCTTTTTTTATCCCACAACTGACGAGCCGTAGCGGTGGCGGTGGACAGTAGAGGAGGGGGGATGGGGGGTAACGAACCCCCTTTCGCTTCCGCCCCCTTCCCCCCGTGGTCTGCATTTTCGACGCGAGAAATGGGAGTTTGGAGAGGTGGCTGTGGACAATGGGGGAATAAGGGGGCGTGGGAGGAGAAATGTGGGAAATCGAAGGGGAGAAGAGGCTGTTGGAATGGGATTTGAGAGAACGGTTTAGTAATGCGCTCTGCCTGTCAGCTAGCCAAAGCACATATACTAGTCATTCGAACTACACAAAGACTATTTTTCGACAAAATGAGACAATTTCCAGTTTAAAATACCTACGTAAAATTTTTTTTTCAAAGATTCCTAGAGGCCAAATTTCGATTTTCCATATCCTCAAAATGGGGCATCGCCTTAAAAATATAACGCCCAGACGTTTCCCATCGACCCGCAGGGGCGCTCTAC
This sequence comes from Ceriagrion tenellum, assembly GCA_963169105.1. Lineage (NCBI taxonomy): Eukaryota > Metazoa > Arthropoda > Insecta > Odonata > Coenagrionidae > Ceriagrion > Ceriagrion tenellum. The sequence continues at coordinate 106,945,425 of OY720643.1, forward strand.
AGTTAATGGTGTAGTGGTGTTACGGAAATAATAGGTATAATATGCAAGTTAAATGTGGCTTAGTTTCAAAATGTCAAGGAAATGTGTTCTAAGCTTTGAAATTCTAAGCAAGAAAAAATAACTAGAATGATAGTAATAAAGCCGGCCCCGGTGGCGGCGGGGTAAAGTCCTCGCCTGCTAAACCGAGGGTCGCGGGTTCGAGTCCCGCCTGGGTGGGTTTTTCACCACCCAGGGCATGGATGAATGTCAAATTCTGTTGGTCCGGTCCCTGGAAAACCTGATGACAGGCTCCGCAGCCTATCGGGATTCCGGGGACATACGGGCCAACAGAATCGCCCGGCAGCAAAAAAAAACTAATAATAGAATAATTTACCGCCCCTCTCGAATTCTCGGCCATTATGACGGCAACGAAACCCGATTGTTGCCGGGGCTCAGAGGGGAAAGTTGCAGAAGTAACAAAAAAATAAAATCATAGAAATCTGTGTCGCTGAAATGTTTCGATATCGACAAATCAAAATTATTAGTTTATTTTGATCGTAACACAGTGAAAGCATCGATAAGAATAAAGATTTGGAGCATAGTTATGTTGAAATAAAACGTAAAAATAAAAACTTGTACGTATTACGTAAGGAATTATATTATATAATAACTGCTGTGCATCAAAATGAACCCGTTTTGGCGTTGGATGATGTCGTAAAGTCTGGGCATGCTACTGTTAAACACAACTTACTTACATATGTAAATCGCCCATTAGTTACTTATATGTAATAATAATAATTATAATAATTTTTATAGGACGTTAAACAAATACAATTTGCAATAGTCCTCGTCAAGGTTACAAATCTTCAAAATTAATGAATCACATGATATACAAGTAAAAAACACAAGGATTACACCCAAACTCAAAATGACAGGACAATTTTGTCACACTCAAAGAATTCATTTTAAGAATAGAAGGCTTTTTGCAGAAGCCATGCATGTATAACATTTTTAAATTTTGGCACACTCACATGCCTAGCCTCTGCGGGGAATCTGTTAAAAAGACGCAATTTTAGAATTGTAAAAGAAAAGTATAACTTAGTTATTCCACATAGGTATATTGACAGGACCAACCCTGGACGTCATCATCACCTGATGATGACGAGCTTCGTCGAAACCGAGGTCGTCCTGTCAATAAACCTATGTGGAATAACTAAGTTATAGTTGTCATTCACAATTTGAGCAAATTCCACGAAGTCACGCCCGAGACAACAATTTTAGAATGTTAAAGGTGTTGCTATTTTTGGACAGGCGACAATACGGGACATAAAGGGTGTCCCTGTTCCTGGTGAAATAAAAATGTTTACTTGCCCTTGTCTCAAGGGAGGTTAGATTTTCCTTTACATTGCATAGGCATTTAGATTTCCTTTACATTGCATAGGCATGTAGAAATTGTACATTTATAAATTAGACTCTATAAACAATCATCCTCTATAAATATGTACACATATATCCATCCATATGTATACATGTACACACACAGAAAGGGTCATCGATTTGCCAAATATACGATAAAACTTTGCAGAGGAACGACGAGGGGAGAAAAGAACATTTTTTCAAGAAAAGCTGGAGTTGGTTAACTCTTAAGAGATTTTGCTATTATTTTTTTTCCTCCATTTAAGTAGAATTTTTATTTTGCATATCCATCTTTTTCGGCATTTATATTTCCAAATTTATTACTTATAGTCTTTACAAGTTTTATTGTGCACTTATTGATGATAGCACTCCTAATGATAAATACAGGGTGATAGTAGTATATTAATGAACCCTGTGAAAGATATAGCCCAATCACGAGCGTGCGGAAAGTTGAAATTTGGCCTGGAGGAATTATTCACAAAATTAGTCCCTATTATTTACGCACAAACATACATACATGTCAATCACGCCGTTCCCTTCCGGGGTAGGCAGAGTCACATAGTTTCACTCATAAATACATATTGAGCACACCTGACACTGCTTCAATTATTTCCTCCATACTGATCTATCCTTGCAAACCTTTTTTGCCTCATTTACCCCCATACACTGCTTCATAAACGCCCTACTGTTTTTAAGACTCCTAATATTCCTCCTAAGAATTTCCTCAACCACATTCAACCACAACTTTCTCGGCCTACCTCTACCTCTCACACCATTTATTTCACTCTTATATATCTGTTTCGTTATTTGACCCTGATCCATTCTCTGAACATGGCAAAGCCAACGAAGAACATTCCTTTCATATATGTCCACCCTATTACTAAAAAAAAAAATATCTCATTTGTTCAACAATTGGCTTCGCAAATTTGAAATGTCCACGGTAAAAAGTCCGTTCATCTCCAGCGTTCGATGGCGAGCGTGCACACAAAACCGAATGCCCTGGAAACAAACGGGATTTCCTCGCGAGCGCTCCCGCCTCTGCGCCGCCTGACGGAAGAGAAGAGGGACCACTACTGAGGGGGCAAGGAAGCAGTAGTACATCCGCGGCCAGAGGGAGGAGAATCGAGAGGAGGAGGAAGTGGGAGGGAGGGAGGGAAACGGGATGAAGGAAAGGGGCAGAAATTGCAATGCAAACGAGCCCACGTGGTCGGATTCCCTCCGCACATACATACAAGCAAAGAGAGGAGGAGGGAGATAGAGAGATAGAGAACGCGGAGCATAACAGACAGCGCGCCGCAGCCTCCGACCGACTCGCCACCGCCGCCTCCTCCGCAGGGAAATTAGATTTTCATTCAAGGGGGAATGGACGGGGGCGGGGGTGCGGGGGGACATGAGGGGAAAGTCCGTTTGCATTGGGGTGGGTGGCGGCGGGTGAGGGAAGAGAGGTGTGCCACAAGAGATGCACGATGGAGTTGCCAGGGGGAACGGGAGAGAGGGGAGGAAGGAGTGGGGGGAGGCGCAACATCCATTTGGATGCAATCCCGCCGAGTGACCGCAGTTAAAAAAAAAGAGATGTGCGGCAGGGGGTTCCCGCACTGAAATGCTTGCCTCGGGGAAAAAGGAAGATGTGTGATACAAACGAAGGAATAAGGAGGAGGAAACTCGCAAAAGACGGAAGGCAACGACGCGAAAATTATCACCGCCGCACAAGCCGCAGTCTACGGGAGGTTTTTACAAAATGAGAGGAAGCATTTTTCTCGAATAGCCTCCAGTACTCGTCCAGGTTTTCTTTCAAAGATGTAGAAGAGAACCGCACAGGTCATTAATTTAGTTATTAATTCTGAATAAATTGGCTCATGTCAGCGAAATTGCTAAATGCTACTTTTTAAAGTACCGTTGATTAACAAATTTCACAAGATTAATTGCTGCTTCTACAGAGATGCTTATGAATTCTGGCAATCATCTACGCAAAGTGGACATTTACCGTTACCTTAATTCGTCCAAGTTATTTATAGATATTATCGATGTGATAAAACTAGTAGTTTACAAAGAAATTGTTGCTGGAATCAGATAAAAATATGTGCCTGCTAATTATCATAAAATTCCACAAAGTGGAACAAAAAACAATCCATTTTTAAGGCCTTGTATAACTATGAACTTCATGAAGATGCACTATCAGCTGAGTTATTCAAGTTGGTTTAACACAAAGCAATGACAGAATTTAAACTGAGTGGAAGCATTTTTCATAAATCAAAAAAGGACTCGCAAGTGCAGATCTACCATTGAGAAATGTGAATGACCTGAAGGATGCGTTTAACACCATGACAGAATTTAGCAAAAGAATGAGTCTCGATGACAGTGAAGAAAAGACTAAATATATGAAAATGTCATAAATACAGAGCAGAAGTGGAATGAAAAATATAAAACTTGGGAACTACAAATTTGAGGGTGTCAAGAAGTTCACCTCTCTAAGATTCAGTGGAAATAATGAGAATTAGACATCTAATGAGATCGACCATAGGAAGATTACTGGAAATTAGTATATTTTTCTAATGTACCTCTCTTTATATCAACCCTCTCGGCAAGAAAAAAAAATTGAAAATACAATAAGATCCTCATAAGACTTGTAATATCTGGAGCAGAGACCCGAGTCCTTTTCAAGAGTGACAGAGAACACTTCGGTATTCGAAAAGAAAATATTAAGGAGAGTTTATGGCGCAATGAGATAGGGACAGGTATGGAGAAATATTAGGAGGTGAGAGTATAGTTAGGTTCTCCAAATCATTGCGGCTGGCGTGGCTGGGTCATATATAATGAATGGGTGAACACAGAATGTCCAAACGGATGCTCAACACCTAGGTGGAGGGGATTAAGTGGAGAGGAAGGCCACGAAAATAATAGCTGCTGGATGCCAAAAATGATCTGTGGGCAATGAAAATCGCAAGATAGAAGGCAAGATGAAGATTGAAATGGAAGCATATGACAGAGGGACCTAAGATCCACACGTTGCGACAAAGCTGATGTTAACTATGGTAGTAATGGACCTATTCTACTATAATAACTCGAAATTTAGTCCAAGTATGCGGATGAGAAAAGGTGATTGCCGAAGTCTCACTTTTAGAAAAAAGAGAAATTAGAGCAAGTGGATTCATTCTCCTATCTCAAAAGTACCATCACCTGGGAAGTAAGAATTCCAACCGGTATCAAGCAATGAATAGCCCAAGCTAAGAGGGGCTTAATGGGGAAAAGACAACTGCTGGGGTAAAAGAAGATAGGACCACAAAAGAGGAAAGTGCGTATGAAAACATTCAGGTTTAGCATGGCTTTCTTAGGGTCGGAAGTATGAACGATTGGAAAAGCAGACCAAATTATAAGCTTTCAAAACCTGGTGCAGGAGAAGCATGTTGAAGCTAACATGGACGGAAAAAATACGACATCTTATAGAAGAGGCGAGGACCGTAAGGAATACCATACAGAAAAGAAGAACCAAATGGAAAGAACGCACTTGAAAGCACAATGGGTTTGTGAAGAATATAATTGAAGGTGAAATAAAGGGAAAAGACCCCAGAGGAAGACCTAGGAATTAGTTAATGGGCCAAATAAAGAGGAGAGGTAAGTCTGCTTACCTTGTGAGGTGACTCCATCACAGTGAAAAGCTGGTGCCTAGTGATTTCCACTCCAGCCGATTCAAGTTTCTCCAAGGATGAGGGACGTAGCCAGCGTAATAATTCTCTCCTGCAGGGGAATTGGAAATGTTAATTCTATCTTTTCGTACAAGAAGAACTTAATTTTTTAGCATATCATGAGGAAAACATGCTGGTTTTAAATATGGTTATTAAAATAAAAATAATTTGTTCCTCTTCCGATGGAACCATTTCGACACGGTTCTCATCGGATTCGACTGGTGTACACTTTTGAGTGGCACATAGTTACGGGATGGTAAACCATAATCCGCGTCTATTATTATGAGAGCATCCATATGGGTGCCCCAGGTGCGCGAAAAAACAATCGAAAAAAATGATTTTTGGATGAATTTTTCACAATTCTGAGAGAAAGACCTCTACTGGACAAGAGAAGGATGCAAATGATAGAAGATGAGTCTTATAACAACCTGAACTGTGGACAATTTTTAGGAAAACTGGAGATAACGGAATAAAATTGAATACGTAGAGCGAATTCGGACAGCAACAGATGAGAAATTATATGTTTGCACGAGGTTCACAAATTGATACAAATATTTTCTTCTGCAACAACACAAAGTCTTTAAGATAAATTTAAAACCAAGTTTTTCCACACTGGTGTACCCAATTGGCGACGCCTGAAAGCCTTAAGTCTCATCGGTCAATCGAGCGCGGAGGATATCAAGTTCGCAGACCAACCGGAACGCTTAGGGTCAAACACTCATCTTAGATATATTTGTCTGTATTTTGGAAACGCAAAGGTACTTGTTGAACGACGGTAACAATGAATGATGAACTCCGACGAAAGACCTCAAATTCAAACAATTACTCTAATCCATGCCCATCGCTGACCAAAAGAGATTTATCACAGTCCCTTTTCTTAATCCGTGTTGTTGATTGTGACTGGCCATCACGGAAATCTATCTAGTCGCCAGATTTGTGGACGGATACTGGCCTCAAAAATACCATTGAGAGTAATAGATGGTGGAGTATGCCAAAGTTTTGATTTATCGGCACATATCCGCCATTTACATCTCCACACTTTCCTTGTTGCTGTTAAACTAATAAGTTAGAGTGAGTACCATTTAATAATCAATATATTTAATAACTTCTAAGTCAGTGCTGTGCAGGATTTTGCTCGGACAGAAAAATTATGACCAAAGTAAGAATGTGCACGCACATAAATTCTCTAAAAAAAAGTTTTTAGATGTTGCCTATTGGTATACGCCAAAGATAGAAATTTGAGGCAGCAAGATGGGTTCAAGTGACTAGTGATATGTACGTACGAATATAAGCTTCGGTGTCTTGTAAGAGTTTTTATTCATTTTTTATCTATAGTTTATAATGCTGGGAGTTAAATGAATGACACCTGTGAAAAAAATTCCGTGGGTATTTGCACCCATTGTCAAAGTGCGTTTTATTTACGTGACCGATTACACATCATAATGATTCTGCTTGTCATAGGGAGTAATATATATTACCGGTCGCTTACCATAAGTATCTGATGAACAAGTATCGAACAAGTATAGATGACATATTTAGTCTGTTGAATAAAGATATCATCTAAATAGCAAATAAAGTCAGATGCAAATTGAGTGGGGTAGGGGATCATCATCCAATGGATTTCTTCATACACTGCGTACAAGAGTGGAATCTATCGGAAAAAAGTGATAAAATTTTAGTCCTCGGGTGAAATAAATCCATGATCGGTAGGCTTAATTATTAGACAAGAAGTAATATAGGTAAAATTTGAATTTTTTGAAGTTTTCTCCAGTCACCGGCCGGGTGACCTGTTCCATTTTCTCCTACATGTCGAGGTCCGACACGGTCCTCGTCATCAGGAAAGCCAAGCATCAGCTGAGATTCAGCTTCAGCTTCCCTGAAAAACGAGAAAGCACCAGATTCTTCCAGTTAATACTTCAATAGTTACTAAAGCTTTCCTGCCACGGTGATGACGAACTTAGCACCCAAACTTAAGGTGGCGTTGGCGATTTTCATTTACGTACAGATTTGCCTGACAATTTTGATACGCGTACTCATTAGTAATATGAATAAATATAGCTAAAAGAATGGAATGTTACCGATGGCTTAGCAATGGTATATTATTTTAACTCTTACTCTTATTATATTTGACACATATTTCGAAATAATTCGATGGCATATGCACACATTTTCCCGTTGACATGAAAAAAATACCTTTCATTTTGTCGTAATGGTTCTTATTGAAGTGGTGTCATGACGAATAAAAAACACGTACTTATATACAGTCTTTGCTCAAATTTCGAATTCCAAGCCGTGAACCCGAGTAAAAACAATGCTTAAATTGAGATAAAAAGTTTAAATTGTGGTTCTTGCAATATGTTTATATCAACATGTTTTGTTATTTCCAACGTATAATTTGATATCCTTTGATGTAGTGTGATCCAAGAATGTTTTTCAACTGTTATGAAAAGATGATAAAATATACACTGAACGACTCACAATTCGCGCTGCAGATACCTTAAATTGAGATGAAGAGTGTTCCACGTGATCTTGGTACCGCGCATGCAAGACGGTGAGGCTCTCAGACTTCAATCGGCTCCGAAGTGTTGCCGTAACTCATGTATCCCTGGGTATAAAGGTGAGTAGCAGGAAATTGGCAAGAACGCACCTTAGGAACCAGAAAATAAGATGTAGGACGACGCCCTGGAGCCCATTCCCTCCAAAGCCATTTTAATAGCGGGCATCCCTATAACCGACACTCCACAAGGGGCAAATTTATTCATACACTCTCATTTATGTAACCTTCCCCCGGCGGTGGTTCTCTTTCAGCCTCCACCCCGTCCTGTGACGATGGAAACAAGCTTCCTGACGCCCCGGACAGCGGGATGAAAGGAGGCTGAGGAAGAGGGGTAAATTGATGCGAGCGAACGAGGAGGAACAGGGGCTTCAGAGGAAGCGATACCCCCCCGACCCTTTTCTTTATTCTTTCCCTCCGGCGGGAGAACTTGAAACGTAGCGAAAAAGGGGAGGGAGGGGGGAAATCGGCGGGGGGTCGCCGTGGCACTGCGTGAATGGGTGGGCATGGTCGCCGGAACATGATCAGGGGATGAAGGGGGGGACGTAATGAGCAACTCTCGGAGAGAGAGTAACGCGCTTAAAGATTTGAAGGAGCGGGTTGCAATGCTAAGGGGAGACTGTACGGCCGGACTGTTGTTGCTGGTGGTGGTCTTCAGATACGGGGGATGGAGGGGGACCCGCGGTGAATTTTAGGGGACCAAAGGGGTGCAGCAAATCCGGGAAAGGGGTGTTGGTTGCCGTAGTGTGGCGTAGTTGTGAAATGGAGAGGGCGGAGTGTGAGTGAATATTCGGGGCGGGCAGGTGAAAGGGATGATGAGGCAGAAGGGTGCAGATAGAGAGAAGGGGGGAATGGACCGGTGGAGGGTTACACCAGAGAAGGGGTGAGTCTGCGAAGGGAGGAAGGGGTGGGAAGTGTGCCTCCCTGTCCGAGGGAGTTTCATTGGGGGGAGTGGATAAGGGTGGGAGAAGAATGGGCGAGGTGTAGCTGCAGGGGTGCCAACCATCCGGATGAGCTATTCCGCCATAAATGGGAATAACGCCAGGCCCCAGTTTTTCGTCGGGTTACGCCCTCAAAAATTTCGGTGTAAATAGAACAGTGGTCATTCCTTTCTTAAAACTATCTCAACCAATCGATTGTGCTGAGGAGTAAAATTTTAATTTGGCTACAAAGCGAAAGAGCAAGCTTAGTGCCAAACTTTCTCCGACTAAAGATGGTAATTGGCAGGGGTATCTTAAGCCTAAACTTTGGCTAAAAAGTAAAAAGCAATTAAAACAAAATTCTGTTTTTTTCATGATAATTTTGACATTCTATACCCATTTTTCATTTTTTCCTAAGAAATTAAATAATTCTTGAGCAAGAATTTTCATGGCTGCCGTTAAACACACAGTCACAGAAAAAAAAATTATATAGCCGATATTTGTTCGTCTAGTGGACAATGCAAACGGTAGGCAGTTGTCCATTTAGCTAACTATATGTGGAGTAACTTGATATCACCATTACAATATAAAGGAATAAAATCAGGAATTCAAATTACGATAGCACCAACAGTTTTGTAGTATTTGCAAATACAGGCATTACCCACTTTTTTGGCAGGTTACGTCCTAAAAATTGCAACCAAAATCGACATGGCTTACAGAATGGATTACACAAGAATCCTACACGAATTTCACCAAGCAGAAGCATGTACCATATACTCATTTTCTTGTTGTTGCTTTGCTGTTAAAATTGAACTATCGTATAATGCCTCAAAAGTCGCATGCAAGCCAGTTTATTTGCTGACAACTTTACCAACATCTATGAAGGATGGAAATGCTTCGGCAGATTAGAACATGTGAATATAATTAGAGAAATTAGAGACTGCAGAATAAAAAATGTTTAAAATGTCATTTTTCGTGCAAAAGATGAGAGCCCATATTAGCAGCCAATTTAACTTTTAACTAGGTTTTTGATAGTAGCTAGGAAATTGACTTGCACCAAAATGCTCGAATCCTTATCTGCCACCTAGAACCAACAGCAGACCATGTATGTATGCGTTTAAATTTAAAGTGCCTCTGTGCGTTGCTGTAGTTATAAAAAATATTCATTAATTAATTCAAGCAGTCGTCTTATATTGGTAGGATACTTCTAAAACAGTGTGTGTTTGAGAAATTTTGTCTCCCAACAAGTATTATCAGGTTTTTGCTAATGGATTAATAGTCATAGTTACACAAACTTAGAAATGTGAGGAAATGAGCCAGCGGATGTGAAAACATCAATTCGGTTCATGAATGGATGGCGATTACGGAATTACAGATCGATGGCGCCGTATTTTACCGTGTGGTTGAGGTGACGAAAATCACAATAGTGAAAAATGGGGACTACACGAACTTAAAACTACGCTCCGATGAGAGCTCCTTAAAGGAAAGATACGGGATGGATGCTGCTGGAGGACCCTCGGTGCTAACCTTCGTGTTGAAAGTCCATTGATGACGCCAGCCTTGTATCAATTCCTGGTTGCATCTTTGGAACAAAATGGTTTCCGAGCTAGCGTGAACTTAATCAATTCTTGAATAGTGCGAGATCTATGATTTCCTCGTATTTCACATGGATTGTCGCTTGCGCTTACTACATATCATTGTTGTATTCCCAATTGGATACAATTGCATATGAGGATGAAGATCGGACACCAGCCATCATTCTGTTATTGTGAATGCTATAAAGTGCTAATTGGAGACAAAGTATAATTGTGCTTTCATTAATTGATACTAACCCGTGATTCTATGATGGGCACAAATTGCTCAACTCATTAACTGAATGTATACAATTGCATAAAAGGCTAACTTAATTTTATGTGATTGCTCCAATTTAACTTTCCGCCAATGATGCCTTATAAACCTGGACAGAGCCAAAACTATATACGCTGGCACCTTTACTGTTAATAGAGTCCCAATCTTGCTCCTTTTTTATATGTTTGGAGAGACTTTCATCATAGGCTGCCAAAAAGACTTTGTAAAACTCTGCTTCTTTTATTAAAAACTTTCACCAACTAAGCTAATGGTCTTCAAACATGAATCCATTGTTCAACTAAATCCTTCTCGTATGACTAACAAATAATTAAAACATATTATCTATTAGTAATTTGAATAATAAATAACACAGAGTATTCCATTTTGAATTCATCAATATTGTTTAACTCATTGAGTTATCGACACAGCTGTTGGACGAAATCTGATCATTTTGCGTCGCATTGTGTGAAAAGTTATAATTCATCACCATTTTTTTTAATGCGACGGATGATGCCACCTCATTGATCATTGCTCATCTATGACAGAACGGAAGTGCTACTCTAAGAACCAAAATTTACCACAACTGCTCCATTAATAACGATGCACTGAGCATATAACATCACGAGGTAAAAGAACTGTGTAGGCAACAGAAACTTTAAAAAATTATCAAGATACCACAATGATGCCCAGGACCAAACGTATTTACGTTTTTATTTGCTATTATTTTAAAATAATGGCGGTCCTCTAAAATAAAGGGCATTCCGAATTGCAATAATCCACTCGATAGGTTTGCCAAACTCAAAACACGAGCACGGGCAGCGAAATTCACCAAAAAGTATGACGTTGTCCGATCGAGAAAAATCAACCCAGGAGTTCTCAAGGTTGGCCATGCTGTTTGAACGGTTTTAGATGGGGTAGGGGGGGAACGGGGTTGGGAATTCGTATTAATTTGAAAGGCACTGGGGAATTCCAAAGGGGAGTGAGGACTCGGGGGATAGTAGGGGGTGTACTCATATTCCAGGGTGTTTCAAGGAGGACGGGGAAGCGGTAATCAACATTAAGGGCGGCGGGGAGGAATAAAGGGAAGGGAAAGGCGTTGTGTGAGGGGATGGGAGTTTGCCGTTGTGTTGCAACGGAAAAGGCGTTGTTGCAAGTTGAGGCGAGAATTCGGGCGAAGATTCGTAGAGGAGTGGTTCGGGAGTGGGATGCGGCAGTTTCATCTCTTTAAGGGATCGGCGGAGTAGTTGGAACGGAGAAGAAGAGAAGGGGAGGAACGGGGGCGATGTTAAGGAGCGGCCGAAAGAAATGCTTTCGCAGACCAAGCGGCTAATTCCTGAGACAAATGCAAGTTGGAAACTATGCGTGAAATTGGACGTAAGGAAGGGGTTCAGAAGGGAAGAGGGGAGAGAGGAAGGATCGGGCGGAGGGAGACGCAAAAGACGCTCTGTCACACAATGCAGGGGATGAGTAACCCCGAATGCATTCCAAAGATTTGCGAATAGTCTCGAGTGACTTAAACCGACGAAGGTTACCGTAACATCCACTTATTACCCTTCAAGTCTCCTCAATAGTGCGTAGCAGGGGGTGAGTCATCATCAAAATGTACTACATACATACCAATCACGCCGTTCCCTTCCGGGGTAGGCAGAGTCACAAAGTTTCATCCATAAATATGTACATATTTGAACACCTAACTCTGCTTCAATAATTTCCTCCATACTGATCTATCCTTGCAAAATTCCTTTGCTTCATTTACCCCCATAAACTGCTACATACACGCTTTAATGTTTTTAAGACTCCTAATATTCCTCCTACTTTAGAATTTCCTCAACCACATTCAACCACAACTTTCTCGGCCTACCTCTACCTCTCGCACCATTCATTTCACTCTTATACATATATATGTTTCGTTATTCGACTCTCATCCATTCTCTCAACATGGCCAACCCATCGAAGCAAAGTGCTTTCATATATGCCCATTATTGGAGCATCTAACCCACGTTTATTTATTATCCACTCATTCCTGACCCTAACCATCCTAACCTTGCCGCAAACACTTCTCAGATAACTCATACCCACGGCGTTTAGTCTACCTTTGTGTCTGTTCTGACATACCAATGTTTCACCACCATGCAACAAAGTGGGGAGAAGAACACTTTTGTACATGGCGATTTTCGCTACCTTAGACAGGCACTCACTGCAATGTACCCTAATAAAATTAATGATATATGTGGACCCCAGAAGTCAAGGGATCTAAGTGACATTTTTGAAAAAAATAAGTTAGGTACAGGAATGGGATGTGAAAATATTAATCTTTTAGGTGGTAAAGGGATCCAAGTGATTTTTTTGACAGGTGCTGCTATCTAGGGTATTGCCTCTTAGCTACTTAGTGGGTTGTACCAAACATTTTCAACTTTGACTTAAGTTTTCTCTAAACAATGGTTTTGTTACTTAGACCCCTTGACTTCTGGGGTCCTCATATCAATATTGGTGCATTGGTAAAACATGCTCTAATTGGTCGTTCAATGCCAAGACTACAGCCCACCACTCTATCAAAACCTTAGTCCCTTCCTTCCTGGTAGCTTTTTTTATGTATATTAGTTTCTCTTTATCCAGTCCATGGACTAATTCCTGAGTTTTCCTCTGGGGATTTTCCCTCTATATTGCCTTCACTTATGTTCTTCACAACACCATTGTGCGTTACAGTATGTCCAATCTATCAGGTTCTTCTTTTCGGTATGTTATTCCATATGGTCCTTACCTCTTCTACTCTTCTGCAAACTTCATCATTTTTTATATTGTCTGTCCAATTTAACTGTGTTATCCTCCTCCAGCACTAGGTTTTGAAGGCTTTTACTCTGTATTGATAAGCTAGGAGACTATTTTCATTACATATTTTGCATTTACATAAGCAGACAGATATACAAGAGTGTACCGGAAACATTTTCTGAATGCCCTTAGATCTTGTTTGCAGATAACAATATAGACATAGAAAGGGAGAGAAATGCAAAATACGCCGTGTCACACAATGAAGGTTATGAGTAACCCCGGATGCATTTCGAAGATTTGCGAATTGTCTCGAGTAACTTAGACCAACGAAGGTTACCGTTACATCCACTTATTACCCTGCAAGCCACCTTAAGGGTGTGTAGCAGGGGTGAGTATCATCAACATGTACTAAAATGTATTATAATAAAATTGCTGGTGATACCAAGATTGGTACATTGCCAAAACATGCTCTAATTGGTCGTTTAATTCTAAGATTGCATTTCTCTAGCCTTCTCTAATGCTATGTCCCTTACTTCCTGGTTGCTCTATCTATGCATACACTATCCTCTTTATTTGGCTCATAGACTTATTGCTGGATCTTCCTCTGTAAATTTTCCCTCCATGTAGCCTTCAATTATGTTCTTCACATACCCATTGTGCCTTAGAGTGTGTCAAATTCATCTGTTTCTTCTTCACTGCATAGTGTTCGGAGTGGTCCTTTCCTTTCATACTCTTCTGCATAAATCCCACTTTGGAATTTTTCGATTTGAGGTCATTGTGCGTTGGTGCCACAATTTTCATCACCCGGTAGGAAACTCGAGAGGTCTAAATTCTAAGCATTCACCGGGGAAGCCTACAGAAGTCAGAGAAAAAATTACACTATAAGAATATCGATTCTGTTGTTTATTTCCTTGATTATATACCTGTGATCGTTTCTACGGTAGTAGATTGACTCTGGAAAAATATGTTAGGCGTCTGGCAAAATAATCATCTGCTTCAAAAGATAAAATATGGTTTCAAATGGAGGGAGATGAGCGTAGGTGAATGAGTATCAAGTCACGGAGTGGTGGAGAAAGAGGAAAGGGATGGTGTACAGGAGGGTAGTCGTGTTGGGGGTGAAGCCTGTATGCCGACAGTGCCGAGATCTACAAAGAGAAGAGGGTGGTGGCGAAACAATGTCAGACTGAAGGTGGTGGCGTGTGGTGGATGCGTGCAATCTCAGGGGGGGTGGAAAGGGGAGTTGTGAATCCCTGCCTGCCTGAATGCATCGCTCATACGTGAGCTGCGTGAGTCTGCGTGCACCACCACGGTGTGCACGCCATTCGCTGACATCGTTACCCTTTCCAATCTCCTGGAGCAGCATCGGCGTCGTCTGCAATGCCAACATCCTCGGCCGCAACACAAAGACTGCTTGCTCGAGTGGCTCGGGGGGCGCCCCATGTTGGTGTACGGAGATAGGGAGGGGAATAATGCTCTACATCTGAGCAACACTCTACGGGAAGCCACAAGAGAGTGCGGCAGGGGGTGTTGGAACATCATTGATGAAAGGAATGGAGAAGAGGAGGTATAGGAGAAGGGGGTCGGAAGACGGGAGGTAAAAATATGAGAAGTGCTCCACTTAATTTGTTACTCGATACGATTTTGTTATATTGACGAATTTCTGCATGTTTGAAGGGGAGAGGGAGTCATAGCACCGATTTTCTTGGTAGTTCACCTCTTTTATTCTGTCACTTATGCCTCTTATACAGGAGCAGTGAGCAAGTAACACGATTACGTTTTGTTGCATTTTATAACAAATCTGAAAGACGAGTGATCTAATTATTTTAAAACTCATATCTGCGATCAACACCAGAGTCTAAAATGCCTCCCTTCCCATTTATTATGTAATCCTCCTTAAGGAGAATACATTTATGTAGACGAACATTTATAGCTCAAAAGGGCTAATTGAAATATAGAAGAAAGTACATATGAAGAGTTACCAGGAAGTAAGAAACCTAGCATTAGAGAGAAAAAGATAAAGTGCTGTAGTCAACCAATCTTAGGATTGCACGACCAATGAATGAAGGGCATACAGGTCTAGTAGTGGTAGCATATTCTTAATTCGTGAATACATTGTTATAAGTGATTATATACCACGTTAAAACTGATTATTTTTAGAAAAAACGAATAAACCGAGGCAAAGAAAAGTTTCCACTGAGAAGACCTACTTAGTAGTCAAAATAGATGACTGGGTAATGTATAATATCGAAAATGGAAGCCTTATAAATACAGTGCGTTGGTGTTGATCGGCGGCAATGCATCAGAGATCGCCAATCAATTCCACAATTTGAATGAGAAGAAGCAAACGAATGATTGCTAGGGAGCGTTCTTAGTGCGTACATGTGCAGCAGGAGTGAGAATCTGGAAAAGATACTGCCTTAAGCTCAAGGAAATAGGGGCGGGGGATGAAGGGACCAGTGTAAGACAAGTGAGGGAGGAGATAAAATGAGGGAAATGAAGAAAGACAGCTGTTCTGTCGACTTCGGTACATCGTTCCAAGTCCATAGCCCATACCAGAAGTTTTCCTAATGAGTTAAGGCATCTGAAGGAGACATTCCGGCAAAAAGGATACAGGAAACGCCGTCTCTTCGGTTTTAAAGAGATCGTTCAGCTCTTACAAGTTGGAAGCCGAAGATGAATAGCCTGAACCGATCGCCTGGGCCGTTTTACGGTATATTTATATGGCTTTTGAAATATTATCAAGATTTCTGAAACAATATCCACACCATTCATAATCAGTTGAAGGTATTGAAACCAAATCATAAGACTAAAAGATCCTATTATCCTAATGACTACTGGTGTCTATTAGTTTCCCGGTAAATTTGGCCTAGTCTATGTGGGGGGGAATGGAAGAACTATTGCTTCCGGGCTTAAAGAACACCAGAGGCATTTCAGGCTTTGTCAGCCCAAAAAATCTGATGTTGCAAAACCCAACATTAGTCCTGACCACAAGCTTCATTGGGATAGCGCCAAGATATGATAATTTGCCGTTTTAATAGTTATTGCAATGAAACTGCAAAGCTGGCGAATGAGATCCGCTTCAAGGAGATTTTTTTATTTGTCACACTGGTTTTAATCTCAGTTTTTCTTGAAATCCCATTTCAAAGGTAACATCTTTTTGAACAAAAACTCCACCTTTTTACTGTGATTATTTTTTAATTTAACCTCCATACTAATCAGGAGTCGTATGATAATAAACTCGATTAATTCTGGCTTAACTTTGTGAAAATCCATTCTAAAGAATTCAAATGCGATATGGTACTTTTTTCACAGTTTTTTATTTCAGGTCGACTGGTTTTGTCACATAGGCGACATCATCAGGTATATAAGTTTAGAATGCTGCAGAATTTATACAAAATTGTTTATTTTTTCCTGTCTCTTCCCCCCCCCTCCCCTTCCAAATTTTGTATAAATTCTGCAGCATTCTAAACTTATGTGCCTGATGATGTCACCAATGTGACGAAACCGGTCGACCTGAAATAAAAAACTGTGAAAAAAGTACCATATCGCATTTGAATTCTTTAGTCGTATGATAGTTGGACCTGGAACATAGGCCTACCGAACTTAAACTCAAAAACCTTAACCCTGAAGACGATGGACGAGTCATCCCTCGAAACGTACTTGTACTTTATGCCCATTGGACCCGAGAAAAATTTCCGAGAAGAATTGGTGATGAGAGAGACATCTTTAACAAATGAAAAAGTGCATCGACGGGCGAGACAGATATGGCAACGAGGAAGGAAGGTAGAGTAGTCGCAACGCTATGTCGACGAGCACTTAGCAACCTCATTCTTGGATCTTGTTCTCTTGGATGCACATAGCATGTAGCCATGGGGACAGACAGACACTGAGAACTGCACAGCGGCACACCGGAGGAAAGTTTCAAACTTAGTCACCCAGTAATGGTCCCTCCCCGTGTCATTCGTGTCTGGGCCGTGGAACTCCCGGCGGCTCTGCGGTATCCGATAACTTTTTTCCCGACAAGTCTTCTTATTTGAAGTGAGAGCGAGGTAATCTCAAAGTTGGAATTGCTCGATCTTGTTCGACTGTCATGTGCTCTCGATTCGGATGCCGGAAACCATTTAACTGAATTCTCGGATGCTGCCGGAGAATATTAACACGGGTTATACTCCGGGGAAAGGATGGTGTCACTAGATCGACGAGCCTCAAAACTTGTGTCATACTCACTCGCGTTCACTACTGAATTCATACTCCCGTTGAAAGAGTCACCTTTACTCTCGAGACACAGGAAGCACTTTTAAAGTGGGTATTAAAATTCAGCAGCGCATATTTCCAATGTTCTCCCCGTTTCCCGATGATAGCGTAAAAATCTTCTCAAAGGAATATATCTTCCCATCAGTGTTTATTTAATCATAGAAAAATATTGTGAAATTTAGAAAAAGAGATCCATCAAAAGCAAGGATGGCTAATGCGAATGAAAATTTACACGAGTAAAACTTCTAAACAGTCAGGTTTCTTTCGTTTATTTGTCAACCGGAGAGGAAGGTATCTGAAACCAATGAGTAATGATCACTATTGTCCGAATAAGGAGTTATGACATGCAATCACGAACCTTTCGTATCCATCCGACTTGCAGAGTACTACTATTACAACAAAATTTACAGGACTTCGTTTCGGAGGGGGAATTCATATGTAATTCAAGCCCGGGAGGGGTAGGGGGTGAAAATTTTTTACAAGGAACTTATTTGTGTCATTAGAAAATTAAGAGTTTAACTTGAGGTATTAGAGCCGATGATTTAAGATTTCAGCTTTGAAAACTTCTAAAAAATAATACAAAAACCACGGTTATTTGTTTTGAAGTTACAAACATAACTATTTATAAATGTATTCATGAATGAACAAGAGAATAAATTAATACCACAATATTATTAAATTAAACAAAAAGTAAAACTCTTGGTGCTGCTAAAAAAAAGTGAATTCAAAGTTCATTGCGAGGAGGGATGGTTTCGGATTCCATGGACCTCCCCTCCCGACTACGTCTTTGTTAAATTTGTATTCGGATTCAACGAAAAAATCTCCCTAAACTCCACAGAACTAACCTCTGGCCCTAGAGACAAATTGACAGTACTCTAGCCACCAAACCTACCCGATACCTAAGCGGTAAGTTTTTAGATATAGGCTCATTACATGTAGCGACGACGTTGGCTATTAACACTTCATCCAATACATCATTAGAAGGACATGAATTCGTTCTTTTTAAAATTTGGATTCAATATTTTATTTGTATTGTGCCATTATGTCATTCAAAACAATATAGAAGTGTATTATATTGAGGCAAAAAGGCCTCTTCTTTTTAGATGAGGAGCGCATGATTAAAGCTTGTTTCGCATTTTTCGAGATGTATTGAACAAGGAACGTTGAACAAGACGAAGTAGTTGAAAATATCATTCCAGTGCATTCAAGATGGCGATTCAAGAGTAGTTGTTCAATAGTTCACGAATGGACTTGAACGGCCTTTCAAACCATTATAAAAAGCTGGATGTACTTTGACGTCGTTTTTTGAGCTAAACAAGAGGCTAAGGAATAGGGGAATAGGAGTTTGTACCCACTCGGTGTGCAAGGTATTACAATATTTGACTATTCTAGCATTTTATATCAAAATTAATGTCGAGAACGAATCTTCGGCTCTTCGTAAACTTCTTTGACTGTTCGATAAGTTAGAATACCACTCATGATTCAGAAAAAAACTGAAAAATCGCGGAAATAGCCACGGGTAATGGCAACTACGAAGGGCTTCTAGTGGCTTTTAAGTTCTATGGCGTTTTGAATATGAGGCATTCCAAACCCTATGCAAATAGTCGCCAGGACAAGATTTGCCGGCGTATAATGGCAAAACAATATTTACAGGATTTTGAGTCAGGCAAAACTAGATATTGAAATAAATATTTAGTAAGACTTGAGAGTACCAATAATGAAAATATTTTATATTCAGTATTGGAGAACAACAACAATGAAAAACCTTTAAAATATTTTTAAAAAACTCCTATACTCGAACTAAATCCGATGACCTTCGTTCCTAAGACAGAGACGATAGCATCACACCGTGTCCTCCTATAACTTTATAATAGCAAATACCAGGTCTATGCATACTCTTTAAAATGGCCGTAGGCTTTCGCTCTTGTCGCAGATTCCATTTATTTTTTGATGAGATATATTCTATAGTTTCTTTTGATAACCTTACTTGAACTTTAACAAACATTGTATTTACATATGTCTAGATAGGACGGACAGGACATATTTTGGAGGGTAACTGGCACAGGATTGGCAAATTGTCATACATATATACTCAGATGGTGTTCATTTCTCGCCTGTGCTTGTCGCAGGTTTCAGTTATTTTTTATCTGAAAAATAGTCTATATATTTCTTCTGGGAGTCATATTTGAACGTATGCATAATTACTATATACGAGTTTGTTGTCAAGTTTGTAATTTTGGAGGGAAACTAGCTCTCAATTGGTAAATTATCGTAAATACTCAGACGGTGTACTTCTCTCGCCAAAAGAGTGTGTGAGCAATATTGTGTCATTAAATTCTAATTGTGCCTACAATTGACGAGAAATAAATATTAAGCATAGTATCAATAATAAGTATAAATGCATATTTGATTATAGTACACCAAAATATGCTAATGAAATCATCCCAAATATTAGGAGAAAGATTTTCCTTATTTTTCTCTTGCTACTTGAAATATTTTATCGCTAATGTACACCGAAAACACATCTCGCACGTCTTACGTACTTCTTGGATAATTTAAAGCACATTGACCGTTGCATGCTGATAAGTGAATATGTTACATTGAACTGTAATTTTATTATTAATTGGACATGGAGAGAATGTTCCATTGGAAAAAATCTCGTATAACATACGAGATTTTTTCCAATGGAACATACTCTCCATGTCGGCCATCTTACACTCAGCAGACTTTTTTCCCCCAATTCCATTGGTCGAAACGGTTCAAGATCATTCATGATTCAAGATTCAATATACCATTCATGATTCAATAGAGTCGTTCAAGATAAGACGAATTTGATGGTAACGAATCATTTCAGGAGCATTTAAGACAAGATGTTCGCGGTCATGACGTTTCAACTTGACGTTGTATACATTCAAGAAAACTTTATCAAGGAGTCTTGAATGGAGTTAGGCGTGAATTTAATAGTGTGAACGGTCTTAAGACTTATAGGGTCTTCATCAATAATGGCGAGTATTCAAGTTACTCCTGACGATAACTATGTTGCATACAGTACCAAACTCTCGAGATTTAGCCCAAGATGGTTTAGGTGTCAAAGTATACCCGGTATACTTGGTATCTCCTAAAATATGCTCTTCAAGTTCTAAATATCTCACTAATGATTCATTTCATTTTTGCAGGTTTTAAAACAGTGCATTCCTCTCCTGCTACTGCTTACAAATAACTTAAACATCCCCGAGAAGGTCTTTGCTAGCATTGCTCTCCATCATAATTAGTGTTCCTGACCTCTTCTCATTTTAACATGCGTGTAGATACATTAAGGAAACAGTAAAGCATTTTCAATTCTTTAATTCTGGCGCCCAATGTTGACACTACATTTTTTACCGTTGAAAGAAGAGCGTTTTCTACCCCCCTGCTTCGAGAAGTCGGTTGGGGTGTTTCACGCACAGAAGAGAACGGGGCTGAGTAAAAAAATCTCTTGCGTAGAGTATTGGATTTCCCATCACTTTTAAAACATAACATCCCAGAGAAAAAAATTAAGAAAAAAACACCACCATCCATGCACCAAAAGGTTCTAAAGATGTTTTCGTTAGTTTAAAAGTTTAGAGTTGATGACAGCATCTTGGCAGGCAGCACGAGATGTTTCAGCAATCAAAACAAGAGGGAAATGCCGACGCACTGACTAGGCGACGCAAATAGCTCACGAGCATCATTGACACACAAATGTTCTCGGAAGTCACTAAGTTAAAAACAAAGTTGTTCCAGGTGTTGTGAAAAAATCGGTGAAAAATAGTTTTGTCCCATTAGCTACAATTAACCTTTTACTTCCAAGTAGTAATCACTTAAAGCATGGGCAGGGACTTCTCAATGGAGATAAAGAAGAACTCAAAGCCAGAAATAAAATTACGTCAGCTTTGTTCTAACAGCTCCAATTTAGATTTTTCCACAGAACCCATTCAGAGAGATAACTATGTGAAGAAAATGAACAGCAATTTCCTGAAATGCTGAGTGGCTGCTCAACAGAGGTCATATGAATTTGTTTGGGTGGTTGAAGCATAGGGAAGGTGGACAGTCCCGAAATGTGTCTTTCGAGAATTACTCCTCTGAGTAAATTTTTTTACAGGACTTCACAAACATTTCGTTGCAACATTTTTAAACGGTTTGTTAAAACACTACCTGAAAATGAAAAATATGTGACTGAAATAATCTTGTGAAATCTTTAGGTATCTGCGATGATTTTTGTAAGAGAAACAGTTTCACCGTGCTACTCTGTACGAAAAAAACTGTTTCTCTTACAAAAATCATCGCATATACCAAATGATTTCAAAAGATTAAATCATGAGCTACAAAAATGTACGAAAAAAGTATATTTGACTGGAATTCAGAGTAAAAATTCATTCACATGGTTGTAATCTCAGTCCAGGCGAATGGTGTACAATATCCTCTCTGACATTCATACATTACTTCATAGCGGGAAACGACCGTTACAGTTCCATTGTATGAAAATGGACCTTCATGTTAGGTATGCCTAAAATTATTCCTTGGTTGTTTTATACATTATAATGTCAGACTCATTCTACTTAATGTTGTAAAACTTTTGCTATCACTTCCTATGTACTTCCCTCTTTATTTGGTCTATGATCTTATTCCTGATGTCTTCCTCTTGGGACTATTCCCTCTATTTTGCCTCCAGTTATGTTCTTCAGAAACCCAGGGTGTATCCAATCCATCTGCTTCTTTTTTCTGTATGGTGTTTGCTATGGTCTTTTTCCTTTTTACTATTTTGTACACGTCATCTCTTCTGTTTCCTTAATTTCTTATTCTGCCCGTCCATTTTATCTTTAGCTTAATATTGGTCACTTAACGAAGATATAATGGTCTAAAAATGATGAATTTTACGGTGTTACTCAATATTATAATGGCAGTGAGATGGCGTCTCTTCACGTAACTTTTTATCTCAATTTCCAACAAAAAATGTTGTTAAAAAACTGCTATAATAAGCACTAAATATTGAGACAAGTGATATATATTTTCCCAGATCTGGTAATTGATAATACAACATGAGTATTTCCGTTTGAATAGCAGAATTCCGGTTTTTGTCGGAGGGCATATTGTGGTGTGACACCAACATACTGTGGTAAATGTGACACTTCGCCAATAGAAATTTCTGCTGTTTACCTTGTTAAACATATCTATTTTTTATTATATATCAAAATATGGCCCTAAATATGCATTTTTAAATGTTTTGAGCCTGAACATGGCATCCCATCACATAAAAAAGCTACCTCAATTTCCTTCCCAATAACATTGCTCAACATTTGTTTAACATACAATAGATATTGAGGAACCTAACAATGTTTTGTCAGTTTAGGTTAGCAATAATATAACACGTTTATTTATATTTTAATAACAGACTTTCGGTTTTCATCAGAGCACATCACTGACACACTGTGATGTATATTGCATCGTTGCCAAGGGAAAGTCCTAATGTTAACCTTGCTTACCATATTTATATTATCTGCACTATATACATCAAAATATGGCACTTAGGCTCTTAAAACGCATTGTTAAATGTTTTAGGCTTGAAGATAATTCTAACCTCCCTCAGTTGATTAAAAAAAACATGATATCATTCTGCCGAAAAAGCAATGGAAGCTGGTGTTAAGCATAATTACTGGTTTTCGTGATGTGGTACAATCTTCACGCTTTGTCTTGTTAGACATTTCCCATAGGATTATTTACATGAGCTTTTGAAATAATTTAAAAGGCAGCACTAAGCCAAAATTTACCCATTGCAGCAAATTTTTAACACCTTAAGAAAACAGTACTGCGAAGCGCGGGGTCCTCATTAAAAGTAAAATATCGCCGTGTCTCCGTCTTACCTCAAATGCAAAACAGTTTCGCATGATGATTCATTATTAAACATACAGAGAGCATTTACTGAGCTTAAAATCACCTAAAACTATAGCAACGGATAAAAAATATGATGCGTTACGTGAAAAGAATTTAAAAGAAATATAAAATCCCGAAGAGCACTATCAACTCTGTGCCATTAGCCCTTCTAGCTCCATAGGCAATAGATCTGAGAGAACCTCGAGGAAAGAATAATTTTACGACTCTTTAATAAAATACTGTTATTTCAGCATATTGAAACTAAATCTAAATTTCTTTTGCAGATATCTATTGAAACTGGATTGGATTTTGGTGAGCCGACCGACAGCTAAGGTCATTTGCGCCATAGGGGACAGGTAAGGGAGGAAGGGTGGATAGAAACCCGGCGTCGGCATTAGCCTGCTCTTAACGAAAGGTGCCAAGAGGACCACGGTTTAACATCTCATCCGACAAAAAGAGTACTGTACTTGAAGTGCCTTCCACAAGACACTCAAGTAGGGATAGAGTTTCTTCTGAAAACATTCTCCTCTGCAGGAATTTAAACCCTGGCAGTCCGTATGGTTAGCCAGTACTCTAGCCACCACAAACCTCCACTGAACCCGATCTCCTCCGCTGAAACTGCTTGTTGTCACATCCCCATGAGCAATTTTACCAAGATATACATCCTATAATCCTTATTCTTAACCCTCTATGGACGAGCGAGTCAAATTTTTTACTTTCAAAATCATTGAAATATCCACTTTCTAAGAGACTTTACTATTTAGTTACTGCGCTATACTCAATTGTAATGCTTCGGATTAAGTGTGTAAAAATTTGCGGCTCTTTTGGCGGTTTGTAAAACAATTTGAATATATGAATGTGTGACGTTATTTATTGACGATGGCGTGCCTGGTGGAGCTCTAAAATAAATAGTTTCAGCTGCTATATGAAGAAAAGATAGGAAAATTTAAAAAAGGTATGTTATGAAGGTAATGTTGAAGTAAACCTTGTTTAAATATTTTTATCCAAAGTAATACTTTAAATTAAATACATATAATACAAATATGTCATATTTCAACATAAATATTATCAGAAAATCAATTGCATTTTTCTTAAAATTTTTAAATTGCACTTTTAAAAAGCTAATGTAGTAGCAGTATTTTTGCATGCTGGTATTTCATAATTCCGTCCATAGAGGGTTAGATTGGATATTTGGGTAGGCGACCGATAGCTATTGTAATTTGCGCCAAAGGAGACTGGTAAGGGTGGATAGAAACCCGGCGTCGGCATTAGCCTGCTCTTAATGAAAGGCGCCAAGGGGACCATGTCTCATCCGACAGACCGAGGACTGCACTTGAAGTGCCCTCCGCAAGACACTCGGTAAGGATCAGGTTTTCTCTGAAAACATCCTTTTCTGCAGGGATTTGAACCCTGGTCATCCGTATGGTTAGCCAGTACTCTAGCCACCACACGAGCCCGATCACCTCCACCGAAACTGCTTGTTGTCACATCCCCAGAGGCAATTTTACCTAGATATATATCCTATAATCCTAATTCTTAACACTCTATGGACGAGCGAGTCAAATTTGATACGTTTCAAAATCATTGAAATATCTGCTTTCTGAGAGGATTTTTCATTTAGTTGCTGCACTACACAGAAACTGTAACGCTTCGGATTAAGTGAGTGGTAAGCTGCGTCTCTTTCGGTGGTTTGTCAAAATTTTTGAATGGATGAATGTATGACGATATTCACTGACGATGACGTGCCTGTTCTGCTCTTTGTGGAGCTCTGAAATTAATAGTTTCAGCTGTCACGTGAAGAAAAAAATAGGAAAACTTTAAAAAAAGTACGTTATGAAGGTAATGTTGAAGTACACGTTGTATAAATATTATTATTGTAATGATTTTACTCACATTTTTTTACATTTTATTTGAACTTTTCTTATTTCGTTTGTATTTAATTAATTTGTGTTTGTTCAATTGTTTTTTATTTTCCATGTAAACAAATGCATTGTGGTTCCCAAGGAAAAACAAATAAAACATTCACCAAAAAGGCTATCAACACGTATTTTCGTGTTCCGCATAACAAATTAATCGTGTGGTTAGAATAAGTCTATTCCATCCACAATTATGTAAATTATTATTTTAAATTAAATACATATAATACAAATACGTCACATTTCAAAATAAATGTAAAATAAAATTAATTTTAATTTTTTATATGATTAAATAGCACATAAAAAACTATGTAGCAGCAGTATTTTGTTCATGTTAATGTTTCATAATTCCGTCCATAGAGGGTAGATACCAAAAGGGCCGTGAACATTTTTTATATAAAGGCCTGATGCGGATGTTATTGATTACCTCGAGATTCTTGCTTAGACTTTTGAGTCTTGTGAACTGTTTCATCCGAGATAGAATTTGAAGGGTAAGAGAGTCTGCTGGAAACATGAGACTCCTATGAAATAATAGAAGGAAATCCTCGACCCAATGTGTTTTCATATCTTATATTATCTCACTATAAGTTTATATTGTCTCACTATAAGTCCTGAATATTTATTTGACATGTTTTCCGTGAAACCTTCCACTAGGGATATGTGCACTAGATGTGATCCTGAGTATCTTTACTTTCCTAGTCATCGCACAACGAAGTTCCAAAATTCTTTCTTGGTCACTGCGTGTCATCTCTGGAACACCCTGCCCAAATACATAAAAAATTGTTCTTCTATTGCTAGTTTTAAGATGAAATATTATAATATGTTACTTTCTGACCACTAAATGTTGTTACTATATTGCATATTGTTGTAATTTTGCATATTGTTGTAATTAATGTAAATCCAGAAATGTATGCAGATGAATTTGCTATACGATATGATTTCTATTGCATATTGTTGTAATTAATGTAAATCCAGAAATGTATGCAGATGAATTTGTTATACTATATGATTTCCAAAAAACTTTGCATTCAGCATTGTAAAATGGTATTAATTTATACTTAATCTTTTCATCATGTTACTGTCCAAATTGTTGATTTTGCTCTTTATGTTGCTCAAAAAATGTAAATTGCTTTTGTTCTTAAGGGGTATATCCCCAGGACAATTAATAAATTATTCATTCATTCATTCATAAGTGGAAAGAGATAGCCTGAGGGCAAAACAGAAATGAAATACCCTTAACGTAGTGCGCAGTACAGCAAAATGGTGATATTGACTTGAAGTAAGGGATGAATTGAGAGTCAAATCCGCAGCCTGCAACATTCGTTGTAAGATTGCCCAAATAAAAAGTCGGTCCCAATTTCGCGCATGTCATCAAGCGTCAGAAATTCGTATCGAGTGATTTTTAGACTCAAGGACTTGAGAATTGCCACCATAGACCTTTCTTCTTTGTTCAGCACCCAAAACCATAAAACCACTAGGTAGAATAATATTACGTTCCTGGGAATAATAATTTGTGGCGAAGAAGCAATCTTCAGAGATCATAGGGCACTGCATCATGCGCAAAAAAATTGTGCGGGCAGTTAAAACAAGCTGGATTATCGGTATGGTGCAGCATCCTCCTTCTCAACGCATTTGTAAGGCTTTCCATAGAGTCCGCTGCCCTGGCAACCCATCCTATCCTAATTGCCACGACGACTAAGGCTTCAGAAAGGCGCTATTTTCTCCGTCCCTGCTCAGCTTTCCTTAGCAATCTAAACTAATACAGAATATCTCCTTCGCACGCTTCACCGGCTATGGTGTTCTTTGGTTTCGAGGATAAATGAATTCAACCCAGAACTAATTGCTTATGCCGTCTATACCACTTCTCACCCCCGAAAATGAGACGACCTGAGAAGTGCTAGCTGTATTCCTCCAGCAGACACTTTATCAGCCCAATCACTTATCAAGGCAAGGTTTACCTACCAATGCGCACTATGCGATGAGTCATCCCTACATCCACTGCGATCCAGTCCCCACCAGAAGATCCACCGTTCAGGATGGAGATAAAGGTTTATGCTGTAGTATGATGCCAGAGAGCAATTGGTAGCATAATGGTACATCCATAATGGTATTCCATAAACTCAAATTCCCATGCGAAGAAGTACTATTTCTCAAAATATTTAAATGCATTCTTTACACCGTTAAGGTAGTTTGAGCAAAATATTATTTACGTAGAAATCAATGAATTTGGTCTCATTTTAAAGCATAATGGTACATCCATAATGGTATTCCATAAACTCAAATTCCCATGCGAAGAAGTACTATTTCTCAAAATATTTAAATGCATTCTTGTCAATGACTTGTCGGCCCCGGTGGCGGGGGGGTAAAGTCCTCGCCTGCTAACCCTAGGGTCGCGGGTTCGAGTCCCGCCTGGGTAAAATATTATCTGCCCAGGACATGAGTGTTTGTGTCTCGTCCGTTGTTACTGTTATCCACCCGACGTAAATTGGCACATCGTGCTGTATTCGGGGTAGTGAAGATAAAATAAAAAATAAAAATAAAATAAAGAGAAATATCTCATCAATCCAATGACACAAAAAATTTAACCCCTTACCTCATAACTTTCGGAGATATTTATCACAGCTGGTAAAATAAAAACGCATTATTCGAATATGGTCTCTATTATGACTAGGGAACTATCTCGCTCAGACTACCTTAAACGCTCTCAAATTTCATTTTCACGTTGTTTGTAATATTATTGTACGTCGATTAATTATTAACTAGAGGCTTCAGTTGGTTTCCCCAGATGCGCGTGACAATGACTGGTCAATACCATTTGTTAAGAAAATAGGTTGAAAAACCTTGCTGGGATGGGGGACTTAAAACTTGTCCTGAGCATTGCTCGGAAGAGCCCTTTTTTCGAGGGGGGTTTAAGCGAAGTAGATTTTCACGCCGTAAGTCTGCATTTTAGCACATGAGACGAAGTTGCGCATACAAAGCCACTGCCGCGATGCATGAACTCAAAATTGCCGTAGACGATAGCTGTGGACCTTACTTGGTGGAATTACTTGATATCAGGGATAGAAGAATTAACGCTGCAATTCCACATGGTAATATATCCGCCACAGAGCAGCATCATCACGTCGAACCCGGTCGTGTGAATAAATCAATTACCATGTGGAATGACAGAGTTGATTCTTCTATCCGTAACATTGCCGTTTATATAACGACGAAAATTGACGAATTTAAAATTCAATGCTAAATGCAATGCAATGAAAACATGTCAATGCAATGATTGGAAATTCAAGAAAAGCCCTGATTAATCATGGCATCTTTGTGACGAATGCTCTGTCATATTTTTTGCTTTTCTTCATGTTCATAAATTATTATATTTATCTGTTACAATGAAAATGGTGGAGGATATGCCTTCATGAACTTCTTCGTCGAATAAACGGAAATAGGAAAGAGATAATAGTTAAACTACCTTAATATATTTAAAACATTCTTGTGCTACGTCACTCAAGAGAAATACATAAAATGCGGCAGCCTGAATGACATTGTCATTTTTCTTAAAGCCCTCAGGTGGATTGCTGGCTATGAAACCATATCGAATGCATAGAATTTTGGAAAAAGCTATCTGATCATGAAAAAGGTTATCAAAATTTTTGCACTAGCACATATATTTAGGACAGTTAAATTGTTAGAGGCTATCTGAAGAAAAAAAAATTGAGACACGAGAAAATGTTATACAAAAAGTAAAAAAACCTCATTAATTTAAAAAGAAACAAGAATGAGAATACGGGTAGAACATGAATATGTTTTAGGAATAAAATCCGCTTATTTTTTCCCGGTAATGAGCCAGAATATACGATACGGGACAATAGGAGTAAAGTCAGTGAGAATATTTGCAGATGACACTCCGTCCTTTCATTTTGTCTATTTATTTCTACCGAAGTGAATTCATCGAATAAAACCATCAGGGCTCACGTCTATCCATTATATCTACATCTACATAACAGCCTGCGAGCCACCGGGTGTTAGGTCACCAGCCGTGTAAAGATGTACGTTTTTTTGGAGATGAAATGGTGACATGTATTCTAGGAGTGTCTTCATTGGAGCTCAATTTTCCATTCCAATTGGAGCTCAACCATCAGGGCTCGCGTTTATCCATTATATCTACATCTACTTAACACCCTGCGAGCCGCCGGATGTGCGTGTGGCAGGGGGTGTTAGGTCACCAGCCATGTTAAGGTGTACGTTTTTTGGAGATGAAATGGTGACATATATTAAAGGAAAGCATTCATTGGAGCTCAATTTTTATCTTGGTCGCTTATTGTTCGCGGAAAGAAGGAGTTCTTGTACCTATCTGTTCGGCAGAGTATCTCTCTCATTTATCGCATCTGTCAGACCTAAAGATGTAGTGAGGAGTCATGATAATTCTCTATGTTGCTCTGAAAAATATCAGTTCTGAATTTCTCAAGCAAACTATGCCTAGTGTGTAGCCTCCGAGTATCTAGGGGCTCCCACCTTAATCCCTCTAAAAGTTGCGAGACGCTATATGCTGGCTCGTAGCAGTTTTTAGCGAAGCGCGCTGCTTTCTTCTGTATTTAATTAATTTTTTTGTTTAATTTATTTGACCAGGGTCCCAAATGCTTGCGGCGTATTCGAGGTGTGGCCTAACCAGAGCAAAGTAGCATCTCTTTTGTACGTTTTCATCTGAGGACCTTCCTATTATACGTTTAACAAAACCTAGTTTCTTTAATGCTGCGCCACGTATGTTCTGTATTCGTATTTCCCACGATATATCAGAAGTTAAAGGTATAGATAAATCCTGTTGCCTATTACTAGCAGCATACCGTAAACCTTACGGTATGACTCTTTTTCCTCAGTGAATTTTCGCAGCCGTAAAAAACGTATATACAAACAGTCATACACCAGTAGTAAACGTATTGCTCTCTTATGTGCATAATTATTTAATTTTTCCTCTCACCGTATAAGAGAAGCATGAGAATATTCGCTATGAGGAGTCACTTTGGGAAATTTTCTAACGTTCATTATGGGCAAATAACATGGAATTATTTTCGCACTTCTTTCATTTCCTAATCGAAGTTTCAAAATATTTTTACCATTATCAAGGCAGTAAATATGATTTGTACCCTGTTAATTATACTTATGTGAAGAAACAAAAACTTGGTTAGCAGATAAAACAAGCATGAAGTTATTTGTAAGTTTTTCATCCATCGTGAAAGTATTTGCAGTTTTTTCTGATGCGTCAATAGCCATGGTTATATAACATTTACGTAGTGTTTGAAAAGCATTTTGGTGATAGCTCACTCCCAGCCTCTTAGTCATGGGTTGGCTCGTACGGAAATATATAGATGTACATATCATCGAGACGTCCTCGGTGAAAAATAAAAAGAGACTGCAACTTCGCACTGGTTTGACCATACCTTGAATAAGCCGACAAGAGTTTTGGGACCCTAGGCAGAAAGATTAAACCAAAGAAATAAATAAAATAAAAAAAATACCATGCTTCGTCAAAAATATAACTACGTGCGAACGTATAGTGTCTCACAACTTTTAGAGGGATTATGATGGTAGCCCCTAGAGACTCGGAGGCTGCACGCTAGGCTAAGCTTGCTTGAGAAATTCAGAACTGGTGTGTTTCAGAGCGACACAGAGAATATTATCATGAATCCTCACTAAATCTCTAGGTCTGACAGATGCGATAAAATAATAAAAATACGCTGCCGAACGGATAGGTACAAAAACTTGTTCTTTCCGCGCACAATAAGCGACCACAATAAAAACTGAGCTCCACTAAATAGACTCCCATAATACACGTTACCATTTCACCTCCAAAAACCGTACATATTGTCACGCCGGGTGACCTAACACCCCCTGCCACTCGCCCATGTGGTGGCTCGCAGGGTATTATGTAGATGTAGATGTAAACAAGAGAAATTTGTTCACACCATTGAGGTAGATGAGAGAGCACTACGTCATCCAACTCTAGCCTGACAACCGAAATAATAACCATATTGTTGCATAATGCTCTTTCTCCTTACTTTCCAATGGTTAGCACGACGGAATGGACGGTATAGTGGACAAAGATTACATACCCTACGATGTGAAGCAAGAATATCAAAGAGGAAAGCTGTGTGCTTCGTTAAAGACTGCTACGAGCAAACATATAGTGTACTTCAGCTTCAGGAGGGATAAGGTTGGGAGCCGCTAGAGACTCAGTGGTTGCAAACCAGGCTTAGATGTTTTGAGAAATTCAGAAAATGTGTGTTTCAGAGCGACATAGAGAACATCATCTTGACGCCACACTAAATCTCTAGTTACGACAGAAGCGATAAAATAAGATAGATATATTGTTGAGAAGATAGGTTGAAAATTTTGTTCTTTTCACGCCCAATAAGCGTCCACAATAAAAATTGAGCTCCACTAAATACACTCCTATAATACGCGTCATCATTTCACCTCCCAAAATCTTATCTTTTACACCTTTACACAGCTGGCGTCCTAAAATCCTCTGCCACACGCTAATGCGACGGCTCGCAGGGTAATATGTAGATGCCGATGATGATAATAGGTCAATGAGAAAAAAAATCCATTTCAAAACACCGCTTGCTCTCATTTTTGATGAGAAGTACTTTAAACCACACGGCTTCTCTTTCTCGATGAGTGACAGGCACAAAACAAGTCGACATGCCATCATGAGGGATCGAGCGCAAAAAAATTGGAGGGAATGACATGTTTTTAGTTTTTGCTTCAGTTTGCCGCGATGGCGAGAGAGAGCCTTGAACCTCACGCGGCTGGAGAGCAGTTGGATTGATTGACCACCAGTTGAATACGAGGCGCTAGCGATGCATTTTTGTGCCGACGTAAGAAATGATCCTCGGCAAGTAAAAGGGAGTGACGAAGAGAAATGAAATACGAACAGAAGAAATCGTGAGGAACCGCCGGCCGGGTGGAGGAGTATCCCATTGCCTGCGTGGCAAGCTATTATCAATTTTCTTGCCATGCAGGGGCCGGAACTTGCAATAAAAACTTATTTTTGTGAATATCTTTGTGCCTGTTAGGGTCTGAACTGTGAAGGAAGTGGATTGTGTCGAACATTGAAAGGTCGATAAGTTCTCAACTTCAAGCCATAACAGACATCCTCCAGCACATGTTGAGGTTTACCTTTGCTCTTAACAATTGAGACGGAAGAATAATTCGCATAACGTATCCCGCAATAGCCTATGGCAATTAAATATAGATAACATGATCTCAAAAAACAGGTACTCTCTTCTATTTCCACGCAATTTTATTTTAACATAGGTTTCCCTATGTTAGCATACACCAATGTAAGTTTCAGCACAACTAATTTTACCTTGAGAATAACAGGAGTGGTGTCAAAACCTAGGTCGGAGCATTGAAATTTAATTGGGTGGAAAAATATCGCAAATTATGCATCTGTTATTTTGAGACACTATCATCAGAACTATAAATATTACATCAAACTCATGAAATTCCTTCTGGGCCTTTTATTATTTAAATAAGTATCAACCACTTTGGAAATTTAGTGTTAACTGGTTTTGCTCATGTTTGGCGCCATTGATTGAGCATTTTTAATCACTGAAATACGATATATGGAACGCGAAGAAATAAGATGGATTAATATAAATTTATATAAATTTATATAAATATATATTAATTCATCCGCCACACATATATATTTATCTAAATATATATGTGTGGCGGCGGGTGCAATTCAATTGTTGCTCCGTTTCGCCACCAGAGGTCAAGGAGGACAACGGTCACTAAAATTTGTCATCACAACCCCGAGGGGATTGTTAACGCGGCAGCCATCTTGTCCGGTATAGTTCGCTGTAACTCTGTACGCAGAAAGAAGAAATAAACTCGTTCTAAAGATATTTGAGTGCGGTGATTTGCGAACACAGCTACGACGCTACATTGGTGACCCCGACGTGATCTGTGTACGCAACCGACGTGATCTATGACAGTAAACATTTTTTTTTCGTGCTGCCACGTCTTGTGAAGGACTCCGTCGTGATTTTTGAGAGGGCGCAATGGATTGCGTGCGATCCTATTGTCCTTATAAAAAAAACCGGCGCTCTTGTTTTCGCAACTAAAAGGACAATTTAACCTAAGCGGAGTGACACAAGACGCCACTAAATTCTGATTTGTGATAAGCCACCTTGGAAACTGCTACGCCATTGAGTTGAAAGACATTATCACTAACCCGCCAGCCGAAGGGAAATACCAAAGAATAGCTAATCCGTCGCCTCTCCATCTCGCAAGA
Source organism: Ceriagrion tenellum (assembly GCA_963169105.1). Lineage (NCBI taxonomy): Eukaryota > Metazoa > Arthropoda > Insecta > Odonata > Coenagrionidae > Ceriagrion > Ceriagrion tenellum. The sequence continues at coordinate 106,978,946 of OY720643.1, forward strand.
GCAGAAGATCCGGCAATTCATAGAACACGAAGTGCTAGGAGACCGAAAGCCCTCTCAGTTCATTCGGCATTTACGCGCCGTCGCCAACTCAAATTCGGTGACTGAAATTACTCGTTCTAAAGATATTTGAGTGCGGTGATTTGCAAACATAGTCACGACGCTACATATAAACCAAGAATTTACCATATCAAGGAAAATAACTTTGCCATGTCTGACAGGTGAGACAGCGACTCCTATTCAGATGCCAAATTCAGCAACGGTCAAGCCCCGAAAATCTGGGTGTGTGACGTCAAAAATAACTTTTGAATGGGCTCGTCACCGTCGAGATGCAGAAATTCTGAGGCCTTACAGAATATACTTCAGAGAATTGATTTTGTGAGGAATAGGATAGCGCTTCATCCGTTCGTAATCTCATCAAATTCATTCTTCTTCGGATCACTTATGTGTGTGGCATTACGCCATTTATTAGTTGAGAGGAAGCCATTTTCCTTATTTAATCTCTAAGGCGTAGGATTGTATGGGGTAGCAACGTGGACTCTAAGAAAGAAGGACGAGAATAGACTGCAGAAATTTGAGATGTGAGTGTGAAGAAGGATGGAGGAAGTGAGGTGGACGGAGATGAAGACTAACGAGGAAGTGATTGAGATGATGGGCGAGCAAAGGAAACTTCCGAATGAAATCTGGGATAGGTAGGGTGGGTGGCTGGAGGAATAAGGGACAAATGGTTACTCGAGACTTGATTGAGGAAAGCTGGGTAAGCGAGGAAGAGGAGAAGGGAGAATAGGTTTAATGGACGGGAGATGAATTGTAGATTGTATGTAGAGGCAAAAAGGAAATACTAGAGATAGCTAGAACCCTGAAACTGTGGAAAACCGGGAGGAGATTGACTGAATTCCATAAAAACCCCCCTTTTACCAGTAGAACAATTTTTCAAAAAAGTCCACGTTTCTCCTTGAATTCCAGCAGTATACTGAGAATCTCGCATAGTGCGCGTTTAAGGGCCTCGCTATCGTCCAGAATGTCGCCTCAACGCCCACGGCAGCTCTCACGTTTGCAGCCCCGGAGCGTGCATGGCTCTCACTTCAGACGCGCCGAGTGCTCCTGAGATGCACTTCAACCCATTTCGATAGCTGCGAGCCAAGCGCTTTCGAGCAGAAACGGAGCGGACATCCGATGCGAGAGGGCTTCAAGGTGCTCGAAAGCGGGGAATCGGAACGCAGCGCTGATAACAAGAAACTCGTACCCAGGGATTTAAGCCGATATCCAGAGGCAGAGTTGCTCTTCAGGCCACCTGGTCCTTGGCCCAATGCCTGACCCAATTACTCTGATACCACGCAGCAAATAATGGGTTACATATAATGACTGTTAATCGGCTCTTTGTAGCTACCTCGGGCTCAGGTCACTCTCGAGGGTATTCTAGCCTAAAAGATCCTTTAGATCATCAACAATCAGTTTTCAAAGCAGCGAAGCACAAGCGTGTAATTGACCACATACGATGAGATCATTGCTATTAAACTGTAGTAAATATTCAGTTAACTCATTACAACCAAGCGATCTGTTGGCGTCCGTGATAGCCTTTCATTGGCATTCTAATGATTAATGCAAGGTTTGTATTGCAATTTTAATTTTTAAACGATCGAAGTAAGAAGACAGAAGTGGTGAGATTTTCTAGAAGCAAGAGGCAGGTTTGAATATAAGGGTGGGAGGTCACAAAATAGAGCAAGTCGAGGTTTACGCATCTGGGTAATGTTTTGTAGGAGTATAGGTTTAGTGGCAGGGACCTCCTCCAACATGGAATGTAAGCAATGGTAACCAAGAGTTCGTCACGGTTGAAGCGAGTATTCGCATTTGATCTGGAAATCTTATGATGTGACCTTCTAGTTATATATTTGAGAGTGGGTTTCTGACTGAGTACATTTAACATGTTGCGCGGGACTCGCGAAATTCTTTCAATTTACATTATTATGGACAGAGCAAAGATATTTACAGTCGGAGGATTGAATTGACTTTTCCCATATCAATAGAATTTCATGAATGCAAACAATAAAATCGTAACTAATGGAGTACATATTTCTGCCAAGAAACCACTACAACTTGTACGAAAATTATATTATTATCTGTGAGGACCTCGTCAAGGCGGAAAGAGATGCGAATTGGGTTCGAAGAAAATTTCCGAAATTGCTTATCTCCGACTCGATTTGAGCCCGCAATCAAACTGAACGTCATTCTGCTTTGGCAACAAAGTGCTGCATGCGTGTTGGAAAGCTCATCTACCCTGATACTGAATCACAAATCAGATGTATAATTGCTATGGCTGAAGAAGTATTTTCAACAGGGTTGAAATTCGCCATGAAAAAATCATTTGACTTGACCGGGATTTGAACCCGGATTTCCCTATTGCCGGTCAGGTGTGTTAGCCAGTTACAGTGTATAGTGTGCAGTGTAACTGGCTAACACACCTGACTGGCAATTGGGAGATCCGGGTTCGAATCCCGGTCAAGTCAAATGATTTTTTCATGGCGAATTTCAACCCTGGTGTATATGCACCCATGCGAGTGACTTCGTACCACATCATTTGTTTATGCCATGGTTGAAAAAGTATTTTCAAATTCGAGGGAATTTATGAGGGGGGCATGAGTAGAGAATTACAGATAAAACTCGGATATTGAGTGTGGCGCTGTAGGGGACGGAAACTATGTCAATGCGAAGGGAGAATGCACGTACACGTAAGGAGTTTGCGATGTGGGTTTGGAGAAGGATGGAGAGGGTGAGCTGGAAGGCGAGAAGGACAAACGAGGAGGTATTGGATATAGTTGGAGAGGAGATGATGCTGGTGGCCGAGGTTCGGAGGAGGCAGAAGTGATGGATGAAGGACATTTTGAAAAGAGAAGAAGTGCTGAAGAGGGTAATAGATGGAAGAACTCTGGGGAAGCATGGAAGAGAAAGGAAAAGTATAGGCATTTTGAATTAAATAAGGAGAGGGAGACGATAGGAAGAGTTTCAGAGGTATTTAATGGCGGATCACCGTTTGCAGGGGAAACAGAATGATATGCCAGAGGTTAGGACGTTAGGATAAGTTGTGTTCAAAATGCTACCAATTAACTGGTAGAGAACTCAAAATGTATGAACGATTGAATAGCAAGGGCAGAGGTGGCAATACAGCTTAGCAAGTGACGAATTAATTGGTAAGCTGGCCCACTCATGTTTCACCTCACATAGTTAATTCCCTTGGCGCACAGGTTCAATCGAGCAAGTGACATCCTGGCAGCGGATTCGGCATATATCTTAATAGACCCTGCCATATCTCTCTCTCTCTCTCTGGGGATTCAATACCAAGTTTCGCGACAAATGAGCGCGAGGGGAGCGTCCTCCACCAGCTTCTTAAATGCCATCTATCGGCATTAAACAGTTGCAATATTTGAGAATGAAAAAAATTCCGGATGTGGTAATCAAAAGCCACACACACGTGACATAGCCCTAATTAACAAATGTAAAACAATCTCAAGAAGCATGCGCTATTAATATTTAATTACACATTCCTACAGTATGATCAACACAGAAACGTCTTTATAGGTAAATTACGTATTAATTTATCAAGTAAAATATCACATTTAATACTAAACTAACAAACAAATGAGCTAGCTTTGGCAAAATTCTTTCATCGTCCAGTTTTATGTATACTTTTACTTATCTATATAAATATTCAGCAATTCCAAAAGTTTACAACAGCCATTGTTAAAAACGCGGCTGCAAGTTGGGTATTTTCGGGACCAGTGAATATTCCCAGCCATAAATCATTGGAGTTTATGTAACCGTGGAGTAATTTTGAGTATATGTTAAATATCCAGAAGTTTACTTTTTAATTATTAAATGACTTATAAATCTAGTTAAAAGTTTACATAAATTAAAAAAAAAATACTTAAAAGATCTGATTTATTTTCAGTAAATCATTGTCTTACTGGGTTAGCTTGCGAGGTAAGATGCGGGAAACGGTATGTACTTACGACTCACACATAATACTCTTAGCTTTGCCCAAGTGTTACGCATTATTTGACGTTTTAAGTCATACAAAACTGCTTTAGCGCTTTAGAGCGTCTGTATGCTATTATTTCACCAAGAGATTCCGGAGATTTGTATGATGATCCAGGGATATACATTGAAATTTTAACTTGGAGAGCAAATGATGGCGGAATAGTAAGGCAAAGTGCGCATCTCTTTTCAACAAACAATGGAAACAGGAAACTAAAAAGAGGTACTAGGAGCAACAAACAGTAAAAAAAGCACCCTCCGGTATCCTCGCCCACTCAATAAACATGAAGAGAACGTTTTCCTGCCCCCCACTATCATTAAACGCAATAAAGCACTCGCAGCTGGACTGAATAGGAGAAAAAAACCGGGAGGTAATATAATGGCGGTTGACACACGAATGGGAAGGGACGAGTCCGCTGCGGAAGAGAAGGGGGGAGACACATTAGGAAGCGGTGCATAGAAAAGAGTCGTGGCGGGGCGATTACCGATGCCAGGGGGGGAGGGTCGGGTCGCCAGCCCCTGCGTGACGCGTTGTCCACCCCTGGTTGTCCGAGGGCGTACCATCCCGGAGCCCTCGTCGCGACAGCTAACGCCCAGGGGCGGCCGAATAGTTTGGACATGAGGGGATCGGAGACGGTTGGGGAGCGATGGATGCAGGTTGTGTCTCATACAGACGCATAATAGGAAGAGTTGAAATCTGACGCAGAGAAAGGGGGGGACATTGAAATAGAAGCATTTATTTTGTTGGCGTCAGCGGCCTTAATAACAGTGGTTCTTCTTCCCTCGCTAATACATAGATTCACTTCGAGTGGTCCCTCTCAGTCCTTCCCCGGCCATTTGAATTGGATTTTAGATTTTGGCGTGGCTTCATGTGTCGGTGCGTCTTTATCCCTACGGAATAAAAAAAAACTTCATATGTTGATGAGATTAAAGAGGGGCTCGTTGAGGGTTGAGCCGTAAACTCCTTCTTTATCGCATCTGTTATCTTATCCTTGATCAAACGGAGGGGGAATGCATGCTTAAGTAAGAGTGTAACCATTAGAGATCGTGTTCTGCATAAATTATTGAGCCTAATACATTATTTTTCTTTTTACAGTATTGACCCAGCCATCAGATTTCAGGAAGCCTAATAAAAAACCCGCAACTCCACGATAAAAAGCTTTTTACGGTGAATTGCATATTTGTCTCGTTTAGTAATATTGTTGAAGATTTCTGCAATTCCAAACGAGGCATTTGAAAAATCAAATGCTTTTACGTGTCATAACACTGGGTAACTTCAACTACTTGAGTGAGTAGTGCATTACCGCAGCTACAACTTTAGCGATGCTTTTCCAAACTTTTAACCAGTGTTGACGTGCACGGTACTTATGTTGTAAAAAAATTTACGAAATGTGAAACTAATTCAAGTACATACAAACGCATTAAAAAAGAACGATCGGCGAGCGATTATAATCATATAACGTCATCATGTGTTGAAAACCACGACCTGAATTTGATTTTGAATGGTGAATTAAAAAAAAATTATCCCTTAAGAAATATTGTTGACAACGGACCAACACACACTTGCATGGGAAAGGAGTGTATATATAAAAATAAGTTAACTGATTGAAGAAATAACTTTCACATCATGACAGAACCAAGCTTGGAAAATACCTCTGCGTTTACATGGAGATTAAAAAAAAATATTTTTACCTTTTTTCTTCAATAATACTGTCTTGTTAAAAGAATAACTGAGATTTATACATTGGTATTAAGCTCACCGTCTTCCATTTGTGAGCGTCTATGATTTTATTTCTTCTATATCTCATAGAAACCTAACTGTTAGACAGCAGTATTGAAATATAACATACTAGAAAACAAGTATCCAAACATAATCTACCTGGTTACGGACTCATTGTATTCTTAGAAATTCCATTTCGTTGGAACATACAAGTTAAACTGCAAACACAAACCCGAATGTCACCAGCGTTATTCATTTTTGATGTGTTAGAAAACATGAACGATACCAAATCAGAATGAATTCAAACATCAATTCCCCAGCTAGATGCTACGGTCTTAATTTCCATCTTAAACTTTCATCAAATGTTGAAAGATTTTTCAAATCTTTTTAGGCACCAATGAAAAAAAATTTAAAGCTTGCAATCCTATAAACTTCCAAAAAAACGTACCAAGAAGGTGAGCTCTTAAGATTGTAAACTTTTGTGTCATTCCTGCGGTCGCAGGCGATGCGACCATAAATCGTGGTTATAGAATGGAATTAAGGGTAAATCCGTACAAGACTAAAGTAGTAGTTTTTGATAAGGAGAATGAGAATAATAACTGTGCTGTGAGGGTGAATGGTGAAGTGATTGAACCAGTGGATAATTTTGTGTACTTAGGTAAGATGTTTGCGAAAGATAGTCGGATAGATGAGGAGATAAAGAGACGTGCGAATGCTGGAAGGAAAAAGGTAGGTAACATGTGCAGCATATCAAGGAATGAGTGCCTGTCTAAGGAAACGAAAATCGCCGTGTACAAAAGTGCACTTCTCCCCACTTTGTTTCATGCTATTGAAGCATGATTATGTCAGGATAGACATAAGAGTAGACACAACGCCGTGGTTATGAGTTATCTGAGGAGTGTTTGCGGCAAAAGTGGGATGGAAAGGGTCAGGAATGAGTGTGCACTAAATGAATGCGAATTAGATGTTCCAGTAATGGACATATATGAAAGGAGTGTGCTTCGTTGGTTTGGCCATCTTGAGAGAATGGATGAGAGTCGAATAACGAAACAGGTATATAAGAGTGAAATGAATGGTGCGAGAGGTAGAGGTAGGCCGAGAAAGTTGTGGTTGAGGAAATTCTTAGAAGGAGGAATATTAGGAGTTTTAAAAACAGGAGGGCGTGAACGAAGCAGTGTATGGGGGTAAATGAAGCAAAAGAGGTTTGCAAGGATAGGTCAATATGGAGGAAATTATTGAAGTAGAGTTAGGTGTGCAAATATATATTTATGAGTGAAACTTAGTGACTCTGCCTACCCCGGAAGGGAACGGCGTGATTGGTATGTATGTATGTATGAGTCGTCAATTAATTATAACTTTCTTAACCAATATAATATAGTTAATAATAATATTATTGAATATTTAGATGTATTTAATGCTCACAGTCAACGTATGGCCAAGCATCTTCAGGACTTTGAAACACAAAGAGGCATACCGCCTGGTAATTATACAATTAATAGTACAGAAGAAGCTGGGGAATAGAAAATTTACCAACCATTTAGCATAATATCGAACAATACCAAAGTAAATAACAACTCCAAACATTAAAAAAATATGTAAACAACCAACAACTAAATTAACTGAAACTATTCACCAATTTTGCAAAAAAATATATAAGTAAATAAATATGTGTTGAAATTTGTAAACTATTAATTTTATCTCTATTTATTTTTGTATTTTTTTCTAAGATTTATAAATGACATATGCTGATTTTCATTGTTGGTTGTTTATATATTTCTTTACTGTTTGGAGTTGTTATTTACTTTGTAATTGTTTAATATTACGCTCAATGGTAGGTACATTTACGACTCCTCAACTTCTATACTAATAATTGTATAAATGCCTGGCTGTATGTCTCTCTATTTTGTGTTTCGATGCACTGAGAATTCCAACATATTTGGCAAAACGTTGAGTTTGAGTTAAATACATCAACTATCAATATTTGTGAATATTTTTATTATTTATATGTATAAACCAATTTGTGTCCCATCATAATTGGGCACACTCCACACAAGGGAACCACATTTCATTGTAGCCAAAGAAAGGAATTATTGAGAAATGGTTCTGGACTTCGGCAAGTACGGATTTTTCTACTCCTGGGAATCGGAAAAAAACGATTGAGTGAATCAGATAGCACCGACTCGGAATGCAAGTGGGGTCCATACTCATCGGTTGCATAAGTTTGGGTCAAATCAGATCGCGCAATTTTTGAGTATCAAATCACAAACAGCAAACACTAATACGGTGTACAGAGGATATGACTTTTCTCATCATCTATAACGAGATTCTTTCACATGATACAGTTTGACAGATCTTTTGATCAACTTGGGAGGTACATGAGAAGACCAATAACTTCATTCCAATTTAAAGAATAGACTTGAGCTCAAAATTGAGATCGATATTTTTCTAATGATGTTTCCTTTTGAAAATGCTTCCTTTTTGAAGTCGAAATCGCGTTGAAAATTTTATTTTACAATTAAACCCAACCTCAATTCTCAGACATCGAGTGAAGTTATCGCGGAGGCTTCAACTGCTGAGCAGAATTTTCAAATACTTCATTGATGAGCATCTTTTTCAAATTATACCGGAGTGTGTATCACATTTGTGGTTGTTTTTTCAAGAAATAACTTCAAAAGAAATACAGCGTTTGTGAGTTCGTTTATTCTGTGAAAAGCCAACACAGATAGGTAGGATTTTTTTCCAACTGCATTCAAACTTTTTAAAATTACCTGACTTAGAGTCATCTGGGCAAGCTTTAATAAGGGTCGTTCCAGGATTCGGTTCTATCTTCAGATCTTGTGTATTGATGGAGGTTACTTTCAGATCATTAAAAAAATATTTGCTTTAATTGAAACTTCAGCAGTTCTTTAGGCTAAGTTTTATGACGAACAGCCTAAGAACAGAATATTGTATGTATTAGCAGTATTTATTTCAGGCCAACTAACTAGCATAATTTTCTCGCTCAGTGACAGTAGTAGCTTGCTACTGGAACATTACCTATCTCAATGTTGATAAGATTCAGGCATGTTTTCTAAGTAAATGAAAGACATTAGCTCCTTTGATAATGTCACAAAAATTGTGATTGTCACAGCAATATCCTATTTTTGTCACTTCTACTGTAAGAAATATTGTTGGTGCTAAAATTTATATTTTCTCCACTGAATGCATTACAGGAAGATAGAAAATATGTGGTGAAATTATGGAACGCGAGAAAAAAATAGCTTCTGTGTGTTGCTTTAGGAGTAAACACAGGTATCTTTTCTGCAAGCTGTTGGGACACACTTCACAACTCACCCTAGGTCACACCGCACGCTCTAATGTCTTCCAGGTGCCGTATAGTTGAAAGCTGATGAAGTTGAATGCAATTAACGACCATTAAACCTCTGCGAGATCATGGCACTCCCCACTCACATGAATAATATCTCGTCGATCCCATTATACATCTTGGATTGACTAATTGGTGCAATTTTTCGTACTGTTTATAATAGGAATGTCATTAATTCTTGGAAAGTTCCATTTAGGATTGGATTGTCTTTGGCTTACGTTTACACAAGACAAAAAAATACACTGTAGGAGATCATTGGAATACGGTAGTCTGTCTCACCACTAGCTATAAAGATTCATCCAAATTGTCGAAAGAAGCAGATGATTTCTGACTCTTATGCAGGCATTTTGGTCATCAAGATCATCTCCAAAAGGAGTTACAATCTCGCAAACAAGTGGATCAAATCTCTCTAATTATATTCACAACCAGGCTAAATATTTAATTTTGTTAACTTGTCAATGATTCCTTTCCTAAAATTAAATCGGCATACGACGGTTTGAGATTTTCAACACTCGCTCTCACAAAAAATCAACTAATTAAGACGCTACTTTTTCATTTTTCACCGTCAGGGGCTATTATAGTGTTGACTGGTGATTTTGGCAATGATTGAGCCTCAATACAAAATATGAAAGCCTAAAGTTATAAACCCCCTCCCTATAAGTATACTTTTAGTTGTCATACATTTTTAGAAGCATTTACATGGATTACCTTTTTTATGACCAACGTACTGATCTAGTGTTTTGAGAGTCTCGCTTACGGTAAATCACGACATTAAGATAATTCTTATCTTTATTCAGCAACAAATTGATATTTAAAAGTCTCTCGATGGAGTCTCTAGTTGCATAAAAAATGTAAAAAAAACGTGAAGGGAGCTAGATCAGTTTTTACGCCTTCGTGCACAAATATTTCCATTTATTTTTGTAGGATTGTTACGGGTTTGGGTAACACAAAAGAAATTATTAGGATTCTTAATTCTGCGACATACACAATCCACACCAACCTTTATTTTTCTCTTGTTTTCTAACCAATCAACAACCTCCACAACAACCACATTATTAATCCGGTATAAATGGGAATATTCGAAATTTATTCTTTCTTTACCGATGATACGTTACAGGATAAATGCTTTGATAAATAATCTTCAGCTAAAAGGAAAATCGGTTGTATCGTTAATTTTCAGCATGCTTGGTCTATAAGTTTCCCGCGTATTAGCTTAAGAAAATGATTTTTATCTTAAGATTCCCCCATCACATCACTTAATTCCATTAGGGCATTTGAAAAGTTGTCATTCACTCAAAGAGCCATAACGCTGCTTCCGTGTGCCGATTATCACCAGAGTTCGGGTAACTTCACAGTCAAAGAAACAAAACTGTGTTGTAACTTCAGGACTACTGTACTTGGATTTTAATTATATGACCTTGCTTTCGGCTACGCGTGACATCCTTAACATCAGCACATAAAATATATTTTCATTATTTTACAATTTCAGTGTTGTAGGAAATACCAATCTTTTTCTAATTGAACTGGGTACAGAGACATGGCCACTTTCGCCATCGTTTATTTTTTCAACGAAAAAAAATAGCGTATAAATTTACATTCTACTCGTTCTACCCTTTATCTTTCCCTGACAAATGCAATGTCTTTTCTCGGCAAGGTTGAGTGGAATCACTACTAGGAATATAACTCGAAAAAGAATTTGTCAATGATGGCTCCATCACAAATGCATTTCGATAATGCTTCACTGATTGTTATTATCAAACTTGTACCTCATGTTCTCACTTTTTTAATTGACAAACTTTTGATTAGTTTAATATTATTTCCAATGGGCTACGCATGATCCCAAGATCGCTGATTTGAATTACGCTGCAAGGTATAGCATGGATTAACCGGACACATACAAGGTATTTCTCAAGAATCCAATCATAGTTAAGGAAATAAGTTATTTCTTTAGATTTATTTTCCAAGATTATAGAGCCCTAAAGCCGCAGTTTTTTTTGCCACTAAGATGAAACAAATGAGATAAGATCTTTCAGATGTGACCCCACTACCAAATTGGTGAAGTTTCGGCGAACAAACTGGAGAAAGGGCAATAATCCCACTCAACCCTTCGTCGTAAGTCAGAGAAGGGGCGCTACGCGTTATTAAAAGATCAATCACAGATTCTTCGCGGTTATCACTGGGTGGCAGCAAGAGGAGGGGGGGTGCGGGGCAAGGTGCGGAGGGACTACTGCTGCTGCCAACTCCCCCCCCCATTACGCCCCCCCCCCCCTCTGGGTCGATACGCCAATAATCGGGTCATAAGCCGACGAGGGCATCGAGGCATTTTCGTGCGAGGCAGCGCCGCCACCAGTTGACTCCTGTCAACCCGAGCGGCGAGAGAAGAAAACATTGGGCGGTGGGTGAACAGTGCGGAAGGAGGGTTGGTGCGAAAGGCAGGTGAGGAATCCAAGAGAAAGGAAAGAGAGACTTGCTGCATTTATATCGCAAGTGACGAAATGGCGTTACGCCAAATTTTTCAACGATCAGAAATAAATATTGAAGGATTAACGGAAAATACAAATGGGACTTAACCATTAATTGTTTTGGTCAAGGAGCCCTGCGCGAGATTCTCCCATTGTCATCATGAAAAACACTACCAAATTTTACGTTTGGATTTCAGCAGCCGTAAGCGGCATGATGTTAATATTATTAGATTGAATGCGAAAAAACTGCACATTATCCTTAAAATCTTCAAAAACTAATTATATATATATATATATGCACATGTATTTTTTCTTGAATAATTTTTCCCGCGTCAATATGTTATAAATGTCTAATCTGCCGAAGATTTTTTTATGCAACTCTAAATCTTATGAGGTATGTAACCCGTCCATTTTTAAAATAGCTAAGGAAATGCAAAACAACTTATTATTAAATTTCTGACTATATCAACGTGTTAGAAACTCGCCATTTTTTTAATTTAATTTAAATTGTCTCTCTAGAGTGCATGGAATTTTTATTTTAAAAGGAAAATATATGGTACTTTTTTGTCAAATAGCTCTAAATGTATAGTGGTGGTTGGCTGCAATTTTGATATATTGGGATAGATGAGATCTTATATTTCATACTGAGTTCCAATTATTAAATTAGTGATATTTTACTAAAACTGGAACTGCCCAGCTGCCCAGTTATATACAGTATAATTAATAACTGGCCAACTGCCCAGTTATTAATTATAATGTTAGTAATCTTGTTTCTTTTGAATAAGATGGCATCATACCTGCAATTTATACTTATGCTTACATATTAAAATCAGAGTATAATGCAAATTGAGTGACATATAGAAATGACTTGGGCATGTTAAAAGTTGTCGTATTAATGGTTGAATAAAGTAATATCAAGAAATGTATAATTTACTCGCTTATGCTGCGCTGAGATATACCTGAAAGAATTCTAGGTGCTGAAAAAGTAATGTAATTACATATTAATTACATACTATGTAACTGACATAGTTTCAAAGACCCCTACATAAATGTTATTCGATTTGAAACATTTTTATCACTAATTCTTGAGGTTTTCGTGATATCTAGTCGACGGCTTGATTCTGCTTTCAGGAATTTTGACACTTTTGTCGTCTTGAAAAACAATATATGCCATGGAAATTCCTGGTAGCTGAGTGAATAAAGTTTGTTCACTAATTTTCTGCGTTTAAAGGAACCCTAAGATGAAAATCAGATTACAAACACTACATCAGACTAATCACACAAGACTGTGCCAATCTTGAAAAAGGTTAGTTCTTTTTTCAATATAGTGAAGATTTTTTTGGTTGACATATAATAAAATAGTCTCATGCTGCAGTTGTCAAGTATCTGGCATACTTGGAATAAAATATTCTAGTGCAAGTAGCGATTAAAGTTGATCCGAAATGGTTACGTGGATGGGATTCTCTCATGATATCTCCATCCCGAAACTGAATTATTTATTTTTCATGCGTACCCTTTCGAGTCCAAAAAATTAAAGAGCCGTGTTTCCTATTTCTCTTGATTTCCAAATCCATAGCATGAATCACTCTCATCGCGGTATGAGATGTTGTTACCGCCGTTTTTGAATGCTAGGGATATTCCTGGATAACACAAAAGTATTATCCCATCCGCGCTGACTACTGAAAGTTACAACACACTGACACAATATCAGAGCCAAAACAAAAAAATTCTGCTTTTATTCTTCACTTGCACCACATCTCTGCGTATGCCCAGCGGGCCAAGGGCAACTTATAAGGCGTACTTCTCGAATGGACCCAAAATGCTTACCACCTCGGAGCGATACGAAATAAAGTCGAGCGCTCATGACAAGCAACCGTTCCAACGCGAGCGTTTCTTTGCACTAAAGCTCGCGGACGTGAACGGAGTGGAGAAAAGGGATCCGCACTGTGGCCAAGAAGCGAGAACATTTTGAAGCGAATATCCTCTGGAACCGAAAGACTTAAGGGCAGCGGACGTGCGGTCAAGATATCAAGAATTGAATTAAAGATTAATCCAAAATGTCACTAGAAGCAGAGGAAACTAGGCTTTTATTCGCGTATTTCTGTTATTCTGGGGGCCCATCTCCTATTGGAGCGTTTTAGTGTCTCCAATCATGAGAGAAACAGGTTAAATTCTCGAAGCGGCGAGTACAATGTAGATAGAACTCATTCACTTAGGGAAACTTGAATATTTAACAGAATATAGTGAAAGCGCCTCGTTAAACGTTCCCCTGTCAATGCAGGCAGACATCTGCGGCGATGATATCGCAAGTAGAGGTAATTAACCATGAACAGATATATAATAGTCTTTAACAATTTGATGTACAAGGAGAATGAATACTTCAGTAAGCGATCAGGTAGGCATGTCTCCGCTTGTTATCACTCTCTTAACTCCATGTTAATTAACTTACTTCATATAACACAAGCCTGCTGTCCGGGGCTAAAAGTCCAAGTACACTTGACGTGTCGGTTGGGTGGAGTTTGGAGTTGAATGCAGTTCCATGTGTGACGTTAGGCGTAGGGATTCCTGCCCGATCGTCGGATGTCATGTTCTTCCGCCTGGGACGCAAAAATGTGAAGTACCTACCACTTACCACCTGTTCAGGTATGTAAGGTGATCTTGCGATTTTACCACAGCAGACGTCCCGGGTGGACGCAAGTAACGTGTGACCAGGATATTTTGCCATTCTCTGCTAAATACTTAAGTTTCCCTCAACTGTCAGACTTTTATTTTCGCTAAACGCATCGCTACGAGACCCCGAGTCCTCTAACACAGGCGTATTCACGAGGTTGAAACGATCCTTGTGGATAATGCCTTGGCTGACATCTACATCTACATATTACCCGGCAAGCCACCACAAAAGTGTTTGGGAGGGGGTAGCTTATCACCAACAAGCACTACAGTGCAGAAATTGACTTTCAGCAACATGTACCACACCATGGGAATGCTACAAATGCTACAGAAACTACAAAACCAATCGACAATGCAACTATGTAAACGTTATACAAGAGTTATGCAGGGAAGATGCAAATCATAGTGTTAGAACTACTCGGCAGGTTTAGAAACACGCATTAGAGAGCAGATCTATTAATCACTAAACTACCAGTGAAGTAACTTACTTATAAGTCTGAACTCACTTAACAACCATTATGGTCTCTAATCCATCGCGGGAAAAACGACATTTGAAACCTTTACGTTCTAATATCTATTTTACTTATCTTATACTCACGATCTGATCTACCGTAGTATGTTGGAGTTGGTAAAATATTGATAACTTCGTCGAAAAATATATAAATTTGGAATTTACTGACCGGAGTGCATGAATTGGAGTGAAATTTCCTTTGCTTGCATTTACGATTTGAATTAATTCGTCAAATTTACTTTAATTGTCATTGGCTATCGGATTGGATTAGATTTTAGGAAGGGAACTGACAGCTAAGGTCATTTGCGCCATAGGGGACAGGTAAGGGAGGAAGGGTGGATAGAAAACCGGCGTCGGCATTAGCCTGCTCTTAACGAAAGGCACCAAGGGAACCACGGTTTAACGTCTCATCCGACAGACGGAGTACTGTACTTGAAGTGCCCTCCACAAGACAATCAAGCAGGGATCGAGTTTTCTAAAAAACATCCTCCTCTCCAGGGATTTGAACCCTGGCCGTCCGTAAGGTTAGCCAGTACTCTGGCCACCACACCAACCCGATCGCCCAATGGCTATATTCTTGTGTTTCAAGAAATAGTACGATGCGGTGCAAATAACTTTGGGTGCCGAGGGTTTGACTGTATCTGGGACTCCGCGAGTAATCGAGACAGTGTCTGGCACCCTTTCGGAGCTGCACCTCGGAAAAAGTGGCCTCCCAACACCGCCTCCCTCCCTCCCGGCAGCTGCGGGCACACCGTGTCGCCTAACTGTGGTTCGGAACCCCGGGGGCGATGCGAGTGGTAGGAAAGGGGGGAGGAGAGGGAATGGAATGGGAGGGTTGCGACAGCCGGGGACACCCGTCCGACGCAGTTGGTCCGCTTCAGGAGTTGGTTCCTCCCCCCCACTCCCCCCCCCCCCCCCTCACCGTGCCAAGCACACACCGAATCATTTCTTCGCTCTCCCTTCGCAACAGAGATGCCCCAGCCGACAGCATCACCTCCACATGCTCCGATCCCTTGGTTCCCTTCGCTCTCCATCTCTCTATCCCTCACTTCGCTTCTTATTTCCACTGACCGAACGCTTCAATGAAGGAGACGGCTCGTCCCACACCTCCCTCCACTCACCTCTCATCCCCTATTGCACGCCTCCCGACGTTCACTTTTCCTCCTCCTTTCAACACGCATTCTCACCTCACGTCTCCCGAAGAACGAGAGAAAAAAATAAACTCGGAGAGGTTATATATCGATAAATTTCTCCGGCAAGTTAACTTTTTGGGTGTATTTCCCCTATTCGCCCCTGATTTATATTTTGCCTTTATCGAGCGGAGAAACCAATATTCTTCCACCTGTCCATTTCTCGCCCCTGATAGTACGGATATGCCTCCAGGTCTTTATTACGATAAAAGCACACAAGGAATACATCTTATCTATATAATACCCTGCGAGCCGATGTATGGGCGTGTGGCAGGGGGTGTTAGTTTACCAGCCGTGTAAAGGTGTAAGTTTTTGGAGATGAAATTGTGACATGTATTATAGGAGTGTATTTAGTGGAGCTCAGTTTTTATTGTGATCGCTTATCGTGCGCGGAAAGAACGAGTTTTTTTACTTATCTGTTCGGTAGTGTATCTCTCTTATTTTATTGCATCTGTCAGACCTAAAAATGTAGTGAGGCTGGTAGTCGCTCTGAAAAATATCAGTTCTGAATTTCTCAAGCAACCTATGCCTAGCTTGTAGCCTCCGTGTCTCTAGGGGCTCCCACATCAATCCCTCTAAAAGTTATTAGACACTAACTATACGCTCAAAGCAGTTTTTAACAAAGCGCGCTGATTTCCTTTGTATTTTATTATTTTTTTTGTTAAATCTATTTGGACAGGGTCTCAATTGCTCGCGGCGTATTCGAGATGTGACCTTACCAGAGCGAAGTAGAATCTCTCTTTGACTTTTTCATCCGAGCCATTTGTTATGTTTTTGTCATCATCTCTTTCGAAGATGAATGATTTTACTGTGCTTTCCAGTTATATGTTTAAGCTACTTATGTAACGATTGGAGAAACGAAGACAGGAACTGCGCTTGATAATGATTAGATATGACTTATCCAAGAGTTTTTCCTCAACATGTGACATATACCTCATGTCAAACTTGATCCTGGGGTACTGACAGCCTATCATAATGTCTCGGTACCACTGATGAGGAAGACTAGCCAACGTAAAGCGGGGAAAGCGGATTAATTGGATATAATTGATTATCAAACAGGAGAAAATAATGATCTGGAAATTTCCAACTCTTTGATGAATAATTGACCAAGAGCCTTCCATAATTTCTGCAAGCAAATATCCCTGGAAGTGACATACTCAATCCATAATGTCAACGCACGTTCTACGTTTGCCAAAGCATTTGCAATTAGCACAAAAGTATATGAGCCACAAAGCGTTACGGCTGAGGATATCGGGGATTCAACTAAGAATTGGATTGATTAGTTACTTAGTTTTAATGCTGATCACAAAAAAATGAACTACTGGTAGATAGTAATTTTTTTTGCATTAACCCCTGCATTGCGAGATCTTTCTTTTAGTACAAATATGAACTGTACAACAAAGAGTTTTACATAAAGTTGCTGACTCAATCCATAGAGATAAACCTTTCTCTACATTTGCATTTGTATCAAGCGCAACAATGAATGGAGTAAAAAAACGTTGAGGTTGAGTTAATAATGAATGCATCTAATAGTTGGATTTATTAGGTGCGTACTTATAATTCTGATCACGAAAACTTTACTAGCTGTATTGCGAGGGATATGTAAAAGGTGATACGGTATTACGATACTTCTCTCCATATAGAAACAGCTGCGGAAATTCGTTGCTAAAAAATAGCTTGTAAGAGTCACATCAATACTTCTATCACAAAAGATGAAATGCTACAGTGGTGTCACCTTAATAATGTAGTTCTGAATGAGACTAAAACTACATGTTTGCTGCTTCACAAGAAGAATTCTCATCTGACTCCTACTCTACCACATCATTCTGCTTTCTTCACTTCCTCATCTGTTAAATTTTTAGGACTACACGTTGCAAATACTCTCGACTGGTCAATTCATATCTCTGACCTTAACAAGAAACTTTCCGTTGGCATTTTTATGATATGGAAACTGCCTCCTCTAGTCTCTTTCAATACCCTAAAAGCTGTGTACTTTGCTAAAGTCCACTCATTCATGTCCTATGGTATCATGTTTTGGGGTAATTCATCTACTGCAACCATGGCCTTCTCTCTCCAAAAACAGGCCATAAAGACCATCTGCAGAATTCCTATTCAAACCAGTGGCAAACCACTGTTTTCCACACTTAGGATCCTTACACTTCCATGCGTTTACATTCTCACTTGTGCCATGTTTGTGAAATGTTGTCCCCATCTCTTCCAAGTCAATTCTCATTTTCACAGTTATGATACACGCTCCAAAAACGATATTCAAAATAATCAGTATTTATTTAGCTTATGCCAGAAAAGTCTATAACACTCTATTGATGCAATTTATAATAAGTTACCCAAAGGTATACAATCTCTCACCACTCCTTGGGCTTTTAAAAATAAATTTAAAAAATATGCTACTCAGCAAATGTTATTATAGCCTTAAGGAATTTTTTAGTGATGATTTTTAATTGATTTGATTTGTCTTTGTAACTTTGTATCTTATCTTGACTTGACGAAACCCATGGATATGTGTATCCCTACGGCGTTAATAAAAATTATGATTATCATATTATTATTAATGATAGGAAGATGAGATTCGCCATTGACATCAAGAGGTAATATTTCCCCACGCTTTGTTCATGTATTAGCCGAGCTCACCATAAATACGCTTTTCTTGTCCGTGTTCCTTTTCGGAAGAAGAGAATTGGACACATAAGTCGCCTTACACTGCTCGTCGAGTCCCTTTTTTCCCCTCCCTCTGTCGGATAATGGCCGCAATGATTGACAGGGTCAAGGAATCAGCCTTCAATCCCCTTTCCCACCCTCGCTCTCGAGGATACAGAGAAGGACCTTGGGCTCCCCCGCGCACCTGCCGCTCATCTCCGGCCTTTTGAGGGCTCCCTTAATGCTCCCGTCTTAATCTCAACATTCCCTCCCTTACTTCCACGCCCCCTTTTCCTCACCCTCAGCCTCCCCCCACCAGATACCACTTGCGTCATGCCCAAAGCCTCTTTCCCCGCCCTCTCTGCCTCCGAAAAGGACGAGAATCCCGCCCTCTGACGCCGAAACCCACTGCCATGACCACTTACATACTAAGCCCGTGCAATACTCGAATCACATCATCGACGGGCGACATAAAAAAAGCCATCGAGTCATCGGTGATACAAGTAACAGACGATAATAATTACCGGGTAGACTGTTCAAATTAATATTTGTAATATAAAATCCGAAGATTCTTGCGAAATTGTGTGGAACTTATGCATGACGCATATGTGAAAAACTTTGCAATTTTCCGCAGTATAACTTTTTATATTGTGGAAAATTGCAAAGTTGTTCATTTATACATAATATTTTTAAAGGATTCTTCCAGAAAAATGGCCGGTTTTGTTGAAAGTTGGAGAATCTCCTCCCGTTTTCTACATTTTCAGGGTCCTATCTACCTCTAGCATTTTTTTTCGCCTCTTCATAGGATCAACCCTTCTCCATCCTGCCTGTAAAGCTTATTATCATTTCTCCTCCTTTCTTGTCCAACATCCTTCCCTCTACCACACTCTTCAGCAACCCATCACCCCTCATCACTTCCTCCAGCCACCTATCCTGTCTATCCCGAATTTCGTTCAAAAGTATCCTTTCCACACCCACCATCCTAAGCATTTCCCCACTCGTCTTACTTTCCGTCCACCTAACATTCACAATCCATCTCCATACCCACATATCAAATGCTAGCAGCCTATTCTTGTCCTCATTTCTGAGGATCCACGTTTCTGCCTCATATAATGCTCTTTCCCCGCCCTCTCCGCCTCCGAAAAGGACGAGAATCCCGCCCTCTGACGCCGAAACCCGTGCGATACTCGAATCACGTCATCGACGGGTGACATAAAGAAAGCCATCATCCATATTATGCTTTTCCCCAGCCTCGTATTCACATCATTACCCAATATCCCCATCATCAGCTCCATTTGCTTAATAATGCAGTTAAATATACTATTTGGCATAGAAAGAAATTAATAATGACCAATTTTTTCACCTTTGCACGACTCAAGCAAAATCCATAACCAAGGTATATTATATACCGCGATTCCCTATCTATACGGAATTTGACGAGTTCGATTGATTGTCTACATTAATATCAATTGTGCTGGACGAACATAGATACGAATTAATATTGAGCACAAAAGAAGACCGAGCATTATTTTCATTAAAACGCCTTGATCGTATTCCAGAAAACACCTAATTTGCTGTGCACTGAATACTATTTGCGCCCCCGTGTCCCCTGAAGGGAAGTTCTGACCTTTGACGCGAAGGATCCAGATTCGATGCACGGTTGGGCAATTTTTCGCTAGTAATTTGACCCTGACCGTCATCCAATTTTACCTTATGCCATTATGAGCTATGTAATTGTTATCGGCGTTATGGATATCTCCTTTGACCTTTCTCTTTGGATTCGATGACTTTCCTGCCGAACAACGGAGTGAGAAAGACTCAAATTATAAGGTGATGAACGGCCTTGGCATTATTGCATGCACAGTAAAAATGACTGGGTAATGTGCAAAATTGTACCGCGTCGCGGTTTAGACCAAGCTCCGTAGAAAAAGGAAGATCTGGCTAAAAGAGTGGGATACTCGTTTGGTCGTTAAAAGAAGGCTATATAGCGGGGAGGAAGTTTTCAGGCCGTGGCTATCGTTTAATACATGCTGAAACTTAGGAGTTGATAATGTATACATACCGATATAGCCTTGTCAGACAAATTCAATAGTGATGATGTCGACTATTGGACGAAACCGATCGTGCAATAAATAATAATAATAATTCTTTATTGTCCCATCAGGTCTACAAAAGACATAGAACTCGTCAAACATGAACTTATCAATCATATTGAATATGTCATACAAGTACAAAATCATATACAAAAGTACTAGTCAAAGTGTCCACAATGGTCATAAAATTCCTCGAGGGAATAAATTGGAGTGTCTAATAAAAAGGATTTGAGTTTCCTTTTAAAAATACAAATAGATTTAACACTTTTTATTACATGAGGAAGACTATTTAACAATGTCACAACATGATGGTAGGGACCTTTGCTATTGCGCTCACACCTTCTATGTTCAACATGGATATTACATTTAGTTCTTGTATTATAAGCATGGACATCTTGATTTAGCCCTAAATTTGAAATATTTTTTTTAATAAAAGAAATTAGTTCAAAAACATACAGTGCTGGCATTGGCAGTATATTTAAACTGCAGAAAGGACTCCTACAAGATTCTCTTCTGGGTAAATTTAATATTATTCTGATACCTTGTTTTTGTAATTTGAAAACAAATTTGCTTTGGCTTGAGTCTCCCCAGAGAATAATACCATATGCCAACAAGGAGTGAAAATTTGAATAATATACACCTTTCAAAATATCAGGACAAGTACTCTTCCTCTTCCTCAAGAGACAAATACTCAACGTACGTAAAACTTAAAATGTTCTGTGAATTCCTGGACAATATTCCAGCAATGCTCTAATGGAGTTTCTATAGAGCAATATTCCTCATGTCATCCTGATATGCATCCATACAAGCATTGCTGGATCAACTTATTGTAAACACCGATCATCGTTTCAATAACAATGTTCATGCATATTTTTTTCTATTGGTCACAATATTCTCTCACGCTATCTCTTGGGTACTCTCTTCTGTATACCCAATGCTACATTGAACTTCTTTCTCGAAAACTCTGAAATTCGCGTAAATATTATGATTTCCCTGTCCTATCACCTCAAAATTTAAGTTTCAAAATTAGTTTTTGAAAATAAAACTGTGAATTGAATCACCCGAACCTATACAGGCACTTATTCTATTAGACCTATATTTAACGAACAGGAAATATGCGAGCAATTCTTAATTTTTCACTAAAAGCAATTTTCTTGTTATTAAAATGTGCTTGGTTTATGCTGTTATTGGTTCAAATTTATTTGCTAAAAACTGCTAGAAATATAATAAAATATCAAGAAATACTAATTTACACAACAGGTTTTCTGCGGGCGGGCGAGTGGATTTTGTGGGACGAGTTGAACAACTAGCAAATTATTTCATTCGTACAAATATTAGGATTGAAGCAAAGTATAGTTCTAGAATCAATTGGCGAGACTATTTTTCCGAATTATTTCAATTAGCTTTTGATGACGATTGAGACATTGCACGTTAGTTTAACATATATAAATGTAGTGGAACTACTACCACCGAATAAGCATTGATAGAAGCTTATCAACTTATTTTAGGCTAATTCGTCCAATTGAGTGCCCGAATTAAACTCACGAGGTAAATAATGTCGCTTTTTCTGATGACACAGTAGTAAAGTGGTAACAATGCAATAGTGATGCCTTCCACATTTCATTTGTTTTCTCGCCACAGAACTGCGAAGGGCCCTCCACCTCCATCCGCGGTGGGATCCATCGTGATCACCGCCGTCGCCGACCTATGAAGCCGGCCCGTGGGCCTTACGGAGAACTCTGGTTCCAACCTTGCGACCTGTGTGAGAACCTATGGGCCACGCAGGCAATCATTTAACACAACGCCGGAATTTTAATTCAGTTAATTTAGGGAATGAAATTTGCATATTGGAAAATTCTTAGCAGCAAGTATGCGGTGATAGAAGTAAGCCGGGTTTTCTGCTGTAAAGGGCAATGCCGCACTTCCGACCTTGAAGGTAGTTTGAGTGAGATAGTTTCATAGCCATGATTGAAACCATATTCGAAATATACGCATTAATTTCATCATCTGTGAGACACACGAATCAAATATTGTATTTAATGGTGCAATAATATAGTTATATATGACATAAATTCTAAGGAATTGAATGAAAATATTTATATAAAACTTAAACTTGACTAATTTTTGTCACACGGTGCGTTTGAAACTCCTTCAAAACGGAATGTTTTTAGTGAGCCTGAAAAAGTTGTAACTCGTTTGTTATGTATTGAGCAACGATTTATTTACCCGAGTCACGTATAATACAAATATGTGTACATCAATCACGTTATTGTTTATATTAAACAACGTTTTCTATTACCCTTGTCACTTGTAATACAAATGTGTACACATCAATTACGTTATTTTTTAATGTTTAACAACGCTTTCTAATACCCGAGCACATATAATACAAAATTTTACACATTAACCACGTAATTGTTAATATTGAACAATCTTTTTTATTACCCGTGTCTTATATGATACAACATTTTTCACATCAACCACGTTATTGTTTACATTGAACAATCTTTTCTATTACCCGTGTCACAACATTTACACATCAACCTTCCTCATTCCTCACCTCCGTCCAAATCATGTCCCACTTCTGTTTCCTTCTAGGTATAGTCCTGGTCTTCCTTGAATTGTCCACTTTCTCTACTGCCCGACACTCGTATTTATTTTCTTGATTTTTCTACACTCCTCTGACACACACCACTTGCACATACATTGTTCACTCGCTCTCAACACGTCCTGACCTTCTCCCAACAAAACTCTCCTCCTACTCCCCGTTATTTCCTTCAACAATCCTATCCCCCAACAATATCCTCCCTGTTCGGACATTCCGCGCGAGGCAGAACTGCCAACCTGTAAAATCAATACAATGGTGGCTAGCTGTTACGCCACAAAGTCAATGCGACGAAAATATGACTTATTTTTAATAATAGTCGAGAAACCATGCAATCTTCACCCTGCTAATTTTTTGACGAGATCCAGGTGTTAGAAATTCCTCATTTTTTAACTTAGGTCTTTATGGATTGCATACACGTACCATGTGCCATGCATGATGGCTGGTATTTTTTGTCAATAATCCCGGAAAGTATTTATGTACGAAGCTGATATTTCGGCATCTTTGGCAGGGTTGAGAAACATTGCTCAAAATTGAGACCAAATCCATTGTTTAATGGGTGAAATGATATTTCGCTCAAACAACTTCAAGAGATTTTTCACAGAAAACGAATCTTCACAAAAGCCTGCATCGTCCACTAAATTTGGAATGGACTATGCTAATGAACTAAAAGCAAGTCTGTGTTCACGCAAAAATAAGAATCCTTGTGAAATCCATATGAGTCCCTAAGGTAGCAAGGGAGAGCTTCCCTCATTTACCGCTCCTGCTCTTCGTAGCTACTAGTTTCGACGGTTGTTTATGTGTCGGGTCCATTCTAGGCGATGACCCAGATGTTCTTAACCGCGTTTAGGCATTTTTAAATGAAACTGGCTTATTTAATAGCATTTAACGGATGTAAAATTAGTTCTAATTTTAACTCAGCGATTATGTTAAGTATTTTATGGTAATACCATGATATTTAATGCATATATTTTTTAAATTATGACATGTAGTGGTGCAAAATGACCATGTTCTCGACGTACCCTTTCAACCCCAATACTATTACTGAAATGTTATATTTCAATATTATTTAAATGAAACTGGCCTATTTAATAGCATTTAACGGGTGTAAAATTATTTCTAATTTTGACGCAGCGATTATATTAAGTATTTTATGGTAATACCATGATATTTAATATATATATATATATATATATTTTTTTTTTTAATTATGACGTGAAGTGGTACAAAATGACCATGTTCTCGACGTACCCTTTCAACCCCAATACTATTACTGCTTGATTCTGTGTCATCAGCGGCTCACTCTTGATTCCATTATGTGCCTGCGTAGCGCCTGAATGAAAAAAATCATCGACTACGGGACGAATCTTTGTCATGTCGCACAGACTTAGGCACGCACGTTTATCTCCGATTCCACATCTTTTCCTCCCACCCTCTTCCTTCTCCCTCCCCCGTTCACAATACGCCACCCAGCCCACTACCCTCCCCCCCTTCCCCACAACCTACCTCCCCCATCGCTCTCCGTCAGCGGCTTATCTACGACCAATTTTCCCACATCTGCAGCAACCCATCCCCCTCCCTGCCCCTCCGCCTCCTCCGTGCGTCACTCCCACCATCCCGCCCCTGACGGCAGCCGCCTTTCTAACCACTCACAGGGAGCGCAGCCGCTGCTGCCGCCCCTGACTCGGCTGCTTCTCTTCCTTTTTCTCTCACGGACCAACCCCTCAACCTGGTTTCCTGGATGGGGTCATCGACTACTCTACGGACTCTTGTGATTCACAACATAGAATCAAATTTGTAATCGAAATAAATACACTCATTCATTGGTCGTTCAATCCTAAGATTGGTTGACTGCAGCCCTCCACCTTTCCCTATCTAATGCTAGTTCCTTTACCTACTGGTATCTCTTCTTATGTACTCTCCTCTGTATTTGGTACATTAACTTGTTCCTGGGTATTCCTCTGGGGACTTTTTCCTCTATTTTACCTTCAACTATGTTCATCACAAACTTATTGTGTCTCAAAGCGTGTCTTTATCATTGGAAAGCGTGGGTAAGCTGGAAGCAGGGTCCGGATAGAACCTCTATATTTAGATCCATTATTGTTCCTCCAGAACGGTACTTTCGGTACATGGCGAAATGAATGGGCTATCAATTTTACATGAACTACACTTAATAAATAGAGGAGGTTGGATCGTGAATCGCGAGCCAATGAGTGCAGCGAGTATACTTTTCTCTTTATTTGGTCCATGAACTTATTCCTAGGTCTTCCTCTGGTGGATTTTCCCTCTATTTTGCCTTCAATTATGTTCTTCACAAATCCATTGTGTCTCAGGGTGTGTGCCATCCATTTTGTTCTTCTTTTCTGTATGGTATCCCATATTGTCCTTTCCTCTTCTACTTTTCTGTAAACTCATTTCTTATGTTTTCCGTCCATTTTATCTTCAGCAATCTCTTCCAGCA
Source organism: Ceriagrion tenellum (assembly GCA_963169105.1). NCBI lineage: Eukaryota > Metazoa > Arthropoda > Insecta > Odonata > Coenagrionidae > Ceriagrion > Ceriagrion tenellum. Next base: position 107,004,706 of record OY720643.1, read on the forward strand.
CCATGTTACGAAGGCCTCTATTCTTCTCTGGTCAGCTTTTCCAATGGTCCATGCTTCCGATCCGTAGAGTGCTACGCTCCACTAGAATGTTTTCACATATTGTTTCCTGGTAGTCCTATCTTCTTTGAGCACAGAAGTTGTATTTTTCCCATGAACGCCTTCTTAGCTTGTGCTATTCTCCACTTGATGTCCATTGTACTTCTTCCGTCCCACGTGATGGTGCTTCCGATAGATGTGAAGGAATCCACTTGCTCTAATTTCTCTCCTGTTAGGGTGACTTCTACATTTATCCGGGATAGGGATCAAAAGCCATATTTTATATCCAACAGGCATGCACCTACTGAGCATTTTGAACAAAATTTAATTTATATCATTTTCCAATTTTCTAAAATAATTTAAATTGTTTATTATATACTAAATTATCTTTTCTAATCGCTGTGTATTCCAGTGCTTTTTTTCTCTCGTTCCTTTGTTTTACTGGGTGGGATAATACTTATGTAAGCAATGTTACCTACTTTTCTAGGGCCTCAGGCTTCGTACTTATGATCTTAAGTTTTTCCTTTTTATCCCCTTCACCTATATTTAATCTTTTTCTGCTCCATTTTTCCATGTCGCGGTTGTAGGCATCATTTGTCTTTTCTGAAATTAGATAGCTCTTTCACTTTCAAGTAATAAGTGCCCATTATCCCCGCCGTTGTCAACTTCTCCGGTTTCTCATGTTGTTTTATCTTAGTCTCCTTCGTTCCGTTTATTTCTCACATTCATTTATGGTCCCTTTTCTTGATCTTCTCTCTACTGGTAGGCGTATAAATTTTTCCCACTTCACCCTTTCTTCAATTATCTTTGTCATTTCTTCTGTTACCTTAGATAAATTTGTTTTTTATGTTTATAGCATCCTTTGATATTTTCGATGCTTTTCACCGCACTGTTTCAATATTTCGTCATCTTATAGCAATCGTTTTCATCTCTTAGTGATTTCATTCATAGTTCACCAGAATCAGTTCCAAAACTATCTCCTTATTTTCATTTAAATGTGAAACGCTAAGCTCACGTCATGAACAAATTCATGTTGAAAAACCATTTATTGTTCAAATAAAGTAGAATTACCAACAAGAAATAGCTACCTAAAAATACTGTGTGAAATTTTGAGCTACAAGGATCCGAGACAATACATTTTGGAAAGCTGGAAGAGAAGAAATGTGATTCTTTTGGTACTCAGATTCTGGACGTGAACATTTACGATTAAACGGACGGATAAGGACATTAATGCGGAAGAAAATGTTGTAAAGAAGAGAATAAAACTACATGGAAGACTATCAAAAGACCGGAACTAGATGGGTAAAAATTACGGGACAGATTTAAAGACCAGCTAAAATGGGATCATGAATCAAAAGAAACGGGGTAGAAAGCTTCAAGGACGCATAGAAGTAAGAATGGGTGGGGGTTAAATGCTAAATCAACCAATCATCGGATTGAGTGACAAATGTTGATGAAGCTATGAATGAGACCTTCAGGGAAGTCGATTACACTAAGTGGAAAGTTGATGCTTTCCCAAATTTGGGCAAGGCCATGACAACTCGAAATATTTTGATATTTCGTTACCTTATAGCAATCGTTTTCATCTCTTATTAATTCATCCCATGGTTCAGAAGATTCACATTCATTACTATCTCCTTGTTTTCATCAAAATATGAACTTGGATGGATTAAACTTGGATGGATTGATAGCTCGGATGGATTAAATCGCAAGAAATATGCATTAAATAAAAAATAAAATTATTGAATAGTAAGGTTCGCAACGTTAAAATTGAATGAGCCGTTTAAGAGCTTGTAAGGTTTCAAACTCGGGACTGGAGGATTTCTACGCTAAAAGTACGGTCAGTACGACTAAGTACGAGTGCGGGTCAGGCATTCTCATATAGACAAGTTTTGTAACCCATGCTACTTACTTGAGAAAAAAATGTCTTGTTGCCAGGTTAAAATTATAGTTAGCAGGCGTATCCCCACCGAATGAGTTCTATCGTCTTGCCGGATAAAATCCCATATTTTAATCCACAAAATTTTGACCTTGGTTGTGATCGACGTTCTGTGTGGAGTTGCCTAAAATATGGGATTAGATGCGGCCGTGGGGAGGGAAACATCTACCGTTCAGCGGAGAGAAAAAAATTGACGAAAAATTCTCTTCGAGTAACAAGATTGGAGGGAAGCGGAAAGACACGGCGAGGGATCGTAAATAAAGCAATTGCCTCTCTCTTGTCTGCGAGGGCGGCCGTATCGACGAGACAATAACGGTAATGAACACGTTCTCGGCATGCCATCCGGAAACCAAAAATTATCCCCCCCCTTTGCCAGTCCACTACGTCTCATTATTCCGCCGTTTCATGCTTTTTTGCCGCCAATTCGGACACTGGCTCCTGCGCCAAACGATGACAGATCAGCAATCATCGGAGCGTTTGATAATGAAGAGAGATGACTCCGCTAAAGTCACTAATCCTATGAAAAAGGATGGAGTGTACGATGATCCTCAGGAAAAAAAACAACGAAACCGGAAGCCGATGATGACGCCAACGGCTTTTCTACTTCCAACAGTATTACAAGTCATGCCAGCCGGCATAAGGGTTTCGAGGATATCTATTCCAATAATGCCCCGCATGGGCAATAGAACCAGGGAATGAAAAGCAATCCGCCGAAGATGTTTTAATCAAGTTTTTCCAAGCTCGTGCAATGAAGACATTAAGATCGCTTCGAAACGATAGCTGGCCGGAATTCCCGCCCGCTGCACACCGCATCCCACAGTGAGGAAGCGATCAGGAAAAAGGGGCGTAGACCTTCCCGCATGTCATCTCCGGAAGGGCCCCTGGGCCTGATCTATAAAGCTACTATTTTCTAGTAGAAGGAAGGTGTTTGGCCAGTGGGGGATAGAACTGGCATGAACCATGCTCAATTACCCGGTGTGGGGTTTAAAATTAAGACGTCAGACTAGAAGGAAAGTCATTGGGTCTTTTATTGTCCTCTAGTGATTTCAATTCATACACTTGAAGCCTAAAACCATTAGCATGAGCAAAAAAGTGGATGAAATTATACCAAAAGCTGCATATAAGGGGCATACATGTGCATATACGAAATTCTGAGGAAGCAAACTCCAGTGTTCGAGACACGGGGTGACTCCACTCTACCCTGGTCATTAAGCACGAATCTAAAGGTAGTAAGGAGAACAGAGGATTCGGGTATCTACTCCCGCAGGGTAACTACCTCCGGCTCGGCAGGAAGCTCTCGTTTATATCCGAGCGTGGGTGGTACTGGGAAAAAGGAAAGGGAAGGGAAAGTTAGCGAGCCACAACCCCTTCGAGGCCGACACCAATGAGGTGGATTGAGGTCAAAAGGACCTCAATTGGGCCTCCACCTCCCCGAAGTACTCGTATTAGTAAGGTTAGCCATACAACGTAAGACGAGTGGCCGTCAGTCTCGCTTTTGCGATAACTTTCCACACATCTTTGAGAACCGGAAGAGCCCGTTGCCCAAATTATTGGTACTAGGTGTCTTCCTGGCTCCCTTTCCGGTTAGACGCCGTGCGGTCTTCCGGAGTACGTCCTCGAATCAGGGGCCACCGGACCCATGGAGGGTCAATTCGGATCAATTCTGGTCAAAGCGTGGGCACATCCTTCAACTCAATACTCCTCGTTTACCCTTAGTAAGGAGAACAACTCACAATCAAACAAGGAGAGTTTTGAGCTTGCGAACAGGTTAACAAGCAGTATTACAGCCAAAAAAAATACTACTGCATATTACAGGGCCGCCTCTAAGGCTTGCGTGGCCCCGGTGTCAGGTTGTGCAAGCCACCACTTGGGTGGGAGGGTGGCACGGGGTGATTCCACGCCAGGTATGCAGCACTCATCCCAGTTCAAATCAGAACCACACACGTTCCCCTCGGAGTGCCAGGTTTAGGCCAAAAGCAGTCAGGACAACAATGCGCGTTGAGATCAGAAACTAGGAGAGTGCTACGTAGACTAACATGCTACCACGCAGTACACTACTCAAGCTACAGCAACTGGTTAGTGTTATTTATGCGACATATAACTAGCACCACAAGGTACTTAATCATACAAGAGCTATATTATGCCGGAAATTGCATGCGAGGTTAGTAACTAATAACGATGTTAGTATATTTAACACGAGTGCAAAAACCTATTTAGCCTACTCAGTATCCTAAAACTGATATATCACTGCTATTATGGTCCCTTATTGTACGTGGAAATTTTCTAAATCTATCGGTTCTGCAGTCTATTACCTTAATCTTATGCCTGTGATCGTTTCTACCATAATAGTTTGACTCTAGCAAAATATGTTGAACGTCCGACAGAAAATAATCTACATCAAACTTTTGTAAAAGCTATTGGACCGTAGATATGACGCCAATTGCATCACTTATTTTTTTCTGCGTTCCATTCGGTTTGTTCATTTCTTTGGAGGAGGGAACTTCGGAGAACATTAGAGGTCACTCTATTATTTCGGTATTTCCTCCACGGTCCAACCCCCCCTCCCCCACCCCCCGAGAGTTGTGGATTCGTGCCGGAGAGAGGAAGTGGAAAAGAGCAGTTGTTTAACGGCTTCCCGTTGGCTGTCAGACGAGTAAAAAATGACCACGAGAACTGACATCATAATGAGTCATCAATTAAGGGCGAGAATTAAAAGCGGACGGTCAACACGTAAAATGGGTTTGAAAGGGGGGGGCGAGGAGGGAAGGGAGGGATCGAATGATTTGGGCCGGGTGCACCGAACCGAGAAGAGAGAAGAAATGGAGGATATTTGCACCCTTTGCTCAGTGAATCCCCTCCGCTCCCACTGGATTGACATGAAAATCTCTTCGCTCACGGGTGCGACCTATAGCGTGTCGTTAGCGACGTCCTATAGCGTGTCGTTAGCGACGCGAAAGTCAACGAGGCGGAGTAAGGGAGCGTTATACATCTACACATCCTGCGAGCCACCGCATGGGCATGTGGTAGGGGGTGTTAGGTCACCAGCCATGTAAAGGTGTAAAGTTTTGGGAGGTGAAATGATGACATTTATTATGGGAGGGTATTTAGAGAAGCTCAGTTTTTATTGAGGTCGCTTATTGTGCGCAGAAAGAACAAGTTTTTGTATCTATCTGTTTGGCAGTGCATCTCTATTATTTTACCACTTCTGTCAGACATAGAGGTATAGTAAGGCGTCTTGATAATATTCTCTGGGTCGCTATGAAACTCTCCAGTTCAGAATTTCTCCAGCAACCTAAGCCTAGCGTGTAGCCTCCGAGTCTCCAGGGGCTCCCACCATTATCCCTCTAAAATTTGTGAGACACTATATGTACGCTCGTAGCAGTTGTTAACGAATCCCGCTGCTTTCCTTTGAATTTAATCAACTTTTTTTATTAAATCTTTATAACCAGGCTCCCAAATGCTCGCGGCGTATTCGAAGTGTGGCATAACCAGAGGGAAGTAGCATCTCTCTTTTACTTTTTCATCCGAGGACCTTCCTATTATACGCTTAACAAAACCTAGTTTCATTAATGCTGTGCCGCATATATTTTGTATGTGTGTTCCTCACGATATATCAGAAGTTAAGGTAATTCCAAGATATTTTACCGTACCTGAATATTTTATGTTTACTCCACTTTACAGCATATGTATGGCAACCTTATTATTCAGCAACCTTTGCAAACTTCCAATTGCCAAAGGTTAGATGGACACCATTGAAATTGGGAGGGATGCCTCTAAAGCATCTAAATCTACGAGGTACAGTGTAAGCTACCACTAGGGCGTATGGCACGGGGTGATTCCACACCAAGCATGAAACACTCAACCCAGTCTAAATCAGAATTAGGGATGTGACCCTGTACTATATTACATTAAAAAGCACGATATTATTTTGTCTCTTACCTCATTCACTTAATCACACACGGCAAGAAACAGGTACAAAAAAATTCATTAAATAATGCCCGGTAAGAAAATGTACTTTATTCTTTCAGATATGAAACAATATATGTATTTCTATTCAAGTTCGTGCCGGTTCACTTTTCTTCAGAGTTTAGTTTTGGACCGATGGTAAGAATTTGATGTATAGTGTCAGCGTTTGTTTGGTGATTGAAGTGAAACCTATAATACAGAGGGTGAGTGAAGAAATCAAATATGAGGAACTTAACGCCTTCAATCTCAGATTAATTTATCATAGGTATGTTCTTCTTAACATTTTTTCTTGTACTCAACGCTTGGAGGTTATGTCTTAACAAGCGTCTTACAAGATGAGGCACGGATAGTTATAGAATGATGAAATTGGTTGAACGCATCCATATATATAACCTTGATCTTAGAAGGTATATAGGAAGAGAAATATTCAAAATCCAAGTCCCCACTGCAGAGGTCCCACGCAATAAAAAAAACGTTATAAAATGATGAAATACCTGGCAGAATCTTAACCTTATCGAAAGCATAAATAGATGTGCCGGTGCGAAACGTTTTTAAAAGAGTAAAGTAACTTACTGGTACAAAGCTTTATCAATAATGTACCGTGCCGATCCGGTACGAAACTTTACGCTGAGTTTCGTACCGGATCACATCCCTGATTAGAACCTCGCTTTTTCCGTTATTCTGTTCCATTTAGCGCAGACTAAAAAGCATTCAGGAGAACAATGTGCGGTCAAATCAGAAAGTAAGAGAGTGCTATGAAGACGAAGTTGCCAAAAAACAGGACTATTGGCCAGATACATCAACTATTAAGTATTATCAAAGTGATTAATAAAAAATACAGAAAGATCCTAAAAAATGCTCAAAGCTAAACCATGCCGGATAATACAAGCGGGGTGGATTTTTAATAAATATAGAAAGGTATGAAGCATAAACACAAAGTCTACTCTACCTAGAGAGGATCGAAGTAATATTGAAGTAATCTACCGGTAAAGAAAGATTTTGCTGAATGTCAGAGAATCTCCTCTCGGTTTTATAGACTCTCTGGGGCCCATTCTCCTCCACTATATCCTTTTTCGCCTCAGCATACGATATACCCTTCTTCATCCCGTCCTTGAAACCTATTCTCCTTCTTTCTCTTCCCCGCTTGCCCAACATCATTCCCTCTTATCACACTCTTCAGCAACCCTTCGCCCTTCATAATTCCCTTCAGCCTCCTACACTGCCGATCTTAAATTTTATTCAAATGTTTCCTTTCCTCGCCAACCGCACTTCCTCGTTAGCCTTCCTATCCGTCCCCCTAACCTTCTCCATCCTTCTCCACACCCACATCTCAAATGCCTGCAGCCTATTCTTGTCCTCCCCTCTGAGAGTCCACATTTCTGCACCACACAACGCCACGCTCCATATCAAGCTCTTCACCAGCCTCTTCATCACATCCTTACCCAATATTCCCGTCATCTGCTCCCTTCTATTACTAAACGCCTCCTTATCTAGTGCTATTATCTTACGTATGTCTTTTCCACTATGTCCGTTTCCTTCAAGCGTAATACCTACGTAATTAACATTCTCTACTTGCTCCTGTTTCTGCCCTCCGACTTTATTCACCAACCCCGCTCTATAGAACTGATACGTTGTTACGAAATACGAACGAGTGATCATTTTTTAAGAACATCTTTATTTTATAAGAGGGAGAGGAGAGACGAAGTCACAAAGACGGCGAGGAAATATTTAATGATTTTTAGAGGCCCTCTTGACCTTAAGACATAATCTTTCCCGAGAGCCCTCTGCGACCGTTTCGATCCTAAAGTGCTGTGCTGGTTGACATTGACCCTCAATTTTGCATGGAAACAAACGGTAGTCGGTGACCTTCATGGTACTTGTCTGTAAAGTTTCCCTTCGAGTGCGCCACATTGAGCTCCAGCCCATCTTGCAACGTAAAGCACACAAGCGGCAAAGTGTGTTAGATACATAGTTTAAGATTTATGCCCCAAGATATGCTGTCATATAAATTTAAATATATCTGTCCAAAGTGCAAAGAAAAATGTATCCTTTTTCCAAAGAAACCAAAATATCACCTCACCACTCCACCATCAGAGGTGTTTGCTAAATGTTAAAAGGCTTTTTCCATGAGAAATGGCACGGGTGTGCACTCTTGTGACACTTTATCATAAAAAGTAAGGAGTTTATAGCTTAAAGATACCGTAATCATTTAATAATTCTTATTTTACAGTAGTTTTCAATATTTTTTCAAATAAATTCAATACTTATCGCAGAGATTTTATGCCAGAATCGCAAAAAGGACCTCGATTTTGAGGGCGTTTGCACCGCACGACGTGAAAATTATGCCTGAAGTCTAAAGCTTAAGTATGGGTATTACATTTATTACTGAAAGTTTTAATCATATAAAGAAAATTTTTGCACCATTTTAGTAACAGTGTTTACTTCCCTCTTCTTTTAGCTGATAATGTATAAAATAATAAAATATGGTCTCTTTTATGACAGGAAGAATTCTCGTTAATACCATCTAAGAAGAGATTGATGGCCAAAAGGGTATTTTATGATAAAACACGCCGGTCCCCCAAATTGCACGCATTATTTACGTTCAAAATCAACCAATCCCACAAACTAACAGTGAAAGCAATGTTTCTTAAATGAAGAGATCTGATTCTCACCCATGTACTCGCGTGGCGAGCTCCCTCCGCAAGCGGTTGTGGCGCATAGAAGGGCCGGGCCCCGCCTCAGAAGTGGGGTTGGAAGGGCGCCCTTTCCCCGAGGCCTCGGTTTCTCACCCCCACAAGGGAGATAGGGATCGAGGGATTTTAATTACGGCGAGTGAGCGGATTAGTAAAATGGGCGAAAGGGTTGTGCGTTCGGGCCCGTGGGGTTCTCCACCTCGTCCGCCTTTTGTACGGTCTCTGATCGATGTTCATCGGAGTCGTCCCAGCTCTATCCGAAGTCGGGGTTGGGGGGTCGGGACCCCCTTCGCCATCCGCGGCATCCGGGGCAGGAACGAGTGGTGCGGCGGTGCACGAGTGTATGCGAGTGGCCCACTTCACGTCGTGCGTGCGGATTGGATCTGGATTCAAATGCGTAGACGGGTCGCGGGGGGGTTGATGAGGGTTGAGGGGGAGTGGAATCCGTAAGGGGTGGTGATGAGAACGAGAGCGTGGACGAAACAAAACACTAGGCTTCGTTCGCGAAGGAGGAGTAGTTTGAAAACGCGCATCCGACACGACCATTTCATCCAGAAACGCGAGATTGCGACATAATACGGAAAAGGGTGCTCGTAGCCTGCAACTCGTGCCTGTAGCGATGCACGTTACCATTCAAAGCTCGACTGAATGTTCGATGTTTTTTTCTCTCAATTAGGGTTCAATTATCTCGACGAGAATTAAAAAGAATTGCTTCATCCCCTCATCCGTTTACTGAATTGGAATCCCCCTCTATAGATAACCTCCCGCACAGAACCGACGCATCATTTTCAATACTCATAGTTCTACCAACTTTATCTGTTTAAAAGTTCCGTGTATTTGAAGTATTACTCTTTTACAACAGAAATCTGAATTTTGTAGTGGAGTTTCCACCAGTATATATATCCTTTTAAGTTTTTCTATATCCACCCCAAGAGCCACTTATTCTTCATCAATGAGTGATGATCTGATATATCATGAAAAAAACGCAATATTTTATGTTGTAAAAGCATACACTCTTCCATTTATATAAAAGACATTTGAAGAGTTTCATGCTTTTGAATCCAGCCAAATTGTTAACAAATTCAGAAAAAGAGTGACCAGGTTTTACGGATGTGTTAAAAAATAAACTTCAATTAGTTAAGCAAATGTTAAATGGAGATAGAGTGAACATCGATGACCACTAATAACTGACGAGTATGGATGTAAGCTGATCTAGATTAACAAAGGTATAAAGTCAACTTTGTTAGGTATAACACATCTTCAAAAGAGGTTACGTGCATTAAATTTAAGAGTCTGGTTTCTGTGAGTCAGTCCAAAAAAAACGTAACGGTTCCAATTACTCATCAGAGAGCAAACCAAGATTATACTTTTGAATGTGAACAACTATAGTGCTTCAAAGAATTTCAGATTTTATTTTTACAGCCTCAACCGATTTGGACGTTTATCCCTTATATTTTAAGGGAAAAATAAATCTCCTTGAAATAACATATGTTTACAGTATAAAAATCGGTGGAGGAAAATTTGGAGAGGTATATATATTTATTACCCTAGGTAATTACCATAAATATCAACTGTTGAATTCCTCTGAGTAAATTTAGCAACCATCACCTTTATACATCTAGGCTTTACCTTAGGCTAATGATGACGTCTACACACTGTGTTGATGGCTGTGATGGTTATTCACAGGGGTAATCCGTATACTATTCATCCGTGATTAGCTCTCAAGGGTATAAACATGGCAGCGGATTTAAAGTAAAACGAGATTGCGTCTGACCAAAGTGATACATAACGTAATATGTTCCTGAAATTGTGTATATTCTATTTTCATAGCATTGGGTTAAAATTTGATACAACAGGAGAAGAGCTTTTATTAGTGTATAAGCTTTGAAAGAGTTTTCATTTATTGGGCAGAAATATGGACGAGATTGACACGTTACGAAGAACACTAGGGAGGGAAGAGTGCTGGCAAAATGGTGCTAATTCTTGGGAAAGAACTTATGGAAAGAGTATTGCGTAGTGGTATTAAGAAATGATTAGTAATAAGCTAAAATCGAAGCGCGTTATTTGATGGTAGTGAGGTCTGCGTCATATAGAGGGAAATGATGATGAGTGTCTTAGCAATTTGTGAGATTCTTCCAAGCTTTCCATTTCTTTCCCACTTAAATCGGCAATTTTCAAAATAATGATCCCAAAATATTTGAATTATAATGCGCCTAGTTTGTGCTTTTAGTTATAAATAATAAACAATTTGTTAATTCCTCTGAGTAAATATAGCAACAATCGCCTTTATTCATCTAGGATTAACCTTAAGCTGAACTGTATAATTTTATATTTGTAATGAAAATACTATGAGTCAAGGTTCATAATTAGATTATCGATCTACTAAGCGTTGATAAAAACACGTTTATCTTTTTCTCTGGACTGAGTACGAGAATTTTTGGTTTTAACATCCTTGAGATACACGCCGAATCTTTTATCTGAACGTCTGAACAATTTGTGAGATTCTTTCAAGCTTTCCATTTCTCCTATTAACTCCTACGCTCTTCACATCTTAGTAAAACTTTCGCACTTAAATTGCCAATTTAAAAATAATTATCCCACAATATTTGAATTATAATTCTCATAATTCATGCTTAAAGCTATTAATAAAAATGTGTTAATTTCTCTGAGTAAATTTAGCAACTATCACCTTTATTCATCTAGGATTAACCTTAGACTGAACTGTTCAATTTTATACTTGAAACGGAAATATTGTGAATCAAGGTTCATAATTAGATCAGCAATCTACTAAGCGTTAACAAGGAACACGTGTAGCATTTTCTCTGGACTGAATACGAGCATTCGCGGTTTTAACATCTATGAGAAACACGCCGAATACTTTATCGTTCTCATCAAAACGCAATGGCGCGGCATGTTTTTTTTATCCTCTTTTTTTAATACGGACAATTCTGCTGTCATTTGTGACACTGAAATTCCGGCGACCAAGAGATACAAGACCATCTAATTATACGCCATGGTTCTTTCCAAGCGAGTTATGGAAGAGTCTCAATTTGACTGGGCAAATTTTTTTTCTGCGTGGAAAGGGTGAAAAGATAGAAGAGTTTCTCGTAAATAAAAGAACGCACTTGCGAGCGTTCGACGAAGGCCGGCAGCGGCGGCAACGGCGTCGTGTGGAGCCGGTTGGTCGTATTCCCTGTTCTCCTCCTCCCTGCCCTCGACAAATAAAACAAGCTCACGAGAAGTAATCAAATCTACATTCACACAAAACCCAATCCAAATCTCAGAGAATTTAATTTCGGAGAAAAACCGACCGCCCCGCGCGCTCTGCTCCGGGGTGATATTAGATTTGCCGCGAAAGGGAAGGAAAAAAAAACCCAATCCTGCGAGGAGTCCCAATCTGTGCCCCCGCCTTTCCCACTCCCCCCCCCCTCTTACGACTCCCCCAACCCCCTCCGCACTACCCTCATCCCAGCCCCACACGCGACATGTTTGGAGTGCAGAGTATTTCTTTTTTTTTAACTTTTTTCCTCTTCGTCCTTCCTGAAGTGCCCTCTCACCCTTCATTGAGATGTAGTACGAGTATTCTCGAGTCGTCATGAAATGGTGCTAGAGCGTGGAGGGGGTGAACTGAGGGACGCAGAAGTCATTGCGAATACTCTCCACCACCCCCCAATGCGTGGAACGTAACCAGTTGCCCTCTAAAGTAAACAGTTTTTGACCGACGCTCCAGGTGCAAGTCATAGTATCGACAATTGTTAAAGCAAAAATATTGGAGTTGCGCCCGTACGTGAATCGTCCAACGGATTACTGTCAGAAAATTGTATCAAGCAAAGAAAATAATGAAAAAAAATCCAAAGAGTTTACCTCGAAAGTAAACGGGGCTGTCCATAATCGACGTAGGCACCAAACAGGGGTTGGGGGGTACGAGGGTTGTGAACGAAGGTCCACGTTGGGGAATGGGAGGGGGGTGTTGAAGGGATGTCAACGTAGACAATGGTCAAGATTACCATAGCTACAAGAATATTTTTTTCTTTTACTTACCTTTCCTTAAAATTAGACTTAAATAAAGATAGTCCTCAACAAACAATTAATAATCCGTTTCACAGCTTTTTCCGCAGAAAAAGAAGTCTACTTGGACAACGAGAGGGGACAGGGGGTCCGGATGAAGCGTACAAATGTCCACAACGGGGATGAGGGGGGTCAAAAAGAGGCCTATTTTATCCAGGTGGATAGTGGACAGCCCCTTGGCACGAACCACGATATCGTTGAGCGTAAAAAAAACGTCTTGAACTTGTGCCGACATGTACACTGAACGGCATATAACTGCCTGGAAATTGTATCGAGTATGGTAAACAATAAGGTTAAAATGTTTTATCGAGTATTATCGCTAGTCAAAGAAACATAAGATAAGTTGGCCGTAACCCTCCTCGAAATTAGTCCTCTGTTCACTCCATGAAGCTCATCCGCTTCAAAACTCGCATCAATAGGCCTAAATATTTGTCCCCTCTTAAAGAAGGGGCTTACCTTAATAAATAAAATTTTGAGTGTCAGGGGACAACTTATGGAAACAAGTGATCGTTAGTCATAAAAGTTATCACACAAATATTACTCTTACACTTACTCTCTTATTCCCAAGGTCATCTATACCCAAGCTGGGATTTGACCACACTAAAAAGTGACCTCCATCTCTCTCTATCTGCTGCCACTGTTTCCCCCAGCCGATTGACATCTCACGTCAGTCCTTCCCACCATCTTCTTCTCCGTCTCTCAGGAGGTCATCTTCCCTCTGGTCTTCCCAGGCCTACCTCCTTCACTAGTGTACCCTGCTCACTTCGCATCACGTGGTCAGCCCATCTCATTCTTCTCGTTTTAGCGCAAGCCACTACGTCATGGTCATTGTGCAGATCTATAATCTCCTTGTCGTGCTTGATTCTCCAAATCCCGCATTCATTTCTGGGGCCGAAGACTTTTCATAGGTTTTTTTTCAAAAACGATAAGCTTTCTTTCTTCCTTCTTATTCCATATCCATATTTTTGCACCATACAGGACCACAGGGTGAATAATTGAGTGGTATATATTTAATATGGTCTTGTGGGATATTATCTTTGAAGTTTTTTATTTTAGTACTAGCAAAGGCACCCGTTGAAATTCAACGGGGGATGAAAGAAAGACAGGGACTATAGGTTGTAGGTTCGAGTCGCTCATGAGGTTTATTTTTTTCTAGGCAAATCAGCTATAATTTTAGTTTTGTTTTTTAATTTAGAAAATGAAATCCGCATTATACTATGCTTACTGAGTTTCAACATTCTTTTGCAGTAACATATAGAAATTAAACTACAGGCCTTTTGCATTCCAGAGGCTAGTCGAATTATAACATCGTGGCATTCTCCTGTTTTACTCAGCTTAATTTTAGTTTTATTTTTTGATGCAGCAGGTAAAAACCGCATTACATTATGTTTACGAGTTTCGACATTCATTTGCAGTAGCATATGGAAACTAAACTACAGGACATTTGCATTCCAGAGGCTTTCCGCATTAATATAACATCGTGGAATTCTCCTGCTTTACATGGGTCCAACTTAAATTAGTCCACTTTAAATGAATTTTGCCAATTTTAGGCAAAAATATCCCTGAAAATAACGTAATCAGCAACATTTCAGTATACGGCCGAGATTTCTAGCGTAATACATATCTCTAGATATAAAACCCAGCCGCCATTGTAAAGGTCCCATTTCCCTTATAAAGATAATGCTAATTCCACGGTTACCAAGGAAATGTCCTATTGTTGGCAGAAGTAAAATTCACGATTTTGACATGAAAAACGCGATTTCTAGGGAAATTTCATTCGTTTGAGAAAATTGAATGAAAAAATAAAAAACTGCAATCTTTTATCCATCTAATGGCAAAAACCATAGCCTTCTATCTTTAGTAGAACTAATTAAAATATGCAAAAAGAGAGACCTCTGCACTTGAACTAAAATGTTTAGACTTGAGTTATTCAAACACATAAGACACCAGACGGCCCAATACGCTGCTCTTGGGGCCTATGGACCTTCCTTATAGTCACAATGGTCCCAATTTTCTTAAAAAAGGTTAACTGATCCCATGTGTGAAAATTTCACTAAAATCGGTTCACTCGTTCAATTCTTATGAGGCTTTTAAGAAAGCATTCTTTTGGAACCTTGGGCCCTCTGGGGCCCCAGCATGACTTACGACCCCATGACTGTTGTACATTAGGTATAAGTATATTTTACGTGTTTCTAAAACAGGCAAGGATTATCTTCCAGGGCCAATTTTTGGTGATAAAAGGGCCCACTTGAGGGCCTTATAGGGCCCCAAGGCCCTTTTTCTATAGCGTATGCGTGAACCAGATATATCAAGTATCTTTCTGCCAAATTTTGTTTCAATTGATTCTGTGATTTATGAATGATTGAGTAACAGACAGACAGACACCACTAGATTTTTATATACTATTAATATGATTACCGCTAGTCATGGAATCCCAAGATTTGTCTGCTATAGGCCTCCACAACCCCAGTGTACTCACTGCTTCCAGCTCTTCTGATTAAAAACTAACATCAATAAGCATATATAGTAGTCCCCTCTTCATCGTGGGACTTTCCTTTATGAACCAAGTTGTAAGTGCCAGAGGAAAATAGGTGGAAGCTGCCTGGTTAAATTATCACAAAAATATAACTAATTTTAATTACCCCACACTTTAGTGATTTAGAAAACCCATGTTTCGGAGGGTCCTGTTCTTCTGTATGAAGGCTTCATTAACTCTTCATTGAGATGTAGAACGAGAGGTCTTGAGTGGTCATGAATTAGTGCTAGAATAGAAAGAGATAAGGTACACTGGAAGGGGGAGAGGGGGATGTGAGAAAGTCGTTGCGAACACCTTTTATTCCCCATGCGTGGAACGTTACCAGTTGCGTTCTAAAGTAAACTGTTTTAGGCCCACGGTCTTCGTGCGAACCGTAGCAATGGCAATCTTTTATGGGGGACTCCATATCAAGTGGCCCAAGTTAGTAGCGTGGCCATTTTATCATACAATAATATTTTCAATAGCCTTACGTTTCGATAGTTTTAAACAGCTTGATTTATTTTCATTTTCTCTTGTTACCTTTTTGCGGTCATTCTTGGTGCCGTGAATATTTTGTGTTTGTAATCATCGGAAATAACATATATTTCTCAGCTGTGGCCTGTTCTAGGGCAATGAAGTCAAGCCGTTTTATGCTACTTATATTAAAAACACAATTTCATCGGGATCGGGTGGTGTGGCGGCTAGAGTACTGGCTAACCATTCGGACGGCCAGGGTTCAAATTCCGGCAGAGGAGGATGTTTTTCAGAGGAAATCCGATCTCTACTGAGTGTCTTGTGCAGGGCACTTCAAGTTAAGCACTCCGTCTGTCGGATGAGATGTTAAACCGTGGTCCCCTTGGAGCCTTTCGTTAAGAGGACGCATCATACCCTTTGGTAGGGAAAAGTTCAGTCAAAAATCCACAAGATGGTGTCACTCGCACCCGATCGAGGCGTTTTGGTGTCAGGAGTCTCTTAGTCCAAGATAAATCTCGCACAAGGCAACAGTCGTCGGTAAGTTGTAGCCAAGTCTCCGGCTCGTAAGTACAGGCAGCGCTAATATAAGATCTGTGAAAGAAGACTGAACTAATTGCATCACCATCCGAGCACATCATGGCCGAAAACCATTCAGTTAGCTTGTCGAAATATACCAATTACAGATTATATCTTACAACCGTGACGGCTGTTACTTAGCATTCCGATAGAGGAGGGATTTATATATCTCCATTAGTTTTAGATATGTCAATAATAATAATAGTTTTTATAAAAATATACCCTACATCTTGCAGTCTTCCCGATGGTTTAGTTATGCTCCGGGATAAATTTTTCATGTTTCAGATACGAACCTGCCTTGGCAAAGGTCTATTCTTTATACTATAAAAATTTCAAGTTGATGACGTAAGACTTTAACAAAAAATCTGGGGTCGGAAATCATCACAAATCTGACTTGTCGAGAGGGTGTGATGCGTCGCCTTAAGAGCAGGCTAATGCCAACTCCGGGTTTCTATCCACCCTTCCTCCCTTACCTATTCCCTATGGCGCAAATGACCTTAGCTGTCGATCGCCTCCCCAAAATCCAATCCTACAGTTTCACATAAGCGATAACCAGGAATTACTGATGCATCATAATTAATTATGTTTCCACAATGTGGAGTTTTAAATACAAAAAATAGAAAGTTTCCGGAATTTTCCCGTGAATAGAAGTAGCTTATCAATTTATTCATTTTTGTCCAATAAGTGATCATGACGGAATGGGTCAAGTAGCGGATGAAAAGCAAGATTATCCACCATCTGTTTGAAATTTAAGTAAGGAGAATAGACTCTTAAAAAGTAAGTGCATGCTGATTTTTAGTAAGTTATCGATGGAAAACAGAAAAATTGCAAAATTAGTGCCTTGGTCCGCGAGCGGTATTGGGAAATGAAAATCAATTATAATTATATCTTTATTAATGTTCAGTGGCAAGAACCTAAGAAAAAAATTCATTTTCCGGCGATTTTTATAGTCGCAGAGATAGAGCAAGTAACAAAAAATTACAAAAAATACAACGAAGTAACTGTTGAAAAACAAACATAAAAAGTAGTTATTGGTCAATACACACATCATTACACATATATCATGTTTCTATCAGTTTATAAATACCGATGCCGATTTACACGGGCAGCTGTGAAACAGTTTGCACACTGCCAAGATATTTTTTGATCCGTCAGTGACTGTACCTCGACCGCTGTAAGCGTCAAACAAGCTAAATGGTACGTATCCCTACAACTGCCACAGGAAACTTGCTTTTGATTTTTTACGAACTTCTTCCCGCACTTTACACAGTCAGGCACGGCACAACCACAATAAGGACAAGCAAGAATACACTTCCGTTCGGGAGCTCAACTGCGACTGCTCAACGGAGCTTCGGGAACTCAACGAGATGTTGAAATAGCTCTCTCCATATACCTAAAGGGCTATTCCTTAACCCTCACCAGCGCATATCGACGGACAAGTAAAGGGTGAGCAAAAGAAATAAGGAATACTATACTCCTTGGCATTTTGAGGTATTCGTATTGTTTTTCAAGCAAATTACACATATACGTGCTTATTATAGTAACATCACCCTAGTATTGATGATTGCTTTTTACTATAGTTTTCATAATTTCCGTTATCCACTCCCGACTCCAATGCTTTCCCACTGCAAAGTAATGCCTCATTCAGACGACTTTTGAGCGTACAAATAATGGTCCGTATGACGGTAAGCTGAATTTTTAATGTTGATAGACGTTTGTACTATGGTAATCCATAGGAAATAATGCTGTCACCTCACAGTGGTAGCGCTGATATCGTGAGCCGAGACCAGAAATGATGAATAACGATTTAAAAAAATAAAGACAATCATTAAGGTGAAACTGACAATGTTACTTAAATAATTAAATGAGGAGATGTGTCAATTGCTTGTAAAAACATTTTGAAACCTCAAAATGCCACAGAAATATGGTATTTCTCATTTGCTTGTTCTTCGCGATGCCCTGGTGAGAGGGGGGAAGGTATCGTTGTTTCCCATTTACACTACAAACATACCCATTTTGTAGCGAATCAAACTTTGTGTCTTCCATAGTTTTGTTGAAATGAATAACTTAGTAAATTTCACATAGTTGACTTTAATAACGACCAGTTTCGTTGCTATGCGAGATCATCAGGTACAAATACAGGAAATGCATTTGTATCTGATGATGTCACTCAGCGACGAAACTGGTCCTAATTAAAGTCAACTATGAAAAATTAACAAAGTTATTCATTTCAACATGAAGCAATTTCACGAAGTCACGCCGCAAACCATTCAATTTCCATTGTTTTATTATTAATGAAGGTATAGCCAACTTCGGAAGTTACACCATCATCAGGTACACTTCGATGGTTTATCGTACCTAATAGTTAAATAATAATAAATGGCTAATTTCTAACAAAAAGAGAAGTATCAGGCGTGATATGGTGGAAGTTCAGCATAATGAATCACAGAAATGGCAATTTTCCACTAGACTAGATTTAATACGACCTGATGATTATGCAGTGCATCGAAACCATGGTCGTATTAAACCTAATCTAGAGGAAAATTGCCGTTTCTGTGATTCATTTGGCTAATTTACACCTAAATTCCTACCTATCTATTCCTAATATGTACATGGTGATGAAGTAACTACTGAAACCAGTTGTACTTCTATAATTAATGTTATTCATGGAACGTCTTCATGCATGGATGTGAAGCGTGGACATTAGGTAAGAGGGAAAGGAATAGAATAGAAGCTTATGAAATGTGGATGTGGAGAAGGATGGAAAAAGTAAGATGGGTAGATAAGATGAGAAATGAAGAGGTTTTGAGCAAAGTTAAAGAAGGAAGATCGCTCCTAAAGGAAATAAGGAAAAGGGAAGGAAACTGGTTGGGCCATGTGATGAGAGGGAAAAGTATAATAACTGTGGCACTTGAGGTTTCAATTGAAGGAAAGAAAAAGAGAGGAAGGAGAAGAATTAAATTGGTGGATCAGGTGAAGAACATCAGCTATGATGAAGCAAAGAAGGAAGCTCGGGACAGAAGCGGATGGAGACAGCAGTGGTGTACGGGACCTGCCAGCAGGCTGAACACCAGATGATGATGATGAATAAATAAAACTGTGGAAGGCAAGAGTTTGATTTACTACAGTGTTGACCTTCGACCGATTGAAATCTTCAACTTTTGAATCAACCGCACGTACTTTGGTCAGTAAGAAATAGTTGGTAGTATCATGGTCAACTTGGTGGAATCTGTTAACATTGTAATGATAACACTTGACTTTATTTTTCCACATATTTTTATTTGCAACGACCCAGGTTTTGACGTCACCTGAAGATGACGTCGAACGTCGAAACGTCGAACGTCGGTCGTTACAAATAAAAATATGTGGAAAAACAAAGTCAAGTGTTATCATTATCTTACAAAAGGATCTAAATAATTTGGAGAAATGGGCGGATGAAAACGGCATGGTCATAAATGCAGTAAAACAAAACTCATAAGATTCAGGAAAGGAAAAATTGCTATCTCAAATAATTATTTCATTATGGGCGAATTATTGATGGAAGCCAGTGTCTGTAATTATCTTGGAGTGACTTTAAATAGGGATTTGCGATGGGGGCCACATATTGAAAAAATTACGACAAAAGCTTTTAGAGTGTTATACTTTGTAATGAGGGCCCTTGGAAAAAGTTGAAAGAAAACCAAGGAGTTCGCCTATAAGTCATTTGTTAGGCCCATTTTAGAGTATGGGGCATCAGTCTGGGACCCTTATTTGGGAGGAGAGATAAAGCAATTAGAAAAAGTTCAGCGTTTAGCCGCAAGATTTGTGATGCGAATTTTTAAAAGGAAGGCTAGTGTAACGGAGATGATGAGGGTATTGGGCTGGACATCACTAGAATCGAGGAGGAGGAAAGCATGTGCAGTCAATCAAGTGCATGCATAAGGCATACATTGGCGATCCTGCGTGGAGGGACATATCCGAAAGATTAAAAAAACCTAGTTATCTGGCGAGAAGAGATCACAAATATAAGATAGAGCCTCCAAGGCAGCTCTCAAACACATTGAAATATTCCTTCCTACAACGGGGGATAAGGGATTGGAATGAGTTACCCAAAGAAGTATTAGAGCCCTTCCGAAATAAGGCACTGACGTTAATGACGAGATTGAGGGGAGTTGTACTGTGAGGGTTTTTCCCCCATATTTTCTAAGGTAATAACTTTGCTTTTTTTTATTTTGGCAATGTCTTTGTTTTAATTTTTACATGTATGTATATTGGTATTTTCTTGGTATCTGTGTTACCACCGGAGCATATGGTCTACTTGTAGCAATTTCTTAATAATAATAATAATAATAATTACAAGTAAGATATAGTCTGAACGAGGCATAACATTACCACGGTCCGAACGTTTCATTCACGAATTCTACGAATTTAGGCTACCATCGCAGGGACGACCGCATGTACCATAGTTGTGTGAACGGAGCACTAACGAATGGAACTCCATTCAACTTAAAGAGCTCCATCTAACACACGCACCCTCTGCCCTGCACCGTGCGTCCTTAACCGGGAAGTTTCCGTCCCCCTCCCCGCGCACCAGGGTCTCGGCGACAAAACAGAACGGGAGCGTGCACCATCGATAGGACCCCAGTGGTCGTATCAGTGCATCCCATCTGACCTTCCCCGAGCGTCGCGGGCCTTCATCTTTGTCTCATTTTGAGGAAGGGGCTGGGAAGGGATTTGGGAAATTCAAGGTTTTTTTTGGGGGGGGAGGAGAGGGTGGGTCTATCGGGAGAGGCGAACCGCGGGGTGGAAAGGGGAGGAATGGGGGTTAAAAAAGGGGGTTGAATCAACCTGAGGGTAGATGGACGAGGGGGAGCTTAATGAGGGTTTATGCAAGCGGTGGGGTAGGGATTGTTGGCCCTTACGCTCCTAAGTTAAAGGACGCTGTGCTTAATGATGGAAGGAAGAAATTGGGAGGGGAGAGGAATGAAATTTATAACATATAAGGAAGAGGGCGCAGGTTCAAGGGGGAAAAAACGATGAAAAAAATGGAGATGGAGGTAAAGAGCGGAATTAGAAAGACAGAGCAAAGAAGGATAGGTTAGGATGGTAGAGGTGGGTGGCTGCGTAGGCGGGGCCTTTGAACGGAGAAACAGATTAGGGGTGCCTATGTACCCTCCCAAAGCCTGTCCAACGACAAAAAAGGGAGGATTTCCGAAACGATTCTGAATTCTAATCCACAGAAGACTCGACAATGACAAACAGGATATTACCTTTCAAGTACCCGCATGCATTTTCAACAAGACTGGGTGACTGTAATTGTATGAGGTTTGAAAGACTAAATGTAAATCCTGCAACGTTGCTTGCTGAAAAAAACTGTAAATGCGTTACTTGCTGAAAAAAAATTCTCTGCCACGTTACGACGCCAGAAACATATTCTCCTCTTGGTTGCTGTTTTTCCAGCAGATTTTGCGAAATCCAAAGTCGGGAGTGAATGCGTCGGAAAAAGAGTTAATTGAAAGGTGCATAAAGGCAACTTTACACGGAGCAGAAGGCCAAAAAAATATTTCTGCCGGGAGCAGAAACCGTTGACATATTTTTAAAGTGATAGTGCAATGAAGAGACGTAATCTTTCTGTTTTTTAGCCACATTCATGATAATACAGTAATTGGAGAAAAAGTCTTTGAAAACACAATTATCCCTACTTCTGCTATTTCTCTTAACTTTTTCCCTTCCTTTCCTCACAATACATAGGGATATCTGATTTTTGTAGTCACCTGAAGATGACGCATCGGAAAGTGGGTCGTGTTTGATATTCCTTCTTGCAATGCAGTAAAAATTAACATGAAATATGTAATAAAATTCCGCTAATGGATCATGAATAAAATTTTTATTAATTGTAAAGGGGAAAAATAGTCTAAATAAAATGGTTTGTTGATTAATCTCTGTCTTAAGGTCATTTATTTCGCCATAAAATACATATGGAGAATTATTTATAAGTGAAATTTTCTGCCGAGAGTACTGATTATGGAGCGTTGTTAAAGTTGGGTCTTCTCACATTTGTAGTCAAAAAGTCTAAAAAATTTGTGTCCATTAGTCGGCAATAATAATAATATGAAAAGAACATATTTAGAATCGTCTTTCACGTTATTAGGGTATCAATATATATATACATATATACCAATAACGCCGTTCCCTTCCGGTGTAGGCAGTCACAAAGTTTCACTCATAAATACATGTTTGTACACCTAATTCTGCTTCAATAATTTCCTTCATACTGACCTAGGCTTGCAAACCTCTTTTTCCTCATTTACCTCCATACGCTGCTTCATGCACACCCTCTTTTTACGACTCCTAATATTCCTTCTCCTAAGAATTTCCTCAACTACAACTTTCTCGGCCTACCTCTATCTCTCGCCCCATTTATTTTACTCATATCCGTTTTTTTATTCGACTCTCATCCATTCTCTCAACATGGCCAAACCAACGAAGCGCACTCCTTTCATATATGTCCATTACTGGAGATTCTAACCCACATTCAATTATAACCCACTGGTTCCTGACCCTATCCATCCTACTTTTGCCGCAAACACTCCTCAGATAACTCATACCCACAACGTTTAATCTACTCTTATGTCTATCCTGACATACCCATGTTTGAATACCATACAACAAAGTGGGGAGACGTACACGTTTGTACACGGCAATTTTCGCTTCCTTAGACAGGCAGTCATTCCTTGATATGCTCCACATGCTACCTACCACTTTCCTTCCAGCATTCGCACGTCTCTTTATCTCCTCATCTATTCTTCCATCTTTCGCATATATCTTACCTAAGTACCCAAAATCATCCACCTGTTCAATTACTTTACTATTCGCCCTCATCGTACAGTTATTTTCCCCATTTTCCTCATCAAAAACTACTTCTTTAGTCTTGCATGAATTTACCCTCAATTACATTCTCTCTGTTGATTCACAAAACTTATCTAGGAGCTTCTGTTTTCGCTCTTGGCTCTCTGAGATCAAAACAGCATCATCCGCATGTAGTAGAACTCGCATGTTTACATTTACAATCAGCGCACCGACGTTTTCACAACATGCATCTCTAACACAATTATCCATAAATATATTAAACAGCCATGGTGACATTACGCATCTTTGCTTTACTCCCAGTTCTTTTGCAAACCAATCACTCAGAACCCCGTTTACTCTCACACTTGTCTTGCTATTATCGTACATCGCCATCATGACATTCAATAACTGCCCACTCACTCCATAGTCCTTCAAAACCTGCCACAACTTCTTTCTATTTACCCTATCATATGCCTTCTCTAAATCAACATACGCACTATACACTTTCTTTTGAACGCCCATACATTTTTCTATCACTTTCTGAAGCGTAAAAAGCTAGTCACTTTATCCTCTTCCAGGTATAAACTCACACTGCACACCCCATATTCTGTCAGAAGTAATATTCCTCACTCATTCCATTAAAATTTTGCTGAACACTTTTTTTGGAATGCTCAATGAACTAATGGCCCGATAATTATTATATTCGGTCATTCCTTCCTTCCCTTTTTAAAATGGAACGATAAGTGCATTCTTCCAATCCAACGGGACAACAGAAGTCTACCCTTCAACATCTCACTGGATATCCCATCTACGCCTGCAGCCTTCCTATTTTTCAATACTCCCAATGCCGTTATGACCTTATTCTCACTGATCTCCTTTTCCATCACCACATTCTCGTATACTACTTCACAAGGCTCATCCTCAGCGCCTGCAACATTATTGTATATTTCTTCAAAATACTCTCTCCAGCAGTCCCTGGTATTCCTCACATCCCACTCCATCTCTCCACTTCTGTTCTTTACCGCATTCATTCCGCTGCCTTCACCATTCTTAGCCATTTTTACCCACTTCCAAAACAGCTTTTTGTTGCCTTCAAAATCGCTCTGCATCTTGCTAGCTTCATCGGAACGCATTCATTTCTTGCTCTCTTTCACAACGATTTTGCATTCATTCTTTTTCTTTCTGTAAATGTCACATGCCTTAGTACGCTCTTCCTCAGATTTGGCAGCAATCATATACATGTACGTCTCTTTAACCTTGCATACTCTATTACAACTTACTCCTAGAGTCACGAAGTAGCCTCGGACAGCCGAAGCCGCGATGGGCGGCGGAAGCTGAAAAAGGTTGGCCCATCAAGATACGGACTTAGCAATACGAACTGAACTATCGGTACTTGGAATGTGAGGGGAGTACATGGAAAGGAGCATGAGTTGTTGCATGAAAAGAAAGTGAGATGAATGGATGTTTTGCGTGTACGTTTCAATATATGTATTTTGCATAAATATGTTAGTCAACAAGTGCAGGTGACCCTTGATAGATTGACAAGTACTCTAGTCAGGAATCCTTGAGGTCACTCCGAGCAAAATTACATTTTAAGGTACCTGCTGTAAATTCATGTATGAGAAATGTGCAGCTGAAGAGTAACATAAGCTAGGATGGAAGTATTCACAAAGCACCCAGAGAGCGACGTAAATAAGGTGTCCAGACGATTTCACTCACTTTGGTGGTTCACAGTGGTGTTCCTAAGGTATCTGGCATTCCTTGCAAGACAAGAGGTTCTCTCTCCCCTCTTCCATCTTATTCTCTAATTTCCCCTTTTTGCTATTCCTAAAATCCGCTAGATTTTTTAATGGGTTATACGATATAAGGTTGTTTACTTTAACAGTATCCCAACTTTGTAGGGCAAAAATCGGCGCGCTGCCCTTCCTGTTATACTGCTCCTGGTGTGTGCCAGCCCCACCACCCTGCTACGTAGTGGCACCTGTAACCGCCAATTACACTTTTGATTGTGCCATGGGCATTTTGGCATACCAAATTAAGAATTATGGCTGTACAGGAGTTGAAAATATAGATACTAAACTTCACTGAGCTCAAAGGCACATCGCTAAATCGGTCATTTCAATTTTTGCTCAGTTTTTCTCCCATATTCTGAGACTAAACCTTCACGCAAACTGCTAAAACATGTAAATTCAACACATTGAAAAAACTAGAAATTCTTACCAAATGTTATACTCTAGAATGGGGGTGGTGAACCTATGGCACGTGAAGCAGATATTTCGGCACGCGGAGCTGGGAGGGAGCTAAGGGATGCCTCTATCTCACTCGATGGGTTGGCGCACGAGTTGAGCGAGTATACTCTTATTTCATAAACTTTGGCACTCAATCGCCAAAAGGTTCGCCACCCCTGCTCTAGGATAGGGTTTCACAATTTGCATGAGGCTTCGATGACGAAATAGTAATTTTTAATAATTTATCTTCAAATGCAATAAACTCCTCCTTATCTGGTCATGCTTCTACCCTCTGATGCGTTACCCAGTCTTCATCTCTGTCACAAATAGTCTCATAAATTGGCCAATAAAATTTAGCAGAGGTAGTACAGGTATGGAAAAACCTATTCAGTATAAAACCTGATCATCATCCATCATTGAATCGAGAAACGACTATTGCTATACTTTTGTCTGCCATTAAATATCAAATTTTTACAGCCAAAGAACTAAATTATGTGCATATAATTTTCTATAAAACATTCTTCCCTTGCTAGTATATGATAGGAAGTCCCAAAAGTAAGTGTTGAAGTATTAAATTAGTTATCAAAATGTTAATTAAAATTAAGAAAAAAACAATTGAGTTGTCATGGAGGGCAAGTTTGTTTACACACCACTTGAAATTCTAACTTAAAACAAGAAGCAACAATATTTGTTGATGATAAAAATTAAATATCTTTTTATATCAGCCTATTTCTGTGAGTTGACTTAATTAGTTAAAATGTAAAGCTCAATAGAAAGAAGCAAGTTCCTTGAGAAAGATCAATTTTGTGGCCACGCATTATCAGCTGAGTATTTCTTCAGCATTGGGTGATTGCACAGGCTGATGATTGATTTTGGTTATTCTGAGTACCTAAGGATTTAAATTATGAGCCTAGATATAGATGTATCCACTGAAGGAGCTTACTAAGCTTCAGGAGTTTACTCGCCCATCACTCTATACTTTTGATCCCACCCCTACAGACGCAGCGGCGCATCAGAATGGAGGAAACAGGCGAGTCTTGCATTCAAGTACACTTGAGTTACTCAATAGTAGGGAAGTAACTTCACTACCAAAAATTATCATCATCATCATTAGTCGCAGGTCCTTGGTGCCTCCATCTCTCTCTGTCCTCTGCTCTCCTCTCCAATTCCCTGTAACTCCTTCAGGTCGTCAAAAATCTTTCTTCCTTTTCGTGGTTTCCATTCACCATTCCTTCCAGTACATCTCGTAACAAACATTTCCTTCTCATTACATGTCCCATCCAACTCTTCTGCCTATCTTCAATGGAATTTAAGAGCTTTCTTCCATCTTTTATTCTCTCCAACACCTCTTCATTCCTAACCCTATCAGACCACATGGTGAGGATTTTTCTCCAAATTCTCATTTCTATACTCTCGATCTTCTTTTGTTATCGTCCACGTTTCCCCATCATACAAAAACACACTCCGACCAAAAATAACGGCTTTCAATTATTTTTCTTCTGATTATATTTTTCGCTAAGAGCATGAAGAATTACAAATTTCATAGTTCCGGCTAATATCTATTAATCAGCAGCTGATAATACGCTGTAAAACCGAGGTAAGTATCAACAATTTAAGCATTCCGTGCTATAAATATTACTATTGCCAACATATTTTTACTCTCTTTCGTGCCTTTTGCGATGTTGAAAAGCTGCATATTTATAGTTTAGATGTAAGTGGAGTTTCTTTTTCTGTCGTGCTCCAAATTGGGCCACCAAGTGTTGATAGAAATTTTTATCATAAGCCAATCTAAGGGCCTTGTAAGCATGCAATTGGAACAAAAAAATTTAAATCTCACCAACGCCCTCTTTGAATGTGAAAAAAAACATTCAAGTCAAAAGAGAGACTCAATATGGAAATATATTTCTGTTTGCAGTATTTCATACTGCTAAGTGAACTCGCAATCAACTCAAGTAATAACCGTTGAGGCTTTACTCAATCGACAAAATTAGGCCAAACACTTTATAAAAAGTAATTAGGTATGACGGTAAAATTCAAATGCTTAGACATAAATGAGGATGGAAACAGTACTGTGAGTGAAGAAGGAAACGATTTAAGAAGTGGTTAGAGTAATATAGTCTAAAAGCAAAGGGAGCTGATTGAAGAAATTTGATGAATGTAGAAAAAAGTAACAGGAATACGTATTTAAATTCAAAGGCTTACAGCTAAGGGATATAGATGGTTGAATGGATGGGGAATGCGTGATGCAGAGATGAGAAGAACAGGTAATTGAGACAGTAGGTATATAGTTTTAGGACGTAAATATGGAAAAAATAGCATTACGTTTTTCTTCGGAGGAAACGGAAGAATAATCTCTCCTCTGTCGAGGAAATCATGTACAGAACTGTTAACAGACCTACCGTTCTGCAGAATTCCGACAACTATTTAAAATTATTTAAATTT
Source organism: Ceriagrion tenellum (assembly GCA_963169105.1). Classification (NCBI taxonomy): domain Eukaryota; kingdom Metazoa; phylum Arthropoda; class Insecta; order Odonata; family Coenagrionidae; genus Ceriagrion; species Ceriagrion tenellum. Next base: position 107,032,471 of record OY720643.1, read on the forward strand.
TAGTCTTTGTTGGAGTTTGACATTTTTTTAATTGAACGGCTGTTGCGTTTATTCACAGTTGGCGGGTAAGTTCTAAAAAATTGATCCCCGAATGATCGGTTTTTAAAATAATTACTGTGCATCCCTAGTACACATATTTTTCAGAGTGGAAATTGCCACAATTTATACAAGGCTTATTTTGGAAAGGTATCGCTTTTTCATTTAGAAGTTAAATATACACTAAGATTACCAATCGCACTCATACCGATTTGGCCGGTTCAACTCGGTATGATAAACACAACGGGCTAGTGGGATCGATATGAGAAGCGGGAAAACTCGGCTCGCTTTCTCTGCCAGTCTGAGAGTGGATATGAATCGATTGAAATCGATATTTCAATCGATTTCGCATTGGAGATCCGAAACGGCTGGCCTGGAATCTTCAGATCGGTCCATGTTCATATCGATCTGATTTAGATTGGTAAACGTAGTGACAGTCTCTTTAAATTATGCTAAAAAGAAATAGTTTTTAAAAACTGAAATAGGAGAAAATCCTTAGGAAGAAGCTTGCTTTTGAAATCAACTTGATGAGACTTTTTGCAACTCCAGAAATTTCCTTGTAATACGAAATAAAAAGTTGTTTCATTCCATTCAGCTCCCTAAAGTTATTTGATAAATGCATTTTCAGTTTAAATCGAATTTTTCTCCTCTTTAGGAGGGGCACGGCAGATGAGAGGTAGTCTAGAGTGATTCCGTTTCCCTATGTCCGTGCGTGTGTATGTACATACGTGCCTCTGTCAAACGCAGACGCTGGAGTGGGTTTTGCTCATAAAAAAGAAGCGGGAGAATGGCATTAGGAAACAACAGCCCTCTGACATTAGGAAGGCTTACAGCCGAGGGGAGGAGGGCGGGAGAGTTTACACGTGACGCACACACTGGTTCGGACGAGAGGGAAAAACAGGCAGTAAAGCAAGATGTCGTTGAAATGCATGGTGATTCACCAGGCCATCAATTGGAATTCCACAAAGTCATGTCAAAAGATTGGTTTGGTTGGATCCCGGACGGGGGAGTAAGGGGGGGGGGGGCTAGGGGGAGGCCTGCGACACCCAGATCATACAGGCATGATGAGGAACGGACAGAGCGGCAGAATGACATGCAAATACCCGGTCATTTAACAAGCAACCAATGGAAGATACCGCAATTTTGAAAATTTCCAATAAACTGGGGGGTAATCACCATCTCATTCGAGATAAAAAGGGTCAGGATTAAACAGAGTACCATTAATACCGTGGAATCGATTTTGGTCCTCGTGAATTTTGATGGGATTGGATTGGCAGTTTTCACATGTTATTCATTTTGTTCGTGCCTGGTTGTTGCATATCTCTTTTCCTCTCGAAGTCTCTTGAGCAAGAATTTCATTTACAGTTTCAATTATCCATTAATACCTAACACAGGCATACTTCACATAATTGTCAAGGTGAAATTATCAATAAAATTCGATTTTTCGCAACATTTAGTAGTTTAAGGTAGTTTGAGGTAAATATCATCTTCCATAGAAATCAATAAATTTGGTCTCATTTTAAAGAAAAATATATCACCCTTCCATCGACAATAAAAATCTAAACCCTTACCACATTATTTTCCGAGATATTTGCCAAAAATTACCAGCCCTTTTACATGGGAACATGTACGTGTATGCACTCCATAGAGACCTCATATTAAAACTGAGGCATTTCCTATACTTAGATATCGTTAAAAAATCAACTGTGTGTAGTTTGTGTGTTTTCTCAACTATTTTTTTTAAATAAATCATATTGTCACCGCAGTAAATCTTCGGGATCACAATAATCCTTCTGTTTTAATGGAGTTTCAAACGTACCACTTTAAATAAATGAGTCAAGTTAAAGATTTATTTAGATATTATCATTTGATTACTTACAATTTATGTCACGTAAAACTATATTATTGCAATATTAATAATTCAATATTTAATTCATGTCTCTCACAGCTGGTGAAATTAATACTTATAATTCGAATATGGTCTTTAATATGATTAGGGAACTATCTCGCTCGGATTACCTTAAGCTTTGTATTACAATAACTACTTTATGATTTCTTGTTAGGAATAATTTTCAAAGGAACGTAAGGGTACTGATACTTCATTGGATTAAAAGCACCAAGAGTGACTGATAATTTTTTACACATTTGCAATAAAAAATAGTAATATAGAGCTTTTACGTGGCGTTTCAAAAACTGCAACAAATTACAGAGAAATTTCAACTCAGAGTTTGAGGGAAATCCTCATCTTTTAAAACCATAGCTGAAAAATACTCCATTTTCCCAGTTTCCTTCCATGGATGAATGCCATCTAAAATAGTGCTGAAGATGAAAAAATAGCAGAAGTTTAGATCATGCGGTTGGTAACTCTATCGATATCCGCATGGAATTTACGAAAGGAAATCATGTCAAATCTTGATTACAATGGGCCGTGAGCAATATTTACGGTGAAAGCTATCCGAACATGAGTTTACGCCCAATAGGAAGTGAACCATCAGTCACGGGAAAGTTCAATGATACCCCCCCTCAAGATGGCTTGAAGCGTGACGATGAGGGGTCGGAAGTTTGCACCGTCGACGAAAGTCACGGAAACTGAAGACATGTAAAAATAAATGAATGTTAAGAAAAATTTTCAAAATGAAGAAAAATGTCTGGAGGCGCTTGGTATCAATCTCGGTACCCCTCACATGCTAAGCGAGTGCTCTACCATCTAAGTAATTGCCGGTGCCCCTTTCATGCAACCCCTGCCGAAAGGCCTTTAATGTGATCTGTTACATTTAAGGCACCACATGCAAGATGTCCTTCACCACCTACGTATCTTCCACAGCTAGTGGGTGCTTCATATCATTTGCTTTATATCCTTTGCTCAATGTCAAATCATACGGCCAAATTACCCGACTTATTTTGGGCCATAAGATCTAAGAGTTACCTCATATCTTCCTCATTGGGAAGAAACATTTGCCTAAACTTATGGCATTACTCTACTCGTTTATTAGGCATGAGGTATCCTACGAGAAAAGCTACTCACCCCGACGATTGTACACTAGGGTGCCTCGTTTTGCCACTTTTTGCTAGGAGCGAATCGTAATACCCAGCAAAAGTTGCATACTTGGATGGGTATTACAAATATAATTTTTTTTCCAAATCGGTTAATATCTTCTGTTCGCATTTTTGCCTTAAAATTTCAAAATTTTTCACGAAAAATGTTAACATTGTAAATAATTTAAATTTGGTTTGAGCGAGCACTCTTTTTTTGCAATGGGGTATAACTTAGGACTTAAATTGATATTTGGACCAAATAAGTCAGCTATATTGCTTTTAATTATCGAGAAAATGACCTTTTATGGTGTCCCCGAAAGCACTTTTGTGGGGTAGGCAACCCGCAACACGCCGCCTCATTTTACGCTATGCATGCAATAAATGACGCGAAAAAGAGATTTTTTTCAGTCCAAAACGTGAAAATCATGTCTGAAAATGTCAAGGGTAGTCACAAAGATGGGAGCACGCTATTTTATGCCACCGCCGACTATATTGACTTTATTTTCGGGAAAGAAGATATCACTGAGAATGGAAACCATCATTCGGGATTCAATATGCCGGTTATATGTCCCTCAAGGGTCAAATTTACCTCCTATGCGGTCGGAAAAGGGGTTTATTTTATTTAGTATGACCAAGCAAATGTGCAGTTCCCCCCATTCTAGCCAGCGAAGCTAGCCAAGCGACCCAGTGCCCACCACGTGGAGGTGGCTGCACCTTGGGCTCCTCAGTCTCCTCTACCCAACCAACCAACCATAGTAATGCAGACCAGTTTATGTAATCTGAATCGTCACCGTTCGGAAATATTGTCAAAAATTGAGATTTTGATTGAAATTTTGGCAGAACTTGCCGTGAAATCAAAGTGCATCTGATGACGCCATCCCTGGCGTCACTGCCGCATACACGGAAGGCTGCTTCGGCGACTAACTTCACTGTCCGTTCCACTGCCACTGTGTGGCAGGGAAATACGGTGAATGACCATTCTGGCGAAGTATTTTCAGGATGAGACAGTTTTTCAACGAGTTCTTTATTTGATATATTCCTCACAACTGGTGGCACGGTAATAGACACATCAGTGCTTTCCCAATGAATCATTTCTCCGTAATCCATGGCTTCAAAATTCAAATGGGGAACAATGTTGAATCTAATTACAATGTACACATATCTATCGGAAGATGAGATATGAGGTCAAGTTATTGCCTGCTATCAAAGCTTGTGGTCAAGCTATTTAAAACTATAATTATATAATTTCCAACAGAATCAGTTACACTAGCTGTGGTGGGTTACCACATGTTGATATTAGCACGAGACATTGGGTAAGTAAAATAAACGATGCATCATTTCAAGGAGTTCTATATTTTTGGCGATAAATGAGGTATAAAGTGATAAACTGTTATTTGAGAGGTCATAGTTGCTTGAACAGTCAAATTGCAGATTTGTAATGCAAAGAATATTACAGTAATTACTTTTGCGGCAATCTTCCTTGTGAAATTAATTTAGGTAAAGCTTGAATGAAGATCCCGTACTAACGTAGTTGTGACACGTTCTGTAGTTTACTGAACAGAGCTTAAATAACGTAATTTAAATGACTGCGCTCAATCGTCATTAAATAGTCTCCTATGAGCAAGAGAAATAATCCACATTTAAACGAAAGTGGAATGAAAAATGGCAGTTTAACGACTAGCCTTAATTCATTCACTCGGAATATAAAAGAAGTGTAAATTAGAAAAGTAAAATATTTACTGTAATTTATCTAGCTTCAGGGAAACTAATGGTAAGAATTCCTCGTGGTCTTAGATTCTCTTCGAAACATTTGGAGGTGAAAATAGATGAAAATGAAAGTGAAAATTTTCACGAATATAATCTAGGACTTGCAAAAGCCTCTCATAAGGAAACAAAAGCGTTGTCAGCTTCAATTTGCCGCCAGCACTCATAATAGCAGGCGAAGGTCACAGTTAAGATAACTTTCGTGTTCAAAATAATTGAAAAAAATGAATATCACATAGGAAACGTTTAGATCATGATTGTATTGCGCAAATATGAGAGAACAAATAGCTATATTATATTGTAAGCCAAATCCAATAATAAACGAAAATGTAATCCGAGTAATGATTGAAGTGTGTTTTTTTTTCTAAAAGTGTAGAGACATCGCACATTGAGAAGTTGACCATTAAACTTAATGCTTGACAACGATTAATTTATCATTTTTATAGGTTAGGTGGTAAACCTTTCACAGCCTGAAGAAACCTATTGCTTAGACCTGGCCCAAAGTGGCACGCGGAGCAATTATTTCGGCACGCATAGCTGGGAGGGCGCTAAGGGATACCTCTAAGGGATCTCACTCCATGGGTTGGCACGCGAGTCGAGCGAGTATACTCTTATTTCACAAACTTTGGCAAACAATCGCCTAAAGGTTCGCCACCCCTGGCTTAACTGACATCCTTTGGCAGTTGAATGGGAACATTACTTTTTTAAAGAGAACTTGCGTGGCAACGTTAATACCACTAACGAAATAATTTAATAGCTTCTTTTAGAAGACACGAAATATATTCTTCGTACATTTCTCATCCTCTCAAAACTAGCGTACTTTCTCACCAATGAAGTTAACGCCCCAGGGAGGAAATAGGTCAAAGGACTTTTCTTACATTTTACATATTATATTAACCTAAAAATTCTGGAAAGATTGTTACATATTTCTTGCTCACGTTCTCGTAAAACGAATCTAATGAATAAAAAAAACTCTTTGAATTCTCTAAAACTGTGTTGCAAGCGCAAATGTGACAGTGCCTATAGTCATTATCACTGAATGTTGATGATCACATTTAGAACAAGAGAAATCTTCCTCAACAATTGAATATCTATAAATCAATAAAATAGTGAGGGATTGGAGGTTATATTTGTATCTGAAATTAAAATTTGTCAGATAAATTGGTAAAATCTAATCATAATGGAGGGAAATTCTGTGTATGAATACCTATCCTGAGATGAGAGATGCTGATACCAATGTTGGCGGAGATGGCTTTTCTGACCTCATATATAACTGTAGAAGAATATAAACTCCATATTATCTGGTAAATAATTAGTCCTCAAGTAAGTTAGAAAAAAAATGATCAGACAAAAGGAATCAAAATTAGGGGTATTTTTAGTATTAGTAGATTTTTTTCACCACATAGAAGTGAATTTACATGCCCAAACTGTTCGCAGAGTAAGCAAAAAGTCTTAAAATTGAGCTGGGTGTCAAAATTAATAAAAAGCTGTTGGGAAATGAAATTGAACATGCATCACGTGTAGAAAATGAGGCAGCTTAAAAGTCATTTAAAAGTAATAGGTTTCTTAAAACCATATCTGAACCAGATGGATTTGAACAGCGTATTCTTAACTTCGCAACTAAAATACCAATTCGACGAAACCTGTAGAGGAGTAGAATACAAAAATACCATGAATAAATAGTATGATGCATACCAATCTTCATGGGTATGATGTGAGTTCATCATAATGTAAAGCTCTCTGCTACTAGAGAATAACGTTTTTAAACCAGCCCTATGCCTATATTTACTCATTTGTAGTTTGAATTCAAATAGATCAACAAATAACGACCCCAGATCTAGAAATTTTGCTGTAAAATCCTGGAATACATTTATCGAAATATGGCTATTTGCCTGTACAATCGTTATAATCACAATTTGACGACTGCTCAACGGAAGAAGCGTCTTGCTGACCATGAATTGCGAATTAATCGATCGACATTCTAAAGTCCTCACAAGTTCTCACAGTTAAAAGTTCATCACAAAAATGTCATACCTATACTGTGGGTTGGAGTAAACAAAGTCTTAAGATACAGTAAAATATCTTGGAATTGCCTTAACTTTAGATATATCGTGGGGATTACACAGAGAACATACGTGGCGCAGCATTAAAAAAACTAGATTTTGTTGTATAAACGTATAATAGGAAGGTCCCCGGATGAAAAAGTCAAAGAGAGATAAGACACTACTTCGCTCTGGTTAGGCTACACCTCGAACACGCCACGAGAATTTGGGACCCCGGAAATAACGATTTAACCAAAAAAATTATTACAATACAAAGGAAAGCAGCTCGTTTCATTAAAAACTGCTACGAGCGAACATATAGTGTCTCACAACTTTAAGAGGGATTAAGGTGGGAGCCCCTAGAGACTCGGAGGCTACATGCTAGGCTTAGGTTGGTTGAGAAATTCAGAACTGGCGTGTTTCAAAACGAAACACATAATATTATCATGACGCCTCGTAACATCTCTAGGTCAGACAGAAGCGATAAAATAAGTGAGATACATTGCCGAACAGATAGGAGCAAAAACTCGCCCCTTACGAGCACAACAAGCGACCACAATAAAATCTGAGCTCCACTAAATACACTCTCATAATACAGGTCACCATTTTACCAGCAAAAACCTTCCATATTTACACGGCTGGTGACCTAATATCCCCTGCAACATGCCCATGTGGCGGCTCACAGGGTAGTATGTAGATTTAGATGCCTGCAAAATCGTTATAATTACTATTTGATGACTGTCAAATGGGAGAAGCGTCTTGCTGACCATGAGTTGCAAATTAATCGATCAATATTTCAAAGTTCTTCTGAAGAAGCTTTCCAACTACCGAGGTGGAAACGGTTTAGTGTGAAGTGGGATGCACGACTTTCACATTGCAAAAACGTGACTTTGCCGTTTTCGTTGAGTTAAGGCAGTTTGAGCGAGATAGATCCCTAATCTTCATGGAGACCACATTTCAATTATAAGTTTTATATAAAATTATAAGCTGTGGGCTAATTACCCTCTTGATTATCCACCAGAGGCCACCAGCATGTTAGCAAGGGTTGACAAATACCGTGTAAACGCTAGTTAGTTAAGCCACCATATTAACTTAACAAACTTAACTTACTGGGTTAACAAATACCGTGTAAAAGCTAGTTAGTTAAGCCGCCATATTAACTTAACGAATACCGGGTTAACAAATACCGTGTAAACGCTAGTTAGTTAAGCCGCCATATTAACTTCCATTCCAACTCAAGTAATGTAAACGGGGCATTAGGGGAAGCCTGTCATTGAAGAGTGGTTCGCCGGTCAAGTAAGTCATCCTGGATGGAATTAGAGCCTGAAGAAGGATGAGGACGAGGGGGGAGTGGAAGACTGAAAGTAGAGTAGAGGGATGGTGGTTAAGGATGTGGTGAAGGGTGAGTGGGAGGATGGGTGAGAGGGAGGCTGGAGGTCTGCAAAAGAGAAGAAACCAAGATGGGAGGGACGCAACGGCTGGAAACATAAATTCTGAATCACAGCTAATTAAGCGAGAGTTAATTAGGCCTGTGAGGACTTTATTTAACCCTCTTACTGGTCAGAGATGGCCAGAAAGTTCATCAAACCGGAGTCGTGTTTAATTAAAAAAAGACAATCATCCAATAATTTACTTCTGTTGGGCGCGATGGTACTTCTTCCCCCGCATCGGACAAGATGGTCGTCTGCCCATTCCGACTGCCAATTCCATCCTGCCTTAAAGGATAAGGACATTATTTCCTATTAAGTTCCACCAGAGTCTCGGACGCATCAGTGAGTTACGACCGTAGAAATAGAGACCATTGGGATGAGGGTACCTTTAGTCTTCTGGTATTTTTTTGTCTTACTTAAAGCCAAGTGTGTAATGCGCGTGACTATGCGGGGCACTTAATTGTGCGCCAAGATATAGAAAGAGCGTGGAGTCCATTGCCTCAGTATACACTCACAAACACGTAGGGAAGATTGTGGACGCAGTCGTAGCTTTCAAGAGATGACGTTCAGCAGCCTTCCTGCAGTCGAAGCTGCATATCTGTTACAAACTGCTCTAACCCTTGTGTGTATACCAGGGTTCCCAAAACGCCAAAAATCGAAAAAAATTCAATGTTCTGGTAGATATTTAGCCTAAGGCCTTTGAACCCATTTTATCTTTTTACAGTGTAATAAGGAAAAGAATGGTGTAAAAAATATAAAAATTATATGTTTGGCAACTATTTTTAAAAGTTACCTCCCCAGGCACGGCCGGGTACCTGAGTACCCATACTTACCCTCTTCATTTTTTACCTTAAAATCGATACTATTTAATATATTATTTATTTATAAACATACAAAATGCAAAAATAAATAAAACAACAATTTGAGCAAATTTTAAATAAACAAATAAGGTAACAATTTTTTATTTTGATTCTCTTGGTCTTACGATTTGTGCAGCGTACATTTAGTGATAACTTTCAAACGTCCGCTGTTGACAAAATAAAACTTTTATCACTGGAACATTAGCAACTAAATATTACTTTTTTGCGTAATGGGCAAAATGCTTTTGTGACAAATGTTCATTGCAAATAAGCTTATTACAAGAATCGTAAGATTTTCTTGTCTTTCTACGTAATCTGTTAGGTTGTTGTATGCATACCTCACAAACTCCAACCAGTTTTTCCACCAGTTCTACCTCTTGGAGTGTAAATACTTGACATCTCAACATTCTGCTTACTTCTGCCAATGACACCTTTCATGGCATTTTTGTTGAAAAATTCCTCATTACTTGCGGATTTTGAGCCCGATCTTCAATCAATGGTTTTGCTAAATCCTCACTCACTTTCCGCAAGAAATGTCGACGTTGGTGTGTTCTTTTTAGTATCGTCTCCTTATTTGCATGACATATGATATAAGCTGCTAAGGCAGCAATGTCTAGCATATTATAAAATATCGCAAATGGCCATCTAGAAGTGCGCCGTTGGGTAGTGTAGCGACCGAGATTTAGGTCCGTTGCATCGACACCAACCTTGTATTTATTATAGTCTAATATCATTTCTGGTTTTTTTCTATTCATTATCTGATATATATGAGTCATAATGCATCGTTGATAGCAGATTCCAGCTATGTTCTTTTTAGGTACATATGAGCAGAGTGCTAAATTTTCATTAAACCCAAAAATGGTGGAGTACACTTCCCTATCTCTCGAAGCAGCCATAGCCTTCGGAATGTATGGTTTGTTCTTTCTAACAGTACCATAAATCGTTATATTCCATGATAACAGAAGCCTTGCAACAGGTAAAGTTGTAACAAAGTTGTCCATATTTCTACCACTACCTTTATATATCACCGCGAGCTCTTATCTTACCCTTTCTCCTTGATTTATTTTACGAATGTTTCCTTGCTTTCCTGTGTATATAATGCAGTGAAGTGGATACTCATTTTTAGCATCGCAAATCCACCATATTTTAATCCCATACTTCCCGGGTTAACTGGGCATATGCTGGGCAAACCTCATTCATCCTCGATATGGGTAAGCTGCTCATCAATAGATAGATTTGCAGATGGGCGGTAAAGTCTTGATAAGTTGTTATTTAAGAGCAGCTGGTAGCGTATTATTTGCTCCCCCCCCCCCAAGGATATTGCTCCCCCACTGCTATCTTTACTTAGTAGCAAATGATGTGCTGCTGGAAGTACGTACAAAGTAGCGAACGATATTTCAAATAGATACTCTTTAGCCCACTTATAATCTTTTTGGGTACCCGGGTATGCGTTAGTGTTAGAAACCCGGGTATACACACAAGGGCTAAGGTGATTGTAGCGATGTATAGTATATGTACTAATTTGCGTGAAACTTTAAACTAGTGTACTGGTTGGTAGTATTTTTAGATAGAAGGGGGAAACATTACATGTAGCCGGAATGTTTCTTATGCAATTTCTTCGGCCCCAGTGGCGAGGGTTTAAAGTTCTCGCCTGTAAACCGGCGGGTTCGAGTCCAGCCTGGGTCAAATTTACACTACTTAGATCATGGCTGCTAGTGCTCGTCAATTGTCTTAGCATAAAGTGGCCAGTTTTTCTGTATTCATGTAAAATTCAGTAAAATGAATTAAAATTAATCAATTAGTGCAATTGTAACACTTTTTGGCACATGACATACATTTCGAAATAATTCGATTCCAACTGTACAGATTTTCTCAAAACGCGGAATAATACGTCTCGTATTATTATAACCATGGCTACCAAATACGAAGATAGCATGCCGAGTGAAAAAACAAGTATATACATATGACCACCGCTTAAACTTTGAATTCCGCTACGTAAACCACAGTCATAACAACGCTTTAACACAGAAACAAGTTTTTAGGCATAATTATAGTTGTTCCCACAAGAGAAAGTAAGTGAAGTAAGGTCCAAGAATTTTTCTCGACTTACTTGACGTTATTGAAATGTGAACTCTATGACTCGCAATTCGCGATTATCATTCGTGCAAAGATTTGAGTAAAACTTGACAGAAGTGTACTTTTTGGCCATGTATATAGATCAATGTGGAAAGATTAGCACGTTACCGTTATTTTTCTAGGCATTTTAGTTCTACACACTAGAATACGTAGTCTACTGGCACAACTAGACAAATATTTCAAAAGAATTTAGTTTAGTGAGTACGGATTTTCTCCTTAATGCAAAAGTACACGTTTCACATCATTAGAATGGTTTTCTGACAAATATCAAGGTATAATACCGAGTAAAACATATTTACGCAAGATTCTCGTTCAGGTTTCTAATTTTGCGGCATAAACCCGAGCCGTAACGATACATTTATCGAGACAAAATTGCAAAAAATAAATTTCGCATCTTTTATACTACTTCGCGTGTTGTGAATTAGACCATATAAATAGGGGTACGAAAGTGAAGTGCGTCCGAGGAGTTTACTTTCGGCCTACTTGAAAAGTTTCGAAAAATTGGACCAACGATACGATTTGCATTTCAGTCACTTATGATTATGTGGAAATAGAGGAAACTCCAAAAAACTCAACCGTCTTAGAAAACTTCTTCCCACCATGATCAAGTTCCCGAGCATAACTTTGAAATCCGCAGGTGACAGAGACGCGTCTCAACGCTCAATAATTCAGCGTGCAGTTGGACGAAGGGCGAATCGTTGGGTACGTCTCTCTTGACCATCACCACCGGCTATACCGCCGCGTTCACATGTGGAAGCGCTCCTTCTTCCCCACGGATAGCGAAGAAATGGACATCGGTATCCTTTATATGTGACCCCAGCAAATAATGAATTTAATTGGAAGAGAGAGGGAGGAGCTATGCTCTTGAAGACTGTTTCTTAATGGAAAATGGGAGAGTTGAAGATCATATGAGGCTTAGGACTTATTCAGAGGAAATTCTCAGTAAATTTATGGCATGACATGATAACGTGAGACACGGAGAGTCAACCGAAATTGAATGTTATAAACGACGCAGTTATTTGGCTTTACTCTATAATTGGTGGGAATAACTACACTGGCCATAAAATGTTAATGCCACAGATGAGACGAGGTTCACTGTCGGCGTTGGAGGACTAAAATGTAATAAATTACACGCCCCCAGATCAAGTAACTCTTATTTTTAAGCACAGAATCGTAGAAACTCTATATTTAATTCATCGTATTGACGTAGGGGTCATAACAAGGGGCACCAATTACTACTTTCATTAACATACTCTGAAGTCACGCTTCCACGAATCCGTTATTGCTAGTTATGACTTTGCATTGAGCGTCACGAATGTAAAAAAAACCACGACACTTTTATTATTCCAAATTATTTATGTTTATTGTGGAGTTCCGGGGACCAAAAAAATTCAGCATGTGCAGCTCCCACGTCAAAACATCCTGCGTGGAAGATTTTGCTTTTGATTGGCCACGTTATGTGTAGCAATGCAAAAACAGCTGCATGAAAATTTTGCTTAAGACTTTTTACGTCAAGTTACTTCTACGCGTCGGGGTCGACCTTGGAAGACAATCACACTCCCTCGAGTAAGTTCCTCCGATGGCTTAAAGCTGATTTAGCCCAGGAAAATCGGCATATACCTAGAGTAATTTTTTGGCTAACACAATCAATGTTCTCATGTTTTTATAATGTAATTATGTACAAGTGTCTGGAAAAATGTTAGAAATTCGAATACGAGCCTCATTAACACGGGGCAGCGAAGCGAAAAACAACCTTTCCTTCCGTTTCTGTTTGCAAATGAGTGCCACGCAGGAAAGCGGCATTTTGTGAAAGCTTCTCCACCACAATTTCTTTAATTAGGGTAATAAAAGAAGCAACCGCAACTTCACCAGGTAAAAGCCTTACCATTTTACTGCATACCTCGTTGCAAAAACTTGTTTGATTTGGCTTTCACTAGCATTAACGACAAGTTATCTCGTTGTGTATCTTAACTTACTTAGATGTCGCATCTAAGATGAGGCCTTGAGAATAAAAATACTGTCTGCCAGTTTACAACGACTCTCAGCCGGCACTGTTCAACTTAAGGTAGGCTGAGTTTGAACCAAACTGAACGCTCACTAAACCCAAACCGTTATCTAGGAGTACCAATTAAACGATACTCAAAAATCAATCGACTGGTCCCATATTTATGGCTTTCACGGCGAGTTCTCAGAATATCGAGCTCTCGGATTCAAAACAAACTTGATCCCAATGAAAAAATGTAAATGAGTGACATAATTCTGACCAACTATTCTCTCCAAAGATCATGATACCCCGTCAAAACTTGGGTTTCACCCACCAAAATCACGCGGTGGTAAACCATAGAGCACTTAATTCTAGCAACCGACTGCTACATTGAGTGAGTTCAGAAAAGCCCTCACATTATATTCAAAAGTTAATTAATACTTTAAGTATTTAAAAAAAAACAATATGCAGAAATAAATAATTGTATAGCTCGGACTCTCAGATAGATATCCTACACCTTTAGGGTAGTTGAGGCAATATTTGTTTATTTACAGATTCACGCAGTACTTTGCGTATGTGTTCAAATAGGTAATATCTAATGGTAGATATGAACAGATTTGCATCACAATTATCGGTTCCTTTTTGGAAATTCAATTCAGTACATCATGTAGACTAGTGACATTTGAGATATATTTCGTAATAATTGAATCACAAAAGTACACATTTTGTTTTATGCATGAAATAATATATTTCATATTATTTAAAGTTGATGAAAACTAATACAAAGGCGTAAAACTGCGTCCAAAATTTGAAAAAAAAAATTTTTTTCAGTGTAATTTATTCTAAATTACGAAAACCGTATTTGATAAGTAATGGCAGGCTTCAATTAAGTCAAAGGTGTATAATGTACCTTTTGTATCATTTCAACTCCCATTTGTCCATTTAATTGCAAGTATACTACATATACAACTGATTGAAATGTGGAGGAAGAGTTTTTTTCCGATTTAGATGAAAAATATACGATACTGTGCCTTTAGCGACCCTTGAATACTTCTCCAGCCACCAAGGGGCGTATCTGAGTTTATCCTTTCAAAAATTCTGAATACAAAAATATTTCATCCCTGAAGTGCACTTAATAAACTGACATGGAAAAAAATGGGAGTTCTTGGCTAGCTAAACTAGAACTCAGCCTTAAATGAAGAAAATTGAACATGGGATCCTGTGAAAATTGCTCAGATTACGGCAGATAAATACCAATTTGAACAAAAAATCACATTTAAGCGTTCAGTCAAAAATGTTTATTAAAAGCAAAAAGGAAAATATTAGGCTTGTAGTACCAATTTTTTAAAGTCATTCCCAAATTACTGCTGAATTCAATATGTGGTAGTCCCATACAAATGGTGCGGCTCCTAGAGAAATGAGGTTCTAGAAATACATTTCAATACTCTGACTATTTTGTACCATAATTTTGATTTTCAATAGGTAATCCATTATATCGGCGAAAGTCGGGTTTTAAAGACCAAATATTTGAAAATGTATAGTTGGGTATTTGTTGTAGGGAACACAAATAGGCCGGAGCAATCTTAAAACTGATACTAACGCCTTTAACTTGATAGGAGCGCATATTGCGAGACCTTGAGTGCACATTAAAAAAAAATATTCAAGCAAGTTGGAAAAAAATAATGGAGCACACCGCACGCAAATTCGTCAATTTATACGTCGGATGTAATCATATTTGTTGTATTATCTATGATGCAAGAATTATGTTTTCAAATTCACATCACAATATTAGCATTGTAATGAATTGGGTTTACGGTGTGGAATTCTATATTTGAGCTGAATTGCTGAGTAAATACGTATATTTTATTCTGTGCTATAATTTTATCTTTATGAAGAACCATTATAAATATATGAAACCTATTTTTTGCGTTTAGTAATAAAAAATGCGAGTAGGTTGTCCAATTATTTCGAAATTAATGACAAGTTCCATAAGTCTATGTTTAAAAAAAAGCATTTAACTACTATGAAACCAAATCGGCAATATGCAATTTTTCCTCTTTTATCTTAGCTTATTACTTGTAAGAACACGTTTGCAAAATTTCACGCAAATCCGTACAAGCATAAACGAAAATCGCTGCGACCACCTTTGTCGTTGACGGAAAAGGCGCGGGTAGTTCACGTGAATATCCCCAGGCGCACAGATCTCTTCGCAGTGTGGCCCAGAGAGGGGACGGAGAAGGCGAAATCTTGGCTCGTCCGAGGAGGAGGGGAAGAAGAAGAGGGGGGCGTGTCCGTAACACCTCGCCCGTCGGAGAAGCCACCGTCTCTCCCCGTTCAACCCTTTTCCTCTCGGGCGCCGTGGACTCGGACAAATATTTGGTGGGCGGCGTGTGACGGAAGGAAGAAGAGAGGAAATGTGGAGAGGGAGAGGGTCGAAAGGGGGGTTAAAGAAGAGGGGCGAACTCGTTTCTCGGCCCTGTGACTGTGCGGACGGCATCAGAATTTCAAATGGGGAAGGGTTTTGTCGGCAGCGGCGAGAGGGCCGAGAAGGTTCCCCATCTCACCCACCCACCGACTGCATGAGAGGCGGCTCACTGCCTCCCCCCCCCCATCCCCTTTCCACGGACAAAGTGAAGAATCCGAGACCAATAAACGATTTTGGGACGGATTTTTTTCCCTTCCCGGAACCGCTCTCGTGGGTCGCTATATGAATATCTGGAGAGAGAGAGAGGCTGGATTCGGGAGTCTTTTAGAACGATTTCTACGCTGAAAAGCTGGGAGCTTGAGAAACATAGGAGCACAATGCAGAGGGAAGGATTTTTCCGCAACATACATGATTAAATATAAAAAATATTCTATTTTACCTAATCCTGTATGCTTTCCATCATGGGGTTTGCAACACTAAAATTTTTGTCAACCCTCACAATATTTTATGCATACTAATGGGATTCTGAGAGACTTTCAACATTTAGTATTACATTAATAGCTGAATTGACTAGGTCTTGCCACATTATTTTTCTTAATATTTCACCTCATCGTTTTGTCGTTCAGTTGAGCAATGAAGTTCATTCTACTCCTATGTTAAAAAATACAGGTTTTTCAATCATAGTATAAAGCTATTACTCAACTCAGAATATGTTCATCTGTCTTATGAATCTAGAGCAGCTAATTCATTTGGATTTCACAGCGTTTATTCTTATTTTACCTGACTCATTTTTTGGCACTCACAGCCTGAAGCAAAATTCATCTCTTCAATATTTTTTTTCATTAACTACGGAAAGTACTAACCAGTCTCAAGTGTGAACATTTGCCATAGGGGTTTCTAGAGTAATTTATTTTCTTAAGGTAGCGCTGATTTTTTTGAAAAGGCCACTCCTTTTCGACACCTCAATATTTGACTGAAACTAACTCAGCTACATGATAAATATTTCTCCTCAATTTATTGATTATATCACGCCTTAATCTAATATTCACTTCAAAATTGAAGTAAAATATTGGATTAGATGGATAGGAGGCTATGTACCACCGTTAATCATTAGTTCCCATGCGTAGGCGTTCAAAGGTCGGCGAAGTAGAAACTTGTATATAAATTTTAATGACTACCCTTTCTAACTCATTGGCCATTGCACAGGCGTTTTCTATATCCATGCATGTTGCCTGTATTATTTATGAATTGGTATCAAATTTTTTTGTGACATTTAACGTTAGTAATTACTTAGGATTAAGTATCTACTTATATATTACGTGAGAGATCACATTATCTCTTAAATGCCCTGAAAATCAATCCAGGAACGACAGCATTTTTCCGAGGATATTCGATCATGCGGTAAGATTGTGCCATTTTTGTCCATGATGTAGTTAATATTCCCGAATCAGTCTTCATTAAACTGCAATGTTACATTCCATATCCATCCCAATCCCCTCATTCACTATTTCCACTTGGGCTTTATTATGGTTGATACGAAAGCTTTTCCAAGATATTTTTTCCTTTCCTTGTTGTCATTAGTAAGGAAATTCATACTGAAATTCAATGCGCTCTTTCTACGCCATTACTGCGAATCTGGTACAAGTTTGGAGATTTCCAGATGGTAAAACATTGTCTAAATGGCAATATTTATCAATGCGCCGCGTCTCTGAAAGAACTTTTCAAACTTGTTCCGTTGATATTCCGTTGGCTTCTACACATTTTTCTTCATATTAGTAAATTTATAATTTTGTCAAACACTTCAAAAACCTTGAAATTCGACGATAACATGAATGGGGCTGATCAAAGAAGGAGATTTGGGATATTACGGGCGCAAAAAAAAGCTTTTAGATAAATATATATCAGAGCGCGACGTAAAATACCTGATATTCAGAGGCAATCCGACAAGAATGGGCACATGCTCAAGCTTCTAATCCCATTGTCCAAAGAATTTACACGTATTTCCGAGTATCTCGCAATGCGTGAATACATATTGTTATGAGTTTTAAGAGGGAATTACTATTTACTTACATCTTTCCATTTGCTCTCTACCAACTTCTTTTTATTTGTCAATAAATAGTTTTTATGAAAATGAAAAACTGTTTTCTATGAAAATAGTTTTTTCATAAAAAAAAAGATTTTTTGGCAATATTCGATTCCACAGAGAAAGACTTTAGCTGACATCTTGACCTACTAACGCACCGTTCCGTTGCCACATTGAAAACGCTTATATGAACATAATGAACAAGGGCGGCGGACATTGGTGAGTCTCCTCATCTTAACTCACCCGTTTGTTTCTTCTTTTCATTTTCAAACCGACGCTCATTTTAATCATGGCTTTTTTATCTCTCGTCCATTAAAAGAAGAGCAAGAAAAAAGCTATGTCTCCCTCACATTGATGCCGAATTCAGGCAGCAGTCACTGATTTTTTGGGTTGGTATTGATCAAACTGTAACATTTTTCCCTGCGAGTCAGTATTTAACGCGCGGTAAAGGCATAAAATAGAATTTTTTTAAATAAGTATCCTTGCATTTTAAAGACATTCGTAGCCAAGCGCAACTGGCATCTTAATGTTCAGCTTTTCTACCGTCGCACTTTTGCGATAAAATTTTTTTGTTCGTGAATACGTGCAATAATATCTCTTGATGCTGCCAAAGGATGTAAAAAAGTTATTACTGGAGAATTTTGAAAAACTATGAAAACATAGTTTAAACAAATAAACTTCTAACTTTCCTGTTGCGTGTATGGGTGTTGCATTTACTTTACGACAAAAATACGACAATTCGCTACAAATGGTTTATTTTTGAAATTTCTGCTGGAGGATTCACAGCGGTGGGACCCAGAATTCAGGAAGGCTTCCGGGTTCCGCTATTCTGAGACTACGCCATCTGTTCTATATTTATTTCAACATTCAAATGTTTTATCACTCTAATGATGATGGAATCATAAGTTAGGTTGTAGAAAAGTACTCATAAGTTCATTTAAAGTATTTATAATTTTCGCTCACCTTAGTAAAACAATTAAATTTACATTTTAATACTGCTCCCTTTGAGGAATTCTAATGTGTGTGGTGCTCTGGTATTCGTTTATTCATGATCTCATGCAAACATGACAAGTGCTAGACAATAGTCCAACGTTATCACTCTATCATCATTTCTGACGCAAACATAGAAACGTGGAACTTCAGTGTGATTAATAATAATTAACTTTAATTAATTTTTGACCAATTTTGCATTATTGTGGACGGTTTTGCACCCATCAAAACCCTTAGCATAGTTTTAAATTGCCATCTGTTACGATATCAGCACATGGACTATTTGCCAAGGTTTTTCTTCCAAGTATGTGCAAAGGAAAACCTGGTGCAATAAAGCATACGGGATACTAATACGAGCCTTGCGGTTGATAGAGAGACGACGGTATAAAGAGGGGGATAGAGCGAATAGGTGAACACTCCTCAATGAATATTTATGACCTTTCAGGCAAAGGATGGAGGGATAATATGCTACTCAATAGTTCCCACGGCCCTCCAGTCCGCTCCATAGTCTTAAAAAATATTCATTCTAAAATTATATTCACTTCTAAGTCTGCATACTTAGTATCTGTCTTTTGATTTCTAATAGCTTGGGAATTACGAAAAATTATACCCCTGTTTTTTGGATGACGCGCTGTGAAACGTAGTTTTGTCATTTATTCTTGGTTTTCGTAGTTCAGAGCGCAAGTCAAAAAAGCTGCTTAATATAATATCATTTTACGTGCAATTTAATCAGTGTAGCCTCATTACTCATCTTTTCAATGATAGCAAAATATAAACCACTTACCACTATACTTTATGGGATGTTAGCTAAAAATACCAGAACTGCGCCTAGGAAATATCACATATACGAACCTCAGGGGGAGTTTATTTTAAAATTAAAGGGTTTTTAAGGTGTAGATCTCGTTGTAAATTGAAAAAAATGTGTAGTTTGAATCGGAAATCAAAACCTTTTAAGTAATGGTCCACTAATATTTTTGTTTACGACCCGGGTTTCGTCACGTAATGACATCTTCCGTCACGTAATGACATCTTCCGTCACGTAATGACATCTACAAGATGTCATTACGTGACAAAACCCGGGTCGTAAACAATAAAAATATTAGTGGACCATTACTTAAAAGTTTTTTATTTCCGATATGGAGAGGTACCAAAAAGTGAAGCCTGAATTTATTTGTTATATATTGTAGTTTGAATGATTTTTCCGACTAATTTTCCAAATAAAGCAATTATTCACGGTATTAATTTTATATATTAAAAAAAAACCTGTTGTAAAGACGTTTTCACCACACGGTGTACAAAATGAGTCAAATTCAAGACTTATAGATTTATTCCTTTAATTACTGAGAATTTAACTCACTTAAAACTAGGTTTTTTTTACCATTAATTAAGCACCATTAAATAAAGTTTCTCAAAGCTGCTATAATTGAAAATTTATATTCCAACTAGGCTATTATTATAACTTGAGAAAAATCTCGCTCAAGCCACCTCGAAGGTTAGTAATGGAGAGTAGTATCCCGTGGGATACCCACTCCTGTATCTAGTTGGTGGTCGTATGCCCCACGAAACATACGTCCCCGTGGCGGGGAGTCGTCTGCGGGCGAGAGTCAAGCCATTGGGGATAACTGGGGAAGGGGATTGCGGTCGGGTGGTTGCATACGGAGGAAATTCCCCTCCCCCCCGCGCCCCCCGCCTCCCCAATCCCTACCTAAACCCGCCCCGCCGCAGTTCTCATTTCACTCTATCCCATACTACGCACCCCAAACACTGTCGCGCACACCAGCCATCCCCTCTCGGCGTGCATAAATAAGGTTTTTTTTCCCTGGGTGCGCCCCTTCAACCACACCGTATATCCCCGACTTCCTTTCGCGTGACCTCTGCCCATAGTGCGTCCCACCCTCTTATATCCCTTATCCCGTTTTTTTATTCCATTGCAGGCTGGGGCTCCCCTCTCGATCCATTCCACCCCAACACGCGCCTCTATTAACCGCCTCCCTCCCCCCCTCCCGGACCAGCCAACGCTCACCGGAGGCCCTCCCCCCCCCCTCGCCAGCCACCCCTTCACATAAGCCGACAGTCAGACAGACCTCATCACCGATGCCTCGTTACCGTCTCCATTCCGAGCGAGAGGTTCCCAGGGCCGACTCAGTTGCAAGCCATCGATTCCCTTGCGACTGAATGGCGTCATTGTTGACGATCGTCTAGGTCTCTTAAGGGGACTCTGGCCTGACAATGTGATCACAACAAGTACTTTATTACAAATTTGTAATCAATTGGTTTAAAAAATACTACTTCCTCTGAAGAAATAGTTTAAGCTGAGGAAAGCGAGACTAGTTGAGTACAGGGACATGCTCGTATAAGTTAAAGCGGTAAAGTTCTGTTACCTAGGACGACTGTTTGGCGTCATTTTTTGAAATCATCGTTAAATCATTTTATTAACACAATGAGAGTTTCTAATCTAAAATTTTGGAATTCAGTGTATACATTTCTGCTTCAAGAACACTTCAACTATAGTAGTGCCTACTCTTCACAATTATTGAAAGGTTGAGAGGAAATGTAATCGTTAGTCAGTTGAGCAATATTCCCATTGGTTGGGAATGCCATAAATTCTAAGCGAATGCTAACATACATTCCGGAACTAATTAAAAGCATTAGACAGTAAAATCGGCATTATTCAATGCTAGTTTTTATCTGCATTACTTTTTAACACGCAATCCAATTAATCGGATCGGGAAGTTAGAACATAGGTGGTAGTTTGAGGCATAACATATTCGAATCGATTCGTGTATGAATAAAAAAAATTGGGAATTGCGCATCCACACTATTCTAATTTTATGCGACCCGGGTTTAAACATTCAATGTCATCTTCAGCATCTAAAGATGACGCATCAAATGACGAATGTGACACGTTTCTACCTGGATAATCCTTAAACTTTAACCCTAGAACGACTGACTGGGTCCAATGGACCCGGTTGGTAGACTTGATGGTTTATTGTTCTGTCGTAAATGTATGAAATTGATTGAGAATTTTCCTGTTTTGCTATCTTCCGCAACATATCAAGAAATAGCGATCATGGAATTTATATTTTTTTTCTTACAGGAAAAAGTCACGTAGTTGTCTGACTGGGTCCATTGAACCCAGTTGTCCTCCATCCGATTTAATGGGTGCTATGTATCAAAACACCAGCTATATATTATTTACATTGTATTTTTAAGTGTTACAGTGTGTAAGGCTAGTAAAAAATTCATACACGATACTTTGTATCATTCAATGGGTGTAGTTCACAGTTGAGAATGATACCTTTTATTTGCTTTTACAATGTCACATTTAGGATGGTGCGGTCAGAAACACGCGTTCTCGTTACTTTTTGCTCGTGTGGTTTGCATCTTTGTTTCACTTTAGACGCATAAAATGAGTGAAATCTCTATAATCTGTCCCAGACGTTCTCGATATTTTTGCCAAGGCGGTTCGTTTTTCTGTAATAGTCTTTATAGCGGTCAATAGTCAATTTTGCTCTCCAGAAGGAAAGGTCGGGCTGCCTTCAGATGCTTGCTTTTTTTGTCAAGTGAACCGAGAGAATTGGTGAACCTGAATATCATCATTGCATTTTGCTGCTATAGAAAGAACAAATTGTGTTGGATTACATACTATCCTGACTCCATAAGACTTCTTCTACACTACAGCATTTGCTTCATCACCTTCTCTTCAGATGAATTTATTAGATAGAATACTAAAATTAATTCAGATGCGGTGACTTGATTGATTTTATTGTTTTTGCCTTTTCAGAATGTGTGGTGATGCTAACGTAGTGGGTGGTATTCATGATTTAGAACTGTCACCATTGGTACCATATGTGGTTACGGAGCTGAGTATTAGGCGTTGGACATTGGCTGACACATTTCCAAGATCAGCAAGCAGTGATGGTTTTTTTTGGGATAACCCGCGTCAAGATTTAAAAAAGCCAACGTTTCTTCTCCTTTGCCGGAGACCTTATCAGGGCTGAATGACCTAATTGCCTTTATTGTGCATCAATTTATATCGTCACGGTGGTGCAAGAGGGGGAGAGGGTGGGTGTTGGTGGAGAGTCTTCTGGGCGTCGCTCTTCTTTCTAGAAATTACTGGAATCCATGATTTACTTATTTTTTGTCCCTGGACGATATAAATTGATGCACAATAAAGGTAATTAGGTAATTCAGCCCTGATGAGGTCTCCGGCAAAGGAGAAGAAACGTTGGCTTTTTTTAAATCTTGACGCGGGTTATCCCAAAAAAACCATCACTGCTTGCTGAACATGGACTGCGAAAGTTTAAATAATTTGACATTTCCAAGATATTTATCAAAAACATTTGAGGTGATTATTACAATCAATATTGATGCAAAAATTATTTACGTGGAGTAGTAAATTTTGTGAATTTATAAATCTTTTTCAATTGGTTGATGATGATAGAAATTTATTATTCGACAATATTTATCAAATTTCCTGTGAATTTGCCACTCAATAATAGTATGAATCATGTTGTATTTCATTTTCATCTCAGTAAACATTAAAATACAAAAATGATTATTTTGGCTATAATCTATTCACAGAGCTGATTCAAGATTAAAATAACTCATAGCTGGAATATATTCCTCGAAAGATGGAAAAAGAGTATCCGATGCAGGAAATATACAGCGTTGGCAGGATGAAGGTAGCAGTGACTCCAGTGAAGATGGAGAGAGTGAGATTTCAGATGATGATGGAGAGCATCTTCATCTTGTTCTGAAGATGATGGGAATGAGGAGCTTGATACATTTCATCGAGGGAAAAATTTAATTTTGCGAAATCTAAAAGAGGAGTGGTCAACAGAACCTCATGTTAAAGAAAAGGGCAGAACGCCGGAGCGTAATATTTTGCGGCAGAATCCCGGTCCATATCGCTATGCTTAACGGAATATTGATTAGATGTCTTCTGCTCTTTTGCTATTCTCGCGTCAAAATATTCTTGATATTGTTGGAAAATGGACAAATATTGAAGGTCATGTAGTTTATCAAGCTTTGTGGAAAGATGTAAGTGACGTTGAACTAAAACATTTTCTTGGATTACTAATATTGAGCGGTGTTTACAAATCCAAAAAGGAAAATGTTTCTCACCTTTGGAGTAAATTAGATGGCCGACCAGTGTTCAACAGCATTATGAGTAGGGATAGAATCAAAAAGATACGGCGAGTTCTTCGCTTTGACGATGCAACGGAAAGGAGAAAAAACAGAAGTAGCGATAAGTTGCAGCCAATCAGAGAGATATACGATATTTGGAATGAATATTTGAAAGATGCGTTCGTACAATGGTCCTGTATGACTGTTGATGAGCAATTACTGACGTTACGTGGGCGCTGTTTATTTAGGCAATTCATTCCCTCAAAACCCGGGAAGTATGGAATAAAAATCTGGGCAATAAGTGATAGTAAAAATCCATACACCTGGAAAATGCAAGTTTATACAGGAAAAGATCCCAATAAAAGTCGGGAAGACAATCAAGGGGAAAGAGTAGTAATTGATATGATAGAGGGACTAGAAAAATTAGGCATACATATAACATGTGATGATTTTTTCACAATCTTATCCTTAGGCCGTCAACTACTTGCGAAAGGTTTGATAATTGTAGGGACTGTGAGGAAAAATAAAGGTGAGATTCCGCTTGAGATCACATCTATAAAAGGCAGAGATCCTAAATCTACTATGTCCGCTTTTAAAAATGATTCAATGGTACTCTCATACTGTCCAAAAAAGGGAGAAATTGTGATTTTACTCAGAACTATGCACAATCAGCCAAAAATTGACGATGCCTATGGAAACAAAAAACCAGAAATTGTTTTATATTACAATGGCACAAAGGGTGGTGTAGATACCATTGATAAAATGGTCTGTCACTACAGTTACAAAAGAATGACACGAAGATGGCCTCTTTCACTCTTTTATAACATGATTTATATCAGTGAAATTAACGCTTATGTCATATAGAATCATTTGACTAATCCAAATCTAGCAATTAAACTAATGAAACGGTGTGATTTTCTAATGTGCTAAGGTAAGGAGTTGGCTAGGTGCACCTAAAGGAATGAGTTCCCCCTAGAGAAAAGTCTTTAATTAGAAGTTACAACATCGAGAAAAAGAAGAGACGTGTCAGGAGATACGATTACCAAAAAGATTAGGTGTCACATGTGCTATTACAAAAAGAACAGAAAGACGCGCTATATGTTCTCGATGTGAAAAAAACGTGTGCAAGGAGCATCCAGTAATTGTATGCAATATGTGTTTACATTAATGGAGTTACCAAAACTTTCGAGTATTATCATTATTTTATTGTATTAAAATGTTATAATATTTTTACTACTGTTGTAAAATGATCCATTGTGTAATGATAATGCAATTGTGTTAATAAATATAGAAAGAAAAATGAAGAAGTCGGTGTGATTTTTAATGGTAGGGTAAATAATATGATTTGTTGCCACAAAAATTTAAAAAAAAACAACGCTATAACGGACGATATGTCAGGGTGTATGATTTTGAATCGAAAAACACAAAAATTTACAAAAAATCTAGCCAAAATTCATAATTAACTTGTAATTGAAAATCCATGCTTGTCTGCGTGCATTGAACCCGGTCAGGTCACAACGCGACAATTATTTTTCAGTCTTCCTAGGGGTTACATTCTGAAGATGATCTTGAATGGAGAAACCTGGGTTCTATCCAAATAAAGTAATATGGAATGACAATTTTAAAGCTTTTCACTCTGATGTATTTAGTAGTTCACTTCATTTTGTTCTCGCTAATATGAATACAATAAGATTTCCTTTCCAATAAGACAGTTACTGGAGTGCAACACAAGTGCCTGATCGTGTGAATTTGCCGACTATTTTTCACGACGTATCCGGCGCGTCCTGAAGCACCCTGCGGCAACGCACGTGGTGGGGAAGGGCGGTCGTAAATGACGACAGCACCCGGCTGGAGGGTGGGAGGGAGGGATCCTCGCCAAAGAGCGACCCCACCAAAGTTTTTTCACGCGTGAATGCCGCCCCGCGATGAAATAAGTATGGGGGTCTATCGCGGCGAAAGCCCCGACCTTTAATCGATGGATATGTACATTAACACGGGGCGATGAGTCTGAGAGAGGAAGGCCGAGTCGAGGAGTCATCCCGGCCGGGTGGACCCGACCTGGGTGTGCAGCCGAATAAGTTAAACTTAAGAGGATAAGGAGGATGGAGAAGATTGCGTAGAGGTTTAAGCGAAAGGGGTTGTGGAAGGAGGGAAGGGACTCCAAGGGCCCACAATGGGTCGGCAAAGCAGTCGTGAACCCACAGGAGAAGGGAATGGGCTGGGGCGAGCGCGCATAAAAGCAAGGTTTCATAGCTCGCCGGTGGCGGCGAAAGTACAGAAGCTCACCGCAGACGGAACATGCCACCCCTTGCTGCTCTGCGGTACGAGAACTAATGAAAAGAGATTGGCCTGGCAAAAAGTCTATACAGGCGTTCTTGTATTTCATTAGGAACAACCTCTGCAAACATTCTTTGAATATTCATCATCATTGCTGACATGAAATGAATAAATAGGAAGGTATATATGACGAAAATATGGCGATTAAGTACATAGAAATTGAAAAGAGAAGAAAATCAACCTAGATTCGATTGGATGGATTAGATATTTGGGGAGGTGACTGACAGCTAAGGTAATTTGCTCCATAGGGGATAGGTAAGGGATGAAGGGTGGATGGAAACCTGGCGTGGACATTAGCCTGCTTTTAACGAAAGGCGCCAAGGGGACCTCTCGGTTTTGCGTCTCATCCGACAGACGGAGTACTGCTCTTGAAGTGACCTCCACAAGACACTCAAGTAGGGATCGGGTTTCCTTTGAAAAACATCCTTTCCTCCCGGGATTTGAACCCTGGTCGTCCGTATGGTTAGTCAGTACTCTGGCCACCACACCAACCCGATCCCAACCAGGGTTCGAGCGAAGGACTTCTGGAATTCAGGACTCAGACAACCACGCTACCCAGGATTCCTAATTCTGTGGCAATTTTGGAGGATACAACGGAATTTGGAGGAACTTAAGCTCTCGTAGTCCATTAAAGATGGTAACGCTAAGAAAGTGATGACTGTCGAGAGGCCACAATACAGGGAGTTAAGAAACCTGGGTAATGTTGTGCTTTACGCATTGGTCCGGAAAGGTCTGCAGTTCGATTCCCGGCCTGACCATTTATTTTCAATTACAGTGAATGCTTAGGTGGAAATAAAGAAGTTTGTACTCAGAAATCAGGTACGACTTCCATATACACAACCTGAGGTATCATTTTAACGAAATAAGCCAGATAAATGCAACTCTTATCTATTGTACATTTCATTTCATACGTTAAAGGCTCTGTATTAAACCGCGTGGGTGAGTAAAGAACTCATCCCTCTAGTCATTTAAACCCGAAAAAAATATGTCATTGCTGTTGTATAGTGTCTTTGTGTGAATTTGTGTAAAGGAGCAAAATGGTAGGCAATTGTGTACTAAGGAGATATGTATTCCTAAAGGTACGAGAATAAAGGGATTATAAAGGGTTCCTATTCTACCCTTCTAAGCCAAAAGACAACATCTGAAAAAATTATACATTTTGAGGTTAGGGTTGATTTTCTTATTTTCAACATTCAGGATTTCAGAAAACTAAAAACAACGTATTTGTAGCGGTTTGCCTGATATCACGTTCTGCTTTAAGCGTATCTAGAGTATAAACGTCACTTTTCTAGACTAAATAACAGTGACTACAAGTCTTTCTCTCAGGCACTCTCACTTATGTTCCCTTATGATATATTTTCATTCCTTATTCCCCGCACTGGCAATCTAAGCATCAAAGAAGTTCGTAATCTCTTCGATGACGGACACGATGAAGAATCAAGGATCTGAAGATGAAAAATTTAGCAAGCAATAACTCGGAGCAGCCAGTGATGCTGTGACTGTCTTTTAGCTAAGCGGGGCAGTATCGATGAAAGATGAATACTGCACCAGAAAAGGCCCCACTGAGGCTTTCATCGTGTAGGCTGAGGATAAAAAATCATCTTATCACTATTTGGAAAGCTTTTGTGATACAAGCGACGAAGTTGCTTACTCTTGCCGACTAATTATTAGGTGCATTAGCAATTAAACATAAATTAAACCGTAATTTTTTCCAGTGGTAGAAAAGTTAAAAGAACATTCGAAGTAAGTGACTATTTGTAGGTAAGTTACGAAACATGAAGATGTGTCCTTGCAATCCGAATATTTTAATGAAGTCTATGACTTCATTTATCTCATAACTTATCATTCTATAACTATAAGACACTGTCTCCGGCGTTACTTGGTCGAAACTAAGGTTATGTTGCTTTAAATTAAGTGTGGAATCATAACCAAGTGATTTTTTATTCATTTCATAACTAAATGTTCTTGCAACCGACGATTGCTCGAAAACTAATTCAAATGTGCTTTAAATAGCTCACGATTACCGCTCCAGCCACATGATAAAGGCTTTTTACGGGTGCGTAAAGTATTCACATTTAGTGACGCTCCTCACGACTGCCTTACGCACGCATTCATCCCGTATCTGGGGCCTGACGTCAACACCTCTGAAGACGGATTATCATCGGTCGGTCTCCACCGCAACCCCCGCCCTCCCCCAGCTGTGGAGCCGGTCAAAGAATTCCCGGCACCGCTCGCACGCGCCCGTCCAATGCGGCCGATAAGGGTGGGCACAGTTCGAACGCGTTGTCGGCGCGGTACCGGATATTCGAAAAGGACTACAGCGTACTATCGTGGATGGGGGCGGGACAGAGTGGGAGGGACTACAGTTCGGCTGCGGGGCTTCGCTGGGTGGATGGAAATGAAAGAGACGCCTGAAAAGGGGATGGGAGGTTGGGTGGTAGCTGGGGGGGGGAGATATTCGTGGCTCTTGGTCGCTCGAAGAGTGGCGAGAAACAAACGAAGCGGGAGGTGGCGGATTTCGCATCTCGCGAGCTGCCCTTGGGGCGACCGGCAACCGGGTCGAACTCGCAACAGAATTTTCAGGACGACCAAAAAAAAAGGAGAAATTTCGAAACCAAAAACATTTCGAGGGCATGATTTATTTTCGCGCCATCGACATTCCGCTCGCCCCGTCATGTGTTAGTACTGTCCCCAACCTTCAATGCACTAAAGCCCTCGCCTCCCCCCCCTAACCCCCCCTCTTCAACCACCACCACCAGCCACCACCTTTTTTTTCATATCCTCCAACAGAAGGGCACACACCATTTCCATCCGTTTCAAAAACCTTTCATTTTTTTCATCATCTCCACTGCCCCCTTCGCCATATTTTCAGCGTTCATTTGCCGAAAAAAGAGTGTGAATGGTGGGTTGAAGGATTTAAAAATATAAAAATGATCCATTCTTTCCGTTTGTTGTTTTTAAGGGGTGGTGAGAGTGGAGAAAAGAATATAAAGCGATCGGATTGCGGGGAGCATGTCCTCCCTGCCGACACACACACATGTATATATATATGTATGTATATCCATGGGGTTTGGCCGGAGGTTAGGGGATGTGTGGCGACAGAAGAGTCCTTTTATTCCGCACAACAATGAGGGCCTGCGCTCGCAAATGCATTCAGTCGCCGCTAGGCGGCGGCAGGGAAGCGAGCGAGGCAGACACATGGCGATAATCATCCGCGAAATGGATTTATTCCACTCTGAACAAAAAAAATCGGCCGCGAGACAAAAAACTGTCATCTCACTAAAACAATTTTTGCACACTCCATAGCATGATTATCTCGATGCGCACTGACCGTAACACTATCTGGAAAGTTGTATTTTTGAACTTTCAGCAAACAACGCCAGGTGATTAGTTGGCTACAATAATCCTGTTGAATAGATTCACCTCATGTGTATTCATGCAGTGGCATAATTCCTCTCGCCCGTGGCTGCGTCTAATTCCGTAAAAACGAACTAAGCCGGAAGAGTTTTATTTCTGGGTGATAAAAACTGATTAAAATCCAACGCTAGCGCATCGTCGGTGCGTGGTACTCGACAAATTTTAGAAGTGAATCTTTTACTGTGGCAGCAAACTGTTTAAAAGGAAATCAAGTCGTTAAGCTTTTGGAAGGAAAAACACGTTATCAAGTGCAAGCAAATTTCCCTTCAAATACATCGCTGCTACACAACTTTCCGAGATAAAGATAGCTCTTGAAAACCTTCATTTTTCGGGATCTGCCGCGTCTTTTTTCTCGGATAGTGACCATAGTTTTGCTGACACTACTGTCAGCGAAACTGTGGTCAATATCCAACAAAAAAGACGCGGCAGATCCCGAAAAATGAAGGAGATCAACGTAGAGCACCGTGAAAGCCTTCGTTCTCATAGCTCATTAACACTATTAATTTTCAATGAAACTAAGACAATAGACCTATTGCTGGTGAGAGATTTCACACTTTGCTGCGTCTACGCAGAAGTTAACTTAAAGTTCTCTATGAAAACATTGGGGTGAATTTAAGGCATTATTAGAATAATCTCTTTCCGCTGCATCCTAAAAAAGTCAATTACTCTTCAATCGGTTTAGTGGCAAATCGCAAGAAATAGTGTTGTATATAATTTGAAAACCATTACCATTTTATTAAACGAATTATTTACTCTCAGGCCGAGGCTATGCTCCAAAGACGAATAAAATTTAACTTAAACACGACTTAACTTAACGACACGACGACAACGAACATAACTTAAAACACACGAAATACATGCTTTACGCTGACGACCTGCAGATATATCATCACTTTTTCCCCAGTGAAATTGCCGACGCAGTCAAAAAAATTAATGAGGATATAATAGCCATTTCTGCTTGGTCCCAGCAAAATAACTTTGTTCTTAACACAAATAAGACCAAAGCAGCCCCAACATCAAAAATCGCTTTCATCATGGAAATATATCTCAAGTCTGTGTTGATGGCACCTTCATTTCCTACTCTGACTCAGTTCGAAATCTTGGGATAACTATCAGCTCAAGTCTGTCTTGGAGTAATCACGTTAATAATATCTCTCGTAAAATCAACACCATTCTATATCAACTTAAAGTGCATTTTAAGTTTCTTCCTCAAGACACTAGGAACATGCTCATTTCATCGTTGGTTTTTCCCGTTATTGATTACTGTTGTCTAGTTTACAACGACTTAAATGAAGAAGATAACACCACACTACACCGTGCTCTAAATTCATACATTAGGTTTATTTTTAAACTTCGCAGAGATGTCCACATGACCCCCTACTACAATCAACTTAGATGGCCCGATGTTAAAACCCGAAGGAAATATTTCCTCGGACTCTACTTGTATTGCTTATTTCAAGAAAAATCCCCTGAATATTTATTCGACATGTTTTCCGTGAAACCTTCCACTAGGGATATGTGCACTAGATGTGATCCTGAGTATCTTTACTTTCCTAGTCACCGCACAACGAAGTTCCAAAATTCTTTCTTGGTCACTGCGTGTCATCTCTGGAACACCCTGCCCAAATACATAAAAAATTGTTCTTCTGTTGCTAGTTTTAAGATGAAATATTATAATATGTTACTTTCTGACCACTAAATGTTGTTACTATATTGCATATTGTTGTAATTTTGCATATTGTTGTAATTAATGTAAATCCATAAATGTATGCAGATGAATTTGTTATGCTATATGATTTCCAAAAAACTTTGCATTCAGCATTGTAAAATGGTATTAATTCATACTTAATCTTTTCATCATGTTACTGTCCAAATTGTTGATTTTGCTCTTTATGTTGCTCAAAAAATGTAAATTGCTTTTATTCTTAAGGGGTATATCCCCAGGACAATTAATAAATTATTCATTCATTCATTCATTCAAAATTACTGTGGATAAGCCTAACTACACAGGGCGAGACGTGGGGGAATGGAATTCTATACGGATTTAAACTACAAGTGGTGCTGCCCATTAAAAAAAATCTATTATGACTCCTTCCGACGCTTGGGCTTCGTCTTCAGGTATGGACTGAAAATTACTTCGGGTCCATTGCTTCGTACGAGGGAGAAATTAAACTGTATAAGAAATGCTGCGTACTTGCCACTTAGCACGATGATTTGTTTTGAGTAGTAAATATCTGATTTTTTTGGTAGATAAAGTGAGAATAATATTTGCTCAATATATCAAGAGGCCGATCACGATTTTTTCAATCTATACATTTTACATCACTGGAGCATGCCAATTATTTTAACCCTTTAGCTGCGGCACAATCTCCTGATTGTGAGGCTTACCATGCGGCAGAAAAGTGAATCGCACGTGCGTAGCTCTTTCTCGAGTAAGAAATACAGACATAGTTATAGAATCTATTTTTTAACCATTTGATGATGAAGAAACATTAAAAAAAATTTCATGCATGGTATAATAAAATGTTTAAGGGCTGGCGAGTAACCATGAAGCGCCCCTCAGAGCCCGGGCGTAAAAGTACGTTCTCAGCAGCCTGCCGTGTGAACGTACAACTACGTTTGCAGCAATGAAAGAGCTAATATTAAAAACGTTGCCATGATTCCAGCCCCATATGTTACCTAATGAATACCGTGATTATTCTAAATAAACAAATCTTGAATGAACAAATCTTATAATTAGCAGCATTATTGGCAATTGCACATTCAAACTGCAATTATGATTACTACTTCTCCAGATGGGATATTTGACGGCCTCGCACTAGAAACAGCTGTGCTTAAAAGACATTCCAGTGATATTGAAACCATGTAACCAATAAGAAATCTAAGCTGAAGAGCAGTGCATTGAGGAAAATAAAGAAATAATTAATGGGAATTAAATAAAAAGCTTATGTTCCCTTAGATATCAGTAAAAAATTACCTTTAGTTTTATTTACAGAATGGGATAACAAAATCTCAAAATTGAATGAAAATGGATTTATAGATTGGCTAAAAAACACATTTTTATTTTCCTACACTGTTGACGAATTAGCATGCTAAATTTATAAAATTGAGTTGAGAAATAGTAACTGCATCGGGGCACAGATTAATTTTTCTTCTTGACTGCACTATGAAAAAATGAGCACTGTGATAATATTTATTACCACCGGTTCCTCTTTTTCCAGCACCTTCAGGCAGAAGATAAAGATTCCTGCAGATGCTGTATAAAGCAAAACTGGTCGTAATAAATAGTATCACAGTGGGAGTTGCCCCTTTTTTATAGTGCAGTAATGTTCCGCTTCCCCTCTATCTGTCCTGAAACTACATATTATGCTCTCTCCTTGAATTAGAAGAGATAAACTTAGAAACTTTGAAATGTTCACTCTGTTATTCATTTTTGCACAACGCATTTCGACGCTTAAAGCGTCATTTTCAGGTACAATGAATTTGTAATACATAAGACAGCATTTTATATCCTACGGGGAGGTTGGAACGTGGAATAGAGTGTAGGGGAGGCGGGGTAGGGGGTGGATAGGTTTAGATCAAAGTTTCAGGGTGTAAGAGTGAGTCTAGGAGAATGAATTTGAAAGACAATGTCATTAGCTATAAGCTGATGTATCGTTAGGATTACACATGCAAAAACATATTTGGTACAGCATTAAAAAAACTAAGTTCTGTTAAACGTATAATAGGAAGGTCCTTGATGAAAAGTCAAAGAGAGTTGCTACCTCACTCTGGTTTGGCCATAACTCGAATACGCCGCAAGAATTTGAGAACCTGGTAATTAAGATTTAGCCAAAAAAATAAATAAACTACAAAGGAAAGCAGCGCGCTTCGTTAACAACTGCTACAAGCGTACATATAGCGTTTCACAACTTTTAGAGGGATTAAGGAGGGAGCTCCTAGAGACTCGGAGACTACACGGAAAGCTTAAGTTTCTTTTCATAGCAACACAGAGAATAATATTATGACTCCTCACTAGATCTCTTGGTCTGACCGAGGAGATAAAATAAGAGAGATGTATTACCGAACAGATAGGTACAAAAATCGTTCTTTCCGTGGACAATAAGCGACCATATTAAAAATTGAGCTCCACTAAATACACTCCTATAATACATGTCACCATTTCATCCCCAAAAAACTCACACCTTTACACGGCTGATGACGTACCATCCCCTGCCAAACGCCCATACGGCGGCTCGCGGGGTATTACGTAGATGTATATATGGTTACTCTTTTCCTTCTCCGGACTGTCCACTGTACAAGTGCATCATAGACATTTCAGTTTCTTTCTTTTAAGGTAGTTTGAGAGAGATAGTTCACTAGTCATAATGGAGACCATATTCGAATCATACTTTTTTTTTGCATCTCTAGGAAGCATGAATTATATACTGCATTATTATTAGTGCAATAATATACTTATATATGACTGAAATTCTAGGGTAATCGAATAAAAATACCTACATAAGTCTTTGATCGGACACATTTTTTCACGCGGTACGTTCAAAACTCCGTCACAATGGAAGGTTTTATGTGATACAGAAAATTAATGAGGTGACAATATGATTTATTTTCATAAATAGTCGAGAAAACATGCAAACTACGCAATATTAATTTTTAACGAGATCTAGTTGTTATAAATACCTCATATTTTTTATATAAGGTCTCTCTGGAGTGCGTAACCTACCATTTCCCACGTAAAAGGGCTAGTATAATTGATCAATTATCTTGGAAAGTAGTGCGGTAAGGGGATAATGTATTGATATCTTTGAAAGAGTAAGATATTTGTTGTTAAAATTAGATCAAATTTATTGATTTATAGGTGAAATGATATTTCTTAAATCTACCTTAAATTCAAGATGACGTTCCCCAACATCTCGCCGGATTCGTAGAACATATTTGATCTCTCTCCCTTCAATTGCGTTTCGTAATGAATCTTAACAAGTTTAGCGAAGACTGAATGGTCTAAACTCAATATGACATCTAGTATGTGCATTGTTTACGTAAAATCACCGACGATAGCTTAGCTCTGCTTATACTAGCCCGCTAAGTGATTTCATTGTTATTCGAGTACAATCAACCCCCATCACTCATATAATGATTATCAAAATATTATATGCTTGTAAGTTCTTCAACCGCAATGTAAAGGGTAAAATAGTAAAAATGCGTTTCTCATTTTACTATCACCTTGCAAACTAATAGCAAGAACACTTTAAAATATGATTGTGAAATGATATTTCGCCCAATCTACCTTAAATCCAAGATTATGTTCCACAATATCCCGCCGGATTCATAAAATATACTTGCTCTCTCTTCCTTCAACTGCGTTTCAGGATGAATCTTAACAAGTTTAGTGAAGATTGAATGGCCTTCACTATCCCACAGAATTGTCTCGTACTGTCCAAGGGACGCTGTTTGCTCTCGGAGGCCGGTTAGAGGGTTGCCCGCAGTCACTTGCCGCGCTTCCCAGCTTTCAACCCCCTCTCTTGGTACACCTCAAGCGAGTCGATTGAATCTCCACGCGCCTTCCCGGCTGAGGTCGGCCCATGGAAGACAGAAGATCAGTCGGCCCGCCCCCTTTTCGGCCTCAAGAGAACCCTTTCGCCACATACTCCATCCCGTGAGGGTATCGCGCACCCTGACGTCTTTCTAAGCGCAACGCAACACTCGCCCCTTTTCCCCCTAGCGACCCTCACACACACAAGCCGCACCTTTCGAGTGACGGCAACAATAAAAGGGCGGGAGAGGGTATGAGAGGGGTAAATAAAGGCTGTCTAACCGCGGGCTTGAAAGGTGAAAAAAAACTGAGCAATCCCATCATGCCCTTTCGAAGCAGACTCGACGATACCATAGACCCTCCATAGACAATGCCTATAACGGGCTTGTCAGCTTTGCTCAACACATCTCTTTCTACCGTATATTTATTTTGTCTGGTGCGTCTATATCCTTCATGTGGCCAACGGCGGATAAGATGAGCCTTTGAAGATGTATATTTGAAGGGAATTATACTTAAGAGAAGCATTCGGTGGCCGCCAAATACCCGTCAAAAAACACAAGAATGGCCTGGAGTGCGCACACCATGGTAAGAACCGTTTATACGCAGATAAAGCAGTCAGGTTAGCCTCTTGTACCTCGATAATCCGTTGCGTTGGATTAGTCGGCCGAGTCATAATATGACATCTAGTATATGCATTGTATACATAAAAACTGCGGCGGTAGGGTAGCTCTGCTTACTCTAGCCCGCTAAGTGATTTCATAGTTATTCGAGCACAATTACCCCCCATCGCATATATAATGATTATCAAAATATTATATGCTTGCTAATTCTTCAACTGTAATGCAAAGGGTAAAAAAGTAAAAATACAATGTTTCTCAGTTCATTTTTATCTGGCAAACTAATAGCAAGAACACTTTAAAATATGATTCACTATTAGGGAGTAAAATTAAATAAGCTTTGTTCATGATGAGTAATAAAATTGTTACCATTTTCACGCTTTTTTTATTATTTACCGATCAGGTTTCAACACATAATGTCATTATCAAAATGATTTTGACTTTAATGATGACAGTCTGTGTTGAAACTTGGTCGGTGAATAATAAAAATTGTAAATCAGTGAAAATAGTAAATTTTTTATTGTTCATCACGAATATAACAAATTTTCACTCAGTGGCGCCTGGTGTTACTTCTAATAAATAAGCTTTGCTGCTTACATGTATTTATTGTTTCCAAATCCCACATAATTTCAATACATCATGTCATTATGAAGTAATTATACTTATTACTACAAGCACCATCCCTTTAAAATGACACATAGATGTTGAAACCGGTAGGTGTTTGGTACCAATTAACAGTGTTAAAGTTACAAAGTTATTGAATTACACTCTCAGTTATAAAATATAAATTCCACAAAGTCAGCTTCCGAACTATTGGAGAACCACTAATTTTACTCTGATAAATGCACGGAAAAAATAAAAGCTGTGTTTAGGAGAAGAGAACTTTCGATTTGCCTACAATAGCGATGGAGGATGAAACAAAGGCAGCAGAATGCTTGTTCAAAAACAGGAGAGGAAAAGGTATACACGGTATCTACATCAAGTGATTCACGCTGCGAGTAATCCTCCAGTTGGAGGAAATTAGGATTACTACTGGAGGTACACTTTTGAGGCCTATCTCACGGTTACATAGAAGATTTTCGTCTTATTTCATCCTTTGATGACTATCAGTAAGAGCTTATCATAACTGCAGAACAAGCAGCAGCCGTGTGTTCACTTTGGTGGTCACGTATAATTAGTCGACGCTGCTGAGGCATCTTCTCAATATTCGTAGAATGATGGGTGCAGATCATTTATGAGTATTGAGAAAATACAACTGAAATACCGTCCGCGTAACAAGAGAATCTCCTTTCCACGTGAGCTTTCATAACAACTTAACAAGAGCATCTGTTGTTTTAAAATTCGTCACTTCAATTCTCTATAAAAAGTCAAATGGGTAGTAACAGAGCCCACTGAAACGGTATGGGACACAGTGAGGGATTGGATTTAGCTATGGATTGGACTGATTCTCGTCCTCCGTTTTGCCAGGACCTTGCGCCCGTTGTCGAAACCTAATTAATTCTGTGGTAATGCACAAGCTGGATCCGTTCCTCATTGGACGAGGCCAAACCAAAAGTACGTAAACTCCAACCGGAGGTGATCCGTTGCCCAAGACACAGCGACAGGCAAGCGACAATGAACCCTGCCGTTTTAAGCGGCTGAGGACGCTAGCAATCATGACCATAATTAATGCCGAACCCGTTGTCTAACATGTACTGAAGGGCTATGGAGAGCCAATATAGTTGAGACAAGGAGAGTACTCCTGTTGTTTTACTATGTCAAAAAGTCATCACTTAAACGGAGAGGCTATGGTGGCTATTGTCAACAAAGCGGACAGTTACCTAGGTGTAACGGAGACCCCGTTCAATGTTGCCTATTAAGTTTAGCCCTAGGTTGAAAACTCTACCATGTATAGTTTTGAACGTGGACCCTTGTTAAATATCTCTGGCGTAAATCAGAGACCATAACCCGCAATTTAATATCGTGCGGAGTTATTTATATACTGTTGCGCGATCATGGGTCATGAGAAAAGTTTCCTTCCTACGCCTTAAATCACCACGTAATACTTCTGGTGTTTTTGATGTAAACAAGCCTCGAAGAGGGTAATTACTGGGAGGAATTATGATATTTTTTTACGTTGTATCCCCGACATTTACAGGCATATCTAAGAACAACGAGCAACGAATTGTTATAGACTATCTGGATTGCATTTACAGAAAGAAAAGTTAAGTAGACATGGACCATTTTTGCAACCTCCCTCTGATTTTAACGTTTTTTTTATTCCATCCTTGCCTTCAAATCGGTATCTCTTCCAATTAAATAGTCTTAATGTCGGGAGCAAGAAATGTCTGGTTACAAAGACTCCCCAAAATGGAAGGGTCACGCCAGACTACATCTCTTTCAGTAGTAATTTATGCATTATCAAACTGGAAAACTAATTAATAACAACGATGGGATGCAAACTTCTTACCATGGTCTATTACTACCTTCCCAAGACTTTTTATGACTCACTTAAAAAGTGAGCGTAGAGGACCAAAGCAATCCACTGGTCCATAATCATTTCCCTCCTGTTTGCTCTTCAGCGGTGGTTGCTTATGCCATTTAGAGAAGAAAAGAACTCCAAGGGACATGTAAATGTAAGTATAAAAAAAGAAATGCTCATTTGTTTCTAGCACCATATGAGGAATAAATGCTTTCTCCATGTGCAATAGATAGGTATTAATGCAGAGTGGTAATTTACACAAAAACCCTAGTAACTTATAAGCCATTACAAGCCAGTGGAAAGAATCATCAGAAGAATCAGTTCTTTTTTAATCAATAATCAGTTCTTTTTAAATAAATCAATTCTTTTTAAAAATTTTCCCGCTCAATAATAAAGTTTCCCTCCATCTGCTCCTTAATGTCAAATGAAATAGCGTCCCTTCAAATCATACAAAATCGCACAAAAAATAGGAACTCGAGCTAAATATCGCAAAAGTAACATTGCTATCTTTACTTATATAAACTATAAAATATTTCTCATTTCTCGCATCGTAAAATTACCCACATAAGCAATGAGTTTTATTGGGCATAATTCGAACAGGAGGCTACTTTTGGATGAGCTGATATCTTCGTACTAAAATGAAAATATTTAATCCACGTTTCCTCGAGAGGTGTAAAAACTTATGTATGTACTTATTCCCTATAACGGAGCAGGGTGAGTCAACATGAACGCAGATGAAATTACAAGACCAAGTTTTAATTAGAAAAAGTAATTTTTCCCTCGCTCTTTCTGAAAATAAGGCTGATTTACGCATCAGCTCCAAATTCTCTCTGATATCCGCCCATGTACGGTACTATCATCTCGCAGGTCCCGCCACCTGTAAATGTCCGAAGCAATTAGACTTCCCGATCTACACTCTCGAAACCGTTCTCCTTCCGCGCTAAGAGTTGCCTGGCGCCACCGCAAACGTTGAGCCGCCGAGTGGAGAACTAGCGAGCGCCGAGAACAAAACACACTCGTGTTCCGAGTCCCTGCGGGGACGCGATGGGTACGATGGGAAGGGGGAATACGCAAAAGGGCGATGAAATATACTCGCGGAAAACAATACAAAAAAATGTAAGCATGCACACGCACGCACAAAACTACAAGCAACTGAATAATAAAGCGGAAAAAATGCGTGTTTCGCACAATGGGCTAATCAAGAATTTTTCCACCTCATCCTCCGACCGTAAAGGGTCAACGTTTGGGGGGAAGGGCGGAAACAGACAGGCGAGGAACCCAGAGGAGAGCAGAACAAAGGGCTTTCAAACCCACTTGCCCCGTCCCTCGCCCCGCCTGCAGAGGCAAATGGGGCGGGGGGGACGGGGGCTGGCTTTTGCGGCCCGCCAGAGACTACGCAGCCCCAACAAGAACCGAGAGCACGCAGTGAAATGCACAGAAGGCAACTACAGGCAATTGAATGCATCGGTCAACAATGGTCTACTCCCGCATAGTTGCCCCTTTTAGGGGATCACTACTCCCACACGACCACACCAGCGCCCT
Organism: Ceriagrion tenellum; assembly: GCA_963169105.1. Taxonomy (NCBI): domain Eukaryota; kingdom Metazoa; phylum Arthropoda; class Insecta; order Odonata; family Coenagrionidae; genus Ceriagrion; species Ceriagrion tenellum. The sequence goes on from OY720643.1 coordinate 107,072,294, forward strand.
CAAAGCGGTGTGGACAGAAAAGAGAGCAAAACAAGAGAAAACCGCAAGGTACATCTCACAACAGGCCTTGCTGATGTGGACCGGACATGACGTCAAGGCACTCGATCTAGGGCGAATTCTTGTGTTTTTTCTGGCTGCCATGGAAAACTCATAAGTTACATGTGTTCAGCGGTCAGATTTATAAAAATTAAAATATGACTAAATTGGAAGAGCACACGTGTGACGATGCAAGAGATAAGTCACCAAGTCATTGGTCTCTTATTTTGTTAACCCCCATTTTCACTGTTTTCCAATTTGCAAAAGGACTGGCGTTTATCTGTATGTCCAGTTTCCTTCTATTTATAACTTTTGCCAGAGAGAAAATATAAAGCGAAACTTTGAATCCTTGGAAATGGAAAGAGCGAGGGATGTTTTGGGAGGGATATGTTTGACTGCATAGAAATAATTGAAGAAATACCCTTCTGTTTATCTCATATATGGAAGATAAATTTTTTGGCAACCCTTGTAGGTATTTCAGCAGAACAAACGGCATGACACTGCGCAGTTTATGTTTAAGATATGCTCAACTCAATAAAAACTACACTACCGTATATTTCAATTTTGCGAAATAAATTCAGTTGCAAAACCTAGTAAGTATATCAGCAAATCCAACGGCAAGGTATTACGGGGTAGACAATTTCACATTTGAAACGTATTAGGGTAGCTTAATAGGTCTATAATAGGTCTTCAATTTAGTACTATGAGGGAACTCACCTTATGATAACGTTTTACGATTATATTCTGAACTGAATTGTTTGTAATCGCTTCGTCACGAAACGAGCGAGTTACTTTAGTAAGGCTGAACGGCTGGCTATTTGGATAACCGACAAATGAGGTTATTTAGGCCATTGAGGTCGAGTGGGTAGAATGGTTAGAGAAGGTTCTTTGGAGGAATGGTGGAGAGAAACCCGTTGTCGGCATAGGCTGCTCTTACAAAAGGCGCCAAGAGAACTACCGTATTAAGATCCGGCATCAGACAGACGGAATACTGGACTTAAAATACCCTTCACAAGTCATTCAGGGATTGGGTTTCATCTGAAAATTCTCCTCCTCCGCCAGGATTTGAACCCTACTAATTTGCTCAAGCGATACTCCTAACGAGACCAGTCACTTCGTACTTTATAAATACCACTCGATTTAAATTAAACGCGCTTATTGATATTGTACTGCACAATCACATATTCGAAACGTTCAAGACATGCAAATTGAGACGAGACCAATAACGAAATCGTACGAAGCACCAGTTTTGAAACGCTATCGTTTTCCAAAATTAATAATAACGTATTTTCAAATAATCAAAAACACATAACTGAAACTGGCAAAATTCACAGCAAACATATTTATCCACCTCAGAAATATGGTCGTATTGCAAAACATGTGTTTGAGTTACGAAGTATCAAAGTCGGTACTTTGCCCACACACCGTCTAAAACCGGTACTTCTTACGTTACACCTATAGTAAAAAATTGTTAAAATGCATTTAAAAATGTAATTTGCCATTTTATGACGCATAAATTATGGTGTAACTAGTTTTCCTGTAGGTCTTCGTTATAGTTTTATTCGTACCCAAACTCGAAAGCACATAATTTCTGCGACATCAGTAGTGATCCCTATGGTAACACAATACTCTAGCCCCATCACTAACCCCATCCCCGTAGTAAAATGTTGCTCATTGGAACGCAGGTAGATATTAAAAAAGTATTCTGCCGGTTAAGGCAGGTTTTGCTGAATGTCAGAGATTCTCCTCCCGGTCCTCTACGAATTCAGGGGCCTATTCCCCTCCAGTATATCCTTTTTCGCCTCAGCATACGATCTACCCTTCTTCATCCTGTTCATGAAACCTGTTCTATTTCTTCCCCTTCCCCACTGGCCCAACATCCTTCCCTCTATCATACTCTTCAGCAACCCATCGCCATTTATAACACCCCTCAGCCATCTACCCTGCCTATCCCTGAATTCATTCAGAAGTTTCCTTTCCTCGCCCACCATCTCAAGCATTTCCTCGTTAGTTCATCCTTCTCCACACCTACATTTCAAATGCCTGCAGCCTATTCTCGTCCTCCTTTCTCAGGGTCCAAGTTTCTGCCCCATACAACGCTACGCTCCATATCAAGCTCTTCACCAGCCTCCTCTTCACATCCTTATTTTTTATTTTTTTTTGGAGAGGGCGAGGGAAATGCGTTTACTCAGACCCGGCCTGTCCCCGTCATCAGCTCCCTTCTATTACTAAACATCCCTTAGCTAGCGCTATTCTCTTCCATATGTCTTTGCTACTATGTCCGTTTTCCTACAGCAAACTACGTGAGTAATTAAATTGCTCTCTTCCTCGAGTATGTGTCCCCCAAATTGAATCACGAGCCTGGCTTTCTTTGTCCTAGAGAATCTCATAACTTTTGTTTCCATATGGTTTATCTTCACTTTGAATATCTCGCTTTGTCTTGTGAGGCTTAAAATAACCACGGCAGCATGTCGGTATTTGCAGCACGGCATGTAGAATACATAAACCCTACTTCGAGGACAGTTTCTCCGACTGCGGGAGGGCGACACGGAAGTCTCCGCTTCCGGTATCCGAAAGCCCTCAATCGCATCAGTCGCTCACGTGCATGGAAAAGGAGTCCCTGTACGGCGGAATGCAGAAGAACACGACGCAGCGGTCGGTCGAAGTGCCCGATGAGATGGGAAAGCGGACCGACAATCGACCCTTAACGAGTCATTTGCGAGAGAATGCGACTCCATCCAAACTGCTAACGAGGCAGTTTTAGGGAGAGCGGGGGAGAGCAAAAGGGGCTGCAGGCGATAATTGGGGCGACTTCCTGGAAGGATTTTCACAGATTGCCATCCGAAGACAGGATGGGAGGATGACTGGTCCTCTGTCTTAAACGAAGGGGCGGAAAGGGGGGAGGGGGTCGAATTTGAAACCGAAGGGTCCCTCTCGACCTTCCTTTGGGGAAGAAAACACGTGCTCTTCCCAAAACGAGCACCGTTCACACCACAGGGGGAAAGTAAAAAATGGCGGGCGGGTACATTTCACGAGGCGTAACGCACACAGGGAGCGTGGGGCGTGACGAGGGACGAGAGGGGTGGAAAGGAGGAATGGGGATGGGAGGGGGTGGAGGAGTGGGGTAGTCGGGGTTTGGGGCGTGAACAGGGCGAAATAACTGGAGAGGACTCATTGAGCAATACAAGCGGTCATGAGGAGAAACCAGTTTCAGGATAAACTTCCATTTTAACTCTTTGAGTACGTCATGACATCATATAACATCATGGTTGTCTTTACGCCGGTGCTGATGGCGTGATGACACGTCATGGGTACCGTAAGTCTTTCAGCTTTCACCAGGGTACTATCATTAGGCCCCCTAGTGAAAGATGGAACAAACAGGACGTGAAATCACGTCATTGCTGTCTTTACTCTGATGCTGATGACGTGGTATCACGTCATTGGTACCGTAAGCGTTCCAGCTTTCACTAGGGAACTTTTTCTAGGCCCACTAGTGAAAGATGGAACACTAACGGTACTCATGACGTGATATCACGTCATCAGCACCAGCGACAACCATGACGTGATATCACGTCAATCCGCACTCAAAGGGTAACGTACCTTTTATTAAACTTTCCCTATTTTTTTCTTCATGTGACAGCTCAAACTGTTTACTTCAGAGCTCCACCAGGCATGTCATCGTCAGTGAATAGCGTCACACATTCATCTGTTCAAATTGTTTGACAAACCACCGAAAGAGACGCAACTTTCCACACACTTAATCCATTGCGTGACAATTCTATCTTGCGCAGCAACTAAATCGGGAAGTCTCTTAGAAAGCAGATATTTCAATGATTTTGCAACGTAACAAATTCGACTCGCTTCCCCATAGAGGGTTAAATTAAGAAAATGAAGTTTGAATGAACAACAAGTTCTTAAATATGCGTTCATTCAGGTATTTCACTCACAACCAACGTTTTGCCAAATGTGGCGGTATCCTAGTAGAGACAAAGAGACATACAGCCTGGTATTTACATAAATATTAGCATAAATGATGAGGAGTCATGAATTGACCAACCATTGAGCTAAATATTGAACATCAACAAAGTAAACATAGCCTATAAGCAGTGAATAAATATGTAAACAAACAACAATTAGATTAAAACAATTCATTAAAAAATTGTTGCAAAAAAATTAGAAGCGATATAATTTTGTTTTCACAATTTTCCACTCATAAAACAAATTTTAATTCAAAATTAACATTAGAATTGATTATTTTTGTTTTTTATAAAATACAAAAACAAAATTTGACAGAATTCAATAAGGGACCATCCTATCAAGCAATGTAAGTTCTACAAAGCTTGCCAGTATCTGGTCTCCTATGACATGCATTAGTGTTTTTTATGACTCTTGTTGCTATCTATATTGTATATTTGTCGAAAAGTTATAATTTATTATTAAAAAATTAAATTTGTCTTTGAAATATTTAACTGAATGCTCTTCTTCAAAGCAGAATATTGGTTTATCACCTGACTTAAGCCGCTGAGCATAATTTCATGATTCTATCAAGTCTAGAGATGAGTAAAACTTAGGTTGCAAGAATATTCATGCAGATTCTATTAAAATATTTTGATAGATAAAAACGTAATTATACAAGATCGGATTGTCACCTGACTTGAATTGCAATGAAAACTCTCATCATTGTATGACTTCAAGAAATGTGTTCAGGTGGCAAGAATATTGATATATGCAGATATGGTACTCACATGTATAAATTTTATCATTTAATGCATTGAAAATGATAAAAATTATGCCTACGAGAATTGAGAATGCTGGTGAACCATTATGAGTAGAAGAGAAGTATTTGAAAAAGGAACAAAATTATTATTATTTGAAAATATTCTACCTAGATACTACTCCGTATTAGAAGTATTCTTTAGCCAGCGAGGGTATATTGTGACCTGTGGATCCAATCTGGCTCGCTAGATAATTCCAAGTGACCCGCGACACTTTCTGAATATACTATGACATTAAGCAATGTAGTACCATAACCAAATATTAGTGGAGGAACCGGAGTGCTCTAACATCTAAATCTACATACTATCCCGCGAGCCACCGCATGGGCGTGTGGCAGGGGGTTGTAGGACACAAGCCGTGTAAAGATGTAATATTTTTGGAGGTGAAATGGTGACATGTACTATGGGAGTGTATTTAGAGGAGAACAGTTTTTGTTATGGTCGCTTATTGTGCGCAGAAAGAACGAGTTTTTCTACCTCTCTGTTCGGCAGAGTATCTCTCTTATTTTATCGTATCTTTCAGACCTAGAAATGTAGTGTTGCGTCATGATATATATTTTGTGTCGCTCTGAAACACACCAGTTCTTAATATCACAAGCAGTCTAAGCCTAGCGTGCAGCCTCCGAGTCTCTAGGGGCTCCCACCTTAATCCCTCTAACAGTTGTGTAACACTATATGTTCGTTCGTAGCAGTTTTAAATGAAACGTGCTGCTTTTCTTTGTATTTTGTTAATTTTTTTGGATAGATCTATTTGACCAGGGTCAAAAATGCTCGCGGCGTATTCGAGGTTTGGCCTAACCAGAGCGAAGTAGCATCTCTCTTTTACTTTTTCATCCAAAGACTTTCCAATTATGCGCTTGACTAAAGAAGACTACGTGTACTTGTCTCAGAGTATATGATGATAGTTGCTAACTCATTTTTTATCGTTTTTTTAATCGAATACTTGTTTGAGGCGTGCGATTCCTGACGGTGGAATTGAAAAGAGTAAAAACAACCAGGTTTTATGGATTATTATACATCAATTGGTTTTTTTAAAAATTAATCATGCAATTATGACAAAGCTCTCTTATTATGATAAATTATATGATACGAGCTATTCATTCGAATGAGCGAATCTACCGTGGGCAAGAGAAAAAAGCCTTTCAGGTTTTTCCATATGGATCATAATTATAACCGCGTATGTTGTTTTGATAACAAGGTTTCATTTTGCAAATATATGATAAAATGTGATCATTTGGCTGCATTTAAGATGGAAAATGTGTGAAAAAAAATATCGGAAATTATCAGAAAACATTGAAATCAGTTGAATCGGCACATCAAAGAAATCGATCAAATTTCCATTTATGCAAAACACTCACGCTGTACATTTTCGATGAAACCATTCACAGTATTTCCGATTTAAGCCGGCTTCATAGGTCAACGGCGGTTGTGGAAGTGGTGGATCTCAGTCAATGAGAACACGTCTTTAAAAAATTAAGACATAACGCCGATGAGCTATGGTGGTTAGTGGCGGCCGCAAAAATTCACTCCATCTGAATATCCTTGGCGGCGGAAGCTGACCAAGTAACAGGAAAGCCATTGCCTTTCAAAAAATAAACCCCGTTCAGTGATTAGCGAAATCTTGTTTCCATAAATACATTTTTTTACCGATATGCTTAATAATGGTTTGACATAATCTGCACTGGTATTTAACTAAAATAGCCTTGCTTAACATTGTACGAGCGAGATAATTCCCTAATCATAATAGAGACCACATTCGAATTATAAGTATTAATTTCACCAGCTATGAGACACAAATTAAATATTGCATTATTAATGGTTTTATAATATAGTTTTACATGACAGTAATTGTAAGTAATCACATGATAATATCTCAATAAGTCTTTAACTTGACTCATTTATTTCAAGCGGGACGTTTGAAACTTCATCAAAACGGAAGGTTTTTTGTGATCCCGAAGAACTTACTGCGGTGACAATAAGGTAAATTTTCAAAAATAGTTGAGAAAACACACAAACTACACGCTGTTGATTTTTGAACTAGATCTAAGTGTAGGTAATGCCTCTTTTTTAATATAAGACCTCTCTGGAGTTCATAAACGTACCATTTCCCATGTAAAAGGGCTGGTATTTCCAGCCAATATCTCGGATAGTAATGAGGTAAGGGATTGAATTTTTGGTGTCAATGGAATGTTGATATAATTTCTTTAAAATGAGACCAAATTCATTGATTTTTAGGTCAAATGATATTTCGCTCAGACTACCTTAAGGTCATATCACATCATTTCTCTCCTAGCGTTATCTTGAGATTGGCCCAAATCAGACAATTAACAAATATTATGACAAATTTAAGTTAACCGTTCTTGATTCTGCTGTTAGGGGGAGGAAACTTTAAGGCTCTGGCTATTTTTATTGCATGTTCGAACATTGGAGTAGATCACGCATAAATGCCATTATCACCTTCTCAAACGAGTTAATTTACAACCAAACTATTTTATTCATACAAATATTAGGATTAGACGCTTATAATCTTAAATCGTGTGCCGAGACCTTACGGGGCTTATTTAAATAGTTGTGATTGCGATGAGGAGCTGTACGTTAACGTACTAAATGTGGTCACATTGGAACTGCATACTTTAAATGAGCATTAATACATAGAAACTAGTTATTTTTTAACCAATTCATACAATTGGTCGCATGAAATAGACTCAAGATTAAATAATGTTACTTCTTTATGACATGTAAGCAATGCAGGGCCAACGTTATTTTGACGCCTATTACCTCTCATTTATTTCTCGCCACCGACCTATGAAGGGCCAATTGCCACCGTCTGCGGCGATATCCATTGTTATTGCTGCCGCAGGTGACTCATAATGCCGGCCCGAACGAAATTACAAATATTTTATTTTTATTCTCCGGGGGAAGATTTTCACCACAAAATCTCAAGTTTTGCATTAATTTCATTATATCAATGGAAATCTCGGTTAGCCATGGTTAAGAGCGAACGAGACGCCCTTTTAAAGGTAATGGACGTTGTTGAAGAACAAAGTATGCATTGTATTATAGACTACCTGCATTTGTTTTTCCAGAAAATTTTCGAGAATCATATAAAAAGTTGCGCGCTGCAAAAATTTGTCAAAGCATGAATACCAGACTATTTTCACCAACTTTTATGCTTGCATATCTCTGGTATTTCCGATATTATGGTAAAAAAGAAATTCAAAGAGAAACTCACAAGATTTCTCAAACCGTTTCGTAAAAAAATAACAAGATTGGCCGTAACAGTCGACATCAAACCTGCAGCAAGTTGAACCATAATTAGTGAAATTTATCCTGCTGTTTGCTTATTTTCATTGAGTAGATGCAAAATAACTGCCAGAAAATGTTGAACAAATTGCTCACACTACTAAAGTAAATCAGCTTTTTTGGTTTTCTTCTTGTTTTCGGCCCTATCCTCTCAGTTTCATCTCATTTCTGGAGCAGGCCAATGCCGAAAAGTGAATCTAGCTGTCTGACGAAACGAAAACTTGCGCATAAAATTATTCCAGCGCACAGATGCAATGACATTCGACCCTAATTTAACCCGGAGGAATGTCTCTTTCGAGAAAAATTATTTCATCCACTAATCCAAAAAAAAAAACGAATGGAGTGGAAGCAAGAATTCAGATGTGCTTTGGGCTAAAAATAGCCGGAATGGAATTCCATCGGTATACGCGACTGAATATTTTTTGTGACTTTTACCCTTATGCAGAGGGAGCTCATTACAGGCTCCACTGGGCGGCCGTCCCGCGGGAACAGGAGGCCGTGACAGAGGTCGTGCGAGTGAGAAATGCCTCCAGTAATGGAGCGGATGAGAAACACATAGGGGCGACAGGGGGAGTGAGGGAGGGCAGACCTAGGGGGTGGAGTGGGCGGGGGAGAGAGGGGAGGGGAAGGGTAAAGAAAGGAAGGGGTGGATGCAGGAGGGGAAGGGATGAGGCGGGATGGCGACACTAAACCACATAAGGAGGAGGAGATTCCCTAGGCTATAAGGGAGGAAAGGAGACGGCGAAGTTACATTCTCCACGCAGTCCAACTTGAAGCACTTCACACAATTGTCTTCCCTGCCGTGACAGAAAAGGCAAAGTACGAATTTTCACCGCTCTTACGCATGCTGTTCCCGCTACTTCATGCTCCGAGTCTCGTTACTCAAGAGTTAAAAGGATAACTTGTGAATTATGTTTTCAAATATGTGGTACACGTGCAATAAGAAATCATCAACGTGCCATCAATATTTTCCGAAAGGTCTGCTGCGTATCCTCAATCAGAAATCTGGTTTGACATTCAGAATAACCTTGTGCTCGTAGAGAACAAGAACAAGTTTCGATACAATGGATATATATGATTTTTCATAAACCGATTAAGTGCCTCGACTCTCCTAAGAACTAAAATGGCGGTATATTGAGATAAAAACCAGAATAGAAGTGTTCGAGCTGTCTAATACATCTATCATTTAAATCGCAATGTGATCTGTTAAATGAGAATGGTATGGTCTGGGCAGTTTTATATAAATGTTTATATTTAGCTCATGGAATCTAATGATATACGAGCATGTAATGAAATCAATAATGCCTTGTTTTATGTTGCATTGTTCTTGTGGCACGGCTAAGTCAAGAGCGAGCTGGTTTCCTGGACGCATTTCCCCATCGCTAATGAAGACGTTATTAATCTAGGCCGCAGTTCTGTGACGTTGAATACATAAAGAGTGACAAATGCAAACAAAGCTGTACAATCTTGTGGGCGAATTAAAAGAGCTAAGAAGGAGAGTAAAAATCAAATGTAATTGTTTACGCCGTGGATACAGATTTTTGGACACATGTAAACTTTAGAACTGAGACATCTACATCTACATCTACGTAATACCCTGCGAGCCACCACGAGGGTGTGTGGCAGGGGGTGAATATCACCAAACATGCACCATTGCCATGTAAGTAGGATATATAAGGTAGACATGCTAGAAAATAGGGTCACAGTTTATTAAATACTACAGTAGATTATTAGTTATTGTAAGTAATTGCAGTAGTAATTACAATAGAATATTAGTTACTACAGTATAGCACAGGTTAAAATCTACATAATAAGGAAGGGATTATTGGTAGTTATTACATGCATCATGCACTATAGACTATTCTAACTATATTTCACCTACCTTTCCCTTTTGCTACGTTGCCTATTGTTCTCTCTTATGGTACGCGGGAAAAATGACATTTTAAATCTATCGGTACGACAATCTATCTCTCTAATCTTGTTAATATGGTCAAACCTAGCATTTCACGCAGAAGAATGTCCCAAGCGCAGAAAAGTAAAATACTAGTGTAGCTACAAAATTTTACATAGAACCCCTTGCTCCAAACAAAGAGCTAGAATTAATAGAACGTTAATTTACTTTGTAATAAGGAAAAAACTACGCAATTATCGTTGATGACTTACGTCTCAGACGGGAGAATTTGAACCAGATGTTGGGGAAAGAGGCACTTCTTTTCAAAGGCCCCGGAATGTCTTATCAAATATTAAAATTCTTAAGGCCATATATACCGAAGCATTGATGATCATGATCTTAGCACGAACCTACTGCATAGAATTCTCGGAGCGACCGTCGTAGCATAACAGTTAGAGCCTGAAGATGACATAATGTGTTGAAACCCAGGTCATGTATTAAATTTTCTCTAAGTGGAATTTGCATAGTTTTTCTTTTCTCACATGGAAAATTTCACATTATTCACCCTGAAACCGTACGGTTTGTTAACAGTTAGAGCTGAAAATATTGTTTTCGAATATTAATTTTATCAAGAGTCTTAGATGTTTCGCACTAAAATCATCATTTTCTGGAATTAATTCTTCATGTACCTATCTCTCATGCCCAGATACAATGTAAAATCGATAATTGATCATATTAAATATTGTTTTAAGGGAAAAAATCTAGTTCAGAATGCATATATGTACTAACTTACATCAGTGCTGTATGCATGTAAGTAAACTGAGTGCATTTAATTAACCGATACAATTTCCAGTAGAAGAATACCCAAGTTATAGATCTCGATGGAGGCAGAGTCAGAAAGTCCCGATAGGGGCAAATGTCCTAGTTAGGCGATAGGAAAACTAGACTCACGAAAACATCGATATATGGCACGGTGAAGATCCAAGCTGAGCGTAGGCATTGGAGGATATTGCAATCATTGGCTGAGCTTCGGATAGTAAGAATGTTTAAGAAAGAATGAAATATAAATATTTTTAAACAAATTTGTACTGTAAACTGAAATTGGTACTTTATGTCATTGAAGACGTGGTAAAATTAATATTTAACCCTACAGCAGTGACGTGAATTATCGGGACATGCGTAGTGACGTAGATCTCCTCGACCGAATAGGACTTTGGAGTTTTTAAAAAGATGATATCAGTTTTTTTCTGGATGTCCTCAAAATAGCAACATTCAAACATGAATTTAAAAACATTTGCTCACAATTTTCACAGCGAAAAGAGAAGATACTTCAGCTTGAAGTCAATCTATGTTACACGGTAAAACGACACTAAATGAGCTTTGGCACACGGCCACTTCATTTAGTGTCGCATAACTCACTTGATGTTCTTATGATGATTTCGGTGCCTGGATGTTTACTAATCGACCCATAGCAACAGAAACAAATCTTATTAAGTCATCTAGATTAAATAAAACATGTATTTTAAGGTGTATTAATGAGCATCGTCTATAATGAATCGATGGATGGATATTAGGGGAGGCGACCGAAAGCTAAGATCATTTGCGCCATAAGTAAGGGAGGAAGGGTGGATAGAAACTCGGCGTCGGCATTAGCCTGCTCTTAACGTTAGGCTTCTAGGGGACCACGGTTTAGCGTCTCATCCGATTGACGGAGTACTGTACTTGAAGTGCCCTCCACAAGACACTCAATTAGGGATCGAGTTTCCTCTGAAAAATATCCTCCTCTGCAGAGATTTGAACCCTGGCCGTCAGTATTGTTAGCCAGTACTCTAGCCACCACACCAACCCGATCCCCTATAATGAATCGAATCACGTCAATATGATAAGACACGCGATTACCAAACACGGAGTCAACTGTTTACCGATGTATCATAGGAACGACAAAACGATTGATACTCGACTAAAAGCACACAACAGCCATGGTAAATCCACTCTTCTGTATGTTGATGCAAAATCACCGAGTACCACTAGCGCCCCCAAGTGGCTTTCTCCGTAAGCCAAAATTCTTCCTCCCCTAAGGTGGTGGCACCTGAGAAATTCTTCCCATAGCTTTCCAAAATTTATGCTCAGTTTTTTGCATTGCTTTGCCACTATACACATGCTTACTCGGGATATATGCGGTAAAGCATACAGGAAGCTAGGCTTTATCAAGAGAATACTCGGAAAAAGTGATGAGAAAGTGAAGGAACGTTGTTATTTGTCAATCGTTAGGCCTCATTTGGAATATGCTGCCAGTATATGGGGTCCATATGAAGCGGGGTAGATATCGGAATTAGATCGCGTGCAGCGAAGAGGCGCTAGGTTTGTAAAACAATGCTACGATAAGTTTGCTAGGGTGTCTGGATTGTTAGAAAAATTGGGTTGGGAATCACTATCACAGCGTAGATTAAATTATAGGCTTAATCTCTTATTTCTCTTTGATATTAATCTCTTTAATTAAATTTCAGGAAAAACATTTCTCTGACGACGTATAAAACACTATTAACCCCCTCGTACAACGGCAGATTATATCGCGCCAATAAAATTAGAGAGATAGATTGTAGAACCAATAGGTATAAAATGTCATTTTTTCCGCGTACCATTCGGGACCATAACAGCTATGATCGTCGTCATGAATAGTGCGAATAGTGAGATTAGCTAGATTCTAGATCTTTCTCTTTATATTTTCTATGTTCCTATTTATGCATGATGTAAATATTGATGTTCTTATTTAAGAATGATATTTTGAATCTGTAGTAGTAGTCTTTGTATCCCTTGGACGTCGGAAAAATAGACGATGGAATGTTTCTTGGTTAGTAGATTGTTAATTGGCACATTGCATGTGTGGTACTCTAGTTTCAATGTAGTTTCGGTGTTCTGCCGTATGCCTGGTGTGGAAGCACCCCCTGCCACACACCCTTTGGGTAGATTGCAGGGTATGACGTAGATGTAGATGTACTGTATGGTATTGGTGCGATTACAAGAGAAAAGGGAAGAGGGAGATGAGGGTAGGAGTCGGTCGTCTGGTTGCTTCGCGGGACACAAATTTCCCCCCGGAGATGGACGGGGGAAAAGAGAGAGAGGCACTTCAAAGATGGAGGTGATGGCCCCGAAGGCATGACGGGTCCCGGTCCCCGAGGGTCTACCCGGAAAGTGGAGGCCTTCGCCGCCACCGCCGCACAAGTTGTGGGAGGTTAGTGCCGTGCAACGCGCGCCGTGATAAATTAGCCCCGGCCCTTCTCTCCCCTTTCCAGCCCCTCCCACTTGCCCCCATTCCCTACCCCTCACTGCTTACCCTCCCCCCCCATCCTTAACGACAGCCCCACACCACACCGGCTACATGTGGATACCCACCACCACCGTATCCATGGAAACTCGTCGCAAACACGCACGGCGAGGTAATCACGCACGAACAGATCGAGCAATCGAGATCACGCCCCGGAATAGCACGCAGGATTCACGCCGCGAGTGCGCCACTGCATTGATCCATCGTATACGTACGACGAGAAATTTAAAAAAAAGAAGAAACAAAAAGGCATCGACGGGCGAACTTCCTGAAAGCCACGATTGCCTATCGAAGCATATGTAACAATGAGGTGGAAACGTTCTCATGAATTAGCAATGGGAAACCGTTGCACGCTATCAACTGCTTAAAATCGACATGAAGCGATTGAGTCGTGAGAGATTCAAACCAAGCAGAAGGAATGCATAAAAGAACTCCATCATGAGAATTATTCACCCGTGAGACTGCAGCTCCAGCATTATGATGATATCTAGACCGGGCATAAATTAGGACGAGAACAGTAACAGGCAAGATAGAGCATACGGAACTATGCTTTTGATAAGTAGATTTCGCGTGAAATGGCACCCGCTGGGGTGATATTTATACCATTTAACAATGAATATTTCCTTTAAGCAGAGTCAACGAGGTTGGAAACGTGTATGCAAAGGGGCTAGTTGTACTCGGCACATATTCATAAAAAAGTCACACAATATTCAAAGTGGGTGCCAGCATTGCTGAATGGAAGGTAAGGGAGAAAATTCTAAAAACGAGAGCGAGGAAAGCAGTTGAACTGTAACGCTTGGAAAACTCATGAAAAGGGATTAATAAGCAAATAAGATGAGCGCTATGCGTCTCGATTTTGAATTCAATAAAATCGTTCTAGCGTGACTTAACCTCGCCATAACGAAGGCCATATTTTAGATATACTTTTAATTATTAGCACATGTATGAAGCCAGGCATAAACTTAATAGCATTCATGACATCTCTAATTTATTTTATGACCTTAGCAATCACCCAAATACACATATTTTGAGTTTGTCTGAGATGATGAAGCATCTGACAACCACTTAGTAAACACCTCCAATCCCATTTGGGGAACGGAATGACATGACCGAAGATTCTTTATTAGTAGTCTTTATTTAATTTATATTATATTCAAAACATTGTTTACTTTTTATTTCTCGCCATGCCAAATCAGTATCTTTCAACTTCGCTATAATATTGGACAGCGTCTATGGCCTTAACTTGATTTATTTCTGTTACCGCCCAAAGAAAATGCCTTCACAACCTACTTACACTCAAAGTATTACAGAGAGAAGTATAATGACAAAATAAACGGACCTATGAGAAAAAACACATTAACTAACAGCGTTTAGAGCCCTAAGGCAATCTACACACTAGGAATTCCTTAGTGTAAAATGTCTCCCTGTGGCGCACAGTCGTTCCATATTCCAGAGTAAACAACTATTACAGTCTTGACAGACTTTTCTCTCAAACTCAGAAAATCTTTTTCATTTCAATGAGGATAAATGTTGAGTGTTATCAGTGGTGATATTTTTATCAAACTAACGTATAGTTAAATCTCATATTGAGCAATTCTAAGTTCCTTGAAATCATTTTGTCATGCAAAACCGTGCTACATGAAGCAAAGGTAAGACGGAAAAAGCATTTTCGTCCCTCAATCTCAGCATCAAATTTTTGATTCATTAAGCTACTGAATGGCTATCCTGTTGCCCATTACAGCTTGAAATAATTTTGTTGTTTTACGTCTTCAGCCAAATATTTTTAAAAATTTTCACTTGACGAGCCTTCCAATTTAGTCAAAATACCCTTTTTCAAATGTCAAGTTAATTCTACAAAAACTGATGGAAATGGAGAAACTGAGATCTATAGATCGAATTTAAGAACTAGGGGGCTCACGGAATTAAGAGCTTCTACAAACTATTAAAAATATATACTTCTGTATGACCTTTTATCCTGACTATTTGATAGAACCCTCCACTTCTTCTATATTGGATTGGATTGGATTTTGGGGAGGCGACCGACAGCTAAGGTCATTTGCGCCATAGGGGATAGGTAAGGGAGGAAGGGTAGACGGAAACCCAGCGTCGGCATTTGCCTGCTCTTAACGAAAGGTACCAAAGGGACCGCGGATTAACGTCTCATCCGACAGACGGAGTACTATACTTGAAATGCTCTCCAAAAGACCCTGTAGTAGGGATCAGTTTTCCTCTGAAAAACATCTTCCTCTGCAGGGATTTTAACCCTGGCCGCCCGTATGGTTAGCCAGTACTCTAGCTACAACACCAACCCGATCCCCTTCTTTATACATAATTCTTATGTTTATTCTCTAATCATTATTCTTAACAAGAATAATGATTGCATCTTGTAAAATCGTATATTTATTACCGAATCTTAGCAAAATCACGTTCTGGGCGACCGTGCTATTAGAGGGATTGCCGTGAGGGCAAAATCATTTAATGCTGGTATTGCTTCAATAAGACGTGACGTCGCGAGATACACAAAAATTGAGGAGAAAGGCCCGTCAGTTTCAAGTTGGGTCACCACAGATGAAACTACAGTGCAAAGGAAATTCTGTAACTACTAGGATGGGACTCGCTTGAAACGAGAAGGAAACTAAACAGACTCGGTACAGAATTTAAAATTGTCTCAGTAGACGAAGAATGTAAGGAGTTTAAGAGTGAATGGCGAAGGGAAATTGTATCACCAGAATTGACCATTCATTTAAAACCAAAGTAAGAAGTCTAAAAATCAAAGCTCCCATGGACTCACTTCTTAATACAGGAGTAAGAGACTGTAACCGGCTACCCGTAGAACTGTCTTAGTCCAATCGTAATTTTCGAAGATCTTTTAGCGGCAGATGTATAAAACGCATAGGGTAAAATCAATTCTTAAATTGTAACTATATGTAGTAATTCATTATTACTTATATTAATTCTTTTTATGATTCTTAATGTTACCACTTGTCATATGAATATTTGCAATTTAACCTATTGCTAAATTTATTTTCGATGGAACTACGACTCTCACTAAGTTGTACTTTTGTTGGTCGCTTTGTACATATGTGGAATACCGTTATTATTAATAATTCATATCGCTTGAAATGTCTGGTATAACTTCTCTGTCATATTGAATAAATTGCCTATTAATTTATATATTTTAAATGTTAATTTACTCTTTTCTTTGTTTTAATCTTAAGTAGTTTATATTAAAATAACGATTTGTGGTGTCGTAGATGTAATAGTAATTACCTTACGTAATTAATTGGCGTTTAAGAATTTGTAAGATTAGTTTCGTTGTTTTGTTGTTGTTTAGTTTAATTAGTTGTTTACTCGGTGTTTATGTTTGTTTATTTGAACTTTGTTATTGTATTGAATGGGAGGTGTTCAATTTGAATTCAGTTCCTATTGTAATAACTTTGTTATTTGATTGAATGTCCTTAATTTTTATGGGATTTGTTCTTTTTATTTCTTCTATGGTTATTTTTTACAGAAATGATTATATGGAAGGAGATCCTTATTTGGTTCGTTTTATTATTTTAGTAATTTTATTTTCGATATCTATGATGTTATTAATTATTAGTCCTAATATGATTTCTATTTTATTAGGTTGAGATGGATTGGGTTTAATTTCTTATTTGTTGGTTATCTATTATCAGAACTTCAAGTCTTATAGAGCCGGTATGAATATCGTTAATTATACCAACTGGTGGTTGTGTCTTAACGAGCTTACTGCGTATTGGTATATTCCTTTACGTTGTGTGCAAATGGACTGGCACGCGTTTCAGATTTTATCCAAGACGGTACTCCACTCGCGAAATTTAACGCCAGGAGTAAATCTCTGGGGGTGAGAGAGACAGTGATGCAGCTGTGATTGCTTATAGTACTAAGAGAACAGTCCCTCATAAACTTGATATGTGCTTGTGATCATATCTTGAGTCTGTTCAAGCGTGTAGTGCAATTGATAATATATATTAAATTGTCCCTACCTGGACCACTGGTTAATTTTTCAGTAGCTTACTCTTCGTTACTCGTTTGACCACTCTTTGTTCTACTGACTGCTCTTTGATCTACCTCTAGCGGGTGGTGGAACGTGCGAGGCTATAATTTGAACTAGGAGAAGTTCTGTATAACTGTGTTGTAATCCTCCCATGCCCCACATCCTAGTGGTGACTTGCAAGATTCTTCGTACTTGTATAAATAAAATTACGGATGTACGCGAGTAGGAAATACTTTTGGTCCCACAGGGTGGCGACATTCGCCCCCTCAAGCCATTCCAGCCAAAAACTGTCGGTAACGGAATAATGATGCGCGGGCCACACCGGCAGTGCCACCCGCCCCCGCGTGCACCACAGATAGCATCTCTATGCCGTGCAACCGCCATGCATCACGGAGGTTTGACAGCGCTCATTTCTGGAATGTGAGCGTTTCTCTCGTTAATGCTCTCCCGACCGAAATCCCTTCCAGTTCCCTCTTCCATACTTCCTCTCACCCCTTTTTGAGACTAGAGGTTAGGGAATTTTTTATCTCCCTTATTATCTATTTTTAAGCAACGGCCTCGAGGAATGATAAGGAAAACATGGCCGGGGAATCTCACCTCGCAGCGAAGCAATGGGCCGTATGACGGATGGCGATGCTTCGAAATGCATTCTATTGACAGGAATATGTACGGCGGGACAGGTGGGCGCAGGTTTCAGGGCTGTAGGATGGAGGCGGTCGAATGTCGCGACACGCCGGGAAAGAGTCGGGTTGAGTCCTTATCGATTCAAAGAGTGTGTTTCGTGTACGGTCCCCCAACTGTTTCCGGTGGACCCTGGATGGAGAGAGGTCGGAAGAAAGATTGAGGGTCCAGTATGAGGAGAAGGATAATGTGTGAAAATAAAACATGACCGATTTGGCTGTTTAGAAATTCATAATGCGTTGAGTAAAAATAAACCTCTCAAATAAGATCTATCTACTGCAAGTTAGAAAGAGTTATAAAGTATTAGTTATAGGTTGGATTGGATTGAATAATAGGGGAGGTGACAGAAGGCTAAGGTCATTTACGCCATAGTGGATAGGTAAGGGAGGAATGTTGGATAGAAACCCGGAGTCGGAATTAGCCTGCTCTTAGCGAAAGGCACCAAGGGGAGTACGGTTTAACTTCCCACCCGACAGACAGAGTAGGGGAGACCGGGGCACGTTTACGCGGATTTTTTTATATTATTTTTCACATTTTTTTTGTCTGCTCTTTTAAAGTATAAATTTTTTAACGTTATAGACCAGTTATCAGGCTATAATGTTTCAAAAATATTTTTTACAATATCTCATATATAACTGTGAAAATTAAACTAATTCACTCTCATGTCGGGTGCGTAAACGTACCCCGGATACGGGGCACATTTACGCATCCACTGGGGCACGTTTACGCACTAGTAAACAGCTGGGATTAAATTACATTACTAATAAATAAGGCTTGAATGAAGATAAATTTGACAAAAACTTTATTAGTGGTACATAAAACTATTTTTAGAAGAACAACATATTAAAGCATTACGCAACTTATTCGGCATCTTCATCATCACTGTTGCAGTTTATGCACACAAAAAACAAACTGTTCCCTGTGGCGCAATCCTCGTGGGCCCATCATTTGCATCGCGTGCACTGCACCCATTCTTGCCTACTTTTGCTACATTTGTATCATTGCACGCAATAAATACAGACACAATCCTCATCCTCATCTTCTGAGTCATTGGTTGGTTTATTTGTATTGGTAGGATCTTGCCTTTTGTCTTAGTTACTTTATTTTTGGTTTTGTTGCCTTTGTTTTAAAAGCATTAGACACACAAAGCAATTTTTTTTCCTTCTTAGTTTTTTTTAGCTTTTGTTTCTTCCTGCTCTTTTCTGAGGGATTCTTTGATTGGTGTATCGGTAAGGATGGCAGACTTCCTTTTTCTTTTTCCTTTTTTTTGGTGTCAAGCCTTGGTCTTTTTTTCAAAAGGCCTTATTTGTTCAGGGGTCGGAAAGTACCCTGCGTTGAAGTAGAAGGCCTAGGACACCCATTTAAGGACCTATCTCGATAATCAATTGGCACGAAATGAATATATACAGCTGGGGCACATTTACGCAGTGCGTAAATGTGCCCCGAAGAGAATGCGTAAACGTGCCCCACCACCACATTTGAAATTATTTTTACACTAGCATTTATAGCCTTTGAACTTTCAGTTCAATTAAACACAGGCTTAAATAAAGATAAAATATTGTTTATAAACATATATATATCTGCCTTTAGATATAAAAGGTTAACTCACTACATGCTTCGAAAGTCATGTATCAAAATTTACTTACCTTGAGAAAAAACAGAAGAATCTTCTTTGCGCAAAAACGAAAGCTGGTATGGCGCCCAAAGTTGTGTGAATGCGAGGGGTAGGTAGCAGCACAATACTGTCATGACTGGTGGCGCTCTAACTGTTACAGATTTTGTGGAAAGTACCTTGCGTAAACATGCCCCGT